>OX465584.1:19164634-21612922 GCA_950022655.1 Alentia gelatinosa | reverse complement strand
AAACCCATCACCTAAAACCGAATTGGGCAGCTGTTGAGTTGTACTTTTCAAACCATCTGGAATTCTATTCTAAATCTACACACTAAAGGAAATAACAAAATTGTAAATATGCTTTGAGGTTATGACTTTACACAATCTCCAAGGAATATGGACAATCTGGTAGGAGGGTAACAAACAGGTCCAGAAGGTCCCGCTACTTGGTCAAGGTGGCCATTTATTTAACCCGACCAGAGCCAACTCCCAGTGTAATAACACGGCTGACCAAAACTCACGACAGGCGCACCCCCTCCAATAAAAAAAATTGATTGGGACTCCCCCCCCCCCCCCCCCCGAATTACCAAAATAAGTTCCCTGCCCCCATGAACCCCCCAACCCCAACCATCCACCCACAGAGGCACCTGAATAAAATTGCACCCTCCCCTCCTGTTTCTTTCAAAAGTCCTCCCTCCTGAAACAAAAAATTGAAAAAGGATTAGCCCGATCCCATGATTTAAAAATAGAAAGCCCCCCCCCCCCTAGAAGAATTAAGATAAAATAAGCAACAACCCCCTGACTTTCCAATATAAATCCCCACCCTCAGAATACAAAAAAAATCATCCCCTGCCTCAATACAGAAGCACCTGGAAAAATGTTCCTATCCCATAGGTAAAATTCGTAGCTTAATAAATTGATAATGAAATTGTGGTTCTATTCTACACCAAATAAAGCCATCACCTAAAACCGAATTGGGTAGCTGTTGAGTTGTACTTGTTTAAACCATCTTGAATTCTATTCTAAATCTACACACTAAAGGAAATAACAAAATTGTAAATATGCTTTGAGGTTATGACTTTACACAATCTCCAAGCAATATGGACAATCTGGTAGGAGGGTAACAAACAGGTCCAGAAGGTCCCGCTACTTGGTCAAGGTGGCCATTTATTGAACCCGACCAGAGCCAACTCCCAGTGTAATAACACGGCTGACCAAAACTCACGACAGGCGCCCCCCTCCCCTCCAATAAAAAAAATTGATTGGGACCCCCCCCCCCCCCCGAATTACCAAAATAAGTTCCCTGCCCCCATGAACCCCCCAACCCCACCCAACCTGAATAAAATTGCACCCTCCCCTCCTGTTTCTTTCAAAAGTCCTCCCCCCTGAAAAAAAATTAAAAGGATTAGCCCGATCCCATGATTTAAAAATAGAAATCCCCCCACCCTAGAAGAATTAAGATAAAATAAGCAACAACCCCCCCCCTAACTTTCCAATATAAATCCCCACCCTCAGAATACAAAAAAAATCATCCCCTGCCTCAATACAGAAGCACCTGGAAAAAATGTTCCTATCACATAGGTAAAATTCGTAGCTTAATAAATTGATAATGAAATTGTGGTTCTATTCTACACCAAATAAACCCATCACCTAAAACCGAATTGGGCAGCTGTTGAGTTGTACTTGTTTAAACCATCTTGAATTCTATTCTAAATCTACACACTAAAGGAAATAACAAAATTGTAAATATGCTTTGAGGTTATGACTTTACACAATCTCCAAGCAATATGGACAATCTGGTAGGAGGGTAACAAACAGGTCCAGAAGGTCCCGCTACTTGGTCAAGGTGGCCATTTATTTAACCCGACCAGAGCCAACTCCCAGTGTAATAACATGGCTGACCTAAACTCACGACAGGCGCACCCCCTCCAATAAAAAAAATTGATTGGGACCCCCCCCCCCTCCTGAATTACCAAAATAAGTTCCCTGCCCCCATGAACCCCCCAACCCCAACCATCCACCCACAGAGGCACCTGAATAAAATTGCACCCTCCCCTCCTGTTTCTTTCAAAAGTCCTCCCCCCTGAAAAAAAATTGAAAAAGGATTAGCCTGATCCCATGATTTAAAAATAGAAAAGCCCCCCCCCCCCCGAAGAATTAAGATAAAATAAGCAACAACACCCCCCCTTACTTTCCAATATAAATCCCCACCCTCAAAATACCAAAAAAAAATCATCCCCTGCCTCAATACAGAAGCACCTGGAAAAAATGTTCCTATCCCATAGGTAAAATTTGTAGCTTAACAAATCGTTAATAAAACTGTGGTTCTATTCTAAACCAAATAAACCCATCACCTAAAACCAAATATGCTTTGAGGTTATGACTTTACACAATCTCCAAGCAATATGGACAATCTGGTAGGAGGGTAACAAACAGGTCCAGAAGGTCCCGCTACTTGGTCAAGGTGGCCATTTATTTAACCCGACCAGAGCCAACTCCCAGTGTAATAACACGGCTGACCAAAACTCACGACAGGCGCACCCCCTCCAATAAAAAAAATTGATTGGGACCCCCTCCCCCCCGAATTACCAAAATAAGTTCCCTGCCCCCATGAACCCCCCAACCCCACCCATCCACCCACAGAGGCACCTGAATAAAATTGCACCCTCCCCTCCTGTTTCTTTCAAAAGTCCTCCCCCCTGAAAAAAAATTGAAAAAGGATTAGCCCGATCCCATGATTTAAAAATAGAAAGCCCCCCCCCCCCTAGAAGAATTAAGATAAAATAAGCAACAACAACCCCCCCCCCCCTGACTTTCCAATATAAATCCCCACCCTCAGAATACAAAAAAAATCATCCCCTGCCTCAATACAGAAGCACCTGGAAAAAATGTTCCTATCCCATAGGTAAGATTCGTAGCTTAATAAATTGATAATGAAATTGTGGTTCTATTCTACACCAAATAAACCCATCACCTAAAACCGAATTGGGCAGCTGTTGAGTTGTACTTGTTTAAACCATCTTGAATTCTATTCTAAATCTACACACTAAAGGAAATAACAAAATTGTAAATATGCTTTGAGGTTATGACTTTACACAATCTCCAAGCAATATGGACAATCTGGTAGGAGGGTAACAAACAGGTCCAGAAGGTCCCGCTACTTGGTCAAGATGGCCATTTATTTAACCCGACCAGAGCCAACTCCCAGTGTAATAACACGGCTGACCTAAACTCATGACAGGCGCACCCCCTCCAATAAAAAAAATTGATTGGGACCCCCCCCCCCCTCCTGAATTACCAAAATAAGTTCCCTGCCCCCATGAACCCCCCAACCCCAACCATCCACCCACAGAGGCACCTGAATAAAATTGCACCCTCCCCTCCTGTTTCTTTCAAAAGTCCTCCCCCCTGAAAAAAAATTGAAAAAGGATTAGCCTGATCCCATGATTTAAAAATAGAAAAGCCCCCCCCCCCCCGAAGAATTAAGATAAAATAAGCAACAACACCCCCCCTTACTTTCCAATATAAATCCCCACCCTCAAAATACAAAAAAAATCATCCCCTGCCTCAATACAGAAGCACCTGGAAAAAATGTTCCTATCCCATAGGTAAAATTTGTAGCTTAACAAATCGTTAATAAAACTGTGGTTCTATTCTAAACCAAATAAACCCATCACCTAAAACCAAATATGCTTTGAGGTTATGACTTTACACAATCTCCAAGCAATATGGACAATCTGGTAGGAGGGTAACAAACAGGTCCAGAAGGTCCCGCTACTTGGTCAAGGTGGCCATTTATTTAACCCGACCAGAGCCAACTCCCAGTTTAATAACACGGCTGACCAAAACTCACGACAGGCGCACCCCCTCCAATAAAAAAAATTGATTGGGACCCCCTCCCCCCCGAATTACCAAAATAAGTTCCCTGCCCCCATGAACCCCCCAACCCCACCCATCCACCCACAGGGGCACCTGAATAAAATTGCACCCTCCCCTCCTGTTTCTTTCAAAAGTCCTCCCCCCTGAAAAAAAATTGAAAAAGGATTAGCCCGATCCCATGATTTAAAAATAGAAAGCCCCCCCCCCCCCCTAGAAGAATTAAGATAAAATAAGCAACAACAACCCCCCCCCCCCGACTTTCCAATATAAATCCCCACCCTCAGAATACAAAAAAAATCATCCCCTGCCTCAATACAGAAGCACCTGGAAAAAATGTTCCTATCCCATAGGTAAAATTCGTAGCTTAATAAATTGATAATGAAATTGTGGTTCTATTCTACACCAAATAAACCCATCACCTAAAACCGAATTGGGTAGCTGTTGAGTTGTACTTGTTTAAACCATCTGGAATTCTATTCTAAATCTACACACTAAAGGAAATAACAAAATTGTAAATATGCTTTGAGGTTATGACTTTACACAATCTCCAAGCAATATGGACAATCTGGTAGGAGGGTAACAAAGAGGTCCAGAAGGTCCCGCTACTTGGTCAAGGTGGCCATTTATTTAACCCGACCAGAGCCAACTCCCAGTGTAATAACTGGCTGACCAAAACTCACGACAGGCGCACCCCCTCCAATAAAAAAAATTGATTGGGACTCCCCCCCCCCCCCGAATTACCAAAATAAGTTCCCTGCCCCCATGAACCCCCCAACCCCACCCATCCACCCACAGAGGCACCTGAATAAAATTGCACCCTCCCCTCCTGTTTCTTTCAAAAGTCCTCCCTCCTGAAACAAAAAATTGAAAAAGGATTAGCCCGATCCCATGATTTAAAAATAGAAAGCCCCCCCCCCTCCTAGAAGAATTAAGATAAAATAAGCAACAACAACCCCCTGACTTTCCAATATAAATCCCCACCCTCAGAATACAAAAAAAATCATCCCCTGCCTCAATACAGAAGCACCTGGAAAAAATGTTCCTATCCCATAAGGTAAAATTCGTAGCTTAATAAATTGATAATGAAATTGTGGTTCTATTCTACACCAAATAAACCCATCACCTAAAACCGAATTGGGTAGCTGTTGAGTTGTACTTGTTTAAACCATCTGGAATTCTATTCTAAATCTACACACTAAAGGAAATAACAAAATTGTAAATATGCTTTGAGGTTATGACTTTACACAATCTCCAAGCAATATGGACAATCTGGTAGGAGGGTAACAAACAGGTCCAGAAGGTCCAGCTACTTGGTCAAGGTGGCCATTTATTGAACCCGACCAGAGCCAACTCCCAGTGTAATAAAACGGCTGACCAAAACTCACGACAGGCGCACCCCCTCCAATAAAAAAAATTGATTGGGACCCCCTCCCCCCCCGAATTACCAAAATAAGTTCCCTGCCCCCATGAACCCCCCAACCCCACCCATCCACCCACAGAGGCACCTGAATAAAATTGCACCCTCCCCTCCTGTTTCTTTCAAAAGCCCTCCCCCCTGAAAAAAAAATTGAAAAAGGATTAGCCCGATCCCATGATTTAAAAATAGAAAGCCCCCCCCCCCCCTAGAAGAGTTAAGATAAAATAAGCAACAACAACCCCCCCTAACTTTCCAATATAAATCCCCCCCTCAGAATACAAAAAAAATCATCCCCTGCCTCAATACAGAAGCACCTGGAAAAAATGTTCCTATCCCATAGGTAAAATTCGTAGCTTAATAAATTGATAATGAAATTGTGGTTCTATTCTACACCAAATAAACCCATCACCTAAAACCGATTTGGGTAGCTGTCGAGTTGTACTTGTTTAAACCATCTGGAATTCTATTCTAAATCTACACACTAAAGGAAATAACAAAATTGTAAATATGCTTTGAGGTTATGACTTTACACAATCTCCAAGCAATATGGACAATCTGGTAGGAGGGTAACAAACAGGTCCAGAAGGTCCCGCTACTTGGTCAAGGTGGCCATTTATTTAACCCGACCAGAGCCAACTCCCAGTGTAATAACACGGCTGACCAAAACTCACGACAGGTGCACCCCCTCCAATAAAAAAAATTGATTGGGACCCCCCCCCCCCGAATTACCAAAATAAGTTCCCTGCCCCCATGAACTCCCCAACCCCACCCATCCACCCACAGAGGCAACTGAATAAAATTGCACCCTCCCCTCCTGTTTCTTTCAAAAGTCCTCCCTCCTGAAACAAAAAATTGAAAAAGGATTAGCCCGATCCCATGATTTAAAAATAGAAAGCCCCCCCCCCCCTAGAAGAGTTAAGATAAAATAAGCAACAACAACCCCCCCTAACTTTCCAATATAAATCCCCCCCTCAGAATACAAAAAAAATCATCCCCTGCCTCAATACAGAAGCACCTGGAAAAAATGTTCCTATCCCATAGGTAAAATTCGTAGCTTAATAAATTGACAATGAAATTGTGGTTCTATTCTACACCAAATAAACCCATCACCTAAAACCGATTTGGGTAGCTGTCGAGTTGTACTTGTTTAAACCATCTGGAATTCTATTCTAAATCTACACACTAAAGGAAATAACAAAATTGTAAATATGCTTTGAGGTTATGACTTTACACAATCTCCAAGCAATATGGACAATCTGGTAGGAGGGTAACAAACAGGTCCAGAAGGTCCCGCTACTTGGTCAAGGTGGCCATTTATTTAACCCGACCAGAGCCAACTCCCAGTGTAATAACAGGGCTGACCAAAACTCACGACAGGTGCACCCCCTCCAATAAAAAAAATTGATTGGGACCCCCCCCCCCCCCCCCGAATTACCAAAATAAGTTCCCTGCCCCCATGAACTCCCCAACCCCACCCATCCACCCACAGAGGCAACTGAATAAAATTGCACCCTCCCCTCCTGTTTCTTTCAAAAGTCCTCCCCCCTGAAAAAAAATTGAAAAAGGATTAGCCCGATAAGGTAAAATTCGTAGCTTAATAAATTGATAATGAAATTGTGGTTCTATTCTACACCAAATAAACCTGTAGTGGGACGGGAATCCAGCAGTGTTCGTTTGTTTCACGGAAGGTGGCGCGATATGCCGATCCTTACTGTGTAGTGATTCCGGACAACGCCGCACACGAGAGTGGCGCGGTGGAGACCGGGATTACGTAACGCTTAGTATATATACTCAGCGTTCACAGTAGGTCGACAGGCTGTCCTCGCGCGTCCCTTCTACGGAATGGATCCTTGGGCCCTCACTTTGCAGGCGGGTTCTTGTAACCTTCCTGGTCGTTAGGCTGATCTTCCGGATTGGCCTATCCAGCGTTACCTAGCACCTATGTGCTAGGGTACTGTACTTGTAGGGAAGATCTTCCAGATCTTTCCGGGAAGTAAGTGATTAACAAAACATCCCTGTTTATTAAGTGACGTTGTTGTGTTATGTGTGAATAGGTCTGTGCAAACTAACCGAAAACCGAACCAACCTACGTAAGTGCGTAGGGTGGGATCCTGCCTGGAACTAGCGTTCCGGATTGGGGTCATCCAACCTGCTAGACAGGCGGCGACCACCACACTGGTGCCGTGACCAGGATCCCAGGTTGCTTGCACAACCCGGGATTCTCGGTAAATGCACGGATCTGGAATAAGAACCAGATCCAAGGCTGAACAGGAGAGTGAAGATGGGGAGGTAACTTCTCAACAAACTCTTCCGGCCCGGAATGACGACAAGTCTCCGAAACCAGAGGGAGGGGGTGAAACCCAGAAGTCTGGCAAAGAGAAATCTCGGAAGAGAACCGCCGCTCAGAATCTGAGTTCGACGGTCCTGAAGAGTTTCAGTCCGGCGGCCGACAAGGGATCTGGAGGGACTCAGTAAAATTGGGTCTCAGACAGATAGTCCCGGAGAGTCTAGTACTCCCCGGAATAGGTCGGAAAATACCTTAAGGGTATCTTCCGAGGAAGTTCCTGTAGGTTTCCTTGGACCCGAACTCTTAGCCGAGTTTGATAGGGAAAGGGAAGCCAGAGACATGTGTCGGGAACTAGAAGCTCGAAACCGTGAGATCGCCGAGAAGGTAGCCCAAAGGCACCATAACTTGGAAGAACTCTCGGTTCGCGAGATTGAGACTCTAGAAAAAATCGAGCGTTTGGACCAACATGTACAATACATGAAGGACCAAGTTCGACTAGCAGAGACAGAATCATCCCAACGGATGCCTATGTCCCAAGCTGGCTGGAGTAATGTGAGAGATCATCTATATTCCCCACCAGGAAGAGTAGAGGATCCAGAGAAGACCCCTAACAGATTCACATCTGGAACAAAGGGTGTAAAGACTCCTTTGGTTAGCTTCCGGCTACCCTCTGAGTCAAGAATGGGTTCTCCGAGTTCCGAACGTACTAGTAAAGCTATAGCTGAATTAGGGTTCAACTCGTTCAACCAAGTCCGGGAACAGGATCGGATCTTTAACTTGTCAATGGCGAGAGCTGACAAGGTTCCGATGATGCGCCCAGAGAACGCAGCCAGAAAAAACGCTGTCATTCCAAAACCTTACGGGAAAGGAATGGAGTGGGAACACTGGTTCGCGGGATTTTGTGAGGACATACAATGTAATGGCTGGAATAAAGTCGATGCATTGCCATACCTCAAAAGAGCGTTGCGAGATGGACCCGGGGAAGCTGCACTTCGCACTTTTCGCCGTTCCGGTGGTACGGAATGGGATGAGTTAGTGGAGGTAGCCTCATACTACTGTGGTCAGTTGGTAACGCTGAACCCCCGTTCCACTTTTTTAAAGAGGATCCAGGGAAAAGAGGAGACAACTCGCGCCTATGGGCTAGCTTTGCAACAAATGTTGTTAGAGGTTTACCCAGGGACGGGATTAGATTCTCCTGCGCTGCATGAAGATCTACAAACTCAGTTTGTAAAAGGACTTCGAGATGATGACGTGAGAGCGGAAGTCATCTCTAAATGGGAGCCCGGTATGAACTTCATGCAGGTATTGCGAGTAGTAGATGCCTATGAACAACGGTGTATACTATTCGGAAAATATGCTAATCCCGGGAAAACTTCTCGGGTTAACATAGTGGGTTCTACTTGGTCACAAGTAGAGGAAGATACCTACGAGTGTCAGGAAGCGGAAATAGAGGATATACTCTCTAATGTCCGCTCGATGGTACTCGGAAGAGGAGGCTTCAATAGACGGGGACGTGGAAGAGGTCGAACCCCTAGCTTTGGAAGGAACAGCGATGTACCTTCTGTGGCAGAGGTTATGAAGTTGTTGACCAAAATCAACGAAAGACTGAATCAGGTGGAGAAAAACCAGCTGGATGTCCGATGTTGTTGGCGGTGCAACAAAATGGGACATATCTCTCCAGATTGTCCAGAAACCCGGAACGTTACTACGGTGGAAACATCTCGTAGTCTGCCTGCGTTGATGGTTGCCTCTCAGGGTGAACCGGAAAACAAAGGAGGACTGTAGCGAGTGGCAACACTGCGGTCCGGGAAGGAAAGTGCCAGGGAACACAAACCTGTGAGATGTATAAGGAGGAAAATATTTCCAACTTACCAGAAAAGGGGAAGATACAAAATACGGTCGCAACGATTTGTAGTAAGTATCTTTCACCCGGGCATCCTTGTCTGCAATGGCTTTGTCAACGCGGATGGGATCTTGGAACCTTAGATGGAATCTCACGGTTTATAAGACAACCGTCCCCTTTGGGAGGACGTCGTTGGTATGTGCCGGCTAGAATTCAAGGAAGGAAAGTGGATCTATTGTTGGATACTGGTGTTAGTCGCTCTGTGTTAAACAACGGACTCTATCAGTCTCTTGGATTTGCGCAGGAATGTCATGTTCCTGGAGCCTCGGCAAAAGCTGCTAATGGTACTCATATGAGGTGCTATGGTAGTGTGATTATTCCAGTCTCAATAGGTAACACTGAATTCGTATGGGGTCCCATACTCAGTGATATCGAAGAAAGTGGAATATTAGGCGTAGATTTTCTCACCCTCTATGGAGGCTCTGTAGATCTACCCGATGGCACTCTCCGACTCAAATTTCCTGAGTTAATGGAGGTGGAATGTAGTTGTCGACGGATCTCTTCATTGATTTCTGTCCGACAAGATGTGGGCATCCCCCCCCAGCAGATGGTTAATGTCCTGATAGCTGGGGAAGGTGACTTACCACGTGGAGATGCACTTTTCGAGCCAGATCCAGAACTGTTTTCTAAAAAAGGAATACAGGCCTGGGATACCCTGATCGGAAGTGCCAGAGAAGGATCAATTCCTATAAGTAATCATACCTCCGGGTTGATTAAATTAAGGAAGGGTGATACATTGGGCTGGGTAACTCTAGCTCATGTGGATGGCCTAGTGGACTCCAGTCCACAGGGAATCACACCTATTCCCGTTTCCGAAATAACCGGGGAAGATGAACAATCTAAACTGGAAAGGTCGGACTTAATAGGAAATGATTATGAAGAAGTGCGGGTTAGTGCTATCGATACAGGAACGGGATCCCTTCCAGTTCCGAGTCCATTGCACGAAACTCTGGAAACTTTAGTTCAGACGACAGACGCACTAAACAGTGGGGAACGACATGAACTAAGGATTCTTTTGAAAAAGATGGAGTCAATCTTTACTCGACCTGGAGATCCCTTGGGGAGAACGGATCGAGTAGAACACACGATTGACACTGAAGGTCATCAACCTTTCCGCCTTCCTTATCGACGGTTACCTCCGGTAAAACGGGAAGCTTTAGAAGAGGAAGTAGGGAAAATGATGGACCAGAAAGTAATCATCCCCAGTGCAAGTCCTTGGGCTAGTCCAGTGGTAATGGTTACTAAAAAGGATGGTACTTGCCGATTCTGTATTGATTACAGAAAATTGAATGGTATCACCCGGAAGAATGCCTACCCAATACCCCGGATCGATGAGAGTCTCGACTCTCTGGGAGGGAACCAGTGGTTTTGTACTCTGGATCTCCAGTCTGGATATTGGCAGGTAAAGATGAACAGTGGCGATCAGTCTAAAACGGCGTTCACCACTCATCAAGGGCTTTACGAGTTCACAGTAATGCCATTTGGCCTCTGTAACGCTCCTGCAACTTTCGAATCCATGATGGATCAGATGTTGCGGGGTCTACAGTGGAAAAAGTGTTTGGTTTATCTAGACGACATAATCATCTTCGGAAAGAATTATGTTGAATGTTTAGAAAACCTGAGAGAGGTATTTGAGCGTATTCAATCTTATGGGTTGAAACTCAAACCTCAAAAATGTAAGCTGTTTCGCAAATCTGTGGAATACTTAGGACGGATAGTTTCCGGAAATGGAATCCGGGCAGATCCTTCTAAGTTGGAGGTAGTGGCTAATTGGCCAAGCCCCCAGAATATAAAAGACATAAGGTCTTTCCTAGGATTTTGTTCGTATTACCGCGACTTTATCCCGGGTTTTTCTGAAATTGCACACCCTATGCAACAGTATGTAGTACTAGATAAGCCAGGGAAGCAAAAAGAGATCCAATGGACTCCGGAAGCTGAACACGCTTTTCTGGGACTAAAACGAAAGTTTACGGAGGCCCCCGTATTGAAATACCCTCTAGCTCAGGGTCGGTTCATTCTCGACACTGACGCTAGTAATGAGAGTATTGGAGCGGCTTTGTCTCAGATACAAGATGGTATAGAAGTTCCAATAGCTTTTGCCAGCAACAGCTTAAGTAAAAGTCAGCGGAACTACTGTACTACTAAGAGGGAACTCTTAGCGGTTGTGGTGTATGTAAGAAAATATCGACACTTCTTAGCAGGTGGAGATTTCATCCTACGTACTGACCATTCTTCTCTCAAATGGCTCTTTAACTTTAAAGACGCCGAGGGAATGATTGGAAGATGGCTGGCAGCTCTCTCCGAATTCGGGTTGACTAATTGCCAGATTGAACACCGGGCTGGAAAGTCACACATTAATGCGGATTGTCTCTCAAGGAGACCAGTGCGGAAATGTGGACGACCAGATTGCCGGGATTGTGGCGAGCATAGAGCAGTCATAGCTACTCTACGTTCCCAGAAAGTGAAGCCGCCATTAAACTATCAGTGGACACTAGAACAGATTAAGGGAAGTCAACAGGCTGACCCAGATTTGTTCCGGTTAACTAAACTGATAGCTAATGGACTCCATAGGCCGACAGGACCCGAGATCTCGCCTGAAAACCGAGAATTTCGGAATCTATGTGGTCAATGGAAAGAGCTAGAGGTCCGTGATGGAGTATTATATCGATGGAGAACCACATTGCAACCACTTAAACGTGCTCTACAACTAGTGGTCCCCCGAGAATTACGATCCGGACTAATGACCCTATGTCATGAACATAGGAGTGCAGCTCATCTAGGACGGAAAAGAACGGTAGCCAGAATAAGGCGTCGTTACTACTGGCCTGGAATGGGTGCAGATATTCGAAGATGGATATCTGGATGTTCCATATGTAGCAAAGTCAAACCCGGGGTAGGACTCGGAAAGATGCCGTTACAACAGGAACTGTTTGGTGTCAGGTTTGCCAGAATCGCTCTAGATATCATATCTGGTATCGACGAGTCAGAGGAAGGAAATACCTGTATGATGGTGGTGATGGATTATTACACAAAATATGTGCAGATCTATCCCATGAAAAATCACAAAGCTGCCACGTGTGCGGAAGCTTTAGTGAAAAACTGGATGTTGCCTTTTGGAACTCCGAGCGTACTACATTCCGACCAAGGAAGGGAATTTGAATCCCAGATCTGGAAAGAAATGTGTAGGATACTCGAGATTAAAAAGACACATACAAATCCATATCGTCCCCAATCAGATGGTATGGTAGAGAGATTCAACCGGACATTGATCCAGTGTCTTCGGACCCTGGTAGATGAAAATCGGAAGAATTGGGATGAATTAGCACCATTTATAGCTCACGCATATAATGGGACCATTCATTCAAGCACGGGGTGTTCACCTAATTTACTCGTCTTTGGCGAGGAAATAGTAATGCCCGCGGACATAGTCTATGGGGTTCCTGGAATGTCTACGGATGATCCTTGTCCCATAGGATTTGTCGAAAAACTCAGAGAACGTTTTGTAGAGGGATATTACCTTGCGAGACGAAATCTGACGAAAGCAGCAGAGTGGCAAAAGACTGGACATGACGTCAATCTTAAACCACGTAAGTTCCGAGTAGGAGACCGGGTTGTACGATACCACACTCCGTTGGTAAATGTAAAACTCGCTCCTAACTGGGACGGACCATTCAGAATTGTTCAATTATTGTCAGAAATGACAGTAGTGATAGAAGACGAATGGTCAAGAAGGCGTTATAAATCCCATGTAGCTCGTTTACGACTATGGGAAGGAAAGCGTGAATGTTCCGACTTTGAAGTTTCACACCCTGCTACAAAGCGAGATGTGTCACTGAACACGGGTCCTACTGGGAAACCAGGGAGGTCCCGGGTTCAAAGAGCCGGGAAGCCGGGCGTCAAACCCCCGTCAACACGGCGGAGGCAGACCCCGATAGGGAAGTCCCGGTCAAAGGTTACCGGGGTTCCGAGTGGGTGCTCGCCTACACGGCGAAAACCGGGACGTCCGCGGAAGGTGATTCCTACTTACGCCAACCTAAAAAGGGAAGTGTGGGTAGAAGAAAAACCTGACACGGAAAAGTCTAAATTTGCTACAGATCGAGCCGTGTATAATAAACATGGTTCGAGATGTAGAATGGAGTCTAAAATAGACTCAAAACCCCGCCGCAGCTCTCGAGTAAAATCAAAGGCTGTGGTTAACTACAAAGAGTAGTGGTGCCGGGGTTGTCGAAAACACAACGAGAAGCATAGTACGAAATGTAGATCGTTGGTAGTCAGTGACATGTCGATTATACATGAATGTTGATCAAATAGTTACCTTAAAATCAGTCGTTATGTGCCGCAGCCCAGACGTTGCTCTAAGGGACCCCGTCGAGGACCCTCTAGAGGCTGCAGAATTGCCGAACGCTCTGAAAGGTCTGATCCATTTACATGGAAATTAGACAAGTCTCCCATACTATCAGCGAGATACACGACGGCGATAAGAATTCCCACACTACAGAGAACTCGGGGTGGAGCTCGAAAAGGGGTTTCCCCGGGTTCCGGAACCTGTGCTGGGTGATTGAAGGCGTGAACGAATCAAGTCGAGCGTAACGCTGACCTTTGGTTTCTTCACGCATGCGGTGTTGAGACGCTCAAGATGAGCCAGTCTCGACACGGTTGATTGGTTCGCGACAGTGAATCTAGGTCACTTAGGAGTATATAAGACCCTGTTTTTTCAGTAGTCTTCACTCTGTGATCGGAGTGGTGCCTAGCACCACAGGAGTCGGGCGGTAGCAGCATGGCTGACCGTGCCCCGTCTACGGAGGGTGAGCGCGAGCTCCCCTCACCCCTGCCCGGATCCTCAGCTTCGGCTGAGCGGGGGGCAGATCTGGACGATGATGCTTTGCTCATCGGGTCAGATGATGGTGATTTTGACCTGGAAGGGTACGAGTCTGCGGACTCTGTTCTTCTTGGGGAAACCCGAGATGAACGACCCGGAAAGGGAAAAAGTCACACCGGGAAGAAGTCTGAGGCGGCCCCGGCCGCTAAGGGCTCTTCTGGTGCCCGTCCGAAGACGAGCTCAGTGAAAACTGAGGCCTCTGACTCGGATGTGTTCATGGCCGAAGGTTCCGAATCGGAGCGTGATACGCCAAGGCGAGGCCGAGCCCGCCCGCGTCGTCACTCTCCGAGGAAGTCCTCCGAAGAGATGGGTTCCAGGCATGAGGTTTCAACCCAGAGCCTGGAACAAATGCTAGCTGGGATCCCAGATCCCAAAACGCGTGCCATAGTACAGTCAATGTACCAAAATTGGACTCCACCCGGAGTGGAGCTGGCGGAAGCCGGGACCTTTTTGGCCCCGGGTCCGGTAGCAAAACCCGGAAAGTCTGAGGCTGGGACAGAGACGGCTATGGAGACTGATTCGTCAGTTGGGGACGACTCTGTAAAAGGGTCGTCCAGCAAAGGTGAGAAACCGGTGTCAACACCGGCTAAACCCGCGCCGGGGAAGTCTGTCAGTAAGACTGAGGTGTCAAAACCTCGGGAAGCTGACAAGACTGAGCCACAGCTTTCGAAACAGAACCGGAAGCGACTCCGTCGTGCAGCCCGGAAACGGGCTGAGGCGGAGCTAGAAAGGACCGGAGGTCAGCCGAAATCACGTGACTCGGAGAAAGGGAAACCTCAAACCGGGAAGCGTGAGGAGTCGAAGGGAGCTGAGTCGAAAGGCTCGGACAAACCCGCGGCACAGGCTGGACCTAGTGTGGCTGACGCTATACCGAGTACCTCAACAGGTGCCACGGGTGGCGGAGAGGTCAAGTGTTGGGGAACAGAGATGGATAAGGCTAAACCCCTGGTCCCATCCAACCCCGACAATGATGACGGTGATTTCCAACCTGGCGTAAAGCGGGCTGGGAAGAGAACGGTAGCTAGACAGATACCCGCCTCTTTGCTGGGCAAGACTTACACTTGCCTAGAAGATCTCCGTCATGGAAACCGGCATTACATCCCCGATGGTGTCGGTTTAGATGGAACCTCAGACGATGAAGAGTGGCTAGTTGACGAGGGTTCTCCCAACGCCTGGTACATAGACCGGGTGAAAGGAGTTTCCCGAGTTAGCCGGCTGAAGTACGAGGATCAGGTCAAAGACCGGATCGCGTACGCATGGCACAAGTTTGGGAACGGCAATCATTGTGTCTTCTTGAGTTGCCATGGGAGGGACAAGAAATTGTCACCGACCTACGCGACTGAAGGTCGTTACGCTAGGCACCTCGTAGAGGTACACTTAGCCGAACGACCATGGCTACAGTGCCTTGGCAAGAAGGGTGGTTCTTGTCAGGCTGGGTGTGCCAGTTCCAGGCGTTCGTGTCTAGTTAGACACATTGCCCGGGAACACCGGACTGCTGGTGCTGCTGCTCGGGAACGGGTCATGAATCTGTGGCAGAGATTCGTTGACTTAGGTTCCGAGACTCAGAGAGGCAAACCGGAACCCGAGACTTGTGTGACAGACGGTCGACTGTTTAAGATCGGATGGAAGAAGAATCCTGGCTGGTTCGGGACTCTAATGCTATCCGCGTCAAAACATCGACAGATGTCAAAGGAGTCGAGGAAGAAACGGTCCCTTAGCCGGGAACCGTCTCAAAAATCCTCGAAGGCTAAACGACGGGTCAAGAAGCTGTCATCGTCCTCGTCCAGCGAGACTGACACTTCTGAGCGATCCAGTCGGAAGCCCAGAAAGAAATTGGCTCCAGGTAAGCACACCATCGCTGACGTGGTGGAAGCTGCTTACCAGGTAGGGCCAAAGTTGTCTGGGGGATTGAATGTCCTCTCAGACCTGAGTGAAGGAAACGTTCCAACGGCTTCAAAAGCCCGCGGACCCGCAGAAAAACCAGCTAGCACTCGTCCTAGCTCAAGTCTCTCGGGAGTTTCCCCACTCAACAGAGGTGTTACCCAAGCACCCGGGAAAGTTGAGGAAGAAGAGGCCTTTCCGGCACTCCCTCCACCAGCCAACCCGGTTGTTGAGGTAAAGAAGAAACCAAGTACACAACCACCCGTTGCGTCGAAGGTGACTTCTTCTCCCTGTGCGATGTCGGTTGAATACGTCCAACGGGCGGATCAGCTAGAGTCGCATATAGGTGGCACCTTGGAGGGCCGTGTCCGAACGGGTGCGCATGCTCTCCATGAAGGCCTCGTTAAGGAGCTAGTGAACCTAGCCCGATTCGAGGTAAGAGAAGCCACGAAAGGCCTGGCTAAACAATACGCGTTGGACTTAGAGGACGCGCATATTGCGAAAACCACGGCCCAGTCGAGGTTTGCCCGGGCGGAAGCCCAGACCCATCGCCAAGATGAACGTTGTCTTCGGCACTTGGGTATGTCGCTCTATGACATCGGTGACGACCCGCAAGCCCTTGGGGAAGAGTGGTTGGCCCGTCAAAGGAGCCGGGGAAGAATTCTTCAGTTCACCACGGAAGAATCAAACTCGACACGTCAGCAACTCGCTGGCATGTTGGGATGGTCACCCGTGGAAGAAACTTCCCAACAGGACACTACATCCATAGCGGCTCAGCCCATGGATGTCAGTGTAGATACTCCGCTGTCAGGACCCGGTCAGACCCCCCAGGATCAGACTGAAGTCCTACAGCCGAGGAGGCCTCCCGCCGTGACACGGGCTGAAAAATCAGCAAAGCCTTCCAGGGCTAAGCCGGTAGATCAGCCCGAGGAACCAAGTGGGGCACTGGGGGTGAATGCCAACATCATCCCGTTGGAGTCTGGAGTCCACTGCGACCAGAGAGGACCGCCCTGGCAACGTCGGTTCCACCGACGGCTAGTGCACCAAGCCAGTCGGACCTTCTCGACCTCAGGATATCCTCCGACGAGGATATTTAGGGGTTGACGATGACCAACTCGGCTGGTGCCTAACAAGCCAGGAAGACGC
The DNA here is from genome assembly GCA_950022655.1 of Alentia gelatinosa. Classification (NCBI taxonomy): domain Eukaryota; kingdom Metazoa; phylum Annelida; class Polychaeta; order Phyllodocida; family Polynoidae; genus Alentia; species Alentia gelatinosa. The sequence continues at coordinate 21,595,779 of OX465584.1, read as the reverse complement.
CGTCTAAACTCGGAACCGGCAGAGCCAACAACTCTCCTGGATCCGAAGTCAGACGGGTATGGGAAGTCCCGGGGAGGAAAAATTTTTTTTTCCGACCTAGCTACTTCCAGAATGTGGCCTCCTAGCCAGAATTCTGCACTTTCTCGGCAAACCGCAAGGATCGCTGGGAGGGGTAGAGGGAAAGTTAGGAGTAACCAATAATAAGCGATCCTGGGTTGGGGCTGGGGAAAGTCAGTAAAATGACTTCCCTAAGGCACAACCCTGGTTTCAGACGGCTGAAGGTTCTCTCGATGGTCAGGCCCGTAATAGGCCCCCATCACGAAAACCTCTGGCCTGTGGTGTGGTACCAGGTAAGGAAGATTGTGCCTTTCGGGTACAGATCTGACTTACCAGGTCTTTGTCAGAACTGAGTTCATCGACTCGATAGTGAGATAGTAGGCGTAACCCCTGATCTGATGGATTACGCCGGCTATTTCTACCTTGGGTCGGTGATCATAAGTTCTGAAGCCGGCTTAGAATTGGGGCCTTAATTGGTACTCGATTCGAGCCGAGAAATATGCCAGTATAGCTGGAGTCAAAATGAAAGAACACTGATACCACACACTCTTACCAGGTGGATGGAGAGTTGTTTTGCCTTTTTGGCCGTTATTTCCGTATTCGGAAACTTTCAACTCGGAAGGTGTTTAGCGAGGCTAACCCTTCTCTACATATGGATGTCTTCCAACTTGAAGAACAGTGGGAAGCCCAGCACCCGTCGGCATCGGGCTGAATGTAGTAGGTCTGCTACGCCGATGGGCCAGCTGGGCTCGATACTTTAAGGTGAGAAAGAGAACGACACTTCACTCGCCGGGAGCTAACAGAGGACTTCAACAAGATCCGGAACAGCTGGAGGCAGAGTGCTCGACAGGCCGGGCTGACCACCTGTAGGTCCGCGACTGTCGAGTCTTCTCTGCCCAACGCTCAAGAACCCGTTCCCCAGCTCAAGATGGGTGAATATCACATTTATTCAAGGTGCTAGCGAGGCTAGTCCTTCATTCTTCAAATGTCGTTTCCTCTTTCCTAAATGTCATATCTTCCATATTTTTAATAATTTCTCCATCTTACAATTCCACCTTTTTCACTTATACGTTGGTATCAGTGAATTCTTGTGAACACCAGGAAGCTAGAGAGTAGACCAAGAACTGCTGGATATATGTTGTAATTTTTAATTGGGTAGTCCCTTAGCAGCAAAATGGCTGCCTTGGTTCCCCCCCTTAGTAAAAACTGGGAGGGGTAATGTAGTGGGACGGGAATCCAGCAGTGTTCGTTTGTTTCACGGAAGGTGGCGCGATATGCCGATCCTTACTGTGTAGTGATTCCGGACAACGCCGCACACGAGAGTGGCGCGGTGGAGACCGGGATTACGTAACGCTTAGTATATATACTCAGCGTTCACAGTAGGTCGACAGGCTGTCCTCGCGCGTCCCTTCTACGGAACGGATCCTTGGGCCCTCACTTTGCAGGCGGGTTCTTGTAACCTTCCTGGTGGTTAGGCTGATCTTCCGGATTGGCCTATCCAGCGTTACCTAGCACCTATGTGCTAGGGTACTGTACTTGTAGGGAAGATCTTCCAGATCTTTCCGGGAAGTAAGTGATTAATAAACATCCCTGTTTATTAAGTGACGTTGTTGTGTTATGTGTGAATAGGTCTGTGCAAACTAACCGAAAACCGAACCAACCTACGTAAGTGCGTAGGGTGGGATCCTGCCTGGAACTAGCGTTCCGGATTGGGGTCATCCAACCTGCTAGACAGGCGGCGACCACCACAAACCCATCACCTAAAACCGAATTGGGCAGCTGTTGAGTTGTACTTGTTTAAACCATCTTGAATTCTATTCTAAATCTACACACTAAAGGAAATAACAAAATTGTAAATATGCTTTGAGGTTATGACTTTACACAATCTCCAAGCAATATGGACAATCTGGTAGGAGGGTAACAAACAGGTCCAGAAGGTCCCGCTACTTGGTCAAGGTGGCCATTTATTTAACCCGACCAGAGCCAACTCCCAGTGTAATAACACGGCTGACCAAAACTCACTACAGGCGCACCCCCTCCAACAAATAAAATTGATTGGACCCCCCCCCCCCCCCCCCGAATTACCAAAATAATTTCCCTGCCCCCATGAACCCCCCAACCCCACCCATCCACCCACAGAGGCACCTGACTAAAATTGCACCCTCCCATCCCGTTTCTTTCAAAAGTCCTCCCCCCTGAAAAAAATTTGAAAAAGGATTAGCCCGATCCCATGATTTAAAAATGGAAAAGCCCCCCCCCCCCCTAGAAGAATTAAGATAAAATAAGCAACAACAACCCCCCCCCCTAACTTTCCAATATAAATCCCCACCCTCAAAATACAAAAAAAATCATCCCCTGCCTCAATACAGAAGCACCTGGAAAAAATGTTCCTATCCCATAGGTAAAATTCGTAGCTTAATAAATTGATAATGAAATTGTGGTTCTATTCTACACCAAATAAACCCATCACCTAAAACCGAATTGGGTAGCTGTTGAGTTGTACTTGTTTAAACAATCTGAAATTCTATTCTAAATCTACACACTAAAGGAAATAAAAAAATTGTAAATATGCTTTGAGGTTATGACTACACAATCTCCAAGCAATATGGAAAATCTGGTAGGAGGGTAACAAACAGGTCCAGAAGGTCCCGCTACTTGGTTAAGGTGGCCATTTATTTAACCCGACCAGAGCCAACTCCCAGTGTAATAACACGGCTGACCAAAACTCACGACAGGTGCACCCCCTCAAATAAAAAAAATTGATTGGGACCCCCCCCCCCCCAAATTACCAAAATAAGTTCCCTGCCCCCATGAAACCCCCACCCCCACCCATCCACCCACAGAGGCACTTGAATAAAATTGCACCCTCCCCCCTGTTTCTTTCAAAAGTCCTCCCCCCAGAAAAAAAATTGAAAAAGGATTAGCCCGATCGCATGATTTAAAAATAGAAATGCCCCCCCCCCCTAGAAGAATTAAGATAAAATAAGCAACAACCCCCCCCCCCTAACTTTCCAATATAAATCCCCACCCTCAGAATACAAAAAAAATCATCCCCTGCCTCAATACAGAAACACCTGGAAAAAATGTTCCTATCCCATAGGTAAAATTCGTAGCTTAATAAATTGATAATGAAATTGTGGTTCTATTTTACACCAAATAAACCCATCACCTAAAACCGAATTGGGTAGCTGTTGAGTTGTACTTGTTTAAACCATCTGGAATTCTATTCTAAATCTACACACTAAAGGAAATAACAAAATTGTAAATATGCTTTGAGGTTATGACTTTACACAATCTCCAAGCAATATGGACAATCTGGTAGGAGGGTAACAAACAAATCCAGAAGGTCCCGCTACTTGGTCAAGGTGGCCATTTATTTAACCCGACCAGAGCCAACTCCCAGTGTAATAACACGGCTGACCAAAACTCACTACAGGCGCACCCCCTCCAACAAATAAAATTGATTGGACCCCCCCCCCCCCCCCCGAATTACCAAAATAATTTCCCTGCCCCCATGAACCCCCCAACCCCACCCATCCACCCACAGAGGCACCTGACTAAAATTGCACCCTCCCATCCCGTTTCTTTCAAAAGTCCTCCCCCCTGAAAAAAAATTGAAAAAGGATTAGCCAGATCCCATGATTTAAAAATAGAAAGCCCCCCCCCCCCCTAGAAGAATTAAGATAAAATAAGCAACAACAACCCCGCCCCCTGACTTTCCAATATAAATCCCCACCCTCAGAATACAAAAATTTGTGGCACAACAAGTTCATTAAAATTTACAAACCAGGGAATATGGCTAACTCATGGAGATCAGCTGGTATTGTATCCCTACATGATATTATAAGTAATGGTAGACTCATGTCTGAGATAGAAATTAGGCAAAAATATAAAGTCCCATGCACGTTTCTACACCTTTTACATTTACGGAGAAGTATCCCATGGTTGTCAAGATTATCCTTTCAAAAGGTGAAGACTGAGGTGAATCCGTTATTTATCAACGATTCAGTTCGTGTGGCTATCAATATCAGAAATAGTAATAACAGAAAGATCTACTATGTTCTTAATTCTTTTAGAACCAAACCTCCTGTAAGTCAAAAAAACTGGTGTACAGAGTATGGGCTACCTCTAACAGATGGTCATTTATGGACCAATATCTTTACCCACATTTATAAAACGACTAGGGAAACGAAATTACAATCATTCCAATATAGAATTATAAACAGATTGATACCTACGAATTCATATCTATACAAAAGAAAGATCGTCCCTTCAGATATATGTTCTTTCTGTCAAGAAAAAGACACTTTAGAACACTTCTTCCTTGACTGTCCCAAAGTCAGGGACTTTTGGTCTCAATCTATTCGATGGTTGAAGGAGGTTGCAGATATAAATGGTGACTGGACGAGAACTAACATATTGCTGGGTTTTTCAGGCTCTGGTATTCTGTCCCACAGGCTAAACTATATTAGTTCCTTAATCAAGTTCTATATTTATAGACAAAAACTTTTCTATGACAGTAAGTTCTGTCTTTATGCATGGTCATTGGAATTCAGAGAAAAACTACGTATGGAGAAATATATATGTTATATAGAAAACTCTCCTCACAAGTTCAAAAAGTGGGAGACTATAATGCAAAATATTCAGTGAAACACACTGGGCTTCGATTCTCTCCAAGGATGTTCAGAAGCCTTCATACGCGTTAACTTTACTCCACCAGGTCAGGGGTAACTCCAGTGACTCATACCAAAATAATGTATCTTGTCCGGTCTCGTCCTCTTGGGTTTTGTTACCATTATATGTCTCGCTTTTCATGTTTACTACTTAGAAGGATACGGTTAGTGTCCCAACAAAGGGTAAATTGTCTATAATAACTAGGTTTAAGGCAGCACATTATATGACTTTTTTATTGGATGTTTGAATACTGTTACAATACACTATGGTTGAACTTTTATCTAGAACTATGTACAGACATCGAAATGTACTTGAAACATTCATAAAAAGCATAATTTCCACTTGTTAAACGGTATGTTATTGAATTTGTACTGATGATTGGTAAAAAAAAAAGAAAAAAAAAGAAGAAAAAAAGAGTAAGCTACAATTGAGATTACATCGTAAAATGGTATTGATGAAATATGAATGTGATGTAAACACAAATGCTATTGATGAAATATGAATGTGATGTAAACACAAATGCTATATCTAATACAATAGGTGAACTAAACGCGATATTGCTGTTAGAAAATAAGACACTTTTGGAAAGAAAACGGATTGTTAGGAAATAAGATCTAATGCGAAATAAAGCTTACTCTATAAAAAAAAAAAAAAAAAAATTGATTGGACCCCCCCCCCCCGAATTACCAAAATAATTTCCCTGCCCCCATGAACCCCCCAACCCCACCCATCCACCCACAGAGGCACCTGACTAAAATTGCACCCTCCCATCCCGTTTCTTTCAAAAGTCCTCCCCCCTGAAAAAAAATTGAAAAAGGATTAGCCAGATCCCATGATTTAAAAATAGAAAGCCCCCCCCCCCCCCCCCCTAGAAGAATTAAGATAAAATAAGCAACAACCCCCCCGCCCCCTGACTTTCCAATATAAATCCCCACCCTCAGAATACAAAAATTTGTGGCACAACAAGTTCATTAAAATTTACAAACCAGGGAATATGGCTAACTCATGGAGATCAGCTGGTATTGTATCCCTACATGATATTATAAGTAATGGTAGACACATGTCTGAGATAGAAATTAGGCAAAAATATAAAGTCCCATGCACGTTTCTACACCTTTTACATTTACGGAGAAGTATCCCATGGTTGTCAAGATTATCCTTTCAAAAGGTGAAGACTGAGGTGAATCCGTTATTTATCAACGATTCAGTTCGTGTGGCTATCAATATCAGAAATAGTAATAACAGAAAGATCTACTATGTTCTTAATTCTTTTAGAACCAAACCTCCTGCAAGTCAAAAATACTGGTGTACAGAATATGGGCTACCTCTAACAGATGGTCATTTATGGACCAATATCTTTACCCACATTTATAAAACGACTAGGGAAACGAAATTACAATCATTCCAATATAGAATTATAAACAGATTGATACCTACGAATTCATATCTATACAAAAGAAAGATCGTCCCTTCAGATATATGTTCTTTCTGTCAAGAAAAAGACACTTTAGAACACTTCTTCCTTGACTGTCCCAAAGTCAGGGACTTTTGGTCTCAATCTATTCGATGGTTGAAGGGGGTTGCAGATATAAATGGTGACTGGACGAGAACTAACATATTGCTGGGTTTTTCAGGCTCTGGTATTCTGTCCCACAGGCTAAACTATATTAGTTCCTTAATCAAGTTCTATATTTATAGACAAAAACTTTTCTATGACAGTAAGTTCTGTCTTTATGCATGGTCATTGGAATTCAGAGAAAAACTACGTATGGAGAAATATATATGTTATATAGAAAACTCTCCTCACAAGTTCAAAAAGTGGGAGACTATAATGCAAAATATTCAGTGAAACACACTGGGCTTCGATTCTCTCCAAGGATGTTCAGAAGCCTTCATACGCGTTAACTTTACTCCACCAGGTCAGGGGTAACTCCAGTGACTCATACCAAAATAATGTATCTTGTCCGGTCTCGTCCTCTTGGGTTTTGTTACCATTATATGTCTCGCTTTTCATGTTTACTACTTAGAAGGATACGGTTAGTGTCCCAACAAAGGGTAAATTGTCTATAATAACTAGGTTTAAGGCAGCACATTATATGACTTTTTTATTGGATGTTTGAATACTGTTACAATACACTATGGTTGAACTTTTATCTAGAACTATGTACAGACATCGAAATGTACTTGAAACATTCATAAAAAGCATAATTTCCACTTGTTAAACGGGATGTTATTGAATTTGTACTGATGATTGGTAAAAAAAAAAGAAGAAAAAAAGAAGAAAAAAAAAAGAGTAAGCTACAATTGAGATTACATCGTAAAATGGTATTGATGAAATATGAATGTGATGTAAACACAAATGCTATTGATGAAATATGAATGTGATGTAAACACAAATGCTATATCTAATACAATAGGTGAACTAAACGCGATATTGCTGTTAGAAAATAAGACACTTTTGGAAAGAAAACGGATTGTTAGGAAATAAGATCTAATGCGAAATAAAGCTTACTCTATAAAAAAAAAAATAAAAAAAAATAAAAAAATCATCCACTGCCTCAATACAGAAGCACCTGGAAAAAATGTTCCTATCCCATAGGTAAAATTCGTAGCTTAATAAATTGATAATGAAATTGTGGTTCTATTCTACACCAAATAAACCCATCACCTAAAACCGAATTGGGTAGCTGTTGAGTTGTACTTGTTTAAACCATCTGGAATTCTATTCTAAATCTACACACTAAAGGAAATAACAAAATTGTAAATATGCTTTGAGGTTATGACTTTACACAATCTCCAAGCAATATGGACAATCTGGTAGGAGGGTAACAAACAGGTCCAGAAGGTCCCGCTACTTGGTCAAGGTGGCCATTTATTTAACCCGACCAGAGCCAAATCCCAGTGTAATAACACGGCTGACCAAAACTCACGACAGGTGCCCCCCCCCCCCTCCAATAAAAAAAATTGATTGGGCCCCCCCCCCCCGAATTACCAAAATAATTTCCCTGCCCCCATGGACGCCCCACTCCCACCCATCCACCCACAAAGGCACCTGAAGAAAATTGCACCCTCCCCCCTGTTTCTTTAAAAAGTCCTCCCCCCTGAAAAAAAATTGAAAAAGGATTAGCCCGATCCCATGATTTAAAAATAGAAAAGCCCCCCCCCCCATGAAGAATTAAGATAAAATAAGCAACAACCCCCCTAACTTTCCAATATAAATCCCCACCCTCAGAATACAAAAAAATCATCCCCTGCCTCAATACAGAAGCACCTGGAAAAAATGTTCCTATCCCATAGGTAAAATTCGTAGCTTAATAAATTGATAATGAAATTGTGGTTCTATTCTACACCAAATAAACCCATCACCTAAAACCGAATTGGGTAGCTGTTGAGTTGTACTTGTTTAAACCATCTGGAATTCTATTCTAAATCTACACACTAAAGGAAATAAAAAAATTGTAAATATGCTTTGAGGTTATGACTTTACACAATCTCCAAGCAATATGGACAATCTGGTAGGAGGGTAACAAACAGGTCCAGAAGGTCCCGCTACTTGGTCAAGGTGGCCATTTATTTAACCCGACCAGAGCCAACTCCCAGTGTAATAACACGGCTGACCAAAACTCACGACAGGTGCCCCCCGCCCCTCCAATAAAAAAAATTGATTGGGACCCCCCCCCCCCCCCGAATTACCAAAATAAGTTCCCTGCCCCGATGAACCCCCCAACCCCACCCAACCTGAATAAAATTGCACCCTCCCCTCCTGTTTCTTTCAAAAGTCCTCCCCCCTGAAAAAAATTGAAAAAGGATTAGCCCAATCCCATGATTTAAAAATAGAAATCCCCCCACCCTAGAAGAATTAAGATAAAATAAGCAACAACCCTCCCCCCCCCTAACTTTCCAATATAAATCCCCACCCTCAGAATACAAAAAAAATCATCCCCTGCCTCAATACAGAAGCACCTGGAAAAAATGTTCCTATCACATAGGTAAAATTCGTAGCTTAATAAATTGATAATGCAATTGTGGTTCTATTCTACACCAAATAAACCCATCACCTAAAACCGAATTGGGTAGCTGTTGAGTTGTACTTGTTTAAACCATCTGAAATTCTATTCTAAATCTACACACTAAAGGAAATAACAAAATTGTAAATATGCTTTGAGGTTATGACTTTACACAATCTCCAAGCAATATGGACAATCTGGTAGGAGGGTAACAAACAGGTCCAGAAGGTCCCGCTACTTGGTCAAGGTGGCCATTTATTTAACCCGACCAGAGCCAACTCCCAGTGTAGTAACACGGCTGACCAAAACTCACGACAGACGCGACCCCTCCAATAAAAAAAATTGATTGGGACCCCCCCCCCCCCGAATTACCAAAATAAGTTCCCTGCCCCCATGAACCCCCCAACCCCACCCATCCACCCACAGAGGCAACTGAATAAAATTGCACCCTCCCCTCCTGTTTCTTTCAAAAGTCCTCCCCCCTGAAAAAAAATTGAAAAAGGATTAGCCCGATCCCATGATTTAAAAATAGAAAGCCCCCCCCCCCCTAGAAGAATTAAGATAAAATAAGCAACAACAACCCCCCTGACTTTCCAATATAAATCCCCACCCTCAGAATACAAAAAAATCATCCCCTGCCTCAATACAGAAGCACCTGGAAAAAAAATTCCTATCCCATAGGTAAAATTCGTAGCTTAATAAATTGATAATGAAATTGTGGTTCTATTCTACACCAAATAAACCCATCACCTAAAACCGAATTGGGTAGCTGTTGAGTTGTACTTGTTTAAACCATCTGGAATTCTATTCTAAATCTACACACTAAAGGAAATAACAAAATTGTAAATATGCTTTGAGGTTATGACTTTACACAATCTCCAAGCAATATGGACAATCTGGTAGGAGGGTAACAAACAGGTCCAGAAGGTACCGCTACTTGGTCAAGGTGGCCATTTATTTAACCCGACCAGAGCCAACTCCCAGTGTAATAACACGGCTGACCAAAACTCACGACAGGTGCACCCCCTCCAATAAAAAAAATTGATTGGGACCCCCCCCCCCCCCGAATTACCAAAATAAGTTCCCTGCCCCCATGAACGCCCCACCCCCACCCATCAACCCACAAAGGCACCTGAATAAAATTGCACCCTCCCCCCTGTTTTTTTTCAAAAGTCCTCCCCCCTGAAAAAAATTTGAAAAAGGATTAGCCCGATCCCATGATTTAAAAATAGAAAAGCCCCCCCCCCCCCTAGAAGAATTAAGATAAAATAAGCAACAACAACCCCCCCCCCCCCCCTAACTTTCCAATATAAATCCCCACCCTCAAAATACAAAAAAAATCATCCCCTGCCTCAATACAGAAGCACCTGGAAAAAATGTTCCTATCCCATAGGTAAAATTCGTAGCTTAATAAATTGATAATGAAATTGTGGTTCTATTCTACACCAAATAAACCCATCACCTAAAACCGAATTGGGTAGCTGTTGAGTTGTACTTGTTTAAACCATCTGAAATTCTATTCTAAATCTACACACTAAAGGAAATAACAAAATTGTAAATATGCTTTGAGGTTATGACTTTACACAATCTCCAAGCAATATGGACAATCTGGTAGGAGGGTAACAAAGAGGTCCAGAAGGTCCCGCTACTTGGTCAAGGTGGCCATTTATTTAACCCGACCAGAGCCAAATCCCAGTGTAATAACACGGCTGACCAAAACTCACGACAGGTGCACCCCCTCAAATAAAAAAAATTGATTGGGACCCCCCCCCCCCCGAATTACCAAAATAAGTTCCCTGCCCCCATGAAACCCCCACCCCCACCCATCCACCCACAGAGGCACTTGAATAAAATTGCACCCTCCCCCCTGTTTCTTTCAAAAGTCCTCCCCCCAGAAAAAAAATTGAAAAAGGATTAGCCCGATCGCATGATTTAAAAATAGAAAAGCCCCCCCCCCCCCTAGAAGAATTAAGATAAAATAAGCAACAACCCCCCCCCCCCTAACTTTCCAATACAAATCCCCACCCTCAGAATACAAAAAAAATCATCCCCTGCCTCAATACAGAAACACCTGGAAAAAATGTTCCTATCCCATAGGTAAAATTCGTAGCTTAATAAATTGATAATGAAATTGTGGTTCTATTCTACACCAAATAAACCCATCACCTAAAACCGAATTGGGTAGCTGTTGAGTTGTACTTGTTTAAACCATCTGGAATTCTATTCTAAATCTACACACTAAAGGAAATAAAAAAATTGTAAATATGCTTTGAGGTTATGACTTTACACAATCTCCAAGCAATATGGACAATCTGGTAGGAGGGTAACAAACAGGTCCAGAAGGTCCCGCTACTTGGTCAAGGTGGCCATTTATTTAACCCGACCAGAGCCAACTCCCAGTGTAATAACACGGCTGACCAAAACTCACGACAGGTGCCCCCCGCCCCTCCAATAAAAAAAATTGATTGGGACCCCCCCCCCCCCCGAATTACCAAAATAAGTTCCCTGCCCCCATGAACCCCCCAACCCCACCCAACCTGAATAAAATTGCACCCTCCCCTCCTGTTTCTTTCAAAAGTCCTCCCCCCTGAAAAAAATTGAAAAAGGATTAGCCCAATCCCATGATTTAAAAATAGAAATCCCCCCACCCTAGAAGAATTAAGATAAAATAAGCAACAACCCTCCCCCCCCCCTAACTTTCCAATATAAATCCCCACCCTCAGAATACAAAAAAAATCATCCCCTGCCTCAATACAGAAGCACCTGGAAAAAATGTTCCTATCACATAGGTAAAATTCGTAGCTTAATAAATTGATAATGCAATTGTGGTTCTATTCTACACCAAATAAACCCATCACCTAAAACCGAATTGGGTAGCTGTTGAGTTGTACTTGTTTAAACCATCTGAAATTCTATTCTAAATCTACACACTAAAGGAAATAACAAAATTGTAAATATGCTTTGAGGTTATGACTTTACACAATCTCCAAGCAATATGGACAATCTGGTAGGAGGGTAACAAACAGGTCCAGAAGGTCCCGCTACTTGGTCAAGGTGGCCATTTATTTAACCCGACCAGAGCCAACTCCCAGTGTAGTAACACGGCTGACCAAAACTCACGACAGACGCACCCCCTCCAATAAAAAAAATTGATTGGGACCCCCCCCCCCCCCCGAATTACCAAAATAAGTTCCCTGCCCCCATGAACCCCCCAACCCCACCCATCCACCCACAGAGGCAACTGAATAAAATTGCACCCTCCCCTCCTGTTTCTTTCAAAAGTCCTCCCCCCTGAAAAAAAATTGAAAAAGGATTAGCCCGATCCCATGATTTAAAAATAGAAAGCCCCCCCCCCCCCTAGAAGAATTAAGATAAAATAAGCAACAACAACCCCCCTGACTTTCCAATATAAATCCCCACCCTCAGAATACAAAAAAATCATCCCCTGCCTCAATACAGAAGCACCTGGAAAAAAAATTCCTATCCCATAGGTAAAATTCGTAGCTTAATAAATTGATAATGAAATTGTGGTTCTATTCTACACCAAATAAACCCATCACCTAAAACCGAATTGGGTAGCTGTTGAGTTGTACTTGTTTAAACCATCTGGAATTCTATTCTAAATCTACACACTAAAGGAAATAACAAAATTGTAAATATGCTTTGAGGTTATGACTTTACACAATCTCCAAGCAATATGGACAATCTGGTAGGAGGGTAACAAACAGGTCCAGAAGGTACCGCTACTTGGTCAAGGTGGCCATTTATTTAACCCGACCAGAGCCAACTCCCAGTGTAATAACACGGCTGACCAAAACTCACGACAGGTGCACCCCCTCCAATAAAAAAAATTGATTGGGACCCCCCCCCCCCCGAATTACCAAAATAAGTTCCCTGCCCCCATGAACGCCCCACCCCCACCCATCAACCCACAAAGGCACCTGAATAAAATTGCACCCTCCCCCCTGTTTTTTTTCAAAAGTCCTCCCCCCTGAAAAAAATTTGAAAAAGGATTAGCCCGATCCCATGATTTAAAAATAGAAAAGCCCCCCCCCCCCCCCTAGAAGAATTAAGATAAAATAAGCAACAACAACCCCCCCCCCCTAACTTTCCAATATAAATCCCCACCCTCAAAATACAAAAAAAATCATCCCCTGCCTCAATACAGAAGCACCTGGAAAAAATGTTCCTATCCCATAGGTAAAATTCGTAGCTTAATAAATTGAGAATGAAATTGTGGTTCTATTCTACACCAAATAAACCCATCACCTAAAACCGAATTGGGTAGCTGTTGAGTTGTACTTGTTTAAACCATCTGAAATTCTATTCTAAATCTACACACTAAAGGAAATAACAAAATTGTAAATATGCTTTGAGGTTATGACTTTACACAATCTCCAAGCAATATGGACAATCTGGTAGGAGGGTAACAAACAGGTCCAGAAGGTCCCGCTACTTGGTCAAGGTGGCCATTTATTTAACCCGACCAGAGCCAAATCCCAGTGTAATAACACGGCTGACCAAAACTCACGACAGGTGCACCCCCTCAAATAAAAAAAATTGATTGGGACCCCCCCCCCCCCCCGAATTACCAAAATAAGTTCCCTGCCCCCATGAAACCCCCACCCCCACCCATCCACCCACAGAGGCACTTGAATAAAATTGCACCCTCCCCCCTGTTTCTTTCAAAAGTCCTCCCCCCAGAAAAAAAATTGAAAAAGGATTTGCCCGATCGCATGATTTAAAAATAGAAAAGCCCCCCCCCCCCTAGAAGAATTAAGATAAAATAAGCAACAACCCCCCCCCCCTAACTTTCCAATATAAATCCCCACCCTCAGAATACAAAAAAAATCATCCCCTGCCTCAATACAGAAACACCTGGAAAAAATGTTCCTATCCCATAGGTAAAATTCGTAGCTTAATAAATTGATAATGAAATTGTGGTTCTATTCTACACCAAATAAACCCATCACCTAAAACCGAATTGGGTAGCTGTTGAGTTGTACTTGTTTAAACCATCTGGAATTCTATTCTAAATCTACACACTAAAGGAAATAACAAAATTGTAAATATGCTTTGAGGTTATGACTTTACACAATCTCCAAGCAATATGGACAATCTGGTAGGAGGGTAACAAACAGGTCCAGAAGGTCCCGCTACTTGGTCAAGGTGGCCATTTATTTAACCCGACCAGAGCCAAATCCCAGTGTAATAACACGGCTGACCAAAACTCACGACAGGTGCCCCCCCCCTCCAATAAAAAAAATTGATTGGGTCCCCCCCCCCCCGAATTACCAAAATAATTTCCCTGCCCCCATGAACGCCCCACCCCCACCCATCCACCCACAAAGGCACCTGAAGAAAATTGCACCCTCCCCCCTGTCTCTTTCAAAAGTCCTCCCCCCTGAAAAAAAATTGAAAAAGGATTAGCCCGATCCCATGATTTAAAAATAGAAAAGCCCCCCCCCCCCTAGAAGAATGAAGATAAAATAAGCGACAACCCCCCCTAACTTTCCAATATAAATCCCCACCCTCAGAATACAAAAAAAAATCATCCCCTGCCTCAATACAGAAACACCTGGAAAAAATGTTCCTATCACATAGGTTAAATTCGTAGCTTAACAAATTGATAATGGAATTGTGGTTCTATTCTACACCAAATAAACCCATCACCTAAAAGCGAATTGGGTAGCTGTTGAGTTGTACTTGTTTAAACCATCTGGAATTTTATTCTAAATCTACACACTAAAGGAAATAACAAAATTGTAAATATGCTTTGAGGTTATGACTTTACACAATCTCCAAGCAATATGGACAATCTGGTAGGAGGGTAACAAACAGGTCCAGAAGGTCCCGCTACTTGGTCAAGGTGGCCATTTATTTAACCCGACCAGAGCCAACTCCCAGTGTAATAACACGGCTGACCAAAACTCACTACAGGCGCACCCCCTCCAACAAATAAAATTGATTGGGACCCCCCCCCCCCCCGAATTACCAAAATAAGTTCCCTGCCCCCATGAACCCCCCAACCCCACCCATCAACCCACAAAGGCACCTGAATAAAATTGCACCCTCCCCTCCTGTTTCTTTCAAAAGCCCTCCCCCCTGAAAAAAAATTGAAAAAGTATTAGCCCGATCCCATGATTTAAAAATAGAAAAGCCCCCCCCCCCCCTAGAAGAATTAAGATAAAATAAGCAACAACCCCCCCCCCCCCTGACTTTCCAATATAAATCCCCACCCACAGAATACAAAACAAATCATCCCCTGCCTCAATACAGAAGCACCTGGAAAAAATGTTCCTATCCCATAGGTAAAATTCGTAGCTTAATAAATTGATAATGAAATTGTGGTTCTATTCTACACCAAATAAACCCATCACCTAAAACCGAATTGGGTAGCTGTTGAGTTGTACTTGGTTAAACCATCTGGAATTCTATTCTAAATCTACACACTAAAGGAAATAACAAAATTGTAAATATGCTTTGAGGTTATGACTTTACACAATCTCCAAACAATATGGAAAATCTGGTAGGAGGGTAACAAACAGGTCCAGAAGGTCCCGCTACTTGGTCAAGGCGGCCATTTATTTAAAGGCATATCCTACAATTCACAGTGGCGCCACCTGGTGATTTTTGAATATTGTCAATTATTAGTCCAAACTGGTTTCTTAGGAGTCATTCTAATTCTCCATGAGTAAATTCAACATTTTGTCCAGTTAATTCAATCTCGATAGGTAAAATAGGCCAATTTGCAATTGTTTGATTTACATAGGAAATCTAATGAAAAATATGGTTTTCTTCAATTCATTCAAAAACAAGGACGGTGACCTATGATTCTTAAAGCATGAATAAATAGTATTACATATGTATTATATTCTTTAAAAATTTTAGGAAAATGACATGGGGTTTACCATGTGAAAAATTACTTTTTAGAATTCCTATATATTCTTATATGAAATTATACTTATATTGATCTATAAATCAAAAACTAGCACGGTGACCCCCGATTTTTAAGTTAGATATGTGTTCCACAACACTTGGAGATCATAATATACAATTTTCAGGAAATTGACATGGGTTTTAATTTTCAAGCCAAATTGTCCGATATGCCTTTAACCCGACCAGCGCCAACTCCCAGTGTAATAACACGGCTGACCAAAACTCACGACAGGGGGAGCTGCGCGAGCCACGAGAGAACGCATCTGGAAGATTTTACGCTGGTTCCCGGGGATATCCGCTAGGGGGCTCGGCGGAGATATATCTCTACTTCACTAAGTTTAATGGTTGGTGCTTGCTCCGATGGTCTGTATTCATTACCGGATGCTTTCCTTCATAATACCAATAGCCAAGTATTGCTGCAGTTTTACAGTTTGCCAAATGCAGCTATGCCATAAGGATAGCATTGATGATCAAGAAACTTCATTCATGACTATAAACAATACATGATTGGATATAACTAGATAACATCATCTAGAAAAAAACACTCTGGCCCTATCAGCAATTACAAACAGAAGAGATGAGCCGTATATTTTTATTTTTCTATGAAATTATAGAATTTACAACACCTTTATCTTAAAGCGGTGAGCAGTTTCAAAATGATAGCTGGAGTTGATGTCTGAGACATTCATCTCTTAAAATCAGTATTACATTTACATGTCATATTTTGTTCGATAAGTAATTGAACATTCATTCAAAAAGTAAAGAGAAAAGTAATTCAATGTGCATATGAACTATTACATGTCTCTGGATTTTTTTGCAAGTAAATAATGATATTTCCTATTTCAGAAACTATAGGTTCTACAATAATAAAAGCACTGACGCTTGGTGTCCATAACATCAGTTATAATGTTTTTTATGATGATGCCTTTTGTATTTCGGAGTAATTCCATAATTCATGTTTGCACTCTGTATTTTTATGTTCTACATGCCATAGTTCACGATAACCGACCACTAAATATTTCCGTAATCGAAGCGATGTCCGACGTCCGCCATTTTTAAATTACCCGCTGCCCCTTTTCTGACCTACCCTCGTCCAATCAGATTGCGCTATTTCACGTTGAAAGCACTCTGTACGGCCGATCCAAAGGCGACCTGTACTTAGCAGAAACCGAACGAGAGTTAGACTTGACAGTGTTATGCCACGACGGGAAATTCGCGGGTTACTACACGAGGCGTAGCCGAGTGTAGTAGGGAGCAGACCTGACCAGAGTGGCATAGACATCGACAAGTCTAACTCGAGTTCGGTTTCGTATTTATCCTACCTCGCCTATACTTTTGTATTACTAAAAGATAAATATTGAGTCCATGACTAACAGAACTTTTTTTTCATAGTAGCTGACATCCTGCTCTCTGATTGGTCAACATTGTTATTACTCTAGTGGCATAAAAAACACTTTATGTCACGGCCTGCCACATAAAATTTCCCTATGTTAAGTCTATGGCGGTTTTTTATCAGGGGTAGGATAAAAGAAATTATAGAGTACCTCGCCCGTATGATACATATATTACACCTGTAGCAGCAGTGCGTATTCGTAGTGAGTTTGTGCATAGGTATATAATAATAACTGATACAAGTGGTTAAGTTAACTTTCCTGATTAGTGGAAAAACATTATATAGACTAATCTATCCGAGAATCAACCCACATGGTTAGTATATTAAATTTAAGAAAAACAATGCAGTTAGTCTCTAGGGATACAATTTTCAGATTGTCTGTGTTGGATTTATGCTCTTATTAACTAGTTATCGTTGGTGAAACGGAATTGTGTAGATATACAATCATTATATATACAGATATGTAATAATGAGAATATACTAATACATAATCCATATACTAGAAGTAAACGTTAGGTTGAAGGTTGATATGATAAATATATGATAAGAGACATGTGAATAGATAGGGAGACAGTGATTGAGCGTGTCAAAATACATTTATTATACAAGGAAGATATGAGAAAGAAGTGACGCTATGGTCGGGCTAATGAGTGTCTTGCGCGACGGTGGCGCTTGTAGCGCTAATTAGTTACCCGATGAGCCGTTTAGTGGCGCCACTGAGTTTATATTCAGCTATAGTCTGGGCTATATCTTCACAATACATTGTGTATATCTATTTGCAGAAACAACAGAGACGAGTCTAACATCCAGTCTTACAGGTCAGTAATATTCCTGTATGAAGATGGACCTATTGTAGACTGATCCTAACTTCCAATGAGACCTTCTCTGCTACAATGTTCCCGTTTGGGAATTGGTCTATGTCTTTTTTACAGCGCAAAATTAAAATTATGTTAACAATGGAAATGTGTGTAATAGATACATGAATAGATATGATGTCGCAGGAAGTTGAGCACTGGATCTCTACTAGGAGAGTGCATCGAGCGGCGATAAATTGTAAAGCCTATAAGACACCGAAATTTGTTCATCCCGACCATCAGCTCAGTGAGAGCCAGGAATAATATTTCGATGTCTTTTACCTATAAGACATCGACATCTACACTATTCCCGATCACACTTCCTCCTTTCATAACCTCGTAAATTCCCCGGGATAAGATCAAAGGAAGCGGGCCGGCTGGGCCCCAGGCCGGGTGATAAATATATAATAGGCAATAATGCAAAGTTTAGTAACTTCTGGTCTATTCAAAATACCAGGAAACGGGTTTCAGATCTATGATCGCTTGTGTCTCCCCTACACATCGATATAAAACACTTCGTCATAAATCACAGAAAGTGTGCATATGGGGGTCTGGGGTGAAATGGGGGGTCTGTGAATAAACCTTGGAGTATCCCAAAGTTCTTTATTGTGGGTAATGTATAGGTGTTGAGTCACATGCTCATGAAGTGTTATGAGTTAAATATGAAAACCATTGTTATGGCAACTCATGGAACCTTTACACTCTGAAAACGATGTCAGGGCGAGTGACATTTGGGTGTATTCCAGGTTAGTGGCTATATTTTTTCTAGTTGAAGAGTGTCCAAGGGTTAGGTTCTAGGTATTCTGATGAGTGGTTATTGGTATGTTCCTTTGCACTGGGTTGTTTCATGCAAGGGTAAAACAAGTATTTTACCTTAAATTCTAGGTCCCTAAATATACATTACTTGTCGTTTAGGTTAACAGGAGTACAGAGTTAGGTAGGCACTATCAATTATATGGAGGAAAATCCCAAGGGGACACACTTTGAGGCAGTATATAGCTTTAGTGGGGCAAAGATCTGTGAAAACCTGAGAAATCCCATTTAAAAGACCTTGGCCCTGTTTTTCAGTCGAGACGATCTCTAGCTGAGATCTGCCGAGATCCGTGAGCGATCCTGAGACCGTTTAGGAGATCAATGGCTGCAGGTGTTTTTCAGACGTGGTCTCAGTGCGCCACAGCGGATCTCACGCTGATCGCCGCAAAAACGATCTCAACTTGAGATTTCTAGCAATCTATATAGAATGATCTCAGGTTCTATACTGATCTTCCTGCCAGATACAAGCTTCAGTGTAGAACAGCATGTAAATCACCTATCATCGCCCAATTCAATTATAAGCAGGGCCTTGTTTTTCAGTCACGACAATCGTTATGGGCGACGTGTTTTTGCCGTCGGTGTTCGATAGACACGACACTATAGTGAATAGGCGACATGTCGTGACTGTAAGAGTCACAGGGCATCCAGACGTGTTTTTCAGTCACGACAATTGTGGGGTCACGTGATTGAAAATGTCGCCCAAAGTGTCGTCCGTTCATGACACCTATGGACATGTCGTACCGAATGCGCAACTTCACTTCCCGTACGAATTAAGCAATGAAATTTTAACACGAGTAAGGCATACATATAACAAATAATCGTACCAAATATGAAGAAAATCGATCGCAGCGTTCCGAAGATATCGGCGTTTTAATTTCATAATAGCAATCGTCTGCTCTGGTGGCCAGTGTATTTTCCTGACGCCTCCGCTAATTTATGCATTATTGACTGCGTACGGGAGGTGGGAGGGTGACTGGCCACCAGAGCAGACGATTGCTATGACGAAATTCAAACGCCGATAACTTCATAGCGCTACGTCCGATCATCTTCATATTTTAAACGATTATAGTCTATATGTAGCCCTTACTCGTGTTAAAATTTCATCGCTTAATTCCGTCGGGAAGTGGAGAAATCCTCATTATACGCACAGTGATGTGTTATAGAACCTAAGACAGTTCTATATTTGTCGTAGCGGCCGACATTTTTCGCGGCGATCGTGAGTGGCGCACTACGATCGTGTCTATAGAACAGCGGCCATTTTGTGTCTTCCAGAATGTCGTGGAATCGCTGGACGATCGTAGGGTATCGATGCCCGACGATGTCGTTACTGAAAAACAGGGCCCTGATCTCCCACCCCTTACTTTTTTACCTGAGATCCCTAGTGATCCTTTTCTGCCAGGTCCAAGATTCTGCTATTTGAAATTATTGATTTGAGACACTTATACTAATTTAAATTAGGCCATATTTACGGCGAATGATTGTCCATGTCCATTTGATCCTATCCTAAAATTTCATAATTTTCTGTTGGGTATTCCATAAGTGAGACATGTTTTACTTTTTGAATGGGTGTTGTTATTTATAAATATGAAGTGACCTTGACAAATAAAATCGAGTATTGCAGTAGGATATACACAAGCTGTCTGAGTGGTGCAGTGCCTGCATTTTTCAGATTTCCAGACAAATGTTTATCACAGTCTTAATAACCACAGAAAAACTATGAAATTTGGGATATGGGTATGTCAGATTATTAGTACCCTCCGCTCTAAGTATTTTCTAATTTGAATAAGTTTTAGAACCTAAAAAATAAGTTATGACAAGCATCAACTGGTCTCAGGTTGAGACCGTTTGGGAGATCATTTCACTTGAGATCCCTTAAGATCATCACAACTGAAAAACAGTAAAATCACCCGAAACGGTCGCATCTCAGTCTCAGCCTGAGATCCCCAGAGATCGTCTCAACTGAAGAACAGTTTGCCTTTCAAACGGTCTCACCTTGAGATCGTCTCGACTGAAAAACAGGGCCCTTGTTATTATGTGAAATGTCACTCGGACAGACATTTTTCCGTTTATATACCATTTAGCCCCAAAGGGGTTAAGGGAGTGGTTCAAAATAAGTTTACTGTTATGTGGCTTGTTATATTTGACAATATAAAATCCCCAGGGGACACACTTTGAGGCAGTATATAGCTTTAGTGGGGCAGAAATCTGTGAAAACCTGAGAAATCCAATTGAAAAGACCTTGTAATTATGTGAAATGTCACTCGGACGGACATTTTTCCGTTTATATACCATTTAGTCCCATAGGGGTTAGGGGGGTGGTTCAAATTAAGTTTACTATTATGTGGCTTGTTCTATTTGACTAAGAAATACTTTATCTACTCTCTATTGGTGCATAGGGGGCTCTAGGAGTCGATACATGGTCACTCGACCAGACATTTCTGGAAGTATGCTTAGGGGCAGTTTCTGACAAGTTTCCCCCAGTACAAACTCTAGCAGCAGGGTATTTTGGGCTTTTCCCCCTAACTTTGGGTTTCTTGAAAAATGGCCCATTGGATTCTCATGGAATGGGTACATCTGTGTCACCAAAATGCCCCTATGAATTGTAAACATGTCTGAAATCAAAATCCCATGAGATTCTGTAATTTGGGAATGGAATTTGCTGGAAACAATTACTGCTATCAATCTTCGGTCCCTACCCTTCAGACCAGGAGCACATCAATCCCAATCTCACAACTGTATCACAGCAACATCACAACCATACTGCCCCTCGCCAAAATTGCTCTTGAATAATTTTGCCCCTCCACCACACTGCCCCTCCACCATACTGCCCCTCAACCATACTGCCCCTAAATGATACTGTCCCTCATCGATGCTGCCCCTTTAACATACTGCCCCTCTACAATACTGTCCCTCCACCATACTGTCCCTCAACAATACTGCCCCTCCACCATACTTCCCCTCTACTATAATGTTCCTCTGTCATACTGCCCCTCCACCAAACTGCCCCTCTAACATACTGCCCCTGTACCATACTGACCCTCCACTAAACCCTTACAATACTGTCCCTCAAACATACGGCCCATCTACAATACTGCCCCTCCACCATACTGCCCCTTTACCATATTGTCCCTCTACAATACAGCCCCTCACCCATACTGCCCCTCACCCATACTGCCCCTCAACTGTGCCATACTGACCCTCCACTATCACTGCACGAAAACCACTATCTTACATATGTATACGAAACGCGTCTAACAGTACATACACTGACTACAACTCAACTTTGTGTGACAAAATTATTGTATGAATCATTATTGAATGGGTCGTTGTAAGCGGTGTCTTTGTAAGCTGTAGATGACGACACCAACCCCCTCAATTTCTTTTTTTTTTGCTGTTAAATAGGTGGGATAATATGGAATATGATAGTAGAAACTGCACTGTACCTAACTAAATATGAGGAGGCGGAATTGGCTTTAAAAGTGATTTTTCACATTTTAAAGATAATTAATTTTCATGGTCTTAAATTGAAAATGGCCCGTCTTTCCTCATTGGTGCGCGTCAGAAGATATTAGTGACACTTTGAATGGGAAATCATATGAAATTATCAATGTCACCATTCTGAAAATTATGAAATTTTCAGAATATCTTGAATATATAATCACAATGCTGCTCCGCAATTATGGTGAAATTTGATAATAGATAGAGGTCTCAAATTGATAATTTCATACTTTAAATTGGAACTAATTTATTTTCATTAAATAGCATTATGAAATATCATCTACTATGTTTTGTATCTACAGATAAATTATCAATCATAAATATGCATTATTTCTGGAATTATAAAAGAAAAATGGTTGATTAAGCTGGTTGCAACTAGAGCTATATCGGGGTATATCGGGACCATGGCGCCTTTTTAATGCACCCTCCCAACATGTGCACCTGTTCTGGTAGTGGTTGTTTGTTAATTAGTCTTAATTAATAATATACCTTCAGAGGGAGCTTTAGTAGCAAGTCTACACGTTTACTTCAATAAGACCTTACATGGAGATGTTAGGACGTCAGGGCTCATTGCTCCAGGTTTACGATAGAGTTGCGGATCACAGAATAGCAATCCGAGGGCCTAAACGTTGCTTCTGAAATTTTGCGGATCGCGTCGTAATCGCATCGGCGCATCGGCGCGTAAAATACAGCTTTTAGCGATATTTTTACGCAGACATTCACAGCACTGCGGATCGTATCGCTGTGGGCTAAGTACAGCCTTATCTTATATTTCAAATAACGATTCATGGTGGCACCACCAACCCCTGCCCCTTGTTCTTCTTCCTATGGAAATAGACATCCACGACACAAGGTGTAAGGCCAGTCTTAACTGTAATGCCATCTGTATGTAATTAGAGAACTAATGAATTTACCCTGTCTCATTCAATATGTGCCCCTGAATCGCTATCGCATTATAAAAATTAGCGATCCCGCGGAAATATAGCGATACGATCCAATATAACGGGAGCAATGCTTTTTCAATCGGAGCGTTAAAGTAATCGTAAAAATAAAATTGCGATCCGATTATAGCTAGCGATACCACAAATAGTGGAGCAACGGGGCCCTGATGGACCGCTGGTTGGGATTTCACCTTGAAGTTCCCTCCATGACTCTCACCATCCCGGCTACCATGACGTGATTGTAGTCTGTCGTGACTGGACCAACAGGTCGCACGCCTCAAAGCAACAGCTCCAGTCACTTCCCGGTCACCTTGTCTGTCTGGCCCAATGCATATGCCACTCCTGCAGGTTCCTCACCAGGGCCCCGTTGCTCCAGGATTACGACAGAGCTGCGGATCGCAGAATAGCGATCTGAGGGCCAAAACGTTACTCCTGAAATTTTGCGGATCGTATCGTAATCACATAGGCGCATCTCCGCGTAAAATACGGCATTTAGCGATACTTTTTACGCGGACCTTCACAGCACTGCGGATTGTATCACTGTAGGTTAAAACCAGCCGTGTCTGATATTTCAAATAACGATCCATGGTGGCACCACCAACCCCTGCCCCTTGTTCTTTTACCTAGCGAAATAGCGGTCCAGACCAGCAGGTGTCAGATCAGTTTTAACTATGGTGCCATCTGTATTTAATTAAAGAACTAATTAATCTTCCCCTGTCTCATTCAATATGTACCCCTGAATTGTTGTATCATAATTGCATCGTAAATTTAGCGATACCGCGGAAATATAGCGATACAAACCAATATTACTGGAGCAACGCTTTTTTAGTCAGATCGTTAAAGTAATCGTAAAAATAAAATTGCGATCCGATTATAGCTAGTGATACCACAAAAACAGGAGCAACGGGGCCCTGGTGGGGAATAGAGAAACCTTTATTAAACTTAACCCAGAATGTATACGACGTCTGGAGGTTAGTCTGAGAACTACTTAACCATTAATTTATCAATTACGGCACCTCGTGGCCAGATTTAAGACTATGGAATCATACAGAACTTTACTGAATTACAAGTGTCGACGCCTAGCGACGTGTGTGACGCGACAAGTGTTACGTGACGCGACAAGTGTTACGTGACGTGACGCGACGCGACGTGTGTGACGCGACGCGATGTGTGTGACGCGACGCGACGTGTGTGACGCGACGCGATGTGGGTGACGTGACGCGACGTGGGTGACGTGACGCGACGTGGGTGACGTGGATGAAGTGACGCGACGTGGGTGACGTGGGTGACGTGTGTGGTTGGACCAACTTAAACCATCATGTCAGGCTGCTACTGGGATTCGTACCCATGCAGACAAACAACCTGTGACTTCAACTCAACTGCCCTAACCACTGGGCCACCACGATGAGCTATATTAGAGGCAAGAATGGACAGAATCCAATTCTTAGTGACTGGCAATACTGCGAGGATGTTTTGTGTGACAAAATTATCGTATGAATCATTATTGAATGGGTTGTTGTAAGCGGTGTCTTTGTAAGCTGTAGATGACGACACCAAACCCCCTCAATTTTTTTTTTGCTGTTAAAAATGTGGGATAATATGGAATATGATAGTAGAATCTGCACTATACCTTACTAAATATGAGGAGGCGGAATTGGCTTTAAAATGATTATCACATTTTAAAGCCGACGCACGTGGCCGACGTGACGCGACGTGGCCGACGTGACGCGACGTGGCCGACGTGACGCGACGTGGCCGACGTGACGCGACCTGACGCGACGTGGCCGACGTGACGCGACGTGGCCGACTAGACGCGACGTGGCCGACGTGACGCGACGTGGCCGACGTGACGCGACGTGGCCGACGTGACGCGACGTGGGTAACGTGGGTGACGTGGATGACGTGGGTAACGTGTATGGTTGGACCAACTTAAACCATCATGTCAGGCTGCTACTGGGATTCGTACCCATGCAGACCAACAACCTGTGACTACAACTCAACTGCCCTCACCACTGGGCCATCACGATGAGCTATATGAGAGGCAAGAATGGACAGTATTCAATTCTTAGTGACTGGCAATGCTGCGAGGATATTTTGTGTGACAAAATTATTGTATGAATCATTATTGAATGGGTTGTTGTAAGCGGTGTCGTTGTAAGCTGTAGATGACGACACCAAACACCCTCAATTTCTTTTTTTTAGCTGTTTAAAATGTGGGATGATATGAAATATGATAGTAGAAGCTGCATTGTACTTAACTAAATATGAGGAGGCGGAATTGGCTTTAAAATGATTTATCACATTTCAAAGATAATTAATTTTCATGGTCTGAAATTGAAAATGGCCCGTCTTTGCTCATCGGTGCGCGTCAGAAGATATCAGTGACACTTTGAATGGGAAATCATATGAAATAATCAATGTCACCATCCTGAAAATTATGAAATTTTCAGAATATCTTGAATATATAATGATAATGCTGCTCCGCAATTATGGTGAAATTTGATAATAGATAAAGGTCTCAAATTGATCATTTCATACTTTAAATTGGAACTAATTTTTTTTATTAAATAGCATTATGAAATATCATCTACTATGTTTTGTATTTACAGATAAATTATCAATCATAAATATGCATTATTTCTGGAATTATAAAAGAAAAATGGTTGATTACGCTGGTTGCAACTAGAGCTATATCGGGGTATATCGGGACCATGGCGCCTTTTTAATGCACCCTCCCAACACGTGCACCTGTTCTGGTAGTGGTTGTTTGTTAATTAGTCTTAATTAATAATATACCTTCATATGGAACTCTAGTAGCAAGTCTATACGTTTACTTCAATAAGACTTTACATGGAGATGTTAGGACATCAGGGCCAGTTGCTTCAGGTTTACGACAGAGTTGGGGATCGAAGAATAGCAATCCGAGGGCCTAAACGTTGCTCCTGAAATTTTGCGGATCACGTCGTAATCATATAGGTGCATCGCCGCGTAAAATACAGCTTTTAGCAATATTTTTACGCGGACATTCACAGCACTGCAGATCGTATCGCTGTGGGCTAAGTACAGCCTTGCCCTGATGGACCACTGGTTGGGATTTCACCTTGACGTTCCCTCCATGACTCTCACCATCCCGGCTACCATGACGTGATTGTAGTCTGTCGTGACTGGACCAACAGGTCGCATGCCTCAAAGCAACAGCTCCAGTCACTTCCCGGTCATCTTGTCTGTCTCGCCCAATGCGTATGCCACTCCTGCAAGTTCCTCGCCAGGGCCCCGTTGCTCCAGGATCACGACAGAGCTGCGGATCGCAGAATAGCGCCTAGCGACGTGAGTGACACGACATGTGTGACGTGACGCGACGCGACGCGATGTGTGTGACGCGACGCGACGTGTGTGACGCGACGCGACGTGTGTGACGCGACGCGACGTGTGTGACGCGACGCGACGTGTGTGACGCGACGCGACGTGTGTGACGCGACGCGACGTGTGTGACCTGACGCGACGTGTGTGACGCGACGCGACGTGTTTGACGCGACGCGACGTGTGTGACGTGACGCGACTTGGGTGACGTGACACGACGTGGGTGACGTTGGTGACGTGTGTGGTTGGACCAACTTAAACCATCATGTCAGGCTGCTACTGGGATTTGTACCCATGCAGACAAACAACCTGTGACTATAACTCAACTGCCCTAACCTCTGGGCCACCACGATGAGCTATATGAGAGGCAAGAATGGACAGTATTCAATTCTTAGTGACTGGCAATGCTGCGAGGATGTTTTGTGTGACAAAATTATTGTATGAATCATTATTGAATTGGTCGTTGTAAATGGTGTCATTGTAAGCTGTAGATGACGACATCAAACCCCCTCAATTTCTTTTTTTTTGCTGTTAAAAATATGGGATAATATGGAATATGATAGTAGAAACAGCACTGTACCTAACTAAATATGAGGAGGCGTAATTGGCTTTAAAATGATTTATCACATTTAAAAGATAATTAATTTTCATGGTCTGAAATTGAAAATGGCCCGTCTTTGCTCATCAGTGCGCGTCAGAAGATTTCAGTGACACTTTGAATGGGAAATCATATGAAATAATCAATGTCACCATTCTGAAAATTATGAAATTTTCAGAATATCTTGAATATATAATGATAATGCTGTTCCTCAATCATCGTGAAATTTGATAATAGATAAAGGTCTCAAATTGATCATTTCATACTGTAAATTGGAACTAATTTTTTTATTAAATAGCATTATGAAATATCATATACTATGTTTTGTATCTACAGATAAATTATCAAACATAAATATGCATTATTTCTGGAATTATAAAAGAAAAATGGTTGATTACACTGGTGGCAAGTAGAGCTATATCGGGGTGTATCGGGACCATGGCGCCTTTTTAATGCACCCTCCCAACACGTGCACCTGTTCTGGTAGTGGTAGTTTGTCAATTAGTCTTAATTAATAAATCTTCAGAGGGAGCTCTAGTAGCAAGTCTATACGTTTCCTTCAATAAGACCTTACATGGAGATGTTAGGACGTCAGGGCCCGTTGCTCCAGGTTTACGATAGAGTTGCGGATCACAGAATAGCAATCCGAGGGCCTAAACGTTGCTTCTGAAATTTTGCGGATCACGTCGTAATCGCATCGGCGCATCGCCACGTAAAATACAGCTTTTAGCAATATTTTAATGCGGACATTCACAGCACTGCGGATCGTATCACTGTGGGCTAAGTACAGCCTTATCTGATATTTCAAATTACGATTCATGGTGGCACAACCAACCCCTGCCCATTGTTCTTCTTCCTATGGAAATAGCGATCCACGACACAAGGTGTCAGGCCAGTCTTAACTGTATTGCCATCTGTATGTAATTAAAGAACTAATGAATTTTCCCCTGTCTCATTCAATATGTGCCCCATAATCGTTGTTTTGCTATCGCATTGTAAAAATTAGCGATACCGCGGAAATATAACGATACGATCCGATATTATGGGAGCAACGCTTTTTCAATCGGAGCGTTAAAGTAATCGTAAAAATAAAACTGCGATCCGATTATAGCTAGCGATACCACAAATAGTGGAGCAACGGGGCCCTGATGGACCGCTGGTTGGGATGACTCTCACCATCCCGGCTACCATGACCTGATTGTAGTCTGTCGTGACTGGACCAACAGGTCGCACGCCTCAAAGCAACAGCTCCAGTCACTTCCCGGTCATCTTGTCTGTCTCGCCCAATGCGTATGCCACTCCTGCAAGTTCCTCGCCAGGGCCTCGTTGCTCCAGGATTACGACAGAGCTGCGGATCGCAGAAAAGTGATCTGAGGGCCAAAACATTACTCCTGAAATTTTGCAGATCGTATCGTAATCGCAAAGGCGCATCGCCGCGTAAAATACGACATTTAGCGATATTTTTTACGCTGACGTTAACAGCACTGCCGATCGTATCAATGTAGGTTAAAACCAGCCTTTTCTGATATTTCAAATAACGATCCATGGTGGAACCACCATCCCCTGCCCCTTGTTCTTTTACCTAGCGAAATAGCGGTCCAGACCAGCAGGTGTCAGATCAGTTTTAACTATGGTGCCATCTGTATTTAATTAAAGAACTAATTAATCTTCCCCTGTCTCATTCAATATGTACCCCTGAATTATTGTATCGTAATTGCATCGTAAATTTAGCGATACCGCTGAAATATAGCGATACAAACCAATATTACTGGAGCAACGCCTTTTAGTCAGATCGTTAAAGTAATCGTAAAAATAAAATTGCGATCCGATTATAGCTAGTGATACCACAAAAACAGGAGCAATGGGGCTCTGGTGGGGAAGAGAGAAACCTTTATTAAACTTAACCCAGAATGTATACGACGTCTGGAGGTTAGTCTGAGAAAGACTTAACCATTAATTTATCAATTACGGCACCTAGTGGCCAGATTTCAGACTATGGAATTATACAGAACTTAACTGAATTACAAGTGTTGACGCGACGCGACGTGTGTGATGCGACATGTGCTACGTGACGTGACGCGACGCGACGTGTGTGACGCGACGCGACGTGTGTGACGCGACGCGACGTGGGTGACGTGACGCGACGTGGGTTACGTGGATGAAGTGACGCGACGTGGGTGACATGGGTGACGTGTGTGGTTGGACCAACTTAAACCATCATGTCAGGCTGCTACTGGGATTCGTACCCATGCAGACAAACAACCTGTGACTACAACTCAACTGCCCCAACCACTTGGCCACCACGATGAGCTATATTAGAGGCAAGAATGGACAGTATTCAATTCTTAGTGACTGGCAATGCTGCGAGGATGTTTTGTGTGACAAAATTATTGTATGAATCATTATTGAATGGGTGGTGTAAGCATTGTCTTTGTAAGCTGTAGATGACGACACCAAACCCCCTCAATTTTTTTTTTTTGCTGTTAAAAATGTGGGATGATATGTAATATGATAGTAGAATCTGCACTATACCTTACTAAATATGAGGAGGCGGAATTGGCTTTAAAATGATTATCACATTTTAAAGCCGACGTGCCGCGACGTGGCCGACGTGCCGCGACGTGGCCGACGTGACGCGACGTGGCCGACGTGACGCGACGTGGCCGACGCGACTTGACGCGACTTGACGCGACCAGGCCGACGTGACGCGACGTGGCCGACGTGACGCGACGTGGCCGACGTGACGCGACGTGGCCGACGTGACGCGACGTGGCCGACGTGACGCGACGCCGCCGACGTGACGCGACGTGGCCGACGTGACGCGACGTGGCCGACGTGACGCGACGTGGGTGACGTGGGTGACGTGGGTAACGTGTGTGGTTGGACCAACTCAAACCATCATGTCAGGCTGCTACTGGGATTCGTACCCATGCAGACAAACAACCTGTGACTACAACTCAACTGCCCTAACCACTGGGCCACCACGATGAGCTATATGAGAGGCAAGAATGGACAGTATTCAATTCTTAGTGACTGGCAATGCTGCGAGGATGTTTTGTGTGACAAAATTATTGTATGAATCATTATTGAATGGGTTGTTGTAAGCGGTATCTTTGTAAGCTGCAGATGACGACACCAAACACCCTCAATTTCTTTTTTTAGCTGTTAAAAATGTGGGATAATATGGAATATGATAGTAGAAGCTGCACTGTACCTAACTAAATATGAGGAGGCGGAATTGGCTTTAAAATTATTTATCACATTTCAAAGATAATTAATTTTCATGGTCTGAAATTGAAAATGGCCCTTCTTTGCTCATCGGTGCGCGTCAGAAGATATCAGTGACACTTTGAATGGGAAATCATATGAAATAATCAATGTCACCATTCTGAAAATTATGAAATTTTCAGAATATCTTGAATATATAATGATAATGCTGCTCCGCAATTATGGTGAAATTTGATAATAGATAAAGGTCTCAAATTGATCATTTCATACTTTAAATTGGAACTAATTTTTTTCATTAAATGGCATTATGAAATATGATCTACTATGTTTTGTATTTACAGATAAGTTATCAATCATAAATATGCGTTATTTCTGGAATGATAAAAGAAAAATGGTTGATTACGCTGGTTGCAACTAGAGCTATATCGGGGTATATCGGGACCATGGCGCCTTTTTAATGCACCCTCCCAACACGTGCACCTGTTCTAGTAGTGGTTGTTTGTTAATTAGTCTTAATTAATAATATACCTTCAGAGGGAGCTCTAGTAGCAAGTCTATACGTTTACTTCAATAAGACTTTACATGGAGATGTTAGGACATCAGGGCCAGTTGCTCCAGGTTTACGACAGAGTTGGGGATCGAAGAATAGCAATCCGAGGGCCTTAACGTTGCTCCTGAAATTTTGCGGATCACGTCGTAATCATATAGGTGCATAGCCGCGTAAAATACAGCTTTTAGCAATATTTTTACGCGGACATTCACAGCACTGCACATCGTATCGCTGTGGGCTAAGTACAGCCTTACCTGATATTTCAAATAACGATTCATGGTGGCACCACCAACCCCTGCCCGTTGTTCTTCTTCCTATGGAAATAGCGATCCACGATACAAGGTGTCAGGCCAGTCTTAACTGTAATGCCATCTGTATGAAATTAAAGAACTAATGAATTTTCCCCTGTCTCATTCAATATGTGCCCCTGAATTGTATCGCTATCGCATTGTAGAAATTAGCGATACCATGGAAATATAGCGATACGATCCGATATTATGGGAGCAACGCTTTTTCAATCGGAGCGTTAAAGTTATCGTAAAAATAAAATTGCGATCTGATTATAGCTAGCGATACCACAAATAGTGGAGCAACGGGGCCCTGATGGACCACTGGTTGGGATTTCACCTTGACGTTCCCTCCATGACTCTCACCATCCCGGCTACCATGACGTGATTGTAGTCTGTCGTGACTGGACCAACAGGTTGCACGCCTCAAAGCAACAGCTCCAGTCACTTCCCGGTCAACTTGTCTGTCTCACTCAATGCGTATGCCACTCCTGCAAGTTCCTCGCCAGGGCCCCGTTGCTCCAGGATTACGACAGAGCTGCGGATCGCAGAATAGCGCCTAGCGACGTGAGTGACACGACATGTGTGACGTGACGCGACGCGACGCGATGTGTGTGACGCGACGCGACGTGTGTGACGCGACGCGACGTGTGTGACGCGACGCGACGTGTGTGACGCGACGCGACGTGTGTGACGCGACGCGACGTGTTTGACACGACGCGACGTGTGTGACGTGACGCGACTTGGGTGACGTGACGCGACGTGGGTGACGTTGGTGACGTGTGTGGTTGGACCAACTTAAATCATCATGTCAGGCTGCTACTGGGATTCGTACCCATGCAGACAAACAACCTGTGACTACAACTCAACTGCCCTAACCACTTGGCCACCACGATGAGCTATATGAGAGGCAAGAATGGACAGTATTCAATTCTTAGTGACTGGCAATGCTGCGAGGATATTTTGTGTGACAAAATTATTGTATGAATCATTATTGAATGGGTTGTTGTAAGCGGTGTCGTTGTAAGCTGTGGATGACGACACCAAACACCCTCAATTTCTTTTTTTTAGCTGTTAAAAATGTGGGATAATATGGAATATGATAGTAGAAGCTGCACTGTACCTCACTAAATATGAGGAGGCGGAATTGGCTTTAAAATTATTTATCACATTTCAAAGATAATTAATTTTCATGGTCTGAAATTGAAAATGGCCCGTCTTTGCTCATCGGTGCGTGTCAGAAGATATCAGTGACACTTTGAATGGGAAATCATATGAAATAATCAATGTCACCATTCTGAAAATTATGAAATTTTCAGAATATCTTGAATATATTATGATAATGCTGCTCCGCAATTATGGTGAAATTTGATAAAAGATAAAGGTCTCTTGAAAATTGATCATTTCATACTTGAAATTGGAACTAATAGATAAAGGTCTCGATTGTAAATCAGACTGGGTAATAGGCAGTATTGCTATTTAAACGGCCTGCTCAGAATTGGGAACAGGCGGTGAATCTGCGTACATCAAAATCTTAAGGTTAGGGAGAATTTATCATATTTGACATGGTAGTAATGCCCGGCGCGTCGGGAAAAGCAACATAATCGGGTCGGTGAAGTGCATACATCGACCCAATTGATGCAGATTGTCACAGACCCGACGGATCCGTAAGGCAAAGGTAGAATCGGGCACAGGGGTCGAGTCGGTGTCTTATAGCCTGTCTCCAATCGCGGTCTTCAACACTGCTCATTTTCGCGCATGCACACAAGATACTAGTGGGTGATAAATACGGAATATGCAGGTTAACCAAATATTAAAGCGCATGGGTACTCAGCGGGAGCCAGCACCACCCATCTGCCACAATGCTTTATATTGTATATGTCTCTGATTGCATTTATATATCAAAATGGCAAGGGGAGTTTTCCTGCTATTGGTTAAATACAGGACCCTTGCTTGCTTATGACGCGTGTCAATGTCATCCTCCTCACGATTTTCATTACTATGTTTTTTGTGGGTTTTTTAAATTCAGATTGTGACATTGTACATCCGCCGATAGTGGCGTTCTTCCATATACAAGAAACAGGTGCAAAACGCTATAAACATCACATAGTGAAAACACCGATTATTAGAAAAAAAGATTAGAACAAAACCTGACTAGTCCATTTTGAACAAAGTTCTCATGGTTTCGGGATATATATATCCAAATTTGTTATATTGCTTGTCATGTGACTCAACATATCAGAAGTATAGTTCGCTTTTTTGGACATTTTCTATGCTATTCGGTATAATGCCAAAGTCCTTATTCATCACCATTAGAAGTTCAAAAACAAATATCAATTCTACAGAGTGGACCATCTTATAGAAGGACAAAAATTGAGATTGAGATCATACATTTATAACCCTTGAAGATGTGCAAGTTTTGTGAGACGTTAGTTTCATTTTTTCCCACTTCTTGCTTCTACACTGTTCCGTCAACGACTGATATTCATCTGCTACATGAAGACATTCTCTATTAATTTTCAGAAACCATAGTCACAATGACACCTCGTACTTTAAATGGTAAGTATACCTTTCTGACTAGAGCAAAGAAGGTTAGATGAAAATAGATCCATCTGAATAAGGATCATGTCATAAACCTCATTGTATTTCCTATTCATCAATAACAACTGTATGATGAATATATTACCTCAGAGTTCTGAAGGTTTCTCTATTAGTCAACATGATGATACCATCTTTAAACAAAACATGCAATTAAATGCTATATATGAATTCTTTTCCTTAAATGAATTATCAACTGCCATAGTAATGGAAATGATGTCATATATTACATGCAAAGGCAAATTTTGAGGGTTGGAGCTTGCCTGATGGGCGATATGCTTGATGCTCGCCTTAGTAACACTGATGGCCAAGTAGTGCTATCATTCACAGTTTGCCAGATAGAGCTATGCCATACAGATTAATAAGCAATAAAGCTTATGGTAATAAGGAAGTGAGGATTGGATGTAACTAATTCATTTTTATTGAAAATAAACCATCTGAACACATCAACAGTTGAACACAAGAGAAATCACTTTAAAGAATTGCTACATTTTTCTTTGACTCTAGATTCTACAACACCCTTATCTTCAAGTGACGAATAGTTTTTTTAATGATAGTTGGCATTTATCTCCTGCCCAACCATCTAATAAAACCAATACTATGGTTTCATAGTTTGTTAAATAAATTATTAAATATCCATTCGGAAATCACAAATAATTGTAAAACAGGCGTATGTGAAATTTCTATGGATTTTGTGTAATAACATAATAACGTTCTTTATTTCAGAAACTACAATACCCATTATAACTACAACTACAAGTTGTGAGTTTACCTTTCTGATAAGTGAAAAAAGTGTTATACACTCCTTTAATCTTCGATAGAATAAGGCCTTATAATTAGTGGTATTTCAAATATCCAAATAATATATAGGATGAATTTAGTCCACTACATTGAAAGTGATATCTTGTAACTACCAGCAGGAGGTAAAAAGAGAACGTGCACACAGTGAGTAGAGTGAGACTAGACTGACTATATTTTCCTACAGAGGCTGTCCGCTGCTCTGGGCTCCTTACACGTGACCACGTTTTTTGCTACAATGGCAACCATCCCAGTCTTATAAGGCGCACTAAATAATTAGCAGCTTAAAGCGGTGCTCCACTGCATCCAACTCTGTGGCGACTGGGTGGAGATTAAGGGGCCATCATTTGGTCGTGGTTCGATCGGTGCTCAATGGCCAGTAGTGGAGCTGTAGTGGAGCTACGGTCACGATCATCCGCACCCGATCGCTGTAGCATCTCCCCTGATTTTTGACTCGATCTTGACTAGTTCTCTCTCCATCGCAATGCATTGGTCCGACCCAAAGGCACCTCCCCTGGGTTTTGATGCTCGTAGGTTGGGGCATGGAGCTGTAACTTGATTCAGTACGGCTCTATTAACTCAGTACAGGTCTATGGTTAGGGGAAGGTCTGATGCGAGTACGGCTCCTGCGTTAACTGCTTCCCGGCATATACCTGAATGGATGCGGTCAACATGAACGGTCAACATGCCGTGATGCGTTAATTCTGACAGTTTGGGGAGAATTTCAACACCAGAGTGTGCTATACGCATACATAACGTCAAGGCTCAGCTTTATTTACCTGGATTTTTCCATTAACCGCAATATTTAGCAGAGATTTATGAGATGTTGTTCACCCTCCTGTACAAATCCAACATGACAGACCACGCCGATCGATGCGCCACCTATTGACTCAACGGGGAACTATCCCGGTCAAGGCTATCTCCACGATCGCGTTAATGGAGCCCAGTGGAGCAAGACCTCCGACTAAGCACTGATTGATGAGAGATTGGCAGAAAACCATTCTAGTGGCAGTGGATCGCTAATGGAGCAGCACCACCGATTAGAGTAGGAATAACTTAGGTGAAGAATGGGTGGAGAATGGGTGGGGAACAGGTTGAGAACAAGAGTCGGCGCGGTGGAGCACCACCTTTAGTGAACATACACCATGGAGTAACATGCATATAAATAAAATTGAACAGCAAAATCTGCTATACTCCATATATCATTACCCCATATCCCTGATGAAAAGAGAAGAGGCCGGAGATCGGCAAATAACATTTTATTGAATTTTATAAGATGAAAAAGTTATCCTTATTGATTATCAATTAGGGGTTATTGATATGAATAATTAATGATATATGTAATAATAATTGAATAGAGTAATAAATCAATTGTGAATATATAATATAGTAAAATACTAGGAGAAGATGGTATGTTCATCATTGATGAATGAGCGTGTAATTTTAAATGAATAACCACTAAAGGGTTTGGGGTACATTTAGTCTAAGGATCGTTTTCTGTAACCCACTTGCACCCAGTCAACTTGTCATTTCTCTAGCTGCCTGCCCGAGTCTAGGATCAATCATATCAAGCATCATTGGGTCAATCAGGCATTTCAGTCTTGAGTGATTGGTCATGGTCAGCTGGGCATGCATTTAAGATCCTCAGACACTGGCACCCTGCTCCTTATCATTTAGCACAGCGAATAGCACACAGATAGTGACGGGATAGATTTTTCTCAGCACGCTGAAAGTGTGTGTGACCACTCTAACCTTTCATGGTTGATGTATATAGCACGTGCGAGCACGCTCTAATAATAGAAAAGGCCTGCGAATGTAGGTGAAGTTGAAGAGGTGTGGGTGGGTGAAAAGTAAAGGTGAGAGTAATGTGGAAGCTGAGGCGAGAATGAGGGGAGAGATGGAACCCAGAAATGGAGGGGAGAGTGTGGTGTAGAGATAGTGTACTGGGGGGGGGGGGGGGGAGAGACGCACTTGCGGTCCGTAGTGTAGAGGGGAGACACCGGGGGGGGGGGGGGGGCAATGACCACCCCTGACCATAGGCCATGAGAAACCAATTACAATAATTAGAAATACTCAAAATAAATACTGGGTAATAATTTGAAGTTTAAAATCTGACCAAACCATCAATTGCACAAAGGAAAAACCAGTTCTAAACCTTTCTACTTTTTCCTCTTGGCTCCATAGCTTCAACATCACATATAAATGGTAAGTAGTTTTTGGTGATAACTGGAGTGGATCATAGTGCAAGGAACAGAGCTTAGATAAAAATGTGTTTTTGAGTTTCAAGTCAATAGATGGTGATTGAGGATTTTAATTAATGAAATGGATAATCTCACTTTTCTGTTGACCTTTGCTTATTTTGGGTGAGCTGGGATATTCAGTTCTGAATATTAACAATGGAGCATGGGACATAATAGAATCTATCAGCAATTAAATGCAAAACAGATCAATCTTACTTTCTTTTTTCTCTCTGAAACTATAGATTTGACAACATCTTTTACTTCAAGTGGTGAGTAGATTGCTATTGAGAGTTGGATTTTGGTCTTCAGGACAATCATACATTTATACCGATATTACATTTCATATTTTGTTAAGGGAATAATGAATATTCATTTAACAATTAGTCTAAAGATATTAAAATTATGGATGTTTCAAATCCATATGAAAAAGTTCAAGCATTCTCTGTTTCCCTTCAGAAAATATAATCTCAACATCATCTTCTACTTCAAGTGGTGAGTGTACTTTTTTGTTCAGTGAAATAAATAGCCTCATCTACCTGAGAAATATTGACAACTCATATCTTTTTAACATGGCAGTGGGAGGCTGCATACATATGAAAAAGTTCGGAAGTAAGAAAATCAGCATACCACAGGATATTTATGAGGCACAGACACATTGTAGAAGCCATGGATGAGCATCAATTGGTGATGTTGAATGGACCCGTAGGATGGTCCTTCTGTATTGAAGAAAATATAGATTATCAATGCTGAGCTTACATAAACTGCCTGTTATTGGTTGACTCTATCATAAGCCATTATAATGTTCCTGCATATTGAATTGGAAAAAGACTCCTTCAGGGTCTACAAGTCACCAAATATGCCAATAAGTTGTGCCAAAGGGACATCTACATAATGTATGCAGCTGTGACCCAGAGATTGAAGTTCATTAGTAAAGCAAAGTGAAAAATAAATCTAGATATTTGATTCGAACCTATCAGATCTTTTGGACCAAGAATCATAATTCACTTAACCCAAATCTGAAAGTACATGGAGTGCAGAAATAGATTCCAAAAGCCAATGCACATGTACCAGCGAAACATTCGGTGATAAGAACTGTATATTAACAATAGTGTACATTAGATTATCAAATGTGAGCTGGAATACCTGGTTCAAAATATTAATTGTTATACTTTCAACAGACTTATGACATTATTTTTGTTAATATATCATTGAAAAATCTAATATGTAGCAAAGCATTTCAGTGCTCCCATCCAAATGCGTATTATATTATTTTGTTGAATACTTCGGCAGCTATTGGATCAAACCCTCAGAATCTAAAAGCAAATGTGCAAGCCACATCCTGCTGTGTTTTAACCTATACCTACTTGATAATTCAAGTTAATCTATTAGGCATTCATCTCTTAAAAATAATATAACATTTAATATTTTATTCAATAAAGATAACGAATGACTTGTCAAACAACATTTGATATTGTGAACATATACCCTATGTGATAAGAGTTGTGTCCTTGAGTTCTCTACAAATAAAGGATAACATAGTGTAATATTTTTCAGAAACTATAGTCTCAACTGCGGCTCCTACTACAAGTGGTAAGTGTAGATTTCTAATTAGTGACAAGGCTTTTATAGACTCACCTATCAGAGATGGAAAGAAATATGCCTCATATTTTAGTACATCGCTTTATATGAGAATAGCAATGTGTCTTATCCCTTAAGAAAGATTTCTGAAGATGTCTTTGATATATCGAAACTTTAAACCTAAAAGTATCTATTTTCAGATACTATAGAAATCAGTTCAACATCCAGTGTCCAAGGTCAGTATTTCTGATGTCTTTTAAATGAAGAATAAATCACTGAAATCTAATTTTGAGAGTAAATGGAGCAAAAAAATAGATTCTGTGATACCAAGTGTGGAAATTTATGACAGTGAATTGGCCATTGCTTCTTCTGGCCTGGTTGGAAAGTTCTGTTTACGACATAAAAAAATAAAGATGTGATGTAACTTCATCAATAGATGAATCAATAAACCTAAGCAAATCAACAATAAAACAAAGAAAAAATCGGTTGTAAGACCTTCATCCTCTACTCCTTCTAACAGCAGATTCAGCAACACCTTTTACCTCAAGTGGTGAGTAGTATTTTCTTTATAATTGAGGTCTATGTAATAGATATTCATCTCTAAAAGCCATCATCACATTTTAAACGACATAAAAAAATAAAGATGTGATGTAACTTCATCAATAGATGAATCAATAAACCTAAGCAAATCAACAATAAAACAAAGAAAAAATCGGTTGTAAGACCTTCATCCTCTACTCCTTCTAACAGCAGATTCAGCAACACCTTTTACCTCAAGTGGTGAGTAGTATTTTCTTTATAATTGAGGTCTATGTAATAGATATTCATCTCTAAAAGCCATCATCACATTTTATATTTGGTTCAATGAAGTCTGACTTGTTACTCAACATTTTGTAAAGTTCTGCTCTATACATCCCTATCGTGGCCATGTAATATTGGTTTCTATGAGAAGAAAGTAATTATCTAAATTACCCCTAATTATTAAGGAACAAATTGACTGAATTGGACCAGTCGCCATTTTGGTTAGTAACCTCCTCCCTGATGTTTACAGTATGGCTGTAATGCTTTGAATGGCATATAATACCCCTATTATTGCTCAGCTCTAGTTCCCAGTCTGCCCACATGAGGGCAGGTCGCTCTACCAATGACACTTTGAGTTCTTCAGTGTCATGAGCGGCCTCCTGACATGTGCGACAGACCGATACGGGCGCTCAACCGGAACGGATTTGGTCTTCCCCTATTGGCTGTTGGTACAACAGCCAATGAGAGCGCAGAGCTCACAGATGCCAAGCCTGCCATGTCAACCCCCTGCTAAGGGTATAAAACCAAGACGCATTCCTGTCAATGAACAGTTAACCAGTCAGTTAAGTTCTTGACTCATAGTAGTACATAGTACCTCCATGTTTGAGTTCTTCTCTCTTTTCTCAATGTCTTCTCCTTATGCAAGTAGGGTCCAAGACTTTACAATTTGATATTACAAACACATAGCCTTTGTGATAAGAGTTGTGTCCTTGACCTCTCTACAAATAAAAGCTAAGATCGTGTAATACTTTTCAGAAACCATAGTCTCAACTACTGCTCCTACAACAAGTGGTAAGTGTAGATTTCTATTTACAAATATAAGGCTTATATAGACCCACCTATCAGAGATGGCGAGAGGCATGCCTTATATTTCAGTACATTGCTTTATATGAGAATGGCATTGTGTCTTATCCCTTGAGAATGATTTCTGAAGATGTTTGTGATATATAGTAACTCTTAAACCTGCATATATCTATTTTCAGATACCATAGAAATAGATTCAATATCCAGTGTCCTCGGTAAGTATTTCCTATGTTAAATAGATCTTTGGAATCAAACAAAATGAATTACTCAAAGCCAATGTGAAGGTACATGGATTGAAGAAATAGATTTTGTAATACCAAGTGTCAAGATTTATGAGAGTGAATTTGCCATTTCTTCTTCTGGTAGGGTTGGCAAGTTCTGTTTACCACATTAGAAATGAAGATGAGATGTAACTTCATTAATATAGGAATTAATAAACCTAAGCAAATAAACAACGAAACAAATAACAAATCAGTTCTAAGATCTTCATCCTCTACTTTTTTTAACAAAAGGTTCAACAACGCCTTTTACCACAAGTGGTGAGTAATATTTTCTTAATAATTTAAGTTGATCTATTTGACATTCATCCTTTAACCCTTTCACAGCAGGAGGATGCCTTAAGGCATTACCGCTGTATGGCAGGAGGATCCCTTAAGGCATCACCACTGTACGGCAGGAAGATGCCTTAAGGCATTACCACTGTATGGCAGGAAGATGCATTAAGGCATCTTTTGGTGGATTTTTTTCCAAATCTTTTTTTCAAAATATATAAGATGAATGCACAAATTTCCTTCAGGTTATCAAAATCATTAATGTATTTAAGTGGTTCAATATTATTGCGAAATATGGAGAAATAAATTGAATAAATCATCAATTTATGGAGAAAATGGTGAAAATCATGGCAAAACATGCTTGCCATTCACACGTTCACTATGTAACGTCTTCCTGCCTCTAGTATAGGCGAACGTCGATGGTTGCGCTGCCTCTGCTTTCCCGCCCGTGTGAGGCATGCGGCCGTTAAAGGGTTAAAGCTGTTATCACATTTTATATTTTGTTCAATTAAGATTGAGTTCTTATTCAGCATTTGATATTGGGAACACATAGACTAAGTGATAAAAGTGGTGGCCTTGAGCTCTCTATGAAAAAATTATAACATTGTGTGATACTTTTCAGAAACTATAGTCTCAACTACTGCTCCTACAACAAGTGGTAAGTGTAGATTTCTATTTACAAATATAAGGCTTATATAGACCCACCTATCAGAGATGGCGAGAGGCATGCCTTATATTTCAGTACATTGCTTTATATGAGAATGGCATTGTGTCTTATCCCTTGAGAATGATTTCTGAAGATGTTTGTGATATATAGTAACTCTTAAACCTGCATATATCTATTTTCAGATACCATAGAAATAGATTCAATATCCAGTGTCCTCGGTAAGTATTTCCTATGTTAAATAGATCTTTGGAATCAAACAAAATGAATTACTCAAAGCCAATGTGAAGGTACATGGATTGAAGAAATAGATTTTGTAATACCAAGTGTCAAGATTTATGAGAGTGAATTTGCCATTTCTTCTTCTGGTAGGGTTGGCAAGTTCTGTTTACCACATTAGAAATGAAGATGAGATGTAACTTCATTAATATAGGAATTAATAAACCTAAGCAAATAAACAACGAAACAAATAACAAATCAGTTCTAAGATCTTCATCCTCTACTTTTTTTAACAAAAGGTTCAACAACGCCTTTTACCACAAGTGGTGAGTAATATTTTCTTAATAATTTAAGTTGATCTATTTGACATTCATCCTTTAAAGCTGTTATCACATTTTATATTTTGTTCAATTAAGATTGAGTTCTTATTCAGCATTTGATATTGGGAACACATAGACTAAGTGATAAAAGTGGTGGCCTTGAGCTCTCTATGAAAAAATTATAACATTGTGTGATACTTTTCAGAAACTATAGTCTCAACTACTGCTCCTACAACAAGTGGTAAGTGTAGATTTCTATTTACAAATATAAGGCTTATATAGACCCACCTATCAGAGATGGCGAGAGGCATGCCTTATATTTCAGTACATTGCTTTATATGAGAATGGCATTGTGTCTTATCCCTTGAGAATGATTTCTGAAGATGTTTGTGATATATAGTAACTCTTAAACCTGCATATATCTATTTTCAGATACCATAGAAATAGATTCAATATCCAGTGTCCTCGGTAAGTATTTCCTATGTTAAATAGATCTTTGGAATCAAACAAAATGAATTACTCAAAGCCAATGTGAAGGTACATGGATTGAAGAAATAGATTTTGTAATACCAAGTGTCAAGATTTATGAGAGTGAATTTGCCATTTCCTCTTCTGGTAGGGTTGGCAAGTTCTGTTTACCACATTAGAAATGAAGATGAGATGTAACTTCATTAATATAGGAATTAATAAACCTAAGCAAATAAACAACGAAACAAATAACAAATCAGTTCTAAGATCTTCATCCTCTACTTTTTTTAACAAAAGGTTCAACAACGCCTTTTACCACAAGTGGTGAGTAATATTTTCTTAATAATTTAAGTTGATCTATTTGACATTCATCCTTTAAAGCTGTTATCACATTTTATATTTTGTTCAATTAAGATTGAGTTCTTATTCAGCATTTGATATTGGGAACACATAGACTAAGTGATAAAAGTGGTGGCCTTGAGCTCTCTATGAAAAAATTATAACATTGTGTGATACTTTTCAGAAACTATAGTCTCAACTACTGCTCCTACAACAAGTGGTAAGTGTAGATTTCTATTTACAAATATAAGGCTTATATAGACCCACCTATCAGAGATGGCGAGAGGCATGCCTTATATTTCAGTACATTGCTTTATATGAGAATGGCATTGTGTCTTATCCCTTGAGAATGATTTCTGAAGATGTTTGTGATATATAGTAACTCTTAAACCTGCATATATCTATTTTCAGATACCATAGAAATAGATTCAATATCCAGTGTCCTCGGTAAGTATTTCCTATGTTAAATAGATCTTTGGAATCAAACAAAATGAATTACTCAAAGCCAATGTGAAGGTACATGGATTGAAGAAATAGATTTTGTAATACCAAGTGTCAAGATTTATGAGAGTGAATTTGCCATTTCTTCTTCTGGTAGGGTTGGCAAGTTCTGTTTACCACATTAGAAATGAAGATGAGATGTAACTTCATTAATATAGGAATTAATAAACCTAAGCAAATAAACAACGAAACAAATAACAAATCAGTTCTAAGATCTTCATCCTCTACTTTTTTTAACAAAAGGTTCAACAACGCCTTTTACCACAAGTGGTGAGTAATATTTTCTTAATAATTTAAGTTGATCTATTTGACATTCATCCTTTAAAGCTGTTATCACATTTTATATTTTGTTCAATTAAGATTGAGTTCTTATTCAGCATTTGATATTGGGAACACATAGACTAAGTGATAAAAGTGGTGGCCTTGAGCTCTCTATGAAAAAATTATAACATTGTGTGATACTTTTCAGAAACTATAGTCTCAACTGCCGCTACTACTACAAGTGGTAAGTGTAAATTTCTTATTACAGATAGACTATATAAATTCACCTATACGAGATGGAGGGAGACATGCCTCATACTTCAGTGCATTGCTTTACATGTGAATAGCAATGTGACCAATCAGACAATTCAGAAGATGTCTGTGCTATATAGAAACTCTCATACATTCATATATCTTTTTTCAGATACCATTGAAACTAGTTCAACATCCAGTATCCCAGGTCAGTATTTCTGATGTCAATCAGATCTTTTAAAATCCCCTGAATCCAATCAGAAAGTACATGGAGTGAAGAAATAGATTCTGTGATACCAAGTGTTGAAATTTATGACAGGGAAAGGGCCTTTGCTTCTTTTGGCTGGGCTAGAAAGTTCCTTTCACAACATAAACTATGAAGATGAGATTGACTTCATCAATTCATTTAAACTGAGTTCACCAATAATAACATGTAAAGAGAACCAGTTTGTATCTGTTTTCCCTTATTTTTTCTGGAACTTTAAGTCCAAGGACACCTTTTACTTCAAGTGATGTGTAATTGTTACTTGGTTAGTGTAGTTCTGCACATTTCTATGTTCATATTACTTAAAAAGATTCACTTACCTTGGTATACCACTAGATCCAAACCTTAACTTTAACATGCACATAAAGAATATGATAAAGAAAGCTGCAAATAAAACATATCTTTTATCACAAATAAGAAAATACCTTACCACATCCCAAGCAATAACTATTTACAAAACAAAAGTATTACCTTTTTTTGAGTATGGAGATATTTTCGCCTATAGATGCAACACTGAACTAACAAATTAACTTCAAAGAATA
Organism: Alentia gelatinosa; assembly: GCA_950022655.1. NCBI lineage: Eukaryota > Metazoa > Annelida > Polychaeta > Phyllodocida > Polynoidae > Alentia > Alentia gelatinosa. The sequence continues at coordinate 21,551,379 of OX465584.1, read as the reverse complement.
CAAAATAAAGCCTTAAAAATCTGCTTAAAAACTGAGTCACGAACAAACACAAATTACATCCACAACAAATGCAAAATAAACAAACTAGAGGAAAGAATGGAGGCCCACCTGCTAAACTTAGCCTATAAAAGGAGTAAAGAGGACAAATACCTAGCAACGAACCCCCGAGCTACGAGACAAGGGGATGCCCCTGCTTTATATGTTGATCCATTCAGACTGGAAAGTTATAGACGAAGTGTGAAATACAAAACATGGTTACTCTGGAATGAACTCGAAACAGAAGCGAAACTACTACCGAACCTAGATGAATTTAAGGATTTCACAAAAAAAAACCTAATTGCCCAAAGAAATAAGTATAGTGTATAACACTATTTAATAATGAAGCAATTTGTAATGTCCCTATACCCCTACTCCACCCACAGGCTATTAATAGGTATTATTAGTACTCACCTGCATTGTAAATATCATCAGTTGTGTTCAGTTGCTCTGTATAGTGTATTCAGCCGTAACTCAGTATATTTGAGATTGTAGACCATGTATTATGCCAGAGAGCTAGTTTGCTCTCCTTGGCCTTGTTTTCTTTACCATGATATAACTACTGCTAGTAAACTCTTCTTGTGGCCACTGGAGCCTACCGAAAACAGGGATTAACTACCTACGTAGAACCTCCAGGATAAATAAAAACTGAAAAAAAACCCAAAAAAACTTGTAATTTTGCCTTCAATGAGCAATGGATTCTACTTCTACAGTTGCAAAGATGTATATTAGGAGTTTGCCAAGAATGAGCTTTTAAATTTTAGCCAATCAATTCAAATATCGGCTTTTGTATTTCAGAAATCATAACCTCAACAATAACTTTTTCAACCACTGGTGAGTGCACCATTTTTATTAGTAAAAAAAAGGGCTGGTATTGACTCAAAGAGACAAATTAATTGACAATATTTCATTGTTTTACATATAGAAACAAGTAAACAATATCTTGAACTATGTTTTCTACTGGCATGTATCAAATATAAAGCCCTTGTGCATCACTATATCCTCACAGTTTCAACATCAACAACTTTATTATTCAGTCCACCAGGTCAGTGTTTTATTTTCGAATCTATATAGATATTTGGGATTAATCCACAAATACACAGATTTTAACAATACATCAAGTGATAAGTATTGTATATATTCACAAAAGTAATGTGAACTTATTTATGGTTGACTGGAAGATTTAATTCTCGATAGTAACGGTTATACTTCAATAGACTTTTTACCTTGAGTGGTGAGGAGCATTTCCTTGATAATTGAAGTTGATCTTTAAGACATTCATTTCTTAAAGCCACTATCCATTTTATAATTTGTTCAATGAACAATGACTTCTTGCTATATTGATATATATTAATAGTGAAAACACATAGCCTATTTGATGAGTTGCATCCTTGAGCTCTCTGCAAACAAATGAAAACATTGTGTTCTACTTTTCAGAAACTACTACAAGTGGTAATTGTAGATTTCTAATTACTGATATAAGGCTTATATAGACTCACCTATAGGAGATGGAGAGAGACATGCCTCCTACTTCATCGCATTGCTTCACATCAGAATAGCAATGTGTCCAATTCCTTTAGAAGGATTTCAGAAGATGTCTGTGCTATATAGAAATTCTCAAACATACATATATCTATTTTCAGATACCATTGAAACTAGTTCAACATCCAGTATCCAAGGTCAGCAATTTTTATGTCAATCAGGTCTTTTGAATCAAGAAAAATGAATCCCCTGAATCCAATCAGAAAGTACATGGAGTGAAGAAATAGATTTTGTGATACCAAGTGTTGAGATTTATGACAGGGAAAGGGCCTTTGCTTCTTCTGGCAGGGCTAGAAAGTTCCTTTTACAACATTAACAAAGAGGATGAGATGTAACTTCATCAATTCATTTAAACCGAATTCACCAATAATACCATGTGAAGAGAATCAGTTCATATCTGTTATTCTTTAATCTCTCTGAAACTTAAGATTCAAGGAGACCTTTCATTTCAAGTGATGTGTATTTGTTACTTGGTTAGTGTAGTCCTGCACATTAATATGTTCATAAAGCCTTTAATAGTGCCTTCAATAAGCAATAGATGCTACTTTTAAAGTTGCAAAGATGTACATATTAGGAGTTTGCCAACAATAAGCTTTCAAATCTGAGCCAATCAATTTAAATATCGGCTTTTTCTTTCAGAAATCATAACCTCTACAATAAATCCTTCAGGCGTATATACACTCACCTATGGTATCCAGGCGTATATATGATACAAAAAATAAATAAAAATTGCGACCCGCGGCCCGCCCCGTCCTGTAGGTGTTGGTAGAGGTTGCACCAAAACTGACCCTCCACCCGCGACCTCCCAACCGCTCCCCCTACCGCCCCCCGACACCCCACCACCATACACTCAGTCTACCCACAGTGAAGCCCCGGTACACAACCCCCGCCTCCCTGCACTGTGCGTAGCGGCCGCTCGGCGTTTGTAAGATGCCCCCCACCACCCCACGCCACCCGCACCATAGACATGTATATACGCCACTAGATAAGGCGTCTACGAGACGGATAACAGGTCTAACTTCTAGACGCAAAATCCTACTGTTAGACGCGTGTCGCATACATATGTAAAGCGGTCAGTTTCGTGCAGTGAAGTAAACAACTTCTTGAATTTCGTTCTCTATTGTGAATGTATCAAATATAACGCCCTTGTGCATCACTATATCCTTACAGGTTCAACATCAACAACTTCCATATTCAGTCCACCAGGTCAGTGTTTTATTTTCCAGTCTATAAATATTTGGGATTAATCCAAAATACACAGATTCTAACGATACATCAAGTGATACGAACTGTATATATTCAGAAAAGTAATGTGCATTTGCTTCTTTATGGTCGGCTGGAAGATTTACTTCTCAATATTAACTGTTGTACTTCAATAGACTTATGACATCATTTTGGTTACTTTATCGATCAAAAGTCAAATATATATAGTAAAGCATTTCAATGTGTCTTTACATATGCATATTTAGTGTGAGGATGATACTATTTTGTTGAATATTTCCAGTGCTCTGAGATTAACCCCTCAGATTGTAAAATCTTACATGCAGGCCACATTGTGCTGTTGTTTGGCCTATACCCGAGGTTGTCACTTGGTCATTGCCTGTGAATACCTGTACTTTCATCATTTGAACTAGTTTAGGGAATACCTGTCTGTATCATAGGTAAAGAATGGAGAGCAATCAAAGAGGAGATGTTGAGCTCATACTTCATTAAGAATCAACAAATCTGAGAAAATAAGCAAATACAGAAAGGTTAAATCAGTTCTAAGTCCATCTTCTTTTCTTTTTTAACAGTAGATTCAACAACACCTTTTACCTGGGGTGGTGAGTAGCATTTCATTGATAATTGAAGTTGATCTTTAAGACATTGATTTCTTAAAGCCAATATCCCATTTTCAGAGATGGCAGTTTTCCTCTTTTCCAAGGAAATCCTTGTTTTCAGTTTCAGTTAATAAACATAATTTGTGTTTTGTTTAAAACAAAGATAGAATAAATTTGGCCTCATGCACACCAATAAACAATGGTTAAAACTTCCCCATGTGCCCAAGCTCCATTCCATGATGCGTTTTCTCTGTTTTTCCAGTCTCTATGCGGCAGTAAATTCAACATAAATAATATTTCGTCTTTTTTCACGACTCAAACTGACATTTCCGCATTTCATAATTTGTTCAATGAAGAATGACTTCTTGCTCAAATATTGATAGTGAAAACACATAGCCTATATGATAAGAGTTGTGTCCTTGAGCTCTCTGCAAATAAATGAAAACATTGTGTTATACTTTTCAGAAACTATAGATTCAACTGCCGCTCCTACTACAAGTGGTAAGTGTAGATTTCTAATTACTGATATAAGGCTTATATAGACACAGCTATAGGAGATGGAGAGAGACATGCCTCCTACTTCAGTGCATTGCTTCACATGAAAATGGCAATGTGTCCAATTCCTTTAGAAGGATTTCCGAAGATGTCTGTGCTATATAGAAATTCTCAAACATACATATATCTATTTTCAGATACCATTGAAACTAGTTCAACATCCAGGATGCCAGGTCAGTATTTTTGATGTCAATCAGGTCTTTTGAATCAAGAAGAATGAATCCCCTGAATCCAATCAGAAGGTACATGGAGTGAAGAAATAGATTCTGTGATACCAAGTGTTGAAATTTATGACAGGGAAAGGGCCTTTGCTTCTTCTAGCCGGGCTAGAAAGTTCCTTTTACAACATTAACAAAGAGGATGAGATGTAACTTCATCAGTTCACCAATAATACCATGTGAAGAGAATCAGTTCATATCTGTTTTTCTTTAATCTCTCTGAAACTTTAGATTCAAGGGGACCTTTCATTTCAAGTGATGTGTAGTTGTTACTTGGTTAGTGTAGTCCTGCAAATTAATATGTTCATAAAACCTTTAATAATGCCTTCAATAAGCAATGGATGCTACTTTTAAAGTTGCAAAGATGTATATATTAGGAGTTTGCCAACAATGAGCTTTCAAATCTGAGCCAATCAATTTAAATATCGGCTTTTTCTTTCAGAAATCATAACCTCAACAATAACTCCTTCAACCACTGGTGAGTGGAGCATTTTTATTAGTCAAAAAGGGGCTGGTATTGACTCATGTATAAGAGACAAATTAATTGACAATATTTCATTGTATTTACATATAGAAAAAAGTAAACAACTTCTTGAATTACGTTCTCTATTGTGCATGTATTAAATATAAAGCCCTTGTGCATCACTATATCCTTACAGGTTCAACATCAACAACTTCCATATTCAGTCCACCAGGTCAGTGTTTTATTTTCCAGTCTATAAATATTTGGGATTAATCCACAAATACACAGTTTCTAACGATACATCCAGTGATAAGAACTGTATATATTCAGAATAGTAATGTGCATTTGCTTCTTTATGGTCGGCTGGAAGATTTACTTCTCAATATTAACTGTTGTACTTTAATAGACTTATGACATCATTTCGGTTACTTTATCGATCAAAAGTCAAATATATATAGTAAAGCATTTCAATGTGTCTTTCCATATGCATATTTAGTGTGAGGATGATACTATTTTGTTGAATATTTCCAGTGCTGTGAGAATAACCCCTCAGATTGTAAAAGCTTACATGCAGGCCACATTGTGCTGTTGTTTGGCCTATACCCGAGGTTGTCACTTGGTCATTGCCTGTGAATACCTGTACTTTCATCATTTGAGCTAGTTTAGGGAATACCTGTCTGTATCATAGGTAAAGAATGGAGAGCAATCAAAGAGGAGATGTTGAGCTCATACTTCATTAAGAATCAACAAATCTGAGAAAATAAGCAAATACAGAAAGGTTAAATCAGTTCTAAGTCCATCTTCTTTTCTTTTTTAACAGTAGATTCAACAACACCTTTTACCTGGGGTGGTGAGTAGCATTTCCTTGATAATTGAAGTTGATCTTTAAGACATTAATTTCTTAAAGCCAATATCCCATTTTCAGAGATGGCAGTTTTCCTCTTTTCCAAGGAAATCCTTGTTTTCAGTTTCAGTTTATAAACATAATTTGTGTTTTGTTTAAAACAAAGATAGAATAAATTTGGCCTCATGCACACCAATAAACAATGGTTAAAACTTCCCCATGCGCCCAGGCTCCATTCCATGATGCATTTTCTCTGTTTCCCAGTCTCTATGCGGCAGTAAATTCCACATAAAAATATTTCGTCTTTTTTCAGGACTCAAACTGACATCCCACATTTTATAATTTGTTCAATGAAGAATGATTTCTTGCTCAAATATTGATAGTGAAAACACATAGCCTATTTGATAAGAGTTGTGTCCTTGAGCTCTCTGCAAATAAATGAAAACAATGTGTTATACTTTTCAGAAACTATAGATTCAACTGCCGCTCCTACTACAAGTGGTAAGTGTAGATTTCTAATTACTGATATAAGGCTTATATAGACACAGCTATAGGAGATGGAGAGAGACATGCCTCCTACTTCAGTGCATTGCTTCACATGAGAATGGCAATGTGTCCAATTCCTTTAGAAGGATTTCCGAAGATGTCTGTGCTATATAGAAATTCTCAAACATACATATATCTATTTTCAGATACCATTGAAACTAGTTCAACATCCAGGATGCCAGGTCAGTATTTTTTATGTCAATCAGGTCTTTTGAATCAAGAAGAATGAATCCCCTGAATCCAATCAGAAAGTACATGGAGTGAAGAAATAGATTCTGTGATACCAAGTGTTGAAATTTATGACAGGGAAAGGGCCTTTGCTTCTTCTAGCCGGGCTAGAAAGTTCCTTTTACAACATTAACAAAGAGGATGAGATGTAACTTCATCAGTTCACCAATAATACCATGTGAAGAGAATCAGTTCATATCTGTTTTTCTTTAATCTCTCTGAAACTTTAGATTCAAGGGGACCTTTCATTTCAAGTGATGTGTATTTGTTACTTGGTTAGTGTAGTCCTGCACATTAATATGTTCATAAAACCTTTAATAGTGCCTTCAATAAGCAATGGATGCTACTTTTAAAGTTGCAAAGATGTACATATTAGGAGTTTGCTAACAATGAGCTTTCAAATCTGAGGCAATCAATTTAAATATCGGCTTTTTCTTTCAGAAATCATAACCTCAACAATAACTCCTTCAACCACTGGTGAGTGGAGCATTTTTATTAGTCAAAAAAGGGCTGGTATTGACTCATGTATAAGAGACAAATTAATTGACAATATTTCATTGTATTTACATATAGAAAAAAGTAAACAACTTCTTGAATTACGTTCTCTATTGTGCATGTATTAAATATAAAGCCCTGGTGCATCACTATATCCTTACAGGTTCAACATCAACAACTTCCATATTCAGTCCACCAGGTTAGTGTTTTATTTTCCAGTCTATAAATATTTGGGATTAATCCACAAATACACAGATTCTAACGATACATCCAGTGATAAGAACTGTATATATTCAGAAACGTAATGTACATTTACTTCTTTATGGTCGGCTGGAAGATTTACTTCTCAATATTAACTGTTGTACTTCAATAGACTTATGACATCATTTTGGTTACTTTATCGATCAAAAGTCAAATATATATAGTAAAGCATTTCAATGTGTCTTTACATATGCATATTTAGTGTGAGGATGATACTATTTTGTTGAATATTTCCAGTGATGTGAGATTAACCCCTGAGATTGTAAAATCTTACATGCAGGCCACAATGTGCTGTTGTCTGGCCTATACCCGAGGTTGTCACTTGGTCATTGCCTGTGAATACCTGTACTTTCATCATTTGAGCTAGTTTAGGGAATACCTGTCTGTATCATAGGTAAAGAATGGAGAGCAATCAAAGAGGAGATGTTGAGCTCATACTTCATTAAGAATCAACAAATCTGAAAAAATAAGCAAATACAGAAAGGTGAAATCAGTTCTAAGTCCATCTTCTTTTCTTTTTTAACAGTAGATTCAACAACACCTTTTACCTGGGGTGGTGAGTAGCATTTCATTGATAATTGAAGTTGATCTTTAAGACATTAATTTCCTAAAGCCAATATCCCATTTTCATAGATGGCAGTTTTCCTCTTTTCCAAGGAAATCCTTGTTTTCAGTTTCAGTTTATAAACATAATTTGTGTTTAGTTTAAAACAAAGATAGAATATATTTTGGCCTCATGCACACCAATAAACAATGGTTAAAACTTCCCCATGTGCCCAAGCTCCATTCCATGATGCGTTTTCTCTGTTTTCCCAGTCTCTATGCGGCAGTAAATTCCACATGAAAAATATTTCGTCTTTTTTCACGACTCAAACTGACATCTCCGCATTTCATAATTTGTTCAATGAAGAATGACTTCTTGCTCAAATATTGATAGTGAAAACACATAGCCTATATGATAAGAGTTGTGTCCTTGAGCTCTCTGCAAATAAATGAAAACATTGTGTTATACTTTTCAGAAACTATAGATTCAACTGCCGCTCCTACTACAAGTGGTAAGTGTAGATTTCTAATTACTGATATAAGGCTTATATAGACACAGCTATAGGAGATGGAGAGAGACATGCCTTCTACTTCAGTGCATTGCTTCACATGAAAATGGCAATGTGTCCAATTCCTTTAGAAGGATTTCCGAAGATGTCTGTGCTATATAGAAATTCTCAAACATACATATATCTATTTTCAGATACCATTGAAACTAGTTCAACATCCAGGATGCCAGGTCAGTATTTTTGATGTCAATCAGGTCTTTTGAATCAAGAAGAATTAATCCCCTGAATCCAATCAGAAGGTACATGGAGTGAAGAAATAGATTCTGTGATACCAAGTGTTGAAATTTATGACAGGGAAAGGGCCTTTGCTTCTTCTAGCCGGGCTAGAAAGTTCCTTTTACAACATTAACAAAGAGGATAAGATGTAACTTCATCAGTTCACCAATAATACCATGTGAAGAGAATCAGTTCATATCTGTTTTTCTTTAATCTCTCTGAAACTTTAGATTCAAGGGGACCTTTCATTTCAAGTGATGTGTAGTTGTTACTTGGTTAGTGTAGTCCTGCAAATTAATATGTTCATAAAACCTTTAATAGTGCCTTCAATAAGCAATGGATGCTACTTTTAAAGTTGCAAAGATGTACATATTAGGAGTTTGCCAACAATGAGCTTTCAAATCTGAGCCAATCAATTTAATTATCGGCTTTTTCTTTCAGAAATCATAACCTCAACAATAACTCCTTCAACCACTGGTGAGTGGAGCATTTTTATTAGTCAAAAAAGGGCTGGTATTGACTCATGTATAAGAGACAAATTAATTGACAATATTTCATTGTATTTACATATAGAAAAAAGTAAACAACTTCTTGAATTACGTTCTCTATTGTGCATGTATTAAATATAAAGCCCTTGTGCATCACTATATCCTTACAGGTTCAACATCAACAACTTCCATATTCAGTCCACCAGGTCAGTGTTTTATTTTCCAGTCTATAAATATTTGGGATTAATCCACAAATACACAGATTCTAACGATACATTCAGTGATACGAACTGTATATATTCAGAATAGTAATGTGCATTTGCTTCTTTATGGTCGGCTGGAAGATTTACTTCTCAATATTAACTGTTGTACTTCAATAGACTTATGACATCATTTTGGTTACTTTATCGATCAAAAGTCAAATATATATAGTAAAGCATTTCAATGTGTCTTTCCATATGCATATTTAGTGTGAGGATGATACTATTTTGTTGAATATTTCCAGTGCTGTGAGAATAACCCCTCAGATTGTAAAAGCTTACATGCAGGCCCGTTGTGCTGTTGTTTGGCCTATACCCAAGGTTGTCACTTGGTCATTGCCTGTGAATACCTGTACTTTCATCATTTGAGCTAGTTTAGGGAATACCTGTCTGTATCATAAGTAAAGGATGGAGTGCAAGCAAAGAGGAGATGTTGAGCTCATACTTCATTCAGAATCAACAGATCTGAGAAAATAAGCAAATACAGAAAGATTAAATCAGTTCTAAGTCGATCATCTTTTCTTTTTTAACAGTAGATTCAACAACACCTTTTACGTGGGGTGGTGAGTAGCATTTCATTGATAATTGAAGTTGATCTTTAAGACATTAATTTCTTAAAGACAATATCCCATTTTCAGAGATGGCAGTTTTCCTCTTTTCCAAGGAAATCCTTGTTTTCAGTTTCAGTTTATAAACATGATTTGTGTTTAGTTTAAAACAAAGATAGAATAAATTTGGCCTCATGCACACCAATAAACAATGGTTAAAACTTCCCCATGCGCCCAAGCTCCATTCCATGATGCGTTTTCTCTGTTTTCCCAGTCTCTATGCGGCAGTAAATTCCACATGAAAAATATTTCGTCTTTTTTCACGACTCAAACTGACATCCCCGCATTTCATAATTTGTTCAATAAAGAATGACTTCTTGCTCAAATATTGATAGTGAAAACACATAGCCTATTTGATAAGAGTTGTGTCCTTGAGCTCTCTGCAAATAAATGAAAACAATGTGTTATACTTTTCAGAAACTATAGATTCAACTGCCGCTCCTACTACAAGTGGTAAGTGTAGATTTCTAATTACTGATATAAGGCTTATATAGACACAGCTATAGGAGATGGAGAGAGACATGCCTCCTACTTCAGTGCATTGCTTCACATGAAAATGGCAATGTGTCCATTTCCTTTAGAAGGATTTCCGAAGATGTCTGTGCTATATAGAAATTCTCAAACATACATATATCTATTTTCAGATACCATTGAAACTAGTTCAACATCCAGGATGCCAGGTCAGTATTTTTGATGTCAATCAGGTCTTTTGAATCAAGAAGAATGAATCCCCTGAATCCAATCAGAAAGTACATGGAGTGAAGAAATAGATTCTGTGATACCAAGTGTTGAAATTTATGACAGGGAAAGGGCCTTTGCTTCTTCTAGCCGGGCTAGAAAGTTCCTTTTACAACATTAACAAAGAGGATGAGATGTAACTTCATCAGTTCACCAATAATACCATGTGAAGAGAATCAGTTCATATCTGTTTTTCTTTAATCTCTCTGAAACTTTAGATTCAAGGGGACCTTTCATTTCAAGTGATGTGTAGTTGTTACTTGGTTAGTGTAGTCCTGCACATTAATATGTTCATAAAACCTTTAATAGTGCCTTCAATAAGCAATGGATGCTACTTTTAAAGTTGCAAAGATGTACATATTAGGAGTTTGCCAACAATGAGCTTTCAAATCTGAGCCAATCAATTTAAATATCGGCTTTTTCTTTCAGAAATCATAACCTCAACAATAACTCCTTCAACCACTGGTGAGTGGAGCATTTTTATTAGTCAAAAAGGGGCTGGTATTGACTCATGTATAAGAGACAAATTAATTGACAATATTTCATTGTATTTACATATAGAAAAAAGTAAACAACTTCTTGAATTACGTTCTCTATTGTGCATGTATTAAATATAAAGCCCTTGTGCATCACTATATCCTTACAGGTTCAACATCAACAACTTCCATATTCAGTCCACCAGGTTAGTGTTTTATTTTCCAGTCTATAAATATTTGGGATTAATCCACAAATACACAGTTTCTAACGATACATCCAGTGATAAGAACTGTATATATTCAGAATAGTAATGTGCATTTGCTTCTTTATGGTCGGCTGGAAGATTTACTTCTCAATATTAACTGTTGTACTTCAATAGACTTATGACATCATTTCGGTTACTTTATCGATCAAAAGTCAAATATATATAGTAAAGCATTTCAATGTGTCTTTCCATATGCATATTTAGTGTGAGGATGATACTATTTTGTTGAATATTTCCAGTGCTGTGAGAATAACCCCTCAGATTGTAAAAGCTTACATGCAGGCCACATTGTGCTGTTGTTTGGCCTATACCCGGGGTTGTCACTTGGTCATTGCCTGTGAATACCTGTACTTTCATCATTTGAGCTAGTTTAGGGAATACCTGTCTGTATCATAGGTAAAGAATGGAGAGCAATCAAAGAGGAGATGTTGAGCTCATACTTCATTAAGAATCAACAAATCTGAGAAAATAAGCAAATACAGAAAGGTTAAATCAGTTCTAAGTCCATCTTCTTTTCTTTTTTAACAGTAGATTCAACAACACCTTTTACCTGGGGTGGTGAGTAGCATTTCATTGATAATTGAAGTTGATCTTTCAGACATTAATTTCTTAAAGCCAATATCCCATTTTCAGAGATGGCAGTTTTCCTCTTTTCCAAGGAAATCCTTGTTTTCAGTTTCAGTTTATAAACATAATTTGTGTTTTGTTTAAAACAAAGATAGAATAAATTTGGCCTCATGCACATCAATAAACAATGGTTAAAACTTCCCCATGCGCCCAAGCTCCATTCCGTGATGCGTTTTTTCTGTTTTCCCAGTCTCTATGCGGCAGTAAATTCCACATAAAAATATTTCGTCTTTTTTCACGACTCAAATTGACATCCCACATTTTATAATTTGTTCAATGAAGAATGATTTCTTGCTCAAATATTGATAGTGAAAACACATAGCCTATTTGATAAGAGTTGTGTCCTTGAGCTCTCTGCAAATAAATGAAAATAATGTGTTATACTTTTCAGAAACTATAGATTCAACTGCCGCTCCTACTACAAGTGGTAAGTGTAGATTTCTAATTACTGATATAAGGCTTATATAGACACAGCTATAGGAGATGGAGAGAGACATGCCTCCTACTTCAGTGCATTGCTTCACATGATAATGGCAATGTGTCCAATTCCTTTAGAAGGATTTCCGAAGATGTCTGTGCTATATAGAAATTCTCAAACATACATATATCTATTTTCAGATACCATTGAAACTAGTTCAACATCCAGGATGCCAGGTCAGTATTTTTGATGTCAATCAGGTCTTTTGAATCAAGAAGAATGAATCCCCTGAATCCAATCAGAAAGTACATGGAGTGAAGAAATAGATTCTGTGATACCAAGTGTTGAAATTTATGACAGGGAAAGGGCCTTTGCTTCTTCTAGCCGGGCTAGAAAGTTCCTTTTACAACATTAACAAAGAGGATGAGATGTAACTTCATCAGTTCACCAATAATACCATGTGAAGAGAATCAGTTCATATCTGTTTTTCTTTAATCTCTCTGAAACTTTAGATTCAAGGGGACCTTTCATTTCAAGTGATGTGTATTTGTTACTTGGTTAGTGTAGTCCTGCACATTAATATGTTCATAAAACCTTTAATAGTGCCTTCAATAAGCAATGGATGCTACTTTTAAAGTTGCAAAGATGTACATATTAGGAGTTTGCCAACAATGAGCTTTCAAATCTGAGCCAATCAATTTAAATATCGGCTTTTTCTTTCAGAAATCATAACCTCAACAATTACTCCTTCAACCACTGGTGAGTGGAGCATTTTTATTAGTCAAAAAGGGGCTGGTATTGACTCATGTATAAGAGACAAATTAATTGACAATATTTCATTGTATTTACATATAGAAAAAAGTAAACAACTTCTTGAATTACGTTCTCTATTGTGCATGTATTAAATATAAAGCCCTTGTGCATTACTATATCCTTACAGGTTCAACATCAACAACTTCCATATTCAGTCCACCAGGTCAGTGTTTTATTTTCCAGTCTATAAATATTTGGGATTAATCCACAAATACACAGATTCTAACGATACATTCAGTGATACGAACTGTATATATTCAGAATAGTAATGTGCATTTGCTTCTTTATGGTCGGCTGGAAGATTTACTTCTCAATATTAACTGTTGTACTTCAATAGACTTATGACATCATTTTGGTTACTTTATCGATCAAAAGTCAAATATATATAGTAAAGCATTTCAATGTGTCTTTCCATATGCATATTTAGTGTGAGGATGATACTATTTTGTTGAATATTTCCAGTGCTGTGAGAATAACCCCTCAGATTGTAAAAGCTTACATGCAGGCCCGTTGTGCTGTTGTTTGGCCTATACCCAAGGTTGTCACTTGGTCATTGCCTGTGAATACCTGTACTTTCATCATTTGAGCTAGTTTAGGGAATACCTGTCTGTATCATAAGTAAAGGATGGAGTGCAAGCAAAGAGGAGATGTTGAGCTCATACTTCATTCAGAATCAACAGATCTGAGAAAATAAGCAAATACAGAAAGATTAAATCAGTTCTAAGTCGATCATCTTTTCTTTTTTAACAGTAGATTCAACAACACCTTTTACGTGGGGTGGTGAGTAGCATTTCATTGATAATTGAAGTTGATCTTTAAGACATTAATTTCTTAAAGACAATATCCCATTTTCAGAGATGGCAGTTTTCCTCTTTTCCAAGGAAATCCTTGTTTTCAGTTTCAGTTTATAAACATGATTTGTGTTTAGTTTAAAACAAAGATAGAATAAATTTGGCCTCATGCACACCAATAAACAATGGTTAAAACTTCCCCATGCGCCCAAGCTCCATTCCATGATGCGTTTTCTCTGTTTTCCCAGTCTCTATGCGGCAGTAAATTCCACATGAAAAATATTTCGTCTTTTTTCACGACTCAAACTGACATCCCCGCATTTCATAATTTGTTCAATAAAGAATGACTTCTTGCTCAAATATTGATAGTGAAAACACATAGCCTATTTGATAAGAGTTGTGTCCTTGAGCTCTCTGCAAATAAATGAAAACAATGTGTTATACTTTTCAGAAACTATAGATTCAACTGCCGCTCCTACTACAAGTGGTAAGTGTAGATTTCTAATTACTGATATAAGGCTTATATAGACACAGCTAGAGGAGATGGAGAGAGACATGCCTCCTACTTCAGTGCATTGCTTCACATGAGAATGGCAATGTGTCCATTTCCTTTAGAAGGATTTCCGAAGATGTCTGTGCTATATAGAAATTCTCAAACATACATATATCTATTTTCAGATACCATTGAAACTAGTTCAACATCCAGGATGCCAGGTCAGTATTTTTGATGTCAATCAGGTCTTTTGAATCAAGAAGAATGAATCCCCTGAATCCAATCAGAAAGTACATGGAGTGAAGAAATAGATTCTGTGATACCAAGTGTTGAAATTTATGACAGGGAAAGGGCCTTTGCTTCTTCTAGCCGGGCTAGAAAGTTCCTTTTACAACATTAACAAAGAGGATGAGATGTAACTTCATCAGTTCACCAATAATACCATGTGAAGAGAATCAGTTCATATCTGTTTTTCTTTAATCTCTCTGAAACTTTAGATTCAAGGGGACCTTTCATTTCAAGTGATGTGTAGTTGTTACTTGGTTAGTGTAGTCCTGCACATTAATATGTTCATAAAACCTTTAATAGTGCCTTCAATAAGCAATGGATGCTACTTTTAAAGTTGCAAAGATGTACATATTAGGAGTTTGCCAACAATGAGCTTTCAAATCTGAGCCAATCAATTTAAATATCGGCTTTTTCTTTCAGAAATCATAACCTCAACAATTACTCCTTCAACCACTGGTGAGTGGAGCATTTTTATTAGTCAAAAAGGGGCTGGTATTGACTCATGTATAAGAGACAAATTAATTGACAATATTTCATTGTATTTACATATAGAAAAAAGTAAACAACTTCTTGAATTACGTTCTCTATTGTGCATGTATTAAATATAAAGCCCTTGTGCATCACTATATCCTTACAGGTTCAACATCAACAACTTCCATATTCAGTCCACCAGGTTAGTGTTTTATTTTCCAGTCTATAAATATTTGGGATTAATCCACAAATACACAGTTTCTAACGATACATCCAGTGATAAGAACTGTATATATTCAGAATAGTAATGTGCATTTGCTTCTTTATGGTCGGCTGGAAGATTTACTTCTCAATATTAACTGTTGTACTTCAATAGACTTATGACATCATTTCGGTTACTTTATCGATCAAAAGTCAAATATATATAGTAAAGCATTTCAATGTGTCTTTCCATATGCATATTTAGTGTGAGGATGATACTATTTTGTTGAATATTTCCAGTGCTGTGAGAATAACCCCTCAGATTGTAAAAGCTTACATGCAGGCCACATTGTGCTGTTGTTTGGCCTATACCCGGGGTTGTCACTTGGTCATTGCCTGTGAATACCTGTACTTTCATCATTTGAGCTAGTTTAGGGAATACCTGTCTGTATCATAGGTAAAGAATGGAGAGCAATCAAAGAGGAGATGTTGAGCTCATACTTCATTAAGAATCAACAAATCTGAGAAAATAAGCAAATACAGAAAGGTTAAATCAGTTCTAAGTCCATCTTCTTTTCTTTTTTAACAGTAGATTCAACAACACCTTTTACCTGGGGTGGTGAGTAGCATTTCATTGATAATTGAAGTTGATCTTTAAGACATTAATTTCTTAAAGCCAATATCCCATTTTCAGAGATGGCAGTTTTCCTCTTTTCCAAGGAAATCCTTGTTTTCAGTTTCAGTTTATAAACATAATTTGTGTTTTGTTTAAAACAAAGATAGAATAAATTTGGCCTCATGCACATCAATAAACAATGGTTAAAACTTCCCCATGCGCCCAAGCTCCATTCCGTGATGCGTTTTCTCTGTTTTCCCAGTCTCTATGCGGCAGTAAATTCCACATGAAAAATATTTCGTCTTTTTTCACGACTCAAATTGACATCCCACATTTTATAATTTGTTCAATGAAGAATGATTTCTTGCTCAAATATTGATAGTGAAAACACATAGCCTATTTGATAAGAGTTGTGTCCTTGAGCTCTCTGCAAATAAATGAAAATAATGTGTTATACTTTTCAGAAACTATAGATTCAACTGCCGCTCCTACTACAAGTGGTAAGTGTAGATTTCTAATTACTGATATAAGGCTTATATAGACACAGCTATAGGAGATGGAGAGAGACATGCCTCCTACTTCAGTGCATTGCTTCACATGATAATGGCAATGTGTCCAATTCCTTTAGAAGGATTTCCGAAGATGTCTGTGCTATATAGAAATTCTCAAACATACATATATCTATTTTCAGATACCATTGAAACTAGTTCAACATCCAGGATGCCAGGTCAGTATTTTTGATGTCAATCAGGTCTTTTGAATCAAGAAGAATGAATCCCCTGAATCCAATCAGAAAGTACATGGAGTGAAGAAATAGATTCTGTGATACCAAGTGTTGAAATTTATGACAGGGAAAGGGCCTTTGCTTCTTCTAGCCGGGCTAGAAAGTTCCTTTTACAACATTAACAAAGAGGATGAGATGTAACTTCATCAGTTCACCAATTATACCATGTGAAGAGAATCAGTTCATATCTGTTTTTCTTTAATCTCTCTGAAACTTAAGATTCAAGGAGACCTTTCATTTCAAGTGATGTGTATTTGTTACTTGGTTAGTGTAGTCCTGCACATTAATATGTTCATAAAATCTTTAATAGTGCCTTCAATAAGCAATTGATGCTACTTTTAAAGTTGCAAAGATGTACATATTAGGAGTTTGCCAACAATGAGCTTTCAAATCTGAGCCAATCAATTTAAATATCGGCTTTTTCTTTCAGAAATCATAACCTCAACAATAACTCCTTCAACCACTGGTGAGTGGAGCATTTTTATTAGTCAAAAAAGTGCTGGTATTGACTCATGTATAAGAGACAAATTAATTGACAATATTTCATTGTATTTACATATAGAAAAAAGTAAACAACTTCTTGAATTACGTTCTCTATTGTGCATGTATTAAATATAAAGCCCTTGTGCATCACTATATCCTTACAGGTTCAACATCAACAACTTCCATATTCAGTCCACCAGGTCAGTGTTTTATTTTCCAGTCTATAAATATTTGGGATTAATCCACAAATACACAGTTTCTAACGATACATCCAGTGATAAGAACTGTATATATTCAGAATAGTAATGTGCATTTGCTTCTTTATGGTCGGCTGGAAGATTTACTTCTCAATATTAACTGTTGTACTTCAATAGACTTATGACATCATTTTGGTTACTTTATCGATCAAAAGTCAAATATATATAGTAAAGCATTTCAATGTGTCTTTCCATATGCATATTTAGTGTGAGGATGATACTATTTTGTTGAATATTTCCAGTGCTGTGAGAATAACCCCTCAGATTGTAAAAGCTTACATGCAGGCCCGTTGTGCTGTTCTTTGGCCTATACCCAAGGTTGTCACTTGGTCATTGCCTGTGAATACCCGTACTTTCATCATTTGAGCTAGTTTAGGGAATACCTGTCTGTATCATAAGTAAGGGATGGAGTGCAATCAAAGAGGAGATGTTGAGCTCATACTTCATTCAGAATCAACAGATCTGAGAAAATAAGCAAATACAGAAAGATTAAATCAGTTCTAAGTCGATCATCTTTTCTTTTTTAACAGTAGATTCAACAACACCTTTTACGTGGGGTGGTGAGTAGCATTTCATTGATAATTGAAGTTGATCTTTAAGACATTAATTTCTTAAAGCCAATATCCCATTTTCAGAGATGGCAGTTTTCCTCTTTTCCAAGGAAATCCTTGTTTTCAGTTTCAGTTTATAAACATGATTTGTGTTTAGTTTAAAACAAAGATAGAATAAATTTGGCCTCATGCACACCAATAAACAATGGTTAAAACTTCCCCATGCGCCCAAGCTCCATTCCATGATGCGTTTTCTCTGTTTTCCCAGTCTCTATGCGGCAGTAAATTCCACATGAAAAATATTTCGTCTTTTTTCACGACTCAAACTGACATCCACACATTTCAGCCTTGAGCTCTCTGCAAATAAATGAAAACATTGTGTTATACTTTTCAGAAACTATAGATTCAACTGCCGCTCCTACTACAAGTGGTAAGTGTAGATTTCTAATTACTGATATAAGGCTTATATAGACACAGCTATAGGAGATGGAGAGAGACATGCCTCCTACTTCAGTGCATTGCTTCACATGAGAATGGCAATGTGTCCAATTCCTTTAGAAGGATTTCCGAAGATGTCTGTGCTATATAGAAATTCTCAAACATACATATATCTATTTTCAGATACCATTGAAACTAGTTCAACATCCAATATGCCAGGTCAGTATTTTTGATGTCAATCAGGTCTTTTGAATCAAGAAGAATGAATCCCCTGAATCCAATCAGAAAGTACATGGAGTGAAGAAATAGATTTTGTGATGCCAAGTGTTGAGATTTATTACAGGGAAAGGGCCTTTGCTTCTTCTAGCAGGGCTAGAAAGTTCCTTTTACAACATTAACAAAAAGGATGAAATGTAACTTCATCAATTCATTTAAACCGAATTCACCAATAATACCATGTGAAGAGAATAAGTTCATATCTGTTTTTCTTTAATCTCTCTGAAACTTAAGATTCAAGGAGACCTTTCATTTCAAGTGATGTGTATTTGTTACTTGGTTAGTGTAGTCCTGCACATTAATATGTTCATAAAATCTTTAATAGTGCCTTCAATAAGCATTTGATGCTACTTTTAAAGTTGCAAAGATGTACATATTAGGAGTTTGCCAACAATAAGCTTTCAAATATGAGCCAATCAATTTAAATATCGGCTTTTTCTTTCAGAAATCATAACCTCAACAATAACTTCTTCAACCACTGGTGAGTGGAGCATTTTTATTAGTCAAAAAAGTGCTGGTATTGACTCATGTATAAGAGACAAATTAATTGACAATATTTCATTGTATTTACATATATCCTTACAGGTTCAACATCAACAACTTCTATATTCAGTCCACCAGGTCAGTCTTTTATTTTCCAGTCTATAAATATTTGGGATTAATCCACAAATACACAGATTCTAACGATACATCCAGTGATAAGAACTGTATATATTCAGAATAGTAATGTGCATTTGCTTCTTTATGGTCAGCTCGAAGATTTACTTCTCAATATTAACTGTTGTACTTCAATAGACTTATGACATCATTTCGATTACTTTATCAATCAAAAGTCAAATATATATAATAAAACATTTCAATGTGTCTTGCCATATGCATATTTAGTGTGAGGATGATACTATTTTGTTGAATATTTCCAGTGCTGTGAGAATAACCCCTCAGATTGTAAAAGCTTACATGCAGGCCCGTTGTGCTGTTGTTTGGCCTATACCCAAGGTTGTCACTTGGTCATTGCCTGTGAATACCTGTACTTTCATCATTTGAGCTAGTTTAGGGAATACCTATCTGTATCATAAGTAAAGGATGGAGTGCAAGCAAAGAGGAGATGTTGAGCTCATACTTCATTCAGAATCAACAGATCTGAGAAAATAAGCAAATACAGAAAGATTAAATCAGTTCTAAGTCGATCATCTTTTCTTTTTTAACAGTAGATTCAACAACACCTTTTACGTGGGGTGGTGAGTAGCATTTCATTGATAATTGAAGTTGATCTTTAAGACATTAATTTCTTAAAGCCAATATCCCATTTTCAGAGATGGCAGTTTTCCTCTTTTCCAAGGAAATCCTTGTTTTCAGTTTCAGTTTATAAACATGATTTGTGTTTAGTTTAAAACAAAGATAGAATAAATTTGGCCTCATGCACACCAATAAACAATGGTTAAAACTTCCCCATGCGCCCAAGCTCCATTCCATGATGCGTTTTCTCTGTTTTCCCAGTCTCTATGCGGCAGTAAATTCCACATGAAAAATATTTCGTCTTTTTTCACGACTCAAACTGACATCCCCGCATTTCATAATTTGTTCAATAAAGAATGACTTCTTGCTCAAATATTGATAGTGAAAACACATAGCCTATTTGATAAGAGTTGTGTCCTTGAGCTCTCTGCAAATAAATGAAAACAATGTGTTATACTTTTCAGAAACTATAGATTCAACTGCCGCTCCTACTACAAGTGGTAAGTGTAGATTTCTAATTACTGATATAAGGCTTATATAGACACAGCTAGAGGAGATGGAGAGAGACATGCCTCCTACTTCAGTGCATTGCTTCACATGAAAATGGCAATGTGTCCATTTCCTTTAGAAGGATTTCCGAAGATGTCTGTGCTATATAGAAATTCTCAAACATACATATATCTATTTTCAGATACCATTGAAACTAGTTCAACATTCAGGATGCCAGGTCAGTATTTTTGATGTCAATCAGGTCTTTTGAATCAAGAAGAATGAATCCCCTGAATCCAATCAGAAAGTACATGGAGTGAAGAAATAGATTCTGTGATACCAAGTGTTGAAATTTATGACAGGGAAAGGGCCTTTGCTTCTTCTAGCCGGGCTAGAAAGTTCCTTTTACAACATTAACAAAGAGGATGAGATGTAACTTCATCAGTTCACCAATAATACCATGTGAAGAGAATCAGTTCATATCTGTTTTTCTTTAATCTCTCTGAAACTTTAGATTCAAGGGGACCTTTCATTTCAAGTGATGTGTAGTTGTTACTTGGTTAGTGTAGTCCTGCACATTAATATGTTCATAAAACCTTTAATAGTGCCTTCAATAAGCAATGGATGCTACTTTTAAAGTTGCAAAGATGTACATATTAGGAGTTTGCCAACAATGAGCTTTCAAATCTGAGCCAATCAATTTAAATATCGGCTTTTTCTTTCAGAAATCATAACCTCAACAATTACTCCTTCAACCACTGGTGAGTGGAGCATTTTTATTAGTCAAAAAGGGGCTGGTATTGACTCATGTATAAGAGACAAATTAATTGACAATATTTCATTGTATTTACATATAGAAAAAAGTAAACAACTTCTTGAATTACGTTCTCTATTGTGCATGTATTAAATATAAAGCCCTTGTGCATCACTATATCCTTACAGGTTCAACATCAACAACTTCCATATTCAGTCCACCAGGTTAGTGTTTTATTTTCCAGTCTATAAATATTTGGGATTAATCCACAAATACACAGTTTCTAACGATACATCCAGTGATAAGAACTGTATATATTCAGAATAGTAATGTGCATTTGCTTCTTTATGGTCGGCTGGAAGATTTACTTCTCAATATTAACTGTTGTACTTCAATAGACTTATGACATCATTTCGGTTACTTTATCGATCAAAAGTCAAATATATATAGTAAAGCATTTCAATGTGTCTTTCCATATGCATATTTAGTGTGAGGATGATACTATTTTGTTGAATATTTCCAGTGCTGTGAGAATAACCCCTCAGATTGTAAAAGCTTACATGCAGGCCACATTGTGCTGTTGTTTGGCCTATACCCGGGGTTGTCACTTGGTCATTGCCTGTGAATACCTGTACTTTCATCATTTGAGCTAGTTTAGGGAATACCTGTCTGTATCATAGGTAAAGAATGGAGAGCAATCAAAGAGGAGATGTTGAGCTCATACTTCATTAAGAATCAACAAATCTGAGAAAATAAGCAAATACAGAAAGGTTAAATCAGTTCTAAGTCCATCTTCTTTTCTTTTTTAACAGTAGATTCAACAACACCTTTTACCTGGGGTGGTGAGTAGCATTTCATTGATAATTGAAGTTGATCTTTAAGACATTAATTTCTTAAAGCCAATATCCCATTTTCAGAGATGGCAGTTTTCCTCTTTTCCAAGGAAATCCTTGTTTTCAGTTTCAGTTTATAAACATAATTTGTGTTTTGTTTAAAACAAAGATAGAATAAATTTGGCCTCATGCACATCAATAAACAATGGTTAAAACTTCCCCATGCGCCCAAGCTCCATTCCGTGATGCGTTTTCTCTGTTTTCCCAGTCTCTATGCGGCAGTAAATTCCACATGAAAAATATTTCGTCTTTTTTCACGACTCAAATTGACATCCCACATTTTATAATTTGTTCAATGAAGAATGATTTCTTGCTCAAATATTGATAGTGAAAACACATAGCCTATTTGATAAGAGTTGTGTCCTTGAGCTCTCTGCAAATAAATGAAAATAATGTGTTATACTTTTCAGAAACTATAGATTCAACTGCCGCTCCTACTACAAGTGGTAAGTGTAGATTTCTAATTACTGATATAAGGCTTATATAGACACAGCTATAGGAGATGGAGAGAGACATGCCTCCTACTTCAGTGCATTGCTTCACATGATAATGGCAATGTGTCCAATTCCTTTAGAAGGATTTCCGAAGATGTCTGTGCTATATAGAAATTCTCAAACATACATATATCTATTTTCAGATACCATTGAAACTAGTTCAACATCCAGGATGCCAGGTCAGTATTTTTGATGTCAATCAGGTCTTTTGAATCAAGAAGAATGAATCCCCTGAATCCAATCAGAAAGTACATGGAGTGAAGAAATAGATTCTGTGATACCAAGTGTTGAAATTTATGACAGGGAAAGGGCCTTTGCTTCTTCTAGCCGGGCTAGAAAGTTCCTTTTACAACATTAACAAAGAGGATGAGATGTAACTTCATCAGTTCACCAATTATACCATGTGAAGAGAATCAGTTCATATCTGTTTTTCTTTAATCTCTCTGAAACTTTAGATTCAAGGGGACCTTTCATTTCAAGTGATGTGTATTTGTTACTTGGTTAGTGTAGTCCTGCACATTAATATGTTCATAAAACCTTTAATAGTGCCTTCAATAAGCAATGGATGTTACTTTTAAAGTTGCAAAGATGTACATATTAGGAGTTTGCCAACAATGAGCTTTCAAATCTGAGCCAATCAATTTAAATATCGGCTTTTTCTTTCAGAAATCATAACCTCAACAATTACTCCTTCAACCACTGGTGAGTGGAGCATTTTTATTAGTCAAAAAGGGGCTGGTATTGACTCATGTATAAGAGACAAATTAATTGACAATATTTCATTGTATTTACATATAGAAAAAAGTAAACAACTTCTTGAATTACGTTCTCTATTGTGCATGTATTAAATATAAAGCCCTTGTGCATCACTATATCCTTACAGGTTCAACATCAACAACTTCCATATTCAGTCCACCAGGTTAGTGTTTTATTTTCCAGTCTATAAATATTTGGGATTAATCCACAAATACACAGTTTCTAACGATACATCCAGTGATAAGAACTGTATATATTCAGAATAGTAATGTGCATTTGCTTCTTTATGGTCGGCTGGAAGATTTACTTCTCAATATTA
Source organism: Alentia gelatinosa (assembly GCA_950022655.1). Taxonomy (NCBI): domain Eukaryota; kingdom Metazoa; phylum Annelida; class Polychaeta; order Phyllodocida; family Polynoidae; genus Alentia; species Alentia gelatinosa. Next base: position 21,527,759 of record OX465584.1, on the reverse strand, counting down.
ACTGTTGTACTTCAATAGACTTATGACATCATTTCGGTTACTTTATCGATCAAAAGTCAAATATATATAGTAAAGCATTTCAATGTGTCTTTCCATATGCATATTTAGTGTGAGGATGATACTATTTTGTTGAATATTTCCAGTGCTGTGAGAATAACCCCTCAGATTGTAAAAGCTTACATGCAGGCCACATTGTGCTGTTGTTTGGCCTATACCCGGGGTTGTCACTTGGTCATTGCCTGTGAATACCTGTACTTTCATCATTTGAGCTAGTTTAGGGAATACCTGTCTGTATCATAGGTAAAGAATGGAGAGCAATCAAAGAGGAGATGTTGAGCTCATACTTCATTAAGAATCAACAAATCTGAGAAAATAAGCAAATACAGAAAGGTTAAATCAGTTCTAAGTCCATCTTCTTTTCTTTTTTAACAGTAGATTCAACAACACCTTTTACCTGGGGTGGTGAGTAGCATTTCATTGATAATTGAAGTTGATCTTTAAGACATTAATTTCTTAAAGCCAATATCCCATTTTCAGAGATGGCAGTTTTCCTCTTTTCCAAGGAAATCCTTGTTTTCAGTTTCAGTTTATAAACATAATTTGTGTTTTGTTTAAAACAAAGATAGAATAAATTTGGCCTCATGCACATCAATAAACAATGGTTAAAACTTCCCCATGCGCCCAAGCTCCATTCCGTGATGCGTTTTCTCTGTTTTCCCAGTCTCTATGCGGCAGTAAATTCCACATGAAAAATATTTCGTCTTTTTTCACGACTCAAATTGACATCCCACATTTTATAATTTGTTCAATGAAGAATGATTTCTTGCTCAAATATTGATAGTGAAAACACATAGCCTATTTGATAAGAGTTGTGTCCTTGAGCTCTCTGCAAATAAATGAAAATAATGTGTTATACTTTTCAGAAACTATAGATTCAACTGCCGCTCCTACTACAAGTGGTAAGTGTAGATTTCTAATTACTGATATAAGGCTTATATAGACACAGCTATAGGAGATGGAGAGAGACATGCCTCCTACTTCAGTGCATTGCTTCACATGATAATGGCAATGTGTCCAATTCCTTTAGAAGGATTTCCGAAGATGTCTGTGCTATATAGAAATTCTCAAACATACATATATCTATTTTCAGATACCATTGAAACTAGTTCAACATCCAGGATGCCAGGTCAGTATTTTTGATGTCAATCAGGTCTTTTGAATCAAGAAGAATGAATCCCCTGAATCCAATCAGAAAGTACATGGAGTGAAGAAATAGATTCTGTGATACCAAGTGTTGAAATTTATGACAGGGAAAGGGCCTTTGCTTCTTCTAGCCGGGCTAGAAAGTTCCTTTTACAACATTAACAAAGAGGATGAGATGTAACTTCATCAGTTCACCAATTATACCATGTGAAGAGAATCAGTTCATATCTGTTTTTCTTTAATCTCTCTGAAACTTTAGATTCAAGGGGACCTTTCATTTCAAGTGATGTGTATTTGTTACTTGGTTAGTGTAGTCCTGCACATTAATATGTTCATAAAACCTTTAATAGTGCCTTCAATAAGCAATGGATGCTACTTTTAAAGTTGCAAAGATGTACATATTAGGAGTTTGCCAACAATGAGCTTTCAAATCTGAGCCAATCAATTTAAATATCGGCTTTTTCTTTCAGAAATCATAACCTCAACAATTACTCCTTCAACCACTGGTGAGTGGAGCATTTTTATTAGTCAAAAAGGGGCTGGTATTGACTCATGTATAAGAGACAAATTAATTGACAATATTTCATTGTATTTACATATAGAAAAAAGTAAACAACTTCTTGAATTACGTTCTCTATTGTGCATGTATTAAATATAAAGCCCTTGTGCATCACTATATCCTTACAGGTTCAACATCAACAACTTCCATATTCAGTCCACCAGGTTAGTGTTTTATTTTCCAGTCTATAAATATTTGGGATTAATCCACAAATACACAGTTTCTAACGATACATCCAGTGATAAGAACTGTATATATTCAGAATAGTAATGTGCATTTGCTTCTTTATGGTCGGCTGGAAGATTTACTTCTCAATATTAACTGTTGTACTTCAATAGACTTATGACAACATTTCGGTTACTTTATCGATCAAAAGTCAAATATATATAGTAAAGCATTTCAATGTGTCTTTCCATATGCATATTTAGTGTGAGGATGATACTATTTTGTTGAATATTTCCAGTGCTGTGAGAATAACCCCTCAGATTGTAAAAGCTTACATGCAGGCCACATTGTGCTGTTGTTTGGCCTATACCCGGGGTTGTCACTTGGTCATTGCCTGTGAATACCTGTACTTTCATCATTTGAGCTAGTTTAGGGAATACCTGTCTGTATCATAGGTAAAGAATGGAGAGCAATCAAAGAGGAGATGTTGAGCTCATACTTCATTAAGAATCAACAAATCTGAGAAAATAAGCAAATACAGAAAGGTTAAATCAGTTCTAAGTCCATCTTCTTTTCTTTTTTAACAGTAGATTCAACAACACCTTTTACCTGGGGTGGTGAGTAGCATTTCATTGATAATTGAAGTTGATCTTTAAGACATTAATTTCTTAAAGCCAATATCCCATTTTCAGAGATGGCAGTTTTCCTCTTTTCCAAGGAAATCCTTGTTTTCAGTTTCAGTTTATAAACATAATTTGTGTTTTGTTTAAAACAAAGATAGAATAAATTTGGCCTCATGCACATCAATAAACAATGGTTAAAACTTCCCCATGCGCCCAAGCTCCATTCCGTGATGCGTTTTCTCTGTTTTCCCAGTCTCTATGCGGCAGTAAATTCCACATGAAAAATATTTCGTCTTTTTTCACGACTCAAATTGACATCCCACATTTTATAATTTGTTCAATGAAGAATGATTTCTTGCTCAAATATTGATAGTGAAAACACATAGCCTATTTGATAAGAGTTGTGTCCTTGAGCTCTCTGCAAATAAATGAAAATAATGTGTTATACTTTTCAGAAACTATAGATTCAACTGCCGCTCCTACTACAAGTGGTAAGTGTAGATTTCTAATTACTGATATAAGGCTTATATAGACACAGCTATAGGAGATGGAGAGAGACATGCCTCCTACTTCAGTGCATTGCTTCACATGATAATGGCAATGTGTCCAATTCCTTTAGAAGGATTTCCGAAGATGTCTGTGCTATATAGAAATTCTCAAACATACATATATCTATTTTCAGATACCATTGAAACTAGTTCAACATCCAGGATGCCAGGTCAGTATTTTTGATGTCAATCAGGTCTTTTGAATCAAGAAGAATGAATCCCCTGAATCCAATCAGAAAGTACATGGAGTGAAGAAATAGATTCTGTGATACCAAGTGTTGAAATTTATGACAGGGAAAGGGCCTTTGCTTCTTCTAGCCGGGCTAGAAAGTTCCTTTTACAACATTAACAAAGAGGATGAGATGTAACTTCATCAGTTCACCAATTATACCATGTGAAGAGAATCAGTTCATATCTGTTTTTCTTTAATCTCTCTGAAACTTTAGATTCAAGGGGACCTTTCATTTCAAGTGATGTGTATTTGTTACTTGGTTAGTGTAGTCCTGCACATTAATATGTTCATAAAACCTTTAATAGTGCCTTCAATAAGCAATGGATGCTACTTTTAAAGTTGCAAAGATGTACATAGTAGGAGTTTGCCAACAATGAGCTTTCAAATCTGAGCCAATCAATTTAAATATCGGCTTTTTCTTTCAGAAATCATAACCTCAACAATTACTCCTTCAACCACTGGTGAGTGGAGCATTTTTATTAGTCAAAAAGGGGCTGGTATTGACTCATGTATAAGAGACAAATTAATTGACAATATTTCATTGTATTTACATATAGAAAAAAGTAAACAACTTCTTGAATTACGTTCTCTATTGTGCATGTATTAAATATAAAGCCCTTGTGCATCACTATATCCTTACAGGTTCAACATCAACAACTTCCATATTCAGTCCACCAGGTTAGTGTTTTATTTTCCAGTCTATAAATATTTGGGATTAATCCACAAATACACAGTTTCTAACGATACATCCAGTGATAAGAACTGTATATATTCAGAATAGTAATGTGCATTTGCTTCTTTATGGTCGGCTGGAAGATTTACTTCTCAATATTAACTGTTGTACTTCAATAGACTTATGACATCATTTCGGTTACTTTATCGATCAAAAGTCAAATATATATAGTAAAGCATTTCAATGTGTCTTTCCATATGCATATTTAGTGTGAGGATGATACTATTTTGTTGAATATTTCCAGTGCTGTGAGAATAACCCCTCAGATTGTAAAAGCTTACATGCAGGCCACATTGTGCTGTTGTTTGGCCTATACCCGGGGTTGTCACTTGGTCATTGCCTGTGAATACCTGTACTTTCATCATTTGAGCTAGTTTAGGGAATACCTGTCTGTATCATAGGTAAAGAATGGAGAGCAATCAAAGAGGAGATGTTGAGCTCATACTTCATTAAGAATCAACAAATCTGAGAAAATAAGCAAATACAGAAAGGTTAAATCAGTTCTAAGTCCATCTTCTTTTCTTTTTTAACAGTAGATTCAACAACACCTTTTACCTGGGGTGGTGAGTAGCATTTCATTGATAATTGAAGTTGATCTTTAAGACATTAATTTCTTAAAGCCAATATCCCATTTTCAGAGATGGCAGTTTTCCTCTTTTCCAAGGAAATCCTTGTTTTCAGTTTCAGTTTATAAACATAATTTGTGTTTTGTTTAAAACAAAGATAGAATAAATTTGGCCTCATGCACATCAATAAACAATGGTTAAAACTTCCCCATGCGCCCAAGCTCCATTCCATGATGCGTTTTCTCTGTTTTCCCAGTCTCTATGCGGCAGTAAATTCCACATGAAAAATATTTCGTCTTTTTTCACGACTCAAATTGACATCCCACATTTTATAATTTGTTCAATGAAGAATGATTTCTTGCTCAAATATTGATAGTGAAAACACATAGCCTATTTGATAAGAGTTGTGTCCTTGAGCTCTCTGCAAATAAATGAAAACAATGTGTTATACTTTTCAGAAACTATAGATTCAACTGCCGCTCCTACTACAAGTGGTAAGTGTAGATTTCTAATTACTGATATAAGGCTTATATAGACACAGCTATAGGAGATGGAGAGAGACATGCCTCCTACTTCAGTGCATTGCTTCACATGAGAATGGCAATGTGTCCAATTCCTTTAGAAGGATTTCCGGAGATGTCTGTGCTATATAGAAATTCTCAAACATACATATATCTATTTTCAGATACCATTGAAACTAGTTCAACATCCAGGATGCCAGGTCAGTATTTTTTATGTCAATCAGGTCTTTTGAATCAAGAAGAATGAATCCTCTGAATCCAATCAGAAAGTACATGGAGTGAAGAAATAGATTCTGTGATACCAAGTGTTGAAATTTATGACAGGGAAAGGGCCTTTGCTTCTTCTAGCCGGGCTAGAAAGTTCCTTTTACAACATTAACAAAGAGGATGAGATGTAACTTCATCAGTTCACCAATAATACCATGTGAAGAGAATCAGTTCATATCTGTTTTTCTTTAATCTCTCTGAAACTTTAGATTCAAGGGGACCTTTCATTTCAAGTGATGTGTATTTGTTACTTGGTTAGTGTAGTCCTGCACATTAATATGTTCATAAAACCTTTAATAGTGCCTTCAATATGCAATGGATGCTACTTTTAAAGTTGCAAAGATGTACATATTAGGAGTTTGCCAACAATGAGCTTTCAAATCTGAGCTAATCAATTTAAATATCGGCTTTTTCTTTCAGAAATCATAACCTCAACAATAACTCCTTCAACCACTGGTGAGTGGAGCATTTTTATTAGTCAAAAAAGGGCTGGTATTGACTTATGTATAAGAAACAAATTAATTGACAATATTTCATTTTATTTACATATAGAAAAAAGTAAACAACTTCTTGAATTACGTTCTCTATTGTGCATGTATTAGATATAAAGCCCTTGTGCATCAATATATCCTTACAGGTTCAACATCAACAACTTCCATATTCAGTCCACCAGGTTAGTGTTTTATTTTCCAGTCTATAAATATTTGGGATTGATCCACAAATACACAGTTTCTAACGATGCATCCAGTGATAAGAACTGTATATATTCAGAATAGTAATGTGCATTTGCTTCTTTATGGTCGGCTGGAAGATTTACTTCTCAATATTAACTGTTGTACTTCAATAGACTTATGACATCATTTCGGTTACTTTATCGATCAAAAGTCAAATATATATAGTAAAGCATTTCAATGTGTCTTTCCATATGCATATTTAGTGTGAGGATGATACTATTTTGTTGAATATTTCCAGTGCTGTGAGAATAACCCCTCAGATTGTAAAAGCTTACATGCAGGCCCGTTGTGCTGTTGTTTGGCCTATACCCAAGGTTGTCACTTGGTCATTGCCTGTGAATACCTGTACTTTCATCATTTGAGCTAGTTTAGGGAATACCTGTCTGTATCATAGGTAAAGAATGGAGACCACTCAAAGAGGAGATGTTGAGCTCATACTTCATTAAGAATCAACAAATCTGAGAAAATAAGCAAATACAGAAAGGTTAAATCAGTTCTAAGTCCATCTTCTTTTCTTTTTTAACAGTAGATTCAACAACACCTTTTACCTGGGGTGGTGAGTAGCATTTCATTGATAATTGAAGTTGATCTTTAAGACATTAATTTCTTAAAGCCAATATCCCATTTTCAGAGATGGCAGTTTCCTCTTTTCCAAGGAAATCCTTGTTTTTAGTTTCAGTTTAAAAACATAATTTGTGTTTAGTTTAAAACAAAGATAGAATAAATTTGGCCTCATGCACACCAATAAACAATGGTTAAAACTTCCCCATGCGCCCAAGCTCCATTCCATGATGCGTTTTCTCTGTTTTCCCAGTCTCTATGCGGCAGTAAATTCCACATAAAAATATTTCGTCTTTTTTCATGACTCAAACTGACATCCCACATTTTATAATTTGTTCAATGAAGAATGACTTCTTGCTCAAATATTGATAGTGAAAACACATAGCCTGTTTGATAAGAGTAGTGTCCTTGAGCTCTCTGCAAATAAATGAAAACATTGTGCTATACTTGTTTGGCCTATACCCAAGGTTGTCACTTGGTCATTGCCTGTGAATACCTGTACTTTCATCATTTGAGCTAGTTTAGGGAATACCTGTCTGTATCATAAGTAAGGGATGGAGTGCAATCAAAGAGGAGATGTTGAGCTCATACTTCATTCAGAATCAACAGATCTGAGAAAATAAGCAAATACAGAAAGATTAAATCAGTTCTAAGTCGATCATCTTTTCTTTTTTAACAGTAGATTCAACAACACCTTTTACCTGGGGTGGTGAGTAGCATTTCATTGATAATTGAAGTTGATCTTTAAGACATTAATTTCTTAAAGCCAATATCCCATTTTCAGAGATGGCAGTTTTCCTCTTTTCCAAGGAAATCCTTGTTTTCAGTTTCAGTTTATAAACATGATTTGTGTTTAGTTTAAAACAAAGATAGAATAAATTTGGCCTCATGCACACCAATAAACAATGGTTAAAACTTCCCCATGCGCCCAAGCTCCATTCCATGATGCGTTTTCTCTGTTTTCCCAGTCTCTATGCGGCAGTAAATTCCACATGAAAAATATTTCGTCTTTTTTCACGACTCAAACTGACATCCCCACATTTCAGCCTTGAGCTCTCTGCAAATAAATGAAAACATTGTGTTATACTTTTCAGAAACTATAGATTCAACTGCCGCTCCTACTACAAGTGGTAAGTGTAGATTTCTAATTACTGATATAAGGCTTATATAGACACAGCTATAGGAGATGGAGAGAGACATGCCTCCTACTTCAGTGCATTGCTTCACATGAGAATGGCAATGTGTCCAATTCCTTTAGAAGGATTTCCGAAGATGTCTGTGCTATATAGAAATTCTCAAACATACATATATCTATTTTCAGATACCATTGAAACTAGTTCAACATCCAATATGCCAGGTCAGTATTTTTGATGTCAATCAGGTCTTTTGAATCAAGAAGAATGAATCCCCTGAATCCAATCAGAAAGTACATGGAGTGAAGAAATAGATTTTGTGATGCCAAGTGTTGAGATTTATTACAGGGAAAGGGCCTTTGCTTCTTCTAGCAGGGCTAGAAAGTTCCTTTTACAACATTAACAAAAAGGATGAAATGTAACTTCATCAATTCATTTAAACCGAATTCACCAATAATACCATGTGAAGAGAATAAGTTCATATCTGTTTTTCTTTAATCTCTCTGAAACTTAAGATTCAAGGAGACCTTTCATTTCAAGTGATGTGTATTTGTTACTTGGTTAGTGTAGTCCTGCACATTAATATGTTCATAAAATCTTTAATAGTGCCTTCAATAAGCATTTGATGCTACTTTTAAAGTTGCAAAGATGTACATATTAGGAGTTTGCCAACAATAAGCTTTCAAATATGAGCCAATCAATTTAAATATCGGCTTTTTCTTTCAGAAATCATAACCTCAACAATAACTTCTTCAACCACTGGTGAGTGGAGCATTTTTATTAGTCAAAAAAGTGCTGGTATTGACTCATGTATAAGAGACAAATTAATTGACAATATTTCATTGTATTTACATATATCCTTACAGGTTCAACATCAACAACTTCTATATTCAGTCCACCAGGTCAGTCTTTTATTTTCCAGTCTATAAATATTTGGGATTAATCCACAAATACACAGATTCTAACGATACATCCAGTGATAAGAACTGTATATATTCAGAATAGTAATGTGCATTTGCTTCTTTATGGTCAGCTCGAAGATTTACTTCTCAATATTAACTGTTGTACTTCAATAGACTTATGACATCATTTCGATTACTTTATCAATCAAAAGTCAAATATATATAATAAAACATTTCAATGTGTCTTGCCATATGCATATTTAGTGTGAGGATGATACTATTTTGTTGAATATTTCCAGTGCTGTGAGAATAACCCCTCAGATTGTAAAAGCTTACATGCAGGCCCGTTGTGCTGTTGTTTGGCCTATACCCAAGGTTGTCACTTGGTCATTGCCTGTGAATACCTGTACTTTCATCATTTGAGCTAGTTTAGGGAATACCTATCTGTATCATAAGTAAAGGATGGAGTGCAAGCAAAGAGGAGATGTTGAGCTCATACTTCATTCAGAATCAACAGATCTGAGAAAATAAGCAAATACAGAAAGATTAAATCAGTTCTAAGTCGATCATCTTTTCTTTTTTAACAGTAGATTCAACAACACCTTTTACGTGGGGTGGTGAGTAGCATTTCATTGATAATTGAAGTTGATCTTTAAGACATTAATTTCTTAAAGCCAATATCCCATTTTCAGAGATGGCAGTTTTCCTCTTTTCCAAGGAAATCCTTGTTTTCAGTTTCAGTTTATAAACATGATTTGTGTTTAGTTTAAAACAAAGATAGAATAAATTTGGCCTCATGCACACCAATAAACAATGGTTAAAACTTCCCCATGCGCCCAAGCTCCATTCCATGATGCGTTTTCTCTGTTTTCCCAGTCTCTATGCGGCAGTAAATTCCACATGAAAAATATTTCGTCTTTTTTCACGACTCAAACTGACATCCCCGCATTTCATAATTTGTTCAATAAAGAATGACTTCTTGCTCAAATATTGATAGTGAAAACACATAGCCTATTTGATAAGAGTTGTGTCCTTGAGCTCTCTGCAAATAAATGAAAACAATGTGTTATACTTTTCAGAAACTATAGATTCAACTGCCGCTCCTACTACAAGTGGTAAGTGTAGATTTCTAATTACTGATATAAGGCTTATATAGACACAGCTAGAGGAGATGGAGAGAGACATGCCTCCTACTTCAGTGCATTGCTTCACATGAAAATGGCAATGTGTCCATTTCCTTTAGAAGGATTTCCGAAGATGTCTGTGCTATATAGAAATTCTCAAACATACATATATCTATTTTCAGATACCATTGAAACTAGTTCAACATCCAGGATGCCAGGTCAGTATTTTTGATGTCAATCAGGTCTTTTGAATCAAGAAGAATGAATCCCCTGAATCCAATCAGAAAGTACATGGAGTGAAGAAATAGATTCTGTGATACCAAGTGTTGAAATTTATGACAGGGAAAGGGCCTTTGCTTCTTCTAGCCGGGCTAGAAAGTTCCTTTTACAACATTAACAAAGAGGATGAGATGTAACTTCATCAGTTCACCAATAATACCATGTGAAGAGAATCAGTTCATATCTGTTTTTCTTTAATCTCTCTGAAACTTTAGATTCAAGGGGACCTTTCATTTCAAGTGATGTGTATTTGTTACTTGGTTAGTGTAGTCCTGCACATTAATATGTTCATAAAACCTTTAATAGTGCCTTCAATATGCAATGGATGCTACTTTTAAAGTTGCAAAGATGTACATATTAGGAGTTTGCCAACAATGAGCTTTCAAATCTGAGCTAATCAATTTAAATATCGGCTTTTTCTTTCAGAAATCATAACCTCAACAATAACTCCTTCAACCACTGGTGAGTGGAGCATTTTTATTAGTCAAAAAAGGGCTGGTATTGACTTATGTATAAGAAACAAATTAATTGACAATATTTCATTTTATTTACATATAGAAAAAAGTAAACAACTTCTTGAATTACGTTCTCTATTGTGCATGTATTAGATATAAAGCCCTTGTGCATCAATATATCCTTACAGGTTCAACATCAACAACTTCCATATTCAGTCCACCAGGTTAGTGTTTTATTTTCCAGTCTATAAATATTTGGGATTGATCCACAAATACACAGTTTCTAACGATGCATCCAGTGATAAGAACTGTATATATTCAGAATAGTAATGTGCATTTGCTTCTTTATGGTCGGCTGGAAGATTTACTTCTCAATATTAACTGTTGTACTTCAATAGACTTATGACATCATTTCGGTTACTTTATCGATCAAAAGTCAAATATATATAGTAAAGCATTTCAATGTGTCTTTCCATATGCATATTTAGTGTGAGGATGATACTATTTTGTTGAATATTTCCAGTGCTGTGAGAATAACCCCTCAGATTGTAAAAGCTTACATGCAGGCCCGTTGTGCTGTTGTTTGGCCTATACCCAAGGTTGTCACTTGGTCATTGCCTGTGAATACCTGTACTTTCATCATTTGAGCTAGTTTAGGGAATACCTGTCTGTATCATAGGTAAAGAATGGAGACCACTCAAAGAGGAGATGTTGAGCTCATACTTCATTAAGAATCAACAAATCTGAGAAAATAAGCAAATACAGAAAGGTTAAATCAGTTCTAAGTCCATCTTCTTTTCTTTTTTAACAGTAGATTCAACAACACCTTTTACCTGGGGTGGTGAGTAGCATTTCATTGATAATTGAAGTTGATCTTTAAGACATTAATTTCTTAAAGCCAATATCCCATTTTCAGAGATGGCAGTTTCCTCTTTTCCAAGGAAATCCTTGTTTTTAGTTTCAGTTTAAAAACATAATTTGTGTTTAGTTTAAAACAAAGATAGAATAAATTTGGCCTCATGCACACCAATAAACAATGGTTAAAACTTCCCCATGCGCCCAAGCTCCATTCCATGATGCGTTTTCTCTGTTTTCCCAGTCTCTATGCGGCAGTAAATTCCACATAAAAATATTTCGTCTTTTTTCATGACTCAAACTGACATCCCACATTTTATAATTTGTTCAATGAAGAATGACTTCTTGCTCAAATATTGATAGTGAAAACACATAGCCTGTTTGATAAGAGTAGTGTCCTTGAGCTCTCTGCAAATAAATGAAAACATTGTGTTATACTTTTCAGAAACTACAGATTCAACTGCCGCTCCTACTACAAGTGGTAAGTGTAGATTTCTAATTACTGATATAAGGCTTATATAGACACAGCTATAGGAGATGGAGAGAGACATGCCTCCTACTTCAGTGCATTGCTTCACATGAGAATGGCAATGTGTCCAATTCCTTTAGAAGGATTTCCGGAGATGTCTGTGCTATATAGAAATTCTCAAACATACATATATCTATTTTCAGATACCATTGAAACTAGTTCAACATCCAGGATGCCAGGTCAGTATTTTTTATGTCAATCAGGTCTTTTGAATCAAGAAGAATGAATCCTCTGAATCCAATCAGAAAGTACATGGAGTGAAGAAATAGATTCTGTGATACCAAGTGTTGAAATTTATGACAGGGAAAGGGCCTTTGCTTCTTCTAGCCGGGCTAGAAAGTTCCTTTTACAACATTAACAAAGAGGATGAGATGTAACTTCATCAGTTCACCAATAATACCATGTGAAGAGAATCAGTTCATATCTGTTTTTCTTTAATCTCTCTGAAACTTTAGATTCAAGGGGACCTTTCATTTCAAGTGATGTGTATTTGTTACTTGGTTAGTGTAGTCCTGCACATTAATATGTTCATAAAACCTTTAATAGTGCCTTCAATATGCAATGGATGCTACTTTTAAAGTTGCAAAGATGTACATATTAGGAGTTTGCCAACAATGAGCTTTCAAATCTGAGCTAATCAATTTAAATATCGGCTTTTTCTTTCAGAAATCATAACCTCAACAATAACTCCTTCAACCACTGGTGAGTGGAGCATTTTTATTAGTCAAAAAAGGGCTGGTATTGACTTATGTATAAGAAACAAATTAATTGACAATATTTCATTTTATTTACATATAGAAAAAAGTAAACAACTTCTTGAAATACGTTCTCTATTGTGCATGTTTTAGATATAAAGCCCTTGTGCATCAATATATCCTTACAGGTTCAACATCAACAACTTCCATATTCAGTCCACCAGGTTAGTGTTTTATTTTCCAGTCTATAAATATTTGGGATTGATCCACAAATACACAGTTTCTAACGATGCATCCAGTGATAAGAACTGTATATATTCAGAATAGTAATGTGCATTTGCTTCTTTATGGTCGGCTGGAAGATTTACTTCTCAATATTAACTGTTGTACTTCAATAGACTTATGACATCATTTCGGTTACTTTATCGATCAAAAGTCAAATATATATAGTAAAGCATTTCAATGTGTCTTTCCATATGCATATTTAGTGTGAGGATGATACTATTTTGTTGAATATTTCCAGTGCTGTGAGAATAACCCCTCAGATTGTAAAAGCTTACATGCAGGCCCGTTGTGCTGTTGTTTGGCCTATACCCAAGGTTGTCACTTGGTCATTGCCTGTGAATACCTGTACTTTCATCATTTGAGCTAGTTTAGGGAATACCTGTCTGTATCAAAGGTAAAGAATGGAGACCACTCAAAGAGGAGATGTTGAGCTCATACTTCATTAAGAATCAACAAATCTGAGAAAATAAGCAAATACAGAAAGGTTAAATCAGTTCTAAGTCCATCTTCTTTTCTTTTTTAACAGTAGATTCAACAACACCTTTTACCTGGGGTGGTGAGTAGCATTTCATTGATAATTGAAGTTGATCTTTAAGACATTAATTTCTTAAAGCCAATATCCCATTTTCAGAGATGGCAGTTTCCTCTTTTCCAAGGAAATCCTTGTTTTTAGTTTCAGTTTAAAAACATAATTTGTGTTTAGTTTAAAACAAAGATAGAATAAATTTGGCCTCATGCACACCAATAAACAATGGTTAAAACTTCCCCATGCGCCCAAGCTCCATTCCATGATGCGTTTTCTCTGTTTTCCCAGTCTCTATGCGGCAGTAAATTCCACATAAAAATATTTCGTCTTTTTTCATGACTCAAACTGACATCCCACATTTTATAATTTGTTCAATGAAGAATGACTTCTTGCTCAAATATTGATAGTGAAAACACATAGCCTGTTTGATAAGAGTAGTGTCCTTGAGCTCTCTGCAAATAAATGAAAACATTGTGCTATACTTGTTTGGCCTATACCCAAGGTTGTCACTTGGTCATTGCCTGTGAATACCTGTACTTTCATCATTTGAGCTAGTTTAGGGAATACCTGTCTGTATCATAAGTAAGGGATGGAGTGCAATCAAAGAGGAGATGTTGAGCTCATACTTCATTCAGAATCAACAGATCTGAGAAAATAAGCAAATACAGAAAGATTAAATCAGTTCTAAGTCGATCATCTTTTCTTTTTTAACAGTAGATTCAACAACACCTTTTACCTGGGGTGGTGAGTAGCATTTCATTGATAATTGAAGTTGATCTTTAAGACATTAATTTCTTAAAGCCAATATCCCATTTTCAGAGATGGCAGTTTTCCTCTTTTCCAAAGAAATCCTTGTTTTCAGTTTCAGTTTATAAACATGATTTGTGTTTAGTTTAAAACAAAGATAGAATAAATTTGGCCTCATGCACACCAATAAACAATGGTTAAAACTTCCCCATGCGCCCAAGCTCCATTTCATGATGCGTTTTCTCTGTTTTCCCAGTCTCTATGCGGCAGTAAATTCCACATAAAAATATTTCGTCTTTTTTCATGACTCAAACTGACATCCCACATTTTATAATTTGTTCAATGAAGAATGACTTCTTGCTCAAATATTGATAGTGAAAACACATAGCCTGTTTGATAAGAGTAGTGTCCTTGAGCTCTCTGCAAATAAATGAAAACATTGTGTTATACTTTTCAGAAACTACAGATTCAACTGCCGCTCCTACTACAAGTGGTAAGTGTAGATTTCTAATTACTGATATAAGGCTTATATAGACACAGCTATAGGAGATGGAGAGAGACATGCCTCCTACTTCAGTGCATTGCTTCACATGAGAATGGCAATGTGTCCAATTCCTTTAGAAGGATTTCCGGAGATGTCTGTGCTATATAGAAATTCTCAAACATACATATATCTATTTTCAGATACCATTGAAACTAGTTCAACATCCAGGATGCCAGGTCAGTATTTTTTATGTCAATCAGGTCTTTTGAATCAAGAAGAATGAATCCTCTGAATCCAATCAGAAAGTACATGGAGTGAAGAAATAGATTCTGTGATACCAAGTGTTGAAATTTATGACAGGGAAAGGGCCTTTGCTTCTTCTAGCCGGGCTAGAAAGTTCCTTTTACAACATTAACAAAGAGGATGAGATGTAACTTCATCAGTTCACCAATAATACCATGTGAAGAGAATCAGTTCATATCTGTTTTTCTTTAATCTCTCTGAAACTTTAGATTCAAGGGGACCTTTCATTTCAAGTGATGTGTATTTGTTACTTGGTTAGTGTAGTCCTGCACATTAATATGTTCATAAAACCTTTAATAGTGCCTTCAATATGCAATGGATGCTACTTTTAAAGTTGCAAAGATGTACATATTAGGAGTTTGCCAACAATGAGCTTTCAAATCTGAGCTAATCAATTTAAATATCGGCTTTTTCTTTCAGAAATCATAACCTCAACAATAACTCCTTCAACCACTGGTGAGTGGAGCATTTTTATTAGTCAAAAAAGGGCTGGTATTGACTTATGTATAAGAAACAAATTAATTGACAATATTTCATTTTATTTACATATAGAAAAAAGTAAACAACTTCTTGAAATACGTTCTCTATTGTGCATGTTTTAGATATAAAGCCCTTGTGCATCAATATATCCTTACAGGTTCAACATCAACAACTTCCATATTCAGTCCACCAGGTTAGTGTTTTATTTTCCAGTCTATAAATATTTGGGATTGATCCACAAATACACAGTTTCTAACGATGCATCCAGTGATAAGAACTGTATATATTCAGAATAGTAATGTGCATTTGCTTCTTTATGGTCGGCTGGAAGATTTACTTCTCAATATTAACTGTTGTACTTCAATAGACTTATGACATCATTTCGGTTACTTTATCGATCAAAAGTCAAATATATATAGTAAAGCATTTCAATGTGTCTTTCCATATGCATATTTAGTGTGAGGATGATACTATTTTGTTGAATATTTCCAGTGCTGTGAGAATAACCCCTCAGATTGTAAAAGCTTACATGCAGGCCCGTTGTGCTGTTGTTTGGCCTATACCCAAGGTTGTCACTTGGTCATTGCCTGTGAATACCTGTACTTTCATCATTTGAGCTAGTTTAGGGAATACCTGTCTGTATCATAGGTAAAGAATGGAGACCACTCAAAGAGGAGATGTTGAGCTCATACTTCATTAAGAATCAACAAATCTGAGAAAATAAGCAAATACAGAAAGGTTAAATCAGTTCTAAGTCCATCTTCTTTTCTTTTTTAACAGTAGATTCAACAACACCTTTTACCTGGGGTGGTGAGTAGCATTTCATTGATAATTGAAGTTGATCTTTAAGACATTAATTTCTTAAAGCCAATATCCCATTTTCAGAGATGGCAGTTTCCTCTTTTCCAAGGAAATCCTTGTTTTTAGTTTCAGTTTAAAAACATAATTTGTGTTTAGTTTAAAACAAAGATAGAATAAATTTGGCCTCATGCACACCAATAAACAATGGTTAAAACTTCCCCATGCGCCCAAGCTCCATTCCATGATGCGTTTTCTCTGTTTTCCCAGTCTCTATGCGGCAGTAAATTCCACATAAAAATATTTCGTCTTTTTTCAGGACTCAAACTGACATCCCACATTTTATAATTTGTTCAATGAAGAATGACTTCTTGCTCAAATATTGATAGTGAAAACACATAGCCTGTTTGATAAGAGTAGTGTCCTTGAGCTCTCTGCAAATAAATGAAAACATTGTGCTATACTTGTTTGGCCTATACCCAAGGTTGTCACTTGGTCATTGCCTGTGAATACCTGTACTTTCATCATTTGAGCTAGTTTAGGGAATACCTGTCTGTATCATAAGTAAGGGATGGAGTGCAATCAAAGAGGAGATGTTGAGCTCATACTTCATTCAGAATCAACAGATCTGAGAAAATAAGCAAATACAGAAAGATTAAATCAGTTCTAAGTCGATCATCTTTTCTTTTTTAACAGTAGATTCAACAACACCTTTTACCTGGGGTGGTGAGTAGCATTTCATTGATAATTGAAGTTGATCTTTAAGACATTAATTTCTTAAAGCCAATATCCCATTTTCAGAGATGGCAGTTTTCCTCTTTTCCAAGGAAATCCTTGTTTTCAGTTTCAGTTTATAAACATGATTTGTGTTTAGTTTAAAACAAAGATAGAATAAATTTGGCCTCATGCACACCAATAAACAATGGTTAAAACTTCCCCATGCGCCCAAGCTCCATTCCATGATGCGTTTTCTCTGTTTTCCCAGTCTCTATGCGGCAGTAAATTCCACATGAAAAATATTTCGTCTTTTTTCACGACTCAAACTGACATCCCCACATTTCAGCCTTGAGCTCTCTGCAAATAAATGAAAACATTGTGTTATACTTTTCAGAAACTATAGATTCAACTGCCGCTCCTACTACAAGTGGTAAGTGTAGATTTCTAATTACTGATATAAGGCTTATATAGACACAGCTATAGGAGATGGAGAGAGACATGCCTCCTACTTCAGTGCATTGCTTCACATGAGAATGGCAATGTGTCCAATTCCTTTAGAAGGATTTCCGAAGATGTCTGTGCTATATAGAAATTCTCAAACATACATATATCTATTTTCAGATACCATTGAAACTAGTTCAACATCCAATATGCCAGGTCAGTATTTTTGATGTCAATCAGGTCTTTTGAATCAAGAAGAATGAATCCCCTGAATCCAATCAGAAAGTACATGGAGTGAAGAAATAGATTTTGTGATGCCAAGTGTTGAGATTTATTACAGGGAAAGGGCCTTTGCTTCTTCTAGCAGGGCTAGAAAGTTCCTTTTACAACATTAACAAAAAGGATGAAATGTAACTTCATCAATTCATTTAAACCGAATTCACCAATAATACCATGTGAAGAGAATAAGTTCATATCTGTTTTTCTTTAATCTCTCTGAAACTTAAGATTCAAGGAGACCTTTCATTTCAAGTGATGTGTATTTGTTACTTGGTTAGTGTAGTCCTGCACATTAATATGTTCATAAAATCTTTAATAGTGCCTTCAATAAGCATTTGATGCTACTTTTAAAGTTGCAAAGATGTACATATTAGGAGTTTGCCAACAATAAGCTTTCAAATATGAGCCAATCAATTTAAATATCGGCTTTTTCTTTCAGAAATCATAACCTCAACAATAACTTCTTCAACCACTGGTGAGTGGAGCATTTTTATTAGTCAAAAAAGTGCTGGTATTGACTCATGTATAAGAGACAAATTAATTGACAATATTTCATTGTATTTACATATATCCTTACAGGTTCAACATCAACAACTTCTATATTCAGTCCACCAGGTCAGTCTTTTATTTTCCAGTCTATAAATATTTGGGATTAATCCACAAATACACAGATTCTAACGATACATCCAGTGATAAGAACTGTATATATTCAGAATAGTAATGTGCATTTGCTTCTTTATGGTCAGCTCGAAGATTTACTTCTCAATATTAACTGTTGTACTTCAATAGACTTATGACATCATTTCGATTACTTTATCAATCAAAAGTCAAATATATATAATAAAACATTTCAATGTGTCTTGCCATATGCATATTTAGTGTGAGGATGATACTATTTTGTTGAATATTTCCAGTGCTGTGAGAATAACCCCTCAGATTGTAAAAGCTTACATGCAGGCCCGTTGTGCTGTTGTTTGGCCTATACCCAAGGTTGTCACTTGGTCATTGCCTGTGAATACCTGTACTTTCATCATTTGAGCTAGTTTAGGGAATACCTATCTGTATCATAAGTAAAGGATGGAGTGCAAGCAAAGAGGAGATGTTGAGCTCATACTTCATTCAGAATCAACAGATCTGAGAAAATAAGCAAATACAGAAAGATTAAATCAGTTCTAAGTCGATCATCTTTTCTTTTTTAACAGTAGATTCAACAACACCTTTTACGTGGGGTGGTGAGTAGCATTTCATTGATAATTGAAGTTGATCTTTAAGACATTAATTTCTTAAAGCCAATATCCCATTTTCAGAGATGGCAGTTTTCCTCTTTTCCAAGGAAATCCTTGTTTTCAGTTTCAGTTTATAAACATGATTTGTGTTTAGTTTAAAACAAAGATAGAATAAATTTGGCCTCATGCACACCAATAAACAATGGTTAAAACTTCCCCATGCGCCCAAGCTCCATTCCATGATGCGTTTTCTCTGTTTTCCCAGTCTCTATGCGGCAGTAAATTCCACATGAAAAATATTTCGTCTTTTTTCACGACTCAAACTGACATCCCCGCATTTCATAATTTGTTCAATAAAGAATGACTTCTTGCTCAAATATTGATAGTGAAAACACATAGCCTATTTGATAAGAGTTGTGTCCTTGAGCTCTCTGCAAATAAATGAAAACAATGTGTTATACTTTTCAGAAACTATAGATTCAACTGCCGCTCCTACTACAAGTGGTAAGTGTAGATTTCTAATTACTGATATAAGGCTTATATAGACACAGCTAGAGGAGATGGAGAGAGACATGCCTCCTACTTCAGTGCATTGCTTCACATGAAAATGGCAATGTGTCCATTTCCTTTAGAAGGATTTCCGAAGATGTCTGTGCTATATAGAAATTCTCAAACATACATATATCTATTTTCAGATACCATTGAAACTAGTTCAACATCCAGGATGCCAGGTCAGTATTTTTGATGTCAATCAGGTCTTTTGAATCAAGAAGAATGAATCCCCTGAATCCAATCAGAAAGTACATGGAGTGAAGAAATAGATTCTGTGATACCAAGTGTTGAAATTTATGACAGGGAAAGGGCCTTTGCTTCTTCTAGCCGGGCTAGAAAGTTCCTTTTACAACATTAACAAAGAGGATGAGATGTAACTTCATCAGTTCACCAATAATACCATGTGAAGAGAATCAGTTCATATCTGTTTTTCTTTAATCTCTCTGAAACTTTAGATTCAAGGGGACCTTTCATTTCAAGTGATGTGTATTTGTTACTTGGTTAGTGTAGTCCTGCACATTAATATGTTCATAAAACCTTTAATAGTGCCTTCAATATGCAATGGATGCTACTTTTAAAGTTGCAAAGATGTACATATTAGGAGTTTGCCAACAATGAGCTTTCAAATCTGAGCTAATCAATTTAAATATCGGCTTTTTCTTTCAGAAATCATAACCTCAACAATAACTCCTTCAACCACTGGTGAGTGGAGCATTTTTATTAGTCAAAAAAGGGCTGGTATTGACTTATGTATAAGAAACAAATTAATTGACAATATTTCATTTTATTTACATATAGAAAAAAGTAAACAACTTCTTGAATTACGTTCTCTATTGTGCATGTATTAGATATAAAGCCCTTGTGCATCAATATATCCTTACAGGTTCAACATCAACAACTTCCATATTCAGTCCACCAGGTTAGTGTTTTATTTTCCAGTCTATAAATATTTGGGATTGATCCACAAATACACAGTTTCTAACGATGCATCCAGTGATAAGAACTGTATATATTCAGAATAGTAATGTGCATTTGCTTCTTTATGGTCGGCTGGAAGATTTACTTCTCAATATTAACTGTTGTACTTCAATAGACTTATGACATCATTTCGGTTACTTTATCGATCAAAAGTCAAATATATATAGTAAAGCATTTCAATGTGTCTTTCCATATGCATATTTAGTGTGAGGATGATACTATTTTGTTGAATATTTCCAGTGCTGTGAGAATAACCCCTCAGATTGTAAAAGCTTACATGCAGGCCCGTTGTGCTGTTGTTTGGCCTATACCCAAGGTTGTCACTTGGTCATTGCCTGTGAATACCTGTACTTTCATCATTTGAGCTAGTTTAGGGAATACCTGTCTGTATCATAGGTAAAGAATGGAGACCACTCAAAGAGGAGATGTTGAGCTCATACTTCATTAAGAATCAACAAATCTGAGAAAATAAGCAAATACAGAAAGGTTAAATCAGTTCTAAGTCCATCTTCTTTTCTTTTTTAACAGTAGATTCAACAACACCTTTTACCTGGGGTGGTGAGTAGCATTTCATTGATAATTGAAGTTGATCTTTAAGACATTAATTTCTTAAAGCCAATATCCCATTTTCAGAGATGGCAGTTTCCTCTTTTCCAAGGAAATCCTTGTTTTTAGTTTCAGTTTAAAAACATAATTTGTGTTTAGTTTAAAACAAAGATAGAATAAATTTGGCCTCATGCACACCAATAAACAATGGTTAAAACTTCCCCATGCGCCCAAGCTCCATTCCATGATGCGTTTTCTCTGTTTTCCCAGTCTCTATGCGGCAGTAAATTCCACATAAAAATATTTCGTCTTTTTTCATGACTCAAACTGACATCCCACATTTTATAATTTGTTCAATGAAGAATGACTTCTTGCTCAAATATTGATAGTGAAAACACATAGCCTGTTTGATAAGAGTAGTGTCCTTGAGCTCTCTGCAAATAAATGAAAACATTGTGTTATACTTTTCAGAAACTACAGATTCAACTGCCGCTCCTACTACAAGTGGTAAGTGTAGATTTCTAATTACTGATATAAGGCTTATATAGACACAGCTATAGGAGATGGAGAGAGACATGCCTCCTACTTCAGTGCATTGCTTCACATGAGAATGGCAATGTGTCCAATTCCTTTAGAAGGATTTCCGAAGATGTCTGTGCTATATAGAAATTCTTAAACATACATATATCTATTTTCAGATACCATTGAAACTAGTTCAACATCCAGTATCCCAGGTCAGTATTTTTTATGTCAATCAGGTCTTTTTAATCAAGAAGAATGACTCCCCTGAATCCAATCAGAAAGTACATGGAGTGAAGAAATAGATTCTGTGATACCAAGTGTTGAGATTTATGACAGGGAAAGTGCCTTTGCTTCTTCGAGCAGGGCTAGAAAGTTCCTTTTACAACATTAACAAAGAGGATGAGATGTAACTTCATCAGTTCACCAATAATACCATGTGAAGAGAATCAGTTCATATCTGTTTTTCTTTAATCTCTCTGAAACTTTAGATTCAAGGGGACCTTTCATTTCAAGTGATGTGTATTTGTTACTTGGTTAGTGTAGTCCTGCACATTAATATGTTCATAAAACCTTTAATAGTGCCTTCAATAAGCAATGGATGCTACTTTTAAAGTTGCAAAGATGTACATATTAGGAGTTTGCCAACAATGAGCTTTCAAATCTGAGCCAATCAATTTAAATATCGGCTTTTTCTTTCAGAAATCATAACCTCAACAATAACTCCTTCAACCACTGGTGAGTGGAGCATTTTTATTAGTCAAAAAAGTGCTGGTATTGACTCATGTATAAGAGACAAATTAATTGACAATATTTCATTGTATTTACATATATCCTTACAGGTTCAACATCAACAACTTCCATATTCAGTC
The DNA here is from genome assembly GCA_950022655.1 of Alentia gelatinosa. Classification (NCBI taxonomy): domain Eukaryota; kingdom Metazoa; phylum Annelida; class Polychaeta; order Phyllodocida; family Polynoidae; genus Alentia; species Alentia gelatinosa. The sequence continues at coordinate 21,505,322 of OX465584.1, read as the reverse complement.
CACCAGGTCAGTGTTTTATTTTCCAGTCTATAAATATTTGGGATTAATCCACAAAAACAGTTTCTAACATTACATCCAGTGATAAGAACTGTATATATTCAGAATAGTAATGTGCATTTGCTTCTTTATGGTCGGCTGGAAGATTTACTTCTCAATATTAACTGTTGTACTTTAATAGACTTATGACATCATTTTGGTTACTTTATCGATCAAAAGTCAAATATATATAGTAAAGCATTTCAATGTGTCTTTCCATATGCATATTTAGTGTGAGGATGATACTATTTTGTTGAATATTTCCAGTGCTGTGAGAATAACCCCTCAGATTGTAAAAGCTTACATGCAGGCCCGTTGTGCTGTTGTTTGGCCTATACCCAAGGTTGTCACTTGGTCATTGCCTGTGAATACCTGTACTTTCATCATTTGAGCTAGTTTAGGGAATACCTGTCTGTATCATAAGTAAGGGATGGAGTGCAATCAAAGAGGAGATGTTGAGCTCATACTTCATTCAGAATCAACAGATCTGAGAAAATAAGCAAATACAGAAAGATTAAATCAGTTCTAAGTCGATCATCTTTTCTTTTTTAACAGTAGATTCAACAACACCTTTTACCTGGGGTGGTGAGTAGCATTTCATTGATAATTGAAGTTGATCTTTAAGACATTAATTTCTTAAAGCCAATATCCCATTTTCAGAGATGGCAGTTTTCCTCTTTTCCAAGGAAATCCTTGTTTTCAGTTTCAGTTTATAAACATGATTTGTGTTTAGTTTAAAACAAAGATAGAATAAATTTGGCCTCATGCACACCAATAAACAATGGTTAAAACTTCCCCATGCGCCCAAGCTCCATTCCATGATGCGTTTTCTCTGTTTTCCCAGTCTCTATGCGGCAGTAAATTCCACATGAAAAATATTTCGTCTTTTTTCACGACTCAAACTGACATCCCCACATTTCAGCCTTGAGCTCTCTGCAAATAAATGAAAACATTGTGTTATACTTTTCAGAAACTATAGATTCAACTGCCGCTCCTACTACAAGTGGTAAGTGTAGATTTCTAATTACTGATATAAGGCTTATATAGACACAGCTATAGGAGATGGAGAGAGACATGCCTCCTACTTCAGTGCATTGCTTCACATGAGAATGGCAATGTGTCCAATTCCTTTAGAAGGATTTCCGAAGATGTCTGTGCTATATAGAAATTCTCAAACATACATATATCTATTTTCAGATACCATTGAAACTAGTTCAACATCCAATATGCCAGGTCAGTATTTTTGATGTCAATCAGGTCTTTTGAATCAAGAAGAATGAATCCCCTGAATCCAATCAGAAAGTACATGGAGTGAAGAAATAGATTTTGTGATGCCAAGTGTTGAGATTTATTACAGGGAAAGGGCCTTTGCTTCTTCTAGCAGGGCTAGAAAGTTCCTTTTACAACATTAACAAAAAGGATGAAATGTAACTTCATCAATTCATTTAAACCGAATTCACCAATAATACCATGTGAAGAGAATAAGTTCATATCTGTTTTTCTTTAATCTCTCTGAAACTTAAGATTCAAGGAGACCTTTCATTTCAAGTGATGTGTTTTTGTTACTTGGTTAGTGTAGTCCTGCACATTAATATGTTCATAAAATCTTTAATAGTGCCTTCAATAAGCATTTGATGCTACTTTTAAAGTTGCAAAGATGTACATATTAGGAGTTTGCCAACAATAAGCTTTCAAATATGAGCCAATCAATTTAAATATCGGCTTTTTCTTTCAGAAATCATAACCTCAACAATAACTTCTTCAACCACTGGTGAGTGGAGCATTTTTATTAGTCAAAAAAGTGCTGGTATTGACTCATGTATAAGAGACAAATTAATTGACAATATTTCATTGTATTTACATATATCCTTACAGGTTCAACATCAACAACTTCTATATTCAGTCCACCAGGTCAGTCTTTTATTTTCCAGTCTATAAATATTTGGGATTAATCCACAAATACACAGATTCTAACGATACATCCAGTGATAAGAACTGTATATATTCAGAATAGTAATGTGCATTTGCTTCTTTATGGTCAGCTCGAAGATTTACTTCTCAATATTAACTGTTGTACTTCAATAGACTTATGACATCATTTCGATTACTTTATCAATCAAAAGTCAAATATATATAATAAAACATTTCAATGTGTCTTGCCATATGCATATTTAGTGTGAGGATGATACTATTTTGTTGAATATTTCCAGTGCTGTGAGAATAACCCCTCAGATTGTAAAAGCTTACATGCAGGCCCGTTGTGCTGTTGTTTGGCCTATACCCAAGGTTGTCACTTGGTCATTGCCTGTGAATACCTGTACTTTCATCATTTGAGCTAGTTTAGGGAATACCTATCTGTATCATAAGTAAAGGATGGAGTGCAAGCAAAGAGGAGATGTTGAGCTCATACTTCATTCAGAATCAACAGATCTGAGAAAATAAGCAAATACAGAAAGATTAAATCAGTTCTAAGTCGATCATCTTTTCTTTTTTAACAGTAGATTCAACAACACCTTTTACGTGGGGTGGTGAGTAGCATTTCATTGATAATTGAAGTTGATCTTTAAGACATTAATTTCTTAAAGCCAATATCCCATTTTCAGAGATGGCAGTTTTCCTCTTTTCCAAGGAAATCCTTGTTTTCAGTTTCAGTTTATAAACATGATTTGTGTTTAGTTTAAAACAAAGATAGAATAAATTTGGCCTCATGCACACCAATAAACAATGGTTAAAACTTCCCCATGCGCCCAAGCTCCATTCCATGATGCGTTTTCTCTGTTTTCCCAGTCTCTATGCGGCAGTAAATTCCACATGAAAAATATTTCGTCTTTTTTCACGACTCAAACTGACATCCCCGCATTTCATAATTTGTTCAATAAAGAATGACTTCTTGCTCAAATATTGATAGTGAAAACACATAGCCTATTTGATAAGAGTTGTGTCCTTGAGCTCTCTGCAAATAAATGAAAACAATGTGTTATACTTTTCAGAAACTATAGATTCAACTGCCGCTCCTACTACAAGTGGTAAGTGTAGATTTCTAATTACTGATATAAGGCTTATATAGACACAGCTAGAGGAGATGGAGAGAGACATGCCTCCTACTTCAGTGCATTGCTTCACATGAAAATGGCAATGTGTCCATTTCCTTTAGAAGGATTTCCGAAGATGTCTGTGCTATATAGAAATTCTCAAACATACATATATCTATTTTCAGATACCATTGAAACTAGTTCAACATCCAGGATGCCAGGTCAGTATTTTTGATGTCAATCAGGTCTTTTGAATCAAGAAGAATGAATCCCCTGAATCCAATCAGAAAGTACATGGAGTGAAGAAATAGATTCTGTGATACCAAGTGTTGAAATTTATGACAGGGAAAGGGCCTTTGCTTCTTCTAGCCGGGCTAGAAAGTTCCTTTTACAACATTAACAAAGAGGATGAGATGTAACTTCATCAGTTCACCAATAATACCATGTGAAGAGAATCAGTTCATATCTGTTTTTCTTTAATCTCTCTGAAACTTTAGATTCAAGGGGACCTTTCATTTCAAGTGATGTGTAGTTGTTACTTGGTTAGTGTAGTCCTGCACATTAATATGTTCATAAAACCTTTAATAGTGCCTTCAATAAGCAATGGATGCTACTTTTAAAGTTGCAAAGATGTACATATTAGGAGTTTGCCAACAATGAGCTTTCAAATCTGAGCCAATCAATTTAAATATCGGCTTTTTCTTTCAGAAATCATAACCTCAACAATTACTCCTTCAACCACTGGTGAGTGAAGCATTTTTATTAGTCAAAAAGGGGCTGGTATTGACTCATGTATAAGAGACAAATTAATTGACAATATTTCATTGTATTTACATATAGAAAAAAGTAAACAACTTCTTGAATTACGTTCTCTATTGTGCATGTATTAAATATAAAGCCCTTGTGCATCACTATATCCTTACAGGTTCAACATCAACAACTTCCATTTTCAGTCCACCAGGTTAGTGTTTTATTTTCCAGTCTATAAATATTTGGGATTAATCCACAAATACACAGTTTCTAACGATACATCCAGTGATAAGAACTGTATATATTCAGAATAGTAATGTGCATTTGCTTCTTTATGGTCGGCTGGAAGATTTACTTCTCAATATTAACTGTTGTACTTCAATAGACTTATGACATCATTTCGGTTACTTTATCGATCAAAAGTCAAATATATATAGTAAAGCATTTCAATGTGTCTTTCCATATGCATATTTAGTGTGAGGATGATACTATTTTGTTGAATATTTCCAGTGCTGTGAGAATAACCCCTCAGATTGTAAAAGCTTACATGCAGGCCACATTGTGCTGTTGTTTGGCCTATACCCGGGGTTGTCACTTGGTCATTGCCTGTGAATACCTGTACTTTCATCATTTGAGCTAGTTTAGGGAATACCTGTCTGTATCATAGGTAAAGAATGGAGAGCAATCAAAGAGGAGATGTTGAGCTCATACTTCATTAAGAATCAACAAATCTGAGAAAATAAGCAAATACAGAAAGGTTAAATCAGTTCTAAGTCCATCTTCTTTTCTTTTTTAACAGTAGATTCAACAACACCTTTTACCTGGGGTGGTGAGTAGCATTTCATTGATAATTGAAGTTGATCTTTAAGACATTAATTTCTTAAAGCCAATATCCCATTTTCAGAGATGGCAGTTTTCCTCTTTTCCAAGGAAATCCTTGTTTTCAGTTTCAGTTTATAAACATAATTTGTGTTTTGTTTAAAACAAAGATAGAATAAATTTGGCCTCATGCACATCAATAAACAATGGTTAAAACTTCCCCATGCGCCCAAGCTCCATTCCATGATGCGTTTTCTCTGTTTTCCCAGTCTCTATGCGGCAGTAAATTCCACATAAAAATATTTCGTCTTTTTTCACGACTCAAATTGACATCCCACATTTTATAATTTGTTCAATGAAGAATGATTTCTTGCTCAAATATTGATAGTGAAAACACATAGCCTATTTGATAAGAGTTGTGTCCTTGAGCTCTCTGCAAATAAATGAAAACAATGTGTTATACTTTTCAGAAACTATAGATTCAACTGCCGCTCCTACTACAAGTGGTAAGTGTAGATTTCTAATTACTGATATAAGGCTTATATAGACACAGCTATAGGAGATGGAGAGAGACATGCCTCCTACTTCAGTGCATTGCTTCACATGAGAATGGCAATGTGTCCAATTCCTTTAGAAGGATTTCCGGAGATGTCTGTGCTATATAGAAATTCTCAAACATACATATATCTATTTTCAGATACCATTGAAACTAGTTCAACATCCAGGATGCCAGGTCAGTATTTTTTATGTCAATCAGGTCTTTTGAATCAAGAAGAATGAATCCTCTGAATCCAATCAGAAAGTACATGGAGTGAAGAAATAGATTCTGTGATACCAAGTGTTGAAATTTATGACAGGGAAAGGGCCTTTGCTTCTTCTAGCCGGGCTAGAAAGTTCCTTTTACAACATTAACAAAGAGGATGAGATGTAACTTCATCAGTTCACCAATAATACCATGTGAAGAGAATCAGTTCATATCTGTTTTTCTTTAATCTCTCTGAAACTTTAGATTCAAGGGGACCTTTCATTTCAAGTGATGTGTATTTGTTACTTGGTTAGTGTAGTCCTGCACATTAATATGTTCATAAAACCTTTAATAGTGCCTTCAATATGCAATGGATGCTACTTTTAAAGTTGCAAAGATGTACATATTAGGAGTTTGCCAACAATGAGCTTTCAAATCTGAGCTAATCAATTTAAATATCGGCTTTTTCTTTCAGAAATCATAACCTCAACAATAACTCCTTCAACCACTGGTGAGTGGAGCATTTTTATTAGTCAAAAAAGGGCTGGTATTGACTTATGTATAAGAAACAAATTAATTGACAATATTTCATTTTATTTACATATAGAAAAAAGTAAACAACTTCTTGAATTACGTTCTCTATTGTGCATGTATTAGATATAAAGCCCTTGTGCATCAATATATCCTTACAGGTTCAACATCAACAACTTCCATATTCAGTCCACCAGGTTAGTGTTTTATTTTCCAGTCTATAAATATTTGGGATTGATCCACAAATACACAGTTTCTAACGATGCATCCAGTGATAAGAACTGTATATATTCAGAATAGTAATGTGCATTTGCTTCTTTATGGTCGGCTGGAAGATTTACTTCTCAATATTAACTGTTGTACTTCAATAGACTTATGACATCATTTCGGTTACTTTATCGATCAAAAGTCAAATATATATAGTAAAGCATTTCAATGTGTCTTTCCATATGCATATTTAGTGTGAGGATGATACTATTTTGTTGAATATTTCCAGTGCTGTGAGAATAACCCCTCAGATTGTAAAAGCTTACATGCAGGCCCGTTGTGCTGTTGTTTGGCCTATACCCAAGGTTGTCACTTGGTCATTGCCTGTGAATACCTGTACTTTCATCATTTGAGCTAGTTTAGGGAATACCTGTCTGTATCATAGGTAAAGAATGGAGACCACTCAAAGAGGAGATGTTGAGCTCATACTTCATTAAGAATCAACAAATCTGAGAAAATAAGCAAATACAGAAAGGTTAAATCAGTTCTAAGTCCATCTTCTTTTCTTTTTTAACAGTAGATTCAACAACACCTTTTACCTGGGGTGGTGAGTAGCATTTCATTGATAATTGAAGTTGATCTTTAAGACATTAATTTCTTAAAGCCAATATCCCATTTTCAGAGATGGCAGTTTCCTCTTTTCCAAGGAAATCCTTGTTTTTAGTTTCAGTTTAAAAACATAATTTGTGTTTAGTTTAAAACAAAGATAGAATAAATTTGGCCTCATGCACACCAATAAACAATGGTTAAAACTTCCCCATGCGCCCAAGCTCCATTCCATGATGCGTTTTCTCTGTTTTCCCAGTCTCTATGCGGCAGTAAATTCCACATAAAAATATTTCGTCTTTTTTCATGACTCAAACTGACATCCCACATTTTATAATTTGTTCAATGAAGAATGATTTCTTGCTCAAATATTGATAGTGAAAACACATAGCCTGTTTGATAAGAGTTGTGTCCTTGAGCTCTCTGCAAATAAATGAAAACAATGTGTTATACTTTTCAGAAACTATAGATTCAACTGCCGCTACTACTACAAGTGGTAAGTGTAGATTTCTAATTACTGATATAAGGCTTATATAGACACAGCTATAGGAGATGGAGAGAGACATGCCTCCTACTTCAGTGCATTGCTTCACATGAGAATGGCAATGTGTCCAATTCCTTTAGAAGGATTTCCGAAGATGTCTGTGCTATATAGAAATTCTCAAACATACATATATCTATTTTCAGATACCATTGAAACTAGTTCAACATCCAGGATGCCAGGTCAGTATTTTTTATGTCAATCAGGTCTTTTGAATCAAGAAGAATGAATCCCCTGAATCCAATCAGAAAGTACATGGAGTGAAGAAATAGATTCTGTGATACCAAGTGTTGAAATTTATGACAGGGAAAGGGCCTTTGCTTCTTCTAGCCGGGCTAGAAAGTTCCTTTTACAACATTAACAAAGAGGATGAGATGTAACTTCATCAGTTCACCAATAATACCATGTGAAGAGAATCAGTTCATATCTGTTTTTCTTTAATCTCTCTGAAACTTTAGATTCAAGGGGACCTTTCATTTTAAGTGATGTGTATTTGTTACTTGGTTAGTGTAGTCCTGCACATTAATATGTTCATAAAACCTTTAATAGTGCCTTCAATAAGCAATGGATGCTACTTTTAAAGTTGCAAAGATGTACATATTAGGAGTTTGCCAACAATGAGCTTTCAAATCTGAGCCAATCAATTTAAATATCGGCTTTTTCTTTCAGAAATCATAACCTCAACAATAACTCCTTCAACCACTGGTGAGTGGAGCATTTTTATTAGTCAAAAAAGGGCTGGTATTGACTCATGTATAAGAGACAAATTAATTGACAATATTTCATTGTATTTACATATAGAAAAAAGTAAACAACTTCTTGAATTACGTTCTCTATTGTGCATGTATTAAATATAAAGCCCTTGTGCATCACTATATCCTTACAGGTTCAACATCAACAACTTCCATATTCAGTCCACCAGGTCAGTGTTTTATTTTCCAGTCTATAAATATTTGGGATTAATCCACAAAAACAGTTTCTAACGATACATCCAGTGATAAGAACTGTATATATTCAGAATAGTAATGTGCATTTGCTTCTTTATGGTCGGCTGGAAGATTTACTTCTCAATATTAACTGTTGTACTTCAATAGACTTATGACATCATTTTGGTTACTTTATCGATCAAAAGTCAAATATATATAGTAAAGCATTTCAATGTGTCTTTCCATATGCATATTTAGTGTGAGGATGATACTATTTTGTTGAACATTTCCAGTGCTGTGAGAATAACCCCTCAGATTGTAAAAGCTTACATGCAGGCCCGTTGTGCTGTTCTTTGGCCTATACCCAAGGTTGTCACTTGGTCATTGCCTGTGAATACCTGTACTTTCATCATTTGAGCTAGTTTAGGGAATACCTGTCTGTATCATAAGTAAAGGATGGAGTGCAATCAAAGAGGAGATGTTGAGCTCATACTTCATTCAGAATCAACAGATCTGAGAAAATAAGCAAATACAGAAAGATTAAATCAGTTCTAAGTCGATCATCTTTTCTTTTTTAACAGTAGATTCAACAACACCTTTTACCTGGGGTGGTGAGTAGCATTTCATTGATAATTGAAGTTGATCTTTAAGACATTAATTTCTTAAAGCCAATATCCCATTTTCAGAGATGGCAGTTTTCCTCTTTTCCAAGGAAATCCTTGTTTTCAGTTTCAGTTCATAAACATGATTTGTGTTTAGTTTAAAACAAAGATAGAATAAATTTGGCCTCATGCACACCAATAAACAATGGTTAAAACTTCCCCATGCGCCCAAGCTCCATTCCATGATGCGTTTTCTCTGTTTTCCAAGTCTCTATGCGGCAGTAAATTCCACATGAAAAATATTTCGTCTTTTTTACGACTCAAACTGACATCCCCGCATTTCATAATTTGTTCAATGAAGAATGACTTCTTGCTCAAATATTGATAGTGAAAACACATAGCCTATTTGATAAGAGTTGTGTCCTTCAGCTCTCTGCAAATAAAAGAAAACAATGTGTTATACTTTTCAGAAACTATAGATTCAACTGCCTCTCCTACTACAAGTGGTAAGTGTAGATTTCTAATTACTGATATAAGGCTTATATAGACACAGCTATAGGAGATGGAGAGAGACATGCCTCCTACTTCAGTGCATTGCTTCACATGAGAATGGCAATGTGTCCAATTCCTTTAGAAGGATTTCCGAAGATGTCTGTGCTATATAGAAATTCTCAAACATACATATATCTATTTTCAGATACCATTGAAACTAGTTCAACATCCAATATGCCAGGTCAGTATTTTTGATGTCAATCAGGTCTTTTGAATCAAGAAGAATGAATCCCCTGAATCCAATCAGAAAGTACATGGAGTGAAGAAATAGATTTTGTGATGCCAAGTGTTGAGATTTATGACAGGGAAAGGGCTTTTGCTTCTTCTAGCAGGGCTAGAAAGTTCCTTTTACAACATTAACAAAAAGGATGAAATGTAACTTCATCAATTCATTTAAACCGAATTCACCAATAATACCATGTGAAGAGAATAAGTTCATATCTGTTTTTCTTTAATCTCTCTGAAACTTAAGATTCAAGGAGACCTTTCATTTCAAGTGATGTGTATTTGTTACTTGGTTAGTGTAGTCCTGCACATTAATATGTTCATAAAACCTTTAATAGTGCCTTCAATAAGCAATGGATGCTACTTTTAAAGTTGCAAAGATGTACATATTAGGAGTTTGCCAACAATAAGCTTTCAAATATGAGCCAATCAATTTAAATATCGGCTTTTTCTTTCAGAAATCATAACCTCAACAATAACTTCATCAACCACTGGTGAGTGGAGCATTTTTATTAGTCAAAAAAGTGCTGGTATTGACTCATGTATAAGAGACAAATTAATTGACAATATTTCATCGTATTTACATATAGAAAAAAGTAAACAACTTCTTGAATTACGTTCTCTATTGTGCATGTATTAAATATAAAGCCCTTGTGCATCACTATATCCTTACAGGTTCAACATCAACAACTTCTATATTCAGTCCACCAGGTCAGTGTTTTATTTTCCAGTCTATAAATATTTGGGATTGATCCACAAATACACAGATTCTAACGATACATCCAGTGATAAGAACTGTATATATTCAGAATAGTAATGTGCATTTGCTTCTTTATGGTCAGCTCGAAGATTTACTTCTCAATATTAACTGTTGTACTTCAATAGACTTATGACATCATTTCGATTACTTTATCGATCAAAAGTCAAATATACATAATAAAACATTTCAATGTGTCTTTCCATATGCATATTTAGTGTGAGGATGATACTATTTTGTTGAATATTTCCAGTGCTGTGAGATTAACCCCTCAGATTTTAAAGCTTACATGCAGGCCACATTGTGCTGTTGTTTGGCCTATACCCGGGGTTGTCACTTGGTCATTGCCTGTGAATACCTGTACTTTCATCATTTGAGCTAGTTTAGGGAATACCTGTCTGTATCATAGGTAAAGAATGGAGACCACTCAAAGAGGAGATGTTGAGCTCATACTTCATTAAGAATCAACAAATCTGAGAAAATAAGCAAATACAGAAAGGTTAAATCAGTTCTAAGTCCATCTTCTTTTCTTTTTTAACAGTAGATTCAACAACACCTTTTACCTGGGGTGGTGAGTAGCATTTCATTGATAATTGAAGTTGATCTTTAAGACATTAATTTCTTAAAGCCAATATCCCATTTTCAGAGATGGCAGTTTTCCTCTTTTCCAAGGAAATCCTTGTTTTCAGTTTCAGTTTATAAACATAATTTGTGTTTTGTTTAAAACAAAGATAGAATAAATTTGGCCTCATGCACACCAATAAACAATGGTTAAAACTTCCCCATGCGCCCAAGCTCCATTCCATGATGCGTTTTCTCTGTTTTCCCAGTCTCTATGTGGCAGTAAATTCCACATGAAAAATATTTCGTCTTTTTTACGACTCAAACTGACATCCCCGCATTTCATAATTTGTTCAATGAAGAATGACTTCTTGCTCAAATATTGATAGTGAAAACACATAGCCTGTTTGATAAGAGTAGTGTCCTTGAGCTCTCTGCAAATAAATGAAAACATTGTGTTATACTTTTCAGAAACTACAGATTCAACTGCCGCTCCTACTACAAGTGGTAAGTGTAGATTTCTAATTACTGATATAAGGCTTATATAGACACAGCTATAGGAGATGGAGAGAGACATGCCTCCTACTTCTGTGCATTGCTTCACATGAGAATGGCAATGTGTCCAATTCCTTTAGAAGGATTTCCGAAGATGTCTGTGCTATATAGAAATTCTTAAACATACATATATCTATTTTCAGATACCATTGAAACTAGTTCAACATCCAGTATCCCAGGTCAGTATTTTTTATGTCAATCAGGTCTTTTTAATCAAGAAGAATGACTCCCCTGAATCCAATCAGAAAGTACATGGAGTGAAGAAATAGATTCTGTGATACCAAGTGTTGAGATTTATGACAGGGAAAGTGCCTTTGCTTCTTCGAGCAGGGCTAGAAAGTTCCTTTTACAACATTAACAAAGAGGATGAGATGTAACTTCATCAGTTCACCAATAATACCATGTGAAGAGAATCAGTTCATATCTGTTTTTCTTTAATCTCTCTGAAACTTTAGATTCAAGGGGACCTTTCATTTCAAGTGATGTGTATTTGTTACTTGGTTAGTGTAGTCCTGCACATTAATATGTTCATAAAACCTTTAATAGTGCCTTCAATAAGCAATGGATGCTACTTTTAAAGTTGCAAAGATGTACATATTAGGAGTTTGCCAACAATGAGCTTTCAAATCTGAGCCAATCAATTTAAATATCGGCTTTTTCTTTCAGAAATCATAACCTCAACAATAACTCCTTCAACCACTGGTGAGTGGAGCATTTTTATTAGTCAAAAAAGGGCTGGTATTGACTCATGTATAAGAGACAAATTAATTGACAATATTTCATTGTATTTACATATAGAAAAAAGTAAACAACTTCTTGAATTACGTTCTCTATTGTGCATGTATTAAATATAAAGCCCTTGTGCATCACTATATCCTTACAGGTTCAACATCAACAACTTCCATATTCAGTCCACCAGGTCAGTGTTTTATTTTCCAGTCTATAAATATTTGGGATTAATCCACAAATACACAGTTTCTAACGATACATCCAGTGATAAGAACTGTATATATTCAGAATAGTAATGTGCATTTGCTTCTTTATGGTCGGCTGGAAGATTTACTTCTCAATATTAACTGTTGTACTTCAATAGACTTATGACATCATTTTGGTTACTTTATCGATCAAAAGTCAAATATATATAGTAAAGCATTTCAATGTGTCTTTCCATATGCATATTTAGTGTGAGGATGATACTATTTTGTTGAATATTTCCAGTGCTGTGAGAATAACCCCTCAGATTGTAAAAGCTTACATGCAGGCCCGTTGTGCTGTTCTTTGGCCTATACCCAAGGTTGTCACTTGGTCATTGCCTGTGAATACCTGTACTTTCATCATTTGAGCTAGTTTAGGGAATACCTGTCTGTATCATAAGTAAAGGATGGAGTGCAATCAAAGAGGAGATGTTGAGCTCATACTTCATTCAGAATCAACAGATCTGAGAAAATAAGCAAATACAGAAAGATTAAATCAGTTCTAAGTCGATCATCTTTTCTTTTTTAACAGTAGATTCAACAACACCTTTTACCTGGGGTGGTGAGTAGCATTTCATTGATAATTGAAGTTGATCTTTAAGACATTAATTTCTTAAAGCCAATATCCCATTTTCAGAGATGGCAGTTTTCCTCTTTTCCAAGGAAATCCTTGTTTTCAGTTTCAGTTCATAAACATGATTTGTGTTTAGTTTAAAACAAAGATAGAATAAATTTGGCCTCATGCACACCAATAAACAATGGTTAAAACTTCCCCATGCGCCCAAGCTCCATTCCATGATGCGTTTTCTCTGTTTTCCAAGTCTCTATGCGGCAGTAAATTCCACATGAAAAATATTTCGTCTTTTTTACGACTCAAACTGACATCCCCGCATTTCATAATTTGTTCAATGAAGAATGACTTCTTGCTCAAATATTGATAGTGAAAACACATAGCCTATTTGATAAGAGTTGTGTCCTTCAGCTCTCTGCAAATAAAAGAAAACAATGTGTTATACTTTTCAGAAACTATAGATTCAACTGCCGCTCCTACTACAAGTGGTAAGTGTAGATTTCTAATTACTGATATAAGGCTTATATAGACACAGCTATAGGAGATGGAGAGAGACATGCCTCCTACTTCAGTGCATTGCTTCACATGAGAATGGCAATGTGTCCAATTCCTTTAGAAGGATTTCCGAAGATGTCTGTGCTATATAGAAATTCTCAAACATACATATATCTATTTTCAGATACCATTGAAACTAGTTCAACATCCAATATGCCAGGTCAGTATTTTTGATGTCAATCAGGTCTTTTGAATCAAGAAGAATGAATCCCCTGAATCCAATCAGAAAGTACATGGAGTGAAGAAATAGATTTTGTGATGCCAAGTGTTGAGATTTATGACAGGGAAAGGGCTTTTGCTTCTTCTAGCAGGGCTAGAAAGTTCCTTTTACAACATTAACAAAAAGGATGAAATGTAACTTCATCAATTCATTTAAACCGAATTCACCAATAATACCATGTGAAGAGAATAAGTTCATATCTGTTTTTCTTTAATCTCTCTGAAACTTAAGATTCAAGGAGACCTTTCATTTCAAGTGATGTGTATTTGTTACTTGGTTAGTGTAGTCCTGCACATTAATATGTTCATAAAACCTTTAATAGTGCCTTCAATAAGCAATGGATGCTACTTTTAAAGTTGCAAAGATGTACATATTAGGAGTTTGCCAACAATAAGCTTTCAAATATGAGCCAATCAATTTAAATATCGGCTTTTTCTTTCAGAAATCATAACCTCAACAATAACTTCATCAACCACTGGTGAGTGGAGCATTTTTATTAGTCAAAAAAGTGCTGGTATTGACTCATGTATAAGAGACAAATTAATTGACAATATTTCATCGTATTTACATATAGAAAAAAGTAAACAACTTCTTGAATTACGTTCTCTATTGTGCATGTATTAAATATAAAGCCCTTGTGCATCACTATATCCTTACAGGTTCAACATCAACAACTTCTATATTCAGTCCACCAGGTCAGTGTTTTATTTTCCAGTCTATAAATATTTGGGATTGATCCACAAATACACAGATTCTAACGATACATCCAGTGATAAGAACTGTATATATTCAGAATAGTAATGTGCATTTGCTTCTTTATGGTCAGCTCGAAGATTTACTTCTCAATATTAACTGTTGTACTTCAATAGACTTATGACATCATTTCGATTACTTTATCGATCAAAAGTCAAATATACATAATAAAACATTTCAATGTGTCTTTCCATATGCATATTTAGTGTGAGGATGATACTATTTTGTTGAATATTTCCAGTGCTGTGAGATTAACCCCTCAGATTTTAAAGCTTACATGCAGGCCACATTGTGCTGTTGTTTGGCCTATACCCGGGGTTGTCACTTGGTCATTGCCTGTGAATACCTGTACTTTCATCATTTGAGCTAGTTTAGGGAATACCTGTCTGTATCATAGGTAAAGAATGGAGACCACTCAAAGAGGAGATGTTGAGCTCATACTTCATTAAGAATCAACAAATCTGAGAAAATAAGCAAATACAGAAAGGTTAAATCAGTTCTAAGTCCATCTTCTTTTCTTTTTTAACAGTAGATTCAACAACACCTTTTACCTGGGGTGGTGAGTAGCATTTCATTGATAATTGAAGTTGATCTTTAAGACATTAATTTCTTAAAGCCAATATCCCATTTTCAGAGATGGCAGTTTTCCTCTTTTCCAAGGAAATCCTTGTTTTCAGTTTCAGTTTATAAACATAATTTGTGTTTTGTTTAAAACAAAGATAGAATAAATTTGGCCTCATGCACACCAATAAACAATGGTTAAAACTTCCCCATGCGCCCAAGCTCCATTCCATGATGCGTTTTCTCTGTTTTCCCAGTCTCTATGTGGCAGTAAATTCCACATGAAAAATATTTTGTCTTTTTTCACGACTCAATCTGACATCCCCGCATTTCATAATTTGTTCAATGAAGAATGACTTCTTGCTCAAATATTGATAGTGAAAACACATAGCCTGTTTGATAAGAGTAGTGTCCTTGAGCTCTCTGCAAATAAATGAAAACATTGTGTTATACTTTTCAGAAACTACAGATTCAACTGCCGCTCCTACTACAAGTGGTAAGTGTAGATTTCTAATTACTGATATAAGGCTTATATAGACACAGCTATAGGAGATGGAGAGAGACATGCCTCCTACTTCTGTGCATTGCTTCACATGAGAATGGCAATGTGTCCAATTCCTTTAGAAGGATTTCCGAAGATGTCTGTGCTATATAGAAATTCTTAAACATACATATATCTATTTTCAGATACCATTGAAACTAGTTCAACATCCAGTATCCCAGGTCAGTATTTTTTATGTCAATCAGGTCTTTTTAATCAAGAAGAATGACTCCCCTGAATCCAATCAGAAAGTACATGGAGTGAAGAAATAGATTCTGTGATACCAAGTGTTGAGATTTATGACAGGGAAAGTGCCTTTGCTTCTTCGAGCAGGGCTAGAAAGTTCCTTTTACAACATTAACAAAGAGGATGAGATGTAACTTCATCAGTTCACCAATAATACCATGTGAAGAGAATCAGTTCATATCTGTTTTTCTTTAATCTCTCTGAAACTTTAGATTCAAGGGGACCTTTCATTTCAAGTGATGTGTATTTGTTACTTGGTTAGTGTAGTCCTGCACATTAATATGTTCATAAAACCTTTAATAGTGCCTTCAATAAGCAATGGATGCTACTTTTAAAGTTGCAAAGATGTACATATTAGGAGTTTGCCAACAATGAGCTTTCAAATCTGAGCCAATCAATTTAAATATCGGCTTTTTCTTTCAGAAATCATAACCTCAACAATAACTCCTTCAACCACTGGTGAGTGGAGCATTTTTATTAGTCAAAAAAGGGCTGGTATTGACTCATGTATAAGAGACAAATTAATTGACAATATTTCATTGTATTTACATATAGAAAAAAGTAAACAACTTCTTGAATTACGTTCTCTATTGTGCATGTATTAAATATAAAGCCCTTGTGCATCACTATATCCTTACAGGTTCAACATCAACAACTTCCATATTCAGTCCACCAGGTCAGTGTTTTATTTTCCAGTCTATAAATATTTGGGATTAATCCACAAATACACAGTTTCTAACGATACATCCAGTGATAAGAACTGTATATATTCAGAATAGTAATGTGCATTTGCTTCTTTATGGTCGGCTGGAAGATTTACTTCTCAATATTAACTGTTGTACTTCAATAGACTTATGACATCATTTTGGTTACTTTATCGATCAAAAGTCAAATATATATAGTAAAGCATTTCAATGTGTCTTTCCATATGCATATTTAGTGTGAGGATGATACTATTTTGTTGAATATTTCCAGTGCTGTGAGAATAACCCCTCAGATTGTAAAAGCTTACATGCAGGCCCGTTGTGCTGTTCTTTGGCCTATACCCAAGGTTGTCACTTGGTCATTGCCTGTGAATACCTGTACTTTCATCATTTGAGCTAGTTTAGGGAATACCTGTCTGTATCATAGGTAAAGAATGGAGAGCAATCAAAGAGGAGATGTTGAGCTCATACTTCATTAAGAATCAACAAATCTGAGAAAATAAGCAAATACAGAAAGGTTAAATCAGTTCTAAGTCCATCTTCTTTTCTTTTTTAACAGTAGATTCAACAACACCTTTTACCTGGGGTGGTGAGTAGCATTTCATTGATAATTGAAGTTGATCTTTAAGACATTAATTTCTTAAAGCCAATATCCCATTTTCAGAGATGGCAGTTTTCCTCTTTTCCAAGGAAATCCTTGTTTTCAGTTTCAGTTTATAAACATAATTTGTGTTTTGTTTAAAACAAAGATAGAATAAATTTGGCCTCATGCACATCAATAAACAATGGTTAAAACTTCCCCATGCGCCCAAGCTCCATTCCATGATGCGTTTTCTCTGTTTTCCCAGTCTCTATGCGGCAGTAAATTCCACATGAAAAATATTTCGTCTTTTTTCACGACTCAAATTGACATCCCACATTTTATAATTTGTTCAATGAAGAATGATTTCTTGCTCAAATATTGATAGTGAAAACACATAGCCTATTTGATAAGAGTTGTGTCCTTGAGCTCTCTGCAAATAAATGAAAACAATGTGTTATACTTTTCAGAAACTATAGATTCAACTGCCGCTCCTACTACAAGTGGTAAGTGTAGATTTCTAATTACTGATATAAGGCTTATATAGACACAGCTATAGGAGATGGAGAGAGACATGCCTCCTACTTCAGTGCATTGCTTCACATGAGAATGGCAATGTGTCCAATTCCTTTAGAAGGATTTCCGGAGATGTCTGTGCTATATAGAAATTCTCAAACATACATATATCTATTTTCAGATACCATTGAAACTAGTTCAACATCCAGGATGCCAGGTCAGTATTTTTTATGTCAATCAGGTCTTTTGAATCAAGAAGAATGAATCCTCTGAATCCAATCAGAAAGTACATGGAGTGAAGAAATAGATTCTGTGATACCAAGTGTTGAAATTTATGACAGGGAAAGGGCCTTTGCTTCTTCTAGCCGGGCTAGAAAGTTCCTTTTACAACATTAACAAAGAGGATGAGATGTAACTTCATCAGTTCACCAATAATACCATGTGAAGAGAATCAGTTCATATCTGTTTTTCTTTAATCTCTCTGAAACTTTAGATTCAAGGGGACCTTTCATTTCAAGTGATGTGTATTTGTTACTTGGTTAGTGTAGTCCTGCACATTAATATGTTCATAAAACCTTTAATAGTGCCTTCAATATGCAATGGATGCTACTTTTAAAGTTGCAAAGATGTACATATTAGGAGTTTGCCAACAATGAGCTTTCAAATCTGAGCTAATCAATTTAAATATCGGCTTTTTCTTTCAGAAATCATAACCTCAACAATAACTCCTTCAACCACTGGTGAGTGGAGCATTTTTATTAGTCAAAAAAGGGCTGGTATTGACTTATGTATAAGAAACAAATTAATTGACAATATTTCATTTTATTTACATATAGAAAAAAGTAAACAACTTCTTGAATTACGTTCTCTATTGTGCATGTATTAGATATAAAGCCCTTGTGCATCAATATATCCTTACAGGTTCAACATCAACAACTTCCATATTCAGTCCACCAGGTTAGTGTTTTATTTTCCAGTCTATAAATATTTGGGATTGATCCACAAATACACAGTTTCTAACGATGCATCCAGTGATAAGAACTGTATATATTCAGAATAGTAATGTGCATTTGCTTCTTTATGGTCGGCTGGAAGATTTACTTCTCAATATTAACTGTTGTACTTCAATAGACTTATGACATCATTTCGGTTACTTTATCGATCAAAAGTCAAATATATATAGTAAAGCATTTCAATGTGTCTTTCCATATGCATATTTAGTGTGAGGATGATACTATTTTGTTGAATATTTCCAGTGCTGTGAGAATAACCCCTCAGATTGTAAAAGCTTACATGCAGGCCCGTTGTGCTGTTGTTTGGCCTATACCCAAGGTTGTCACTTGGTCATTGCCTGTGAATACCTGTACTTTCATCATTTGAGCTAGTTTAGGGAATACCTGTCTGTATCATAGGTAAAGAATGGAGACCACTCAAAGAGGAGATGTTGAGCTCATACTTCATTAAGAATCAACAAATCTGAGAAAATAAGCAAATACAGAAAGGTTAAATCAGTTCTAAGTCCATCTTCTTTTCTTTTTTAACAGTAGATTCAACAACACCTTTTACCTGGGGTGGTGAGTAGCATTTCATTGATAATTGAAGTTGATCTTTAAGACATTAATTTCTTAAAGCCAATATCCCATTTTCAGAGATGGCAGTTTCCTCTTTTCCAAGGAAATCCTTGTTTTTAGTTTCAGTTTAAAAACATAATTTGTGTTTAGTTTAAAACAAAGATAGAATAAATTTGGCCTCATGCACACCAATAAACAATGGTTAAAACTTCCCCATGCGCCCAAGCTCCATTCCATGATGCGTTTTCTCTGTTTTCCCAGTCTCTATGCGGCAGTAAATTCCACATAAAAATATTTCGTCTTTTTTCATGACTCAAACTGACATCCCACATTTTATAATTTGTTCAATGAAGAATGACTTCTTGCTCAAATATTGATAGTGAAAACACATAGCCTGTTTGATAAGAGTAGTGTCCTTGAGCTCTCTGCAAATAAATGAAAACATTGTGCTATACTTGTTTGGCCTATACCCAAGGTTGTCACTTGGTCATTGCCTGTGAATACCTGTACTTTCATCATTTGAGCTAGTTTAGGGAATACCTGTCTGTATCATAAGTAAGGGATGGAGTGCAATCAAAGAGGAGATGTTGAGCTCATACTTCATTCAGAATCAACAGATCTGAGAAAATAAGCAAATACAGAAAGATTAAATCAGTTCTAAGTCGATCATCTTTTCTTTTTTAACAGTAGATTCAACAACACCTTTTACCTGGGGTGGTGAGTAGCATTTCATTGATAATTGAAGTTGATCTTTAAGACATTAATTTCTTAAAGCCAATATCCCATTTTCAGAGATGGCAGTTTTCCTCTTTTCCAAGGAAATCCTTGTTTTCAGTTTCAGTTTATAAACATGATTTGTGTTTAGTTTAAAACAAAGATAGAATAAATTTGGCCTCATGCACACCAATAAACAATGGTTAAAACTTCCCCATGCGCCCAAGCTCCATTCCATGATGCGTTTTCTCTGTTTTCCCAGTCTCTATGCGGCAGTAAATTCCACATGAAAAATATTTCGTCTTTTTTCACGACTCAAACTGACATCCCCACATTTCAGCCTTGAGCTCTCTGCAAATAAATGAAAACATTGTGTTATACTTTTCAGAAACTATAGATTCAACTGCCGCTCCTACTACAAGTGGTAAGTGTAGATTTCTAATTACTGATATAAGGCTTATATAGACACAGCTATAGGAGATGGAGAGAGACATGCCTCCTACTTCAGTGCATTGCTTCACATGAGAATGGCAATGTGTCCAATTCCTTTAGAAGGATTTCCGAAGATGTCTGTGCTATATAGAAATTCTCAAACATACATATATCTATTTTCAGATACCATTGAAACTAGTTCAACATCCAATATGCCAGGTCAGTATTTTTGATGTCAATCAGGTCTTTTGAATCAAGAAGAATGAATCCCCTGAATCCAATCAGAAAGTACATGGAGTGAAGAAATAGATTTTGTGATGCCAAGTGTTGAGATTTATTACAGGGAAAGGGCCTTTGCTTCTTCTAGCAGGGCTAGAAAGTTCCTTTTACAACATTAACAAAAAGGATGAAATGTAACTTCATCAATTCATTTAAACCGAATTCACCAATAATACCATGTGAAGAGAATAAGTTCATATCTGTTTTTCTTTAATCTCTCTGAAACTTAAGATTCAAGGAGACCTTTCATTTCAAGTGATGTGTATTTGTTACTTGGTTAGTGTAGTCCTGCACATTAATATGTTCATAAAATCTTTAATAGTGCCTTCAATAAGCATTTGATGCTACTTTTAAAGTTGCAAAGATGTACATATTAGGAGTTTGCCAACAATAAGCTTTCAAATATGAGCCAATCAATTTAAATATCGGCTTTTTCTTTCAGAAATCATAACCTCAACAATAACTTCTTCAACCACTGGTGAGTGGAGCATTTTTATTAGTCAAAAAAGTGCTGGTATTGACTCATGTATAAGAGACAAATTAATTGACAATATTTCATTGTATTTACATATATCCTTACAGGTTCAACATCAACAACTTCTATATTCAGTCCACCAGGTCAGTCTTTTATTTTCCAGTCTATAAATATTTGGGATTAATCCACAAATACACAGATTCTAACGATACATCCAGTGATAAGAACTGTATATATTCAGAATAGTAATGTGCATTTGCTTCTTTATGGTCAGCTCGAAGATTTACTTCTCAATATTAACTGTTGTACTTCAATAGACTTATGACATCATTTCGATTACTTTATCAATCAAAAGTCAAATATATATAATAAAACATTTCAATGTGTCTTGCCATATGCATATTTAGTGTGAGGATGATACTATTTTGTTGAATATTTCCAGTGCTGTGAGAATAACCCCTCAGATTGTAAAAGCTTACATGCAGGCCCGTTGTGCTGTTGTTTGGCCTATACCCAAGGTTGTCACTTGGTCATTGCCTGTGAATACCTGTACTTTCATCATTTGAGCTAGTTTAGGGAATACCTATCTGTATCATAAGTAAAGGATGGAGTGCAAGCAAAGAGGAGATGTTGAGCTCATACTTCATTCAGAATCAACAGATCTGAGAAAATAAGCAAATACAGAAAGATTAAATCAGTTCTAAGTCGATCATCTTTTCTTTTTTAACAGTAGATTCAACAACACCTTTTACGTGGGGTGGTGAGTAGCATTTCATTGATAATTGAAGTTGATCTTTAAGACATTAATTTCTTAAAGCCAATATCCCATTTTCAGAGATGGCAGTTTTCCTCTTTTCCAAGGAAATCCTTGTTTTCAGTTTCAGTTTATAAACATGATTTGTGTTTAGTTTAAAACAAAGATAGAATAAATTTGGCCTCATGCACACCAATAAACAATGGTTAAAACTTCCCCATGCGCCCAAGCTCCATTCCATGATGCGTTTTCTCTGTTTTCCCAGTCTCTATGCGGCAGTAAATTCCACATGAAAAATATTTCGTCTTTTTTCACGACTCAAACTGACATCCCCGCATTTCATAATTTGTTCAATAAAGAATGACTTCTTGCTCAAATATTGATAGTGAAAACACATAGCCTATTTGATAAGAGTTGTGTCCTTGAGCTCTCTGCAAATAAATGAAAACAATGTGTTATACTTTTCAGAAACTATAGATTCAACTGCCGCTCCTACTACAAGTGGTAAGTGTAGATTTCTAATTACTGATATAAGGCTTATATAGACACAGCTAGAGGAGATGGAGAGAGACATGCCTCCTACTTCAGTGCATTGCTTCACATGAAAATGGCAATGTGTCCATTTCCTTTAGAAGGATTTCCGAAGATGTCTGTGCTATATAGAAATTCTCAAACATACATATATCTATTTTCAGATACCATTGAAACTAGTTCAACATCCAGGATGCCAGGTCAGTATTTTTGATGTCAATCAGGTCTTTTGAATCAAGAAGAATGAATCCCCTGAATCCAATCAGAAAGTACATGGAGTGAAGAAATAGATTCTGTGATACCAAGTGTTGAAATTTATGACAGGGAAAGGGCCTTTGCTTCTTCTAGCCGGGCTAGAAAGTTCCTTTTACAACATTAACAAAGAGGATGAGATGTAACTTCATCAGTTCACCAATAATACCATGTGAAGAGAATCAGTTCATATCTGTTTTTCTTTAATCTCTCTGAAACTTTAGATTCAAGGGGACCTTTCATTTCAAGTGATGTGTAGTTGTTACTTGGTTAGTGTAGTCCTGCACATTAATATGTTCATAAAACCTTTAATAGTGCCTTCAATAAGCAATGGATGCTACTTTTAAAGTTGCAAAGATGTACATATTAGGAGTTTGCCAACAATGAGCTTTCAAATCTGAGCCAATCAATTTAAATATCGGCTTTTTCTTTCAGAAATCATAACCTCAACAATTACTCCTTCAACCACTGGTGAGTGGAGCATTTTTATTAGTCAAAAAGGGGCTGGTATTGACTCATGTATAAGAGACAAATTAATTGACAATATTTCATTGTATTTACATATAGAAAAAAGTAAACAACTTCTTGAATTACGTTCTCTATTGTGCATGTATTAAATATAAAGCCCTTGTGCATCACTATATCCTTACAGGTTCAACATCAACAACTTCCATATTCAGTCCACCAGGTTAGTGTTTTATTTTCCAGTCTATAAATATTTGGGATTAATCCACAAATACACAGTTTCTAACGATACATCCAGTGATAAGAACTGTATATATTCAGAATAGTAATGTGCATTTGCTTCTTTATGGTCGGCTGGAAGATTTACTTCTCAATATTAACTGTTGTACTTCAATAGACTTATGACATCATTTCGGTTACTTTATCGATCAAAAGTCAAATATATATAGTAAAGCATTTCAATGTGTCTTTCCATATGCATATTTAGTGTGAGGATGATACTATTTTGTTGAATATTTCCAGTGCTGTGAGAATAACCCCTCAGATTGTAAAAGCTTACATGCAGGCCACATTGTGCTGTTGTTTGGCCTATACCCGGGGTTGTCACTTGGTCATTGCCTGTGAATACCTGTACTTTCATCATTTGAGCTAGTTTAGGGAATACCTGTCTGTATCATAGGTAAAGAATGGAGACCACTCAAAGAGGAGATGTTGAGCTCATACTTCATTAAGAATCAACAAATCTGAGAAAATAAGCAAATACAGAAAGGTTAAATCAGTTCTAAGTCCATCTTCTTTTCTTTTTTAACAGTAGATTCAACAACACCTTTTACCTGGGGTGGTGAGTAGCATTTCATTGATAATTGAAGTTGATCTTTAAGACATTAATTTCTTAAAGCCAATATCCCATTTTCAGAGATGGCAGTTTTCCTCTTTTCCAAGGAAATCCTTGTTTTCAGTTTCAGTTTATAAACATAATTTGTGTTTTGTTTAAAACAAAGATAGAATAAATTTGGCCTCATGCACATCAATAAACAATGGTTAAAACTTCCCCATGCGCCCAAGCTCCATTCCGTGATGCGTTTTCTCTGTTTTCCCAGTCTCTATGCGGCAGTAAATTCCACATGAAAAATATTTCGTCTTTTTTCACGACTCAAATTGACATCCCACATTTTATAATTTGTTCAATGAAGAATGATTTCTTGCTCAAATATTGATAGTGAAAACACATAGCCTATTTGATAAGAGTTGTGTCCTTGAGCTCTCTGCAAATAAATGAAAATAATGTGTTATACTTTTCAGAAACTATAGATTCAACTGCCGCTCCTACTACAAGTGGTAAGTGTAGATTTCTAATTACTGATATAAGGCTTATATAGACACAGCTATAGGAGATGGAGAGAGACATGCCTCCTACTTCAGTGCATTGCTTCACATGATAATGGCAATGTGTCCAATTCCTTTAGAAGGATTTCCGAAGATGTCTGTGCTATATAGAAATTCTCAAACATACATATATCTATTTTCAGATACCATTGAAACTAGTTCAACATCCAGGATGCCAGGTCAGTATTTTTGATGTCAATCAGGTCTTTTGAATCAAGAAGAATGAATCCCCTGAATCCAATCAGAAAGTACATGGAGTGAAGAAATAGATTCTGTGATACCAAGTGTTGAAATTTATGACAGGGAAAGGGCCTTTGCTTCTTCTAGCCGGGCTAGAAAGTTCCTTTTACAACATTAACAAAGAGGATGAGATGTAACTTCATCAGTTCACCAATTATACCATGTGAAGAGAATCAGTTCATATCTGTTTTTCTTTAATCTCTCTGAAACTTTAGATTCAAGGGGACCTTTCATTTCAAGTGATGTGTATTTGTTACTTGGTTAGTGTAGTCCTGCACATTAATATGTTCATAAAACCTTTAATAGTGCCTTCAATAAGCAATGGATGCTACTTTTAAAGTTGCAAAGATGTACATATTAGGAGTTTGCCAACAATGAGCTTTCAAATCTGAGCCAATCAATTTAAATATCGGCTTTTTCTTTCAGAAATCATAACCTCAACAATTACTCCTTCAACCACTGGTGAGTGGAGCATTTTTATTAGTCAAAAAGGGGCTGGTATTGACTCATGTATAAGAGACAAATTAATTGACAATATTTCATTGTATTTACATATAGAAAAAAGTAAACAACTTCTTGAATTACGTTCTCTATTGTGCATGTATTAAATATAAAGCCCTTGTGCATCACTATATCCTTACAGGTTCAACATCAACAACTTCCATATTCAGTCCACCAGGTTAGTGTTTTATTTTCCAGTCTATAAATATTTGGGATTAATCCACAAATACACAGTTTCTAACGATACATCCAGTGATAAGAACTGTATATATTCAGAATAGTAATGTGCATTTGCTTCTTTATGGTCGGCTGGAAGATTTACTTCTCAATATTAACTGTTGTACTTCAATAGACTTATGACATCATTTCGGTTACTTTATCGATCAAAAGTCAAATATATATAGTAAAGCATTTCAATGTGTCTTTCCATATGCATATTTAGTGTGAGGATGATACTATTTTGTTGAATATTTCCAGTGCTGTGAGAATAACCCCTCAGATTGTAAAAGCTTACATGCAGGCCACATTGTGCTGTTGTTTGGCCTATACCCGGGGTTGTCACTTGGTCATTGCCTGTGAATACCTGTACTTTCATCATTTGAGCTAGTTTAGGGAATACCTGTCTGTATCATAGGTAAAGAATGGAGAGCAATCAAAGAGGAGATGTTGAGCTCATACTTCATTAAGAATCAACAAATCTGAGAAAATAAGCAAATACAGAAAGGTTAAATCAGTTCTAAGTCCATCTTCTTTTCTTTTTTAACAGTAGATTCAACAACACCTTTTACCTGGGGTGGTGAGTAGCATTTCATTGATAATTGAAGTTGATCTTTAAGACATTAATTTCTTAAAGCCAATATCCCATTTTCAGAGATGGCAGTTTTCCTCTTTTCCAAGGAAATCCTTGTTTTCAGTTTCAGTTTATAAACATAATTTGTGTTTTGTTTAAAACAAAGATAGAATAAATTTGGCCTCATGCACATCAATAAACAATGGTTAAAACTTCCCCATGCGCCCAAGCTCCATTCCATGATGCGTTTTCTCTGTTTTCCCAGTCTCTATGCGGCAGTAAATTCCACATGAAAAATATTTCGTCTTTTTTCACGACTCAAATTGACATCCCACATTTTATAATTTGTTCAATGAAGAATGATTTCTTGCTCAAATATTGATAGTGAAAACACATAGCCTATTTGATAAGAGTTGTGTCCTTGAGCTCTCTGCAAATAAATGAAAATAATGTGTTATACTTTTCAGAAACTATAGATTCAACTGCCGCTCCTACTACAAGTGGTAAGTGTAGATTTCTAATTACTGATATAAGGCTTATATAGACACAGCTATAGGAGATGGAGAGAGACATGCCTCCTACTTCAGTGCATTGCTTCACATGATAATGGCAATGTGTCCAATTCCTTTAGAAGGATTTCCGAAGATGTCTGTGCTATATAGAAATTCTCAAACATACATATATCTATTTTCAGATACCATTGAAACTAGTTCAACATCCAGGATGCCAGGTCAGTATTTTTGATGTCAATCAGGTCTTTTGAATCAAGAAGAATGAATCCCCTGAATCCAATCAGAAAGTACATGGAGTGAAGAAATAGATTCTGTGATACCAAGTGTTGAAATTTATGACAGGGAAAGGGCCTTTGCTTCTTCTAGCCGGGCTAGAAAGTTCCTTTTACAACATTAACAAAGAGGATGAGATGTAACTTCATCAGTTCACCAATTATACCATGTGAAGAGAATCAGTTCATATCTGTTTTTCTTTAATCTCTCTGAAACTTTAGATTCAAGGGGACCTTTCATTTCAAGTGATGTGTATTTGTTACTTGGTTAGTGTAGTCCTGCACATTAATATGTTCATAAAACCTTTAATAGTGCCTTCAATAAGCAATGGATGCTACTTTTAAAGTTGCAAAGATGTACATATTAGGAGTTTGCCAACAATGAGCTTTCAAATCTGAGCCAATCAATTTAAATATCGGCTTTTTCTTTCAGAAATCATAACCTCAACAATTACTCCTTCAACCACTGGTGAGTGGAGCATTTTTATTAGTCAAAAAGGGGCTGGTATTGACTCATGTATAAGAGACAAATTAATTGACAATATTTCATTGTATTTACATATAGAAAAAAGTAAACAACTTCTTGAATTACGTTCTCTATTGTGCATGTATTAAATATAAAGCCCTTGTGCATCACTATATCCTTACAGGTTCAACATCAACAACTTCCATATTCAGTCCACCAGGTTAGTGTTTTATTTTCCAGTCTATAAATATTTGGGATTAATCCACAAATACACAGTTTCTAACGATACATCCAGTGATAAGAACTGTATATATTCAGAATAGTAATGTGCATTTGCTTCTTTATGGTCGGCTGGAAGATTTACTTCTCAATATTAACTGTTGTACTTCAATAGACTTATGACATCATTTCGGTTACTTTATCGATCAAAAGTCAAATATATATAGTAAAGCATTTCAATGTGTCTTTCCATATGCATATTTAGTGTGAGGATGATACTATTTTGTTGAATATTTCCAGTGCTGTGAGAATAACCCCTCAGATTGTAAAAGCTTACATGCAGGCCACATTGTGCTGTTGTTTGGCCTATACCCGGGGTTGTCACTTGGTCATTGCCTGTGAATACCTGTACTTTCATCATTTGAGCTAGTTTAGGGAATACCTGTCTGTATCATAGGTAAAGAATGGAGAGCAATCAAAGAGGAGATGTTGAGCTCATACTTCATTAAGAATCAACAAATCTGAGAAAATAAGCAAATACAGAAAGGTTAAATCAGTTCTAAGTCCATCTTCTTTTCTTTTTTAACAGTAGATTCAACAACACCTTTTACCTGGGGTGGTGAGTAGCATTTCATTGATAATTGAAGTTGATCTTTAAGACATTAATTTCTTAAAGCCAATATCCCATTTTCAGAGATGGCAGTTTTCCTCTTTTCCAAGGAAATCCTTGTTTTCAGTTTCAGTTTATAAACATAATTTGTGTTTTGTTTAAAACAAAGATAGAATAAATTTGGCCTCATGCACATCAATAAACAATGGTTAAAACTTCCCCATGCGCCCAAGCTCCATTCCATGATGCGTTTTCTCTGTTTTCCCAGTCTCTATGCGGCAGTAAATTCCACATGAAAAATATTTCGTCTTTTTTCACGACTCAAATTGACATCCCACATTTTATAATTTGTTCAATGAAGAATGATTTCTTGCTCAAATATTGATAGTGAAAACACATAGCCTATTTGATAAGAGTTGTGTCCTTGAGCTCTCTGCAAATAAATGAAAACAATGTGTTATACTTTTCAGAAACTATAGATTCAACTGCCGCTCCTACTACAAGTGGTAAGTGTAGATTTCTAATTACTGATATAAGGCTTATATAGACACAGCTATAGGAGATGGAGAGAGACATGCCTCCTACTTCAGTGCATTGCTTCACATGAGAATGGCAATGTGTCCAATTCCTTTAGAAGGATTTCCGGAGATGTCTGTGCTATATAGAAATTCTCAAACATACATATATCTATTTTCAGATACCATTGAAACTAGTTCAACATCCAGGATGCCAGGTCAGTATTTTTTATGTCAATCAGGTCTTTTGAATCAAGAAGAATGAATCCTCTGAATCCAATCAGAAAGTACATGGAGTGAAGAAATAGATTCTGTGATACCAAGTGTTGAAATTTATGACAGGGAAAGGGCCTTTGCTTCTTCTAGCCGGGCTAGAAAGTTCCTTTTACAACATTAACAAAGAGGATGAGATGTAACTTCATCAGTTCACCAATAATACCATGTGAAGAGAATCAGTTCATATCTGTTTTTCTTTAATCTCTCTGAAACTTTAGATTCAAGGGGACCTTTCATTTCAAGTGATGTGTATTTGTTACTTGGTTAGTGTAGTCCTGCACATTAATATGTTCATAAAACCTTTAATAGTGCCTTCAATATGCAATGGATGCTACTTTTAAAGTTGCAAAGATGTACATATTAGGAGTTTGCCAACAATGAGCTTTCAAATCTGAGCTAATCAATTTAAATATCGGCTTTTTCTTTCAGAAATCATAACCTCAACAATAACTCCTTCAACCACTGGTGAGTGGAGCATTTTTATTAGTCAAAAAAGGGCTGGTATTGACTTATGTATAAGAAACAAATTAATTGACAATATTTCATTTTATTTACATATAGAAAAAAGTAAACAACTTCTTGAATTACGTTCTCTATTGTGCATGTATTAGATATAAAGCCCTTGTGCATCAATATATCCTTACAGGTTCAACATCAACAACTTCCATATTCAGTCCACCAGGTTAGTGTTTTATTTTCCAGTCTATAAATATTTGGGATTGATCCACAAATACACAGTTTCTAACGATGCATCCAGTGATAAGAACTGTATATATTCAGAATAGTAATGTGCATTTGCTTCTTTATGGTCGGCTGGAAGATTTACTTCTCAATATTAACTGTTGTACTTCAATAGACTTATGACATCATTTCGGTTACTTTATCGATCAAAAGTCAAATATATATAGTAAAGCATTTCAATGTGTCTTTCCATATGCATATTTAGTGTGAGGATGATACTATTTTGTTGAATATTTCCAGTGCTGTGAGAATAACCCCTCAGATTGTAAAAGCTTACATGCAGGCCCGTTGTGCTGTTGTTTGGCCTATACCCAAGGTTGTCACTTGGTCATTGCCTGTGAATACCTGTACTTTCATCATTTGAGCTAGTTTAGGGAATACCTGTCTGTATCATAGGTAAAGAATGGAGACCACTCAAAGAGGAGATGTTGAGCTCATACTTCATTAAGAATCAACAAATCTGAGAAAATAAGCAAATACAGAAAGGTTAAATCAGTTCTAAGTCCATCTTCTTTTCTTTTTTAACAGTAGATTCAACAACACCTTTTACCTGGGGTGGTGAGTAGCATTTCATTGATAATTGAAGTTGATCTTTAAGACATTAATTTCTTAAAGCCAATATCCCATTTTCAGAGATGGCAGTTTCCTCTTTTCCAAGGAAATCCTTGTTTTTAGTTTCAGTTTAAAAACATAATTTGTGTTTAGTTTAAAACAAAGATAGAATAAATTTGGCCTCATGCACACCAATAAACAATGGTTAAAACTTCCCCATGCGCCCAAGCTCCATTCCATGATGCGTTTTCTCTGTTTTCCCAGTCTCTATGCGGCAGTAAATTCCACATAAAAATATTTCGTCTTTTTTCATGACTCAAACTGACATCCCACATTTTATAATTTGTTCAATGAAGAATGACTTCTTGCTCAAATATTGATAGTGAAAACACATAGCCTGTTTGATAAGAGTAGTGTCCTTGAGCTCTCTGCAAATAAATGAAAACATTGTGCTATACTTGTTTGGCCTATACCCAAGGTTGTCACTTGGTCATTGCCTGTGAATACCTGTACTTTCATCATTTGAGCTAGTTTAGGGAATACCTGTCTGTATCATAAGTAAGGGATGGAGTGCAATCAAAGAGGAGATGTTGAGCTCATACTTCATTCAGAATCAACAGATCTGAGAAAATAAGCAAATACAGAAAGATTAAATCAGTTCTAAGTCGATCATCTTTTCTTTTTTAACAGTAGATTCAACAACACCTTTTACCTGGGGTGGTGAGTAGCATTTCATTGATAATTGAAGTTGATCTTTAAGACATTAATTTCTTAAAGCCAATATCCCATTTTCAGAGATGGCAGTTTTCCTCTTTTCCAAGGAAATCCTTGTTTTCAGTTTCAGTTTATAAACATGATTTGTGTTTAGTTTAAAACAAAGATAGAATAAATTTGGCCTCATGCACACCAATAAACAATGGTTAAAACTTCCCCATGCGCCCAAGCTCCATTCCATGATGCGTTTTCTCTGTTTTCCCAGTCTCTATGCGGCAGTAAATTCCACATGAAAAATATTTCGTCTTTTTTCACGACTCAAACTGACATCCCCACATTTCAGCCTTGAGCTCTCTGCAAATAAATGAAAACATTGTGTTATACTTTTCAGAAACTATAGATTCAACTGCCGCTCCTACTACAAGTGGTAAGTGTAGATTTCTAATTACTGATATAAGGCTTATATAGACACAGCTATAGGAGATGGAGAGAGACATGCCTCCTACTTCAGTGCATTGCTTCACATGAGAATGGCAATGTGTCCAATTCCTTTAGAAGGATTTCCGAAGATGTCTGTGCTATATAGAAATTCTCAAACATACATATATCTATTTTCAGATACCATTGAAACTAGTTCAACATCCAATATGCCAGGTCAGTATTTTTGATGTCAATCAGGTCTTTTGAATCAAGAAGAATGAATCCCCTGAATCCAATCAGAAAGTACATGGAGTGAAGAAATAGATTTTGTGATGCCAAGTGTTGAGATTTATTACAGGGAAAGGGCCTTTGCTTCTTCTAGCAGGGCTAGAAAGTTCCTTTTACAACATTAACAAAAAGGATGAAATGTAACTTCATCAATTCATTTAAACCGAATTCACCAATAATACCATGTGAAGAGAATAAGTTCATATCTGTTTTTCTTTAATCTCTCTGAAACTTAAGATTCAAGGAGACCTTTCATTTCAAGTGATGTGTATTTGTTACTTGGTTAGTGTAGTCCTGCACATTAATATGTTCATCAAATCTTTAATAGTGCCTTCAATAAGCATTTGATGCTACTTTTAAAGTTGCAAAGATGTACATATTAGGAGTTTGCCAACAATAAGCTTTCAAATATGAGCCAATCAATTTAAATATCGGCTTTTTCTTTCAGAAATCATAACCTCAACAATAACTTCTTCAACCACTGGTGAGTGGAGCATTTTTATTAGTCAAAAAAGTGCTGGTATTGACTCATGTATAAGAGACAAATTAATTGACAATATTTCATTGTATTTACATATATCCTTACAGGTTCAACATCAACAACTTCTATATTCAGTCCACCAGGTCAGTCTTTTATTTTCCAGTCTATAAATATTTGGGATTAATCCACAAATACACAGATTCTAACGATACATCCAGTGATAAGAACTGTATATATTCAGAATAGTAATGTGCATTTGCTTCTTTATGGTCAGCTCGAAGATTTACTTCTCAATATTAACTGTTGTACTTCAATAGACTTATGACATCATTTCGATTACTTTATCAATCAAAAGTCAAATATATAAAATAAAACATTTCAATGTGTCTTGCCATATGCATATTTAGTGTGAGGATGATACTATTTTGTTGAATATTTCCAGTGCTGTGAGATTAACCCCTCAGATTTTAAAGCTTACATGCAGGCCACATTGTGCTGTTGTTTGGCCTATACCCGGGGTTGTCACTTGGTCATTGCCTGTGAATACCTGTACTTTCATCATTTGAGCTAGTTTAGGGAATACCTGTCTGTATCATAGGTAAAGAATGGAGAGCAATCAAAGAGGAGATGTTGAGCTCATACTTCATTAAGAATCAACAAATCTGAGAAAATAAGCAAATACAGAAAGGTTAACTCAGTTCTAAGTCCATCTTCTTTTCTTTTTTAACAGTAGATTCAACAACACCTTTTACCTGGGGTGGTGAGTAGCATTTCATTGATAATTGAAGTTGATCTTTAAGACATTAATTTCTTAAAGCCAATATCCCATTTTCAGAGATGACAGTTTTCCTCTTTTCCAAGGAAATCCTTGTTTTCAGTTTCAGTTTATAAACATGATTTGTGTTTTGTTTAAAACAAAGATAGAATAAATTTGGCCTCATGCACACCAATAAACAATGGTTAAAACTTCCCCATGTGCCCAAGCTCCATTCCATGATGCGTTTTCTCTGTTTTCCCAGTCTCTATGCGGCAGTAAATTCCACATAAAAATATTTCGTCTTTTTTCACGACTCAAACTGACATCCCACATTTTATAATTTGTTCAATGAAGAATGATTTCTTGCTCAAATATTGATAGTGAAAACACATAGCCTATTTGATAAGAGTTGTGTCCTTGAGCTCTCTGCAAATAAATGAAAACAATGTGTTATACTTTTCAGAAACTATAGATTCAACTGCCGCTCCTACTACAAGTGGTAAGTGTAGATTTCTAATTACTGATATAAGGCTTATATAGACACAGCTATAGGAGATGGAGAGAGACATGCCTCCTACTTCAGTGCATTGCTTCACATGAGAATGGCAATGTGTCCAATTCCTTTAGAAGGATTTCCGAAGATGTCTGTGCTATATAGAAATTCTCAAACATACATATATCTATTTTCAGATACCATTGAAACTAGTTCAACATCCAGGATGCCAGGTCAGTATTTTTGATGTCAATCAGGTCTTTTGAATCAAGAAGAATGAATCCCCTGAATCCAATCAGAAAGTACATGGAGTGAAGAAATAGATTCTGTGATACCAAGTGTTGAAATTTATGACAGGGAAAGGGCCTTTGCTTCTTCTAGCCGGGCTAGAAAGTTCCTTTTACAACATTAACAAAGAGGATGAGATGTAACTTCATCAGTTCACCAATAATACCATGTGAAGAGAATCAGTTCATATCTGTTTTTCTTTAATCTCTCTGAAACTTTAGATTCAAGGGGACCTTTCATTTCAAGTGATGTGTAGTTGTTACTTGGTTAGTGTAGTCCTGCACATTAATATGTTCATAAAACCTTTAATAGTGCCTTCAATAAGCAATGGATGCTACTTTTAAAGTTGCAAAGATGTACATATTAGGAGTTTGCCAACAATGAGCTTTCAAATCTGAGCCAATCAATTTAATTATCGGCTTTTTCTTTCAGAAATCATAACCTCAACAATAACTCCTTCAACCACTGGTGAGTGGAGCATTTTTATTAGTCAAAAAAGGGCTGGTATTGACTCATGTATAAGAGACAAATTAATTGACAATATTTCATTGTATTTACATATAGAAAAAAGTAAACAACTTCTTGAATTACGTTCTCTATTGTGCATGTATTAAATATAAAGCCCTTGTGCATCACTATATCCTTACAGGTTCAACATCAACAACTTCCATATTCAGTCCACCAGGTCAGTGTTTTATTTTCCAGTCTATAAATATTTGGGATTAATCCACAAATACAGTTTCTAACGATACATCCAGTGATAAGAACTGTATATATTCAGAATAGTAATGTGCATTTGCTTCTTTATGGTCGGCTGGAAGATTTACTTCTCAATATTAACTGTTGTACTTCAATAGACTTATGACATCATTTTGGTTACTTTATCGATCAAAAGTCAAATATATATAGTAAAGCATTTCAATGTGTCTTTCCATATGCATATTTAGTGTGAGGATGATACTATTTTGTTGAATATTTCCAGTGCTGTGAGAATAACCCCTCAGATTGTAAAAGCTTACATGCAGGCCCGTTGTGCTGTTGTTTGGCCTATACCCAAGGTTGTCACTTGGTCATTGCCTGTGAATACCTGTACTTTCATCATTTGAGCTAGTTTAGGGAATACCTGTCTGTATCATAGGTAAAGAATGGAGACCACTCAAAGAGGAGATGTTGAGCTCATACTTCATTAAGAATCAACAAATCTGAGAAAATAAGCAAATACAGAAAGGTTAAATCAGTTCTAAGTCCATCTTCTTTTCTTTTTTAACAGTAGATTCAACAACACCTTTTACCTGGGGTGGTGAGTAGCATTTCATTGATAATTGAAGTTGATCTTTAAGACATTAATTTCTTAAAGCCAATATCCCATTTTCAGAGATGGCAGTTTCCTCTTTTCCAAGGAAATCCTTGTTTTTAGTTTCAGTTTAAAAACACAATTTGTGTTTAGTTTAAAACAAAGATAGAATAAATTTGGCCTCATGCACACCAATAAACAATGGTTAAAACTTCACCATGCGCCCAAGCTCCATTCCATGATGCGTTTTCTCTGTTTTCCCAGTCTCTATGCGGCAGTAAATTCCACATAAAAATATTTCGTCTTTTTTTACGACTCAAACTGACATCCCACATTTTATAATTTGTTCAATGAAGAATGATTTCTTGCTCAAATATTGATAGTGAAAACACATAGCCTATTTGATAAGAGTTGTGTCCTTGAGCTCTCTACAAATAAATGAAAACAATGTGTTATACTTTTCAGAAACTATAGATTCAACTGCCGCTCCTACTACAAGTGGTAAGTGTAGATTTCTAATTACTGATATAAGGCTTATATAGACACAGCTATAGGAGATGGAGAGAGACATGCCTCCTACTTCAGTGCATTGCTTCACATGATAATGGCAATGTGTCCAATTCCTTTAGAAGGATTTCCGAAGATGTCTGTGCTATATAGAAATTCTCAAACATACATATATCTATTTTCAGATACCATTGAAACTAGTTCAACATCCAGGATGCCAGGTCAGTATTTTTGATGTCAATCAGGTCTTTTGAATCAAGAAGAATGAATCCCCTGAATCCAATCAGAAAGTACATGGAGTGAAGAAATAGATTCTGTGATACCAAGTGTTGAAATTTATGACAGGGAAAGGGCCTTTGCTTCTTCTAGCCGGGCTAGAAAGTTCCTTTTACAACATTAACAAAGAGGATGAGATGTAACTTCATCAGTTCACCAATAATACCATGTGAAGAGAATCAGTTCATATCTGTTTTTCTTTAATCTCTCTGAAACTTTAGATTCAAGGGGACCTTTCATTTCAAGTGATGTGTAGTTGTTACTTGGTTAGTGTAGTCCTGCACATTAATATGTTCATAAAACCTTTAATAGTGCCTTCAATAAGCAATGGATGCTACTTTTAAAGTTGCAAAGATGTACATATTAGGAGTTTGCCAACAATGAGCTTTCAAATCTGAGTCAATCAATTTAAATATCGGCTTTTTCTTTCAGAAATCATAACCTCAACAATAACTCCTTCAACC
The DNA here is from genome assembly GCA_950022655.1 of Alentia gelatinosa. Lineage (NCBI taxonomy): Eukaryota > Metazoa > Annelida > Polychaeta > Phyllodocida > Polynoidae > Alentia > Alentia gelatinosa. The sequence continues at coordinate 21,469,121 of OX465584.1, read as the reverse complement.
ACTGGTGAGTGGAGCATTTTTATTAGTCAAAAAAGGGCTGGTATTGACTCATGTATAAGAGACAAATTAATTGACAATATTTCATTGTATTTACATATAGAAAAAAGTAAACAACTTCTTGAATTACGTTCTCTATTGTGCATGTATTAAATATAAAGCCCTTGTGCATCACTATATCCTTACAGGTTCAACATCAACAACTTCCATATTCAGTCCACCAGGTCAGTGTTTTATTTTCCAGTCTATAAATATTTGGGATTAATCCACAAAAACAGTTTCTAACGATACATCCAGTGATAAGAACTGTATATATTCAGAATAGTAATGTGCATTTGCTTCTTTATGGTCGGCTGGAAGATTTACTTCTCAATATTAACTGTTGTACTTCAATAGACTTATGACATCATTTTGGTTACTTTATCGATCAAAAGTCAAATATATATAGTAAAGCATTTCAATGTGTCTTTCCATATGCATATTTAGTGTGAGGATGATACTATTTTGTTGAATATTTCCAGTGCTGTGAGAATAACCCCTCAGATTGTAAAAGCTTACATGCAGGCCCGTTGTGCTGTTGTTTGGCCTATACCCAAGGTTGTCACTTGGTCATTGCCTGTGAATACCTGTACTTTCATCATTTGAGCTAGTTTAGGGAATACCTGTCTGTATCATAAGTAAAGGATGGAGTGCAATCAAAGAGGAGATGTTGAGCTCATACTTCATTCAGAATCAACAGATCTGAGAAAATAAGCAAATACAGAAAGATTAAATCAGTTCTAAGTCGATCATCTTTTCTTTTTTAACAGTAGATTCAACAACACCTTTTACCTGGGGTGGTGAGTAGCATTTCATTGATAATTGAAGTTGATCTTTAAGACATTAATTTCTTAAAGCCAATATCCCATTTTCAGAGATGGCAGTTTTCCTCTTTTCCAAGGAAATCCTTGTTTTCAGTTTCAGTTTATAAACATGATTTGTGTTTAGTTTAAAACAAAGATAGAATAAATTTGGCCTCATGCACACCAATAAACAATGGTTAAAACTTCCCCATGCGCCTAAGCTCCATTCCATAATGCGTTTTCTCTGTTTTCCCAGTCTCTATGCGGCAGTAAATTCCACATGAAAAATATTTCGTCTTTTTTACGACTCAAACTGACATCCCCGCATTTCATAATTTGTTCAATGAAGAATGACTTCTTGCTCAAATATTGATAGTGAAAATACATAGCCTATTTGATAAGAGTTGTGTCCTTGAGCTCTCTGCAAATAAATGAAAACATTGTGTTATACTTTTCAGAAACTATAGATTCAACTGCCTCTCCTACTACAAGTGGTAAGTGTAGATTTCTAATTACTGATATAAGGCTTATATAGACACAGCTATAGGAGATGGAGAGAGACATGCCTCCTACTTCAGTGCATTGCTTCACATGAGAATGGCAATGTGTCCAATTCCTTTAGAAGGATTTCCGAAGATGTCTGTGCTATATAGAAATTCTCAAACATACATATATCTATTTTCAGATACCATTGAAACTAGTTCAACATCCAATATGCCAGGTCAGTATTTTTGATGTCAATCAGGTCTTTTGAATCAAGAAGAATGAATCCCCTGAATCCAATCAGAAAGTACATGGAGTGAAGAAATAGATTTTGTGATGCCAAGTGTTGAGATTTATGACAGGGAAAGGGCCTTTGCTTCTTCTAGCAGGGCTAGAAAGTTCCTTTTACAACATTAACAAAAAGGATGAAATGTAACTTCATCAATTCATTTAAACCGAATTCACCAATAATACCATGTGAAGAGAATAAGTTCATATCTGTTTTTCTTTAATCTCTCTGAAACTTAAGATTCAAGGAGACCTTTCATTTCAAGTGATGTGTATTTGTTACTTGGTTAGTGTAGTCCTGCACATTAATATGTTCATAAAACCTTTAATAGTGCCTTCAATAAGCAATGGATGCTACTTTTAAAGTTGCAAAGATGTACATATTAGGAGTTTGCCAACAATAAGCTTTCAAATATGAGCCAATCAATTTAAATATCGGCTTTTTCTTTCAGAAATCATAACCTCAACAATAACTCCTTCAACCACTGGTGAGTGGAGCATTTTTATTAGTCAAAAAAGGGCTGGTATTGACTCATGTATAAGAGACAAATCAATTGACAATATTTCATTGTATTTACATATAGAAAAAAGTAAACAACTTCTTGAATTACGTTCTCTATTGTGCATGTATTAAATATAAAGCCCTTGTGCATCACTATATCCTTACAGGTTCAACATCAACAACTTCTATATTCAGTCCACCAGGTCAGTGTTTTATTTTCCAGTCTATAAATATTTGGGATTAATCCACAAATACACAGATTCTACCGATACATCCAGTGATAAGAACTGTATATATTCAGAATAGTAATGTGCATTTGCTTCTTTATGGTCAGCTCGAAGATTTACTTCTCAATATTAACTGTTGTACTTCAATAGACTTATGACATCATTTCGATTACTTTATCGATCAAAAGTCAAATATATATAATAAAACATTTCAATGTGTCTTTCCATATGCATATTTAGTGTGAGGATGATACTATTTTGTTGAATATTTCCAGTGCTGTGAGATTAACCCCTCAGATTTTAAAGCTTACATGCAGGCCACATTGTGCTGTTGTTTGGCCTATACCCAAGGTTGTTACTTGGTCATTGCCTGTGAATACCTGTACTTTCATCATTTGAGCTAGTTTAGGGAATACCTGTCTGTATCATAGGTAAAGAATGGAGAGCAATCAAAGAGGAGATGTTGAGCTCATACTTTATTAAGAATCAACAGATCTGAGAAAATAAGCAAATACAGAAAGGTTAAATCAGTTCTAAGTCCATCTTCTTTTCTTTTTTAACAGTAGATTCAACAACACCTTTTACCTGGGGTGGTGAGTAGCATTTCATTGATAATTGAAGTTGATCTTTAAGACATTAATTTCTTAAAGCCAATATCCCATTTTCAGAGATGGCAGTTTTCCTCTTTTCCAAGGAAATCCTTGTTTTCAGTTTCAGTTTATAAACATAATTTGTGTTTTGTTTAAAACAAAGATAGAATAAATTTGGCCTCATGCACACCAATAAACAATGGTTAAAGCTTCCCCATGCGCCCAAGCTCCATTCCATGATGCGTTTTCTCTGTTTTCCCAGTCTCTATGCGGCAGTAAATTCCACATGAAAAATATTTCGTCTTTTTTCACGACTCAAACTGACATCCCCGCATTTCATAATTTGTTCAATGAAGAATGACTTCTTGCTCAAATATTGATAGTGAAAACACATAGCCTGTTTGATAAGAGTTGTGTCCTTGAGCTCTCTGCAAATAAATGAAAACATTGTGTTATACTTTTCAGAAACTACAGATTCAACTGCCGCTCCTACTACAAGTGGTAAGTGTAGATTTCTAATTACTGATATAAGGCTTATATAGACACAGCTATAGGAGATAGAGAGAGACATGCCTCCTACTTCAGTGCATTGCTTCACATGAGAATGGCAATGTGTCCAATTCCTTTAGAAGGATTTCCGAAGATGTCTGTGCTATATAGAAATTCTCAAACATACATATATCTATTTTCAGATACCATTGAAACTAGTTCAACATCCAGTATCCCAGGTCAGTATTTTTTATGTCAATCAGGTCTTTTTAATCAAGAAGAATGAATTGCCCTGAATCCAATCAGAAAGTACATGGAGTGAAGAAATAGATTCTGTGATACCAAGTGTTGAGATTTATGACAGGGAAAGGGCCTTTGCTTCTTCTAGCAGGGCTAGAAAGTTCCTTTTACAACATTAACAAAGAGGATGAAATGTAACTTCATCAATTCATTTAAACCGAATTCACCAATAATACCATGTGAAGAGAATCAGTTCATATCTGTTTTTCTCTAATCTCTCTGAAACTTTAGATTCAAGGGGACCTTTCATTTCAAGTGATGTGTATTTGTTACTTGGTTAGTGTAGTCCTGCACATTAATATGTTCATAAAACCTTTAATAGTGCCTTCAATAAGCAATGGATGCTACTTTTAAAGTTGCAAAGATGTACATATTAGGAGTTTGCCAACAATGAGCTTTCAAATATGAGCCAATCAATTTAAATATCGGCTTTTTCTTTCAGAAATCATAACCTCAACAATAACTCCTTCAACCACTGGTGAGTGGAGCATTTTTATTAGTCAAAAAAGGGCTGGTATTGACTCATGTATAAGAGACAAATTAATTGACAATATTTCATTGTATTTACATATAGAAAAAAGTAAACAACTTCTTGAATTACGTTCTCTATTGTGCATGTATTAAATATAAAGCCCTTGTGCATCACTATATCCTTACAGGTTCAACATCAACAACTTCCATATTCAGTCCACCAGGTCAGTGTTTTATTTTCCAGTCTATAAATATTTGGGATTAATCCACAAATACACAGATTCTAACGATACATCCAGTGATACAAACTGTATATATTCAGAATGGTAATGTGCATTTGCTTCTTTCTGGTCGGCTGGAAGATTTACTTCTCAATATTAACTGTTGTACTTCAATAGACTTATGACATCATTTCGATTACTTTATCGATCAAAAGTCAAATATATATAGTAAAGCATTTCAATGTGTCTTTCCATATGCATATTTAGTGTGAGGATGATACTATTTTGTTGAATATTTCCAGTGCTGTGAGATTAACCCCTCAGATTGTAAAATCTTACATGCAGGCCACATTGTGCTGTTGTTTGGCCTATACCCGAGGTTGTCACTTGGTCATTGCCTGTGAATACCTGTACTTTCATCATTTGAGCTAGTTTAGGGAATACCTGTCTGTATCATAGGTAAAGAATGGAGAGCAATCAAAGAGGAGATGTTGAGCTCATACTTCATTAAGAATCAACAAATCTGAGAAAATAAGCAAATACAGAAAGGTTAAATCAGTTCTAAGTCCATCTTCTTTTCTTTTTTAACAGTAGATTCAACAACACCTTTTACCTGGGGTGGTGAGTAGCATTTCATTGATAACTGAAGTTGATCTTTAAGACATTAATTTCTTAAAGCCAATATCCCATTTTCAGAGATGGCAGTTTTCCTCTTTTCCAAGGAAATCCTTGTTTTCAGTTTCAGTTTATAAACATAATTTGTGTTTTGTTTAAAACAAAGATAGAATAAATTTGGCCTCATGCACACCAATAAACAATGGTTAAAACTTCCCCATGCGCCCAAGCTCCATTCCATGATGCGTTTTCTCTGTTTTCCCAGTCTCTATGCGGCAGTAAATTCCACATGAAAAATATTTCGTCTTTTTTCACGACTCAAACTGACATCCCCGCATTTCATAATTTGTTCAATGAAGAATGACTTCTTGCTCAAATATTGATAGTGAAAACACATAGCCTGTTTGATAAGAGTTGTGTCGTATGTAACAAAGTACATACACAAGTTCCAGGTTCATTGTAGATGTTTAATAGTTGTACTTCTTCGTTGTGTTACATTGTAGATGGTTCTGTGAGAGGCAGCACAGGGCAGCTATCAGTGCCCTGCCTGTTCCTCTCCCGTGGCTGGCTGGTGTTCGACTCCCCCTCTTGGATAAGGGATGCGGCTCTCTTTATAGGAGGCACATTCCACAATCTCCAGTCATAGTCACACTCTCCACACATATTACACATTGTAATGGCGTACTGTGTTACAGTGTCATGCCCCTTAAAAGATTTTGACTTATATATAACGACAAAATCTTTTAACAAATGCTACAAACTTTGACAACACATTGAATATATATAGTACATGTGATGAATATAGATAGTTACAGGTAAACATGCAAGAATATATAATGCGCATTTTAGGAACACCATGCTCGAGGTTGAAGAACTTGAGTCCAACCTCCACAAAATTTTCACTCGGTGAGTGAGTAGGGCTTTTGAGTTCACTTGCAGCAGTAGTATGAGCACTAAACACCCTCTGAGCACCAGTTTTTATTTGAGCACCAAAACCAATGTCACCATTATTAAAGTCACCATTTCCGCTGACGTAAAAGGCTGGCTATTTCGTTGTTTCTTTGCATGGTAGATTTGTGGTTATTGCAGGAGACGTTGACGATGGTCTGAAATACAACTTGATGTCCAGACCTATAAAACTTAAAATGTAAAACACTGTTTCTAATGGAAAACCAAATACAGTATTCCTTTTCCAGAACAACAAAATTATTAACATGAGTACAAATGATACTTGCAGCCTTTAACATATCCATTACCCTACCCCCGGATAAAAGTAGACAAGCAGTGGCTTGGGAGAATAAAATTTTATTTAATTTTATGGAATAATATGGAATAATAGTAAGTAAAATTATGTCGACCTTACTGGACGAGCATATTAATGATAAGATAATATGAAGGTAAGTAAATGATAATTGACAGGTAGAATAGAAGTCAATTATGATAAGTAAAATATGAAATACAATACACATGATAATTGTATGAAATACAATACAGGTAATTGTATAAATAATAAAAAGCCAAAAAGGCAAGATAAGGAGAGGGGGGGTGGGAAATGTTTTTAGTCTTTGTGTAGTGACTGGATCAAGGCTCGATTGACGGCCTTTGCATCGTTGGCCTTGATGTATGCCCGGTGGGCATTGGATTTCCAGCCACCGTAGCGCTGGATGGACAACTCAGGCAGGCCCGCCTGGTATGCCTGAGTTGCGGCGGCCTTACGTAGGCTGTGGAGGGTGTACGTGGAAGGCTGTCCTGCTGCCTTCAGCAGGGCCTTCCATTCTCGGGTGAGAAGTCTCGTGGTGACCACGTCCCCGGCCGCGAGGGTGAGGAACGGGGCCTCGGGGCTGGTCGTAGGGACGGCCGCGATCATATCGGTGATAGCGCGTACCGGACACGCTGCGACCTCGGGGGACGCCTGGATGACCACAGTTTTTTCCTCCCCCACCAGTTGTAGGTTCTTGGCCGCCTTGATACGGACGGTCACTTCCGTCGGCGTGACCACCACGTCGCGGCGCGACAGGTGTCGCGCAGGGTCGAACTTGGCGGCCGACGGTGGGGCGACCTCGCTCTGCCGCAGGGCCGCGTAGTATATGATGAGTATCCCAGCCCGCAGCACCAGGTGGGTCGGCGAGTGTGTGAGGGCCGCGAGGGCCGCCCTGAGGACCTCCATGGGGACCGGAGGCTTGATATTTGGGACGTACGATTTGTTGCGCCTCATTGCCTCCAGGGCGCGCTTCACTCTGTAGTCCTCTGTCGGCGCGACGTCCCCTCCCGTCAGTCGCAGATGCGACCGCACATGGGATAGTTGATTCGCGACCGTCGCCGGGGAGGGGGCGTGGTCCGAGACGTATTCGAGGTACGCCGTGATGAAGCTGGTAGTGGGTTTCTGGGCGTCGGCACCCATCCGCCGGCAGAATGCGAGGTATGTCGCGACGGCACTCCGCTGGTTCGCGACCGTTCCGGGGGCACGCGCCTCGCATTGCCGCGCAGATGCCCTCGTCTGGAGTAAGAGCAGCTCTGGATCTGCAGACGAGACGGAAGACAGGGTTAAAACACACGTGGGTGCAGGGAAAGACCTCGAGGAGGGAATGGAAATTTCTGAACATCGAAGCCGTATCGAAGTCCCTCGAGGTCAGATGGGCCCGACTGAGAGCATCCGCGACGGTGTTGAGTTGAGTGTTGAGAGCATCCAGGCCTGGCGGGCACACTCGGCCAGAACGGGGTTCCTGGCACGCCCCGATGTGAGTGCCTGGACGGTTCCCATGTTGTCGCAGTAGACTTCCACGCGAGACCCCCTGTCCCGGTCTGTGATGAACGTGCACATCGCGAACACCGTGTTTAGGGCCTCCAACTCAGCGATGCAGCCGACCGGGTCGTTAACCGGACAGACCTGTCCGGAGTAGCAGTACGTGCCGTCCGTACCTCCGATGCCCGAGAGACACGCGTCCACGATGAGGCACTTGGTCGGGGGTCCTTGCGGGATAATGGCGTGGCCATTCCATCCCTCGGCAAAGCGAAGGAACCAACCGAGGTCCTGCCTCATATCGGAGTTAATGTTCAGGTAATACCCACTCATGCCTCGGAGGGCCTCGAGGAGTTTACTGACGAATGGGCGTGCCGCCCTGATGCACTTTGACACATGTAGTACGCGCCCGAGGACGGATTGAAGCTGGCGTTTCGTCAGAGACCGCTTCATGGACACGGCCCTCACGTGTTCTCGGACCTCGTGAAGCTTGTCCTCGGGCACGGTAAGTGACATCTCGGCGGCGTTGATCACTATGCCTAGCCACGTCATGACCTGGGCCCTGTTTTTCAGTCACGACAATTGTTATGGGCGACGTGTTTTTGCCGTCAGTGTTCGATAGACACGACACTTTAGTGAATAGGCGATATGTCGTGAGTCTAAGAGGCGTAGGGCAGCCAAACGTGTTTTTCAGTCACGACAATCGTGGGGTCACGTGATCGAAAATGTCGCGCAAAGTGTCGTCTGTTCATGATACCTATGGACATGTCGTAGAGAATGCGCAACTTCACTTTCCGTGGGAATTAAGCGATGAAATTTTAACACGAGTAAGGTAAATATAACACCTATAATCGTCCCAAATATGAAGAAAATCGGCTGCATCGTTGTGAAGTTATAGGCGTTTGAATTTCGTCATAGCAATCGTCTGCTTTGGTGGCCAGTGTATTTTCCCGACGCCTCCGCTAATTTATGCAGCGACCTTGAGATAGACTGCGGATCAGGAGGTCGGAGGGTGACTGGCCACCAGAGAAGACGATTGCTATGACGAAATTAAAACGCCAATAACCTCGGAACGGTGCAGCTGATTTTCTTCATATTTGGTACGATTATAGGTTATATGTATCCCTTACTCGTATGAAAATTTCATGGCTTAATTCCGTCGGGAAGTGGAGAAATCTTCTATATATGCACAGTGATGTGTTATAGAACCTAAGACAGTTCTATACTTGTCGTGACGGCCGACAGTTTTAGCGGCGATCGTGAGTGGCGCACTACGATCGTGTCTATAGAACAGCGGCCATTTTGTGTCTTCTAGAATGTCGTGGAATCGCTGGACGATCGTACAGTATCGTTGCCCGACGATGTCGTTACTGAAAAACAGGGCCCTGGCTCGGGGGCTGGGCTTTACTACGGGCCTCGGGGAGCCCGAGTTCCGTCAGCAGTTCTCGGGCCGTCCGGAAGTCGGCCTCGGATTTCTCTCTGTTGGGTGAGAGGATTATGACGTCGTCGAGGTACATGCAGGCCTCGACCCCCTTCTGTGCGAGTATCGCGACGACTGCCTCCGCGACACACTGCATATGGTACGAGGAGGCATGGGCACCAAAGGGCATCGCCGTATCACAGAAGTACCCGTCCCTCCACGCGAAACACAGAAGGGGCCAGTCCAGGGGGTCGCACCGGAAGTTTTTATACGCCCTCGCGATGTCGATCGAGCACATATAACTTCCGGTCCCCGAGGCCACCAGGCGGCCGACGAAACTGTCGACGGTCGGGAGGCCATGCTCTCTCTCCTCGCCGTACACCGAATTCTTCACCACAAAACTGTTGACGCTGTCGTTTTTAGGGTACGTCATGTCGGTGATGACACGACGGTCGTCGGTCCCCCTTTTCTCGCGTGTCATCAACGGCGACACGTGACACCAGGGTTCAAAGGGGGGAGCCTCGTACGGCCCTAGGAGGTTGCTGAACCCTCGTTCCTTGTTGATGAAACTGTCCAGCTGATCAGGGTATCCCGTGGCACTGGGGTGATTGGGCACGCCCCTCGTATCGCTAACGGGGCCGGTGTATCCCAGGGGAAAGCCGTATCTGATGAAGCCCAGGAGCTCCTCCCTCCCGGGGAGGCCCGTGAGGTACCGCTCCCACGCCGGGATACACAAGTCTGTGGGGAGGTCGATGCGCGCCGCCACCCGCCACCGCCACCGTACATCAGCTTCCTGTTGCACGCGTGTATGGAGTGCGTGCACATCCGGCCAACGGAATCACAGAAGGAGCACACGTGAATCCATTTGATGTTACCGTCCTGGTGCCCGTTCCGTTGGCGGCACCCCCTCTCTGAGTTGTAAGCTCGGCAGGGGAGCTCCCGTCCCCCGGCCTTGCCGCCGTCGTGGCCGTTGGTCGTGGTGGTCGTAGCCGTCATAGCCAGGCGCACACGTTCATCCTGGATCCGCACGTGATCCGACCAGTAAATCCGCCCAGCCTCGACCTGGTCGAATACAAAATCGGACCAACGGCGGACCCCGGCCCACGGTCGAGACTGCGCATCCACCGATACTTGTGAGAGATGCCTGTACATATCCCTCCTGTGTTCCTCGGGGACCGCTCTGTGGTCCTCCATCATCACGAGGAACGCACTGACGTATTCCATAGGTCCGAGGGTGCCCCTGACCTCGAGTTTCTGCGCGAGGGTTTACAGACCCTCGCGCTCAACATACATATACGGCTTCGAAATACTTTTAGAATGAAAGTCAGTAGTACTCTTACCGGCCGTACGGTCGTGGGGCATGGCCTCTCGGTCTATCTCTCGCTGCAGGTGATGTTCCGGTAGGTAACGGTCACGGAGGGCCCGTGGGGCGGGGAGGCGCGAGGCCTGGTCCTCGGCCCATTCCCGCGTCCGATCCTCAGCCGGGGTGCGTGCCTCGCGCACCGTCGGCGGGTGATGAGAGACCCGGCTGGGCGACCGTTGTCTGGACATCGCTGCTAGGGTGGCCATCATGGTGTCCATCTTCGCCTCCAGTGCGGTCATACGAGACGTCTTGACCGTTGATCCTCGTTCCGAGACGGATTCGATCTGATCGTTTGCCGCCTCGCTCCCTCTCGGCGTTCCATCCGACTGTACCTGAACAGAAACCTCCGGTGCCCTCGAGGTGCTGGCGACGGGAGTATTTCTTGTCGTGGGACCCATTCTCCTATAGTCGTAGAGGTACTTTCACGTGTGTATGGTGTGCTGGCCTATACTCATGGAGTATGAGGCTGCGAGCACGTGGCCAAGAATAACGAAAAAGTACTGTAGTACGTGTGTACTGCAGGGAGGTTGAAGGAGAAGTGAGGCCGGGGTCCGGACCGGGCTGTACCACGTGACCTCGTGGTGGGTGAGAAAGCCGCGAGGGGGCAGGAGGGGCGCCCGGGAGGCGCGGTAGAGGGGGACACCGGAGGTGGCAATGACTCCCCCTGAGCAGAGCCCATGAGAATACAATGATGCCAAAACAGTTGATAGGTCTTCAACCTTGCCTTGTTTTTCTGACCTTACAGATTTCATTTTGTTCATTCCCTATAATTGGTTTACTTTAGCTTTGCCCATTATTCATTATGAGCTATCTATCTCTAAGCTCTCTGCCCTGCTCTGTTTTTCTTCTGTTTTGTTGCTCATCTACCCTGTTTTCTGTCCCATCAACTTGCCCTAAATCTATAGTAGGTTCTGTTCTGCCTACTCCACTGCTTCACTTGACCAGTAGCCAGTTAAAGCTCTGATCATTCTAGAGGAGGTTCATACTGATCTCTCAGACGCTGTTGCAGCCTAGCAAGAGAATTCGTCTTCACATTTAAAGGACTCGTCTGAGGAGAGCATGTCTCCCATACTGTCACAACTAGGAGGTCGTCCCGCTAGTTCCATTAAACGAACCGAACATTCGTTCTCGTTGAATGGGTAGCTCCCATTCAACATCTTAATTCTATTTCATCTTTGTTGTTGTTTTGTGAACGTGCATCATGTGCACCTTTTGCTGTGCACCTGTCATGACATTCCATATGACATGATCGACAGGTGTGACTTGCTCCACCGCTTGATAACTAATTTGTTTATTCTGTGATTATTGAACAAACACTTTGAATCTTCTTCTCTGAAGTCAACTTCATTAATTCTTTATCATGATTCTCTCGATTCTTTACCAACTCAGGTCTTGTTCCAAGTCCATAGCTGTATATTCCACTTACACAAAGCAGCCTTTAAAGTCATGTGCTATGACTTCTTTTAACAAATCATTGATTCTATAATAATCTTGTATTTTTCTATCTTTCCCTTCTAGATGTTCATCAGTTCTTTATTACACACTTGGCCTGCCATAGGGTCCTATAAGATTCTATTTCTTTAATGAGTCTTTGCTTAATTGGCCTTAACTACATAAACTTGCCTTTAATTTATAAAATGTCAATGATTATAACCTATAATTAAAATCATTTCCATACTTCTTTTTAATTCAATCTCTGAAAACTGTTCCTGTATTTATTATAACAAGTTTCTATTTTAATTGGACTATTTCATTAACAAAATCAAAATGTCTTGATTTGTAAAGTCTGAAAGTACAGCCAAAAGTTTTGTTCTAAGTATAAAGTTCCTCACTGTTAGTGTATCCAATAGTTTTTAACATTAAGAGCTAATAATTTGCTATGGCATCATCAGACACTTATCGGACACTCATCCGGATGTGGAGCTTGTTCACTGACACAAGCAGAGCCATTACTTAGACACCAGTATGCCCTCTATCAGTAAGACCAATTTGTATAGACATGTAGGGAAATTGTTCACATGTTCTCACTTAAAGGTATCATGATTCTCAATCTTAAATCACTTTCCTCTATGCGCCATCAGTACTAAGAACCAAATGGTGTACTGATAAGTATTTCCGGTATACTAGCTTTCTCTGTTACAGGCTGACAATTAAATCTTACCAGCTGGCAATGAATTTACAGGATTCTCTCTATGTTCCAGCTTTAAGCCAGCTTAACCCTTTCAGCCAATACTTTATATTATACTGTAGTCTTTCTGGGATGTAAATACCATTTCAAACAAAATAACACAAAACATGTACATTTGGCTATACAACATGGATAGATAGATGTTCATAATAGCATTGATACTTTATATTTCAATACTATAGCTTTAAGTCATACACTTTTCAACTCAATTCCAACACAATAGGGTTAGATTTAGATCCAGCAGCCGACTTTTAACTCTTCTGTGACTGTGTTTCAGTATCCCCAACACACATTTTAATTCAATATATACTTAGAACCACTTATTTCAGATTATTTCAAATAATACTTGATTATTATGTCTGTACTTAATACTTATTTTTATTTATTATAGATAGGATATGTTTCAAGACCTTTTAGATATACATTTCTTAACTTTAAGTACCACAGGGTTAAATACAGTTCCAGCTAACGAATTTCATGACATTCTGAGCTTTACGGGTAGTGAAGTTCAATATGTTCAATTCCACAGCCTTAGTTACTCATTACAAAAAATTTATTCACTTTGCTTTGTATACCTCCAAATCTCCCTCAAAGTTCCTTATTTCTCTATAGAGCCTTAGGTAATGTTAACTTAGCAATTATTACCTCACTTCCAATAATTTCCCCAAATATTTCAAACCAACTTTTCAGATTTTCTGAAAACACAAATCTAACAGTGTATCATACTATAGTAGACAGCTTCACACTTCTCAAATCTGCTCACTGTGGGCGCCCACCTCTCAGCCATTATTTTTCAAAAATACTATAGTATTTGCCTCCCAGTCTTTATTTTCTCTATAACATCTTAATGTTAATCAGTTAATGCAATTATCACATCTTATTTCACTAATTTCCACAATTATTCCAAACCAAATTTCGGATTTATAACACATTACATTTTAATGGTGAGTACCCCCCACAGCTTTCTCGGAACCAGGGAGCTGTTTCACTAGAAGCTGCAAGTGTCGCTCTGTATAATAGTGGCACCACAGCGACAGTGTGCGTTTCATCAGGAGGTGCACTCAAGCGTGAACGGCACTCGGGAAAGGAGCGACACCAACAGTGGCAGTGACCATTTCATCAGGAGAATTGGTGTTGCTGTTAGTGTCACTGTGGAGCCTCTGTAAGCGACAGGGTCTACCCTGTCGTTTGTTACATGCAAAGAATACTCTCACCCACTTCCCAGTGTATTTTTCGCTAATTTATGCAGCGACCTTGACATTGACTGCGTATCGGGAGGTCGGAGGGTGACTGACCACCAGAGCAGACGATTGCTATGACGAAATTCAAAGACCGATAACTTCGGAACCGCTTGGCGGATTTTCTTCATATTTGGTACGATTATAGGTTATATATATGCCTTACTCGTGTAAAAATTTCATTGCTTAGTTCCTACGGGAAGGGGTGAAATCCCACGTCATCGCGGCCCGTTGACGAATAGATTCGAACGTCAAACGCGTGTGCATAGCGACAGCTGTGCCAACAGTGACAGCTAGTCCCACCTCAACAGCGACAGCACTGATGAAACGCAAATTTGGGCTTGACACTGTTGCTGCCACTGTTGGTGCTACTGTTGTGGTCTCACCTCTCACTTTCACTCCACTACTAGTGAAACAGCTCCCTGGGCTCACTGCCGCAGCAGGCGCCAGCTGCTCAGGCTGTGTTCTACTCATAAAAACAACATGCTGATAGCAGCATCCCCTGCTCCCACCGGGTATATAAGAATACAGTGAAACTTCCATAGGAATCTTCAAACCTTCATATCTTCCTAAAGGCTCTGTTCCATATAGCCGAATTGACCCACAACTAACCCACAACTCACTACATCCTAATTTTATTTTTAGCCGACTGGTGTGTGTCTGACCCACATCTGATGCACGTTGTTAGAATGGAGGAGGTCCCACCAGGACTGTAGCATATCGGGCCTGGGACTGTGGTGTCTCTGTAGTGCGTCGGCCCATCTGGGTGGGGGGTCCAGATGTTGACCAGCCCCGTCCCCTTTGATTGCAGTGATACTGGCCTCTGTGTGCGGTGTGTTGTGACTTAATCGCCGGTGTCACTGAGGGGCGTCGCGTGGCATATCTTTCGCGCCATCGGGCCCTCTCATCCATTGCTCCGACATATGGCGCAACACCCTATCAACCTCAGTTACATCCGCCCACCAACATATGTATATCCCAGTCCAGATGTACTCCAGTGTAAGTCTGAAAAAACAGATATTTCCTGGCCAAACAGCTGCAGTCCTCACACCGTCTTCTCTATGTAAATTCAATCTAGTTA
The DNA here is from genome assembly GCA_950022655.1 of Alentia gelatinosa. Lineage (NCBI taxonomy): Eukaryota > Metazoa > Annelida > Polychaeta > Phyllodocida > Polynoidae > Alentia > Alentia gelatinosa. The sequence continues at coordinate 21,454,066 of OX465584.1, read as the reverse complement.
TTACCTCCATTATATTTCCGACCACTTTCACTTCCACTTTCACCTCCAATAAATAGATAGTAAATACTAATAATTTTATGAATTTTAAATGGTATTTATGAATTTTAAATGATCTTTCATGTTCAGTGGATTGCTCTACATCACTATATTGATATACTACAGACTTTTCTCTAGCAAGTTCGACTAATTCTTAGGTTGACACTATACTTTTGTTTTAAAATATGTACCAACATTTTAATTATTAATGTTATATATGTTGCATATATACACTGACATATTATTTGCGCACGTGCTCAGAGATCCTCCCGCCTCATTCAAAGGGACTCTGGGTCATTAGCTAGGTCAGTCCCGTCTACCGCCCTAGTACGGTTATGCAACATAGTACAATGAGGGGTGTGTGCTTCGCGGGACAGACCCCACCACATGACCGGTTCACCAGACGACCGGATACCTGGTTCCCGCCGCTCGGGCGTCTTCAATCGCACACGTGTTTGCGGGCCATTTTCATTTTCCCGCCACTATTCATGATAACCTATATAGAATCACGGTCTCCAAATCACAAATCACAAGTCATTCTGTTATTGGAAAGGACACATTGCAACATCGGACCATCGGATGAAAATGCCTCCCAAATCAAAACGCCTTGGGACTACACGCCCAGGATCAGCGCGTGCCCGGGGGGGAACTCGCGGTCGGCGGGGGAGAGGCGCGGCCCCACCCACCTCCACGTGCGATTCCATGAAAGAAGTTGATTCAACTTCTGCCAAAGTTAGTGTGGCTACTGCTACACCTTCTACACCTTCTCTGGGAAACAGTGGAGAAAGTGCCAAGGACATTTTTCAGAAGCTGGAGAACGTTTCTTCTAAAGAACAGGTTTGCAAAATTTATTCTGTAAACATCCCAGCTCATCATGCTGTAGAGGGAGAGGGAGTTGTTATAACTCTTGCGGATCAGGCAGTGGCCCCCCTAGTCGGTGAGGATTCCGATTCCCAGTCGACCGCTGATTCTGCTGATGTTCCATTTGACTACTCGGAACATCACGGTTCTCCTTCACCAAAAAGTGTGGAACAGTCGCCCGGGAAAAAAAAAGGGTCTCAGTCGGGGGAGGAGGATGTGGAGGAGGAGAATCAGGCCGAGGACCATGGGGAACATCAGGGTTGTATTCCTCCCACACAAAGCTCATCCTCCCGAGTGAAGGATACCGATGAGTCTGAAGCAGATGGTGAGGACGGTGTTGGAACATCTGAGGCTGCACGTTCTGAAAGGGAGTTGTGTCGCCTGTGGGAGGCACATCCACAGTTGTACGATCTCTCCAATCCAGAGTACCGGGACCCCCAAATCCGGTGCCCTATCCAATCGAAAATGGCCTCCAAACTCGGGATATCACGTAAGTAACATTTTCAATTGTTTTGTTAAAGGCATTTTCCATAGTTATTGATGTTCTGTATCAGTGCATATTTGTGTAGTGGTCATAGGATGTACACCCAGTGTACATTTGTCTATTCTACATGTATCACATTTATATAAATTCAAATATTATTCACCGGCCTATGTGGAACCAAAACGGAATAAAATGTGTGGAAATTTGTGGAATGTAATTATCTGGAAATAATACCGATTTTGGAATTACTTAATACTAACTGTAACACCTAGAAAAGAAATTAAAAATCCCTATGAATGTAGTCTTTGGGTGGTCATGTAATATATACATACCCTCTAGTTGTAACGCTACCGTTTCATGGGCCATAACAGCGTACTTAAGAGAAATACTTTGTTTTGCAGCAGAGGATCTACGTCGTAAAATGGCCTCTCTGCGCACACGATTCCAGAAAATATCGGCCATACCGCCTTCTGGAAGTGGTGCACGCAAGCTGACAACACATGCACGTGCTGTGACATCCCTGTTGGCCTTCCTTAAAAACCATGTAAAGACGGGGAGCGGCCGCTCCAACTACAAATCCCAACATGTGGGAAGAGTAAGTAATACTTCAAATATTGTGTTGTACTATAACTTGTAACACAACATTTATCCCATACAATATTGAGTATTATTCATGTGGCATTAGTTCAATATCATATCGTTATTAAATCTTGGTTAGTACACACCAAGTATTCGGTAAATATACTCGTGAACCACAAAGGAATAATAGCTCCACAAAATAATGGTGGTGGGACATATTTATCACCTTGGTATGGAATACCATAAGTATGCTATTTTCTCTGATTTCTTTTAATATAATCACCTTTTAAAAACGAACATTTCATATTGTGTGAACATGGAAAAGGCTGGCAAATTTAATATATTAATGTTGATACATCTCTCAAATGTTGCCTATACTTACAGATGATTGTATACTAGTTTCTTTTCATATAAACTAAAATAGAATCACCTTTGTATTTTCCAGCAAGAAGTGCAAGAGCCACATGTTGAATGTGGTGCGTCTACTGGTGCTGGTCAGGTGGACGATGATGGGCTGCCATCACCCATCAAGAATCATTCCCCAGGCAGGCAGCGTGTGGGGACACCCAGCAAGCGACCCTCTCCACCATGTACACCCAGACATGCACAACTTATTGGGGAAACCGTGCGTAGATCACCGCGCATTGCTCATAGTTCAAAGCAACGCACTGTTATACACGATGACAGTGCATCAAACCAGAGCGGCTCTACAGGTGTTGGTACGCACACCAGTGCCAAGCGCGGTCCCAAGGCTCGGAAGAGCTTGGCAGCCGAGGGAAATTTGGGTGGTACACCGGCAGGCAGAAAGAGTGGTGCAGCAGCAGACACTTCTTATTCTACCGAGTTCCCTGACCCCCCACTCCCCACACGCAAAGACACTCGTCGAGGACGGCAACGCGAAAAAGAGAACAAGGACAGTGAAATTGTGGAATTGATGCAAAAAAGTAGTGGCCAAATAGGGGACATAGCCACTGCCATGGTTGAAACCGTGTCCACTCTTAAACATGAAAAACCGAAATCCCGTGACACACAGACTTGTTTCTGTGAAACAGTGAAGACAGTCATGGATGGTATGTCCAAACCTACAATGCTACGCTTCATGGGAGAGGTTTTCTCCCTTATAAACCAGTATACTTCTGAATAATTTATTCACTTATAACTCCTGGTATGCCTGGTTTAGTTGGTAATCGCACCATCGTTCCGAACTCTGCACTCCCATATTATTTTTTTCCCAAATGCCGGTACATTACTCGGTAAAAAACATGCAAATTGATTTGTCATCTTCAATAAAAAATAAATACGGGTCTGAATACCTGCACTTGTAACTTTATCCACGCATTAATAAAATTGCCATACCGTAAGAAATGTATCTCTTTCGTTTTCTCAATTTTTATATTGTCCATTGTATAGGAAATAACGACTCCCACCTGCATGCGGTAATAATATATTATAAATATCATCGATAATGGAACTTATATCTTGCAAGTCTAATTACACATATAAGCCAAGATGTGCAAATTTTGCATAGGAAGTGTAACATTTATTTCAAATAGAAGTACAAATATCTGTCATAACTAACTCAGCATAAGTGTCATCTTCATGTCGTGTGGTATATTAAACAATTAAGGTTTCCATAATAATCCGCTAGAGACCGCCACTGTAGTATTGATCTCATTAACATAATATCGAAACGAGGCTTTGACCTACTTTTGACCGTGACTTACCGGTGAACCATTGGAGATGTCGCAAAAAAACAAAAACCAATTCGCCAAGTTATGGGCGGCGGAGGAATTACTCTACAAAAAGACTGATCCAGCATATCACAAACGTTCTCTACGTTCGCAAGCGATCCAGAGAATCGCCAAAACAGTTGGGGAAACAGGTGGGTTCATTACTAATCGATCGATACTTTTGTGCTATATTGATGTCTGTAAAAAAATTTCAAGATGGCGACTGTCCGAAAATTTCCCAGAAGTTTTTTGTCTGATATTGGGTGATTTGACTGAGGGATAAGCTTCTCTTTCTAGTTTTTCTTAAGCACTACTGCCTACTCCTCCTGTTATGTAACGAGAACGGCAAAAGTTTGAATCTTTTTTCCCCGCAACAGGGATGCCGGAGACACCGATTCGTGTGTGGTTAACTACTACTAGATGGCTAGGAGTGTAATTTGTCACAAAGTGTTACACAGTTGGGGGGGGGGGGGGTTGCTGCGATGAACCGATGGCGCGATTAGAAAAAATCAATGTAATGATTTTGAATGGGGTTATTAAAAAATTTTTGTGGTTTTCATTTCTCAGTTGAGGTGGTAAAGCGCCAAATGACATCGTACAGAACCACATATCAGCGGGCGGCCCGACAAGGGGCACAAACAGAGAGGGAGGAGGAAATATTTAAGAAATTCAGCTTCCTCAGTCAACACACGAAAGACGGCCTTTCGGGGGAGTGCAGTGGAGGGCGGACCAGTGGACTGTGGGGGGCGAAAGGTGGAGTGTCGGCGGGGTGCAGCGGAGTCTCGGCAGGGTGCAGCGGAGTGTCGGCGGGGTGCAGTAGCGGCGGCTGGGGGTTTAGCAATGGCGGAAGTACATCGGAAGAAACAATATCAGTGGTAAGCAGCACTAAAGAAATATTATAAGATTTATTCCGCCAATTACAATACTTTGAAAAAAAGGGCTAACATTGTTATAGTATAATTCTAATAATTTCCAAACTTGCGAACTTGGACAATCAAAATAGAAATTTTACTTGCATACCCTTCACAGAACAATTTATAACCATTGCTGCAGTTTTCTACAGTGTTGGGCCATCGGCTAATCGCATCGCGTAACGCCATTTTATTCTGTAAATGCTATGTCTGAAAAAAACTGTGATACATACTGAGGGACACAACAGCATTCGAGTTAAAACCGTTTATTTCAAACCAAATATTTAACAGTGCTTGAACATAAAGAAATGAATATAGTTTGCGTGAATTAATTAGTTGAATGAGAGGAGATTGCAATTTCGTCTTTTCTTTTAAAAGGAGAGGGATGACCAGAGTAACGACAATTTGTCCGACCCGGAGTGGCAACCGGAGGAAATCGTGCAAAGGGTGGCGGGTGCGGTGGGCCCAAGACGTGGTCCAAAAAGGGGTGTGAAAAGGGGAGCCGAAGAAGCACCTCCTCCCCCGGAGAAGAGACACACCTTTGATGAGGGCGCACCAGCCCCCATCATCCACCAGCAAATTTCAGAGAAAAGAAAAATCCGACCTCCCCCCAAAAAAAGACACGCCCCTCTACAAGTAGGTTCCCCCTCCCCCCAGCAGCCGAAGACACCCGTGATGAGACACACCCAACTGGCCGGCGCCCTGCGAATGGACCCAGTGCACCTCAGTCCACAGGTACAGACCCACACACCTTCGCCGGAGACACCCTGGATGAGACACACCCAACATGCCGACGCCCTGCCACCGGACCCTGTGCCCCCCCGCCCACAGGTACAGACCCACACACCTTCGCCGGAGACACCCTGGATGAGACACACCCAACATGCCGACACCCTGCCACTGGACCCTGTGCCCCCCCGCCCACAGGTACAGACCCACACACCTTCGCCGGAGACACCCTGGATGAGACACACCCAACACGCCGACGCCCTGCCACCGGACCCTGTGCCCCCTCGCCCACAGGTACAGACCCAACTGGCAGACGCCCTCTCACAGGAGACAGTGCCCCCCAGTACACATGTACTTTCACCCCCCCAACAGCCTGGGGCGCCCTGGATTACGGAGAGCCTGGAGGACTACGTAATGGACTTGCCCCCACCACGCCTAGGCGGACCGCGCCCGCTGGATCCGGTGAGCATGCAAATTAAATCAAATTCTTTCAGAAAATTTTCACAGTCAGGGAATACTAATACTTTTTAATATGAAGTATACTGGTGTGACAATTAGCTATGGAAGATAAAAACCGTATATATAAAATTTGTAACCAACATTAAAAGATGATATCAAATGTGTACAAAACAGTAAAATATTATATGAAAACCGTACCTAATAACAACAGGAGAAATATATAAGGAGTACAGTACATAATGCCAACAAAACCAAGTCAAAGGAAAAGTCCAACATTCCATTATCTGCTCACATTCACCAAAACACAAAATGTAGTACAGGTTACAATAGAACAGCACATCATTATACAGGACCACAACACTCTGGTTTCCTACTTCACAAATGGTGATAGAGAAAATCTTCTTTCCAGCCAGTAAAAACAATTTTAATGTCTAAATTTCCATGACTTACATACATTCAAATTCCAGGACGGCTCTCTGCGCACTATGTCGAGAAGACTGTGGGGAATGTACATAGACAGCATGTTGGACCGTATGCGGCCAGAGGTACAGGAACTGTTCATGGGCCGTATATGCCACATTGCGGGGGAGTACGTTTCGCTGTAGGTGTGTATGTCCCACCTCGACTGGTTGGTAACAACACTTATAATTTTCCCACATGTTAAGCCATACGGTGCTGCCAATGTACGGACCCAACCCCAACACACCACTCCTTCAGCCGTAGACGCAGCGACTTGACATAATCACTGTGGTTGCGCTGACTTCGGCCGCTGCGCAACTCATCCCAGTTATCGTCTCTGCGCCACGTCCCAGCATATTCCCTACGATCCAGCCCCTCCCAATCGATCATGTTTGGTGGCATGTACTCTGAGGGGGCCCTTACCCCTAGGAAATTATGGAGTGCCACACACCCCAGAATGACTGCCTCAACACCCCGGGGCTCCATATCCTGTTCCCGCTTGAAGATGCGAAACCGCATTGCCAAAATGCCAAAAGCATTTTCTACAATGCGGCGCGCACGACTCAAACGGTAATTGAAGATTCGTTCCTCATAACTCAGATGCGAAGCGGGAAAGGGTTTCATCATATGTTCCCCCAAAGCAAAAGCGTCGTCCCCAATAAAAAAATAGGGGAAGTCCTCAGCTGTACCTGGTAGTGGGGAAGACCGTGGGAGGTTCAGCAGGTTTTCCTCACTCATTAGGTCATGGTAGAATTGACTCTCTTTCCATAAGGCTGAGTCAGACGACCTTCCCTGTGCCCCCGCATCAACATAGATGAATTTGTAGTCTGCATCTACCACGGCCATTAGGACCACCGAAAAAAAACTTTTGTAGTTGTGGAACAGTGATCCACTCTTCCCGGGACAACGTATACGAATATGTTTTCCATCGACAGCACCGATCACATTGGGAAAGTTCCACTTGCGCTTGAAACCGTTAGCCACTTCCTTCCAGGCAGCAGTAGTTGATGGAGTCTGATAAATCAAATGACAAAACGAAAACCAAACCGTTATAATAATTTGTCTTTTAATCGGCTAAACATCTTCATATCGGGTGCAGCATTGGGTGCAGCATCGTGTGAACCGTCAGCTGGACCATCGGCTGGACCAACGGATTGACCATCGGCCACACCGACCACACCATCAACACACCTGGACCACACATGGACCACACATCAACCACACCTCGACCACAGACCACACCTCAACCAAACACACACCACACCTCAATCACACATCAACCACACACCCACCACACCTCAGTCACACATCAACCACACACCACACCTCAACCACACACCACACCTCAACCACACATCAACCACAAACCACACCACACCTCAACCACACACACACCACACCTTAACCACACACACCACACCTTAGTCACACATCAACCATACTACCACCACACATCAACCACACCTCAACCACACACCACACATCAACCACACTACCACCACACCTCAACCACACACCACACCTCAACCACACATCAACCACACACCATACCACACCTCAACCACACACACACCACACCTTAGTCACACATCAACCACACTACCACCACACATCAACCACACCTCAACCACACACCACACCTCAACCACACACCACACATCAACCACATTACCACCACACCTCAACCACACATCAACCACACACCACACCACACCTCAACCACACACACACCACACCTTAGTCACACATCAACCACACTACCACCACACATCAACCACACCTCAACCACACATCAACCACACTACCACCACACATCAACCACACCTCAACCACACCTCAACCCCACACACACCACACATCAACCACACCTCAACGAAACACCCAGCACACCTCAACCATACCTCAACCACACACACACCACACACCCACCACACATCAACCTCACCTCAACCACACCTCAACCACACACACACCACACCTTAGTCACACATCAACCATACTACCACCACACATCAACCACACCTCAACCACACACCACACATCAACCACACTACCACCACACCTCAACCACACACCACACCTCAACCACACATCAACCACACACCATACCACACCTCAACCACACACACACCACACCTTAGTCACACATCAACCACACTACCACCACACATCAACCACACCTCAACCACACACCACACCTCAACCACACACCACACATCAACCACATTACCACCACACCTCAACCACACATCAACCACACACCACACCACACCTCAACCACACACACACCACACCTTAGTCACACATCAACCACACTACCACCACACATCAACCACACCTCAACCACACATCAACCACACTACCACCACACATCAACCACACCTCAACCACACCTCAACCCCACACACACCACACATCAACCACACCTCAACGAAACACCCAGCACACCTCAACCATACCTCAACCACACACACACCACACACCCACCACACATCAACCTCACCTCAACCACACCTCAACCACACATACACCATCCACAAATCCAACATACATAGCATAAAGAACACCCGGCACTGGGACCCCGGACTTGTACTGTACCGACCGATGGTCCACCCGATGTTCCCCATGATGCTACGATGGTTCATGCTTCATACGATTGAGCGATAACACGATTTACCTACCGACTGACTTAGCTTGTTATATATGATGAACCTTGTCACCCCTTTCGACTAGGTAGAAACACTGGATTATGTGGGAACCTAATAAGTCCTATGAAGCCAGGCCAGGACTTTGTTATATTTCTAAAATACTAATTGTGTGTAGTTAAATGTGTGTGTAAGGGGCCAAAGATTGTATATTCACTAACCGATAGGAATTCCTCGCGTAGAACGTTGAATATGACCGTGCAAGTTTCGCGTATGATAGGCAGTACCGTGCTCCTCCCCACCAAGTAAGCCTGGTGTAGTGTCTTCACAGAATCGCCTGCCGAACCAAAAATAAGTTATTCGTTATTTACAGGAATAATAATTATCCACACCAATTGACCAAAATAGTACAAACTATGTAGTAGCCTAGTAGAAAACAAAAACATTAAAGTGCCCTTAAGTTTGTGCTTGTGAAAATAGTGCTTAGTGCTTTGTGGCTAGTGATATAACGGAAAGTATCATACCGAGGGCTAGATAACGGATGGTGAGCGACAGTCGTTCTTCCACCGTTATCGATCGCCGGAAATGGGTGTTGCGTCTGTGTAGATGTGGCCGAACCATCTCTAGAAGTTCCATATACACCGCAACAGGCATGCGCAGAGTGGACTGGAATTCACAAGGAAGACCAAGCTGCAATGTACAAAATTTATTTAACTAAATAATACTGTGCATATCAAGAAGGGCATGTGATGGGGGTAGGAGGTTATAACATTCTGCACAAAGAAGAGCCTAGAGAGTACAAAGGGAGACCACTAATATTGAAAATATCTATATATTGTCTGCCGAAGAAGAGGTAAATTATATCCATTATAAACCCAAAAAACCAACAAAGTCAGCTCCAAACCGTGTGTTGGGGACATAAAGTAATTACAGTGTTGTGTTGGGGAATACAGTGAAAACAATTTAGAGTAGAAGAGATTGAAGTACAAGGCTTACCCGAATAAATTCCACTTCAAGCTTGGGCAAAGTGTTGCGCTGGCTTTCCTCTGTCCTATCCTCTAGGAACGGTTGCATCCATATGCTGTGCCGACGTCTCCTGTGTTTTTTATGATGCCTATACCCCAGGATGAGAGAGTTGTGTACACCCACCAAGGCCACCAGAAGTGTACCAAAGGCTAAAACCTCTAAGATCTCCATGGTGTGGTCCTCCATTTTGACCACGTGCTTCTACCACGTGCTTCCAGCCGGTACACTCACCAGCCTTGAAAACTGAGCGCTACTGCGTGCGATTGACCCAGTTAGAGCAGGGTGCATCCGCCGCATCGGGGGTGTGACTGGAGGAGGGTATGACCTACATCGGGTGGAAGGTCGTGAGCGAGAGCTGGAGGGAGTTGGGAGGGGGTTGGTTGTTACGCAGTGGAAGCGCATCCCTACTAGTGAATGAGCACACCAGTCTAGTCACCCGATGCCTTACCACTTAGGAGCGGACGGTGACTCGACCATGTCTGCTATATGGAACATACTACCAGTCTATGTACACACTAGGCCCAGACCACCTTCAGCCGGGAGTCAGCGGACACACACCAGTTAGGCTCCAGTACCAGTCAAGTCCCACCCCAGCCCCACTCCAGTACAAGATTGTGAGTAAAATCGGCTATATGGAACAGAGCCTTTAATAACAGGCGGATTAACACGATTCAAAATATGGTTAAGTACCATCCAATTCTGGCACAGTTTCTTCAGTTCTTCTCATGTGGATTTATTCTATTCATTATTATACTGCCTTAACCCTTATACTTATAGGCTGTCTTTAGTTTCTCTCACACATATTTCCTCTATTCAAGACCACTTTACACAGCTTACACATTGCTCCAAACCGCCTACACATAACTGCATTACCATTTTCTCACTTTTCATATCATTTTCGTGCCAATACTCCACATAGAATTCCTTGTGGCCAAAACATGTTATTATTGAGTCTTTCCACATTGGTTTTCAGTCTCAAGCAATACACACAGTAATGTTACTTTTTCCACTTGTTCCATAAATGTTCAAAATGGTTTTTCAGTGCTCAAAACGTTCTGGTGTTATAGTGCTCAGGTGTTTTAAAAGGTGCTCAGTAAAGCCCACTACTCACAGTACTTGGTGTAACATCTTGATGGTCATCTAGTGGTCAGCTGGAGATCATCTGATGGTCATCTGGGGATCATCTTATGGAGATTGTCGTCCACACAGAGGTGTAGGGGATCCTCAGCTTTCAGCTTCCAGCTTGTTGTAGAGTGAGTCTTTCACCAGAGTCAATTAGCAGATTTATGGAGAAATCTAACATAAATCCTGGTCACGGCACCATAATGTATGTTACAAAGTACATACACAAATGCCAGGTTCATTGTAGATGTTTAATAGTTGTACTTCTTTGTTGTGTTACATTGTAGAGGGTTCTGTGAGAGGCAGCACAGGGCAGCTATCAGTGCCCTGCCTGTTCCTCTCCCGTGGCTGGCTGGTGTTCGACTCCCCCTCTTGGATAAAGGATGCGGCTCTCTTTATAGGAGGCACATTCCACAATCTCCAGTCGTAGTCACACTCTCCACACATATTACACATTGTAATGGCGTACTGTGTTACAGTGTGAGCTCTCTGCAAATAAATGAAAACATTGTGTTATACTTTTCAGAAACTACAGATTCAACTGCCGCTCCTACTACAAGTGGTAAGTGTAGATTTCTAATTACTGATATAAGGCTTATATAGACACAGCTATAGGAGATGGAGAGACATGCCTCCTACTTCAGTGCATTGCTTCACAGGAGAATGGCAATGTGTCCAATTCCTTTAGAAGGATTTCCGAAGATGTCTGTGCTATATAGAAATTCTCAAACATACATATATCTATTTTCAGATACCATTGAAACTAGTTCAACATCCAGTATCCCAGGTCAGTATTTTTTATGTCAATCAGGTCTTTTGAATCAAGAAGAATGAATCCCCTGAATCCAATCAGAAAGTACATGGAGTGAAGAAATAGATTCTGTGATACCAAGTGTTGAAATTTATGACAGGGAAAGGGCCTTTGCTTCTTCTGGCCGGGCTAGAAGGTTCCTTTTACAACATTAACAAAGAGGATGAGATGAAACTTCATCAATTCATTTGAACCGAATTTACCAATAATACCATGTGAAGAGAATCAGTTCATATCTGTTTTTCTTTAATCTCTCTGAAACTTTAGATTCAAGGGGACCTTTCATTTCAAGTGATGTGTATTTGTTACTTGGTTAGTGTAGTCCTGCACATTAATATGTTCATAAAACCTTTAATAGTGCCTTCAATAAGCAATGGATGCTTCTTTTAAAGTTGCAAAGATGTACATATTAGAAGTTTGCCAACAATGAGCTTTCAAATCTGAGCCAATCAATTTAAATATCGGCTTTTTCTTTCAGAAATCATAACCTCAACAATAACTCCTTCAACCACTGGTGAGTGGAGCATTTTTATTAGTCAAAAAAGGGCTGGTATTGACTCATGTATAAGAGACAAATTAATTGACAATATTTCATCGTATTTACATATAGAAAAAAGTAAACAACTTCTTGAATTACGTTCTCTATTGTGCATGTATTAAATATAAAGCCCTTGTGCATCACTATATCCTTACAGGTTCAACATCAACAACTTCCATATTCAGTCCACCAGGTCAGTGTTTTATTTTCCAGTCTATAAATATTTGGGATTAATCCACAAATACACAGATTCTAACGATACATCCAGTGATAAGAACTGTATATATTCAGAATAGTAATGTGCATTTGCTTCTTTATGGTCGGCTGGAAGATTTACTTCTCAATATTAACTGTTGTACTTCAATAGACTTATGACATCATTTTGGTTACTTTATCGATCAAAAGTCAAATATATATAGTAAAGCATTTCAATGTGTCTTTCCATATGCATATTTAGTGTGAGGATGATACTATTTTGTTGAATATTTCCAGTGCTGTGAGATTAACCCCTCAGATTGTAAAAGCTTACATGCAGGCCACATTGTGCTGTTGTTTGGCCTATACCCAAGGTTGTCACTTGGTCATTGCCTGTGAATACCTGTACTTTCATCATTTGAGCTAGTTTAGGGAATACCCGTCTGGATCATAGGTAAAGAATGGAGAGCAATCAAAGAGGAGATGTTGAGCTCATACTTCATTAAGAATCAACAAATCTGAGAAAATAAGCAAATACAGAAAAGTTAAATCAGTTCTAAGTCCATCTTCTTTTCTTTTTTAACAGTAGATTCAACAACACCTTTTACCTGGGGTGGTGAGTAGCATTTCCTTGATAATTGAAGTTGATCTTTAAGACATTCATTTCTTAAAGCCAATATCCCATTTTATAATTTGTTCAATGAAGAATGACTTCTTGCTCAAATATTGTTAGCGAAAACACATAGCCTATTTGATAAGAGTTGTGTCCTTGAGCTTTCTGCAAATAAATGAAAACATTACATTATACTTTTCAGAAACTATAGATTCAACTGCTGCTCCTACTACAAGTGGTAAGTGTAGATTTCTAATTACTGATATAAGGCTTATATAGACACAGCTATAGGAGATGGAGAGAGACATGCCTCCTACTTCAGTGCATTGCTTCACATGAGAATGGCAATGTGTCCAATTCCTTTAGAAGGATTTCCGAAGATGTCTGTGCTATATAGAAATTCTCAAACATACATATATCTATTTTCAGATACCATTGAAACTAGTTCAACATCCAGTATCCCAGGTCAGTATTTTTGATGTCAATCAGGTCTTTTGAATCAAGAAGAATGAATTGCCCTGAATCCAATCAGAAAGTACATGGAGTGAAGAAATAGATTCTGTGATACCAAGTGTTGAAATTTATGACAGGGAAAGGGCCTTTGCTTCTTCTGGCCAGGCTAGAAGGTTCCTTTTACAACATTAACAAAGAGGATGAGATGTAACTTCATCAATTCATTTAAACCGAATTCACCAATAATACCATGTGAAGAGAATCAGTTCATATCTGTTTTTCTTTAATCTCTCTGAAACTTTAGATTCAAGGGGACCTTTCATTTCAAGTGATGTGTATTTGTTACTTGGTTAGTGTAGTCCTGCACATTAATATGTTCATAAAACCTTTAATAGTGCCTTCAATAAGCAATGGATGCTTCTTTTAAAGTTGCAAAGATGTACATATTAGAAGTTTGCCAACAATGAGCTTTCAAATCTGAGCCAATCAATTTAAATATCGGCTTTTTCTTTCAGAAATCATAACCTCAACAATAACTCCTTCAACCACTGGTGAGTGGAGCATTTTTATTAGTCAAAAAAGGGCTGGTATTGACTCATGTATAAGAGACAAATTAATTGACAATATTTCATCGTATTTACATATAGAAAAAAGTAAACAACTTCTTGAATTACGTTCTCTATTGTGCATGTATTAAATATAAAGCCCTTGTGCATCACTATATCCTTACAGGTTCAACATCAACAACTTCCATATTCAGTCCACCAGGTCAGTGTTTTATTTTCCAGTCTATAAATATTTGGGATTAATCCACAAATACACAGATTCTAACGATACATCCAGTGATAAGAACTGTATATATTCAGAATAGTAATGTGCATTTGCTTCTTTATGGTCGGCTGGAAGATTTACTTCTCAATATTAACTGTTGTACTTCAATAGACTTATGACATCATTTCGATTACTTTATCGATCAAAAGTCAAATATATATAGTAAAGCATCTCAATGTGTCTTTCCATATGCATATTTAGTGTGAGGATGATACTATTTTGTTGAATATTTCCAGTGCTGTGAGATTAACCCCTCAGATTGTAAAAGCTTACATGCAGGCCACATTGTGCTGTTGTTTGGCCTATACCCAAGGTTGTCACTTGGTCATTGCCTGTGAATACCTGTACTTTCATCATTTGAGCTAGTTTAGGGAATACCCGTCTGGATCATAGGTAAAGAATGGAGAGCAATCAAAGAGGAGATGTTGAGCTCATACTTCATTAAGAATCAACAAATCTGAGAAAATAAGCAAATACAGAAAAGTTAAATCAGTTCTAAGTCCATCTTCTTTTCTTTTTTAACAGTAGATTCAACAACACCTTTTACCTGGGGTGGTGAGTAGCATTTCCTTGATAATTGAAGTTGATCTTTAAGACATTCATTTCTTAAAGCCAATATCCCATTTTATAATTTGTTCAATGAAGAATGACTTCTTGCTCAAATATTGTTAGCGAAAACACATAGCCTATTTGATAAGAGTTGTGTCCTTGAGCTTTCTGCAAATAAATGAAAACATTACATTATACTTTTCAGAAACTATAGATTCAACTGCTGCTCCTACTACAAGTGGTAAGTGTAGATTTCTAATTACTGATATAAGGCTTATATAGACACAGCTATAGGAGATGGAGAGAGACATGCCTCCTACTTCAGTGCATTGCTTCACATGAGAATGGCAATGTGTCCAATTCCTTTAGAAGGATTTCCGAAGATGTCTGTGCTATATAGAAATTCTCAAACATACATATATCTATTTTCAGATACCATTGAAACTAGTTCAACATCCAGTATCCCAGGTCAGTATTTTTGATGTCAATCAGGTCTTTTGAATCAAGAAGAATGAATTGCCCTGAATCCAATCAGAAAGTACATGGAGTGAAGAAATAGATTCTGTGATACCAAGTGTTGAAATTTATGACAGGGAAAGGGCCTTTGCTTCTTCTGGCCGGGCTAGAAGGTTCCTTTTACAACATTAACAAAGAGGATGAGATGTAACTTCATCAATTCATTTAAACCGAATTCACCAATAATACCATGTGAAGAGAATCAGTTCATATCTGTTTTTCTTTAATCTCTCTGAAACTTTAGATTCAAGGGGACCTTTCATTTCAAGTGATGTGTATTTGTTACTTGGTTAGTGTAGTCCTGCACATTAATATGTTCATAAAACCTTTAATAGTGCCTTCAATAAGCAATGGATGCTTCTTTTAAAGTTGCAAAGATGTACATATTAGAAGTTTGCCAACAATGAGCTTTCAAATCTGAGCCAATCAATTTAAATATCGGCTTTTTCTTTCAGAAATCATAACCTCAACAATAACTCCTTCAACCACTGGTGAGTGGAGCATTTTTATTAGTCAAAAAAGGGCTGGTATTGACTCATGTATAAGAGACAAATTAATTGACAATATTTCATCGTATTTACATATAGAAAAAAGTAAACAACTTCTTGAATTACGTTCTCTATTGTGCATGTATTAAATATAAAGCCCTTGTGCATCACTATATCCTTACAGGTTCAACATCAACAACTTCCATATTCAGTCCACCAGGTCAGTGTTTTATTTTCCAGTCTATAAATATTTGGGATTAATCCACAAATACACAGATTCTAACGATACATCCAGTGATAAGAACTGTATATATTCAGAATAGTAATGTGCATTTGCTTCTTTATGGTCGGCTGGAAGATTTACTTCTCAATATTAACTGTTGTACTTCAATAGACTTATGACATCATTTCGATTACTTTATCGATCAAAAGTCAAATATATATAGTAAAGCATCTCAATGTGTCTTTCCATATGCATATTTAGTGTGAGGATGATACTATTTTGTTGAATATTTCCAGTGCTGTGAGATTAACCCCTCAGATTGTAAAAGCTTACATGCAGGCCACATTGTGCTGTTGTTTGGCCTATACCCAAGGTTGTCACTTGGTCATTGCCTGTGAATACCTGTACTTTCATCATTTGAGCTAGTTTAGGGAATACCTGTCTGTATCATAGGTGAAGAATGGAGAGCAATCAAAGAGGAGATGTTGAGCTCATACTTCATTAAGAATCAACAAATCTGAGAAAATAAGCAAATACAGAAAGGTTAAATCAGTTCTAAGTCCATCTTCTTTTTTTTTAACAGTAGATTCAACAACACATTTTACCTGGGATGGTGAGTAGCATTTCCTTGATAATTGAAGTTGATCTTTAAGACATTAATTTCTTAAAGCCAATATCCCATTTCATAATTTGTTCAATGAAGAATGACTTCTTGCTCAAATATTGTTAGCGAAAACACATAGCCTATTTGATAAGAGTTGTGTCCTTGAGCTTTCTGCAAATAAATGAAAACATTACATTATACTTTTCAGAAACTATAGATTCAACTGCTGCTCCTACTACAAGTGGTAAGTGTAGATTTCTAATTACTGATATAAGGCTTATATAGACAGCTATAGGAGATGGAGAGAGACATGCCTCCTACTCCAGTGCATTGCTTCACATGAGAATGGCAATGTGTCCAATTCCTTTAGAAGGATTTCCGAAGATGTCTGTGCTATATAGAAATTCTCAAACATACATATATCTATTTTCAGATACCATTGAAACTAGTTCAACATCCAGTATCCCAGGTCAGTATTTTTGATGTCAATCAGGTCTTTTGAATCAAGAAGAATGAATCCCCTGAATCCAATCAGAAAGTACATGGAGTGAAGAAATAGATTCTGTGATACCAAGTGTTGAAATTTATGACAGGGAAAGGGCCTTTGCTTCTTCTGGCCGGGCTAGAAGGTTCCTTTTACAACATTAACAAAGAGGATGAGATGTAACTTCATCAATTCATTTGAACCGAATTTACCAATAATACCATGTGAAGAGAATCAGTTCATATCTGTTTTTCTTTAATCTCTCTGAAACTTTAGATTCAAGGGGACCTTTCATTTCAAGTGATGTGTATTTGTTACTTGGTTAGTGTAGTCCTGCACATTAATATGTTCATAAAACCTTTAATAGTGCCTTCAATAAGCAATGGATGCTTCTTTTAAAGTTGCAAAGATGTACATATTAGAAGTTTGCCAACAATGAGCTTTCAAATCTGAGCCAATCAATTTAAATATCAGCTTTTTCTTTCAGAAATCATAACCTCAACAATAACTCCTTCAACCACTGGTGAGTGGAGCATTTTTATTAGTCAAAAAAGGGCTGGTATTGACTCATGTATAAGAGACAAATTAATTGACAATATTTCATCGTATTTACATATAGAAAAAAGTAAACAACTTCTTGAATTACGTTCTCTATTGTGCATGTATTAAATATAAAGCCCTTGTGCATCACTATATCCTTACAGGTTCAACATCAACAACTTCCATATTCAGTCCACCAGGTCAGTGTTTTATTTTCCAGTCTATAAATATTTGGGATTAATCCACAAATACACAGATTCTAACGATACATCCATTGATAAGAACTGTATATATTCAGAATAGTAATGTGCATTTCCTTCTTTATGGTCGGCTAGAAGATTTACTTCTCAATATTAACTGTTGTACTTCAATAGACTTATGACATCATTTCGATTACTTTATCGATCAAAAGTCAAATATATATAGTAAAGCATCTCAATGTGTCTTTCCATATGCATATTTAGTGTGAGGATGATACTATTTTGTTGAATATTTCCAGTGCTGTGAGATTAACCCCTCAGATTGTAAAAGCTTACATGCAGGCCACATTGTGCTGTTGTTTGGCCTATACCCAAGGTTGTCACTTGGTCATTGCCTGTGAATACCTGTACTTTCATCATTTGAGCTAGTTTAGGGAATACCTGTCTGTATCATAGGTGAAGAATGGAGAGCAATCAAAGAGGAGATGTTGAGCTCATACTTCATTAAGAATCAACAAATCTGAGAAAATAAGCAAATACAGAAAGGTTAAATCAGTCCATCTTCTTTTCTTTTTTAACAGTAGATTCAACAACACCCTTTACCTGGGGTGGTGAGTAGCATTTCCTTGATAATTGAAGTTGATCTTTAAGACATTAATTTCTTAAAGCCAATATCCCATTTTATAATTTGTTCAATGAAGAATGACTTCTTGCTCAAATATTGATAGTGAAAACACATAGCCTATTTGATAAGAGTTGTGTCCTTGAGCTTTCTGCAAATAAATGAAAACATTACATTATACTTTTCAGAAACTATAGATTCAACTGCTGCTCCTACTACAAGTGGTAAGTGTAGATTTCTAATTACTGATATAAGGCTTATATAGACACAGTTATAGGAGATGGAGAGAGACATGCCTCCTACTTCAGTGCATTGCTTCACATGAGAATGGCAATGTGTCCAATTCCCTTAGGAGGATTTCCGAAGATGTCTGTGCTATATAGAAATTCTCAAACATACATATATCTATTTTCAGATACCATTGAAACTAGTTCAACATCCAGTATCCCCGGTCAGTATTTTTGATGTCAATCAGGTCTTTTGAATCAAGAAGAATGAATTGCCCTGAATCCAATCAGAAAGTACATGGAGTGAAGAAATAGATTCTGTGATACCAAGTGTTGAAATTTATGACAGGGAAAGGGCCTTTGCTTCTTCTGGCCGGGCTAGAAGGTTCCTTTTGCAACATTAACAAAGAGGATGAGATGTAACTTCATCAATTCATTTAAACCGAATTCACCAATAATACCATGTGAAGAGAATCAGTTCATATCTGTTTTTCTTTAATCTCTCTGAAACCTTAGATTCAAGGGGACCTTTCATTTCAAGTGATGTGTATTTGTTACTTGGTTAGTGTAGTCCTGCACATTAATATGTTCATAAAACCTTAAATAGTGCCTTCAATAAGCAATGGATGCTACTTTTAAAGTTGCAAAGATGTACATATTAGAAGTTTGCCAACAATGAGCTTTCAAATCTGAGCCAATCAATTTAAATATCAGCTTTTTCTTTCAGAAATCATAACCTCAACAATAACTCCTTCAACCACTGGTGAGTGGAGCATTTTAATTAGTCAAAAAAGGGCTGGTATTGACTCAAGTATAAGAGACAAATTAATTGACAATATTTCATTGTATTTACATATAGAAAAAAGTAAACAACTTCTTGAATTACGTTCTCTATTGTGCATGTATTAAATATAAAGCCCTTGTGCATCACTATATCCTTACAGGTTCAACATCAACAACTTCCATATTCAGTCCACCAGGTCAGTGTTTTATTTTCCAGTCTATAAATATTTGGGATTAATCCACAAATACACAGATTCTAACGATACATCCAGTGATAAGAACTGTATATATTCAGAATAGTAATGTGCATTTGCTTCTTTATGGTCGGCTGGAAGATTTACTTCTCAATATTAACTGTTGTACTTCAATAGACTTATGACATCATTTCGATTACTTTATCGATCAAAAGTCAAATATATATAGTAAAGCATCTCAATGTGTCTTTCCATATGCATATTTAGTGTGAGGATGATACTATTTTGTTGAATATTTCCAGTGCTGTGAGATTAACCCCTCAGATTGTAAAAGCTTACATGCAGGCCACATTGTGCTGTTGTTTGGCCTATACCCAAGGTTGTCACTTGGTCATTGCCTGTGAATACCTGTACTTTCATCATTTGAGCTAGTTTAGGGAATACCCGTCTGGATCATAGGTAAAGAATGGAGAGCAATCAAAGAGGAGATGTTGAGCACATACTTCATTAAGAATCAACAAATCTGAGAAAATAAGCAAATACAGAAAGGTTAAATCAGTTCTAAGTCCATCTTCTTTTCTTTTTTAACAGTAGATTCAACAACACATTTTACCTGGGATGGTGAGTAGCATTTCCTTGATAATTGAAGTTGATCTTTAAGACATTAATTTCTTAAAGCCAATATCCCATTTTATAATTTGTTCAATGAAGAATGACTTCTTGCTCAAATATTGATAGTGAAAACACATAGCCTATTTGATAAGAGTTGTGTCCTTGAGCTTTCTGCAAATAAATGAAAACATTACATTATACTTTTCAGAAACTATAGATTCAACTGCTGCTCCTACTACAAGTGGTAAGTGTATATTTCTAATTACTGATATAAGGCTTATATAGACACAGCTATAGGAGATGGAGAGAGACATGCCTCCTACTTCAGTGCATTGCTTCACATGAGAATGGCAATGTGTCCAATTCCTTTAGAAGGATTTCCGAAGATGTCTGTGCTATATAGAAATTCTCAAACATACATATATCTATTTTCAGATACCATTGAAACTAGTTCAACATCCAGTATCCCAGGTCAGTATTTTTTATGTCAATCAGGTCTTTTGAATCAAGAAGAATGAATCCCCTGAATCCAATCAGAAAGTACATGGAGTGAAGAAATAGATTCTGTGATACCAAGTGTTGAAATTTATGACAGGGAAAGGGCCTTTGGTTCTTCTGGCCGGGCTAGAAGGTTCCTTTTACAACATTAACAAAGAGGATGAGATGTAACTTCATCAATTCATTTAAACCGAATTCACCAATAATACCATGTGAAGAGAATCAGTTCATATCTGTTTTTCTTTAATCTCTCTGAAACTTTAGATTCAATGGGACCTTTCATTTCAAGTGATGTGTATTTGTTACTTGGTTAGTGTAGTCCTGCACATTAATATGTTCATAAAACCTTTAATAGTGCCTTCAATAAGCAATGGATGCTACTTTTAAAGTTGCAAAGATGTACATATTAGAAGTTTGCCAACAATGAGCTTTCAAATCTGAGCCAATCAATTTAAATATCGGCTTTTTCTTTCAGAAATCATAACCTCAACAATAACTCCTTCAACCACTGGTGAGTGGAGCATTTATATTTCATTGTATTTACATATAGAAAAAAGTAAACAACTTCTTGAATTACGTTCTCTATTGTGCATGTATTAAATATAAAGCCCTTGTGCATCACTATATCCTTACAGGTTCAACATCAACAACTTCCATATTCAGTCCACCAGGTCAGTGTTTTATTTTCCAGTCTATAAATATTTGGGATTAATCCACAAATACACAGATTCTAACGATACATCCAGTGATAAGAACTGTATATATTCAGAATAGTAATGTGCATTTGCTTCTTTATGGTCGGCTGGAAGATTTACTTCTCAATATTAACTGTTGTACTTCAATAGACTTATGACATCATTTTGGTTACTTTATCGATCAAAAGTCAAATATATATAGTAAAGCATTTCAATGTGTCTTTACATATGCATATTTAGTGTGAGGATGATACTATTTTGTTGAATATTTCCAGTGCTGTGAGAGTAACCCCACAGATTGTAAAAGCTTACATGCAGGCCACATTGTGCTGTTGTTTGGCCTATACCCGAGGTTGTCACTTGGTCATTGCCTGTGAATACCTGTACTTTCATCATTTGAGCTAGTTTAGGGAATACCTGTCTGTATCATAGGTGAAGAATGGAGAGCAATCAAAGAGGAGATGTTGAGCTCATACTTCATTAAGAATCAACAAATCTGAGAAAATAAGCAAATACAGAAAGGTTAAATCAGTTCCAAGTCCATCTTCTTTTCTTTTTTAACAGTAGATTCAACAACACATTTTACCTGGGATGGTGAGTAGCATTTCCTTGATAATTGAAGTTGATCTTTAAGACATTAATTTCTTAAAGCCAATATCCTATTTTCAGAAATGGCAGTTTTCCTCTTTTCCAAGGAAATCCTTGTTTTCAGTTTCAGTTTATAAACATAATTTGTGTTTTGTTTAAAACAAAGATAGAATAAATTTGGCCTCATGCACACCAATAAACAATGGTTAAAACCTCCCCATGCGCCCAAGCTCCATTCCATGACGCGTTTTCTCTGTTTTCCCAGTCTCTATGCGGCAGTAAATTCCACATGAAAAATATTTCGTCTTTTTTCACGACTCAAACTGACATCCCCGCATTTCATAATTTGTTCAATGAAGAATGACTTCTTGCTCAAATATTGATAGTGAAAACACATAGCCTGTTTGATAAGAGTTGTGTCCTTGAGCTCTCTGCAAATAAATGAAAACAATGTGTTATACTTTTCAGAAACTATAGATTCAACTGCCGCTCCTACTACAAGTGGTAAGTGTAGATTTCTGATTACTGATATAAGGCTTATATAGACACAGCTAAAGGAGGTGGAGAGAGACATGCCTCCTACTTCAGTGCATTGCTTCAAATGAGAATGGCAATGTGTCCAATTCCTTTAGAAGGATTTCCGAAGATGTCTGTGCTATATAGAAATTCTCAAACATACATATGTCTATTTTCAGATACCATTGAAACAAGTTCAACATCCAGCATCCCAGGTCAGTATTTTTTATGTCAATCAGGTCTTTTGAATCAAGAAGAATGAATCCCCTGAATCCAATCAGAAAGTACATGGAGTGAAGAAATAGATTCTGTGATACCAAGTGTTGAAATTTATGACAGGGAAAGGGCCTTTGCTTCTTTTGGCTAGAGGCTAGAAAGTTCCTTTTACAACATTGACAAAGAAAATGTGATGTAACTTCATCAATTCATTTAAACCGAATTCACCAATAATACCATGTGAAGAGAATCAGTTCATATCTGTTTTTCTTTAATCTCTCTGAAACTTTAGATTCAAGGGGACCTTTCATTTCAAGTGATGTGTAATAGTTACTTGGTTAGTGTAGTCCTGCACATTTCTATGTTCATATAACTTTTAATAGTGCCTTCAATAAGCAATGGATGCTACTTTTAACCCTTTCCTTACCAATGCTGCCTTAAGGCAGCACCAAGGGAATACCGATGCTGCCTTAAGGCAGCACCGTGAGAGTACCAATGCTGCCTTAAGGCAGCACCATGGGAATACCGATGCTGCCTTGAGGCAGCTGATTTATATTATTAAATATTTTATATTATTTCAGTAAATAATGGACAGATTTCTTTTAAAATTCAGTATATATAGAAAACAATATTATACTTATGATTAGAGTCGAATTCAGATGAATGGCTTACTATGGCGATGTTGATACTTGATTATATAAAGCATAAGTCTTAGCTTTAGGCCAACTATAAGACAGAGTGCGGTTGGCGCCACCTATCAGGCATATCGCATTTTCATGATTTCTCCATAATATATTAATTCTAAATACAAAACAACTCCCCAGATGTGTTCTCCATGTCTTTTTATAATTATTAATGTAAAAAAAACATAATGTCATCGCGATGAAAAAAAATATACACATCTTTGTAGGTGCAGTGCTATATTTGGCCTATGTACAGGCTTTTGTCAATGGAGCAAAAAAGAGTATCAAATTCTTCCTGCAATTGGGAATATAATATAATTATCAAATATTGATCGAATTCATAATTAATGGTATGGAAATAAAGCCTGAAGTCTCTTCGTTTTTTCGGTATCATTAAAATTATCTAATTATCTCCCTAAGTTATCTAAATTGGGTAATTTGTGAAGCACCCCTCTGCACTTTGAGTCATTTTCTATGGCTTGTAGAATAGGCCGGTATTTAGAAGTCTGTACAACGTGCGACGTGCGGTACTAGCGGGATAGTTCACCGCAGGGGGCGCGCTATGCTAGGCGTGGTAAGGAAAGGGTTAAAAAGGCGCCATGGTCCCGATACACCCCGATATAGCTCTAGTTGCAACCAGCGTAATCAACCATTTTCTTTTATAATTCCAGAAATAATGCATATTTATGATTGATAATTTATCTGTAGATACAAAACATAGTATATACTGATTGTGCCACCGACCAATCATCCCACTGACCGATCATCCCACCAACAAATCATTCCACCGACAGATTGTCCCATTGACTGATTGTCCAATTGACCGATTGACCCACCGACCAATCGACTGATCCCCTGACTCAACCAATAACTGATGGATCGACTGACTGACTGATTGCTCCACCGACCAATTGTCCCACTGACAGATTGTCCCACTAACAGATTGTCCCATTGACTGATCGTCCCTTTGACCAATCGTCCCATTGACCGATCATCCAATTGACCCACCCACTCACCCTAAAAACGATCCCTAAATACGCACCCGGCCAAGTTTGATCCGAGGCCCGATTTTATCCCCGGCACGGTTTGATCCCTGGCCCGGTTTGATCCCCGGCCCGGTTTGATCCCCGGCCCGGTTTGATCCCCGGCCCGGTTTGATCCCCGGCCCGGTTTGATCCCCGGCCAGGTTTGATCCCCTGCACCCGGCCTGGACACACCCAGCCCGGATGCACCCAGCGCACCCGCACCCGGCCCACCCGCACCCGGCCCACCCGCACCCGGCCTGGCTTCACCCCTGGCCTGGTTTGACCCCCGGCCGGTTTGACCCCCGACCCAGTTTGACCCCCCGGCCCGGTTTGACCTCTGGCCGGTTTGACCCCCGGCCCGGTTTGACCCCCGGCCTGGTTTTATTTAAAAAGAAAAACCTAAAAAAACTATAACCTCTAGCATCGGAGTTGTTCCCGGTTGATAATTTCTTGTACGGGCGCCTTTGGTCTTAAACTGAACAGTTTACGACTGATTAATACGGGGTATCTAGACTGGCCTCAGTCCCTGGGGGGGGGGGGGGGGGGGGGGGGCGTTGCATAAACCGGGAACGAAAGATAAAAACGTAACAAAAGTGTATAACGAGGAGTGACGTCATTGGCGGTGTTTCCCGGGAATCCCCGGGATTCCCCAGGGTCAACCGGGGTCCTCCAGGTACCATGCCTACTTTTACGTTTATCGTTCGTTGTTACTTTTGTTGTGTCAACTGAATCTGTTTTCTTTTTATTTTCTCTGAAACTTTAGATTCAAGGACACCTTTCACTTCAAGTGATGTGTAATTGTTACTTGGTTAGTGTAGTCCTGCACATTTCTATGTTCATATAACTTTTAATAGTGCCTTCAATAAACAATGGATGCTACTTTTAAAGTTGCAAAGATGTACATATTAGGAGTTTGCCAACAATGAGCTTTCAAATCGGAGACAATCAATTCAAATAATGGCTTTTTTATTTCAGAAATCATAACCTCAATGATAACTCTTTTAACCACTGGTGAGTGCAGCATTTTTTATTAGTCAAAAAAGGGTTGGTATTGACTCATGTATAAGAGACAAATTAATTGACAATATTTCATTGCGTTTCCATATACAAAACAAGTAAACAACTTCTTGAATTACGTTCTCTATTGTGAATGTATCAAATATAAAGCCCTTTTACATCACTATATCCTAACAGGTTCAACATCAACAACTTCCATATTCAGTCTACCAGGTCAGTGTTTTATTTTCCAGTCTATAAATATTGGGGATTAATCCACAAATACACAGATTTTAAGCATTCATGCAGTGATAAGAACTGTATATGTTCACAAAAGTAATGCAAATTTATTTATGGTAGGCTGGAAGATTTAATTCTCGATAGTAACTGTTGTACTTCAATAGACTTTTTACCTTGAGTGGTGAGTAGCATTTCCTTGATAATTGAAGTTGATCTTTAAGACATTCATTTATTAAAGCCAATATCCCATTTTATAATTTGTTCAATGAAGAATGAATGCTTTCTCAAATTGTGATAGTGAAAACACATAGCCTATTTGATAAGAGTTGCATTCTAGACCTCTCTGCAAATAAATAAAAACATAGGGTTATACTTTTCAGAAACTATAGATTCAATTACCACTCCTACTACAAGTGGTAAGTGTAGAATTCAAATTACTGATATAGGGCTTATATAGACTCACCTATGATAGATGGAGGGAGACATGCCTCATATTCAATATATTGCTTTCCATGAGAATTGTTTCTGATACCTTGTGAAGGATTTAAGAAGATGTCTGAGCTATATAGAAACTCCATTTTTAGATACAATGGAAACAAGTTCAACACCCAGTATCCCAGGTCAGTATTTCCAATGTCAATAGGATCTTCTTAATAGAGAAGATTGAATCCTTTAAATCCAACCAGAAATAGTTTGATCGTTTGGGTTGCTTCATGTAGCCCATGCAATCATGCCTTGGCACATGAGGTTTCCGATGTAGATTTCACATTTATTTACCATGGTTAAGAGGTCGAAGAAATCATAACCTCAACAATACCTTTTTCGGATACGGGTGAGTGTAGGATTTTTATCAGTAAGATAGATCTTCTACTGACTCATGTTTCAGACACAAATTAATTGACAATATTCTCTGGTGTTTACATATAGAAACAAGCAAACCACTTCTTGAATTACGTTCTCTATTGTGCATGTATTAAATAGAAACCCTTGTGCATCACTATATCCTTACAGGTTCAACAGCAACAACTTCGATAGTCAGTCCACCAGGTGAGAGTTTAATTTTCGTGTCTATAAATGTTTGGGATTAATCCACAAACAGCACACAGCTTCCATTGATACATCCGGTGCAGAGAATTGTATTTATTGACAACAGTAATGTGCATTTGCTTATTAATGGTCAGCTGGACGATTTCGTTCTCAATATCAACCATTGTACTTTCCATAAACTTATGACATCATTTCTGTTACTGCATCCATCAAAAGTCCAATATGTACCAAAGCATTTCAGTGGATCTCTCCGAATGCATATTTAGTGTGAGTATTGTATTATTTTGTAAAGGTTGTCATTTGGTCATTGCCTGTGAATACCTGTACATGCATCACTTGAGCTAGATTGAGGGATATCTGTATGCATCATCAGTAAGGAGTGTATAGCAATCAAAGAGGAGATGTTAAGATTACACTTCATTGGAAATCAACAGATCTGAGCAAATAAACAATTACACTTAGACTAAATCAGTTCTAAGACCTTCATTTTTTCAACAGTAGATTCGACAACACCTTTTACATCAAGTGGTGAGTAGCATTTTCTTGATAATTGAAGTTGATCTTTTGAAGATTCATCTCTTCAAGGCAATATCACATTTTATATTTTGTTTCATAAGGAATGACTTCTTGCTCAACATTTGATAGTGAAAACACAAAGAATATGTGATGAGAGTTGTGTCCTTGAGCCCTCTGGAAATAAATGATCACATTGTGTAATACTTTTCAGAAACTATAGTCCAAACTGCCACTCCTACTACAAGTGGTAAGTGTAGATTTCTAATTACTGATATTAGGCTTATATCCTCACCTATAAGAGATGGAGAGAGACATGTCTCATATTCAGTACATTGTTTTACATGAGAATAACATTGTTTCTAATCCCTGGAGAAGGATTTCAGAAGATGTGTGAGCTATATAGAAACTTTCAAACCTACATATATCCATTTTTTTTAGCATTTGTAACTATATTTGTATTTGTGATTACACTTCATTGGAAATCAACAGATCTGAGCAAATAAACAATGACACAAAGACTAAATGGTAAAGAACCAATCAAATCAAATATTGGCTTTTTCTTTCAGAAATCATAACCTCAACAATAACTTTTTCAGCTACTGGTGAGTGTATGATTGTTATCAGTAAAATAGGGCATGTACTGACTCATGTATCAGACACAAATTAATTGACAAAATTCTATGGTGTTTACATACATGAATTATGCTGCTATTATGCCTCTATGAAATAGAAATCCTTGTGCATCACCATATCCTTACAGATTCAACAGCAACATCTTCAATATTCAGTCCACCAAGTCAGTATTTAATTTTCCTGTTTATAAATATTTGGGATTAATCCACAAGCACACAGCTTCCATCTATACATCCGGTGATGAGAACTGTATATATTCACAACAGTAATGTGTATTTGCTTATTGATGGTCAGCTGGATGATTTAGTTCTCGATATTAACACTTGTACTTTCTATAGATTTATGACCTCATTTTTGTTACTGTATCAATCAAAAGTCCAATATGTAGGAAATCATTTCAATGTGTCTATCCAAATGCATATTTAGTGTGAGTATTATATTATTAAGTGAGTATTATATCATTTTGTTGAGTATTTCAAGTGCTGTGAGATTAAACCCTCAGATTGTAAAAGCATACATGCAGGCCATATCGTGCTGTGGTTTGGTCTATGCCTGAGGTTGTCATTTGGTCATTGCCTGTGAATACCTGTACATGCATCACTTATGCTAGATTGAGGGATATCTGTATGCATCATCAGTAAGGAGTGAATAGCAATCAAAGAGGAGATGTTAAGATTACACTTCATTGGAAATCAACAGATCTGAGCAAATAAACAATTACACTGAGACTAAAGCAGTTCTAAGCCCTTCACCTTTTACATTTTTTAACAGTAGATTCGACAACACCATTTACATCAAGTGGTGAGTAGCATTTTCTTGATAATTGAAGTTGATCTTTTCAAGATTCATCTCTCTAAGGCAATATCACATTTCATATTTTGTTTCATAAGGAAACACTTCTTGCTCAACATTCGATAGTGAAAACACATAGCCTATGGGATAAGAGTTGTGTCCTTGAGCTCTCTGAAAATAAATGATGACATTTTGTACTACTTTTCAGAAACTATATTCCCAAGTGCCGCTTCTACTACAAGTGGTAAGTGTAGATTTCTAATTACTGATATTGGTCTTATATTGACTTACCTATTAGAGATGGAAAGGGGCATGCCTCATATTCAATACATTGCTTTAACTGAGAATACCAATGTTTCTGATACCTTGAGAAGGATTTCAGAAGATGTCTAAGCTATATGATGACTCTCAAGCCTACATATATCCATTTTTAGATACCATGGAAACAAGTTCAACACCCAGTATCCAAGGTCAGTATTTCCAATGTCAAAAGACTCTTCTAAATCAAAAAGATTGAATCACTTAAATCCAACTAAAAAGTAGATGGAGTGAAGAAATAGAGTCTGAAAATAAATTATGACATTTTGTACTACTTTTCAGAAACTATAGTCCCAAGTGCCGCTTCTACTTCAAGTGGTAAGTGTAGATTTCTAATTACTGATATTAGGCTTATATTGACTCACCTATTAGAGATGGAAAGGGGCATGCCTCATATTCAATACATTGCTTTAACTGAGAATACCAATGTTTCTGATACCTTGAGAAGGATTTCAGAAGATGTCTAAGCTATATGATGAATCTCAAGCCTACATATATCCATTTTTAGATACCATGGAAACAAGTTCAACGCCCAGTATCCAAGGTCAGTATTTCCAATGTCAAAAGACTCTTCTAAATCAAAAAGATTGAATCACTTAAATCCAACTAAAAAGTAGATGGGGTGAAGAAATAGAGTCTGTGAAGCCAAGTGGTGAAAATTATGAGAGGGAAAGAGCCTTTGCTTTTTCTGGCTGGGCAGGAAAGTTCCCTTTACAACATTAAAAATGAAGATGAGATGTAACTTCATCCATTCATTTAAAATTAGTTAAAAAATAATTCCATGCAAAGTAAATCTGTTCATAGCTGTTTTCCCATATTTTCCTGGGAAACTTTGGATTCAACAACACCTTTCACTTGAAGTGATGAGAAATTGTTTCTTAGTTAGTCAAGTCCTACACCTTCCTACATTCATATTACTTTTAACATTGTTGTCAATAAGCAAAGGATGCTACTTTTACAGTTGCAAAGATGAATATAAGGGGTTTGCCAAGAATGTGCTTTTTAATCTGAACTAATCAAATCAAATTTTGCCTTTTTCTTTCAGAAATCATAACCTCAACAATACCTTTTTCGGATACAGGTGAGTGTAGAATTTTTATCAGTTAGATAGGGCTTGTTGTGACTCATGTTTCAGACACAAATCAATTGACAATATTCTCTGGTGTTTACATATAGAAACAAGCAAACCACTTCTTGAATTACGTTGTCTATTGTGCCTGTATTAAATAGAAACCCTTGTGCATCACAATGTCCTTACAGGTTCAACAGCAACAACTTCGATAGTCAGTCCACCAGGTGAGAGTTTAATTTTTCTGTCTATAAATATTTGGGATTCATCCACAAACAGCACACAGCTTCCATTGATACATCCGGTGCTGAGAATTGTATATATTGACAACAGTAATGTGCATCTTCTTATTGATGGTCAGCTGGACGATTTAGTTCTCAATATCAACTGTTGTACTTTCCATAGACTTATGACATCATTTCTGTTACTGCATCCATCAAAAGTCCAATATGAAGCAAAGCATTTCAGTGTGTCTCTCCAAATGCATATTTAGTGTGAGTTTTATATTATTTTGTTGAGTATTTTTAACTGTATTTGGATTTCTGATTACACTTCATTGGAAATCAACAGATCTGAGCAAATAAACAATTACACTAAGACTAAATCAGTTCTAAGCCCTTCATCTTTTACATTTTTTTAACAATAGATTCGACAACACCTTTTACATCAAGTGGTGAGTAGCATTTTGTTGATAATTGAAGTTGATCTTTTCAAGATTCATCTCTCCAAGGCAATATCACATTTTATATTTTGTTTCATAAGGAAAGACTTCTTGCTCAACATTCGATAGTGAAAACACAAAGCCTATGGGATAAGAGTTGTGTCCTTGAGCTCTCTGAAAATAAATGATGACATTTTGTACTACTTTTCAGAAACTATATTCCCAAGTGCCGCTTCTACTACAAGTGGTAAGTGTAGATTTCTAATTACTGATATTGATCTTATATTGACTTACCTATTAGAGATGGAAAGGGGCATGCCTCATATTCAATACATTGCTTTAACTGAGAATACCAATGTTTCTGATACCTTGAGAAGGATTTCCGAAGATGTCTAAGCTATATGATGACTCTCAAGCCTACATATATCCATTTTTAGATACCATGGAAACAAGTTCAACACCCAGTATCCAAGGTCAGTATTTCCAATGTCAAAAGACTCTTCTAAATCAAAAAGATTGAATCACTTGAATCCAACTAAAAAGTAGATGGAGTGAAGAAATAGAGTCTGAAAATAAATGATGACATTTTGTTCTACTTTTCAGAAACTATAGTCCCAAGTGCCGCTTCTACTTCAAGTGGTAAGTGTAGATTTCTAATTACTGATATTAGGCTTATATTGACTCACCTATTAGAGATGGAGAGGGGCATGCCTCATATTCAATACATTGCTTTAACTGAGAATACCAATGTTTCTGATACCTTGAGAAGGATTTCCGAAGATGTCTAAGCTATATGATGACTCTCAAGCCTACATATATCCATTTTTAGATACCATGGAAACAAGTTCAACGCCCAGTATCCAAGGTCCGTATTTCCAATATCAAAAGACTCTTCTAAATCAAAAAGATTGAATCACTTACATCCAACTAAAAAGTAGATGGGGTGAAGAAATAGAGTCTGTGAAGCCAAGTGGTGAAAATTATGAGAGGGAAAGAGCCTTTGCTTTTTCTGGCTGGGCTGGAAAGTTCCTTTTACAACATTAAAAATGAAGATGAGATGTAACTTCATCCATTCATTTAAAATTAGTTAACAAATAATTCCATGCAAAGTAAATCTGTTCATAGCTGTTTTCCCATATTTTCCTGGGAAACTTTGGATTCAACAACACCTTTCACTTGAAGTGATGAGAAATTGTTTCTTAGTTAGTCAAGTCCTACACCTTCCTACATTCATATTACTTTTAACATTGCTGTCAATAAGCAAAGGATGCTACTTTTACAGTTGCAAAGATGAATATAAGGGGTTTGCCAAGAATGTGCTTTCTAATCTGAACTAATCAAATCAAATTTTGCCTTTTTCTTTCAGAAATCATAACCTCAACAATACCTTTTTCGGATACAGGTGAGTGTAGAATTTTGATCAGTTAGATAGGGCTTGTTGTGACTCATGTTTCAGACACAAATCAATTGACAATATTCTCTGGTGTTTACATATAGAAACAAGCAAACCACTTCTTGAATTACGTTGTCTATTGTGCCTGTATTAAATAGAAACCCTTGTGCATCACAATGTCCTTACAGGTTCAACAGCAACAACTTCGATAGTCAGTCCACCAGGTGAGAGTTTAATTTTTCTGTCTATAAATATTTGGGATTCATCCACAAACAGCACACAGCTTCCATTGATACATCCGGTGCTGAGAATTGTATATATTGACAACAGTAATGTGCATCTTCTTATTGATGGTCAGCTGGACGATTTAGTTCTCAATATCAACTGTTGTACTTTCCATAGACTTATGACATCATTTCTGTTACTGTATCCATCAAAAGTCCAATATGAAGCAAAGCATTTCAGTGTGTCTCTCCAAATACATATTTAGTGTGAGTTTTATAATATTTTATTAAGTATTTGTAACTGTATTTGGATTTCTGATTACACTTCATTGGAAATCAACAGATCTGAGCAAATAAACAATTACACTAAGACTAAATCAGTTCTAAGCCCTTCATCTTTTACATTTTTTAACAGTAGATTTGACAACACCTTTTTCATCAAGTGGTGAGTAGCATTTTCTTGATAATTGAAGTTGATCTTTTCAAGATTCATCTCTCTAAGGCAATATCACATTTTGTCAGATGGGGCCTATTGTAAGCTCGTCCACACCTCCTGCGTGCTGAGTTGCTTCCCCCACTGAAACCGCTATGGTCGCACAGTGGGGTGAGGCTCCGTAACAAAACAACTCTAGTGACAACGTGTGGCTGAAGCTGAGGAGAGGATGGATCTGCCGTATGCCGGCAGTCGCTTTATTATATATTGGAATACATTTAGACGTCACAACGGGTGAGTACGTCACAATTCACATACCATTCCTTTTACAGATTATACCAGGCGTGGTAGTTGGTTCCAAACATGGTTACATTTTATTCTATTGGTTACAAATAGTCACGTGTAAAGACAAGACGCTCTTCCTAATATAGAAACGTCGCTTCCGTCACACATGCAAGAACAAGACGCTCCCCCTAATATGGAGACGTCATTTCCGTCAGGGGGTCTCCATCCCATAATATGAAGGGAACCGCAAAGATGTTTGCGCGTCCCTCCGGGAGGATCCTGACATGTCCTGCCACGTGCAACGTCTTGAGGTAAAACCTCCACATACATAGCATACACAAAAGGATATATATTAGCTTGGAAAATATATTAGCTTGGAACAGATAATAATTGTTGGGGAAGATAATATTTTCAGGGAAGATAATAACTTTAGTATTTCTCCCTTCTCATGCACAACAGGTATTCATCCCTAATCATTTACCACAACTGAAATCTTATTTCTCACATAAGAAGAATTACGGTTTTCCTTTAACATATAGAAGCATGCACACATGTTTCCCCTTGAGAGCGTGAGAAAGCCGGACATGCGAGCAGGGGTTCTCATAAACAAGTTGTCATGAGCTCGTCATGAGCGACGACTTGTTGAGACTAGAGGCGGACATAACACGGATGTGCACATAAACACAGCCACGCGGAGACAGGAACTTTCCCACCGGCGACTTTCGCCTCTCTCTTCCATATAATATATATTTTCCCTGTCTGACCATGTTTAAGTCGTATCTATAAAGGGGAAACATATATAGGCAGAGAATAAATAATAGGAAACATATATGTATATATATTAATACTTCTGGCCACATGCCCAGGAGAAACAATAAAAGAATCGGGGTATTTCCTAGAAAGAAAAGAAATTCTCCTGTAAGAGTGCCGCTGTATCTTAATGTAACATACTATTTATAGTTAGACTTCAGTGATTTGCTTAATATTAGTTTTCCCAAGTTTTTCTGTGATATTGGCTATTTATGGCCGCACGCGACATTGGCATCGTCGTACGCGACATTGGCATCGTTATGCGCAAAATTGGCATCGTCGTACACGACATTGGCATCGTCGTACGCGACATTGGCATCGTCATGCGCCATTGGCACCGTCATACGCAAAATTGGCATCGTCGTACGCGACATTGGCATCGTCGTACGCGACATTGGCATCGTTATGCACCATTGGCACCGTCATACGCAAAATTGGCACCGTCGTACACGACATTGGCATCGTCGTACGCGACACTGGCATCGTCGTACGCGACATGGGCAGGGCCGTACGTGACATCTGCCCCCCCACCTTAAAATAATCCGCAATCTTCCCCAGGTTGCTGATGATTTAAGACAAAAGAAAATAATTTCGGGACTTCGGTCACGGCTGCCATGTGCAGTGAAGAACACTCCCCAATTATGGCTACTTAGTGCAGCAAGGAACACTCCCTGTGCCCTGACTGGGAGTAAGAATGGGCATAACACCTCCGGATGGAGGTAGACATCAGGAAGTAGGGCCGGACCTCTTGACAGCAGTAGCTCGCCAAGTGATTTGGTCGACCATTCTATTGCCCCCGAAGAAGATATTGAAGGACAACTTCTTTGAATCTATTTTCCTTCCCCGAACATGATTAGTTCGGTCACCCACTGAGGTCAGGGTTTCAGCCCCTGAAGGAGATATCGAAGGACTACTTCATAGAAGGATAAGAACTTAATTTGTCTAAAAAGGAAGGAACTTAACAATTGTCTAAGAAGGAGGAACTTAACAAATTGTCTAAGAAGGAGGAACTTAACAAATTGTCTAAGAAGGAGGAACTTAACAAATTGTCTAAGAAGGAGGAACTTAACAAATTGTCTAAGAAGGAGGAACTTAACAAATTGTCTAAGAAGGAGGAACTTAACAAATTGTCTAAGAAGGAGGAACTTAACAAATTGTCTAAGAAGGAGGAAGGCACAGTCGGTCGCGACACAAGTTCTTATGCTACTCACATTATATTTTTCACGAGCATTTTGCCGAGGGTTATATCATACACATACACTCGATCTTCTCAATTTATTTAGGAAGGAAGACTGGACAAGAAGGAAAACTGGAGAAATTGTTTGGGAAGAACTTAAAACTAAATTATTTGGGAAAAACTTAAAACTAAATTGTTTGGGAAAACTTAAAACTAGGAGGAATAGGTCCTAGCGACCTTAAGGAACGTGCTATTGCTGGACGGCAAGTATCCATTCGCACCAATCACTTGCCCACCCAAGCGAGGTCCAAAGACGGGATCTATCAATACAAGGTGGAGATTCAGACCTCCTTTCGACAGCCTTTCAATTCGAAAAAGACTAGTCCAGGGGTTTTAGAGGGCAACCGCTAAAAGCATACCACAACGTCTTGCAGACCTCTTGCTAACTCTCCAATATACCTGATGCCCAGAGTCACCTTTAAACAGGGTAATATGCTTAGTTCATACGGCTCTATCTGCTTTTTTTTTTTTTTTTTGAAAACGACTATTTAACCCCAATTCTCTGTGTGATCGGAGGGGATGGGTGGTAATCTTATTACCGCATGGGAAGGAATCCCCAAAAGGTCACGGCACCTGTATTGCCTCATGGCCATTCCCCAATTCACCAGGTCCGTCTCAACCCTTCCGTTACCCTGCAGTACTGTCCCACAAAACGTGCACGTTTCCCATCGTCGCACCATCTGGTTGAGAATCATCCAGAAACACTTTTGGTGCACGAGAGCGCCGCAACAGGTCATTCGCGCCGCCATTCGGACATCCCACCTATTCCTACATTCAATATAGGTAAGAGTCTGCAAACATATACAACACAGTCCAGTTTTATGTTGTCGAAGGAAAGCTTTTCTCCTAGCACCGTGCCGTATCACTCTTCTAATTCCCGCTTTAGAGAACTCCCCACGCCTCTCATCATAGATTCTCGGAAAAAGGTCTTGTCGGTTAGTGCCTGTCCAGTTAGTCAGGGCTTCCATAACTAGCTCCCCTCGACCTGCTATTCTTGGGGGATAATAGTTTAATACCTCACCCAAGAAATGGTGTGCCTTCTCAGGCTCTAGAGTAAATGCGATTTCGACTATTAAGTGGTAAAGCTCATCGCACCCAAAGAAATTACAAAACTCCACGTATGCGTTACCGGAGCTTTCCTTCACTAACGGCCATAGTGCGCGTGCCAAAGCATATATATTATTATGATTAGTGAAAGCTTTAAATACCTGGATATATTCAGTATCTGAAAATATAGGTGGCAGAGTTATGGTCGTTACACCCATCTCACCATCATACTTCCACAAAGCACGAAAATACCTGCTATACCGACTTAGTTTCTCATATTCCAGCTCGGGGAAAATAAACTCGGCGGAGACAGCCATTTTGAATCACCCTTCACTGAACGTCACTCTTTCTCACTCACACCCGTCCCGTCCTGTGCTTATGGATAGTGGCCTCAGAGGCACGAAGTCAAGTAGTTTCCGCAACGTCCCCACCTCAGGAGCTTTGACTCGGTTAACAAACGCTCCATAAGGAGAAGGCATCGTTGGGTACCACTGTTCCCACGCCGCTGATGGTGGCCTTAGGCACACGAAACACACGTCCCCACCTTAGGAGCTTTGACTCGGTTAACAAACACTCCATAAGAAATCGTTGGGTGCCGTTTTTCTATGTTACCTAGGTTCTCCAATTTTCCTTCTACTCTATTTGTTTCAGCGACAGGAACGCGAACTGTTCACTTACAACATATTACAACAACCTTTCGTCTTTTGACGACACACCACATCACCTTATAGACTATTACATTCAGTATTGTTCATAGGATCATCGATCTTTAGATTAGACTGAACACCAGAGCTGTGAGATAGCACCACTAGAATCGTCTACCTATTAGACGTTCTGTGTAACCAATGATTTCAGGTTCATGAAAAAGTTGTCATTGTTCCTTTTTTCCTAGAGCACTCCTCAAAAGTCCTGAAAGGAATTCTCATTGAGATTTGATTGTGCTGTGCCTTTCCTAACAATGAATGTCACCTGCATTCGAAGAAGTCCAAACATTTCCTTCAGTCAGATAGTATAAATCTGCTAAGAAACAACATGGCGGGTCGCATGACGGGAGGCCGCACAGCCTCACAGACCATATGAGACGCCACCATAGTCTGTTGCAAAAAGGATTTCACGGTTCTAGTTTTTGGAGGTCGTCACCCAGTGGTCACGGGCAGGTCCTTCTCCAAGACTCGAGACATCAAGATCATTGTGTTAGAATAAGCGCCCAGCGGCATCATGCTAGAATAAGGTTACATTACATCGACCTCTTATGTTGGCAGCAAGAATCTGATAATCCTATTCTCATTTCAAAATAAAAAGGGACACCACTCGCGGGCTTTTCCATTTTTGTTAAACGAGAATAAGGGTAAATTACTCGTGGCCTTTTTGTTTTGTTAGACGAGAGTAAGGGTAAATCACTCGTGGCCTTTTTGTTTTGTTAAACGAGAGTAAGGGTAAATCACTCGTGGCCTTTTTATTTTGTTAAACGAGAGTAAGGGTAAATCACTCGTGGCCTTTTTGTTTTGTTAAACGAGAGTAAGGGTAAATCACTCGTGGCCTTTTTATTTTGTTAAACGAGAGTAAGGGTAAATCACTCGTGGCCTTTTTATTTTGTTAAACGAGAGTAAGGGTAAATCACTCGTGGCCTTTTTATTTTGTTAAACGAGAGTAAGGGTAAATCACTCGTGGCCTTTTTGTTTTGTTAAACGAGAGTAAGGGTAAATCACTCGTGGCCTTTTTGTTTTGTTAAACGAGAGTAAGGGTAAATCACTCGTGGCCTTTTTATTTTGTTAAACGAGAGTAAGGGTAAATCACTCGTGGCCTTTTTGTTTTGTTAAACGAGAGTAAGGGTAAATCACTCGTGGCCTTTTTATTTTGTTAAACGAGAGTAAGGGTAAATCACTCGTGGCCTTTTTATTTTGTTAAACGAGAGTAAGGGTAAATCACTCGTGGCCTTTTTATTTTGTTAAACGAGAGTAAGGGTAAATCACTCGTGGCCTTTTTATTTTGTTAAACGAGAGTAAGGGTAAATCACTCGTGGCCTTTTTATTTTGTTAAACGAGAGTAAGGGTAAATCACTCGTAAAATTGGAAGGAGGGTAATGCTATCCCTCAAGAAATTGGAAGGAGGGTAAGGCTATCCCTCAAGAAATTGGAAGGAGGGTTCTCTGCGTTACCATCAGACAAAACATTCTCCACTCCATCACTTTCTCCGTTGGAACCGTCAAACATTAGATCGAGTGCCTCTGATCTAGAAGATGAGGGCAAGTTTAAGCCAAAAACTATCCCTCAAGAAATTGGAAGGAGGGTAAGGCTATCCCTCAAGAAATTGGAAGGAGGGTTCTCTGCGGGTCTCATTGATGACGAGGACATCTTTAACTGGGAGATGCTGATCATCGGACCCTCCGACACCTTCTACGAGAGAGAATTCTTCAAGGCTCATCTGATTTTCACGCATCAAATGAGCTCAAAACAACTACTTTCAAGGTCATTTACCACACTTAGCAGTAACACCGGTTGTAACCACTTTCCGGCGTAAAAGAGAGGAATGGTCACAGGGGGTAATCGTCATACAAGATGGGCGTGGTCGATGTGACCTGGGAGGAAAACCAGTTAAAAGACGCAGAATATCCGATTAAAATTAAAACAAAAAGAACATAAGTAAAAACAAAAACAAAGAAAAGAAACAGTACCACTCTCATCCTGTCAACCCTGTGACAGTTGTACCACCAGTTGTATCAGAATTTTGTTCTTATTATGTGGACTGAAGAGAAGATTGTCTTTATAGTGTCATCCGTGTTCTTCACACACTCTGTCCGAGCATGGTTCCGTCAGACGCCCTCGTTCTCACACACCCCGTCCGAGCATGGTTCCGTCAGACGCCCTCGTTCTCACACACCCCGTCCGAGCATGGTTCCGTCGGACGCCCTCGTTCTCACACGCCCCGTCCGAGCATGGTTCCGTCGGACGCCCTCGTTCTCACACGCCCCGTCCGAGCATGGTTCCGTCAGACGCAGCGTGGTTCAACACCTCATCCACCAGGTGCAGCATGGTTCAGCACCTCAAAGTAGAACACCAAGGGTGTGAGAAACAGTTATTTCGGTCTTTGCACAGGTCATCAGGACAACAGTCAGGAAGGATCGCAGAAACAGGTGTTAGTTTTGAGCTTTTTGATCATGCCCTCATTTCTTTTTTTTTTTTTCTCTCTTTCTTTTCTATCTCGGTGGGCTAGGACTGCGGGAACGACTAATTTCGTCATCCTCATCCCCCTCGTCTGGCACGTCCACCTGAATCATAGCCTCACAGGTTCGAGCACTGTACCCCACATTAGGAAGAACCTCTCTCCTCTTACTCCTCTCTATACTATAGCATTTCTCATTCTTACAGCATAGTAAAAATCCTTGCTTCCCAATCTTTTCTCGAATCTTATAACCTGTTTTTGTAAGATACAAAAATACTACAAATCCCACTACTATTGCTAGGGTTACTATAAACCAAAACCACCAGGCTCTACCTGATACGCTAGCTTGTATAGTTTTTATTCTTGATACAATTCTACTACGAGGAG
Organism: Alentia gelatinosa; assembly: GCA_950022655.1. Lineage (NCBI taxonomy): Eukaryota > Metazoa > Annelida > Polychaeta > Phyllodocida > Polynoidae > Alentia > Alentia gelatinosa. The sequence goes on along the minus strand of OX465584.1, from coordinate 21,414,071 downwards.
GGATTTCAAGGGCATTAAAGGAGGGAAAATTTAACTCAGATATGCCGCTAGTCTGCCAAACTTTATGCGTTCTTATTGGGTACCGGGAAAAATTCAACCAAGACAAATCTACGGGCTGTGGTGGTGGGATGGTTATGTTGTGGAAAAACCGAGTAAGGGGCAAACCTCTAAGATTCCAGAAATCGGTGTCAAGTCCACATCGCTGGTCTACTTGGATAACATAACTTCCGGCAGTTAATTTTCCAGTAACTGGACTTTTATGAGGACATGCATAGTGGTAAGTTGTGTCTTCTGTTTCTACAATGAATCTATTTAGGGGAGTTGAGACTATTCTAGATGGTGGCGGTCGCCCAGTGTAAAGTGTCACCGGACACTTGGCTTGTTGTTCCGCGTCTCCATTTATTAACCCATGCAAACACGGTTGTTGCCGTCTATCATACTTCACCCCTGATTTACACGCTCGCGGGTCTGGACCATAACATTCATACGGGAAATACAGATCTTCAGTCGTCAAATCTAGAACAAACGGTTGTGGCTGGCGGATTTTTATACATTTCTTCCCTTCACATACTGCCATGGTGTTTACAGTGTATAAACGCTGCTCATGGGACCCGAATAAAGGTGCTTGCAGGACACAAATGGCCTGGGAGTCGACAACTATTATCTTCTCCACCCGGACATAGGCATAGTAAGCTAGGGTATTAACTTGTAGGCCGTTATCTTTTGAAGAGAGTATTTTCTCCATTAATGGCACAGGCACTACTTGATCAGAAACAACTCGTGCTTCACAGGCGACCCGTACGCTAGAGGCCTCAGCCACCGCTGCTTCGTAACTAGTTAGATGTTCATCTATTAAATCCATCACCACCGTGAATCCCAGTACTACCCCATTATACTCAACAATAGGTTCCATGTGACTTAGGCGTATTATGTTTCCTTCTTGCGCGTTTTGCCTTTGTATTATTGAGTTTACAGTATGGGTCAACTTCTCTTCCTGCACTCCCAACAGGTTTACTTTGGCAACTAGTCCTATTTGTGTGTCTACCACACCCTCAATCTCTTCCGCCAATGCCAAATCTGCCGCCTGCAGGGCTTCAATATCGGCTTCAGTGGCTGTTCCAAATAAAAATGAAGAAATTTTTCCCACTATATTCAAAAGTCCCCTCTTCCGTCGACTGACATGCCTTATCCGCGTCCGAATGACAGCAAGTCTTCTCAACAAATTTTCGGTGAAAGCCAGTGCATCTGTGTTGGGGTGGTTAAAATTATATCGCATTTGTTTTTCTCTTATGCGATTCTCTATACTGTCACACATCTGCAGCCATTTCACATCCAGTGAATGGTCGGCCGTTAGGTATACATAAACTTGGGCATAAGAGCGTATCTCTCTCACCTCCTCTTCATGAGATATAATGGCCCCAGTTTCTATCCTGCTTATCTCCTGTCCGCTGGATAGCGTCAGGCACCTGAAACAAGATGAGGACTCAGTTAGTACAGAGTCTCACCGTTTCCAGCCATGAATTCCAATTAATTTCAAAAGAATTAGGACACCCCCTGCTCTTACTCGAGGAAGTGTTAACAGCAGCTGCTGCCGGCGTAAGGATTGTGGACAGATGGGGGTTTGGGATTAAGGGAATCGGGGTAGCTTCGGCAGGTGGAAGCCTTGATTCTTTACTCATTGGGGCAGGCACTGGATCTACCTCCTCATACGACTTGGCTTCAGGAATGACCCGAGCATTCCTTTGGTTAACTCTAACGATGCGTCCCGTTTCGAGTTCCTCTACGCGGAGACCTCCGTCATGATTGGAGATCACCCGGTAGCCGGGCTGCCACTTAGGCTGCCCTTTCCGGGGAAAGAGAGCGCGCACCGTGACAAAGGCCCCAACGGGTAAGCGTTTAGCCCGACCCGGCTCTTTTGTCTTATAGGCGGCTCTCGTTTCCAGGCGGAATTCACGCAATAGGCTCTGGGCTAGCCGTATTGCCTGTAACCTTTCACCTTCGTCAGGGTTTCCGGTAGTGGTTCGGGGCAGGCGCGCTTTCCTACCATACACTGATTGGTACGGGCTGATGCCGGCGGGACCAGCCGTAATTCTATACGCATATAGCGCCTCGGACAGGTACCTTGTCCATTTTCGTGGGTCTCCCCCTGTCAGTTTCAATAGCAACTTCTGGATGGTTCCATTGAATCGCTCTACCATCCCATTGGACTGGGGATGATACGGCGAGGTCTTACGGTGTTGAACACCATTATTTCTCAGCCATTCCTCAAAATGGGACTCTGTGAATTCCCCACCATTATCAGTCACTACGGCTGTGGGGAGCCCATATCTGGCCACTATCTCCCGTGAGAAGGCTTCCCACACAGTAGCAGATTTCTTTGATGCTATTGGTATTGCTTCTACCCAGCCAGTGAGATGATCTATACACGTTAACAGGTACTGTCGACCTCTTTGATCTCTAGGGAAGGGTCCCACCAAGTCCATTCCCCAGGTGTGGAACGAACACGGGGGCGTAGGCATTTGTCCCCTTGGGGCAGCAGCATTCGCCGGTGTGAGGGTGTTACATAACACACAGCTACCTATGTACTCCCTAATGGTTCTCCGCATTCCGGGCCAAAGGTAATTTTCCTGTACCCTCTTTAGGGTCTTTTCTGGGGCCGAATGCCCCACTTCTCCATGGCAACGATCTACTACTTTCTTCCTATACTGCTGGGGTAACATCAACCGAGGATAGGTACCTCCGTTTTTAAATGGTTCTGCTATGCTATACAGGATTCCCTGATATATCACATAACGGGTTTCGTCTGTCCCCTGCTCAGCCTCAATGAACCCATCTTTGAACTGTTCTTTCTGGAGCTTCTTCAAAGCCAGAGGATCAATGCTGTCAGTGTTCCAGACGTCTGGGGTTTCTGACGCCCAGGTCTCCTCCCCACCTTGGTCACTATCTGGGGCTACACTTGCTATCCTAGACAGCATATCTGCCCGGACATTTAACTTTCCCTTGTGATACAAAATCGGGGCGGCATACTCGGATATCTGGATCGACCACCTTTGGAGCTTGGTATTCCTGATTTCTGATTGGAAAAGACACCTTAAGGGCTTGTGGTCCGTATGGATTTCAAAGGAGGCACCCCCTCCCAGGTACGGGTGTAACTTCTTAAGGGCATACACAATAGCATAGGCTTCCTTTTCTATGATAGGCCACAATCGTTGACGATCGGACAGTTTGTGCGAGACATAATGTATGACCCGTTCTACCCCTTTATCATCTTTTTGGACAAGGATAGCACCAATGCATCGATCAGATGCATCGGTGTATAAGATGTAGGGCTTGTTAACATCGGGGTGCGCTAAGACAGGTGCTTTGGTCAAAGCAGCCTTCAGCTGGTCGAAGGATTTTTGATGTTCTTCACCCCAGATAAACTCGTTCTTTGGTTTAGTCAACTCCGTCAGTGGCACCGCCAGGGTCGCGAATCCTGGAATGCACTGACGATAGTATCCTGCCATACCAAGGAAACTTCTTACTGCCGATCTATCTTTTGGCGGTTCCATATTCCTTATGGCCTCAGTTTTCGACTCATGGGGGCGGATGCCCTCAGCATCGACCACATACCCTAGCAATTCTATTTGGGTCTTATAGAAGCTACACTTTGATGGTTTTACCTGCAGACCCGCCTTTCTCAATCTGTCAAGGACCTTCCCCAGATGTTCTACATGCTCTTTCTCGTTCTTGCTATAGATAACAATATCATCTATGAACACCATGCAGCAGCGCCCGATGAGCCCTGTCAACACTTTGGTCATGGCTCGTTGGAACTGAGCCGGGGCATTCTTTAATCCAAAGGCCATTCTGGTGAACTCAAAAAGCCCGAGATGACAGGTAAAGGCCGTCTTTTCGATAGAGGCGGGGTCCATAGGCATCTGCCAGTACCCGGACTTAAGGTCTAGGGTGGAGAAAACTTTGGCCCCCTCTAGTGTGTCAAAGATATCTTGAATATAAGGCAGCGGATAAGCATCACCTTTTGTCATTGCATTGATTTTACGGTAATCTACACAAAACCGAGTACCACCGTCCTTTTTCGGGACCAGGGTAATGGGAGACGCCCAGGGGGACGTGCTCGGCCTTACTACCCCATCAGCTAGCATTTCTTGTACGCATTGTTCTACCTTCCCTCTTTTGTCCAATGGCATTCTATAGGGGTTCTGATGAATAGGGCCGCTGTCACCTGTGTCAATCACTGCTGGCGGCAGTGATCGAGCAACTCGGACTAGCGTCTCCTTTTCACTAAACACATCCCGATACCTCGTTAAGACGTCATTAACGAGGGAACTACTCGACATTGGAACTTGGGATACAGACATTACAGGACCACAATACTGTGATGGATTGGTTACAAGCGGATATACTTTCTCTCCTAGCCTCATTATATTTTGTACAAAATCGATTACACATGCCCGGCGGCATAGATTGGACCCGATTAACAAATCGACTCCCCCTGCATTATCGCACACTAAAACCTCTGTAGGGAATCCCCCTATATTGACAGTACAGGTACCCCTTACAGTCAGGGTGTGTCCGGTTATACTCCGCACCATGGGCGGTTCTTCTAAAGGAATAAGCTTTGGCAAGCGGGTATACAATTGAGCGGTTATAAGAGTATGTGTACTACCAGTGTCTATCAGGGCTGTTACCTGTACTCCTTCTACATCGAGTCGTACCCTAGGTCGTACGGCTCCTGTCGCGCCGCAACAGCGCCCATCCCCTGGCCAAGGGGTGAGGGCTGAGGGCTTAGCTAGTTTCCCTGGTTGGCTGGAGGAGCCACAGGCGTAGGAAAACTACCTTTGTTTTGGCAATCGTACCTCCAGTGCTGTTCTCCACAATAGCAAGGACGAGTCGGGGGTCGAGCCCGACACCCTTCTACTACATGGCCGATCTGGCGACACCTCTTGCAGGCATCTTCTGCCACTTCTTGCGATCTAGCCCCACTAGAAGAATCTGTAGGCCCGGGCCCATCCCTGCAATCATTTGCAAAATGACCCAACCTATTACACCGGAAACATTTATCCTGTGGGGTGGCTGTACGTGGTTTCTTTTTTCTTGGATTTGTATTGGGTTCGGTTTTCTTCTGAGTGCCTTGCACTGCTAAAACTTGTTTCATCTTATCTCTCATTTCCTGATGGGACCTATTGGCGGAAGCCACCTCCTGCCTCAGTTCTTCTACTACACCCCGCAAGAGGGCGGTTTCATTGACTTCTTGTTCGAGTGAATTTATCTTCCCACTATCTCTAGGTTTAAGATAGTCTTCTCTTTGACTATATGAGATAATCTGTTTTATGGCTACCCGGAGGGAGATAGGTCTGCGGGACGCAATCCTACATGCTGCTGTCCTGTCCTCCATCCCGCTAAGGAGATCCCTTATTAGGTCGGATTGATCTTGTGGCAGGTTTGCGTATCCCTCATTAAAGAGAGTCTCAAAGGCAGAGACATAGGCACGGATAGATTCCCCTGATCTCTGAGCTAAATTTCTTAACTTATCTCTCTGGGCCTGTTGGAAATCTGCTGATACATACGCATGGGCCAGGGTGTTCTTTATTATAGGCCAGGTGTTCTCAGGGTTGGTTATTAGTCGTCTCAGGCTAGCCCCCAAAGGATCAGAAGCTGTAAGAGTTGCTACCTTTAGACGTATGTTTTCCGGTAATTTGTCTAACTCCCTCAGCCAAGCTAGGGTTTTGGCTGGGTTTGTTCCCTCACACCTACCTACATCGCGAGAATAACGACCCAATGAATGGTTATCAGCCACGGCCGCCAATAACTTAGTCATATTCTCATCATCCTGTGTTCTATTTATACCTTCATCCTCATCTATCTCAGTTGCCTCATCATCCGTATCCTCATCTACCTCAGTGAGATACGTATACCTCGTTCTCACCTCCTCTCTATCTCCCTTTTTACTCATTTTTGCTTTCTCTGCACTACGCTCTGCAGCGTCGGCACTACTATCTGCAGCGTCGGAAAAATCAAAGATACTACTAGGCTTGGCTTTAACGGACTCTGTGGTACTTTCCTTACTTTTCCCCCTAGCTTCGGACTGAGAAGCGGTGGTTTCCTCTTTATCTGTCATTCCCAATCGTCGGTTACCTCGTTGTACAGTATCTGTCTGCAACCCTACATTCCGTAAAACTTTACTACATGGGGAGGTGGTGGTGGAGGGATCGGAGATGGAAGGGGTAGAGGTGACCCTAGGGGGGGCGGAACGTGGTAGGGGGGTATTTTGTCTGGTATCATATTTATGCCTGGGTGTATCAACCATCTAGGTATAGGGTCTCCCGTTCAAAAAGAGGGTTTTAAAGGTACTAAATTAAATTTTCATGCCACATTCCAAATACAATGCCCGAACCCATTACTACCATGCAAAACAGATGTACTCCTACTCACCAAACCAGACACAGGGTTGTCGCAGCCAGCCTCCCGAGGTTCTGAGGTCTCCACAGCCTAGGTGGGCAGGTGTTCCCTCTATCACTGTCGACACTCTCCCGTGGGCAGAACCGTGATGAGTTGTCTCGTCCCATCGTCCTGTGTCTGTCTCTACACACCACTTCAGATAAAACACCAGCTATCAGTTCGGCTCTCCTGAGCTAAACCAGACTATGAGGACATAACAGTCAGTGTCGGATGCACGGTAAAGTGGGTGTATACCAGAGATCCCTGTGGTGGCTGCCTCCTCAGGGTCCATCACGTTCGTCACTTCATACTATATGTTATCACGTCGGGGTCACCATTTGTCAGATGGGGCCTATTGTAAGCTCGTCCACACCTCCTGCGTGCTGAGTTGCTTCCCCCACTGAAACCGCTATGGTCGCACAGTGGGGTGAGGCTCCGTAACAAAACAACTCTAGTGACAACGTGTGGCTGAAGCTGAGGAGAGGATGGATCTGCCGTATGCCGGCAGTCGCTTTATTATATATTGGAATACATTTAGACGTCACAACGGGTGAGTACGTCACAATTCACATACCATTCCTTTTACAGATTATACCAGGCGTGGTAGTTGGTTCCAAACATGGTTACATTTTATTCTATTGGTTACAAATAGTCACGTGTAAAGACAAGACGCTCTTCCTAATATAGAAACGTCGCTTCCGTCACACATGCAAGAACAAGACGCTCCCCCTAATATGGAGACGTCATTTCCGTCAGGGGGTCTCCATCCCATAATATGAAGGGAACCGCAAAGATGTTTGCGCGTCCCTCCGGGAGGATCCTGACATGTCCTGCCACGTGCAACGTCTTGAGGTAAAACCTCCACATACATAGCATACACAAAAGGATATATATTAGCTTGGAAAATATATTAGCTTGGAACAGATAATAATTGTTGGGGAAGATAATATTTTCAGGGAAGATAATAACTTTAGTATTTCTCCCTTCTCATGCACAACAGGTATTCATCCCTAATCATTTACCACAACTGAAATCTTATTTCTCACATAAGAAGAATTACGGTTTTCCTTTAACATATAGAAGCATGCACACATGTTTCCCCTTGAGAGCGTGAGAAAGCCGGACATGCGAGCAGGGGTTCTCATAAACAAGTTGTCATGAGCTCGTCATGAGCGACGACTTGTTGAGACTAGAGGCGGACATAACACGGATGTGCACATAAACACAGCCACGCGGAGACAGGAACTTTCCCACCGGCGACTTTCGCCTCTCTCTTCCATATAATATATATTTTCCCTGTCTGACCATGTTTAAGTCGTATCTATAAAGGGGAAACATATATAGGCAGAGAATAAATAATAGGAAACATATATGTATATATATTAATACTTCTGGCCACATGCCCAGGAGAAACAATAAAAGAATCGGGGTATTTCCTAGAAAGAAAAGAAATTCTCCTGTAAGAGTGCCGCTGTATCTTAATGTAACATACTATTTATAGTTAGACTTCAGTGATTTGCTTAATATTAGTTTTCCCAAGTTTTTCTGTGATATTGGCTATTTATGGCCGCACGCGACATTGGCATCGTCGTACGCGACATTGGCATCGTTATGCGCAAAATTGGCATCGTCGTACACGACATTGGCATCGTCGTACGCGACATTGGCATCGTCATGCGCCATTGGCACCGTCATACGCAAAATTGGCATCGTCGTACGCGACATTGGCATCGTCGTACGCGACATTGGCATCGTTATGCACCATTGGCACCGTCATACGCAAAATTGGCACCGTCGTACACGACATTGGCATCGTCGTACGCGACACTGGCATCGTCGTACGCGACATGGGCAGGGCCGTACGTGACACATTTTATATTTTGTTTCATAAGGAAAGACTTCTTGCTCAACATTCGATAGTGAAAACACATAGCCTATGGGATAAGAGTTGTGTCCTTGAGCTCTCTGAAAATAAATGATGACATTTTGTACTACTTTTCAGAAACTATATTCCCAAGTGCCGCTTCTACTACAAGTGGTAAGTGAAGATTTCTAATTGCTGATATTCGGCTTATATTGACTCACCTATTAGAGATGGAGAGGGTATGCCTCATATTCAATACATTGCTTTAACTGAGAATACCAATGTTTCTGATACCTTGAGAAGGATTTCAGAAGATGTCTAAGCTATATGATGACTCTCAAGCCTACATATATCCATTTTTAGATACCATGGAAACAAGTTCAACACCCAGTATCCAAGGTCAGTATTTCCAATGTCAAAAGACTCTTCTAAATCAAAAAGATTGAATCACTTAAATCCAACTAAAAAGTAGATGGAGTGAAGAAATAGAGTCTGAAAATAAATGATGACATTTTGTTCTACTTATCAGAAACTATATTCCCAAGTGCCGCTTCTACTACAAGTGGTAAGTGTAGATTTCTAAATACTGATATTCGGCTTATATTGACTCACCTATTAGAGATGGAGAGTGGCATGCCTCATATGCAATACATTGCTTTAACTGAGAATACCAATGTTTCTGATACCTTGAGAAGGATTTCAGAAGATGTCTAAGCTATATGATGACTCTCAAGCCTACATATATCCATTTTTAGATACCATGGAAACAAGTTCAACACCCAGTATCCAAGGTCAGTATTTCCAATGTCAAAAGACTCTTCTAAATCAAAAAGATTGAATCACTGAAATCCAACTAAAAAGTAGATGGAGTGAAGAAATAGAGTCTGAAAACAAATGATGACATTTTGTACTACTTTTCAGAAACTATAGTCCCAAGTGCCGCTTCTACTACAAGTGGTAAGTGTAGATTTCTAATTACTGATATTAGGCTTATATTGACTCACCTATTAGAGATGGAGAGGGGCATGCCTCATATTCAATACATTGCTTTAACTGAGAATACCAATGTTTCTGATACCTTGAGAAGGATTTCAGAAGATGTCTAAGCTATATGATGACTCTCAAGCCTACATATATCCATTTTTAGATACCATGGAAACAAGTTCAACGCCCAGTATCCAAGGTCAGTATTTCCAATATCAAAAGACTCTTCTAAATCAAAAAGATTGAATCACTTACATCCAACTAAAAAGTAGTTGGGGTGAAGAAATAGAGTCTGTGAAGCCAAGTGGTGAAAATTATGAGAGGGAAAGAGCCTTTGCTTTTTCTGGCTGGGCTGGAAAGTTCCTTTTACAACATTAAAAATGAAGATGAGATGTAACTTCATCCATTCATTTAAAATTAGTTAACAAATAATGCCATGCAAAGTAAATCTGTTCATAGCTGTTTTCCCATATTTTCCTGGGAAACTTTGGATTCAACAACACCTTTCACTTGAAGTGATGAGAAATTGTTTCTTAGTTAGTCAAGTCCTACACCTTCCTACATTCATATTACTTTTAACATTGCTGTCAATAAGCAAAGGATGCTACTTTTACAGTTGCAAAGATGAATAAAAGGGGTTTGCCAAGAATGTGCTTTCTAATCTGAACTAATCATATCAATTTTTGCCTTTTTCTTTCAGAAATCATAACCTCAACAATACCTTTTTCGGATACAGGTGAGTGTAGAATTTTGATCAGTTAGATAGGGCTTGTTGTGACTCATGTTTCAGACACAAATCGATTGACAATATTCTCTGGTGTTTACATATAGAAACAAGCAAACCACTTCTTGAATTACGTTGTCTATTGTGCCTGTATTAAATAGAAACCCTTGTGCATCACAATGTCCTTACAGGTTCAACAGCAACAACTTCGATAGTCAGTCCACCAGGTGAGAGTTTAATTTTTCTGTCTATAAATATTTGGGATTCATCCACAAACAGCACACAGCTTCCATTGATACATCCGGTGCTGAGAATTGTATATATTGACAACAGTAATGTGCATCTTCTTATTGATGGTCAGCTGGACGATTTAGTTCTCAATATCAACTGTTGTACTTTCCATAGACTTATGACATCATTTCTGTTACTGTATCCATCAAAAGTCCAATATAAAGCAAAGCATTTAAGTGTGTCTCTCCAAATGCATATTTAGTGTAAGATTTATAATATTTTGTTAAGTATTTGTAACTGTATATGGATTACTGATTACACTTCATTGGAAATCAACAGATCTGAGCAAATAAACAATTACACTAAGACTAAATCAGTTCTAAGCCCTTCATCTTTTACATTTTTTTAACAGTAGATTCGACAACACCTTTTACATCAAGTGGTGAGTGGCATTTTCTTGATAATTGAAGTTGATCTTTTCAAGATTCATCTCTCTAAGGCAATATGACATTTTATATTTTGTTTCATAAGGAAAGACTTCTTGCTCAACATTCGATAGTGAAAACACATAGCCTATGGGATAAGAGTTGTGTCCTTGAGCTCTCTGAAAATAAATGATGACATTTTGTACTACTTTTCAGAAACTATATTCCCAAGTGCCGCTTCTACTACAAGTGGTAAGTGAAGATTTCTAATTGCTGATATTCGGCTTATATTGACTCACCTATTAGAGATGGAGAGGGTATGCCTCATATTCAATACATTGCTTTAACTGAGAATACCAATGTTTCTGATACCTTGAGAAGGATTTCAGAAGATGTCTAAGCTATATGATGACTCTCAAGCCTACATATATCCATTTTTAGATACCATGGAAACAAGTTCAACACCCAGTATCCAAGGTCAGTATTTCCAATGTCAAAAGACTCTTCTAAATCAAAAAGATTGAATCACTTAAATCCAACTAAAAAGTAGATGGAGTGAAGAAATAGAGTCTGAAAATAAATGATGACATTTTGTTCTACTTATCAGAAACTATATTCCCAAGTGCCGCTTCTACTACAAGTGGTAAGTGTAGATTTCTAAATACTGATATTCGGCTTATATTGACTCACCTATTAGAGATGGAGAGTGGCATGCCTCATATGCAATACATTGCTTTAACTGAGAATACCAATGCTTCTGATACCTTGAGAAGGATTTCAGAAGATGTCTAAGCTATATGATGACTCTCAAGCCTACATATATCCATTTTTAGATACCATGGAAACAAGTTCAACACCCAGTATCCAAGGTCAGTATTTCCAATGTCAAAAGACTCTTCTAAATCAAAAAGATTGAATCAATTAAATCCATCTAAAAAGTAGATGGGGTGAAGAAATAGAGTCTGTGAAGGCAAGTGGTGAATATTATGAAAGGGAAAGGGCCTTTGCTTTTTCTGGCTGGGCTGGAAAATTCCCTTTACAACATTAAAAATGAAGATGAGATGTAACTTCATCCATTCATTTAAAATTAGTTAACAAATAATGCCATGCAAAATAAATCTGTTCATAGCTGTTTTCCCATATTTTCCTGGGAAACTTTGGATTCAACAACACCTTTCACTTGAAGTGATGAGAAATTGTTTCTTAGTTAGTCAAGTCCTACACCTTCCTACATTCATATTACTTTTAACATTGCTGTCAATAAGCAAAGGATGCTACTTTTACAGTTGCAAAGATGAATATAAGGGGTTTGCCAAGAATGTGCTTTCTAATCTGAACTAATCAAATCAAATTTTGTCTTTTTCTTTCAGAAATCATAACCTCAACAATACCTTTTTCGGATACAGGTGAGTGTAGCATTTTTATCAGTTAGATAGGGCTTGTTCTGACTCATGTCTCAGACACAAATCAATTGACAATATTCTCTGGTGTTTACATATAGAAACAAGCAAACCACTTCTTGAATTACGTTGTCTATTGTGCCTGTATTAAATAGAAACCCTTGTGCATCACAATGTCCTTACAGGTTCAACAGCAACAACTTCGATAGTCGGTGATACATCCGGTGCTGAGAATTGTATATATTGACAACAGTAATGTGCATCTTCTTATTGATGGTCAGCTGGACGATTTAGTTCTCAATATCAACTGTTGTACTTTCCATAGACTTATGACATCATTTCTGTTACTGCATCCATCAAAAGTCCAATATGAAGCAAAGCATTTCAGTGTGTCTCTCCAAATGCATATTTAGTGTGAGTTTTATATTATTTTGTTGAGTATTTTTAACTGTATTTGGATTTCTGATTACACTTCATTGGAAATCAACAGATCTGAGCAAATAAACAATTACACTAAGACTAAATCAGTTCTAAGCCCTTCATCTTTTACATTTTTTTAACAATAGATTCGACAACACCTTTTACATCAAGTGGTGAGTAGCATTTTGTTGATAATTGAAGTTGATCTTTTCAAGATTCATCTCTCTAAGGCAATATCACATTTTATATTTTGTTTCATAAGGAAAGACTTCTTGCTCAACATTCGATAGTGAAAACACATAGCCTATGGGATAAGAGTTGTGTCCTTGAGCTCTCTGAAAATAAATGATGACATTTTGTACTACTTTTCAGAAACTATATTCCCAAGTGCCGCTTCTACTACAAGTGGTAAGTGTAGATTTCTAATTACTGATATTGGTCTTATATTGACTTACCTATTAGAGATGGAAAGGGGCATGCCTCATATTCAATACATTGCTTTAACTGAGAATACCAATGTTTCTGATACCTTGAGAAGGATTTCAGAAGATGTCTAAGCTATATGATGACTCTCAAGCCTACATATATCCATTTTTAGATACCATGGAAACAAGTTCAACACCCAGTATCCAAGGTCAGTATTTCCAATGTCAAAAGACTCTTCTAAATCAAAAAGATTGAATCACTTGAATCCAACTAAAAAGTAGATGGAGTGAAGAAATAGAGTCTGAAAATAAATGATGACATTTTGTTCTACTTATCAGAAACTATAGTCCCAAGTGCCGCTTCTACTTCAAGTGGTAAGTGTAGATTTCTAATTACTGATATTCGGCTTATATTGACTCACCTATTAGAGATGGAGAGGGTATGCCTCATATTCAATACATTGCTTTAACTGAGAATACCAATGTTTCTGATACCTTGAGAAGGATTTCAGAAGATGTCTAAGCTATATGATGACTCTCAAGCCTTCATATATCCATTTTTAGATACCATGGAAACAAGTTCAACACCCAGTATCCAAGGTCAGTATTTCCAATGTCAAAAGACTCTTCTAAATCAAAAAGATTGAATCACTTAAATCCAACTAAAAAGTAGATGGAGTGAAGAAATAGAGTCTGAAAATAAATGATGACATTTTGTTCTACTTATCAGAAACTATATTCCCAAGTGCCGCTTCTACTACAAGTGGTAAGTGTAGATTTCTAATTACTGATATTCGGCTTATATTGACTCACCTATTAGAGATGGAGAGTGGCATGCCTCATATGCAATACATTGCTTTAACTGAGAATACCAATGCTTCTGATACCTTGAGAAGGATTTCAGAAGATGTCTAAGCTATATGATGACTCTCAAGCCTACATATATCCATTTTTAGATACCATGGAAACAAGTTCAACACCCAGTATCCAAGGTCAGTATTTCCAATGTCAAAAGACTCTTCTAAATCAAAAAGATTGAATCAATTAAATCCATCTAAAAAGTAGATGGGGTGAAGAAATAGAGTCTGTGAAGGCAAGTGGTGAATATTATGAAAGGGAAAGGGCCTTTGCTTTTTCTGGCTGGGCTGGAAAGTTCCCTTTACAACATTAAAAATGAAGATGAGATGTAACTTCATCCATTCATTTAAAATTAGTTAACAAATAATGCCATGCAAAATAAATCTGTTCATAGCTATTTTCCCATATTTTCCTGGGAAACTTTGGATTCAACAACACCTTTCACTTGAAGTGATGAGAAATTGTTTCTTAGTTAGTCAAGTCCTACACCTTCCTACATTCATATTACTTTTAACATTGCTGTCAATAAGCAAAGGATGCTACTTTTACAGTTGCAAAGATGAATATAAGGGGTTTGCCAAGAATGTGCTTTCTAATCTGAACTAATCAAATCAAATTTTGTCTTTTTCTTTCAGAAATCATAACCTCAACAATACCTTTTTCGGATACAGGTGAGTGTAGCATTTTTATCAGTTAGATAGGGCTTGTTCTGACTCATGTCTCAGACACAAATCAATTGACAATATTCTCTGGTGTTTACATATAGAAACAAGCAAACCACTTCTTGAATTACGTTGTCTATTGTGTCTGTATTAAATAGAAATCCTTGTCCATCACAATGTCCTTACAGGTTCAACAGCAACAACTTCGATAGTCAGTCCACCAGGTGAGAGTTTAATTTTTCTGTCTATAAATATTTGGAATTCATCTACAAACAGCACACAGCTTCCATTGATACATCCGGTGCTGAGAATTGTATATATTGACAACAGTAATGTGCATCTTCTTATTGATGGTCAGCTGGACGATTTAGTTCTCAATATCAACTGTTGTACTTTCCATAGACTTATGACATCATTTCTGTTACTGTATCCATCAAAAGTCCAATATGAAGCAAAGCATTTCAGTGTGTCTCTCCAAATACATATTTAGTGTGAGTTTTATAATATTTTATTAAGTATTTGTAACTGTATTTGGATTTCTGATTACACTTCATTGGAAATCAACAGATCTGAGCAAATAAACAATTACACTAAGACTAAATCAGTTCTAAGCCCTTCATCTTTTACATTTTTTAACAGTAGATTTGACAACACCTTTTTCATCAAGTGGTGAGTAGCATTTTCTTGATAATTGAAGTTGATCTTTTCAAGATTCATCTCTCTAAGGCAATATCACATTTTATATTTTGTTTCATAAGGAAAGACTTCTTGCTCAACATTCGATAGTGAAAACACATAGCCTATGGGATAAGAGTTGTGTCCTTGAGCTCTCTGAAAATAAATGATGACATTTTGTACTACTTTTCAGAAACTATAGTCCCAAGTGCCGCTTCTACTTCAAGTGGTAAGTGTAGATTTCTAATTACTGATATTAGGCTTATATTGACTCACCTATTAGAGATGGAGAGGGGCATGCCTCATATTCAATACATTGCTTTAACTGAGAATACCAATGTTTCTGATACCTTGAGAAGGATTTCAGAAGATGTCTAAGCTATATGATGACTCTCAAGCCTACATATATCCATTTTTAGATACCATGGAAACAAGTTCAACACCCAGTATCCAAGGTCAGTATTTCCAATGTCAAAAGACTCTTCTAAATCAAAAAGATTGAATCACTTGAATCCAACTAAAAAGTAGATGGAGTGAAGAAATAGAGTCTGAAAATAAATGATGACATTTTGTTCTACTTATCAGAAACTATAGTCCCAAGTGCCGCTTCTACTTCAAGTGGTAAGTGTAGATTTCTAATTACTGATATTCGGCTTATATTGACTCACCTATTAGAGATGGAGAGGGTATGCCTCATATTCAATACATTGCTTTAACTGAGAATACCAATGTTTCTGATACCTTGAGAAGGATTTCAGAAGATGTCTAAGCTATATGATGACTCTCAAGCCTTCATATATCCATTTTTAGATACCATGGAAACAAGTTCAACACCCAGTATCCAAGGTCAGTATTTCCAATGTCAAAAGACTCTTCTAAATCAAAAAGATTGAATCACTTAAATCCAACTAAAAAGTAGATGGAGTGAAGAAATAGAGTCTGAAAATAAATGATGACATTTTGTTCTACTTATCAGAAACTATATTCCCAAGTGCCGCTTCTACTACAAGTGGTAAGTGTAGATTTCTAATTACTGATATTCGGCTTATATTGACTCACCTATTAGAGATGGAGAGTGGCATGCCTCATATGCAATACATTGCTTTAACTGAGAATACCAATGCTTCTGATACCTTGAGAAGGATTTCAGAAGATGTCTAAGCTATATGATGACTCTCAAGCCTACATATATCCATTTTTAGATACCATGGAAACAAGTTCAACACCCAGTATCCAAGGTCAGTATTTCCAATGTCAAAAGACTCTTCTAAATCAAAAAGATTGAATCAATTAAATCCATCTAAAAAGTAGATGGGGTGAAGAAATAGAGTCTGTGAAGGCAAGTGGTGAATATTATGAAAGGGAAAGGGCCTTTGCTTTTTCTGGCTGGGCTGGAAAGTTCCCTTTACAACATTAAAAATGAAGATGAGATGTAACTTCATCCATTCATTTAAAATTAGTTAACAAATAATGCCATGCAAAATAAATCTGTTCATAGCTATTTTCCCATATTTTCCTGGGAAACTTTGGATTCAACAACACCTTTCACTTGAAGTGATGAGAAATTGTTTCTTAGTTAGTCAAGTCCTACACCTTCCTACATTCATATTACTTTTAACATTGCTGTCAATAAGCAAAGGATGCTACTTTTACAGTTGCAAAGATGAATATAAGGGGTTTGCCAAGAATGTGCTTTCTAATCTGAACTAATCAAATCAAATTTTGTCTTTTTCTTTCAGAAATCATAACCTCAACAATACCTTTTTCGGATACAGGTGAGTGTAGCATTTTTATCAGTTAGATAGGGCTTGTTCTGACTCATGTCTCAGACACAAATCAATTGACAATATTCTCTGGTGTTTACATATAGAAACAAGCAAACCACTTCTTGAATTACGTTGTCTATTGTGTCTGTATTAAATAGAAATCCTTGTCCATCACAATGTCCTTACAGGTTCAACAGCAACAACTTCGATAGTCAGTCCACCAGGTGAGAGTTTAATTTTTCTGTCTATAAATATTTGGAATTCATCTACAAACAGCACACAGCTTCCATTGATACATCCGGTGCTGAGAATTGTATATATTGACAACAGTAATGTGCATCTTCTTATTGATGGTCAGCTGGACGATTTAGTTCTCAATATCAACTGTTGTACTTTCCATAGACTTATGACATCATTTCTGTTACTGTATCCATCAAAAGTCCAATATGAAGCAAAGCATTTCAGTGTGTCTCTCCAAATACATATTTAGTGTGAGTTTTATAATATTTTATTAAGTATTTGTAACTGTATTTGGATTTCTGATTACACTTCATTGGAAATCAACAGATCTGAGCAAATAAACAATTACACTAAGACTAAATCAGTTCTAAGCCCTTCATCTTTTACATTTTTTAACAGTAGATTTGACAACACCTTTTTCATCAAGTGGTGAGTAGCATTTTCTTGATAATTGAAGTTGATCTTTTCAAGATTCATCTCTCTAAGGCAATATCACATTTTATATTTTGTTTCATAAGGAAAGACTTCTTGCTCAACATTCGATAGTGAAAACACATAGCCTATGGGATAAGAGTTGTGTCCTTGAGCTCTCTGAAAATAAATGATGACATTTTGTACTACTTTTCAGAAACTATAGTCCCAAGTGCCGCTTCTACTTCAAGTGGTAAGTGTAGATTTCTAATTACTGATATTAGGCTTATATTGACTCACCTATTAGAGATGGAGAGGGGCATGCCTCATATTCAATACATTGCTTTAACTGAGAATACCAATGTTTCTGATACCTTGAGAAGGATTTCAGAAGATGTCTAAGCTATATGATGAATCTCAAGCCTAGATATATCCATTTTTAGATACCATGGAAACAAGTTCAACACCCAGTATCCAAGGTCAGTATTTCCAATGTCAAAAGACTCTTCTAAATCAAAAAGATTGAATCACTTAAATCCAACTAAAAAGTAGATGGAGTGAAGAAATAGAGTCTGGAAATAAATGATGACATTTTGTACTACTTTTCAGAAACTATAGTCCCAAGTGCCGCTTCTACTTCAAGTGGTAAGTGTAGATTTCTAATTACTGATATTAGGCTTATATTGACTCACCTATTAGAGATGGAGAGGGGCATGCCTCATATTCAATACATTGCTTTAACTGAGAATACCAATGTTTCTGATACCTTGAGAAGGATTTCAGAAGATGTCTAAGCTATATGATGAATCTCAAGCCTACATATATCCATTTTTAGATACCATGGAAACAAGTTCAACGCCCAGTATCCAAGGTCAGTATTTCCAATATCAAAAGACTCTTCTAAATCAAAAAGATTGAATCACTTAAATCCAACTAAAAAGTAGATGGGGTGAAGAAATAGAGTCTGTGAAGCCAAGTGGTGAAAATTATGAGAGGGAAAGAGCCTTTGCTTTTTCTGGCTGGGCTGGAAAGTTCCCTTTACAACATTAAAAATGAAGATGAGATGTAGCTTCATCCATTCATTTAAAATTAGTTAACAAATAATTCCATGCAAAGTAAATCTGTTCATAGCTATTTTCCCATATTTTCCTGGGAAACTTTGGATTCAACAACACCTTTCACTTGAAGTGATGAGAAATTGTTTCTTAGTTAGTCAAGTCCTACACCTTCCTACATTCATATTACTTTTAACATTGCTGTCAATAAGCAAAGGATGCTACTTTTACAGTTGCAAAGATGAATATAAGGGGTTTGCCAAGAATGTGCTTTCTAATCTGAACTAATCAAATCAAATTTTGTCTTTTTCTTTCAGAAATCATAACCTCAACAATACCTTTTTCGGATACAGGTGAGTGTAGCATTTTTATCAGTTAGATAGGGCTTGTTCTGACTCATGTCTCAGACACAAATCAATTGACAATATTCTCTGGTGTTTACATATAGAAACAAGCAAACCACTTCTTGAATTACGTTGTCTATTGTGTCTGTATTAAATAGAAATCCTTGTCCATCACAATGTCCTTACAGGTTCAACAGCAACAACTTCGATAGTCAGTCCACCAGGTGAGAGTTTAATTTTTCTGTCTATAAATATTTGGAATTCATCTACAAACAGCACACAGCTTCCATTGATACATCCGGTGCTGAGAATTGTATATATTGACAACAGTAATGTGCATCTTCTTATTGATGGTCAGCTGGACGATTTAGTTCTCAATATCAACTGTTGTACTTTCCATAGACTTATGACATCATTTCTGTTACTGTATCCATCAAAAGTCCAATATGAAGCAAAGCATTTCAGTGTGTCTCTCCAAATGCATATTTAGTGTGAGTTTTATAATATTTTATTAAGTATTTGTAACTGTATTTGGATTTCTGATTACACTTCATTGGAAATCAACAGATCTGAGCAAATAAACAATTACACTAAGACTAAATCAGTTCTAAGCCCTTCATCTTTTACATTTTTTAACAGTAGATTTGACAACACCTTTTTCATCAAGTGGTGAGTAGCATTTTCTTGATAATTGAAGTTGATCTTTTCAAGATTCATCTCTCTAAGGCAATATCACATTTTATATTTTGTTTCATAAGGAAAGACTTCTTGCTCAACATTCGATAGTGAAAACACATAGCCTATGGGATAAGAGTTGTGTCCTTGAGCTCTCTGAAAATAAATGATGACATTTTGTACTACTTTTCAGAAACTATAGTCCCAAGTGCCGCTTCTACTTCAAGTGGTAAGTGTAGATTTCTAATTACTGATATTAGGCTTATATTGACTCACCTATTAGAGATGGAGAGGGGCATGCCTCATATTCAATACATTGCTTTAACTGAGAATACCAATGTTTCTGATACCTTGAGAAGGATTTCAGAAGATGTCTAAGCTATATGATGAATCTCAAGCCTAGATATATCCATTTTTAGATACCATGGAAACAAGTTCAACACCCAGTATCCAAGGTCAGTATTTCCAATGTCAAAAGACTCTTCTAAATCAAAAAGATTGAATCACTTAAATCCAACTAAAAAGTAGATGGGGTGAAGAAATAGAGTCTGTGAAGCCAAGTGGTGAAAATTATGAGAGGGAAAGAGCCTTTGCTTTTTCTGGCTGGGCTGGAAAGTTCCCTTTACAACATTAAAAATGAAGATGAGATGTAGCTTCATCCATTCATTTAAAATTAGTTAACAAATAATTCCATGCAAAGTAAATCTGTTCATAGCTATTTTCCCATATTTTCCTGGGAAACTTTGGATTCAACAACACCTTTCACTTGAAGTGATGAGAAATTGTTTCTTAGTTAGTCAAGTCCTACACCTTCCTACATTCATATTACTTTTAACATTGCTGTCAATAAGCAAAGGATGCTACTTTTACAGTTGCAAAGATGAATATAAGGGGTTTGCCAAGAATGTGCTTTCTAATCTGAACTAATCAAATCAAATTTTGTCTTTTTCTTTCAGAAATCATAACCTCAACAATACCTTTTTCGGATACAGGTGAGTGTAGCATTTTTATCAGTTAGATAGGGCTTGTTCTGACTCATGTCTCAGACACAAATCAATTGACAATATTCTCTGGTGTTTACATATAGAAACAAGCAAACCACTTCTTGAATTACGTTGTCTATTGTGTCTGTATTAAATAGAAATCCTTGTCCATCACAATGTCCTTACAGGTTCAACAGCAACAACTTCGATAGTCAGTCCACCAGGTGAGAGTTTAATTTTTCTGTCTATAAATATTTGGAATTCATCTACAAACAGCACACAGCTTCCATTGATACATCCGGTGCTGAGAATTGTATATATTGACAACAGTAATGTGCATCTTCTTATTGATGGTCAGCTGGACGATTTAGTTCTCAATATCAACTGTTGTACTTTCCATAGACTTATGACATCATTTCTGTTACTGTAGCCTATCCATCAAAAGTCCAATATGAAGCAAAGCATTTAAGTGTGTCTCTCCAAATGCATATTTAGTGTGAGTTTTATATTATTTTGTTAAGTATTTGTAACTGTATTTGGATTTCTGGGCCCTGTTTTTTAGTCACAACATTATAACTTACGACACATTCCGCGCCGCACGGCGTTACCTGGGCCCTGTTTTTCAGTAACGACATCGTCGGGCATCGATACCCTACGATCGTCCAGCGATTCCACGACATTCTGGAAGACACAAAATGGCCGCTGTTCTATAGACACGATCGTAGTGCGCCACTCACGATCGCCGCGAAAAATGTCGGCCGCTACGACAAATATAGAACTGTCTTAGGTTCTATAACACATCACTGTGCGTATAATGAGGATTTCTCCACTTCCCGACGGAATTAAGCGATGAAATTTTAACACGAGTAAGGGCTACATATAGACTATAATTGTTTAAAATATGAAGATGATCGGACGTAGCGCTATGAAGTTATCGGCGTTTGAATTTCGTCATAGCAATCGTCTGCTCTGGTGGCCAGTCACCCTCCCACCTCCCGTACGCAGTCAATAATGCATAAATTAGCGGAGGCGTCAGGAAAATACACTGGCCACCAGAGCAGACGATTGCTATTATGAAATTAAAACGCCGATATCTTCGGAACGCTGCGATCGATTTTCTTCATATTTGGTACGATTATTTGTTATATATATGCCTTACTCGTGTTAAAATTTCATTGCTTAATTCGTACGGGAAGTGAAGTTGCGCATTCGGTACGACATGTCCATAGGTGTCATGAACGGACGACACTTTGGGCGACATTTTCAATCACGTGACCCCACAATTGTCGTGACTGAAAAACACGTCTGGATGCCCTGTGACTCTTACAGTCACGACATGTCGCCTATTCACTATAGTGTCGTGTCTATCGAACACTGACGGCAAAAACACGTCGCCCATAACGATTGTCGTGACTGAAAAACAAGGCCCCGGTTTTCCACTCGATCGCAGCGCCGCTTATCGTTATACTGTGTACTACCGCAGCAGGCTTTTACCAGATAGGGAGCCAAAGTGAACCCGCTGAAACCACAGATACCCACCTACAAAACAACGTTTCCGGTGGCCAGTAAGAACGAGGCTTAGTGCTAAAGCAATGGGGGTTTGAGGCTAGACTTTCGTTTTTGGTCTCTTTGGTTATCCTCGAAGTGAGGTTTACTACAATCGTCTCTGAATAACTCTGTTTCGAAACTACGATGACAGTTGTTAAGTTTATTAAAAATTTGGATCTAAATGATTGGAGAATGAGACATATAATCTCGAACCTACATGGTCTAAGTACTGTGCGCCTATATCCGGAAATACTATTTTGCGACCGGCTATCTGTGGTTGGAGCAGGTTCACTTTGGCTCCCTATGAGTCCGTCCACGCACCGCGCCACCTTCGGGTCCAGTTTGGGAGCATGAGCGCCCTGGCACCTAGCGACAACGGGACGTACTACAGTCTATTACCAGATTCACCGCTGTACCGCAGGCATGTTTTGCCGCTAGGGGTCTGGGGAAGGTGGTGGTGGTAGAATTTCGCCATTTTCTCCACAACCCACATTGATATTCAAATACGTTCCCTACCTACACGATTCTAAAGTATTATGAAATAAAACGACTCCTAAGGTGATCTAAGCAATATCGAAAGTTTGAACTCGCGCACCATAGCAAAACCGTTGGTGGGGGCGAGCGTCGCAGTGTCAATATGGATGGCTAAGCTGATTCATCTCCGCAATGGACGCTGTGTAAAATCATTTGCCCTCGTCAAATAGCGGATTAACAACATTAATAGAGCCGGGCAGGTTCAAGATAAGGCTTGTGCCTACAAAAGGATATAAATATTATGGCGGGAAAACCATCGAAAGTGTGGTTAATACGGTGATAACTTCGGATCTTTCAGCCTAGGGGTATAGGTGTCAAGTCCAGTGACAGCGCCATGTCTGCTAAGCTGTCTGCTACAAGTTGATTCGACAACCCACAGAATTGCCATTTATATTTTCCTATGGCGTCAACAGTGTAAACTGAGACTAGCATTATGTTCATATGATCAGCAGCTATACGAGGGTATCAGAATTGACACGGTGGAATCACGGACTTGTATAGTATAGGTCCGTGGTGGAATTAACCTAACTCTTTGTAAATAATATCGGCAAAGCCTCTATAGAGTGCTGTCTAGATTATAAGGGTGAGTCTATGGGAAGCCGTGTCACTGCTGGAACAGTAGGGTTGTCAAGTTATAATACGAAATCAGCTCGCACCGGGTTTAAACTTTAGATTCATGATTAATCATATATATATTGATAATCTACACACTCTAAGCTACCTTTCTATGTAAATAATGTACAGGTTTGACGAGTTCAGATTTAATAATTCAAATTTAACCTTGGGCATTACGCAGTCGGCTTGCTGGTTCAGTCGAATTTCATACGACGATCACAAAATCAGCTCAGATAGAATTAACCACAGGGAAGTGTATTTTCACATTCTATAGACTCCAAGGTTTGTTCCAGTATGTATTTTATCATATTTAGACGAGCAGAGACCAAGATATTAAAATATTACGATGCGAGTTACGCACGTTGAATTCTGGCCTAGCTTGATCCGCCATTGCTTATACTGTGTAGTTAGGGTGGTCGAGCTGTCATTAGAAATCAGCTCGCACCGGGTTTAAACTTTAGATTAATTATTAATGATATATATATATATTGATAATCTACATACTCTAAGCTACCTTTCTATGTAAATAATGTACAGGTTTGACGAGTTCAGATTTAATAATTCAAATTTAACCTTGGGCATTACGCAGTCGGCTTGCTGGTTCAGTCGAATTTCATACGATGATCACAAAATCAGCTCAGATAGGGTTTAAACATTAGAATTAACTACAGGGAAGCATATTTTCACATTCTATAGACTCCAAGATTTGTTCCAGTATATATTTTTTGGTTATCTGGCCACTGGCGAATTAGAAATTGATTATATTGTTTGATCAACGCGCAGACTATACGGAAACAGGGTTACTGTGCCTGTACGTGAAAAATACGCGGTGAAATTGACGATAAAACGAACCGATGCCGCAGGCAGAGGTTCGTTTTATCGTCAATTTTACCAAGTATTTATCACGTACAGACACAGTATACCTGTTTTCGTATTATTATATACCTTAGAATATCCAATTTTTAACATACCTTATGGGCGAGTTTTTGGATTTCGCCGCCGTACATGCCCCGTACACAACATACATACCCCGTACGTCACCTAGGTGTCGTACGGGTTTAAATACGACATGGGTAGGAGCGGGCAGTATGGGTAGGATGTATTGACACAGGTATATAATAATATAGAGAAACAGGCTTACTGTCTCCGTACGGATAAAATCAGCGGTAAAATCAGCGATCAGATGAACCGATGCCGGAGGCAGAGGTTCATCTGATCGCCGATTTGACCAAGTATTTTATCCGTACGGAGACAGTCAGCCTGTTTCTCTATTATTATATACCTTGAAATATCCGATTTTTAACCTTGCTTCTGGGGGAGTTTTTGGATTTTGCCGCCGTACATGCCCCGTACGCCACATACATACCCCGTACGTCACCTAGGTGTCGTACGGATATAAATACGACATGGGTAGGAGCGGGCCGTATGTGTAGGATATACTACCACAGGTATATAATAATATATCAGACCGTCTGTCCATAGCTTACTGTGTGGAGGGGGCTGCCGAGTGGGCACGGATTGAATCATAAATCATCTCGCCCAGAGTTTATCATTGGAATTAATGTAATTCTGTTTATATATTGATCATCTACACACTCTAAGCTACAATCCTATGTAAATATTGTCCAGATTAGTCCAGGTTAGAATTAATAATCAAACAAAGAAAGTCGGCATTACGCAGTTTTGTGGTTTGGCTAACTAAATCATCTCTTTCGGGGTTTAAATCTAAGATAAATGAATTTTCGTATATTCTAACGTGAACTACACACTCTCAGCTTCATGATGATATAATATTGTCCATTTTGGTTGATTTGAGACCAAGTAATCGAAATATTAAGATGCGCCATACGCACCCTCTATACTTTACTATAGGTTTGGTATGGGAGTGCAGATCTGGGCCAGGCACGATTCAGAAAATCCTTCATATGAGGATTTAACTTTAAATATATGTCTGGCGACATTAATATTCGTAAACTACAGATTCTCAGCTTTCTCCTGATATATAATTTGTGTATTTCAGACAATGTGGGATTTAGTTATCGAATTTAGAAGATTAAAAGCTTTACTATAGGCTTGGTAGGGGATTCAGGCGCTGGTCGAGATACTGTTTAGAAAATCTTTTATTACGAGGATTTAACTTGAAATATATCAATGGAGACATTAATATAAATAAACTACGGGTTCTTAGCTTTCTCCTTATATATAATTTGTGTATTTCAGACAATGTGGGATTTAGTTATCGAATTTAGAAGATTAAAAGCTTTACTATAGGCTTGGTAGGGGATTCAGGCGCTGGTCGAGATACTGTTTAGAAAATCTTTTATTACGAGGATTTAACTTGAAATATATCAATGGAGACATTAATATAAATAAACTACGGGTTCTTAGCTTTCTCCTTATATATAATTTGTGTATTTCGGACAAGGTGGAAATTAGTTATCGAATTTAGAAAATTAAAAGTACTCTGTCAATAAATTGGCTTATTTCGCCATGGCTAGGTTCTAACACAGCTCTTTCTAAATGATTTATTTTAGGCTCTCAGCATTGAATCTATGGACGGGGACTTGGATTAGCATAACCTACACTGTCTGAGGTTTGTTTATATGAAATATCATTCAATTTGAACCAGGGGATAGTTTAGAATTTAATTAACGAAAACGGTCATCTAAGCTGAGCCTTTACTATGGGTGCGGTAGGGGAGTTAGGCGCTGGGCAAGACACGATTTAGAAAATCATTTATTTTCATGATTTAACTTGAAATATATGATTGGAGACATTAATATTCGTGAATTAGAGATTCTGGGCTTTCTTCCGATATATATAATGTGCAATTCGGACATGGTGGGACTTAGATATTGATTTTTGAAAATCAGATTCGTAAGGCTATAAATATGTGAGAACTCGTTCGACATTTCAATGTATTCTCTAGGCGCTCAAGTCTTCCATAGGCGTGAGTCAATCTGTGCATTGTTTTTTTTTATTTCTAGGTGTTCGACTCGCAAATAACCATCTCCATGTTACTAAATCGACTCGAAACATACAAATACATTGTTTTCAGAATGTTTTATTTATACATGGAAGATAACTTTCATACTTAAATCTACCAAAAAAGTGAAATTGAAAAAAATTCCAAGTTTATGATGCCTTGAGGCATCATGCTGCGGTTCGCACGGGAATGCCTGGAGGCATCATGCTGCGGTTCGCACGAGAATGACTGGAGGCATCATGCTGCGGTTCGCACGGGAATGCCTCCAGGCATCATGCTGCGCCTAAAGGGTTATATTATTTTGTTAAGTATTTGTAACTGTATTTGGATTTCTGGGCCCTGTTTTTTAGTCACGACATTCAGAACTTACGACACATATTTGCTGTCAGTGTGCTATAGAGCTACGATCTTAGGCTGGCTGCGACACTTGCTGTAGTGTAGATACGACACATAGTGACATAGGGAGGTACAAGGTGTGCTATAGTCACGACACTCAGTGGCCAATGGACCGGAAAGTGTCGCCATAAGTGTCATATTGTAAAGTTTCTAGGCTATACCATAGCGGTTCTGCTCCTAACGGTCTATATACGTAGAATAGAGGTTTGAAGTCAACGCATAGATGTTGTAGGTATCAGAATCCAGGTAAGACTGAATACTCTTTATAAATTCTGGGCCCGGGTTTATATACCATCGAAGTGCCTTTATCTCCAGGTGGGGGACGCTTATACAGGCGGTCGTGTTAGGCACCAGTTAGCGTCACCTTTGTAACAACGAGCGCGCCCGCAGATCTCCAGGAAGTTGGGTTCACAAACAACCGCCGGCCTAAGCCGGGTTCAAAGGGGGGGATTATAACTACAGCAGGAAAGACCAATTAGCCTGGCCAATGTCGGCCATCTTGGATTTGGGGGAAAGAATTCAGAATAGAATTAATATATATAATATAATTGATAATGCTGCTTTTTCAACGCAAAAATACCACAAAGTTAGAATTATCGACTGCAGATCTTTACAAACGTCCCTCACTCTGAGTTCGAAGAGCAACGGAGAACTTTAAAAGAAAAGAAAAAGATGTGCAGTCGCTAAAACCAACCTAACCGCCTTGCTCCGTCTCAGAGCAGTCGCGCGGCTGCTGAGACCAGCGCGGGAACAGTTAGTTCGTTGAGCGAACGCGGAGGCGCCACCAGTGCGCGCTCACGATCCCTCGACCAATGAAAAGGCAGCAATTCCCAACTTCCGGTCACCACCCAGAAACAACAAAAAATGGCAGCGCCCACATCTCGGCGTGTCAAACAAACGGGTCTTACGCAAACAATGGTGGCCATCGGTTCTTCAAACACGGTAGGTTTAACCATTAACATACATAGAACACTCAGGTAAAGAGTAACAGAGCTCCGACCGTGTCCGGGTTATAGGTACTCGGCTGTACAACCAGTCGCGAGTGGGGAAAATGGCCAGCGAATGTCTTTATAAAATATAAATGCCTAGTCCATTTTGATAAGAAGCGGGGATACGACTGTCTGTGTCCTGTCGCTTCAGGATGTTTGTTAAAAATAGGAATGGTAGATCATAGCGATCACACAGTGTATGGCGAGCGGCCCTCTGCGTCAGTGTCTCTTGGTCGGCTCGCTCGCCAATCGTAGGTGTGGAGTCAATCGCGCCAAAACACACTTTAGCACGATTGATACGATTGTTACTCCGGTAGGGGTATGTACACGTAGAATAAACATTGTTCCTCGATGACAGGTCGATTGTGACAGACTCCGCGTCCTGGGCTACCGAAGTGCGACAGCTAGCAGTCCGAGCGTAGGCGCCAGCCCGAGGCCGCCGCCCACGCGAAGCACTTCGCGGGAGGATCGGAGCCCGTCATGTCAAAATCAGGTCATAAAAGGGTTATAGAAAAATAGATATGAGTCACACGTACTCAGTTCACGCGTAGATTACACGTTTTCCTCAATAAAAACGGTAATTCAAACAATTTCATACATCTCAGGCTCCTCACCAGCTTACATCCTGGCAGCCATTTTGATAATAAGAGAAAAGAAGATAATATCGCCGTGAAAGGCATGACATATAAAGAGTAGCAGCGGGGTGCTCAACGATAAAAATAGACAATTTGGCGCCGCTGAGGACGGTAAATATTACGATAAAAATGGATAAGGCGGTAAATGACACAAAAGAGGACGAGCTCCCGTAATCTTGATAAAGATTGTAGAAAATATGCTTGTGGCCGTATTATATACATATATGTACATGGTGATAAAACATAATATTGGTGTTTTCAGCGTGGATCTGAGCAATAAGTTTAGGCCTGGACATCGCCATTCTACGTATAGACTGCAGCTAGCGCCCGGTTTCTGGTGACGACGGGAGATCAAGCCGCACCACCTCTATCCACCTGACGTTCATCTGCCCCTACCCGAGTCTACTCAAGTTATCGAGGAGTGGTGAGATAACACTGTGGCCTAAACATAATAAATCGTAGAGCCCTCCCGATTAACCCCGATTTATAGAAATTTTCAGCGGCCGTAAATATCGGCCCATCTCCAGCTATTGCATACCTGACCGATAGTAACTCACTGTATCACTACTTGTAGCCTAATTTAGAGTCTAGAAATCAATATATACGATAATTCTTGTATTTAATTAAATTTTATGGTTAATTTCCGAGTAATACTTACTATTCGCACGCGGCTGGTATGCACTAGATGATTATAATTTCTTAAATTTTTTGGTTTGTAACTAACATTTCTACCTGCCTCAGATCCACCTTGATACTAACCATGTCGCCTCGTTGGGCTATTCAAAAGACATAAAATAACATTTGAAAATACATAATAATATTAAACAATTCTGGCCAATAGACTAAGGAACCGACATTAATTAAGAAAATCATTTTAGAATTAAGGAATACTTAGCGCAGGGCTGTGATTGTAGTATGGTCGGTTCCTTATAAAATATAAAGCATAGCATATTATATATAGGCAGGAGCTCGTCAATATAAAGAAATAGGTGTCATTGATATACATTGTAAATTAAAAAAGAAAATAATGTCTTGCTGCATGGCCACGTTAAGTATAGGAAAAACCCAGACATATAGTCGTGCAGCGTGGCCACCTTAAGTATATAAGACTCGTGCAGAGTGGATATTAAAAAATAGGGGGTTGTGAAGCAGCTGAGAGTGGTTCTTCAAAAATTGCAAAAATTTCAAAACAGTGCCAGGGGATACGTAGGCATCATACGTACTTCACTCCCCCAACACTCAAAATTTTGGCAATACTCCAAATTACTCTAAAAATAACTCACCCACTCTCGGCGTGCCCACCCAAGAAGAAAAATTAGCGCGGCAAAGCACGGTAAGGAAACGTGTTGGATATATGTAAAAGAAAATTGTCTTTCAGAATAATAGGGCAGGCCTTATCATGGACTCCTCCCTGGGCGCAAAGGCCCTTAAAAAAATCGTTAAAAACGATAAGGGATTCTAAAAAAAAGGATATCGCACACACACGATAATACACAAAACATTACAAACACAGACGATTTAGGCTGAGCTAGGTCGCGAACCTCTCGTGCTCCTCGTGCCTCTTCAAAATCGCTGTACACAAAAACACACATCCTTCGGCCAAAGGGTCTGGGGCAAAGGGGCTGGCGAAGTGGCCACAAGGCCAGCCTTTGACCGCCAAACACAGGACCAAGGTCACTTCGAATAACCAAGGCCCCTACCGATGGCCGAGCAACACTAACCATGTGGGTCTCAGCGAGGCTGCAGCACCCCACGGGTTTTAACTAGTCAATCGGTCCTTCACAAATCAATCTCAAAATCGTGGCCATGCCAGTTGTCATTCAGAATCGTTCGTTTCTCCTTCGCAATCGGGGGTCAAGTCCTTGTCGTCAACATTGTTGGTAAATAATAAAAAAAAATAAGGGGTATCGAGGTCACAGGGGAATCGGGGTCTACAGGTTTTTCACACGGGGGGAAGCCTGGGATAGAGGTCTTGGGGGCGTAGGTCCGCGAAGGAACCCGCTAGCCGTTCCAGGGTTGGGCGTAAGCGGAGGGGAGGTATAGGGGCGGTCGATGTCTCCTTGCGTATAGGGACAACGGGTAGGGATTGGGGGGAGGGTTCAGTTTGGGGGTCTTCGCTCACGATGCTGGGGGCAGGGAGGGACAGGAAAGGGGATGCTGGTGCTGCCTGTAGGCTTTGTAGGCCGATCTCCTCTCGTGGGCGGTCCTCTTCAGTCGGCCCTCGGCGGACTCCGCACACAGATCAACCTGCAACACCAGTGAGTTACGGGGACACAACACAGCTTTTTGTATCTCACGCAACAAACGGTCAGGAGGATGAGGATTATTAGGAGGGATATGGAGGAGGTGGAGATGAAGGGTACAGAGGGTACAGAGGTTGGGGAACGTAAGCCCTGTAGGCGGCCTACTTCCATAACGGGCAGGACTACGCGGGGAAGGAGTTTGAGAGGTTCGGAAAAGGCGGGAGGAAGGGTACGGGGCCAGGATATATTGAGGGGGGAAAGCTGTAGGGGGCGCCGGAAGTGAAAGTTGAGGGTGTGGTGCCCAGCCGCGATGCCATGTAGGCGCCACCCACACGACTCCAGCGAACATCCTGGGGGAAGGTCGACGAGGGTGGGGCCGTTGACGAGCAGATTCACAGGTGGGCGTAGCACGGAGGTCGACTGGTAGGCGACTACCACAGCTTGTCGGCCTCCGGCCTCGGGCCTCGACACTACGGCCGTCGCGTTGTTTCGGGCGGTGATGGCGATGTGGCACGAGGTCGGCTTGGTCCCGCGCACAAGTGCCGACTCGCAGGACCGTTCGGTATACACCACCGTAGGCCTGCACACTTGTGGCTGCCGACCTACGCAGACATCGGGGACGAAGGACGTGGAGGACGACGAGCTCACGGCCAAACGGGGCCTACCCTGGACCGTCCGCAGGTGGGACGCGTCCAGCTGCACGAGGAAGTACTGCAGCTTGTACACCAGGTAGGCCTCGCTCGTGAGCCCGGAAACAACAACACGGTAGATCAACTCCCGTCCCTCCTCCCAGATGGGGTCGATATCTACGTAGTTGCAGTACCACATCGCCGGTAGGGTGTGGAATCCGGCGTCTCGGAGGCGGCGGAGGACCTGGAGCAGGTGTTCTCAGGGGAGAACGTCCTCGGTCAGTTGGCCCCGCTCCAGCTCTATCCGTTGGTTGTGGAACTGAACTCGTTGATGCTTGTGTTGGCGCACCGTCTCCTCCAAGACCCGTAGGCCCAGCTCAATCTGCCGGGCCATCCAGACCTTGTTGACCTTTTCATCGGCCCCGACCACGATCGTACCTCCGGCTTCCGCGAGGTGGATCGCGCGGGCGGCCTGCCTGTTTATTGTGGCAATGTTATCGGCGTTTTGGAGAACGCCTCCACGAGTGGCGTTCACTACCGATACCATCTGATCAAGGTGGTGGGCTATCTGCTGCTGTTGGACCAGCGTGTCGCGTGCGACTCCTCGTAATGATGCGATGTCGCGGTCAGTCGCCAGTCCGAACAGAGCTTTCCCGGCCCACCCCACAATATTCAGCAGGCCCCGACGCCGTCGGCCGGCCTCCGGCCTGCCGTCGGTTACTATCCGACTTGCCCTGGGGAGTTCGGACAAGCGGGTTAGCAAACACGACAGATGCCGGCGCCAGTAGGGGACGTGATTCGGCTCCATCACGTCCGCGACAGCGTCAATGGCGACAGTTAGGTTTTGTACGAGAGCATCTACACAGGGAGGGGACGGTGGTTGGATAGTGACGGCGACAGTCCAGGCGGCCGCGACCGCACGCGCACGTCCGTCCGTATAGACCAACACACCATCGTCCGAGAACAGATCCGGTTTTATCAGGGGCATCCAGGCACAGAACAGAAGCACAGGCATCCACATGATAATATAGAGGGGGTTTACTCACAAAGTTGGTAGGTGGCGACAATGCTGGGCGACGGCTGCAATGCACAGTCGCTTCTCCGCTAATATCTCGGCTTCGTCCGGCGGCTGGAGGGTTCGGCGTTTTGCAGTCTCTGCTTCCAACGACCGGGTGAACGAGCGTGTGATACGGGTGAAGTGACTGAGCGGGGCCACCGCCCGTCTTTTAAGGTCGTCCCGCGTCGCGTGGGTGGGTCGGTCCGGGAGCGGGGGGGAAGAGACCGGACCACGCACCAGTGGGGGGGGGAGGGGGCGTCTCGGATTCAGCCGCACGTTTACGATTGCGGCTGGCATCAGGGGGATTAGGGACATGTGGTACGGGGGAATTGGGGCGGATTAAGGGTGTGGGGGTGTTTGCTCGAGGAGTGGGGGCGGCCGAGGACGCCAGGGAGTTTGGACCCGTAGGGGGGAGTGGGGGCAGATCGATTGCCATGTTGTTGGAGGAGTTAGACCGGGCCGGGACATCTGTGGAAGTTGATTGCATGGGGGTTGTAGAGGGAGGACTGGATGCGTCGTTGGCGGGGATTAACTGCATGGGGGAAGCGGGCCGGGTTGGTGGGGTAATTGGGACTGGGGGATTAGCGTCGACAGCTGGCATGCTGGGGTTGGGTATCCAGGCGACGCGCATCTGGGGCGGCCGGCCGAGTGGCCGTGGTGTGGGTGGAGGCATCGCAGTCGGGGGGCGCGCCCGCTGAGCTCGGGTGAGGCGGGGGCGTAAGCCCTCCCAGTCAAGTCCCGGTTCGGCCGCCTTGACATGACTGCGATTAACCGTCCGCCGTTTGTTTGTTGGGCCCACCACGTGCACCACGTTGCCGGATGCCCGCGTCACGAGGTATCCGGGGTCCCAGTGGGGTTCCAGCGGGCCGGGCTCGTGGACCCGCAGGAATACTTTGGTGCCGGGTTCTAGGGGGAGGGCGTTGGCTTGTTTGCTTAGGCGATTAACGTTAGCCTGCCGCGCTACCTCCGCGTTGTGGGCGGCCTCCTTCAAAGCACGCGAGTGCTCGTCCACACGGAGGGCGAGGCGGGCCGACAAATCTCCTAGCGGGCGATCTCGGAGGTGGGAGAAGGGCAAGACCTTACCACCTTACGCAACATATCCTTTAGGGTGCGGTGGAAACGCTCTACACGTCCGTTGGCTTGTGGGTGGTAGGGGGTGGTATGTCGCACCTCGGTCCCGAGCTGTCGCAGGTAGCCCTCCACTGTCGCGCTTTTGAACTCTAATCCGTTATCCGTTAACACGACAGAGGGGGGGACCGTAGCGGGGAATGTACTCCCGGGATAGGGATACATAAATGGATTCAGCGGTCTTATCCTTGAGGGGGAAACAATCCACATAGCCAGTGGCGTGGTCTATGATTGATAATAAATATCGTGCGCCGCTGCGACTCATGGGGAGGGGGCCGGTCAGATCCATTGCGACGACTTCTCCCGGGTTTTCGGCAACAGGCATGGGGGCTGGGGTCGGGCGTTCTGCACGGACGCGATTTGCTCCGCAGGGGGCGCATCGTGCGAGAACGGAGAATACCTGTCGCTTCATACCTGGCCATTTAAAATGGTCGTGAAGCCGTCGCAACGTTTTTCTCATGCCTTGGTGACAGACCTGTAGGTGGGCGGTCTGGATCAAGTCTGCGCGAATTTCCGACAGGGGGACGAGGCGAGGGTAAGCCGCGAGGCCCGAGGGCGGTTTGAGGGTAAAGAGGAGGCCATTACTGACCAAATAATCCTCCTGTTCCTCGAGACCGTACCGGAACTCAGGCATCGCTGCTTGTCGCACTTTTACATCCGCCTCCGTCAATCCGTACGCTTCCCACGGTAACTCTCTTTCTTCCTGGACCGTGGCGATCTGTGCGACCTCCAGCGGCAACTCGGCCGGGGAATCGGACCAGAGGCGCGAGAGCATATCCGCCCACACATTTTTGGCACCGGCGAAGTAGACGATGGGTACGGCGTATTCCGCAAGGAGCACCGCCCACCGTTGTACTCGCGTATTCTTCATTTCGGCCAAAAATAAGCTTTTGAGGAGCTTGTGGTCGCACAGAATCTGGAAGGTCGCACTGTACAAATACGCCCGTAAGCGCAAAGACTATCGCGTAGGCCTCCTTCTCGATAACAGGGTATCGGCGTTGCACCTCCGTAAACTGATGTGAGAGAAAGTATACCGGTCGCTCAATACCCTGGTCATCTTCTTGTACCAAGATGGCGCCGAGGCAATAGTCTGAGGCATCGGTGTACAGTTTGTACGGGCGACCGGGGTCCGGGTAAGCGAGAGTCACCGTGTTGACGAGGGCATCGCGCAACTCTTGCCACACGGACTGGCACTCCGGATCCCAGTGGAAGAGGGCGTACTTCTTTGTCAGTGCGATGAGGGGTCGGACAATATCGGCATATCTGGGTATGAGCTGCCGATAATAGTTGGCCGACCCTAGCAGCCGTCGCACTGCCTTTACGTCCTCTTGGGGCACCATGTCGCGTATGGCTTCCACTTTGTCGGGATCTGAAGAGATGCCGTCCGCGCTGACCACATAACCAAGGAGTTTTACTCGGTCGACCCCGAAGTGGCACTTTGATTCCTTGACCACGAGGCCGTAGGAACGAAGAGCCTCGAGGAAGGCCGCGATGTGGTGGTGGTGTTCTTCCTCGGTCCGGCTGTATATCACGAGGTCGTCGAGATAACGAACTTACGCAGCGGGGTGATAACCTTATTCATAAGCCTCTGGAATGCAGCTGGCGCATTGCACAGGCCAAACTGCATCCGCTTAAATTGAAAAAGGCCCCGATGCGTCGCTACGGCCGTCTTCTCGACGCTGTCGGGATGCATCGGTACCTGCCAGTATCCGGACTTTAGATCTAGGGTCTAGAACACTTTCGCACCACCTAGATTATCAACAATGTCCTGGATACGAGGCAGGGGGTATGCATCGCGACGAGTAACCGCGTTCAGTCCTCGGTAGTCTACACAGAACCAGACCGAGCCGTCTTTCTTAGGGACGAGGGTGAGGGGCGAGGCCCAGGGGGAGGAGCTGGGCTCAATTATGCCTTCCGCGAGCATCTTGTCCAGCTCGCGATCGACGACCTCGCGCTTGGCGAGGGTAAGCCTGTACGGCCGTTGATTAATGGGGGGGCGATCGCCCATATCGATCCTCATGTAGACCTCGGTGGTGCACGTGAGGGGGCGGCCGGTGACCGGGAACACATCGGGGTATTGCCGCTTCCAATACTCGGCCTCGTATACCAGCTGACCGATGTGTCCCTCGCGTCGCACCGACCATCGCACCGCATGGTGACGACCACAGAGGGTTACGGATTTATCAGGGGAAGCATAGTCCAAGATCGTGGGACATATCACCCACCACATTAAAGTCACACGGTCGCCCGTACAGTTTCAAGTTAACTGCCTCGCGGACGGAGATGCCGTGGCCGGTGAGAGACTTTAGTCGCGCCAGCGGTCTTGTACTCTTACCCACCGCTCCCACCTGTCGCAAGGCATCCGCCGCGGGGACGGACACTAGGGAACAACACGCACCCGAGTCGACGAGGGCCTGCAATGCCAAGCCTCGAAGCTCGAGGTCAATGCAGGGCCGTCGGTCGGACGCGCGTTTTAGTTTCCCTGGGTGGCGGCGGCTACGACCTGGTCCTGGGAATGGGCCAGGGATCGTGCTGCGTCCCTGGAGGCCTTCAGACTGGGACACCCAGCTACGTAATGGCCTCGCTGGTTGCACGCGTAGCAGATTATATCGTTGAGGGGCGTCATCCGGCGGGCGGAGTTACGCTGCCCCGGCGCGACGGCTTCTACTGTGGAGGCGACGGCTGGCGGCATCGGCGCTGGGAGGGTCGCGAACAGCGGCTGAGGGGCGGGAGCAGGCGCGGGGGTCGGCGCAAACACGATCGTGGACTGCGGCGGTGCTGCCGCCGGCGCCACGGCCGCGACCATGTGTCCCTTATTCCCCTTCTTTGATTTCAGCTCTCCTTGTAGGGTTTTTATAGCCTGTTGGAGTTCCTCCACCTGTCGCTGAAGGGCAGTTGGCGCGGGTACGTTGACGGGGCGGGCGGTCGCTGACCTCGAGCCGATCGCGCCTACCTCCATGGCCTCCTCGGTCCGGACGTCCTCCGAGTGTGCCTCCTTCTCCACCGCCTTCGCTAGCGCGTCGACCCTCGAGAGGGCTTCCGCGATGCTCGTCGGCGTGTTGAGGTTGAGGTCTCACCGCCGGGGGCCTCGTGACAGCGTGCTGACGAACTGTCGCATCGTCGGGCGAAGCACGAAGGGGGAAGCGAGCTCCTGAGCAGAGTAAGCCTTCTTGGCCGCCAACCAGAAGCGCTGCGCGTACTCGGGGGCGGTCTCGTGGGTGGTCTGGGAGAAGTGCCTGAGTGCCGCGCGCAGACTCTCCATCTCCTCCATGCCGAGGAGCGTCGAGGTGATCTTTCGTTCAATAGCCTCGAAGTCGGTGACGCCGTCCTCGAAGCAGTCGTAAATAATGGACTTTAGGCGTCCCGCCGAGTAGCCCAGGGCCTCTGCAACGAGTTGCTTGTCGGGGGCCTGGGAGACGAAGCGCGCCTGTCGCACATCGTCCAACCACGTGCGGAGGGCGGCCTTGTCCTGACCGTCGACTATCGGCAGCGACCGGAACAACCACGTTAACTGTTTGACCGAGGCCAACTCGTGGGTATCGGGGCCGCGCCCGGGGGGTGGACTCAGCGATGACCGCGCGGGCCTCCGCGAGCTGTCGCGCCGCCTCGGCGATGTCCAGGGCGTGCTGCTGAGCCTGCTGTTGGGACTGCCTCGTGAACTCGTGGCGAAGTCGCTGCTCTAGTTCATACATTGCGACATCTTTCACCTCTTTGCAGGTCTGGGCCAGGTACTGCTTCCACAGCTTGGCCAGTAGATCTGTATTAGCGACAGTAAAGTCGGTCGGGACACTTCCAGCTAACTTCCCGCTGCTTATCCACACCTGAAAATCCTCGGGCAACACGCTTGGTTCTGCCATCCTCACGAATTGCATCAATAACTACACACGTTATTCACGGCAATTATCTCTATGGCATGAACCGTTGCAATTTTCAAGTGCGACAGCTGCTGGTCCGCTCGGTCCGACTGTCGCTAGCACAGAACTACCGGCATGTGGGTATCTTCCACTCCCACATTAACAAGTCACAGCATAACAGAAAGAGCACTTCCCTGTCGTGTCCGTTCTCATAGAGTCGGTCCTTCCGTGGTCATTCGTAATTCGACCGGCAATCCAACACTAAAAGCGTCTCGTCGTGGTCGCCAATGTAAATTTTCTAGGCTATACCATAGCGGTTCTGCTCCTAACGGTCTATATACGTAGAATAGAGGTTTGAAGTCAACGCATAGATGTTGTAGGTATCAGAATCCAGGTAAGACTGAATACTCTTTATTCTGGGCCCGGGTTTATATACCATCGAACCGCCTTTGTCTCCAGGTGGGGGACACTTATACGGGCAGTCATGTTAGGCGCCAGTTAGCGTCACCTTTGTAACAACGAGCGCGCCTGCATCTCCAGGAAGTTGGGTTCACAAACAACCGCCGGCCTAAGCCGGGTTCAAAGGGGGGGATTATAACTACAGCAGGAAAGACCAATTAGCCTGGCCAATGTCGGCCATCTTGGATTTGGGGGAAAGAATTCAGAATAGAATTAATATATATAATATAATTAATAATGCTGCTTTTTCAACGCAAAAATACCACAAAGTTAGAAATTATCGACTGCAGATCTTTACAATATGTTTAAGACCACTCTGGACATGTCGTATCGAATGCGCAACTTCACTTCCCTTCGGAATTAAGCTATGAAATTTTGACACGAGTAAGCTATACATATAACCTATAATCTTACTAAATATGAGGAAGATCGGTCTGACCGTCCCGAAGTTATCGCCGTTTGAATTTCGTCATAGCAAATACTGCTCTGGTGGCCAGTGTAACCCTACCATCACGTGATCTAATTTATGCGGCGACCTTGACATTGACTGCGATTTCTTCACTCTCCCAGCAGAGTTTCGGCGTGCTATACCACGAAAGATCTGCTTGGAGAGTGTGTGTATGATACCCGATCGATAGCCCAATGTTTCAAATTCAAACGTCGATAACTTCAGAACGGTGCTGCCGTTCTTTTTTATATTTAAAACGATTATAGGTTATATGTATCCATTACTCGTGTTAAAATTTCGTTACTTAATTCGTATGGGAAGCACGGGAAATCCTCTATATATGCACAGTGAGGTTTTATAGAACCTAAGACAGTTCTATACTTGAGACACTTTTAGCGGCGATCGTCTGTGGCGCACTACGACACCATCTATAGGACGGCGGCCATCTTTTGTCGTCCAAATATGTCGTAGATCGGCTCCGCGATCTTAGTCTTAAGATGCTCACGAATGTCGTGACTAAAAAACAGGGCCCTTATTACACTTCATTGGAAATCAACAGATCTGAGCAAATAAACAATTACACTAAGACTAAATCAGTTCTAAGCCCTTCATCTTTTACATTTCTTTTACAGTAGATTCGACAACACCTTTTACATCAAGTGGTGAGTAGCATTTTCTTGATAATTGAAGTTGATCTTTTCAAGATTCATCTCTCTAAGGCAATATCACATTTTATATTTTGTTTCATAAGGAAAGACTTCTTGCTCAACATTCGATAGTGAAAACACATAGCCTATGGGATAAGAGTTGTGTCCTTCAGCTCTCTGAAAATAAATGATGACATTTTGTACTACTTTTCAGAAACTATATTCCCAAGTGCCGCTTCTACTACAAGTGGTAAGTGTAGATTTCTAATTACTGATATTAGGCTTATATTGACTCACCTATTAGAGATGGAGAGGGGCATGCCTCATATTCAATACATTGCTTTAACTGAGAATACCAATGCTTCTGATACCTTGAAAAGGATTTCAGAAGATGTTTGAGCTATATAGAAACTCTCAAACCTACATAAATCCATTTTTAGATACCATGGAAACAAGTTCAACACCCAGTATCCAAGGTCAGTATTTCCAATGTCAAAAGGCTCTTCTAAATCAAAAAGATTGAATCACTTAAATCCAACTAAAAAGTAGATGGAGTGAAGAAATAGAGTCTGAAAATAAATGATGACATTTTGTACTACTTTTCAGAAACTATATTCCCAAGTGCCGCTTCTACTACAAGTGGTAAGTGAAGATTTCTAATTACTGATATTCGGCTTATATTGACTCACCTATTAGAGATGGAGAGGGGCATGCCTCATATTCAATACATTGTCTTAACTGAGAATACCAATGTTTCTGATACCTTGAGAAGGATTTCCGAAGATGTCTAAGCTATATGATGACTCTCAAGCCTACATATATCCATTTTTAGATACCATGGAAACAAGTTCAACACCCAGTATCCAAGGTCAGTATTTCCAATGTCAAAAGGCTCTTCTAAATCAAAAAGATTGAATCACTTAAATCCAACTAAAAAGTAGATGGAGTGAAGAAATAGAGTCTGAAAATAAATGATGACATTTTGTACTACTTTTCAGAAACTATATTCCCAAGTGCCGCTTCTACTACAAGTGGTAAGTGAAGATTTCTAATTACTGATATAAGGCTTATATTGACTCACCTATTAGAGATGGAGAGGGGCATGCCTCATATTCAATACATTGTCTTAACTGAGAATACCAATGTTTCTGATACCTTGAGAAGGATTTCCGAAGATGTCTAAGCTATATGATGACTCTCAAGCCTACATATATCCATT
Source organism: Alentia gelatinosa (assembly GCA_950022655.1). NCBI lineage: Eukaryota > Metazoa > Annelida > Polychaeta > Phyllodocida > Polynoidae > Alentia > Alentia gelatinosa. The sequence goes on along the minus strand of OX465584.1, from coordinate 21,374,101 downwards.
TTTAGATACCATGGAAACAAGTTCAACACCCAGTATCCAAGGTCAGTATTTCCAATGTCAAAAGGCTCTTCTAAATCAAAAAGATTGAATCACTTAAATCCAACTAAAAAGTAGATGGAGTGAAGAAATAGAGTCTGAAAATAAATGATGACATTTTGTACTACTTTTCAGAAACTATATTCCCAAGTGCCGCTTCTACTACAAGTGGTAAGTGAAGATTTCTAAATACTGATATAAGGCTTATATTGACTCACCTATTAGAGATGGAGAGGGGCATGCCTCATATTCAATACATTGCTTTAACTGAGAATACCAATGTTTCTGATACCTTGAGAAGGATTTCCGAAGATGTCTAAGCTATATGATGACTCTCAAGCCTACATATATCCATTTTTAGATACCATGGAAACAAGTTCAACACCCAGTATCCAAGGTCAGTATTTCCAATGTCAAAAGACTCTTCTAAATCAAAAAGATTGAATCACTTAAATCCAACTAAAAAGTAGATGGAGTGAAGAAATAGAGTCTGAAAATAAATGATGACATTTTGTACTACTTTTCAGAAACTATATTCCCAAGTGCCGCTTCTACTACAAGTGGTAAGTGTAGATTTCTAAATACTGATATTCGGCTTATATTGACTCACCTATTAGAGATGGAGAGGGGCATGCCTCATATTCACTTCATTGCTTTAACTGAGAATACCAATGCTTCTGATACCTTGAGAAGGATTTCAGAAGATGTCTAAGCTATATGATGACTCTCAAGCCTACATATATCCATTTTTAGATACCATGGAAACAAGTTCAACACCCAGTATCCAAGGTCAGTATTTCCAATGTCAAAAGACTCTTCTAAATCAAAAAGATTGAATCACTTAAATCCAACTAAAAAGTAGATGGGGTGAAGAAATAGAGTCTGTGAAGCCAAGTGGTGAATATTATGAGAGGGAAAGGGCCTTTGCTTTTTCTGGCTGGGCTGGAAAGTTCCCTTTACAACATTAAAAATGAAGATGAGATGTAACTTCATCCATTCATTTAAAATTAGTTAACAAATAATGCCATGCAAAATAAATCTGTTCCTAGCTGTTTTCCCATATTTTCCTGGGAAACTTTGGATTCAATTACACCTTTCACTTGAAGTGATGAGAAATTGTTTCTTAGTTAGTCAAGTCCTACACCTTCCTACATTCATATTACTTTTAACATTGCTGTCAATAAGCAAATGATGCTACTTTTACAGTTGCAAAGATGAATATAAGGGGTTTGCCAAGAATGTGCTTTCTAATCTGAACTAATCAAATCAAATTTTGCCTTTTTCTTTCAGAAATCATAACCTCAACAATACCTTTTTCGGATACAGGTAAGTGTAGGTTTTTTATCAGTTAGATAGGGCTTGTTGTGACTCATGTTTCAGACACAAGTCAATTGACAATATTCTCTGGTGTTTACATATAGAAACAAGCAAACCACTTCTTGAATTACGTTGTCTATTGTGCCTGTATTAAATAGAAACCCTTGTGCATCACAATGTCCTTACAGGTTCAACAGCAACAACTTCGATAGTCAGTCCACCAGGTGAGAGTTTAATTTTTCTGTCTATAAATATTTGGGATTCATCCACATACAGTACACAGCTTCCATTGATACATCCGGTGCTGAGAATTGTATATATTGACCACAGTAATGTGCATCTTCTTATTGATGGTCAGCTGGACGATTTAGTTCTCAATATCAACTGTTGTACTTTCCATAGACTTATGACATCATTTCTGTTACTGTATCCATCAAAAGTCCAATATGAAGCAAAGCATTTAAGTGTGTCTCTCCAAATGCATATTTAGTGTGAGTTTTATAATATTTTGTTAAGTATTTGTAACTGTATTTGGATTTCTGATTACACTTCATTGGAAATCAACAGATCTGAGCAAATAAACAATTACACTAAGACTAAATCAGTTCTAAGACCTTCATCTTTTACTTTTTTTAACAGAAGATTCAACAACATCTTTTACTTCAAGTGGTGAGTAGCATTTTCTTGATAATTGAAGTTGATCTTTTCAAGATTCTTCTCTTCAAGGCAATATCACATTTTATATTTTGTTTCCTAAGGAAAGACTTCTTGCTCAACATTCGATAGTGAAAACACATAGCCTATGGGATAAGAGTTGTGTCCTTCAGCTCTCTGAAAATAAATGATGACATTTTGTACTACTTTTCAGAAACTATATTCCCAAGTGCCGCTTCTACTACAAGTGGTAAGTGTAGATTTCTAATTACTGATATTAGGCTTATATTGACTCACCTATTAGAGATGGAGAGGGGCATGCCTCATATTCAATACATTGCTTTAACTGAGAATACCAATGCTTCTGATACCTTGAAAAGGATTTCAGAAGATGTTTGAGCTATATAGAAACTCTCAAACCTACATAAATCCATTTTTAGATACCATGGAAACAAGTTCAACACCCAGTATCCAAGGTCAGTATTTCCAATGTCAAAAGGCTCTTCTAAATCAAAAAGATTGAATCACTTAAATCCAACTAAAAAGTAGATGGAGTGAAGAAATAGAGTCTGAAAATAAATGATGACATTTTGTACTACTTTTCAGAAACTATATTCCCAAGTGCCGCTTCTACTACAAGTGGTAAGTGAAGATTTCTAATTACTGATATTCGGCTTATATTGACTCACCTATTAGAGATGGAGAGGGGCATGCCTCATATTCAATACATTGTCTTAACTGAGAATACCAATGTTTCTGATACCTTGAGAAGGATTTCCGAAGATGTCTAAGCTATATGATGACTCTCAAGCCTACATATATCCATTTTTAGATACCATGGAAACAAGTTCAACACCCAGTATCCAAGGTCAGTATTTCCAATGTCAAAAGGCTCTTCTAAATCAAAAAGATTGAATCACTTAAATCCAACTAAAAAGTAGATGGAGTGAAGAAATAGAGTCTGAAAATAAATGATGACATTTTGTACTACTTTTCAGAAACTATATTCCCAAGTGCCGCTTCTACTACAAGTGGTAAGTGAAGATTTCTAATTACTGATATTCGGCTTATATTGACTCACCTATTAGAGATGGAGAGGGGCATGCCTCATATTCAATACATTGTCTTAACTGAGAATACCAATGTTTCTGATACCTTGAGAAGGATTTCCGAAGATGTCTAAGCTATATGATGACTCTCAAGCCTACATATATCCATTTTTAGATACCATGGAAACAAGTTCAACACCCAGTATCCAAGGTCAGTATTTCCAATGTCAAAAGGCTCTTCTGAATCAAAAAGATTGAATCACTTAAATCCAACTAAAAAGTAGATGGAGTGAAGAAATAGAGTCTGAAAATAAATGATGACATTTTGTACTACTTTTCAGAAACTATATTCCCAAGTGCCGCTTCTACTACAAGTGGTAAGTGAAGATTTCTAAATACTGATATAAGGCTTATATTGACTCACCTATTAGAGATGGAGAGGGGCATGCCTCATATTCAATACATTGCTTTAACTGAGAATACCAATGTTTCTGATACCTTGAGAAGGATTTCCGAAGATGTCTAAGCTATATGATGACTCTCAAGCCTACATATATCCATTTTTAGATACCATGGAAACAAGTTCAACACCCAGTATCCAAGGTCAGTATTTCCAATGTCAAAAGACTCTTCTAAATCAAAAAGATTGAATCACTTAAATCCAACTAAAAAGTAGATGGAGTGAAGAAATAGAGTCTGAAAATAAATGATGACATTTTGTACTACTTTTCAGAAACTATATTCCCAAGTGCCGCTTCTACTACAAGTGGTAAGTGTAGATTTCTAAATACTGATATTCGGCTTATATTGACTCACCTATTAGAGATGGAGAGGGGCATGCCTCATATTCACTATATTGCTTTAACTGAGAATACCAATGCTTCTGATACCTTGAGAAGGATTTCAGAAGATGTCTAAGCTATATGATGACTCTCAAGCCTACATATATCCATTTTTAGATACCATGGAAACAAGTTCAACACCCAGTATCCAAGGTCAGTATTTCCAATGTCAAAAGACTCTTCTAAATCAAAAAGATTGAATCACTTAAATCCAACTAAAAAGTAGATGGGGTGAAGAAATAGAGTCTGTGAAGCCAAGTGGTGAATATTATGAGAGGGAAAGGGCCTTTGCTTTTTCTGGCTGGGCTGGAAAGTTCCCTTTACAACATTAAAAATGAAGATGAGATGTAACTTCATCCATTCATTTAAAATTAGTTAACAAATAATGCCATGCAAAATAAATCTGTTCCTAGCTGTTTTCCCATATTTTCCTGGGAAACTTTGGATTCAATTACACCTTTCACTTGAAGTGATGAGAAATTGTTTCTTAGTTAGTCAAGTCCTACACCTTCCTACATTCATATTACTTTTAACATTGCTGTCAATAAGCAAATGATGCTAATTTTACAGTTGCAAAGATGAATATAAGGGGTTTGCCAAGAATGTGCTTTCTAATCTGAACTAATCAAATCAAATTTTGCCTTTTTCTTTCAGAAATCATAACCTCAACAATACCTTTTTCGGATACAGGTAAGTGTAGGTTTTTTATCAGTTAGATAGGGCTTGTTGTGACTCATGTTTCAGACACAAGTCAATTGACAATATTCTCTGGTGTTTACATATAGAAACAAGCAAACCACTTCTTGAATTACGTTGTCTATTGTGCCTGTATTAAATAGAAACCCTTGTGCATCACAATGTCCTTACAGGTTCAACAGCAACAACTTCGATAGTCAGTCCACCAGGTGAGAGTTTAATTTTTCTGTCTATAAATATTTGGGATTCATCCACATACAGTACACAGCTTCCATTGATACATCCGGTGCTGAGAATTGTATATATTGACCACAGTAATGTGCATCTTCTTATTGATGGTCAGCTGGACGATTTAGTTCTCAATATCAACTGTTGTACTTTCCATAGACTTATGACATCATTTCTGTTACTGTATCCATCAAAAGTCCAATATGAAGCAAAGCATTTAAGTGTGTCTCTCCAAATGCATATTTAGTGTGAGTTTTATAATATTTTGTTAAGTATTTGTAACTGTATTTGGATTTCTGATTACACTTCATTGGAAATCAACAGATCTGAGCAAATAAACAATTACACTAAGACTAAATCAGTTCTAAGACCTTCATCTTTTACTTTTTTTAACAGAAGATTCAACAACATCTTTTACTTCAAGTGGTGAGTAGCATTTTCTTGATAATTGAAGTTGATCTTTTCAAGATTCTTCTCTTCAAGGCAATATCACATTTTATATTTTGTTTCCTAAGGAAAGACTTCTTGCTCAACATTCGATAGTGAAAACACATAGCCTATGGGATAAGAGTTGTGTCCTTGAGCTCTCTGAAAATAAATGATGACATTTTGTAATACTTTCCAGAAACTATAGTCCCAAGTGCCGCTTCTACTACAAGTGGTAAGTGTAGATTTCTAATTACTGATATTAGGCTTATATTAACCCACCTATTAGAGATGGAGAGGGGCATGCCTCATATTCAATACATTGCTTTAACTGAGAATACCAATGTTTCTGATACCTTGAAAAGGATTTCAGAAGATGTTTGAGCTATATAGAAACTCTCAAACCTACATATATCCATTTTTAGATACTATGGAAACAAGTTCAACACCCAGTATCCAAGGTCAGTATTTCCAATGTCAAAAGACTCTTCTAAATCAAAAAGATTGAATTACTTAAATCCAACTAAAAAGTAGATGGAGTGAAGAAATAGAGTCTGTGAAACCAAGTGGTGAAAATTATGAGAGGGAAAGGGCTTTTGCTTTTTGTGGCTGGGCTGGAAAGTTCCCTTTACAACATTAAAAATTAAGATGAGATGTTACTTCATCCATTCATTTAAACTTAGTTAACAAATAATTTTATGCAAAGTAAATCTGTTCATAGCTGTTTTCCCATATTTTCCTGGGAAACTTTGGATTCAATTACACCTTTCACTTGAAGTGATGAGAAATTGTTTCTTAGTTAGTCAAGTCCTACACCTTCCTACATTCATATTACTTTTAACATTGCTGTCAATAAGCAAAGGATGCTAATTTTACAGTTGCAAAGATGAATATAAGGGGTTTGCCAAGAATGTGCTTTCTAATCTGAACTAATCAAATCAAATTTTGCCTTTTTCTTTCAGAAATCATAACCTCAACAATACCTTTTTCGGATACAGGTAAGTGTAGGTTTTTTATCAGTTAGATAGGGCTTGTTGTGACTCATGTTTCAGACACAAGTCAATTGACAATATTCTCTGGTGTTTACATATAGAAACAAGCAAACCACTTCTTGAATTACGTTGTCTATTGTGCCTGTATTAAATAGAAACCCTTGTGCATCACAATGTCCTTACAGGTTCAACAGCAACAACTTCGATAGTCAGTCCACCAGGTGAGAGTTTAATTTTTCTGTCTATAAATATTTGGGATTCATCCACATACAGTACACAGCTTCCATTGATACATCCGGTGCTGAGAATTGTATATATTGACCACAGTAATGTGCATCTTCTTATTGATGGTCAGCTGGACGATTTAGTTCTCAATATCAACTGTTGTACTTTCCATAGACTTATGACATCATTTCTGTTACTGTATCCATCAAAAGTCCAATATGTAGCAAAGCATTTCAGTGTGTCTCTCCAAATGCATATTTAGTGTGTTTTATATTATTTTGTTAAGTATTTGTAACTGTATTTGGATTTCTGATTACTCTTCATTGGAAATCAACAGATCTGAGCAAATAAACAATTACACTAAGACTAAATCAGTTCTAAGCCCTTCATCTTTTACATCTTTTTTAACAGAAGATTCAACAACATCTTTTACTTCAAGTGGTGAGTAGCATTTTCTTGATAATTGAAGTTGATCTTTTCAAGATTCATCTTTCTAAGGCAATATCACATTTTATATTTTGTTTCATAAGGAAAGACTTCTTGCTCAACATTCGATAGTGAAAACACATAGCCTATGGGATGAGAGTTGTGTCCTTGAGCTCTCTGAAAATAAATTATGACATTTTGTGATACTTTCCAGAAACTATAGTCCCAAGTGCCGCTTTTACTACAAGTGGTAAGTGTAGATTTCTAATTACTGATATTAGGCTTATATTAACCCACCTATTAGAGATGGAGAGGGGCATGCCTCATATTCAATATATAGCTTTACCTGAGAATACCAATGTTTTCTGATACCTTGAAAAGGATTTCAGAAGATGTTTGAGCTATATAGAAACTCTCAAACCTACATATATATATTTTTAGATACCATGGAAACAAATTCAACACCCAGTATCCAAGGTCAGTATTTCCAATGTCAAAAGGCTCTTCTAAATCAAAAAGATTGAATCACTTAAATCCAACTAAAAAGTAGATGGAGTGAAGAAAAAGAGTCCTTGAAACCAAGTGGTGAAAATTATGAGAGGGAAAGGGCTTTTGCTTTTTCTGGCTGGGCTGCAAAGCTCACTTTACAACATAGAAAATGAAGATGAGATGTAACTTCATCCATTCATTTGAAATTAGTTAACAAAGAATGCCATGCAAAGTAAATCTGTTCATAGCTGTTTTCCCATCTTTTCCTGGGAAATTTTGATTCAATAACACCTTTCACTTGAAGTGATGAGAAATTGTTTCTTAGTTAGTCAAGTCCTACACCTTCCTACATTCATATTACTTTTTACATTGCTGTCAATAAGCAAAGGATGCTACTTTTACAGTTGCAAAGATGAATATAAGGGGTTTGCCAAGAATGTGCTTTCTAATCTGAACTAATCAAATCAAATTTTGCCTTTTTCTTTCAGAAATCATAACCTCAACAATACCTTTTTCGGATACAGGTGAGTGTAGCATTTTTATCAGTTAGATAGGGCTTGTTGTGACTCATGTTTCAGACACAAATCAATTGACAATATTCTCTGGTGTTTACATATAGAAACAAGCAAACCACTTCTTGAATTACGTTGTTTATTGTGCCTGTATTAAATAGAAACCCTTGTGCATCACAATATCCTTACAGGTTCAACAGCAACAACTTCGATAGTCAGTCCACCAAGTGAGTGTTTAATTTTCCTGTCTATAAACATTACGGATTAATCAAAGCATATTACAGGTCATATTGTACTGTGGTTTGGCCTATGCCTGAGGTTGTCATTTGTTCATTGCCTTTGAATACCTGTACATGCATCATTTGAGCTAGATTGAGGAATGCCTGTATGCATCATCAGTAATTAGTGGCTAGCAATCAAAGAGAAGATATTGAGATTACAATTCATTGAAAATCATCAGATTTGAGCAAATAAACAATTACACGAAAATTAAATCAGTTCTAAGACCTTCATCTTTTACTTTTCTTAACAGTAGATTTGACAACACCTTTAACCTCAAGTTGTGAGTAGCAATTTTTTTGATAATTGAAGTTGATCTTTTCAAGATTCATCTCTTCAAGGCTATATCACATTTTATATTTTCTTTCATAAGGAATGACTTCTTGCTCAACACTTGATAGTGAAAACACATAGCCTATGTATTAAGAGTTGTGTCCTTGAACTCTCTACAAATAAATTAAAACATTGTGTGATACTTTTCAGAAACTACAGTCTCAAATGCCACTCCTACTGCAAATGGTTGGTGCAGATTTATAATTACAGACTCAGGGATGTCAGTTTTCCTTGTTTCCGCGTAATTCCGTGTTTTCATTTTTGGAATAAGATATCCTTTTTTCTTGTGTAAAATGAACATAGCAATTAAAAAATACTCAAATCAACCATGACTCATAAATTCCCCAATTAACCTGCCTCCAAACCCATGTTCCGTAGTGATAATGTTATTTGTATCTACTATATTTTAGGTATTTTTTTGTGTAAATATAGATCTGATGTCTAACCCTGTATTGCCAGGGAAATATTTCCTTGTTTTTTTCTGACCCCAACTGACATCTCTGCAGACTTAAAGCTCACCTATCAGAGATGGAGAGAGACATGCCTCATATTTCAGTTCAATGCTATATATGAGAAAAGCAATGTGTATTATCCCCTGACAAGGATTTCTGGCGAAGTCCGTGATATATAGAAACTCTCAAACCTACATAAATCTATTTTCAGATACCATGGAAATCACTTCAATATCCAGGGTCCTAGGTCAGTATTCCCGATGCCTATCAGATCATTTAAATCAACAAAATTAAATCACTTAAAGCCAATCTGAAAGTACAATAAATAAAGAAATTGATTGTACTTTGACACCAAGTTTGAAATCTATTAGAGTGAATGGGTCTTTGCTTTATCTTGCTGGGCTGGGAAATTGTGTTCAAAACATTAACAATGAAGATGAGATGTAACTTCATCAATTCCTTCAAACTAAGTGCACATGTAATAGCCTGCAAAGAGTATCATTTCTAAGCTTTTTCCATTATTTTCATGGAAACTTTAGATACAACAACACCTTCCAGTTCAATTGGTGAAAAATCGTTTCTTAGTTAGTCAAGTTGAGGTTATTGTCCTTTAACCATCTATGTTCATATTAGTTTTAACATTGCCTTCAATAAGAAAGGAATACTTCTTTTACAGTTGCTAAGTTGAAATTAGGTGTTTGCCAAAAATAAGCTTCCGAATCTGAGCTTATTATTTCCAATATCAGCTTTTTCTTTCAGAAATCATAATATCAACAAGAGAATTTTGAACAGCTTGTGAGTGTAGGATTTTATTTGGTGAAACAGTACTGAATCATCTTTTGAACACAAATGAATTCAATAATTGTGCATATAGAAACAAGCACATAATGTCTTGAATCACATTCTCTATTGGACCTGTATTAAATTTCAAACTCTTGTGCATCACAAATTCCCTACAGATTCATCAGCAACAACTTCAATATTTAGTTCATCAGGTCAGTGTTTCATTTTGCTGTCTATGAATATTTGTGATTAACCCACAAATATACAGTTTCAAAAGACACATTCAGTGATGAGAACTGTATATATTCACAATAGTAATGAGCATTTCAATAATTAGGGTCAGCTGGAGGATCTAGATCTCAATGTTAACTGTTGTACTTTCAATAGACTTAAATGACATTATCTCTGATACTGTATCAAATAAAAGTCTAGTATGGAGCATAGAATTACAGTACCTCCAACTAAACGTATATTTAGTGTGAGTATTGTTTCATTAAACGTGTGAGTTTTGTTTTGTGTTACTAAGTTCGTGCAAACCTACCGAAAACTGAAACAACCTACGTAATTGTTCGTAGGGTGGGATCCTGCCAGGAATAAGCATTTTGGAAAAGGGTCTTCCAACCTGCTAGTCAGACGGCGATCACCACAACCGCATAGATTTTGTGATAAGAGTCATTGCCTTGAGCTCTCTACAAATAAATGATTACATTGTGTTATACTTTTCAGAAAATATATTCTCAACTGCCACCCCTACTACAAGTGGTAAGTGTAGATTTATATTTACTGTTATAAGGATTATAAAGACTCACCTTCCTAGTAGAGATGGATAGAGACATGCCTCATTTTTCATTAAATTAATTTACATGAAAATATCAGTGCGTCCAATCCCTTAACAAGGATTTCTGAAGATATCTGTCATATATATAGAGACCCACAAACCTACGTAAATCTATTTTCAGATACCATGGAAATGACTTCAATATCCAGTGTCCAAGGTCAGTATTTCTGATATCTATCAGATAATTTGAATCAAGAAAAATAAGTCACTTAAAGCCAATCTGAAAGTACACTGAATAAAGAAATTGATTGTACTGTGATACCAAGTTTAAATCTATTAGAGTGAATGGGCCTTTGCTTCATCTTGCTGGGCTGGAAAATTCTGTTTGTGAGATGCAACTTCATCTATTCATTCAAACTGAGCTCACATGTAATAGCCTGCAAAGAGTATCATTCCTAAGCTTTTTCCCCTTATTTTCATTAAAACTTTAGATACAACAACACCTCTCAGTTCAATTGGTGAGTAAAAATTTGTTTCTTGGTTAGTCAAGTTGAGGTTATTGTCCTTTAACCATCTATGTTCATGTTAGTTTTAACATTGCCTTCAATAAGAAAGGAATACTACTTTTACAGTTGCTAAAAAGAAATTAGGAGTTTGCCAAAAATAAGCTTCCGAATCTGAGCTTTTCATTTCAAATACCGGCTTTCTCTTTAAGAAATCATAAAAAAGAGCAAAAGATTTTTCAACAGCTTTTTAATAAGTGTAGCATTTTATATAGTAAAACAGATCTTGTATCGAATCATCTATCAAACACAAATGAATTCAAAATTTTTGCATATAGAAACAAGCACATAATGTCTTGAATCATATTCTCTAGTGGACTTGTATCAAATTGAAACTCTTGTGCATCACAAATTCCCTACAGATTCACCAGCAACAACTTCAATATTTAGTTCATCAGGTCAGTGTTTCATTTTACTGTCTATGAATATTTGCGATCAATCTATGAATATACAGATTCCAAAGATACATTTAGTGATGAGAACTGTATATATATATTCACAATAGTAATGAGCATTTCAATAATTAGGGTTAGTTGGAGGATCTAGATCTTATTTCAAATATCAGCTTTTTCTTTTAGAAATCATAATATCAACAAGAGATTTTTCAACAGCTTTTTAATGTAGCATTTTATTTAGAAAAACAGATCTTGTACTGAATCATCTATCAAACACAAATGAATTCAAAATTTGTGCATATAGAAACAAGCACATTTATAATGTCTTGAATCATGTTCTCTAGCGGACCTGTTTTAAATTAAAACTCTTGTGCATCGCAAATTCCCTACAGAATCATCAGCAACAACTTCAATATTTAGTTCATCAGGTCAGTGTTTCATTTGCTGTCTATGAATATTTGTGATTAACCCACAAATATACAGTTTCCAAAGATACATTCAGTGATGAGAACTGTATATATTCACAATAGTAATGAGCATTTCAGTATCTATGGTCAGCTGGAGGATCTAGATCTCAATGTTAACTGTTGTACTTTCAATAGACTTAAATGACATTGTCTATGATACTGTATCAAATAAAAGTCTAGTATGGAGCAAAGCATATCAGTGCTTCCATCCAAATGTATATTTAGTGTGAGTATTGTATCATTAAACGCATGAGTTTTGTTTTGTGTTACTAAGTTCGTGCAAACATACTGAAAACCGAACCAACCTATGTAATTGTTTGTAGGGTGGGATAGTCCGAACTAGTGTTCCGGAAAGGAGTCTTCCAACCTGCTAGTCAGGGAGCGACCACCACAAATGCATAGATTATGTGATAAGAGTCATTATCTTGAGCTCTCTAGAATTAAATGATTACATTGTGATATACTTTTCAGAAAATATTTTCTCAACTGCCAGCCCTACTACAAGTGGTAAGTGTAGATTTATAATTACTGTTAGAAGGATTATAAAGACTCACCTTCCTAGTAGAGATGGATAGAGACATGCCTAATTTTTCATTAAATTAATTTACATGAAACTATCAGTGTGTCCAATCCCTTAACAAGGATTTCTGAAAATGTCTGTCATGTATATATAGAGACTCAAAAACCTACATAAATCTATTTTCAGATACCATGGAAATGACTTCAATATCCAGTGTCCAAGGTCAGTATTTCTGATATCTATCAGATCATTTGAATCAAGAAAAATAAGTCACTTAAAGCCAATCTGAAAGTACACTTAATAAAGAAATTGATTGTACTGTGATATCAAGTTTCAAATCTCTTAGAGTGAATGGGCCTTTGCTTCATCTTGCTGGGCTGGACAATTCTGTTTATAACATTAACAATGAAGATGAGATGTAACTTCATCAATTCATTCAAACTGAGCTCACATGTAATTGCCTGCAAAGCCTGCAAAGGAGGTTATTGTCCTTTAACCATCTAGGTTCATGTTAGTTTTAACATTGCCTTCAATAAGAAAGGAATACTACTTTTACAGTTGGTAAGATGAAATTAGACGTTTGCTAGAAATAAGCTTCCGAATCTGAGCTTTTCATTTCAAATACCGGCTTTCTCTTTTAGAAATCATAATAAGAACAAAAGATTTTTCAACAACTTTTTAATTAGTGTAGCATTTTATTTAGTAAAAGAGATCTTACACAAAGAATTACTAAATAAAAGATTACACAAAGAATAAATCAGTTCTAAGACCTTCACTCTCTACATTATTTTTACAGCAGATTCGACAACATCGTTTACCCCAAGTGGTGAGTAGCCTTTTCTTGAGAATCGAAGTTAATCTTTCAGACATTTATCTCTTAAAGCCAATATCAAATTTGAATTTTTTTTTACATGAAGATTGACCTCTTATGTGCCTATTGTGCCTTTATTTATTGAAAACCCTTGTGCATCAAGAAAACTTTACAGATTCAACAGCAACAACTTCAACATTCAATTTATCATTTCAGTGTTTAATTTTCCCCTCTATAAAATGTTGCGATTAATCCACAAAAAAAACAGATTCCAAAGATACATTCAGTGATAAGAACTGAATATATTCACAATAGCAATGTGCATTTCTATATTTATGGTCAGCTGCAGGATTTAGATCTCAATATCAACTGATGTACTTTCAATAGACTTATGACATTGTTCCTGATACTCTATCAATCAAAAGATTCGATGTAGCAAAGCATTTCAGTGCTTCCATCCAAATGTATATCTACTGTGAGTGTTATATCATTTTGTTGAGTATTTCAAGTGCTGTGAGATTCAACCCTCAGAGCATTCATGCAGGCCATATCGTGCTGTGGTTTGGCCTATGCCTGAGGTTGCCATTTGGTCATGGCATGTGAATGCCTGTACACGTGTTGTTCAACCTAGTTTGGGGGAAACCTGTATGCATCATTGGTAAAGAGTGGATAGCAATGAAAGAGGAGATGTTGAGATTAGACTTCATTGAAAATCAACAGATCTGAGCAAATAAACAATTACACAAAGAATGACTAAACAAAGAATTACACAAGAATAAATCAGTTCTAAGACCTTCACTCTCTACATTTTTTAACAGCAGATTCAACAACGTCAATAACTTCAAGTGGTGAATAGCATTTTCTTGAGAATTAAAATTGATCTTTTAGACAGTCATCTCCAAAAAACTTCATCTTTTACTATTTTTAACAGTAGATTCTACAACACCTCTTACACCAAATGGAGAGTAGCATTTTCTTGATAATTGAAATTGATCTTTTCAAGATTCATCTCTTCAAGGCAATATCACATTTTATATTTTGTTTCATAAGGAATGACTTCTTACTCAAATATTAATAGTGAAAACACATAGTCTATTTGATAAGAGTTATGTCCTTGAGCTCTCTGCAAATAAATGAAAACAATGTGTTATACTTTTCAGAAACTATAGATTCAACTGCCGCTCCTACTATAAGTGGTAAGTGTAGATTTCTAATTACTGATATTAGGCTTATATTGACTCACCTATAAGATGGAGAGAGACATGCCTACTATTCAACTCTAAGACCTTCATCCTTAGATTGGACAACACCTTTTACCTTAAGTGGTAAGTAGCATTTTCTTGATAATTGACATTGATCTTTTCTACATTCATCTCTTAAAGCAAATATCACATTATATATTTTGTTTAATGAAGAATAACTTCTCACTCAACATTTGATAGGGGAAACACATAGCTTATGTGATAAGGGTTGTGTCCTCAAGCTCTCTACAAATAAAGGAAAACATTATGTGATACTTTTCAGAAACTATAGTCTCGACTGCCACTCCTTCTACAAGTGGTAAGTGTAGATTTCTAATTACTGATATTAGGCTTGGCTCATATTCAATACATTGCTTTACATGAGAATAACTTGAGAAGGATTTCTGAACGTGTCTGTGATATATACAAACTCTCAAACCTACATAAATCTATTTTCAGATACGACGGAAACGAGTTCAACATCCAGTATCCCAGGTAAGTTTTTCCAATGTCAATCAGATCTTTCAAATCAGGAAGAATGAATCACTTAGATCCAATCTGAAAGTACATGGAGTGAAGAAATAGAGTCTGTTATACCAAGTATTGAAATTTATTAGGCATATTATGGTTTTATAAGGCATATTCTTATTGGTTCTGCATCATCCGTGATCCCTTTTGTGGAGGAAGTCACAGTTATCACCTGGGACCTGTGTCGTCCGCTAAGACTAGTATAGAACTGTCGTGGGTTCTATAAAACGTCACTGTGGATTTCCTGTACTTTCCATACGAATTAAGCCTTGAAATTTCGATACGAGTAAGGGATACATAAAACCTATAACCGTACTAAATATGAAGAAGAACGGCTGTATTGTTCCGAAGATATCGGCGTTTAAATTATTTACTCCTTCAGTGCATTTGCGTTGTTCGCTGTTCTTTTTCACTCCCTCCGTAGTGCGGTTAAAATTTCATCGCTTAATTCCCACGGGAAGTGAAGTTGCGCATTCTGTACGACATGTCCATAGGTGTCATGAACGATCGACACTTTGGGCGACATTTTCAATCACGTGACCCCACGATTGTCATGACTATAGAACACGTCTGGCCACCCTACGCCTCTTACACTCACGACATATCGCCAGTTCACTATAGTGTCGTGTCTATCAAACACTGTCGGCAAAAACATGTCGCCCATAATGATTGTTGTGACTGAAAAACAGGGCCCTGTTTCACTAGTCCCGTGACAACCCTTGTTGGTCTCTGCGAGAGAACAAGGGCAGATAGCGTTTCAATAGTCCCATGACCGCACAGTTTACGATGTCATAGAGAAGACATTTGTGATCAGTTGTATGTCGTGTTTCAGAACCCCAGGAACTCTCTCTGTTACTGCCACTGTTCACGAGAGGGTATACCTTCTTGCATGTGGTGTCACAGGATTTGTCGGGAGGAGTCTGGCTGCACTTGTCTGGGTCATTTCACTCACTTCCTTTAGGATTTAAGACATGACTTCAACACGAGTTAAGGGAATATATAACCTATAACCGTGCCAAAAATGAAGAAGATCTGCCACTCCGGTCTACCGATACTCGCGTTTGAATTTTGAAACATGACGTTGAGACTCACAGGGCACGCTGACTAGTACACTGGCCACCAGAGCAGACATTTGCAGTTAGCCTCACTCTTCTCCCAGATCTTTTGCGGTGCTAGCGCGCAGCATATATGCTAGGAGAGTCTGTAGTGCAGCCGACTTTATCTGTCTGACCGCAACCTTCTGGGTTATTTTACTTACTTTCCGTATGAGTTAAGCCATGAAACTTTTACACGAGTTATATAACCTATTATCATTCCAAATACGAAGAAGATCGGCCGTTCTGATCTATTGATATTCGCGTCTTCATTTGAAACATTGAGCTAACTATTGTCTAACTGTCTTACTTGGCAAAAATTCACGCGACAGACTGGGGACGCCCCAGGGACACATGAAGTGACTTGGGACTCAACAGTGGTACCAACAAGCTAGACATTGCTTTTGAAACAAGATTTTACTACTCCCACTGTTGCTCCCACTGTTGCTGCCCTTATTTATTTCTACCTTTGGCGAATGTCTCGTATAGGTGTAACGGGTCCCAGGTCTCAATGGGGCGCTGTGTGCGATTCACTACCAGTGTTTTGTTGCTCCAAGTGTTTTGGAACCGTATTGCTGGGGGCTGTCCCAACATATTTCCATTGGCTTTGTTTGTCACCGTTGGTGCAAAGAAACGAAGTTTCTGTAAATGAGGAGTGTTTTAAAGTATCTAATTTTATCTTATTTATCGTGTGTTATTTTCCAGGGAGTTCTTTAGACATGTTGAGTACCCACTGCTTTTATATCAGTTTCGTATTTTTCTTTTTTTCATGTCAGAAAAATATGTATTAATCAGAAGAATGAAAAATTAAAACACGGTTGTTAGACTGTTTTGAGACTGTTATGTGACTGTTGTGAGACTTGCAGGGCTGCTCCGTCCCTGACCCCATCCCCGGTCCCGCCGACCTCCTTTAAGATTGACGTCTATGGCAATGCTAAGTCTATGGGCGTTTATATTACTAAATGGACTTTAAATAATTTCATCAATAATTGACTATGCTCCGCCAAACCTTGCAGATTCAACAGAAACAACTTCAACACCCACTTCAGGAGGTCAGTAGTTCTACTGTTCATCAATTTTGTTAATTGCAAGGTTGAACACTCTCTCATTGGTTCTAATGACAGATTCTCGGCTTTTAAGTAACTACATTAACTAAGACTCTGAGTCGCTCTTGAATAAAACTATATTATTATGGTATGTGAGTTACAAGTATATAAAAGTGTCTCGCTGAATTATTGCAATTTTCCAATTTGATTTAATTTTAGTGAATAGTCTTTCCCTTGTTTCTTGAGGGCCGGAAGTATACAGTTACAGTATTTTTAACTTGATGCTGAGATGTATTCTTTTCAATTCCATTCAAGCTAGGTAATTCTAGGGACAACATTAATAACATTCAAAGTGCCCATGTTTTAAACGTTCACCCCATCTTTTCCCTCAAACTACAGATTCAACAACACCTTTCACCTCAAGAGGTGAGTCAGGTCATTATGTATTGTTAGTTGGTAGAGTATTGGCCATTTTGAAACATAATTTTAAAACCATGTTCCATGAGGTCTATATGTATATTCTATAGATGAAGAATCTTTAATTATCATACAAACAATCAGTCGCAGCGACTGTTTGGGGCTTTTGGGTGTACCGTAGTTATGATGATCGTTAATTATCATAGGTCAAACAGTTGTCCAAATGAATACTTTTAATGGTAGTTTCAGACTTGTCTCAAAGGTATAATGGATGGTTGTAACGACCCTTTCAGCGACAGAAACTTATTCAATGTATATTTGGAGCGATGAGTTCTGATAATCTGGTATACATATACCCGAAATCTCATAAAAAAGATACTCATGCATGACTTACTACAAGGCTCAATTTAATTGATAATGGTAGGATCAAGGTCACTCTATATTTGTAAATAACAGTAATACCTATTCAAAAAGTAGAACGTCTGATATATGAAATATTCAACGGAAAGGTGTGAGAACTTAGGATTGGGTCAAATGGACGTGGAAAATGCTTTGTTATAAATATTGTCATATTTGAGTAGGTATAGCTGTCTCAAACCAATAATTCACTATCGCTGAATTGTATCAGGCCGGTAATAATTGTTAGTTATCGTTTATAATGACCGTTTGTGCAGTGATCGGCTCTTGCGCCACTGCTTGCCACTATATATCTCCCAAACGGTCTTACATTCTCTGGCAGATTCCATAATAGTCTTCACTTACGATTATCGATTTTTTATAAAACAAGTGCCTGAAGTATGCTAAAAAGTGTTTATGTTTTAAGGTCACTGATAATTGATTATAATGTCTCCTATTTTCTTCAGAAACTATTACCTCTACAACGCCGATTTCTACTACAAAAGCAACAGGTGATTACAGGAACCTTTGTATTATGATATAATAAGGCATATTGTCTATATTTCAGGAGGGATCTTAAACAACTGCAAAATATATGAAGACTAGTGCATTAACAAACCAAATATATATGTAGGCCGTTTGATTATGAAATGCCGTTTTATAGATTTACTGTCATAAATCTTTCAGACCTTGATGTATGTCAGAATATGTCGCCATGTAATGATACAAAACCAGAGTGCCGCAACATAGAGGGAGGATACGAATGTTTATGCTCTAAGGGCGAGGTTGAAGATGCCAATGGACTATGCTCGAGTATGTATCAAATTTCTCCCATTGACTTATTAAATAGAATGGTCATTCTTTTCTTGTAGTATGCAATTTGGTAGCATCAGACAGCAGAGCGTCATTAATAAGAATTATATTCATTGATTTATTAGTTCAGAAAATCTATTGTTGAAAACTACAGCTATGGACCTTATTTTACCTCACAGTATTAAAACTAAACTATTTTGCCACTTAATTTGACACGGTAGTCATTAGATTTCTTGCAATCGCATGAGGATTTTCATTGCAAATTTTGAAGTTGATCTGTAAGGAATATGATATTTTCATTTCCTAGAAGTTTCAGTATCATAACATGTATTCCTTCCCAGCGATAAACTGGTCTCTGGTGTCAGTGATTTGTTTTCTGTTACCTTTTATAGAGAGGAGTCAAGTAGAAATCATTTTAATATTCCTTGTGAGCTTCCAGGACTACAAGGACACTATTAAGTCCATTATTTTCAAATGGGTAAGTAAGACAGCAGAGTAAGATGATCTAAAATATGTAAGGCCACAGTCAATTGTTACCATCTGTCCTCAAAGTACGAGACTAGCTCATTAATAGATTTTACTCCACAATATTTGGCCTTGAACTTGAATATCATAAGTAGATTGTGTTTCTGTATCTTTAACTTACTAAAATAAAGACAGTTATTGCTGTAAATATAGGATACCCCTGCGTATTCATATTTTTCACAGAAAAATACGTGTGTCAAACCTTATCCTTGAATATGATATAATCACATATGTCTTATATATATTTGGGTATACAATAAATAAAAATCAAATCGAAGGTAAATCCACAAAAAACCAGACGAGTCGATTTTTAAAGTTGAACAATTTATTGGGGGTTGTTGTACATCGAAATAGGGGGGGGGGCAAATTAGATACTTGGTTGCAACGTTTTGTCTCAATTTATGAGACTTCTTCAGGCAGTATGGTTTATGCTCGATTTCATCTCTTAAGGTACATTTTTAGAATCAATAATGTTATGATTACATTGGTTGCTATGGATAAGGTTGTTATGACAATTCTTATACAGTGGTTTGTATAGTGATACATTGGTTCTATAAATAGATTCCTTGTTGATTATGTCCTTTGTTCATTGGTGCAGTTGTTTAACACTTTGTAAATTTTTAATTTAGTATAGATTTCTTAACAATTATCACAGCTGGAATGCTAACATTTATATAGTTATTTAAATACGAATGTAAACAGATTAGTATGTTATAATATACAGTGATGGGTATTTAATTACTGTTTGATTTGAATACATCGGGTAAAAAATAAAGGTCATGCAAGCATGAAGTTTCGGTGATGGGCGTATCGGTGCGCCTGTAGGATGCTGAAGAAGTCATTGGCTACTCTATGATCTAGGTCTTGCAGCATACGATATATATTGAACATGGTTGCCTTTCTCAGTTCGTCCTGGGGCTGGTGTGGGACGTGGCTGCGGGGTTGTCTTGGGTAGGTGTTTTCATGGTGTCTTCTTTCTGGTTTGTTGTGTGTCTGTCTGTCCAAGTGGTGATCTGGGCAGGGTACCAGGTATCGGTGGTGGTCATTTGAGGAGTTTATCTGGTGCTGGCTGGTGCTTCTTCGTATTGTTGTCGGCACGTATGGTTCAGTGTAGTTGGAACTTCTTTTAAGTTCTTCTATTTTCTCTCAGACGGTGGTTTTCTTTGGTCTTATTGTCGATCGTTCATTACGTTTGGTAGCTGTTCTTGTTTCTTCGTCACTACTGATATCGGATGAGGTCGGGTCTGATTGAATGGAACTGTTGTCAGTGCTGAATGACGTTTCAAGGTCTTTAGATAGTTGTTGTTTCATCTTGTCTTCCGCTTGACTCGGTTGTTTGGTTTTTATGCTGGTGTTGGTGTTGGAAATACTTGACATAGCCTTTTTTTCTTTCTTAGGGAAGGTGGGATCGGCAATAAAAATAAACAATATAATACTTATAGTAAATTAAAACTATGACTGGTGAGTAATTAAGTTGACAACATTTAAAATCTATATTCAATTGATCAAGGATGGGCTCCATTACAAACTTGAATCCATTGTGCTCTCTTTAGAATAGAATGGGTGGACGACAGGTCATATGAAAAAGTAAAACTTGCCAATACAACCACTGACACAGAATAGCGATGCATCCCTTTCGACACAACTAAAAAAATGTTGCTTGTTTCAGATTATTGAGACCATAGGCAACGAAATCAGATCACAGATGAATATTGCAATAAGGTCAGTGAATATAATCCTAAGCTCATGTTTTACTCACAAGGTCTAAATCTTATCAATCAAACATAGGTGAAGACACAGGAGATGGGATTCAGGTGCTTTAATTACACCCCCATGTTTAACAATAAATAATAATAAAAAAAGAAAAGAAATAATACAATAAAACAATACATTACTCAGAGCACAGTTGGAAAGGTTAACAGATATTTCAGGAATATGTACTGTAGTGGTCCACCGGTTCTAATCTGTTTTCCTCACTACCTGAGATTGGATTGATCTATCTTGCGGAGTGAGACAAGCGCTACCCTATGAGGTTTCCCACATAGGTTGGTTCGGTTAACTTTTGGAATGTAAAGGAGATATGGGATCTACAACTTATACAAGCCTACGGACACAAAACCAGATTCGGAACAGTTCAGGTATTACTGGATGTTTATTCCACCTGATTGAAAGTAGCATACAGCCGCCTAGCATGGAATGTGCTAGGTAGCGTAAGGTGAGGGGATATGTTCCCTCAACTGCTAAAAGGTCTCACGGAGAAACCTAACCATTCTGTGAGGCTCCAAGCAGCTCGCTCGATGTGGAGGAATTTACAAGTAACCTGTCGACCTGCTGCGGACTCAGCCTATATATACTGACTGAGTTACGTAATGTGGGCGACCCCGTAGTATTTGCATACATCAGAGATGTCAGTTTTCCACTTTTCCGTGGAAATCCACTTTTCCATATTCCGTATATGTAATTTCTTTTCCTTACGTCAAACAAAGATAATATTGATTTAGCCTCAGTAACACCAATAAAACAGTGGTTTAAAACTCCCAACAGACCCTCAGCCCCATGCCATGACAGACAGGGACATTTTATCCAAGTTTTCCCGGTCTCTCTCTGGTAGAAAAATCCACATGAAAAATATTTCCACTTTTTTCCCTGACCCCAACTGACATCCCTGATACATGGGTCTGCTGGCCTTACCACACAGCAGGGATCGGTGTTCGGGTCACCTAGCATAAAGCATACAAACAACTGCTCTACTACCCTGTCCCCTACAGTACCATTACATCTTTGGAGAACCTCCCTCTATCATTGACATCTAACATTCCATTGTTCTTCAGTTGCTTTTACCATGAAGGTCATGTTTTCTCCAAGAAATCATGTACTGTTTTAAACAAGTATTCTAATTTCAAGCTTTATTGGTATTTTGATATTGGTCTGATGCTTAGGTTACATTTTTTATCAAACTTGTAACCACTGTTTATATCCTTAGTACCTAAGAGTTTAATAGATTGAATTCAATACATCATTTTAGTTCTCCCTTTAGAAAAAGAGTTTAACATAAGGTTTCTAGATATAAAATGAATCTAGATCTATGTACTTCTTAAGATCCATCAAAAGTTGCAAACAATGTGAAACGCAGGTGTTACTATGATCAATGAATCAAATGAATCGATAGCACGTAGTTCCTGGTGAAAGATATCAATTTCTATCGTTTTTCTTTTCACTGTCAATCTTTGAGAATTACCAAAATAGGTCACTTATAACAGATGGGCTTTTCAAAAAAGCAAAAAGGTTTGTGTCTGATACATTATATGATACGTTCTTACCTGCCAATTTTTTTAGCCTCCATGGGCGTAGCTTAAGTTTCTGGACGAAGCTCTTTATAGCATTTTGACAGACCATTTTAATAAAGTACAAAGGTAATGGACAGAAAAACTTCTCCTGGATGAAGACACTGTACAACTATATTTTCCATACTGATGATAGGGTGTTATGAATGTAGGGATGTCAGAAGTCATATTGATAAGTTAGAAATGATATTAGAAAGATTGAATTGGAGAAGTTGAGGGGAAACAAATATTTTAACTGTGTTCTGTAAAGCCCTGTGAAGAATATAATTGCTTCTTGCTATTAACACTAGGAGTGAGGCCATTCCTTTCAATGACACCTTTTCTTTTCCTCATATCAATCTGTGACATGTCTTTGTTGTGAAACAACCAGATTCACATAGGTTCCAGGATTCCCCACAGTGTATATTGCAGGGCAGTACTCTGCTGCATGTGCTTCTTGCTTTTTAACCCTTTAGCTATACTATGAAGCCTGGAGGCATTCCCAAATACATGTATATAGTACGCTGTGATGCCTGGAGGCATTCCCAGGCATTGAGGCATTATTTCTGAGATTTAAGTAATTGCTGTTATGAAATAATGCTAATATTTTGATGATATTTTCCCAACCTATGTTAAACTATAGTATAGTTAATATCATCACTATAATATAACATGCGAATTATTTTGGATTACCAAGGAGGTATGATATAATAACGTCAATCTGGCTATTGTGAAAATTGCAAGCATAATACAGGGGTGAAAATTGTACTGCAGTGGCATATTTCAAGGTGTTTATTTGGTGCTATGCAGCATAGCGAAAGGGTTAGAATGGCATTTGGCTGTGTGTATTGACTAATTTTCTAAATAGCTCATCAAAGAAGAATAACGAATTTACCACGATGAAGCACCTGTAATTGTTTTTACATAATATAATTGTTATTTTCAGAGAAGGAAGTGTCATTGCAACAGTGACTGCTGACATGGCACAAAATGATATTGCAAGGGTGACTATGCTGTTACACAGGGCTGTGATGAACTCGAGTGTTGCTGGGCTACCAGTAGAACAGAACGGGCTGATAATTGGTAAAGTCACCTCTTAAAGTCACCTCTTCTTTTCCTGTTCATGAGTCTTAAGAGATCAATCTGATCACTGAATATCTCTACTTTATCCTACCCCTAATATAAAATCCCATAGGCTTAACATTGAGTTTCCATATGTCACACTGACTGGCATACGGAGTTTTATATGCCTCTAATAGTATAAGGAGTTGTTATCATGTAATATTCCAAAATCGAGGAGACGGGGTAGGATAAAATCAAAACCTGATTAGATATAATCTTGGCCACCGTATGCCACAACTGGAGTAGCATAGTGACTTCATGAGGCGAAGCCGAGTGAAGTCTGGAGCCAAAACTCCAGGAGTGGCATGCGGTGACCAAGATTAAAACTCATCCAGTTTTACGATAGTACACAACTCCAAGTTGCATTGTAACACTATACCTTTTTCTAATTCTGTGTCTATTAATTGATTAATGAATCATTTATTCCCATCTGCATACTGCATACTAGTTGTATGATAAACTTGCATTCTTCCTAATATTATTATGTCTCTCATCATCTATTAACCATTCCTATCACTGTTGTTATAACACCTAGTACATAGGATGCTGAATTTGATTGTAACATTTTTGAATGACATAACCAGACACGATCGGGCCTAGATTGAAAATCAAATGTAATGTTTGAATCTATGACCAATAAACAAATAAAAAAACAAAAAAAACATAGCGTCAGTGGAAAACGATGGAGGTTCAAATAAGCAATAGACCTGGAGGTTTTCAATGCTTTCCTATTTTATGTCACTTCGAGAAGATCTCATCCCTTCCTAACTCTATTTTCCCACGCAATAATCTCCTATTACAGGAATATACAGTAAAACACCCTCCGTTCCGGGCCAAAGTGCACGCTTACGCGGGATGTCCGCTGACGCGGGGGTTTCAAGTTTCCTCCAGCCCAATATAAATGTGTTATGTACCGATACATAGGGGAGACAGAGGTGATAATAGATCTGATATCTTAATGACCATAACTCGTCGAAGGCATTTGGTAAAGTTTATTACCGAAAAACTGGAAGTATGACAGAACGGTATCACACAGTATAAAATACAAGGCCAGAATGATCGAAGGACTCAAACTGGTATAAACGGTATAATGTCAGAAAATTTGATAGTCCATAGTTCATAGTAGAAAACTGTGGGGTGGGTGGGAGGAAAATATTCAAAGGCGTCTTTGATGGCGTGCGGCGTGACGTCACAACGGCCGCGATGCGCCAGATGGCGCTGTATCCGGGAAGCGCGGAATGCGTCTCATAAGCGCTAGGTGGCGCCACTCCGTTCTCCTCGGATGTCCATTAAACCTCCTCAGTCGGTCACAATGACCATAACTCGTCGAAGGCATTTGGTAAAGTTTATTACCGAAAAACTGGAAGTATGACAGAACGGTATCACACAGTATAAAATACAAGGCCAGAATGATCGAAGGACTCAAACTGGTATAAACGGTATAATGTCAGAAAATTTGATACCAAGCTGAAAGTCTGAAAACGTTATACAAGGTAGGGTGCCATGGCTGCCGAAGATGACCAGGTGCCGAGACGCTGTAAGTCTGCGGCCGGCATGCCATGGGAGTGAAAAAATTGAGCCCCCCCCTCCGGAACGAGTGAGGAGTCACCTCATCCGCGTGGGGGAAACCAGCTCGTTGCAAGAGGCAACGAACGACCGCGGTAGACTGAGAGGCCGAAAACGGCTCCGCCGGTCGTAGCAGGAACATGGGGTCTAACGGCCGCGCGGGGGCGGCCGCTATATAAGATCTCCATGCCCTAACTGGGCATAATGCCCTGTCGTCAGACGGCTCCAAGATAATAACGCCCGGAGGGCGGCCGGGTCCTATGGTCTTAGCTGACCGCACAGTGAGAGCTAAACGGCCGTCCTGAATGACCACGTCGGCGCGCAAAAGCGTGAAGATTGGCGCCTCCCCGGAGGTGGCGCGAAGAGATTCGAGGCGCGGAGGAGAGAGAAAAAAGCGACGAGCGCCACGGCCCTGACGAGAACCCCGGTCGTGAGAGATGCCGCCTGGTTGGCGATCGAAGACAACATATCCATGGTGATGGGGGGGGGGGGCGCGGCGTAGGATGTGCGCTGACTGCAGGGCCGTGCCGCGCAACACGGCCGCGGCCTGCCGTGAGTCGAAAGCGCCAACGTCTCCTCCATGGTCCGAGAGCCAAGCGCGGGCGCCGGAGATGGCGTTCCTCACGGCCCCGGGCAACGAGAGTGTATCCGCCAGGTGCTGGATGTACAGGCATGCCTCCAGGACCGTAGGACGGAGGATGACCGCGGCGTGCCCGGCGGCGAAGCGGAGGTACCTCCGCACTTGGACCTCCTTGTTCCTGTGTGTGGAGGGGGCAAGCGCGGCTTCGTGGGAGGCCCTCATCCGGGCGTGGAGATCGAGTGGTGTGCCTGCAATTTACAAACCAATATTGAAGAGATCTGCGTGAAGAGGCACATCGACATGACTCGGCACGTGCATCGAGGGGGGGAGCCCCCCCCCCCCCGAAGCACGGTGGTGTCTCTGAGGGCAGCGTTGAGCCAAATTTGCCGCGCGCATGCGGCGATTCGGCCGTTCTTGATGACCCCTGAGGCGAGGGGGGCGAGGACGCCTGCATGCGAGGCGTGAACCCTGATGGCAGTGCCTGGGGGGGCGTAAGGCGCGAGGAGATGAAGCGCCACGACCAAGGCGTAGGCGTGGCGAGAAGGGTCGTCCGAGGGGACGTCGGTGTCGATGGCGGGCCACTCCCACCTGACGGCCGTACCCTCCAGAGAAGCCGTGGCGCCGGCCGCGGAGGTGGACGAGGGGGCCCGTCAGCCCCCCGAGAAGCAGCTCTTTTTCAGCGAAAGCGGCAAGGGCGTCACCCTGGGACCTCCCCGATGCGTGATTGTTGAAGGTAGAGAGGGGCCAGCGTGTCTGGTTGAAGCTAATGGGCCAGCCGTAGCGAAGAAAATCGCACAGCTCGGTGTCGTGGTAGTGCATGAGGAGTGTGGCCCAACGGTCAACCCGTAGGCCCGACGGAACCTCGCGGCGAGCAGCTCGGTAGTTGTAGTCCCCACCGGCTCGTACAGCGTCGTAGAGCGCCGCCTCTGTGGGGAAGCGCTCGCGGAACTCGTCCGAGGGGGGGGGGGGGGCGCCACACTTCGGCGGCATAGGCGTCAACTGGACTTGCCGGGGGGGGGGGGGGTTGTCCGCCCCACCCCCCGGAAGACGCTCCCCCTGCTGGAGCGAGCTAAGAGGAGTTGTTGGTGGCGGCAGGTCGTCCCCCTGCCTGCCCGCGAAAGGGCGTACTAGAAGCGTGACTGCCGCCGGCAGCCTCATGGCGGGCCCTTATCCGGCAATCAACGAAACTGTGAGCATGATGCACTCCAAAGTTGTCAAAACAGTAGGAGCAACAGTGAACAACAGTTCCCCCGCTCGTGGAATGAGGGGGGGTGACGGTGCAACCCCCTTCGCTATTGTAGACCTTGCAGGGGGGGTGGGCTGGGGAGGCGCCCGGCGATTTGTTTTTCTTCTTAGTCGCTGGTGCCTCCACCGCGCGGCAAACCCGGGAACTCTCAGAACGAGAAATCGCCGTGCGAAGATGTTGGATTTGGGAGAGAACATGTGGTTTGACGGTAGGGGGCACCGCCGCATCGTCCACGATGCGGAGGATGCCCCATATGTGTTCCTGCAAATTTACGGTTCCCAGGCTCATATGGTCCTTACGGCTGGGGAGTAACACGTAGTGGCACGGAATAATAAATTTACCTCTATTTGGCCGTAGTACATGAGCCGTAGATTGAAGTAATAGACGCACTTGGTCGTCGATGTATTGGTCCTGGTACGAGACGCCTAGGCTGGGAGCGTCCCTTGGTATCCAGGGGTGCGATAACATGGATGCTGCGAAGCCATCATTTACAACCGTTGGCGCGGTACTCACGGTAGTACTTGGGCAATGTAAATCGAATCCCCGCATCTGGGGACCCGTAGGTGTCGATGGCGTAACTTGTTGCACTGTCATCGCAGAATCGTTTGTAGGCCTAGGGGGTGAGGCTGTCGCCTGGGTCCTAGAGGCTGCCGCCTGAGTGAACGCCATCATAGCAGTCCGCATTTCGCGACTCAAGTCTTCGATTTTCTTATCCATTTTTACGTTCTTGTTTTCCCCTGTGGAAGTCTTTTTGACGATTTTCTGGTTCTTGCCAGCGGGAGTTTTCTTCGGAGGCATCTTCAACGTCGCAGATGCGCGAAAAAACTAAGGTTGTCGGTGAAATAGCAGGATCACACAAAAATGTTCAAAGGCGTCTTTGATGGCGTGCGGCGTGACGTCACAACGGCCGCGATGCGCCAGATGGCACTGTATCCGGGAAGCGCGGAATGCGTCTCGTAAGCGCTAGGTGGCGCCACTCCGTTCTCCTCGGATGTCCATTAAACCTCCTCAGTCGGTCACAATTGGGTCCGAAGTTATTAAACCTTGAATTACAAAATGTATTTTCTATGAATATATGCGGGGTCAAAATAAACATCTAATACAGGGAAAAAATTCCGTTCCGAGCAAAAGTGTCCGCTGACACGGGGTGGCCGCTTACGCGGGGTGTCTGTTAGGCAGGGTTCTACTGTACATGTATGTGGGTAACAGCCATTCAGTTGTTTTGTTTTTTTTCAGAGGTAGATGAATGCACATCAGGGACAGATAATTGCCCACCGTCTGCGACTTGTGTGAACACACTGGGCTCCTTCAGCTGTGCCTGTAGAACAGGATACACCAGAAATGCAACATATTGCCAAGGTAAGTACCAAAGATGACTTTTTCATATATTTAGAGGAATTAAAAACAAGACTACCCAGTGGTTTATTGAATGTTATTAATCAGAAGATAATTAGGGTTATAGAAAGATTACATAATCATAGTTGATGATATAAAATTGGATTTTCCATATGCCGGGGACTTTGACGGCTAATGGCAAATGACATAAAAACAACATCGGTAACCTCTAGATACTGAGATGGGGATGATTGCACTTAAGTATGAATAAACATTATATAAATATTAAATATACATGACTCAAACTTGTCTAGCATGGGATACGTCCATAATCTACTTTATTTTATTTTTTATTTTATTATATTTACTTGACTGACCCACTCACATATGATTATATAGAATACTGAACTACAATTTCTTCTAATTTCCTTCTACATGTATTGTCCTGTGTTGTCAAACTCTCATCTACATTGTCCTGTCGAATGTTCCAGGAACTACTTGTAAAAACGCCCAATTTGGGTGAATTGTATTTCCTTACCTGAATAAAAAAATCCAAAAAAAAAATCAGGCGTATATATGATGCCGAATAGGAGACAATCATTTACGCCCGAAGGGACTTGTATACGTGAAATGTAAACATATATAAACAGAGATTTTCATGGTGTGCTTGTTTTGTGTTTAGATGTTGACGAGTGCAGCACGGGTGAGAATAGTTGTCACAGAGATGCCACATGCCGAAACACAGGCGGTAGCTACACCTGCTCGTGTAAGCCCAATTACTCTGGAGATGGTTTTGACTGTGCAGGTATGTAATCTATACACAGCAGATTGATATGTTAATAATTGAAAACTTGGAGAACAAATTGGGGAGAAATTTGTTCTTATTAAAATTTATCTCCTGGATTTGTAAGTCAGTGTCCACGAAGCTGCTGTAGCGCCCTCTCGTGTTGCGGCGATGAAGCTGCCGTGTCGCCCTCTTGCGTCATTGAGAAGCTCCGATCCAAAAAGAGTCAATACATACCACTAGGGGGCGTGACAAATTTGCCCAAGTACACATAATTTCCAATTATCTTCAATGACTTGTGGCACAAGGACCTTCTTTGCCATCACAGGGGCTATCCATAAAGTAGGTACATGTACTAAACATTCCTGGAAATCTTAACCCACCATCTATTCCAATCTATCTATATGTGACAGATATGCGGAAGAACGTCGCTATGTAATTAATGCATTTGTCCAAGAATTTCTACAATATAAGATTGAAAAGAAAAGAACTCTTGTCACATTGACAGAGAAAGTTCTCAAAGTATTGTGGTGAGTATAGGTATCTGGGCCGGTGGTGCTGGCCGAGGAGAATCGTACACTGGACATCGGAGGACCCTGAGGATTCCCTTCACTTTTTTTTTTTTTTAGTGAATTTTATTAGGGTTCGTATACAATATACATTGATAGTTTCCTAAGCTCGGCTGGGCCGATCTTCCGCTTAGTCCCTCTGTGTAAATCAGATGTAATCTTAAGGTCTATTGGATTTCGATGCGCATACAGATGACATCGTCCTGAGATTACCTTAACCAATGCACAAACTTTAACCCCTAAACCCGTGGTATTCATCCAATAAATAATGATAATGATGATGATGATGTAGTCGTGTCATTTGCAGAATTTTTTTAAAATACAATTGTGGATATAGCAATTCAGGAATACATAGGTAATAACAAGGTAATTTAAACAAACTTGGTTGTGTTAACCTCGGGCCTTTACACCAAAGAAACTTCGGCCAGTACCCACACGTCTTTACTATGTGACTAATTACTTAGCTATGATGACAGTTGCAACACAATCTGCCCTTGTGTATCCAATACTAAATAGTTCTTTGGGGATTTTCCCGTGGAGATTAGGTTATATGAGAGTCACATCAATAACAAATCAGTCAATTTTATAGTCAGTCAATCACCTACACTGAAGGCGATGCTGGGATTTATCGGAGGTGACATCACTGGTACTCTGGCCGCCAGAGCTACACTGACGTTATAGATCTGGTGGAATCCGGTCTGAATAACCTTGACTTTCACTCACCTAGCTGATCTTCTTTCTATCAGAGTCTGAATTTCTGCTGGAAGAGTGAATCATTTTTTTCAGCAGATCTTTTGTCTTGGCTTCAGTCTCGCAGTACAGGCTATTGTGGCTGGAGATTGAAATACTCTCGAAGACCCTTATTCATTATATCATTTTCATTTTTGTGTATTTAGATAAAGGGGCCAGAAAGTTAGACTATGCTCTCAAATATCTAAGCTAATGATGTCTCATAGTGAGTATTCATAGTTTACATTTCACAATATCCAAAGTTGTACTTTGTTTCGAGATAATTGGCTCGAGCTCTCTGTCCAGAAAGCGATCGGACCAGACCAACCCCTAAGTCAGAGATGGGGTTGGTTGCCAATCTACATCACTGGCTATATGAGAGACTTAAACCCATTTAACCCTTTAACAGCAGCATGATGCCCCCAGGCATTCCCCTGGCTACCGCAGCATGATGCCTCCAGGCATCATAGAGGCATCATTGATACTTATATACATAATTCAATAAATAGAAAAATAATTGTTTGAATTGAAAGACATTTTGACATTGTAAAAACGGCATATTGACCTTTGATTTGGTATAATAAAATATCATCAGTTATCAAGGTAAATTACTCAAATCACATGACACATCATGTAACATTGCTATTTTCCAAAAAGGTGCCTGCTGTAGCAGGGTCATTTATGCAGGCAATGCTTGCTGTACAATGGTAATCAGAGGAACTGGGTGCTGCAGGGAAAGGGTTTTAAGGGTGTGTATATTCACGGGAAACCACTAGAGGTCAGCTCGATCGCTACCTACCCAGCTGGATCGGAACTTACATCGCTTCCCACCAGATGTCACTTCAAATCGTATCTCTGTACACTACCTCCATGTATCTTGTCACCTCCCATGTTCTGATATTTTTGGACCAGAAGCTATAGCTTAAGATGGGGTGGTAATATAACCCAGAGCCTGTAAACATGATATAGGATTTTATTAATGTTTGTGGATCCATTTGTGCTTCTAACCGCTTGTCTTCAGGAAGAACTGATCAACAAAAACCAACTTATTTAGGAAAGATAACATGGACGACCAAAACGTTACAATCGCTCAATCATCTATTGTTTAACAATAAAGATCATCAGGACCCTTATCACTCTCCATGCGATTAAAACAAAGCACCATAATATGAGACAGACGCCCAAATTTGGCAGCTCACCCGCATGTCCATGCGATATAGCGCATCATTCGGGGAAAATATTGTTATCTCAATCGATTTCGCCTGGTGAGATTTACTACACAAACCAATCTTGTTGAGTATGGTGACACCAGATTTGTTTTTTTCTTTTCTTTCTTTCTTTCTTTATTTATTTATTGACAATTTCTGTGCATTACAGTTGGATTCACTCTCGGGACTTTGCTCTTCCTGAGCTGATCCCTGATGCTTTATTTACAGAGGGGTGCCCGCTGGGTTCATACGGAGTCGGTGTAGAGGAATGTGATATGTGTCCGCATGGATTTTACAAAGACGCCACTGGCCGCCATTCATGCAAGGCGTGTGGGGATGACTTTACCACCCGTTATACAGGCAGTAAATCTCTCGGAGAGTGCATCAGTACGTACAGTTTTATGCATACAATTTGCAGTCTAATCATCTCAAGATTATTGATACGTATATAGAACAACGTGAACATGGTGTACATACTACAAAACGAGATGGGGTCTGACGTTTATCTACGGAGTGAGGTCTCTGGCCGAGTTCCGTGAATAATGTCAAACCCATTGATTTTTGTAGCATGTACGTGCATAGCTGGGTGTCCTTTGTATTATTTACCCAAAATTAAATAATACCTGTTCACAAATTGGCATAAAAACCATTTCAAAATGAATGCCACACTCCACCAATGTCTCAAGGAGTCTTTTTAAAAGTGTGTTCATTGAGGTATCTCTGCCTGTAGTGATTCGTCACGGTCTGCCGAGCAACACTCCAAGATGCTCTATTAGACCTCTTACTTTGTTTTGATCAATCGGGTATTATTAGAGCGTGTTTGCACGCATAAATATAGATCGCCTTGAGGTTACAAGGTCAGGGAGGCAGTGTCTCAGGTTCTTAGAGGCATGCCCAGCCGACCATGACCAATCACTCAATACCAAAATACCACAAGACCGACTGGCACTTGATATACATGTTTGGATCCAAGGCAGGCAGTTGCAGAAATGACAAATTTGCTGGGCGCAAGTTGGTTACAGAAAACTATCCAGTGACTGAATGTAACCCAACATTTTTAATTGTCATTCATTTATAATTGCACGCTCATTCATCAATGATGAACGTACTCTTTGCTCCTAATCCATAGTAGTGGTCATAAATGTTTTCATCCCCATCCCGTCAGTACTGTGCCCACCTGGCACCTTCACCAGCTTCCGGGACAGTCAGGTTGGGATATGCGTTCAGTGTGGCTTGGACTCCTACGCTGACAGCGCCGCCACCCTGGACAGGTGTACCAGATGCCCTACCTTATACTTCACACAGACTACAGGATCAATGTCACTCAAGGATTGCATAGGTATACAATTTTTTATTCTATGGCTTGTGAGGATTATCAGTCATTCAACGCTTGTTGATTCATTGTTAACGTGAAGTGGGATTCACACGACGGGATTCATAGACCGCATTAGTCCTGACGTCATTTTGGTGCCTTGGAAACAAATCCAAACTCCGAGAAGCACTGCATAAACGTAACATCATGGCATAGTAGAGTTAAATATACTGTAGAATTAAAAAATTTGAGATGTCTAGATGCCGACTGCTGCACTTATGAAGGGATATCCCCTGGGATATCCCAATGTTTGGCACCAGAACGTAGGGAAACCCCAGTCAAATGACGTCACACTAATGCGGTCTATGTACCTCACAGCGTGTTTGTCTGAGACGAATCCTGTGCTGGAACACAATCTCCTCGTCTGAATTGTGTGGTTCCATTTTGCTGAGACAAGTTTTTTTTCCTTGGAATTTAATATTTAGAGGGTCATTTTGGTGAGACAAATGGAACTGCTGCGACTATGTACCTGCCCTAGCCAATAGGAGGCCAGCAAGCATGATTATATGTTTGTAACACCCTTCACATCAAGGATACTTGAGTCCCAGGGTGATTGGTCACTGTGACTATGTCTGAGATTATGTACCAGGGGCCCGTTTCAATAAAAGGCCGTCACTATCCAGTTAGTGACATGTTTAATGACACCAATAGTGACATGAATAAGGAAAAAATTAAAGTTTCTCTTCATAAGGCATGCCACTGTTGGGGTGGTGTGTCAGTTCACTGTTGTGGATGTGTCCCTAGTTTGGGACAGCATAGAGGAAAAACATGTGGGGTACCCCAGCTCGCTAACTCATGTGCTACCGGGAACAAGTGCTATGAAGGTGAAGGTTGCTGCATTCTCGGGAGCGGAACGTTTAGTTTCTTTCACAACCGCTTGGGGCAAAGGGTTAAGCCAGTTTCGATCACCCTAGCTTTCTGTTATTATCGCTCGATCGACAAAACGTAAATCAATGTTTGAACTCACTGTACATGATTAATATACATAATTAAAGGTATTTTGATGTGTTTCTAACAAGATATATCAATAAATATTGTGGGATACAAGTTTGAGTGTTTGAATCTGCAAATTTATGTACTTTTGAGCAAGTTTTTATTTTGACATTTGTAGCAGCCTGGCATCTGCAATTTCAGCAGTTTGCTAGGGAAAACACCAAATAAAACAATCTTTGCAAAACGATTTAATACAAAAAAAACACCAAACATCTTCTCATATTCTCCACCTATATACCATTTTTTGTTTGGTGTTTCTAAGTTAGATATTTACTGAGATATTACCAGAGATATACAGTGAATTTAACATTGGTTTCAATGGGGTGAAAAGTTGTTTAACCCTTCGTGCGTACGAGAGTACACTGCACCGCTTTCGGGAAAATAAACTGCAGAGTGAGCAAATCGAGCAACGCAGTGTATCTTCGTGACGTCGGCACCGCTCCCGAGAATAAATTAGCGACTGTGCTTGAGTAATTCTACACTGGCCACCAGAGCAGCATTTGCTATGACAAAATTCAAATGTGAATATCATTGGATTGGATAGGCTGATCTCCTTCATATTTGGCATGTTTATAAGTTATATGTGTCCCTAACTGGGGTCAAAAGTTTCATAGCTTAATTCCTAAAGGAAGTAAAGTTACGTGTTTGTGACAATAGAAGCGAGAGGGTATACCCTCTTGCTATTTAGGACACAATAGTGACCACTACAGTGACCGGACATCGGTCTTATGAAATGGTCAGGCGACTATTAGCACCCGTCTGTAAACCGGAGTCACAGAATCGGTTGTCACTAAACTACTGCAACGCAACCTGTCGCTATCGTGTCACTACACTCCATAACAAACGTCCTACAGACTATTGAAACGGGCCCCAGGTGTGTCCTCCCATGTGAATCAAATTCGCCATCGTAGTCCTGCCAGCACCAGTCGACTGCTCGGCTCAGTGGAAGCGGTCACAGGGTGCTTGCTGGGCACCGTGTGGACCTTGTGTGGTACTTAGATGCTTTAGTATAATTTTTCATTACTTTATTCCTCGGCCTTGTTCCATCAAGGACGGTTGTTTATCTGCTACTTATTTGTATTTCTGTTGATAACCTCAAAATGGTGCCCTCATTATGGAAAATTTAGAACGATCTTGCTATTCTATATTCATATTGTGTGACGGGAGGTAAGAAGCACACAGATGCTAAGATGACATCCTTGCTCCTATTGTTGTGGAAAACCATCCCTTGTTTTATTTGCTCTAGAACGATGAGAAATACCTTGCAGCGGTTGCACTCATTACATGGCAATGTTTCCTACACAAATATCAATTCTTTCGATCTCGTTACGTTCATCTTTGTTCAATTAGAATTGTTTTCTGTCATCCTTGTGATAATCTGTTACTTTCATCTATAAGTCTTTGATTCGATTGAAAGAGAAAAGTCTCTTTGGGTGATACAGAAAATTATCAGAATTGGTGAAATTTGTTGGATAATTTTCTTAAACAACCCAGTATTACAAAAGATTTCTGTCTGGTGCTTTCAGATATATGCCGATCAGGAAGGAGATACTGCGAGAACCAGGGCAACTGTACGTTTAACAATGGGGACCCATCATGTGCATGCCCTATTGGTTTTGCTGGAACAAAATGTCAAAGTATGTAACAAGGAACATTCGCTTCTGATTGTCCTGATCCTACCATCCTCACCCATGTCCCAGTGGTGGTCAGGTCCCCACAAATAATGGTATCATGGGAGCTTGAGGACATCGATTTTTTTTAAAAAACTTATCCGCCAATAAGATTCCCAGTAATTATCAATGATCAGGAAGCATAGGTTTTGGTCTGATGAATAGATTCTTTTAGCAATACACATGACACTGTAAATGACAATTAACACAAAAGGCAGCCAAAGAATAAGGGACTTGTGTGAAGGCTTGTATGTGGATTTCGTTGAGAGGAGACAATATATTAAAATGTGCAATTATATAAATTACCGGGGGACGCAGCACGGCTGGGCAATAGCCTACTGAGATATGATCAAACAACAAGATAGGATTCAAGCCCTATTATCATTAAAATCTACAAACGGTCTCTGACGTTCAGCGGAACACAGATCGGGAACGCCTTAACACCTAATCTCCAGAAAGCGCCATCCATAGATGCCTTCAAGAGGTTAATACGTAATCAACAATAGGAAGACTAAGCGAAAACTGACTTATGCCCATGAACTGCACCTAACACCTAAGACTTCACCAACTCTACTTAAACTTGTATCTCTCTTCTTGTAATTATACTGTATTGCCTCTACCTCTAGTACCTTACCCTTGTCAATGTGTATACAGATTGTAATCACCGAAAATAGCCTGATATTACGTGCCAAATCTTTATATTCCAAATGGAAGAGCTGCCTTTCAGAAGTTGGAATTGCTAACCAAAAAAATCCATTTAACCGAACATGGATGTTTATTTATCTGCGGTAAAGGACCAATATTTTGTCTCGGGCGAGGCATCGTAAAGTTGTCGGTCGGTGTGAACCCCCCTTTCGCATCCCCCATTATATGTCTTCCCCTTTCTTGCCTCCCTTTGATAGTTGTTGTCATCATGCTTTTTGCAATTAATTTTAATTAACAGTAATGACCCTTTAACCTTTTATCCGATCAATTACTGGCCTAAATATTACCGAGATTATCAAGTAACCTAATTGTTATAATCATGAACACGCACATCTCTTATATGTTTCCAGTTAGGAAGAGTGTTGTCACATCAACTTCAAGACTTTACGGTCCCAAGGCAGGAGGCACCATAGTCACTGTGTATGGTGTTCATCTTGATCCAGAAGATGTGCCGCAGATTCTCATAGGGAGCGCAGACTGCCCTATAATAACCAGGTAATAATACAATAGGCAAAGAGTTCCCACTGAAAAAGAAATACTGACAAAAACCGTGAGGGTCAATGTAGCTAAATACATACCAAATAAGTTGGAAAAATCTTCAGTGAGTCTGCAAAGGGTTTTCATCCTCAAATTCTTCAAAACATGCAAAGGTGTATAATGATAAAAGTGGGTCAAGCCATTCTAAAAGACTCTGATGTCGTTGCAGTTATGCCAATAAATACTGTAGATCCAACTGGCGCAATTTCGAGAGGTTTCCTAATAAAGAGAACTTAAACTGTCCAGGAATTGAATTCCACTTATAAAAATAGTACAACACTTATAAGGGTTTCAAGGATCAATTAAATTGATAATATATGTCACGGTCTCATGTAACAGAGGAGAAATAGTAATGCTCTAATCGGATCCATACAGATATTAAACTTTTGGGCCACCTGGCGGGCATTTTGGGAACTAATGTACATAAACAATGCAAGGCACTTCGGTCGAATTTCTAATTATTCACAAGATCTTTTTCCTAATAATTACTTGAAAGATGAGTAATAAATACAACATTACCACGATTTCGATCTGAGTGGCTGTATTCTCCGCGTAGTTGACGCGAAGTAAAACTCCGAGCGCTAGCGAGGAGTATTACGTAGTGTCAACTACACGTGATAATCGTGATAATATTGTGTATATTTTCTACGTCTTTCATTACAGCTCAGGTGATATGATTGAGTGCAGGACCAAAGCAGCTTCAGGGGAGATGGTAGGAAAGAGCATCGATGTTACACTTAAGTGGCAAAGGACGGATAAAACGTATGGCAATATAGGCAGCTTTGTATATAAGCCGAACCCAGAGGCCGAAGGACTCGAACCAATGGAAACTCTCATAGGGTAAGTTTTGATAACAGTATCTGAATAATCTTTATAAAGGCCTTGCCTTCGTTATGTTAGTAATCCCAGTTGCAGTAAACTAAGAACCTTATCATGTGGGTTCTACATTTTCGAGTGTCTTGGTGTACCCCACCTCCCAACTACCAAAAGGCATTCACTTATTAATTAGCACCGATCTGCAGTTAGAAACCACCGACCACTTATTTGGGATTTCCGATACATGATCGGTTAATGGAAACGAGACAGAGTGGGGAAAGCCTACTAACTATTTCGGTGAAGTAATAATATGCAATAATATCGACAAATAATACCTTTTTCTTGTCCGATGGAAACAGACCTTAACCCCTTACTGGTTCCTTCGTGGAAAACCGCCGTAGCACAGTAATGGGATAGTTTGCTAGCTTGTTGTCTTTGGGCCTGTTTCTATTGGCTGATAAAACATGCAGTGAGTATTTGAGCGAATAGTCGATTGGAGGTGCCCAAGTCGATATCAAACAATGAGGTTCAAGGCGTGTCTGCCTTGTTTGTGTACTTTCCTACAAAAGCCTTGAGAATCATCAACGAAATCACGGACATGGGAGACCTGGATAGGAAACCCACCCGTGTTGGCCTACTTATGATTGCCTCGCTATTGTTCTCGAGTTCACACCTTTGCTGCAAGGCGGCGCCGCATTAACACCTTAGTTTAACACCTTATCCACTAGATGACATGTAGAGCATGCAACATTCTATGGTGTAATTAGGTATAAGAACACCATGCCTCTGGTGCAATGAGACTGAAGCATCCTTCATATCATTATCATATATTCATATATCATTTGATTATAAAAAAAATCAGTTAAAATAATGTGAACAGAAATAATTATATTTATTTCACTATGAAAATAAAAAAATTAAATTAACCATAATTTCAACTGTTCTATTTAGGAAGTGTCTTGAGATCGTCGGTGAAATAGTCTATTAAGGGTTGGCGTGATGGGAATATTTTTGAAATCTTGATTTTCTGTGCCTGATTATCTGAAAATGAGGGAAATGTACCTGCCGACCCCAGTCTAAGTCACACAAAATCTGCCGCTTGTCTGGAATCCCCCAGCACACTTACAGTCATAATCTTTACTGTCCCAGTTAGGTACATATCTGAAATCGTTGGTGAAATAGTCTATTAAGGCCTGTTGAGGGGGAAATATTTTTGAAATCTCGATTTTCCATGTCAACACCCTGAAATTGAGGCAAATCTGAGTCCTGACTATTCCCAAAGTGACCCAAAATGTGCCACTTGTCCAGAACCCCCTACTACGCGTAGGACCATAATTTCAACTGTTCTATTTAGGAAGTGTCTTGTGATCGTCGGTGAAATAGTCTATTAAGGGTTGTCGTGATGGGAATATTTTTGAAATCTTGATTTTCTGTGCCTGATTATCTGAAAATGAGGGAAATGTGCCTGCCGACCCCAGTCTAAGTCACACAAAATCTGCCGCTTGTCTGGAATCCCCCAGCACACTTACAGTCATAATCTTTACTGTCCCAGTTAGGTACATATCTGAAATCGTCGGTGAAATAGTCTATGAAGGCCTGTTGAGGGGGAAATATTTTTGAAATCTCGATTTTCCATGTCAACACCCTGAAATTGAGGCAAATCTGAGTCCTGACTATTCCCAAAGTGACCCAAAATGTGCCACTTGTCTAGAACCCCCTACTATGCGTAGGACCATAATTTCAACTGTTCTATTTAGGAAGTGTCTTGAGATCGTCGGTGAAATAGTCTATTGAGGGTTGGCGTGATGGGAATATTTTTGAAATCTTGATTTTCTGTGCCTGATTATCTGAAAATGAGGGAAATGTGCCTGCCGACCCCAGTCTAAGTCACACAAAATCTGCCGCTTGTCTGGAATCCCCCAGCACACTTACAGTCATAATCTTTACTGTCCCAGTTAGGTACATATCTGAAATCGTTGGTGAAATAGTCTATGAAGGCCTGTTGAGGGGGAAATATTTTTGAAATCTCGATTTTCCATGTCAACACCCTGAAATTGAGGCAAATCTGAGTCCTGACTATTCCCAAAGTGACCCAAAATGTGCCACTTGTCCAGAACCCCCTACTACGCGTAGGACCATAATTTCAACTGTTCTATTTAGGAAGTGTCTTGTGATCGTCAGTGAAATAGTCTATTAAGGGTTGTCGTGATGGGAATATTTTTGAAATCTTGATTTTCTGTGCCTGATTATCTGAAAATGAGGGAAATGTGCCTGCCGACCCCAGTCTAAGTCACACAAAATCTGCCGCTTGTCTGGAATCCCCCAGCACACTTACAGTCATAATCTTTACTGTCCCAGTTAGGTACATATCTGAAATCGTCGGTGAAATAGTCTATGAAGGCCTGTTGAGGGGGAAATATTTTTGAAATCTCGATTTTCCATGTCAACACCCTGAAATTGAGGCAAATCTGAGTCCTGACTATTCCCAAAGTGACCCAAAATGTGCCACTTGTCTAGAACCCCCTACTATGCATAGAACCATAATTTCAACTGTTCTATTTAGGAAGTGTCTTGAGATCGTCGGTGAAATAGTCTATTGAGGGTTGGCGTGATGGGAATATTTTTGAAATCTTGATTTTCTGTGCCTGATTATCTGAAAATGAGGGAAATGTGCCTGCCGACCCCAGTCTAAGTCACACAAAATCTGCCGCTTGTCTGGAATCCCCCAGCACACTTACAGTCATAATCTTTACTGTCCCAGTTAGATACATATCTGAAATCGTCGGTGAAATAGTCTATTAAGGCCTGTTGAGGGGGAAATATTTTTGAAATCTCGATTTTCCATGTCAACACCCTGAAATTGAGGCAAATTTGAGTCCTGACCCTTCCCAAAGTGACCCAAAATGTGCCACTTGTCGAGAACCCCCTACTATGCGTAGGACCATAATTTCAACTGTTCTATTTAGGAAGTGTCTTGAGATCGTCGGTGAAATAGTCTATTAAGGGTTGGCGTGATGGGAATATTTTTGAAATCTTGATTTTCTGTGCCTGATTATCTGAAAATGAGGGAAATGTGCCTGCCGACCCCAGTCTAAGTCACACAAAATCTGCCACTTGTCCGGAATCCCCCAGCACACTTACAGTCATAATCTTTACTGTCCCAGTTAGGTACATATCTGAAATCGTCGGTGAAATAGTCTATTAAGGCCTGTTGAGGGGGAACTATTTTTGAAATCTCGATTTTCCATGTCAACACCCTGAAATTGAGGCAAATCTGAGTCCTGACTATTCCCAAAGTGACCCAAAATGTGCCACTTGTCTAGAACCCCCTACTATGCGTAGGACCATAATTTCAACTGTTCTATTTAGGAAGTGTCTTGAGATCGTCGGTGAAATAGTCTATTGAGGGTTGGCGTGATGGGAATATTTTTGAAATCTTGATTTTCTGTGCCTGATTATCTGAAAATGAGGGAAATGTGCCTGCCGACCCCAGTCTAAGTCACACAAAATCTGCCGCTTGTCTGGAATCCCCCAGCACACTTACAGTCATAATCTTTACTGTCCCAGTTAGGTACATATCTGAAATCGTTGGTGAAATAGTCTATGAAGGCCTGTTGAGGGGGAAATATTTTTGAAATCTCGATTTTCCATGTCAACACCCTGAAATTGAGGCAAATCTGAGTCCTGACTATTCCCAAAGTGACCCAAAATGTGCCACTTGTCCAGAACCCCCTACTACGCGTAGGACCATAATTTCAACTGTTCTATTTAGGAAGTGTCTTGTGATCGTCGGTGAAATAGTCTATTAAGGGTTGTCGTGATGGGAATATTTTTGAAATCTTGATTTTCTGTGCCTGATTATCTGAAAATGAGGGAAATGTGCCTGCCGACCCCAGTCTAAGTCACACAAAATCTGCCGCTTGTCTGGAATCCCCCAGCACACTTACAGTCATAATCTTTACTGTCCCAGTTAGGTACATATCTGAAATCGTCGGTGAAATAGTCTATGAAGGCCTGTTGAGGGGGAAATATTTTTGAAATCTCGATTTTCCATGTCAACACCCTGAAATTGAGGCAAATCTGAGTCCTGACTATTCCCAAAGTGACCCAAAATGTGCCACTTGTCTAGAACCCCCTACTATGCATAGAACCATAATTTCAACTGTTCTATTTAGGAAGTGTCTTGAGATCGTCGGTGAAATAGTCTATTGAGGGTTGGCGTGATGGGAATATTTTTGAAATCTTGATTTTCTGTGCCTGATTATCTGAAAATGAGGGAAATGTGCCTGCCGACCCCAGTCTAAGTCACACAAAATCTGCCGCTTGTCTGGAATCCCCCAGCACACTTACAGTCATAATCTTTACTGTCCCAGTTAGGTACATATCTGAAATCGTCGGTGAAATAGTCTATGAAGGCCTGTTGAGGGGGAAATATTTTTGAAATCTCGATTTTCCATGTCAACACCCTGAAATTGAGGCAAATCTGAGTCCTGACTATTCCCAAAGTGACCCAAAATGTGCCACTTGTCTAGAACCCCCTACTATGCGTAGGACCATAATTTCAACTGTTCTATTTAGGAAGTGTCTTGAGATCGTCGGTGAAATAGTCTATTGAAGGTTGGCGTGATGGGAATATTTTTGAAATCTTGATTTTCTGTGCCTGATTATCTGAAAATGAGGGAAATGTGCCTGCCGACCCCTGTCTAAGTCACACAAAATCTGCCGCTTGTCTGGAATCCCCCAGCACACTTACAGTCATAATCTTTACTGTCCCAGTTAGGTACATATCTGAAATTCATCGGTGAAATAGTCTATTAAGGCCTGTTGAGGGGGAAATATTTTTGAAATCTCTATTTTCCATGTCCACACCCTGAAATTAAGGCAAATCTGAGTCCTGACCCTTCCCAAAGTGACCCAAAATGTGCCACTTGTCCAGAACCCCCTACTACGCGTAGGACCATAATTTCAACTGTTCTATTTAGGAAGTGTCTTGAGATCGTCGGTGA
The DNA here is from genome assembly GCA_950022655.1 of Alentia gelatinosa. NCBI lineage: Eukaryota > Metazoa > Annelida > Polychaeta > Phyllodocida > Polynoidae > Alentia > Alentia gelatinosa. The sequence continues at coordinate 21,331,207 of OX465584.1, read as the reverse complement.
AATAGTCTATTAAGGGTTGGCGTGATGGGAATATTTTTGAAATCTTGATTTTCTGTGCCTGATTATCTGAAAATGAGGGAAATGTGCCTGCCGACCCCAGTCTAAGTCACACAAAATCTGCCGCTTGTCTGGAATCCCCCAGCACACTTACAGTCATAATCTTTACTGTCCCAGTTAGGTACATATCTGAAATCGTTGGTGAAATAGTCTATTAAGGCCTGTTGAGGGGGAAATATTTTTGAAATCTCGATTTTCCATGTCAACACCCTGAAATTGAGGCAAATCTGAGTCCTGACTATTCCCAAAGTGACCCAAAATGTGCCACTTGTCCAGAACCCCCTACTACACGTAGGACCATAATTTCAACTGTTCTATTTAGGAAGTGTCTTGAGATCGTCGGTGAAATAGTCTATTGAGGGTTGGCGTGATGGGAATTATTTTGAAATCTTGATTTTCTGTGCCTGATTATCTGAATATGAGGGAAATGTGCCTGCCGACCCCAGTCTAAGTCACACAAAATCTGCCGCTTGTCTGGAATCCCCCAGCACACTTACAGTCATAATCTTTACTGTCCCAGTTAGATACATATCTGAAATCGTCGGTGAAATAGTCTATTAAGGCCTGTTGAGGGGGAAATATTTTTGAAATCTCGATTTTCCATGTCAACACCCTGAAATTGAGGCAAATCTGAGTCCTGACCCTTCCCAAAGTGACCCAAAATGTGCCACTTGTCCAGAACCCCCTACTATGCGTAGGACCATAATTTCAACTGTTCTATTTAGGAAGTGTCTTGAGATCGTCGGTGAAATAGTCTATTGAGGGTTGGCGTGATGGGAATATTTTTGAAATCTTGATTTTCTGTGCCTGATTATCTGAAAATGAGGGAAATGTGCCTGCCGACCCCAGTCTAAGTCACACAAAATCTGCCGCTTGTCTGGAATCCCCCAGCACACTTACAGTCATAATCTTTACTGTCCCAGTTAGGTACATATCTGAAATCGTCGGTGAAATAGTCTATTAAGGCCTGTTGAGGGGGAAATATTTTTGAAATCTCGATTTTCCATGTCAACACCCTGAAATTGAGGCAAATCTGAGTCCTGACCCTTCCCGAAGTGACCCAAAATGTGCCACTTGTCTAGAACCCCCTACTATGCGTAGGACCATAATTTCAACTGTTCTATTTAGGAAGTGTCTTGAGATCGTCGGTGAAATAGTCTATTGAGGGTTGGCGTGATGGGAATATTTTTGAAATCTTGATTTTCTGTGCCTGATTATCTGAAAATGAGGGAAATGTGCCTGCCGACCCCAGTCTAAGTCACACAAAATCTGCCGCTTGTCTGGAATCCCCCAGCACACTTACAGTCATAATCTTTACTGTCCCAGTTAGGTACATATCTGAAATCGTTGGTGAAATAGTCTATTAAGGCCTGTTGAGGGGGAAATATTTTTGAAATCTCGATTTTCCATGTCAACACCCTGAAATTGAGGCAAATCTGAGTCCTGACTATTCCCAAAGTGACCCAAAATGTGCCACTTGTCCAGAACCCCCTACTACACGTAGGACCATAATTTCAACTGTTCTATTTAGGAAGTGTCTTGAGATCGTCGGTGAAATAGTCTATTGAGGGTTTGCGTGATGGGAATTATTTTGAAATCTTGATTTTCTGTGCCTGATTATCTGAAAATGAGGGAAATGAGGCCCCTTGAAAATAAGAGAATTCCGACCTGAGAGTTTCCACCTCATCAGGCCTTAATGAACTATTTCATCAACGATTTCGGATATGTACCTTAATGGGACAGTAAAGATTATGACTGTGAGTGTGCTGGGGGGTTCCAGACAAGCAGCAGATTTTGTCAGACTTTGACTGGGGTCGGCAGGCAGATTTTCCTCATTTCCAGAAAATCCGACATGGGAAAGCAAGATTTTGAAAATATTCCCATCTCACCAAGCCTTAATGAACTATTTCATCAACGATTCCAACATAGTTCTGAGATAGAACAGCAAAAATTATGTCCCTAGGTGTGCTGGGGGGTTCCAAACAATTGGCAGATTTTGGGTCACTTTGGGTTGAGCCGGGACTCAGAATTGCCTCATTTTCAGGGTGTTGACATGGGAAATCTAGATTTAAAAATTATTTCCACCTCACCAGGCCTTAATGAACTATTTCATCAACGATTTCGGATATGTACCTAAATAAGACAGTTAATATTATGACTGTGAGTGTGCTGGGGGGTTCCAAACAATTGGCAGATTTTGGGTCACTTTGGGTTGGGCCGGGACTCAGAATTGACTCATTTTCAGGGTGTTGACATGGGAAATCAAAATTTTTTAGAATTATTTCCACCTCACCAGGCCTTAATGAACTATTTCATCAACGATTTCGAATATGTACCTAAATGGGACAGTAAAGATTAAGACTGTGAGTGTGCTGGGGGGTTCCAGACAATTGGCAGATTTTGTCAGACTTTGACTGGGGTCGGCAGGCAGATTTTCCTCATTTCCAGAAAATCCGACATGGGAAAGCAAGATTTTGAAAATATTCCCATCTCACCAAGCCTTAATGAACTATTTCATCAACGATTCCAACATAGTTCTGAGATAGAACAGCAAAAATTATGTCCCTAGGTGTGCTGGGGGGTTCCAAACAATTGGCAGATTTTGGGTCACTTTGGGTTGAGCCGGGACTCAGAATTGCCTCATTTTCAGGGTGTTGACATGGGAAATCTAGATTTAAAAATTATTTCCACCTCACCAGGCCTTAATGAACTATTTCATCAACGATTTCGGATATGTACCTAAATAAGACAGTTAATATTATGACTGTGAGTGTGCTGGGGGGTTCCAAACAATTGGCAGATTTTGGGTCACTTTGGGTTGGGCCGGGACTCAGAATTGACTCATTTTCAGGGTGTTGACATGGGAAATCAAAATTTTAGAATTATTTCCACCTCACCAGGCCTTAATGAACTATTTCATCAACGATTTCGAATATGTACCTAAATGGGACAGTAAAGATTAAGACTGTGAGTGTGCTGGGGGGTTCCAGACAATTGGCAGATTTTGTCAGACTTTGACTGGGGTCGGCAGGCAGATTTTCCTCATTTCCAGAAAATCCGACATGGGAAAGCAAGATTTTGAAAATATTCCCATCTCACCAAGCCTTAATGAACTATTTCATCAACGATTCCAACATAGTTCTGAGATAGAACAGCAAAGATTATGTCCCTAGGTGTGCTGGGGGGTTCCAAACAATTGGCAGATTTTGGGTCACTTTGGGTTGGGCCGGGACTCAGAATTGACTCATTTTCAGGGCGTTGACATGGGAAATCTAGATTTTAAAATTATTTCCACCTCACCAGGCCTTAATGAACTATTTCATCAACGATTTCGGATATGTACCTAAATGGGACAGTAAAGATTATGACTGTGAGTGTGCTGGGGGGTTCCAGACAATTGGCAGATTTTGTGTGACCTTGACTGGGGTCGGCAGGCAGATTTTCCTCATTTCCAGAAAATCCGACATGGGAAAGCAAGATTTTGAAAATATTCCCATCTCACCAAGCATTAATGAACTATTTCATCAACGATTTTAACATAGTTCCTAAATAGACCAGCAGAAATTATGGCCCTAGGTGTCCTGGGGTGTTCCAGACAATTGGCAGATTTTGGGTCACTTTGGGTCTGGTCAGGAGTCAGATATGCCTCATTTTCAGGGTGTTGACATGGGAAATCCATATTTTGAAATTATTTCCACCTCACCAGGCCTTAATGAACTATATATACTTAGCGTTCACAGTAGGTCGACAGGCTGTCCTCGCGCGTCCCTTCTACGGAACGGATCCTTGGGCCCTCACTTTGCAGGCGGGTTCTTGTAACCTTCCTGGTGGTTAGGCTGATCTTCCGGATTGGCCTATCCAGCGTTACCTAGCACCTATGTGCTAGGGTACTGTACTTGTAGGGAAGATCTTCCAGATCTTTCCGGGAAGTAAGTGATTAATAAACATCCTTGTTTATTAAGTGACGTTGTTGTGTTATGTGTGAATAGGTCTGTGCAAACTAACCGAAAACCGAACCAACCTACGTAAGTGCGTAGGGTGGGATCCTGCCTGGAACTAGCGTTCCGGATTGGGGTCATCCAACCTGCTAGACAGGCGGCGACCACCACACTGGTGCCGTGACCAGGATCCCAGGTTGCTTGCACAACCCGGGATTCTCGGTAAATGCACGGATCTGGAATAAGAACCAGATCCAAGGCTGAACAGGAGAGTGAAGATGGGGAGGTAACTTCTCAACAAACTCTTCCGGCCCGGAATGACGACAAGTCTCCAAAACCAGAGGGAGGGGGTGAAACCCAGAAGTCTGGCAAGGAGAAATCTCGGAAGAGAACCGCCGCTCAGAATCTGAGTTCGACGGTCCTGAAGAGTTTCAGTCCGGCGGCCGACAGCCGACATGGCCCCGCAAGGGATCTGGAGGGACTCAGTAAAATTGGGTCTCAGACAGATAGTCCCGGAGAGTCTAGTACTCCCCGGAATAGGTCGGAAAATACCTTAAGGGTATCTTCCGAGGAAGTTCCTGTAGGTTTCCTTGGACCCGAACTCTTAGCCGAGTTTGATAGGGAAAGGGAAGCCAGAGACATGTGTTGGGAACTAGAAGCTCGAAACCGTGAGATCGCCGAGAAGGTAGCCCAAAGGCACCATAACTTGGAAGAACTCTCGGTTCGCGAGATTGAGACTCTAGAAAAAATCGAGCGTTTGGACCAACATGTACAATACATGAAGGACCAAGTTCGACTAGCAGAGACAGAATCATCCCAACGGATGCCTATGTCCCAAGCTGGCTGGAGTAATGTGAGAGATCATCTATATTCCCCACCAGGAAGAGTAGAGGATCCAGAGAAGACCCCTAACAGATTCACATCTGGAACAAAGGGTGTAAAGACTCCTTTGGTTAGCTTCCGGCTACCCTCTGAGTCAAGAATGGGTTCTCCGAGTTCCGAACATACTAGTAAGGCTATAGCTGAACTAGGGTTCAACTCGTTCAACCAAGTCCGGGAACAGGATCGGATCTTTAACTTGTCAATGGCGAGAGCTGACAAGGTTCCGATGATGCGCCCAGAGAACGCAGCCAGAAAAAACGCTGTCATTCCAAAACCTTACGGGAAAGGAATGGAGTGGGAACACTGGTTCGCGGGATTTTGTGAGGACATACAATGTAATGGCTGGAATAAAGTCGATGCATTGCCATACCTCAAAAGAGCGTTGCGAGATGGACCCGGGGAAGCTGCACTTCGCGCTTTTCGCCGTTCCGGTGGTACGGAATGGGATGAGTTAGTGGAGGTAGCCTCATACTACTGTGGTCAGTTGGTAACGCTGAACCCCCGTTCCACTTTTTTAAAGAGGATCCAGGGAAAAGAGGAGACAACTCGCGCCTATGGGCTAGCTTTGCAACAATTGTTGTTAGAGGTTTACCCAGGGACGGGATTAGATTCTCCCGCGCTGCATGAAGATCTACAAACTCAGTTTGTAAAAGGACTTCGAGATGATGACGTGAGAGCGGAAGTCATCTCTAAATGGGAGCCCGGTATGAACTTCATGCAGGTATTGCGAATAGTAGATGCCTATGAACAACGGTGTATACTATTCGGAAAAAATGCTAATCCCGGGAAAACTTCTCGGGTTAACATAGTGGGTTCTACTTGGTCACAAGTAGAGGAAGATACCTACGAGTGTCAGGAAGCAGAAATAGAGGATATACTCTCTAATGTCCGCTCGATGGTACTCGGAAGAGGAGGCTTCAATAGACGGGGACGTGGAAGAGGTCGAACCCCTAGCTTTGGAAGGAACAGCGATGTACCTTCTGTGGCAGAGGCAAAACCAATAACCACTGATCCTGAAGGAAATTCCTCAGAGGTTATGAAGTTGTTGACCAAAATCAACGAAAGACTGAATCAGGTGGAGAAAAACCAGCTGGATGTCCGACGTTGTTGGCGGTGCAACAAAATGGGACATATCTCTCCAGATTGTCCAGAAACCCGGAACGTTACTACGGTGGAAACATCTCGTAGTCTGCCTGCGTTGATGGTTGCCTCTCAGGGTGAACCGGAAAACAAAGGAGGACTGTAGCGAGTGGCAACACTGCGGTCCGGGAAGGAAAGTGCCAGGGAACACAAACCTGTGAGATGAATAAGGAGGAAAATATTTCCAACTTACCAGAAAAGGGGAAGATACAAAATACGGTCGCAACGATTTGTAGTAAGTATCTTTCACCCGGGCATCCTTGTCTGCAATGGCTTTGTCAACGCGGATGGGATCTTGGAACCTTAGATGGAATCTCACGGTTTATAAGACAACCGTCCCCTTTGGGAGGACGTCGTTGGTATGTGCCGGCTAGAATTCAAGGAAGGAAAGTGGATCTATTGTTGGATACTGGTGCTAGTCGCTCTGTGTTAAACAACGGAATCTATCAGTCTCTTGGATTTGCACAGGAATGTCATGTTCCTGGAGCCTCGGCAAAAGCTGCTAATGGTACTCATATGAGGTGCTATGGTAGTGTGATTATTCCAGTCTCAATAGGTAACACTGAATTCGTATGGGGTCCCATACTCAGTGATATCGAAGAAAGTGGAATATTAGGCGTAGATTTTCTCACCCTCTATGGAGGCTCTGTAGATCTACCCGATGGCACTCTCCGACTCAAATTTCCTGAGTTAATGGAGGTGGAATGTAGTTGTCGACGGATCTCTTCATTGATTTCTGTCCGACAAGATGTGGGCATCCCCCCCCAGCAGATGGTTAATGTCCTGATAGCTGGGGAAGGTGACTTACCACGTGGAGATGCACTTTTCGAGCCAGATCCAGAACTGTTTTCTAAAAAAGGAATACAGGCCTGGGATACCCTGATCGGAAGTGCCAGAGAAGGATCAATTCCTATAAGTAATCATACCTCCGGGTTGATTAAATTAAGGAAGGGTGATACATTGGGCTGGGTAACTCTAGCTCATGTGGATGGCCTAGTGGACTCCAGTCCACAGGGAATCACACCTATTCCCGTTTCCGAAATAACCGGGGAAGATGAACAATCTAAACTGGAAAGGTCGGACTTAATAGGAAATGATTATGAAGAAGTGCGGGTTAGTGCTATCGATACAGGAACGGGATCCCTTCCAGTTCCGAGTCCATTGCACGAAACTCTGGAAACTTTAGTTCAGACGACAGACACACTAAACAGTGGGGAACGACATGAACTAAGGATTCTTTTGAAAAAAATGGAGTCAATCTTTACTCGACCTGGAGATCCCTTGGGGAGAACGGATCGAGTAGAACACACGATTGACACTGAAGGTCATCAACCTTTCCGCCTTCCTTATCGACGGCTTCCACCGGTAAAACGGGAAGCTTTAGAAGAGGAAGTAGGGAAAATGATGGACCAGAAAGTAATCATCCCCAGTGCAAGTCCTTGGGCTAGTCCAGTGGTAATGGTTACTAAAAAGGATGGTACTTGCCGATTCTGTATTGATTACAGAAAATTGAATGGTATCACCCGGAAGAATGCCTACCCAATACCCCGGATCGATGAGAGTCTCGACTCTCTGGGAGGGAACCAGTGGTTTTGTACTCTGGATCTCCAGTCTGGATATTGGCAGGTAAAGATGAACAGTGGCGATCAGTCTAAAACGGCGTTCACCACTCATCAAGGGCTTTACGAGTTCACAGTAATGCCATTTGGCCTCTGTAACGCTCCTGCAACTTTCGAATCCATGATGGATCAGATGTTGCGGGGTCTACAGTGGAAAAAGTGTTTGGTTTATCTAGACGACATAATCATCTTCGGAAAGAATTATGTTGAATGTTTAGAAAACCTGAGAGAGGTATTTGAGCGTATTCAATCTTATGGGTTGAAACTCAAACCTCAAAAATGTAAGCTGTTTCGCAAATCTGTGGAATACTTAGGACGGATAGTTTCCGGAAATGGAATCCGGGCAGATCCTTCTAAGTTGGAGGTAGTGGCTAATTGGCCACGCCCCCAGAATATAAAAGACATAAGGTCTTTCCTAGGATTTTGTTCGTATTACCGCGACTTTATCCCGGGTTTTTCTGAAATTGCACACCCTATGCAACAGTATGTAGTACTAGATAAGCCAGGGAAGCAAAAAGAGATCCAATGGACTCCGGAAGCTGAACACGCTTTTCTGGGACTAAAACGAAAGTTTACGGAGACCCCCGTATTGAAATACCCTCTAGCTCAGGGTCGGTTCATTCTCGACACTGACGCTAGTAATGAGAGTATTGGAGCGGCTTTGTCTCAGATACAAGATGGTATAGAAGTTCCAATAGCTTTTGCCAGCAACAGCTTAAGTAAAAGTCAGCGGAACTACTGTACTACTAAGAGGGAACTCTTAGCGGTTGTGGTGTATGTAAGAAAATATCGACACTTCTTAGCAGGTGGAGATTTCATCCTACGTACTGACCATTCTTCTCTCAAATGGCTCTTTAACTTTAAAGACGCCGAGGGAATGATTGGAAGATGGCTGGCAGCTCTCTCCGAATTCGGGTTGACTAACTGCCAGATTGAACACCGGGCTGGAAAGTCACACATTAATGCGGATTGTCTCTCAAGGAGACCAGTGCGGAAATGTGGACGACCAGATTGCCGGGATTGTGGCGAGCATAGAGCAGTCATAGCTACTCTACGTTCCCAGAAAGTGAAGCCGCCATTAAACTATCAGTGGACACTAGAACAGATTAAGGAAAGTCAACAGGCTGACCCAGATTTGTTCCGGTTAACTAAACTGATAGCTAATGGACTCCATAGGCCAACAGGACCCGAGATCTCGCCTGAAAACCGAGAATTTCGGAATCTATGTGGTCAATGGAAAGAGCTAGAGGTCCGTGATGGAGTATTATATCGATGGAGAACCACATTGCAACCACTTAAACGTGCTCTACAACTAGTGGTCCCTCGAGAATTACGATCCGGACTAATGACCCTATGTCATGAACATAGGAGTGCAGCTCATCTAGGACGGAAAAGAACGGTAGCCAGAATAAGGCGTCGTTACTACTGGCCTGGAATGGGTGCAGATATTCGAAGATGGATATCTGGATGTTCCATATGTAGCAAAGTCAAACCCGGGGTAGGACTCGGAAAGATGCCGTTACAACAGGAACTGTTTGGTGTCAGGTTTGCCAGAATCGCTCTAGATATCATATCTGGTATCGACGAGTCAGAGGAAGGAAATACCTGTATGATGGTGGTGATGGATTATTACACAAAATATGTGCAGATCTATCCCATGAAAAATCACAAAGCTGCCACGTGTGCGGAAGCTTTAGTGAAAAACTGGATGTTGCCTTTTGGAACTCCGAGCGTACTACATTCCAACCAAGGAAGGGAATTTGAATCCCAGATCTGGAAAGAAATGTGTAGGATACTCGAGATTAAAAAGACACATACAAATCCATATCGTCCCCAATCAGATGGTATGGTAGAGAGATTCAACCGGACATTGATCCAGTGTCTTCGGACCCTGGTAGATGAAAATCGGAAGAATTGGGATGAATTAGCACCATTTATAGCTCACGCATATAATGGGACCATTCATTCAAGCACGGGGTGTTCACCTAATTTACTCGTCTTTGGCGAGGAAATAGTAATGCCCGCGGACATAGTCTATGGGGTTCCTGGAATGTCTACGGATGATCCTTGTCCCATAGGATTTGTCGAAAAACTCAGAGAACGTTTTGTAGAGGGATATTACCTTGCGAGACGAAATCTGACGAAAGCAGCAGAGTGGCAAAAGACTGGACATGACGTCAATCTTAAACCACGTAAGTTCCGAGTAGGAGACCGGGTTGTACGATACCACACTCCGTTGGTAAATGTAAAACTCGCTCCTAACTGGGACGGACCATTCAGAATTGTTCAATTATTGTCAGAAATGACAGTAGTGATAGAAGATGAATGGTCAAGAAGGCGTTATAAATCCCATGTAGCTCGTTTACGACTATGGGAAGGAAAGCGTGAATGTTCCGACTTTGAAGTTTCACACCCTGCTACAAAGCGAGATGTGTCACTGAACACGGGTCCTACTGGGAAACCAGGGAGGTCCCGGGTTCAAAGAGCCGGGAAGCCGGGCGTCAAACCCCCGTCAACACGGCGGAGGCAGACCCTGATAGGGAAGTCCCGGTCAAAGGTTACCGGGGTTCCGAGTGGGTGCTCGCCTACACGGCGAAAACCGGGACGTCCGCGGAAGGTGATTCCTACTTACGCCAACCTAAAAAGGGAAGTGTGGGTAGAAGAAAAACCTGACACGGAAAAGTCTAAATTTGCTACAGATCGAGCCGTGTATAATAAACATGGTTCGAGATGTAGAATGGAGTCTAAAATAGACTCAAAACCCCGCCGCAGCTCTCGAGTAAAATCAAAGGCTGTGGTTAACTACAATGAGTAGTGGTGCCGGGGTTGTCGAAAACACAACGAGAAGCAATGGTACGAAATGTAGATCGTTGGTAGTCAGTGACATGTCGATTATACATGAATGTTGATCAAATAGTTACCTTAAAATCAGTCGTTATGTGCCGCAGCCCAGACGTTGCTCTAAGGGACCCCGTCGAGGACCCTCTAGAGGCTGCAGAATTGCCGAACGCTCTGAAAGGTCTGATCCATTTACATGGAAATTAGACAAGTCTCCCATACTATCAGCGAGATACACGACGGCGATAAGAATTCCCACACTACAGAGAACTCAGGGTGGAGCTCGAAAAGGGGTTTCCCCGGGTTCCGGAACCTGTGCTGGGTGATTGAAGGCGTGAACGAATCAAGTCGAGCGTAACGCTGACCTTTGGTTTCTTCACGCATGCGGTGTTGAGACGCTCAAGATGAGCCAGTCTCGACACGGTTGATTGGTTCGCGACAGTGAATCTAGGTCACTTAGGAGTATATAAGACCCTGTTTTTTTCAGTAGTCTTCACTCTGTGATTGGAGTGGTGCCTAGCACCACAGGAGTCGGGCGGTAGCAGCATGGCTGACCGTGCCCCGTCTACGGAGGGTGAGCGCGAGCTCCCCTCACCCCTGCCCGGATCCTCAGCTTCGGCTGAGCGGGGGGGCAGATCTGGACGATGATGCTTTGCTCATCGGGTCAGATGATGGTGATTTTGACCTGGAAGGGTACGAGTCTGCGGACTCTGTTCTTCTTGGGGAAACCCGAGATGAACGACCCGGAAAGGGAAAAAGTCACACTGGGAAGAAGTCTGAGGCGGCCCCGGCCGCTAAGGGCTCTTCTGATGGACGTCCAAAGACGAGCTCAGTGAAAACTGAGGCCTCTGACTCGGATGTGTTCATGGCCGAAGGTTCCGAATCGGAGCGTGATACGCCAAGGCGAGGCCGAGCCCGCCCGCGTCGTCACTCTCCGAGGAAGTCCTCCGAAGAGATGGGTTCCAGGCATGAGGTTTCAACCCAGAGCCTAGAACAAATGCTAGCTGGGATCCCAGATCCCAAAACGCGTGCCATAGTACAGTCAATGTACCAAAATTGGACTCCACCCGGAGTGGAGCTGGCGGAAGCCGGGACCTTTTTGGCCCCGGGTCCGGTAGCAAAACCCGGAAAGTCTGAGGCTGGGACAGAGACGGCTATGGAGACTGATTCGTCAGTTGGGGACGACTCTGTAAAAGGGTCGTCCAGCAAAGGTGAGAAACCGGTGTCAACACCGGCTAAACCCGCGCCGGGGAAGTCTGTCAGTAAGACTGAGGTGTCAAAACCTCGGGAAGCTGACAAGACTGAGCCGCAGCTTTCGAAACAGAACCGGAAGCGACTCCGTCGTGCAGCCCGGAAACGGGCTGAGGCGGAGCTAGAAAGGACCGGAGGTCAGCCGAAATCACGTGACTCGGAGAAAGGGAAACCTCAAACCGGGAAGCGTGAGGAGTCGAAGGGGGCTGAGTCGAAAGGCTCGGACAAACCCGCGGCACAGGCTGGACCTAGTGTGGCTGACGCTATACCGAGTACCTCAACAGGTGCCACGGGTGGCGGAGAGGTCAAGTGTTGGGGAACGGAGATGGACAAGGCTAAACCCCTGGTCCCATCCAACCCCGACAATGATGACGGTGATTTCCAACCTGGCGTAAAGCGGGCTGGGAAGAGAACGGTAGCTAGACAGATACCCGCCTCTTTGCTGGGCAAGACTTACACTTGCCTAGAAGATCTCCGTCATGGAAACCGGCATTACATCCCCGATGGTGTCGGTTTAGATGGAACCTCAGATGATGAGGAGTGGCTAGTTGACGAGGGTTCTCCCAACGCCTGGTACATAGACCGGGTGAAAGGAGTTTCCCGAGTTAGCCGGCTGAAGTACGAGGATCAGGTCAAAGACCGGATCGCGTACGCATGGCACAAGTTTGGGAACGGCAATCATTGTGTCTTCTTGAGTTGCCATGGGAGGGACAAGAAATTGTCACCGACCTACGCGACTGATGGTCGTTACGCTAGGCACCTCGTAGAGGTACACTTAGCCGAACGACCATGGCTACAGTGCCTTGGCAAGAAGGGTGGTTCTTGTCAGGCTGGGTGTGCCAGTTCCAGGCGTTCGTGTCTAGTTAGACACATTGCCCGGGAACACCGGACTGCTGGTGCTGCTGCTCGGGAACGGGTCATGAATCTGTGGCAGAGATTCGTTGACTTAGGTTCCGAGACTCAGAGAGGCAAACCGGAACCCGAGACTTGTGTGACAGACGGTCGACTGTTTAAGATCGGATGGAAGAAGAATCCTGGCTGGTTCGGGACTCTAATGCTATCCGCGTCAAAACATCGACAGATGTCAAAGGAGTCGAGGAAGAAACGGTCCCTTAGCCGGGAACCGTCTCAAAAATCCTCGAAGGCTAAACGACGGGTCAAGAAGCTGTCATCGTCCTCGTCCAGCGAGACTGACACTTCTGAGCGATCTAGTCGGAAGCCCAGAAAGAAATTGGCTCCAGGTAAGCACACCATCGCTGACGTGGTGGAAGCTGCTTACCAGGTAGGGCCAAAGTTGTCTGGGGGATTGAAAGTCCTCTCAGACCTGAGTGAAGGAAACGTTCCAACGGCTTCAAAAGCCCGCGGACCCGTAGAAAAACCAGCTAGGACTCGTCCTAGCTCAAGTCTCTCGGGAGTTTCCCCACTCAACAGAGGTGTTACCCAAGCACCCGGGAAAGTTGAGGAAGAAGAGGCCTTTCCGGCACTCCCTCCACCAGCCAACCCGGTTGTTGAGGTAAAGAAGAAACCAACGACACAACCACCCGTTGCGTCGAAGGTGACTTCTTCTCCCTGTGCGATGTCGGTTGAATACGTCCAACGGGCGGATCAGCTAGAGTCGCATATAGGTGGCACCTTGGAGGGCCGTGTCCGAACGGGCGCGCATGCTCTCCATGAAGGCCTCGTTAAGGAGCTAGTGAACCTAGCCCGATTCCAGGTAAGAGAAGCCACGAAAGGCCTGGCTAAACAATACGCGTTGGACTTAGAGGACGCGCGTATTGCGAAAACCACGGCCCAGTCGAGGTTTGCCCGGGCGGAAGCCCAGACCCATCGCCAAGATGAACGTTGTCTTCGGCACTTGGGTATGTCGCTCTATGACATCGGTGACGACCCGCAAGCCCTTGAGGAAGCGTGGTTGGCCCGTCAAAGGAGCCGGGGAAGATTTCTTCAGTTCACCACGGAAGAATCAAACTCGACACGTCAGCAACTCGCTGGCATGTTGGGATGGTCACCCGTGGAAGAAACTTCCCAACAGGACACTACATCCATAGCGGCTCAGCCCATGGATGTCAGTGTAGATACTCCGCTGTCAGGACCCGGTCAGACCCCACAGGATCAGACTGAAGTCCTACAGCCGAGGAGGCCTCCCGCCGTGACACGGGCTGAAAAATCAGCAAAGCCTTCCAGGGCTAAGCCGGTAGATCAGCCCGAGGAACCAAGTGGGGCACTGGGGGTGAATGCCAACATCATCCCGTTGGAGTCTGGAATCTTTTTAGATACCGGACCAACCTCTCTACAGCAGTTGATGTCTCAGTTGCAGCCTACGTCTGCGCTGAGTCCACTGCGACCAGAGAGGACCGCCCTGGCAACGTCGGTTCCACCGACGGCTAGTGCACCAAGCCAGTCGGACCTTCTCGACCTCAGGATATCCTCCGACGAGGATATTTAGGGGTTGACAATGACCAACTCGGCTGGTGCCTAACAAGCCAGGAAGACGCCGTCTAAACTCGGAACCGGCAGAGCCAACAACTCTCCTGGATCCGAAGTCAGACAGGTATGGGGAGGAAAAATTTTTTTCCGACCTAGCTACTTCCAGAATGTGGCCTCCTAGCCAGAATTCTGCACTTTCTCGGCGAACCGCAAGGATCGCTGGGAGGGGTAGAGGGAAAGTTAGGAGTAACCAATAATAAGCGATCCTGGGTTGGGGCTGGGGAAAGTCAGTAAAATGACTTCCCTAAGGCACAACCCTGGTTTCAGACGGCTGAAGGTTCTCTCGATGGTCAGGCCCGTAATAGGCCCCCATCACGAAAACCTCCGGCCTGTGGTGTGGTACCAGGTAAGGAAGATTGTGCCTTTCGGGTACAGATCTGACTTACCAGGTCTATGTCGAAACTGAGTTCATCGACTCGATAGTGAGATAGTAGGCGTAACCCCTGATCTGATGGATTACGCCGGCTATTTCTACCTTGGGTCGGTGATCGTAAGTTCTGAAGCCGGCTTAGAATTGGGGCCTTAATTGGTACTCGATTCGAGCCGAGAAATATGCCAGTATAGCTGGAGTCCAAATGAAAGAACACTGATACCACACACTCTTACCAGGTGGATGGAGAATTGTTTTGCCTTTTTGGCCGTTATTTCCGTATTCGGAAACTTTCAACTCGGAAGGTGTTTAGCGAGGCTAACCCTTCTCTACATATGGATGTCTTCCAACTTGAAGAACAGTGGGAAGCCCAGCACCCGTCGGCATCGGGCTGAATGTAGTAGGTCTGCTACGCCGATGGGCCAGCTGGGCTCGATACTTTAAGATGAGAAAAAGAACGACACTTCACTCGCCGGGAGCTAACAGAGGACTTCAACAAGATCCGGATCAGCTGGAGGCAGAGTGCTCGACAGGCCGGGCTGACCACCTGTAGGTCCGCGACTGTCGAGTCTTCTCTGCCCAATGCTCAAGAACCCGCTCCCCGGCTCAAGATGGGTGAATATCACATTTATTCAAGGTGCTAGCGAGGCTAGTCCTTCATTTTTCAAATGTCGTCTCCTCTTTCCTAAATGTCATATCTTCCATATTTTTAATAATTTCTCCATCTTACAATTCCACCTTTTTCACTTATACGTTGGTATCAGTGAATTCTTGTGAACACCAGGAAGTTAGAGAGTAGACCAAGAACTGCTGGATATATGTTGTAATTTTTAATTGGGTAGTCCCTTAGCAGCAAAATGGCTGCCTTGGTTCCCCCCCTTAGTAAAAACTGGGAGGGGTAATGTAGTGGGACGGGAATCCAGCAGTGTTCGTTTGTTTCACGGAAGGTGGCGCGATATGCCGATCCTTACTGTGTAGTGATTCCGGACAACGCCGCACACGAGAGTGGCGCGGTGGAGACCGGGATTACGTAACGCTTAGTATATATACTCACCGTTCACAGTAGGTCGACAGGCTGTCCTCGCGCGTCCCTTCTACGGAACGGATCCTTGGGCCCTCACTTTGCAGGCGGGTTCTTGTAACCTTCCTGGTGGTTAGGCTGATCTTCCGGATTGGCCTATCCAGCGTTACCTAGCACCTATGTGCTAGGGTACTGTACTTGTAGGGAAGATCTTCCAGATCTTTCCGGGAAGTAAGTGATTAATAAACATCCTTGTTTATTATGTGACGTTGTTGTGTTATGTGTGAATAGGTCTGTGCAAACTAACCGAAAACCGAACCAACCTACGTAAGTGCGTAGGGTGGGATCCTGCCTGGAACTAGCGTTCCGGATTGGGGTCATCCAACCTGCTAGACAGGCGGCGACCACCACAGGTCTCATGAACCAACGACAATTTGGGCGACATTTTCAATCACGTGACCCCACGATTGTCGTGACTGAAAAACACGTCTGGCCGCCCTACGCCTCTTAGACTCACGACATATCGCCTATTCACTAAAGTGTCGTGTCTATCGAACACTGACGGCAAAAACACGTCGCCCATAACGATTGTCGTGACTGAAAAACAGGGCTCCGGTCTCAATATCACAGTGAATAGCACACAGATTTTTTATTTTTTTTTTATTTTCGTTATTTATACTGTAAGGACATCGGCTAACCACCGGTATGATTTGCCCTTACAGTTCAAAATACAGATCAAAACACAATCACTACTTTCCAATCTCTACAATGATAAAAATTTAACAAAACAAATCTAGAGAAACATTTCCTCTGTGCGCTGAAGAGATCGGTCGGTAGACACAAAACTCAGTCCATTTTGTGTAACCCTATTTTAACTATATATACTAAACAAGTCCTTATTTTGGCTTGAGGATACACCTCAAAAATTCAATATGAAAATAGATAGTCTCTGAAGATAAATAAAGTCTGTGTTTTCAGCTCCTGGTTTTGACTCATGCGTTGTGCAGTCCTTAAGGGGTACACCAGTACATTTATCACTATACATTCAAATGGTCCTAGACCAGTACATACATGTCATGAGTTTTGAATACAAAAATAAAAATAAGGGTAGTTCACTCAGCCAGAGGTGAATCCCAATTCCAAGGGCCTCCTATCCTTTCCTTAACATGTTCTTTACACTTCGTTTTTTGGTTACATACTTAAATCTTTCATAAGAGTCGATATTTCTAGTACTGGGACACAGCGCATTCCAAAGCACAGCTCCCCTATACAGTGTACTGACCTTATATTTTTCATACTTGGGCTTCATAGTAAAGAAAACGATACCCTCATTCTGTCTTGTGCATTTTTGCGATACTTTGACTAGGTTAGTGTCGTTTTGTTTTTTGTACATAAAATTCAGCAGGTGGCTTTCCCTCCTTTTATCTAGCATGGCAAAACCTGCATTTTTGTGTACCTCGAGATCAGAAATTTTACGTTGCTCTCTATTGGCTATCCTTAGAGCCTTTGTTTGGATACTCTGTAATTTCTTCAAACACGACTTTGGCCCATTACCATATAACACATCTCCATATTCTAAATATGGCATAATGAGAGATTTGACAATAGTCATTGCCGTAAATTTATCCAAAAACTTCCTGATTTTACCTAATACATACAATTTGTGGGCAGCCAGTTTAATACAATTTTCCATATGTTTCGAGAAAGTGAGGCCATGATCTAAAATAATACCTAAATACTTATACGAGTACACTCTTTCAATTAAATTTTCATTTAAGGCCACTTGTTCAAAATTCAGTTTCCTAATGTTATTTGGTAAACCAAATACCATACATTTAGTCTTTAGCTCGTTAATGGTTAACTTATTAGCACGACACCACATAGATACTACTTTCAATCTTTCGTTCATCTGTGTACACAAGTCTTCATGAGGATATCCCTGAACATAAACTACCGTATCGTCCGCATACAGTTTAATATTACTATCATTCATTTTCTTAGCCAAATCGTTTATGTACAACAAGAAGAAAAACGGTCCCAAAATGGAACCCTGGGGCACCCCACAACTAATATCTTTGCGATCAGAATTTAGCCCATTCACAAACGTACTCTGCGTTCTGTTAATGAGATAATTCCTAATCCAATGTAGCATTTTCCCCCCCACTCCTATAAGCTTTAATTTTTTAATAAGAATACTGTGGTTAACCGTATCAAATGCTTTAGATTGATCTATAAAAGTTGCTATTGTAATTTTGTTCTCATTTATTCCCTTTAAAATGTCTTCTATTAATAAAGATGTTGTATTAGTTGTGGAGTGCCCAGACCTAAACCCTCCCTGACAATCTGTGAGGATTTCGTATCTATCACAGTATTCGGTCAGTCTCTTATGCACTATCTTTTCCATCAGTTTACCCATAATTGGAAGTAGGGAAACTGGTCTAAGGTTTGACACCGATCTCTTCCCAGCTTGTTTAATTAAAGGTACAACTTGGGCGGCTTTCCAGGAATCTGGTATCTCACCTAGGGTGAAAGATAAGTTGAACAGGTGTGTCACTTTCTCTGGTATGGCCAACAAAGCTGCTTTGATAAATTTAGTTGAAACCCTATCAATACCTGAGGTCTTCCAAACATTGATATCTTTAATAACCTTCGTGACTTCGTCATCATTAGTTTGAACCATCTCCAATTTAGATTCCAAGGGTGTATCGAAATATTCCCATGAACTGTCAATTTTAGATGCCAATTTAGGCCCAATCTGTACGAAAAAATCATTAATATAATTGGGCAACTCATTCTCATCCACTTCCTCATTATCCCTGTCATCCAAGATTTTAATCTTTTCATTCAACCTCTTTTTTGGCAACAACCCATTGATTTCTTTCCAAAACCTCTTCCCATCATTTTTAAATTTATGCAGATTTTCTTTCACAAAATTCTGTTTGGCTTGGTTAACTGTTGTTTTAGTAAAGTTTCTTAAGACTCTGGCTCTTGCCCAGTCCTGTCCTTTATTACTTTTCCTAGCTGTCTTCAGCGCCCTGTCTTTATCCTTTATTAGTTCCAGGAGTTCGTTAGTGACCCATATTTCCTTTGGTTTAGCAATTTTAAACTTTTTAATAGGACACTGTTTATCCAACACTTTCCTAATCTTTTCTAACATTATATTCCAGGCAGAATTCACGTTTTTTTCCCTCATGAAAGTCTCCCAATTAGATTCTTTAATCTCATTCTGAAATCTAGCCTCGTCAAATAAACGGTGTGACCTTCCCTCAAATTCGATACTATCTTTTATGACAGCTGATCTCCCACACACTAACACTGTTGGTATGTGATCACTAATAGCCACATTTAAAAGACCATTTAATTTTAAGTGCTCTATGTTTGTAAGCATCCAGTCCAGGCAGGTTGCTGTTTCTTCACAAATTCTCGTATACTCTTTGACTAGTTGCATTATCCCTCTTGCTTTTAACCATGCTTTGAAATCCTTAACTAGAACGTTTGGGTTCTCCATCCAGTCGATGTTATAGTCACCCATCAACAACAGTTCCTTTTTATTGCCATCAATAGTATCTATCATCTCTTGAATTAACTCTATCCCCGCCACTTTTGCCCCATCTCTTGGTCTATATATTGAACCTAAATACAATTCTTTTTGATTCACTCTCTTTATCTTTACCCAAATAGCCTCAATATCAATTTCTGATCTATACATAATTTCATTTTTAATTATTTCTGTTTCGAAAACATCTTTAACATAAATGGCCACACCTCCTCCCTTTTTAATTTCCCCTGTAGTTTGGTTTAACCATGCCCTATCCTTTCTGTAAATATTATAACCATCCAGTTCGAATAAGACGTCTGGGGTAACACTCTCCAACCAAGTTTCGGTTACACAAATTGCATCAAAAACACCCATCAACTGAGCCTTAATTAAGTTAATCTTGCTAGGGATACTACAAGAATTTATGTGACAGACCTTAAAACCCCTGGCATCCTGAACATCTTCAATATCAATCATAATCTGCACAGGTATACCATGGACTACCAACAACAGTTTGAAAAAGAGACATTGTTAACTTCAAAAAACTACATTTGGGACTGTGGCAGAATATGCCCATCCCAGCGTAACTCGCCCAATCGGGCAGGGTGCTAACTCCTCAGGCCTTGTAGCATTTTGTGCTCAGGCTCTCAAATTACTGTATTACATACTTGTAGAAAAATACAGTGTGATATATACAAACTTAAACTTAAACTAGTTGAAACGTGTGAAACGCATGAACTTCAACAACTTGTAACTTGTAACGCCAAAGTAACATAGATTTTAAAGTAGCATTACCTTTGTCGTAGTTTTCAGTCATACTTTCTTCTTGAATAATATCTCAACACAATCAATATTTTTGCATCTAGAAACCATCACTCCCCCTTTACTCATAGGTTAAGTTAAAGTCCAAATTGACTTACCCCTCAAAGAGCCCATATTAAGGACCAAAAACAAAGATGAAATTTGGAAAACATCTGTTGACAATCCTGGGTCAGGAAGAAACTCGCCTCGACGAGACCAGATTCGCCATACTAACTTTAGGAATGCATTGACAATACATTCCGCAAATAAGTTCCAGGACTGTCCCACAGGACAAAAACACACCATTTTATGTACTACTGAAAATTCTATCCCTCTCCTATACTTTAAAAGTGGAAAGAGGCCAGTGAGTTCTCATCAAAACACCTCAGGAATTCTGCCGACCAATATTTCACAAGCTGGCTCCCTGGATGGAGACCATCATGCAGCAATGCATAATCGTGCCTATATCGACCGTGGCCATACTTATGAACTTCATGCGCCAACCACGGTGTTACCAGTCCTCTTTCATCATTTAACTTGGTTAGTGAGGCATTAAAATCCGTGATCGCCTGGTTGACCATCTCCTGTTTTTCATTACTCGAGTTGATCGACCATCTGTTCAGAGCCATTCCGACAATAGGACACATCACTATTTTAGATTCTGGGTGCATAAATTCCAACCAACTCAAGCCCACCTCCGCATAAACCTCGAGGTGACGTGTTAGATGAAGGGCGTTATCCCAGCAAAACTCGAAATGTTTACCTTTACGCACTGTCACGTCATTGATGCCAGCCATTAGATAGACGTTATCACGTGGGAATTGGTTTAGGTGAAAATGGGCCCTGGTTATGACTTGATTCAACTTCATCCCCGAGAACGTGTGGATAGTAAGTCTTGCTCTTTTCCCGTCGTTAGCGTTTTGTAGTGGTTCTAAGGCTCTCCCTCGGCTGTCCGCCATGATGACATTTCTTGGTGACGGTTTCCATTTACTCCATTCCAAGTTACAGCTCTGAGAGTTAGACTCCCAGAATCTTGTCGAAGCCATGTTTACTTGGTTTCCGTGTAGCGATCCCGAAGTTGCATCAGAATTTTACCGAGATTGTTATCCGAAACGGAACGGGCATTTATTTTCTCGAATTCGCTGAGACCAAAACCGCAACCCCAGTACTTATCAAACGTCGCTTCGTACAAGTTGCCTTGCAATTTGCACAAATCGTCTTTGAGTTTTGCATTCTGGTCAAATTTGGCTGCTACTACCTCTTTCATAACACCCAATTTCGCCTCTTGCCATTCTTTGGTTGTTTTGATGGTTTTGGTGATCCGTTTCGCCTCATACCCTGATTCCGCAATTTTCACTTTTAGTGCAACCCTCGGCTCGTTGTTGTACATCGCCAGCTGATAGCAGTACAGCTGTTCCGCTGAGTTCCATGTAAACTTAGCCGAGTGAATCTTGCAATCAAACATGTTTGAAAGAAATGAAAAATGGGACTGAAAGGCCCATCCATCTTCAACTTGAACTGTCTTTGCCGATGCCATGTTTATATCCTCTGGAAGTTGTTTCAGATTTCTATAGGTGAAGCTCTCATTACCGATAACCAGCTTGTTTCCCTTGACAGTAGCTTTTTGCCCTTTCTGCTTCGCCACTGCGGCCAGACACCTCATTTCTTTCCGCTCATTTTGTTTTTCGGTAGACAGATCGTCTTGCAAAAATGTTCTTTTCCATCGATCATTTCCCCGCAGTTTCGAGATGTTTTTGAAGATTTCAGATTTTACATTGATCGATGCGAGTCGAACCAATATGCTTCTCGGTTTTCTACCTTGTTGTGACTTAGGCCCTAAGCGATAGGCGTACTCAATAGGGCAAATGCCCCCGTATTGTGTTATCGTTAGATCTGCTAACAAACTCAGTGCTATCCTCTTAGGGTTGTCGTCTTGTTGTTCCATCACCCCTTCAATAACAATGTTGTTTTTCCTCTTTTCCTCCTCTAGGTAGTGTATCCTAGCCTCTAGTTTTTCCATTTTGTCAAGGATCCTTAGGTTGTCTATTTCGCCTACCGCCCGTTCGTCAGTTAGAATGTTTACTTGTTCGTCAATTTCATCTAGCTTAGTACGGTGGGTATCAATTTTTGTAGCGAGATCACCTACTTTATCTTCAAATGTTGAGTTCAGTTTTCCAAGTTTGGTATCAAACTCCTCGATCTTAGCTTCCACTTTCTCTGTTTTTTCCAAGAGTACATCGATCGACTTCTGTAGTGTTGACATGTCTGCCTTGCCACCGGCACCTTTCTCGCCTGACTCCCATCTAGTTTTCGGCTTGTCTCTCCCCATCGCTGGATTTTAAACTCCTGCCGACAATGTCCAAATGTTTCACTAACGTTTCTATAAGTCCCGTTGGCTTTGATAAGTTTTCACTGCACTCGATATCCCATAAATCCAAGTATCACTGTAGAGCGCCTTTGCACGTACGTCTACTCGGCCGCCATCTTGAATGACCAGATGGTGAAGGGATAGTTTGTATGCAGTACCCCGAAAGTCTATATGGACCCCTCTAACCTCTAGATGATGTATTTAGTGCGTATTTAGTGTCTAAAAAGAAAAAATAGAAGGACTGGCATATTTTCTGTCATCTACCACATGAACTAATTTACTCCAGGACAACACCGGGTACAGTCGTTAACCACTTCATGGCTGTCTTAAATAAATATCTCGATTTATCAGTCACTACCGTGTTGAGTAAACCATTGTGTGATGTACCAACAACTTGTAAACTGAAGTGCTTGACTACCTTATCAATGATGCCTTTGTTGATGCTTTGCTATAGACGTACTGTGGATGTGTTGGAAATTCGAGTATTCCTAGTTGAACTGACCCCATGTGTAAATTAGGAGAAAATACTATATTCATCAATGATGAATGAGCGTGCAATTCTAAATGAATACCAACTAAAAGGTTTGGGTTACATTCAGTCTGAATTGTTTTCTGGAATCAACTTGCACCCAGTCAACTTACCACTTCTCAAATCGCCTGAGCCAAAAGATATCAAGCAACACTGGGTCAATAAGTTATTCTGGTCTTGAGCGATTGGTCATGGTCAGTTGGCCATGCCTCTTAGACCCTCGGACACTCGCACCCTGCTCCTTATCCAATAGCACAGCGAATAGCACACAGATAGTGAAGGGATAGATTTTTTCTCAGCACGCTGAATGTGTATGTGACCATTCTAACCTTTATAGGCAACTTATATAATGCGTGCGAGCATGCTCTAATAAACCTGTGGGTTAGCAAGCCAGCTCTATTATTTCATTTAGCTGCATTTAAGCCTCATTTAAGCCACATTTAAGCTACATATCCATACTTATTCCCTGTAACCAAACGATAAGAGTATCCATCCCTGGAATTGGCAATTATTCACTGGCAATCTAAACTATACTTTAAAACAATCATTTTAGTATTTATATTAATCCCTTTGTGATTCTTTCATTGAGTCTTCTTTTTTCTTTTTAGTGGCGGGACAACTGTTACCGTGAAAGGCAGCCATTTGGAATCCGTGCCATACCCGAAATTAGTCGTAAATATTACCTACAGAGGCGTGTCATACACATTTAAGTCGGTTCGTAGCATTATTTGTTTTGTGATTTACAAGATTTGCACGAGTAAATATATGTCATTCTCATCAAACAGCAACATGCGATTTGGCTAAAACCTTCTAGTCATCGCTATAATTCTTCTTTTCGCCATAATAAAGTTATAGATATACTTAACCTCATATAATCTTAAACATTTATAATTACATAGAAGTTCTTTTGTCTCATCTATTTTTTGAAAAATCAAATATTCGTGGGTTCCTCATCAAGTCTGATTACTGGAACACAAAATTAAATAGCTGCGAGCCTTTATAAAAACGAGAAAAATATCAACCAGCTAGGTCCGAATTGTGAACTAGTACCTGGTTTGTATCTTACATCTCATTCCTACATCTTAATCGTTCACAAGTTTCATATCATCAGGTGATTTATTCCATATTGCAATATTGTGTTCTCAGAAGTCAGAACGGGCTTCTAAAAGGGGCTCTCCATAATGTACGTGCGTCCTGAGAGGGTAGGAGGGGTCAAATATTTCGGACATTTTGGATATACTCATTCTTTGTTATTTTGCGTATAAAATTGGGAATGGTGGTGGGTGGGGTCGAGAATTTGAAAAAATCTGCGTATATACTTTATGGATTGCCCCCAACTAAACATGGTGTGACTGTATGCCACGGTTATACCATAAAATATTTACATGCCATGGGTGACATATAAAGTTAAAAAATATATGATGGGGTAGGATAAAATCGAAACATCGCTCAATTTCATATAATTATTTACATGCCGTTTGTTGTCTTCTGCTACAGATATCACTCAGCTCTGCTTCATGCTATCATTTCACAAAGACAACTCACGCCAAATAAACAATCGTATGAAATTTCGTGATGTTTCATAATATGATTGCATGCCTTGACTGCATTTATGGTATATTTTAAGAATGGCCATGTTGTGCCTATATGGGTCGGATTTTTGAAACCTGCTAAATTGCCAAAATAAGCTTATTCAAGGTTCATGTTGTATAAACGTATCTCATCAATGTAAAAATGAAATTATTTGGTGCATCTTTTGATAGTCTTTCTTTCCAACCTATGGTTTTGTAGAGCTCTGAGGAATTTTTCCTTCCGAAAATCAACAAAAACTGTGATTTTCTAGTGATTTTCACTTTGTTCAAAATCTGGGAGACACAATTTTGAGCCAATTGTATTTATTAACATGTTTAAAGCATATGTCATGAGAAGTGTAGACAATATAATTTTGAAAATTGGTAAAAGATTGAAAAAATATTAAAATGGTGAAAAATATCTAGGACCTTCAAATTTCCAACATAGAGACCCATAGAGCATGTTGTTCAACAACCCGACTTTCAGTGGACAATACTAATGAAATATATTGAGAGAAATCAATTTTCCTTTATTGTACAATGCTGACAAGAATCCTGGCTGTGATACCTGAAAGTTTCAACACTATCGGATTTTCCATTCTGATATCAGAACATTATGATTCCATGATGATATTTTTCCAAAAAATGGTGTGTTGGACCACACATCTCTAAAGGATGTATAAAAGAACTATTAATCATAATGGAATAACAAATATCCCTGATTATGTTAAGAACCCCTACCACTCATGAATACCCAGGTTGATTTTTTTCTAAATAGAAAATATTTACTTTTTATGGTTCAAAAACTGAAAACGTGTTGTCCGACACCCCGGGGTGTCGGACAACATGCTGTGATATAAGTTATGATTTTGGGGTTGTTTTTTATCAGTAATTGAGTGGTGTGCTTTGTTAAATATAGCTTATTATCACATCATTAAAGATATAAAGGTTTATAGCCTCAAATTTTATTTTTCTCATTGTTCTGAGCAATTCTATTAACGTGTTGTCCGACACCCCTCGTGTTGTCCGACACCCCTGTGTTGCCCAACACCCCAAATAAGGTTTAGAGCTTTTCTTTTAAATCTAATATTTGATAAAGGTATTCTGGGTAAAATATAATGTGTTTCACCATATAATATTAGTTTTTCTTAAGTTATAAGCATTTATAACATTTCTTTAAATTTCAAATATTTAGGGAGCTGGACAAACTGCAGTATTATACACAACTTCAAAAGGCTCTCAAATCTAAACCATTCATCTGATTTTGTTGGAATAATGTTTTTCTGGAAGGTACTTAGTAGGTGGATAACATAAAATATATAGAGAAGTATTATTCTAAAAAAAAATTTTGCATGTTTTATCCCATGATCAAAGCGGAATTTAGCAGGTTTCAAAAATCCGACCCATATGTGACAAGATTCATGCCATTCTAATCACTGCAGGATTGTGAGCACATCAATAACTCGCTGGTGATGTGTGATACTCCAACAATCAAGCTCCCAGATAAACTACAGATGCTAGTTATCCAAAAGGTGAAAGAGCAGGAGCTTCAAGGAAGAGCAAAGCGTCAGACGACCGATGAAATTACCATAACTGTGTCCATTGAACTTGATGCCGTTGAGGCTCCCAAGGTCCAAGATGTGGCTTTCGATATTTTAATCGATCCAGAGGTCGTAAATAAGGGAGACTTCACCTTTCAGCCATTCTGGCCAATCAACGATAAGGTCCTTGAAATTGATGTAAGTTTATTGTTCCTGTTCCTATCTTTAGCTCCTGTTTATATCTTAAGGAGCTTTCTATTCTGATATTCTTTAGGACGTTATTCCTATCCTACATTTTGTAAAGAATCCGAAGATAACTCTATCTGGCATGCTTCGCTTATTAGGATCAATCAAATTTTGTTTTGTATTTCTGATAGTCTCGATACATGGACCTAACGTTAAATTAGTTTCAAATACAAATCGTTGACCCAATGTTATCTAAAATGGATATGAGTGTTTTAGTTACACCCCATTTATTTTATTTAATTAGGGAGAAGGGTTCCGTACTCCTGCTGCCTTGAGTAGTGACTTCATAGTTTTCATAGGAAGTTCGAGCATAAAAGATTGCGAAAGATACACACAAAGGATTGTATGCAAAGTTCCAGGAAATAGGCCTTCACCGAGCAACCAGGATAGGGAAAGACAGTTGTATGTGCAGGTGAGTAATGTTTGATGTGATATTTATAATAATATAACAGAAATAACCGTACACATTTTTGTGGGAGTCAGAGGACATACAGTATTGCTCTGAAGTTTTCAATCTCGTCTTAGAAATCCATATACTAACTCTTTTGTAAAATTTCATCTTGTGAGATTGGTTTTCTCCTTTCACCTCTCGGCGAGTTTGTACGGGAGAATTCATTCTCTCAGAAAAAAATTTGAGAGAATAAATTCTCCCGTACAAACTTGCAGAGAGGTGAAAGGAGAAAACCCATCTCACAAGATGAAAATTTACAAACGAGATACAAAACAAGTTCTATAGACATCCATAGATGACTACCCGTGATCCATTCACAACCATAAAAACACGGACTTCTATCATTTTAGAATAGAACAAAGCAAAGCGCTTTCTCCAAAATAACGGCCAAGAGCAAGATTAACCACAACAAGGATGCTGTATATACGCCTGATGAAACATATTCTGTCAAAACTAACGAGTAAGGAGGGAAACGTCCAGATAAGATGTTCCCCACAGATTCTAAAACCCACAGATCGACTCCTCAACTCTCCACAAGAGGGCAGGAGCAACAAGAAAATTTAGTTCCAAAATGAACTACCAGAGGGCGACACAACTAATACACAGAGTCGTGGCGCCACTCTCTGAGTACACAAGGCTCAGGAACAACACCTGTACGGTTTGGTTAAACACAGAGATTCAAGTGCCTTTGTCTGCAAGAACAGCCAAAGAAAACACTGGATTGAGGTTACCTGACCACAAGCAACCAACCATGGCCAAGATCTGAAAATTCCGAGTGAAAACTCGCACGAAAAATGCGGAAATCCAAGTCCGAATCGATCACTTATTCGTTGGTCGCGTCACAGCCTTGTCAAGCACCATATATATATATAAACTCTGTATGTTTGTTCCGGAGTTTAATTATTCGGAAACTTTTTTTAATGAGGTTAATGTAACTGTGGCTGAAAGAATCGGTAAACGTATCAAACACTGGTTGTTTCCGAATCTGTATCAGTGTATTGAAAAGATTTATCGGTCGTTCCCGTCTGCAGGGGTGAGTGATCGGCCAATGGGAACTGGCCTATAGAGAGTTTGAGGTTGGTTGGGTTCACCTTTTACAGCGTAACAATTGCAATTTTATGGATGAAATACGTCTCTTTCTTAACTGAATCGGCGACATGATGGTCATAAACTATCATCAAAATCAATGTGTTGTTCCTTTTCTAGTTAAACGTAGGACGTAAGCTGAAATATGATGTGGGTTATATGGACTTTCAGGAAAATATCTTTCAATTCCCAGAGGGTCGCAATGGTAAGTATCTGAATATATTTCTGATAAAAGCATCGAATCATAAGGAAGGTCACCATCTAAGATATTATTCCATAAAATCCTGTTGACATTTTGTTCAAACCACACCCATCCTGATTTACCTTATTGACATTTCATTAACGAATTTAATTTGAAAAAACGAGGATATTTGGAGAAAGAATGCTAAATAATATCTTTGTTTGGAAGTAAGAAGGCATGTATAAGTAGGTACGATCATGTACGATCCTAGATTATTCATCTGGTCCTGGTCTTAGATTCGATCTCTGGTTTGTTTGATCTTAATTCTTCGGATAGCGAGTAGTTTTTTGTGTGTGGTTTCAACATTAGGGAATAATCCACCAAAATGGCCTTTATTTAAAATACAAGTCGGGAGGTCGTTTAATTTATGTATGATCTCTCCTTGTACACTGATTGACGAGTCCTTATGTGTTGGTTGTATTTGGATGTACAAGCTTAATGTTTGTCCTCGCTAAGGGCAAAAATCCTTATATTGTCCTTCCAGTCTGTTTAACCCTTTCTGGCAGGGTAATTCCATATGGCATTCCCCTGGCCATGGCAGGACAATGCCATATGGCAGTCCCCTGGGCAGGGCCGGACAATGCCATATGGCATTCCCGTATGGAATGGATAAACCACTCTGTATTTGTTTCTTTGTACCTTTTTGAAAAATTATCGCAGAATCATAAAAATTATATGAGATATTATGCTAAATGTTGCCAGTAGGTCTTTAAAATCTCGGAAAGTTCTAATACAAAATACAGATTTACTGGAAATTTTAAATTTTAAATTTCTTTTAATAATATTGACTACAAAAGCCGGCCATAAAAAGGCCACAATTGGTTCTAGTGCCTGGTATAGTATGGGTACATGGTAAATGATGTGTGGATCTTGAAGGGTTAATAGAAATATCCTAATAGTAGCCGGCATCCCCCATGCTCTCCATATGTATATTCTGAACGAGACCTTCAGAGGTGTCCTTTCTGAAGCTGGTAGCATAAAAATACTTTATGTCTCCTTTCGCAATGTTTATCGATTGATAACTAACCTCTTTTCAAGAATGAAAAACAAATTGAAACTAATTTGCACATAGTTGTAGATTTCTCATCTTAAACACCAGCCATTCTTTGTGTTAGAGTCACACTGTGAATAAACCATATATTGGTATTCTATTTCAGGAATCATTATTGGACTGGTCATTGTTGTGGCACTGATAACAATCATCAGCATATTCATACGTATACAGTGCAAAAGAAAGAAACATTATACGGACAGAGGGAGCACCTCAAGTCTTGACGATGAACCATCTTTCTGGAATGAGTCTATAGTGACACACTACCACAGAGACTCCTTTTGTGAAAGCTACAGGGGATCAAATAGCATTGACTCACCTACCCGAAGTGCTAGGAGATAGCCCTCTGCTTTATATTCATATCATGTTCATTAACATTATCATCTTGTAGCATATCATCAAGTGACAAGCAGGATAACTCAGGAGGTGGCGCTTTAGGCCCAATTTACACCTATCGATAATGACCACCGATTATAGAATGTTGCACCGCCGACCGATTTTTTTTATATAAATGTTCCCGATAAAATATCAGTTAGTCTAAACAACAAAAATCCGAACTGGAACCAGCTCAATAGTTTATCAACACCAATCACCGAGATACCTTTGAGACCGCCAACGATTCCAAAATGCTTTGAAATCGTCAGTGACGGAACACGAACTTTCCAAAATACTCCGTCGGCAAGCACCTCTATTTTGCATGGAAATTAAGGGCTACACATCGCTGGTGGTAATTTATTATCATCACATTTTTGTCACAAAGAGGAGCCTGGCATTTTGTAATGGGAAATGCATACATTCAGCCGAGGTTTAGTCAGAGTTAATGTTCCGGCTCCTATTCTCCGAGATATATGGTAAGCACCACCATCCCACTTTCTGTTTCTGAGACTATATCTGTGGATTTTCCGTCGACAGATTTAAATTGGGTCTTACCTGCTTACTGCTGCATGCACAGGCCAAGACTCTGTTGTACTGTGTTACCTGCTTGTCTGTCATCCTCATTTCATAAACCTGATATCCCTGTGATGTAAAGCAATGGTGTAATACACCATTAATCAACCCATCAACAATGTCTATGTTGTCACATTGGATTGTGAGAAATCATGTTAAATTGTTATAATTCTGATTATATTTCGATATATATTCTACATAAACGAGAGATGACTTGTAACTTATACTAGGTGACCTTTCACCAATGATAAGATTATGACCTCTCGCAGGTTGTAAAATCTCCAGCATCAAGACTTAGGAGAAACCAAACGAGAGTTAGTCGTGTTGTTGTTTATTGCACGACAGCAATGTCGCGTTTACTGCGCGAGGTAAAGCCGAGAGCAGTGAGACGTGACATGTCGGAGTGTGATAAACAACACAACTAACTCGAGTTTGGTTTAGAATTTATCCTACCCCGTCTAAATTACTTCAGCAAATTAATAAAACTCACCGATAATCAGTGATAATCATTGATCACTTTTCAAATGACATCATTTGACAACTGTATCCCACTAGAGCGATAAATTTTATTTTCCTGCACCGTAGACCGAATACAGTCCGCTAATGTTAAGCCTATGGACATTTTTTATTAGGGGTAGGATAAAGAACTTATCCCATCTAAACATTCAAGTGTAAGTCTAAACGCATCTCGTATGAGATAGGAACATGAGTGCTATGATCACCAAATACGTGCGTGTTCTGTCATATTTTTGTTCTGGTCGTTGTTGTTGTATGGTAGGTCAAACATGAACCTTCCTCGTCCCAAATTGGACGCGTCGTCCACCAAAATAAACAAAAATCCCTGTACAAATATTTGACAACATCGAGAAAAACACTTATATTGCCATCATCATAGGTAGTGTTACAAGTACAGGTCATAGTTACATGATAAGGGATGGTTACTGGTGGCTACTCCAGGTCTACTGCATGATGAGATGTGAAATGATCAACGCAACTGTATGAAAATAACTCTGGGTTAGATTTCCCTCCCAAGTACAATTGTCGCACCCGAGATTTGTAATAGTATATGGTATTATTGATAAATTACTGGTCGAATCCTGCAGAAAGAAAACAATAGACAATATGCGTACTGCCCACAGTTTCGAAGGCAGATGACAACATGGGGATCGAACTCCCTACACCTGCATCCCTAGCCGAACACTTTGCTGACTGCTCCATAGTGCTAGTAGTATGACTTGGGTCCAATACTTAGTGTGGTGGTGGGTTGGGGAATCAGCGGAGTTTTGAAAGAGCTACAAGATGGGTTCATTCATGTAAAACATGACATGTTTTTTTGTATTGCTTTTACAACTGCAATGCTATTCCTATTGAATAAAACTTTGCCCATGTAAAACTGGTGTTTTGACTTGTATTAGTTAAGATGAGAGAATTTTCTCATATGTACATTATTCTATTTGAGTCTAATAATGATTGATATTCATAAAATTCATCA
This sequence comes from Alentia gelatinosa, assembly GCA_950022655.1. NCBI lineage: Eukaryota > Metazoa > Annelida > Polychaeta > Phyllodocida > Polynoidae > Alentia > Alentia gelatinosa. Next base: position 21,299,741 of record OX465584.1, on the reverse strand, counting down.
TTTGTCTGTGCGGTTCTAATTAATCAAAGGAATAAATGACAATTTTCCTTTTAGATTAGAACCCATGGCAATTTCTTGAAAATTGAATATGAAGATCTCCAAGTATTGTAGAACGCATATCTAATTTAATAATTGGGGGTCGTCGTGCTAGTTTTTGATTCAGATATTAATAATATAACAATGTTATAACAGTATGATGGATATTAGCCACACAAAACCTGAGTCATTCCGTTTCAATTAAAAGTTTATTGATGATAAGTGATGAGTACAGACAAGCTGATGGTATGAGTGATAGATGATTGTATTAAAAACTCAAAATTATAAAAAAAATTAAAAAATAAATATGCAGTACTATATGTTTGAATATAAAAAGATCTATATGTGAAAGTAGAATTTCCGACAATTACTTTACAAATCTACATGTATATGACATTCTTCAAAGAGCTACACATGTTGATAGAGATGATATGATATTATTCCCAAATCAGTGCTAAAGATCTATTAGGAGAGTAAGAAACAATATTCAATATTGGTTCAAGGCGGCCGCTTATTTAACCCGACCAGAGCTAACGTAGTGTGGCTCTGGTGGCCAGTGTAGCAGAGGCCACATGCATATCTCTATACTGTACAGTGAGTTAGTACCAGTAGAGACCCCTGGTGTCAAAGTCGGGCATGAGGCTTCACAGCTAAGTCAGAGCTCAACTGAGAATCCAGTAAAAACTGAATCTGGTACCCCAGTACGCATTGGCAAAATCGAAAACGGACCAGCGGAAAAAGTTGAGGCTGAATCTAGGTCAAATCTCTCACTCTCTTGAGATCATATTTTTTCAAATATCTCCGGAACAGATGGGAATTTCTGAATGATTTTTTCACAGGTGGATCGAGCGTTTCAAGCTGGACTCATCCATACCAGTGGACATGCATATGACGTGATTTAATGTAAGAAAATCGAAAATTATTGATTTTGAAAAATGGTAAAACTAGGTCAAATCTTTGGAGTTGTGTCATTTACTTATAAAACAAAATAGAGACATAACTAAAGAATCAAATGATAGCTATATATGTTGGCTTTCAGATCTTGTTTAAAATTTTGTTCAGATTGGTATATATTTGGTGTTATTAATTTTTTAGCCGAAGCTGATAAAAGAAAATTCTCCAATTTTCTTAAAATCAATAAAAAACACATTCAGCTTGAAAGTATCGCAATGATACTTTAGTCGTCATTAAACAAGATATAGATGTTCAATTCTGATGGATGTTTGATGACCTGTGACTAACCACGCCTTAGGAAATAATTTTTGAAGTTGAGAGATTTCTCTCTCTTCAGTAAATGTCAGTCTCTGAATCTGTATTTCTCAATAAATAAACACACACCTGAAACAGGTAATGGTTGAGTCATAGTAGAACAACTTTCCCGAACTGATTATGATAGCTTTGTTTCAATCAAACCGTAAACATTTATGGGACACTTGATTTAACTCAAAAACAGGAAAATATGGTAAAAAAGGTTTAGAATTGGGTTTGGAGCGCCATCTAGCAGATACTGTATGAAGCATAGTATCACTCTCCCTTGCAGAGGTTTAGCTACAATCCCATGCTCTCAATGGAATGAGAATGTGAATGGAGAGTGCGTAACTTGTACAGGTGCGCTTGGATCGACCTGCGAAGACAATTTTTGTCTTGTTTTGCCCATTTTGGAATATGTATGTTATTCCACGTAGTTAGATCCTTTTCATAAACCTTTAGGTTATGTCAGCGATCGCCAGTCAGATCTTTTTTGTACAGTAAAATATACACAAAAACAAAAAGTCAAGGTCAACATGGGGATCGAACTCCCTACACCTGCATCCCTAGCCGAACACTTTGCTGACTGCTCCATAGTGCTAGTTGTATGACGTGGGTCCAATACTTAGTGTGGTGGTGGGTTGGGGAATCAGCGGAGTTTTGAAAGAGCTACAAGATGGGTTCATTCATGTAAAACATGACATGTTTTTTTGTATTGCTTTTACAACTGCAATGCTATTCCTATTGAATAAAACTTTGCCCATGTAAAACTGGTGTTTTGACTTGTATTAGTTAAGATGAGAGAATTTTCTCATATGTACATTATTCTATTTGAGTCTAATAATGATTGATATTCATAAAATTCATCATTTGTCTGTGCGGTTCTAATTGGTTAGTAATTGTTAAATTGCGTGTTAATTAACAAGCAGGAAAGTTTCTTGTTATCCGCCGGGCTAGACCTCGGGGTCAACTGCCACGTCATCTCTTGACGTCACGACGCTTCGCCCTCTTTTGGCGGCAGGATCTAAAGACATAAGACGTGTTTCTTTAGACCTCGCGGTCTTCGCCCACCCCCTGGTAAAACAAGTCATCTCCGGCTCTGCTCGTCTCTCTACACATGTTCCGGCTCAGGCCCCCCGTTGACCCCTGCCCTCGCGGCCGGCCTCGCGGACCTGGCCTCGGCAGCGGGTCCCCCGGGCCAAGTCTTACGGGCGGCATTACTCCTCGGCTTCGCGGCCATGCTTCGAGGCTCGAACCTGGTGAGCCCCTCAACCCTCGGTCCTGGCCCTCACCCCCTCCTGCGCAGAGACATCCAGCAGGAGGGCAGAGGCGGCCTCAGGGTCATCATAAACTCTTCGAAGACAATCCGAGATCCGTCATCGGCGGTCTCCCTTTTAATTCTACCGACGGCCTCGGCATCCTGCCCGGTGGCAGCCTGGGCCAGGTACGAAGCATCCCTTCCTGCCCCGCCCTGGGCTCCAGCTTTTCTCAGTCAGGCGGCATCCCCCCTGACCGCGAGGCAGCTCACTTCATTTATCCGCTGGGGTCTCAAGGCCCTGGGCCTCCCCAACTCGGATCGTTTCTCCATCCACAGCCTTCGTCGAGGCGCAGCCCAGGCAGCTGCGGCCTCCCCAGATTTGGCCCTCCCGGACCTCATGAACCACGGAACGTGGACCTCCAAGTCAGGCCTCGGGGCCTACGTTCCCCTCGCAAACTCGTCGAGTCTTCCGTTTCTGCCTTTTTATAGACTTGAATATCGAACAGACTTATTACAGACTTGTTATTCATCTTAGTATCGTCTCAAGTAATAAATACTCTATGCCAATTTCCCGTGTTGGGTTAATTAATCAAAGGAATAAATGACAATTTTCCTTTTAGATTAGAACCCATGGCAATTTCTTGAAAATTGAATATGAAGATCTCCAAGTATTGTAGAACGCATATCTAATTTAATAATTGGGGGTCGTCGTGCTAGTTTTTGATTCAGATATTAATAATATAACAATGTTATAACAGTATGATGGATATTAGCCACACAAAACCTGAGTCATTCCGTTTCAATTAAAAGTTTATTGATGATAAGTGATGAGTACAGACAAGCTGATGGTATGAGTGATAGATGATTGTATTAAAAACTCAAAATTATAAAAAAATAAAAAAATAAATATGCAGTACTATATGTTTGAATATAAAAAGATCTATATGTGAAAGTAGAATTTCCGACAATTACTTTACAAATCTACATGTATATGACATTCTTCAAAGAGCTACACATGATATTATTCCCAAATCAGTGCTAAAGATCTATTAGGAGAGTAAGAAACAATATTCAATATTGGTTCAAGGCGGCCGCTTATTTAACCCGACCAGAGCTAACGTAGTGTGGCTCTGGTGGCCAGTGTAGCAGAGGCCACATGCATATCTCTATACTGTACAGTGAGTTAGTACCAGTAGAGACCCCTGGTGTCAAAGTCGGGCATGAGGCTTCACAGCTTAGTCAGAGCTCAACTGAGAATCCAGTAAAAACTGAATCTGGTACCCCAGTACGCATTGGCAAAATCGAAAACGGACCAGCGGAAAAAGTTGAGGCTGAATCTAGGTCAAATCTCTCACTCTCTTGAGATCATATTTTTTCAAATATCTCTGGAACGGATGGGAATTTCTGAATGACTTTTTCACAGGTGGATCGAGCGTTTCAAGCTGGACTCATCCATACCAGTGGACATGCATATGACGTGATTTAATGTAAGAAAATCGAAAATTATTGATTTTGAAAAATGGTAAAACTAGGTCAAATCTTTGGAGTTGTGTCATTTACTTATAAAACAAAATAGAGACATAACTAAAGAATTAAATGATAGCTATATATGTTGGCTTTCAGATCTTGTTTAAAATTTTGTTCAGATTGGTATATATTTGGTGTTATTAATTTTTTAGCCGAAGCTGATAAAAGAAAATTCTCCAATTTTCTTAAAATCAATAAAAAACACATTCAGCTTGAAAGTATCGCAATGATACTTTAGTCGTCATTAAACAAGATATAGATGTTCAATTCTGATGGATGTTTGATGACCTGTGACTAACCACGCCTTAGGAAATAATTTTTGAAGTTGAGAGATTTCTCTCTCTTCAGTAAATGTCAGTCTCTGAATCTGTATTTCTCAATAAATAAACACACAACTGAAACAGGTAATGGTTGAGTCATAGTAGAACAACTTTCCCGAACTGATTATGATAGCTTTGTTTCAATCAAACCGTAAACATTTATGGGACACTTGATTTAACTCAAAAACAGGAAAATATGGTAAAAAAGGTTTAGAATTGGGTTTGGAGCGCCATCTAGCAGATACTGTATGAAGCATAGTATCACTCTCCCTTGCAGAGGTTTAGCTACAATCCCCATGCTCTCAATGGAATGAGAATGTGAATGGAGAGTGCGTAACTTGTACAGGTGCGCTTGGATCGACCTGCGAAGACAATTTTTGTCTTGTTTTGCCCATTTTGGAATATGTATGTTATTCCACGTAGTTAGATCCTTTTCATAAACCTTTAGGTTATGTCAGCGATCGCCAGTCAGATCTTTTTTGTACAGTAAAATATACAAAAAAACAAAAAGTCAAGGCCAACATGGGGATCGAACTCCCTACACCTGCATCCCTAGCCGAACACTTTGCCGACTGCTCCATAGTGCTAGTTGTATGACGTGGGTCCAATACTTAGTGTGGTGGTGGGTTGGGGAATCAGCAGAGTTTTGAAAGAGCTACAAGATGGGTTCATTCATGTAAAACATGACATGTTTTTTTGTATTGCTTTTACAACTGCAATGCTATTCCTATTGAATAAAACTTTGCCCATGTAAAACTGGTGTTTTGGCTTGTATTAGTTAAGACGAGAGAATTTTCTCATATGTACATTATTCTATTTGAGTCTAATAATGATTGATATTCATAAAATTCATCATTTGTCTGTGCGGTTCTAATTAATCAAAGGAATAAATGACAATTTTCCTTTTAGATTAGAACCCATGGCAATTTCTTGAAAATTGAATATGAAGATCTCCAAGTATTGTAGAATGCATGTCTAATTTAATAATTGGGGATCGTCGTGCTAGTTTTTGATTCAGATATTAATAATATAACAATGTTATAACAGTATGATGGATATCAGCCACACAAAACCTGAGTCATTCCGTTTCAATTAAAAGTTTATTGATGATAAGTGATGAGTACAGACAAGCTGATGGTATGAGTGATAGATGATTGTATTAAAAACTCAAAATTATAAAAAAATAAAAAAATAAATATGCAGTACTATATGTTTGAATATAAAAAGATCTATATGTGAAAGTAGAATTTCCGACAATTACTTTACAAATCTACATGTATATGACTTTCTTCAAAGAGCTACACATGTTGATAGAGATGATATGATATTATTCCCAAATCAGTGCTAAAGATCTATTAGGAGAGTAAGAAACAATATTCAATATTGGTTCAAGGCGGCCGCTTATTTAACCCGACCAGAGCTAACGTAGTGTGGCTCTGGTGGCCAGTGTAGCAGAGGCCACATGCATATCTCTATACTGAACAGTGAGTTAGTACCAGTAGAGACCCCTGGTGTCAAAGTCGGGCATGAGGCTTCACAGCTAAGTCAGAGCTCAACTGAGAATCCAGTAAAAACTGAATCTGGTACCCCAGTACGCATTGGCAAAATCGAAAACGGACCAGCGGAAAAAGTTGAGGCTGAATCTAGGTCAAATCTCTCACTCTCTTGAGATCATATTTTTTCAAATATCTCCGGAACGGATGGGAATTTCTGAATGATTTTTTCACAGGTGGATCGAGCGTTTCAAGCTGGACTCATCCATACCTGTGGACATGCATATGACGTGATTTAATGTAAGAAAATCGAAAATTATTGATTTTGAAAAATGGTAAAACTAGGTCAAATCTTTGGAGTTGTGTCATTTACTTATAAAACAAAATAGAGACATAACTAAAGAATCAAATGATAGCTATATATGTTGGCTTTCAGATCTTGTTTAAAATTTTGTTCAGATTGGTATATATTTGGTGTTATTAATTTTTTAGCCGAAGCTGATAAAAGAAAATTCTCCAATTTTCTTAAAATCAATAAAAAACACATTCAGCTTGAAAGTATCGCAATGATACTTTAGTCGTCATTAAACAAGATATAGATGTTCAATTCTGATGGATGTTTGATGACCTGTGACTAACCACGCCTTAGGAAATAATTTTTGAAGTTGAGAGATTTCTCTCTCTTCAGTAAATGTCAGTCTCTGAATCTGTATTTCTCAATAAATAAACACACACCTGAAACAGGTAATGGTTGAGTCATAGTAGAACAACTTTCCCGAACTGATTATGATAGCTTTGTTTCAATCAAACCGTAAACATTTATGGGACACTTGATTTAACTCAAAAACAGGAAAATATGGTAAAAAAGGTTTAGAATTGGGTTTGGAGCGCCATCTAGCAGATACTGTATGAAGCATAGTATCACTCTCCCTTGCAGAGGTTTAGCTACAATCCCATGCTCTCAATGGAATGAGAATGTGAATGGAGAGTGCGTAACTTGTACAGGTGCGCTTGGATCGACCTGCGAAGACAATTTTTGTCTTGTTTTGCCCATTTTGGAATATGTATGTTATTCCACGTAGTTAGATCCTTTTCATAAACCTTTAGGTTATGTCAGCGATCGCCAGTCAGATCTTTTTTGTACAGTAAAATATACACAAAAACAAAAAGTCAAGGTCAACATGGGGATCGAACTCCCTACACCTGCATCCCTAGCCGAACACTTTGCTGACTGCTCCATAGTGCTAGTTGTATGACGTGGGTCCAATACTTAGTGTGGTGGTGGGTTGGGGAATCAGCGGAGTTTTGAAAGAGCTACAAGATGGGTTCATTCATGTAAAACATGACATGTTTTTTTGTATTGCTTTTACAACTGCAATGCTATTCCTATTGAATAAAACTTTGCCCATGTAAAACTGGTGTTTTGACTTGTATTAGTTAAGATGAGAGAATTTTCTCATATGTACATTATTCTATTTGAGTCTAATAATGATTGATATTCATAAAATTCATCATTTGTCTGTGCGGTTCTAATTGGTTAGTAATTGTTAAATTGCGTGTTAATTAACAAGCAGGAAAGTTTCTTGTTATCCGCCGGGCTAGACCTCGGGGTCAACTGCCACGTCATCTCTTGACGTCACGACGCTTCGCCCTCTTTTGGCGGCAGGATCTAAAGACATAAGACGTGTTTCTTTAGACCTCGCGGTCTTCGCCCACCCCCTGGTAAAACAAGTCATCTCCGGCTCTGCTCGTCTCTCTACACATGTTCCGGCTCAGGCCCCCCGTTGACCCCTGCCCTCGCGGCCGGCCTCGCGGACCTGGCCTCGGCAGCGGGTCCCCCGGGCCAAGTCTTACGGGCGGCATTACTCCTCGGCTTCGCGGCCATGCTTCGAGGCTCGAACCTGGTGAGCCCCTCAACCCTCGGTCCTGGCCCTCACCCCCTCCTGCGCAGAGACATCCAGCAGGAGGGCAGAGGCGGCCTCAGGGTCATCATAAACTCTTCGAAGACAATCCGAGATCCGTCATCGGCGGTCTCCCTTTTAATTCTACCGACGGCCTCGGCATCCTGCCCGGTGGCAGCCTGGGCCAGGTACGAAGCATCCCTTCCTGCCCCGCCCTGGGCTCCAGCTTTTCTCAGTCAGGCGGCATCCCCCCTGACCGCGAGGCAGCTCACTTCATTTATCCGCTGGGGTCTCAAGGCCCTGGGCCTCCCCAACTCGGATCGTTTCTCCATCCACAGCCTTCGTCGAGGCGCAGCCCAGGCAGCTGCGGCCTCCCCAGATTTGGCCCTCCCGGACCTCATGAACCACGGAACGTGGACCTCCAAGTCAGGCCTCGGGGCCTACGTTCCCCTCGCAAACTCGTCGAGTCTTCCGTTTCTGCCTTTTTATAGACTTGAATATCGAACAGACTTATTACAGACTTGTTATTCATCTTAGTATCGTCTCAAGTAATAAATACTCTATGCCAATTTCCCGTGTTGGGTTAATTAATCAAAGGAATAAATGACAATTTTCCTTTTAGATTAGAACCCATGGCAATTTCTTGAAAATTGAATATGAAGATCTCCAAGTATTGTAGAACGCATATCTAATTTAATAATTGGGGGTCGTCGTGCTAGTTTTTGATTCAGATATTAATAATATAACAATGTTATAACAGTATGATGGATATTAGCCACACAAAACCTGAGTCATTCCGTTTCAATTAAAAGTTTATTGATGATAAGTGATGAGTACAGACAAGCTGATGGTATGAGTGATAGATGATTGTATTAAAAACTCAAAATTATAAAAAAATAAAAAAATAAATATGCAGTACTATATGTTTGAATATAAAAAGATCTATATGTGAAAGTAGAATTTCCGACAATTACTTTACAAATCTACATGTATATGACATTCTTCAAAGAGCTACACATGATATTATTCCCAAATCAGTGCTAAAGATCTATTAGGAGAGTAAGAAACAATATTCAATATTGGTTCAAGGCGGCCGCTTATTTAACCCGACCAGAGCTAACGTAGTGTGGCTCTGGTGGCCAGTGTAGCAGAGGCCACATGCATATCTCTATACTGTACAGTGAGTTAGTACCAGTAGAGACCCCTGGTGTCAAAGTCGGGCATGAGGCTTCACAGCTTAGTCAGAGCTCAACTGAGAATCCAGTAAAAACTGAATCTGGTACCCCAGTACGCATTGGCAAAATCGAAAACGGACCAGCGGAAAAAGTTGAGGCTGAATCTAGGTCAAATCTCTCACTCTCTTGAGATCATATTTTTTCAAATATCTCTGGAACGGATGGGAATTTCTGAATGACTTTTTCACAGGTGGATCGAGCGTTTCAAGCTGGACTCATCCATACCAGTGGACATGCATATGACGTGATTTAATGTAAGAAAATCGAAAATTATTGATTTTGAAAAATGGTAAAACTAGGTCAAATCTTTGGAGTTGTGTCATTTACTTATAAAACAAAATAGAGACATAACTAAAGAATTAAATGATAGCTATATATGTTGGCTTTCAGATCTTGTTTAAAATTTTGTTCAGATTGGTATATATTTGGTGTTATTAATTTTTTAGCCGAAGCTGATAAAAGAAAATTCTCCAATTTTCTTAAAATCAATAAAAAACACATTCAGCTTGAAAGTATCGCAATGATACTTTAGTCGTCATTAAACAAGATATAGATGTTCAATTCTGATGGATGTTTGATGACCTGTGACTAACCACGCCTTAGGAAATAATTTTTGAAGTTGAGAGATTTCTCTCTCTTCAGTAAATGTCAGTCTCTGAATCTGTATTTCTCAATAAATAAACACACAACTGAAACAGGTAATGGTTGAGTCATAGTAGAACAACTTTCCCGAACTGATTATGATAGCTTTGTTTCAATCAAACCGTAAACATTTATGGGACACTTGATTTAACTCAAAAACAGGAAAATATGGTAAAAAAGGTTTAGAATTGGGTTTGGAGCGCCATCTAGCAGATACTGTATGAAGCATAGTATCACTCTCCCTTGCAGAGGTTTAGCTACAATCCCCATGCTCTCAATGGAATGAGAATGTGAATGGAGAGTGCGTAACTTGTACAGGTGCGCTTGGATCGACCTGCGAAGACAATTTTTGTCTTGTTTTGCCCATTTTGGAATATGTATGTTATTCCACGTAGTTAGATCCTTTTCATAAACCTTTAGGTTATGTCAGCGATCGCCAGTCAGATCTTTTTTGTACAGTAAAATATACAAAAAAACAAAAAGTCAAGGCCAACATGGGGATCGAACTCCCTACACCTGCATCCCTAGCCGAACACTTTGCCGACTGCTCCATAGTGCTAGTTGTATGACGTGGGTCCAATACTTAGTGTGGTGGTGGGTTGGGGAATCAGCAGAGTTTTGAAAGAGCTACAAGATGGGTTCATTCATGTAAAACATGACATGTTTTTTTGTATTGCTTTTACAACTGCAATGCTATTCCTATTGAATAAAACTTTGCCCATGTAAAACTGGTGTTTTGGCTTGTATTAGTTAAGACGAGAGAATTTTCTCATATGTACATTATTCTATTTGAGTCTAATAATGATTGATATTCATAAAATTCATCATTTGTCTGTGCGGTTCTAATTAATCAAAGGAATAAATGACAATTTTCCTTTTAGATTAGAACCCATGGCAATTTCTTGAAAATTGAATATGAAGATCTCCAAGTATTGTAGAATGCATGTCTAATTTAATAATTGGGGATCGTCGTGCTAGTTTTTGATTCAGATATTAATAATATAACAATGTTATAACAGTATGATGGATATCAGCCACACAAAACCTGAGTCATTCCGTTTCAATTAAAAGTTTATTGATGATAAGTGATGAGTACAGACAAGCTGATGGTATGAGTGATAGATGATTGTATTAAAAACTCAAAATTATAAAAAAATAAAAAAATAAATATGCAGTACTATATGTTTGAATATAAAAAGATCTATATGTGAAAGTAGAATTTCCGACAATTACTTTACAAATCTACATGTATATGACTTTCTTCAAAGAGCTACACATGTTGATAGAGATGATATGATATTATTCCCAAATCAGTGCTAAAGATCTATTAGGAGAGTAAGAAACAATATTCAATATTGGTTCAAGGCGGCCGCTTATTTAACCCGACCAGAGCTAACGTAGTGTGGCTCTGGTGGCCAGTGTAGCAGAGGCCACATGCATATCTCTATACTGAACAGTGAGTTAGTACCAGTAGAGACCCCTGGTGTCAAAGTCGGGCATGAGGCTTCACAGCTAAGTCAGAGCTCAACTGAGAATCCAGTAAAAACTGAATCTGGTACCCCAGTACGCATTGGCAAAATCGAAAACGGACCAGCGGAAAAAGTTGAGGCTGAATCTAGGTCAAATCTCTCACTCTCTTGAGATCATATTTTTTCAAATATCTCCGGAACGGATGGGAATTTCTGAATGATTTTTTCACAGGTGGATCGAGCGTTTCAAGCTGGACTCATCCATACCTGTGGACATGCATATGACGTGATTTAATGTAAGAAAATCGAAAATTATTGATTTTGAAAAATGGTAAAACTAGGTCAAATCTTTGGAGTTGTGTCATTTACTTATAAAACAAAATAGAGACATAACTAAAGAATCAAATGATAGCTATATATGTTGGCTTTCAGATCTTGTTTAAAATTTTGTTCAGATTGGTATATATTTGGTGTTATTAATTTTTTAGCCGAAGCTGATAAAAGAAAATTCTCCAATTTTCTTAAAATCAATAAAAAACACATTCAGCTTGAAAGTATCGCAATGATACTTTAGTCGTCATTAAACAAGATATAGATGTTCAATTCTGATGGATGTTTGATGACCTGTGACTAACCACGCCTTAGGAAATAATTTTTGAAGTTGAGAGATTTCTCTCTCTTCAGTAAATGTCAGTCTCTGAATCTGTATTTCTCAATAAATAAACACACACCTGAAACAGGTAATGGTTGAGTCATAGTAGAACAACTTTCCCGAACTGATTATGATAGCTTTGTTTCAATCAAACCGTAAACATTTATGGGACACTTGATTTAACTCAAAAACAGGAAAATATGGTAAAAAAGGTTTAGAATTGGGTTTGGAGCGCCATCTAGCAGATACTGTATGAAGCATAGTATCACTCTCCCTTGCAGAGGTTTAGCTACAATCCCATGCTCTCAATGGAATAAGAATGTGAATGGAGAGTGCGTATTTTGTACAGGTGCGCTTGGATCGACCTGCGAAGACAATTTTTGTCTTGTTTTGCCCATTTTGGAATATGTATGTTATTCCACGTAGTTAGATCCTTTTCATAAACCTTTAGGTTATGTCAGCGATCGCCAGTCAGATCTTTTTTGTACAGTAAAATATACAAAAAAACAAAAAGTCAAGGCCAACATGGGGATCGAACTCCCTACACCTGCATCCCTAGCCGAGCACTTTGCTGACTGCTCCATAGTGCTAGTTGTATGACGTGGGTCCAATACTTAGTGTGGTGGTGGGTTGGGGAATCAGCGGAGTTTTGAAAGAGCTACAAGATGGGTTCATTCATGTAAAACATGACATGTTTTTTTGTATTGCTTTTACAACTGCAATGCTATTCCTATTGAATAAAACTTTGCCCATGTAAAACTGGTGTTTTGACTTGTATTAGTTAAGATGAGAGAATTTTCTCATATGTACATTATTCTATTTGAGTCTAATAATGATTGATATTCATAAAATTCATCATTTGTCTGTGCGGTTCTAATTAATCAAAGGAATAAATGACAATTTTCCTTTTAGATTAGAACCCATGGCAATTTCTTGAAAATTGAATATGAAGATCTCCAAGTATTGTAGAATGCATATCTAATTTAATAATTGGGGGTCGTCGTGCTAGTTTTTGATTCAGATATTAATAATATAACAATGTTATAACAGTATGATGGATTTTAGCCACACAAAACCTGAGTCATTCCGTTTCAATTAAAAGTTTATTGATGATAAGTGATGAGTACAGACAAGCTGATGGTATGAGTGATAGATGATTGTATTAAAAACTCAAAATTATAAAAAAATAAAAAAATAAATATGCAGTACTATATGTTTGAATATAAAAAGATCTATATGTGAAAGTAGAATTTCCGACAATTACTTTACAAATCTACATGTATATGACATTCTTCAAAGAGCTACACATGTTGATAGAGATGATATGATATTATTCCCAAATCAGTGCTAAAGATCTATTAGGAGAGTAAGAAACAATATTCAATATTGGTTCAAGGCGGCCGCTTATTTACCCGACCAGAGCTAACGTAGTGTGGCTCTGGTGGCCAGTGTAGCAGAGGCCACATGCATATCTCTATACTGTACAGTGAGTTAGTACCAGTAGAGACCCCTGGTGTCAAAGTCGGGCATGAGGCTTCACAGCTAAGTCAGAGCTCAACTGAGAATCCAGTAAAAACTGAATCTGGTACCCGAGTACGCATTGGCAAAATCGAAAACGAACCAGCGGAAAAAGTTGAGGCTGAATCTAGGTCAAATCTCTCACTCTCTTGAGATCATATTTTTTCAAATATCTCCGGAACGGATGGGAATTTCTGAATGATTTTTTCACAGGTGGATCGAGCGTTTCAAGCTGGACTCATCCATACCAGTGGACATGCATATGACGTGATTAAATGTAAGAAAATCGAAAATTATTGATTTTGAAAAATGGTAAAACTAGGTCAAATCTTTGGAGTTGTGTCATTTACTTATAAAACAAAATAGAGACATAACTAAAGAATCAAATGATAGCTATATATGTTGGCTTTCAGATCTTGTTTAAAATTTTGTTCAGATTGGTATATATTTGGTGTTATTAATTTTTTAGCCGAAGCTGATAAAAGAAAATTCTCCAATTTTCTTAAAATCAATAAAAAACACATTCAGCTTGAAAGTATCGCAATGATACTTTAGTCGTCATTAAACAAGATATAGATGTTCAATTCTGATGGATGTTTGATGACCTGTGACTAACCACGCCTTAGGAAATAATTTTTGAAGTTGAGAGATTTCTCTCTCTTCAGTAAATGTCAGTCTCTGAATCTGTATTTCTCAATAAATAAACACACACCTGAAACAGGTAATGGTTGAGTCATAGTAGAACAACTTTCCCGAACTGATTATGATAGCTTTGTTTCAATCAAACCGTAAACATTTATGGGACACTTGATTTAACTCAAAAACAGGAAAATATGGTAAAAAAGGTTTAGAATTGGGTTTGGAGCGCCATCTAGCAGATACTGTATGAAGCATAGTATCACTCTCCCTTGCAGAGGTTTAGCTACAATCCCATGCTCTCAATGGAATGAGAATGTGAATGGAGAGTGCGTAACTTGTACAGGTGCACTTGGATCGACCTGCGAAGACAATTTTTGTCTTGTTTTGCCCATTTTGGAATATGTATGTTATTCCACGTAGTTAGATCCTTTTCATAAACCTTTAGGTTATGTCAGCGATCGCCAGTCAGATCTTTTTTGTACAGTAAAATATACAAAAAAACAAAAAGTCAAGGCCAACATGGGGATCGAACTCCCTACACCTGCATCCCTAGCCGAGCACTTTGCTGACTGCTCCATAGTGCTAGTTGTATGACGTGGGTCCAATACTTAGTGTGGTGGTGGGTTGGGGAATCAGTGGAGTTTTGAAAGAGCTACAAAATGGGTTCATTCATGTAAAACATGACATGTTTTTTTGTATTGCTTTTACAACTGCAATGCTATTCCTATTGAATAAAACTTTGCCCATGTAAAACTGGTGTTTTGACTTGTATTAGTTAAGATGAGAGAATTTTCTCATATGTACATTATTCTATTTGAGTCTAATAATGATTGATATTCATAAAATTCATCATTTGTCTGTGCGGTTCTAATTAATCAAAGGAATAAATGACAATTTTCCTTTTAGATTAGAACCCATGGCAATTTCTTGAAAATTGAATATGAAGATCTCCAAGTATTGTAGAATGCATATCTAATTTAATAATTGGGGGTCGTCGTGCTAGTTTTTGATTCAGATATTAATAATATAACAATGTTATAACAGTATGATGGATTTTAGCCACACAAAACCTGAGTCATTCCGTTTCAATTAAAAGTTTATTGATGATAAGTGATGAGTACAGACAAGCTGATGGTATGAGTGATAGATGATTGTATTAAAAACTCAAAATTATAAAAAAATAAAAAAATAAATATGCAGTACTATATGTTTGAATATAAAAAGATCTATATGTGAAAGTAGAATTTCCGACAATTACTTTACAAATCTACATGTATATGACATTCTTCAAAGAGCTACACATGTTTATAGAGATGATATGATATTATTCCCAAATCAGTGCTAAAGATCTATTAGGAGAGTAAGAAACAATATTCAATATTGGTTCAAGGCGGCCGCTTATTTAACCCGACCAGAGCTAACGTAGTGTGGCTCTGGTGGCCAGTGTAGCAGAGGCCACATGCATATCTCTATACTGTACAGTGAGTTAGTACCAGTAGAGACCCCTGGTGTCAAAGTCGGGCATGAGGCTTCACAGCTAAGTCAGAGCTCAACTGAGAATCCCGTAAAAACTAAATCTGGTACCCGAGTACGCATTGGCAAAATCGAAAACGGACCAGCGGAAAAAGTTGAGGCTGAATCTAGGTCAAATCTCTCACTCTCTTGAGATCATATTTTTTCAAATATCTCCGGAACGGATGGGAATTTCTGAATGATTTTTTCACAGGTGGATCGAGCGTTTCAAGCTGGACTCATCCATACCAGTGGACATGCATATGACGTGATTTAATGTAAGAAAATAGAAAATTTTTGATTTTGAAAAATGGTAAAACTAGGTCAAATCTTTGGAGTTGTGTCATTTACTTATGAAACAAAATAGAGACATAACTAAAGAATTAAATGATAGCTTTATATGTTGGCTTTCAGATCTTGTTTAAAATTTTGTTCAGATTGGTATATATTTGGTGTTATTAATTTTTTAGCCGAAGCTGATAAAAGAAAATTCTCCAATTTTCTTAGAATTAATAAAAAACACATTCAGCTTGAAAGTATCGCAATGATACTTTAGTCGTCATTGAACAAGATATAGATGTTCAATTCTGATGGATGTTTGATGACCTGTGACTAACCACGCCTTAGGAAGAAATTTTTGAAGTTGAGAGATTTCTCTCTCTTCAGTAAATGTCAGTCTCTGAATCTGTATTTCTCAATAAATAAACACACAACTGAAACAGGTAATGGTTGAGTCATAGTAGAACAACTTTCCCGAACTGATTATGATAGCTTTGTTTCAATCAAACCGTAAACATTTATGGGACACTTGATTTAACTCAAAAACAGGAAAATATGGTAAAAAAGGTTTAGAATTGGGTTTGGAGCGCCATCTAGCAGATACTGTATGAAGCATAGTATCACTCTCCCTTGCAGAGGTTTAGCTACAATCCCATGCTCTCAATGGAATGAGAATGTGAATGGAGAGTGCGTAACTTGTACAGGTGCGCTTGGATCGACCTGCGAAGACAATTTTTGTCTTGTTTTGCCCATTTTGGAATATGTATGTTATTCCACGCAGTTAGATCCTTTTCATAAACCTTTAGGTTATGTCAGCGATCGCCAGTCAGATCTTTTTTGTACAGTAAAATATACAAAAAAACAAAAAGTCAAGGCCAACATGGGGATCGAACTCCCTACACCTGCATCCCTAGCCGAACACTTTGCTGACTGCTCCATAGTGCTAGTTGTATGACGTGGGTCCAATACTTAGTGTGGTGGTGGGTTGGGGAATCAGCGGAGTTTTGAAAGAGCTACAAGATGGGTTCATTCATGTAAAACATGACATGTTTTTTTGTATTGCTTTTACAACTGCAATGCTATTCCTATTGAATAAAACTTTGCCCATGTAAAGGCTCTGTTCCATATAGCCGAATTGACCCACAACTAACCCACGACTCACTACATCCTAATTTTATTTTTAGCCGACTGGTGTGTGTCTGACCCACATCTGATGCACGCTGTTAGAATGGAGGAGGTCCCACCACCACTGTTGCATATCGGGCCTGGGACTGTAGTGTCTCTGTAGTGCGTCGGCCCATCTGGGTGGGCGGTCCAGATGGTGTCCCCTTTGACTGCAGCGGTACTGGCCTCTGTGTGTGGTGTGTTGTGACTTAATCGCCGGTGTCACTGAGGGGCGTCGCGTGGCATATCTTTCGCGCCATCGGGCCCTCTCATCCATTGCTCCGACTTATGGCGCAACACCCTATCAACCTCAACACCAACACATGTATATCCCAGTCCAGATGTACTCCAGTGTAAGTCTGGAAAAACAGATATTTCCTGGCCTGGCCAACCAGCTGCAGTCCTCACTCACCAGTCCTCACTCACCAGGCCCCACTCACCAGTACTCACTCACCAGTACTCACTCACCAGTCCTCACTCACCAGTCCTCACTCACCAGTCCTCACTCACCAGGCCCCACTCACCAGTCCTCACTCACCAGTCCTCACTCACCAGTCCTCACTCACCAGGCCCCGATCACCAGTACTCACTCACCAGTCCTCACTCACCAGTCCTCACTCACCAGTCCTCACTCACCAGGCCCCACTCACCAGTCCTCACTCACCAGTCCTCACTGACCAGTCCTCACTCACCAGTCCTCACTCACCAGGCCCCACTCACCAGTCCTCACTCACCAGGCCCCACTCACCAGTCCTCACTCACCAGTCCTCACTCACCAGTCCTCACTCACCAGTCCTCACTCACCAGTCCTCACTCACCAGTCCTCACTCACCAGTCCTCACTCACCAGGCCCCACTCACCAGTCCTCACTCACCAGTCCTCACTCACCAGTACTCACTCACCAGTACATAAACGCCAGCACTGATTTATCAGTACCCTCTAAGTTGTGTCAATCTCTTTTTAAAAATTTCTTTTAATCAATAAACAAGACAGTTCATCCTGTTTGGTGTATCTGTACTTGCTCACACCGCTGGGTTATATATAGACCGGTTACTCAACACCATATGTAGGGTGGTGAGGGGCTCGATACGTGACCCCTGACCCCGCGTTGAGCGCGGGAAAACAACCCTAGATAAGTAGTCTTGCAAAAGTCCCTTCATCTATTGTGTTTTGTCTGTGTCACTAGGAAAGGGTCTGTGCAGTCCCTCATCCATACTGCCTCTTTCCCACACTGCCCCTCCACCATACTGCCCCTCAATTATACTGTCCCTCCACCATACTGCCTCTCCACCATACTGCCCTTCTACTACACTGCCCCTCCACAATACTGCCCCTCTATCATACTGCCTCTCTACTATATTGCCCCTCGCCTAAACTGCCCCTCTGGAGGCCATGCTGCCCCTTCACCATACTGCCCCTCTGGACACCATGCTGCCCCTCCACCATACTGCCCCTCCACCATGCTGACCCTCCACCATGCTGCCCCTCCATCATACTGCCCCTCCACCATACTGCCCCTCTATCATACTGCCCCTCCACCATACTGTCCCTCCACCATACTGCCCCTCTATCATACTGTCCCTCCACCATACTGCCCCTTTCCTATACTGCCCCTCTACTAGGCTGCTCCTCCACTATACTGCCCCTCCACCATACTGCCCCTCTCCCATACTGCCCCTACACAATACTGCCCCTTTCCCCAAATTTGACGACAATTTACGGTTTGTACGGAACTCGGCGTAAACGCCTCGTTCCGTACAAACCGTAAATTGTCATCTCGTTCTGTGACTTGTACAGCATGGTCAGGACGTTCTATATAAATACTGCCCCTTTCCCATATTGCCCCTCTAAGTACTACACTGCCTCTCCACTATACTGCCCCTCCACCATACTGCCCCTCTCCCATAGCTTGGTGGAGGGGCAGTATGGTGGAGGGGCAGCATGGTGGAGGGGCAGTAAGGTGGAGGGGCAATATAGTAGAGGGGCAGTATGGCAGAGGGACAGTATGGTGGAGGGGCAGTATGGTGGAGGGGCAGTATAGTAGAGGGGCAGTATGGGAGAGGGGCAGCATGGTGGAGGGGCAGTATGATAGAGGGGCAGTATTGTGGAGGGGCAGTATGGGAGAGGGGCAGCATGGTGGAGGGGCAGTGTGATAGAGGGGCAGTATTGTGGAGGGGCAGTGTAGTAGAAGGGCAGTATGGTGGAGAGGCAGTATGGTGGAGGGACAGTATAGTCTAGGGGCAGTATGGTGGAGGGACAGTGTGGGAAAGAGGCAGTATGGTTGAGGCACAGTATGGTGGAGGGGCAGGGTAGTAGAGGGGCAGTATTGGAGAGGGGCAGTATGGTGGAGGGACAGTATGGTGGAGGGGCAGTATGGTG
Source organism: Alentia gelatinosa (assembly GCA_950022655.1). Classification (NCBI taxonomy): domain Eukaryota; kingdom Metazoa; phylum Annelida; class Polychaeta; order Phyllodocida; family Polynoidae; genus Alentia; species Alentia gelatinosa. The sequence goes on along the minus strand of OX465584.1, from coordinate 21,280,469 downwards.
GAGGGGCAGTGTAGTAGAGGGGCAGTATGGTGGAGGGGCAGTGTGGGAAAGGGGCAGTATAGTGGAGGGGCAGCATGTTGGAGGGGCAGTATGGTTAAAGAAAGGTATGGTAGAGGGGCAGTATGGTTGAGAGAAAGTATGGTAGAGGGGCAGCTTGGTGGAGGGGCAGTATGGTGGAGGGGCAGCATGGTGGAGGAGCAGTATGGTGGAGGGGCAATATAGTAGAGGGGCAGTATGGCAGAGGGACAGTATAGTAGAGGGGCAGTATGGTTGAGGGACAGTGTGGGAAAGAGGCAGTATGGTTGAGGCACAGTATGGTGGAGGGGCAGGGTAGTAGAGGGGCAGTATTGGAGAGGGGCAGTATGGTGGAGGGACAGTATGGTGGAGGGGCAGTATGGTGGAGGGGCAGTGTAGTAGAGGGGCAGTGTAGAAGAGGGGCAGTATGGGAGAGGGCCAGTATGGTGGAGGGGCAGTGTAGTAGAGGGGCAGTATGGTGGAGGGGCAGTGTGGGATGGGGCAGTATAGTGGAGGGGCAGCATGTTGGAGGGGCAGTATGGTTAAAGGAAGGTATGGTAGAGGGGCAGTATGGTTGAGAGAAAGTATGGTAGAGGGGCAGCTTGGTGGAGGTGCAGTATGGTGGAGGGGCAGCATGGTGGAGGAGCAGTATGGTGGAGGGGCAATAAAGTAGAGGGGCAGTATGGCGGAGGGACAGTATAGTAGAGGGGCAGTATGGGAGAGGGGCAGTATGGTGGAGGGGCAGTATGATAGAGGGGCAGTATTGTGGAAGGGCAGTATGGTGGAGAGGCAGTATAAATGACACATACTTAGTGACACAATGAGTAACCCTCTCTGACCCTTTCTGACTGACTGCAAGTCTACTTGTCCTGGGACGGGAGATGCGCGGGGAAATGTCCCGATGCGCGGGAAACATCAAGGCAACAAAGAGCTCAGTCAGGTCTATTTTAAGCAATCGACTGCATCGGGGGTGTGACTGGAGTAGGGTATGACCTACATCGGGTGGAAGGTTGTGAGCATGAGCTGGAGGGAGTTGGGAGGGCGTTGGTTGTTATGCAGTGGAAGCGCATCTCTACTAGTGAATGAGCACACCAGTCTATTCACCCGATGCCTTACCACTTAGGAGCGGATGGTGACCCGACCATGTCGGCTATATGGAACATACTACCAGTCTATGTACAGACTAGGCCCAGACCACCTTCAGCCGGGAGTCAGCGGAAACACACCAGTTAGGCTCCAGTACCAGTCAAGTCCCACCCCAGCCCCACTCCAGTACAAGATCGTGAGTAAAATCGGCTATATGGAACAGAGCCTTAAAACTGGTGTTTTGACTTGTATTAGTTAAGATGAGAGAATTTTCTCATATGTACATTATTCTATTTGAGTCTAATAATGATTGATATTCATAAAATTCATCATTTGTCTGTGCGGTTCTAATTAATCAAAGGAATAAATGACAATTTTCCTTTTAGATTAGAACCCATGGCAATTTCTTTAAAATTGAATATGAAGATCTCCAAGTATTGTAGAACGCATATCTAATTTAATAATTGGGGGTCGTCGTGCTAGTTTTTGATTCAGATATTAATAATATAACAATGTTATAACAGTATGATGGATATTAGCCACACAAAACCTGAGTCATTCCGTTTCAATTAAAAGTTTATTGATGATAAGTGATGAGTACAGACAAGCTGATGGTATGAGTGATAGATGATTGTATTAAAAACTCAAAATTATAAAAAAATAAAAAAATAAATATGCAGTACTATTTGTTTGAATATAAAAAGATCTATATGTGAAAGTAGAATTTCCGACAATTACTTTACAAATCTACATGTATATGACATTCTTCAAAGAGCTACACATGTTTATAGAGATGATATGATATTATTCCCAAATCAGTGCTAAAGATCTATTAGGAGAGTAAGAAACAATATTCAATATTGGTTCAAGGCGGCCGCTTATTTAACCCGACCAGAGCTAACGTAGTGTGGCTCTGGTGGCCAGTGTAGCAGAGGCCACATGCATATCTCTATACTGTACAGTGAGTTAGTACCAGTAGAGACCCCTGGTGTCAAAGTCGGGCATGAGGCTTCACAGCTAAGTCAGAGCTCAACTGAGAATCCCGTAAAAACTAAATCTGGTACCCGAGTACGCATTGGCAAAATCGAAAACGGACCAGCGGAAAAAGTTGAGGCTGAATCTAGGTCAAATCTCTCACTCTCTTGAGATCATATTTTTTCAAATATCTCCGGAACGGATGGGAATTTCTGAATGATTTTTTCACAGGTGGATCGAGCGTTTCAAGCTGGACTCATCCATACCAGTGGACATGCATATGACGTGATTTAATGTAAGAAAATAGAAAATTTTTGATTTTGAAAAATGGTAAAACTAGGTCAAATCTTTGGAGTTGTGTCATTTACTTATGAAACAAAATAGAGACATAACTAAAGAATTAAATGATAGCTATATATGTTGGCTTTCAGATCTTGTTTAAAATTTTGTTCAGATTGGTATATATTTGGTGTTATTAATTTTTTAGCCGAAGCTGATAAAAGAAAATTCTCCAATTTTCTTAGAATTAATAAAAAACACATTCAGCTTGAAAGTATCGCAATGATACTTTAGTCGTCATTGAACAAGATATAGATGTTCAATTCTGATGGATGTTTGATGACCTGTGACTAACCACGCCTTAGGAAATAATTTTTGAAGTTGAGAGATTTCTCTCTCTTCAGTAAATGTCAGTCTCTGAATCTGTATTTCTCAATAAATAAACACACAACTGAAACAGGTAATGGTTGAGTCATAGTAGAACAACTTTCCCGAACTGATTATGATAGCTTTGTTTCAATCAAACCGTAAACATTTATGGGACACTTGATTTAACTCAAAAACAGGAAAATATGGTAAAAAAGGTTTAGAATTGGGTTTGGAGCGCCATCTAGCAGATACTGTATGAAGCATAGTATCACTCTCCCTTGCAGAGGTTTAGCTACAATCCCCATGCTCTCAATGGAATGAGAATGTGAATGGAGAGTGCGTAACTTGTACAGGTGTGCTTGGATCGACCTGCGAAGACAATTTTTGTCTTGTTTTGCCCATTTTGGAATATGTATGTTATTCCACGTAGTTAGATCCTTTTCATAAACCTTTAGGTTATGTCAGCGATCGCCAGTCAGATCTTTTTTGTACAGTAAAATATACAAAAAAACAAAAAGTCAAGGCCAACATGGGGATCGAACTCCCTACACCTGCATCCCTAGCCGAACACTTTGCTGACTGCTCCATAGTGCTAGTTGTATGACGTGGGTCCAATACTTAGTGTGGTGGTGGGTTGGGGAATCAGCGGAGTTTTGAAAGAGCTACAAGATGGGTTCATTCATGTAAAACATGACATGTTTTTTTGTATTGCTTTTACAACTGCAATGCTATTCCTATTGAATAAAACTTTGCCCATGTAAAACTGGTGTTTTGGCTTGTATTAGTTAAGACGAGAGAATTTTCTCATATGTACATTATTCTATTTGAGTCTAATAATGATTGATATTCATAAAATTCATCATTTGTCTGTGCGGTTCTAATTAATCAAAGGAATAAATGACAATTTTCCTTTTAGATTAGAACCCATGGCAATTTCTTGAAAATTGAATATGAAGATCTCCAAGTATTGTAGAACGCATATCTAATTTAATAATTGGGGATCGTCGTGCTAGTTTTTGATTCAGATATTAATAATATAACAATGTTATAACAGTATGATGGATATTAGCCACACAAAACCTGAGTCATTCCATTTCAATTAAAAGTTTATTGATGATAAGTGATGAGTACAGACAAGCTGATGGTATGAGTGATATATGATTGTATTAAAAACTCAAAATTATAAAAAAAATAAAAAAATAAATATGCAGTACTATATGTTTGAATATAAAAAGATCTATATGTGAAAGTAGAATTTCCGACAATTACTTTACAAATCTACATGTATATGACTTTCTTCAAAGAGCTACACATGTTGATAGAGATGATATGATATTATTCCCAAATCAGTGCTAAAGATCTATTAGGAGAGTAAGAAACAATATTCAATATTGGTTCAAGGCGGCCGCTTATTTAACCCGACCAGAGCTAACGTAGTGTGGCTCTGGTGGCCAGTGTAGCAGAGGCCACATGCATATCTCTATACTGTACAGTGAGTTAGTACCAGTAGAGACCCCTGGTGTCAAAGTCGGGCGTGAGGCTTCACAGCTAAGTCAGAGCTCAACTGAGAATCCAGTAAAAACTGAATCTGGTACCCGAGTACGCATTGGCAAAATCGAAAACGGACCAGCGGAAAAAGTTGAGGCTGAATCTAGGTCAAATCTCTCACTCTCTTGAGATCATATTTTTTCAAATATCTCCGGAACGGATGGGAATTTCTGAATGATTTTTTCACAGGTGGATCGAGCGTTTCAAGCTGGACTCATCCATACCAGTGGACATGCATATGACGTGATTTAATGTAAGAAAATAGAAAATTTTTGATTTTGAAAAATGGTAAAACTAGGTCAAATCTTTGGAGTTGTGTCATTTACTTATGAAACAAAATAGAGACATAACTAAAGAATTAAATGATAGCTATATATGTTGGCTTTCAGATCTTGTTTAAAATTTTGTTCAGATTGGTATATATTTGGTGTTATTAATTTTTTAGCCGAAGCTGATAAAAGAAAATTCTCCAATTTTCTTAAAATTAATAAAAAACACATTCAGCTTGAAAGTATCGCAATGATACTTTAGTCGTCATTGAACAAGATATAGATGTTCAATTCTGATGGATGTTTGATGACCTGTGACTAACCACGCCTTAGGAAATAATTTTTGAAGTTGAGAGATTTCTCTCTCTTCAGTAAATGTCAGTCTCTGAATCTGTATTTCTCAATAAATAAACACACAACTGAAACAGGTAATGGTTGAGTCATAGTAGAACAACTTTCCCGAACTGATTATGATAGCTTTGTTTCAATCAAACCGTAAACATTTATGGGACACTTGATTTAACTCAAAAACAGGAAAATATGGTAAAAAAGGTTTAGAATTGGGTTTGGAGCGCCATCTAGCAGATACTGTATGAAGCATAGTATCACTCTCCCTTGCAGAGGTTTAGCTACAATCCCATGCTCTCAATGGAATGAGAATGTGAATGGAGAGTGCGTAACTTGTACAGGTGCGCTTGGATCGACCTGCGAAGACAATTTTTGTCTTGTTTTGCCCATTTTGGAATATGTATGTTATTCCACGCAGTTAGATCCTTTTCATAAACCTTTAGGTTATGTCAGCGATCGCCAGTCAGATCTTTTTTGTACAGTAAAATATACAAAAAAACAAAAAGTCAAGGCCAACATGGGGATCGAACTCCCTACACCTGCATCCCTAGCCGAACACTTTGCTGACTGCTCCATAGTGCTAGTTGTATGACATGGGTCCAATACTTAGTGTGGTGGTGGGTTGGGGAATCAGCGGAGTTTTGAAAGAGCTACAAGATGGGTTCATTCATGTAAAACATGACATGTTTTTTTGTATTGCTTTTACAACTGCAATGCTATTCCTATTGAATAAAACTTTGCCCATGTAAAGGCTCTGTTCCATATAGCCGAATTGACCCACAACTAACCCACGACTCACTACATCCTAATTTTATTTTTAGCCGACTGGTGTGTGTCTGACCCACATCTGATGCACGCTGTTAGAATGGAGGAGGTCCCACCACCACTGTTGCATATCGGGCCTGGGACTGTAGTGTCTCTGTAGTGCGTCGGCCCATCTGGGTGGGCGGTCCAGATGGTGTCCCCTTTGACTGCAGCGGTACTGGCCTCTGTGTGTGGTGTGTTGTGACTTAATCGCCGGTGTCACTGAGGGGCGTCGCGTGGCATATCTTTCGCGCCATCGGGCCCTCTCATCCATTGCTCCGACTTATGGCGCAACACCCTATCAACCTCAACACCAACACATGTATATCCCAGTCCAGATGTACTCCAGTGTAAGTCTGGAAAAACAGATATTTCCTGGCCTGGCCAACCAGCTGCAGTCCTCACTCACCAGTCCTCACTCACCAGGCCCCACTCACCAGTACTCACTCACCAGTACTCACTCACCAGTCCTCACTCACCAGTCCTCACTCACCAGTCCTCACTCACCAGGCCCCACTCACCAGTCCTCACTCACCAGTCCTCACTCACCAGTCCTCACTCACCAGGCCCCGATCACCAGTACTCACTCACCAGTCCTCACTCACCAGTCCTCACTCACCAGTCCTCACTCACCAGGCCCCACTCACCAGTCCTCACTCACCAGTCCTCACTGACCAGTCCTCACTCACCAGTCCTCACTCACCAGGCCCCACTCACCAGTCCTCACTCACCAGGCCCCACTCACCAGTCCTCACTCACCAGTCCTCACTCACCAGTCCTCACTCACCAGTCCTCACTCACCAGTCCTCACTCACCAGTCCTCACTCACCAGTCCTCACTCACCAGGCCCCACTCACCAGTCCTCACTCACCAGTCCTCACTCACCAGTACTCACTCACCTGTACATAAACGCCAGCACTGATTTATCAGTACCCTCTAAGTTGTGTCAATCTCTTTTTAAAAATTTCTTTTAATCAATAAACAAGACAGTTCATCCTGTTTGGTGTATCTGTACTTGCTCACACCGCTGGGTTATATATAGACCGGTTACTCAACACCATATGTAGGGTGGTGAGGGGCTCGATACGTGACCCCTGACCCCGCGTTGAGCGCGGGAAAACAACCCTAGATAAGTAGTCTTGCAAAAGTCCCTTCATCTATTGTGTTTTGTCTGTGTCACTAGGAAAGGGTCTGTGCAGTCCCTCATCCATACTGCCTCTTTCCCACACTGCCCCTCCACCATACTGCCCCTCAATTATACTGTCCCTCCACCATACTGCCTCTCCACCATACTGCCCTTCTACTACACTGCCCCTCCACAATACTGCCCCTCTATCATACTGCCTCTCTACTATATTGCCCCTCCACTATACTGCCCCTCTGGAGGCCATGCTGCCCCTTCACCATACTGCCCCTCTGGACACCATGCTGCCCCTCCACCATACTGCCCCTCCACCATGCTGACCCTCCACCATGCTGCCCCTCCATCATACTGCCCCTCCACCATACTGCCCCTCTATCATACTGCCCCTCCACCATACTGTCCCTCCACCATACTGCCCCTCTATCATACTGTCCCTCCACCATACTGCCCCTTTCCTATACTGCCCCTCTACTAGGCTGCTCCTCCACTATACTGCCCCTCCACCATACTGCCCCTCTCCCATACTGCCCCTACACAATACTGCCCCTTTCCCCAAATTTGACGACAATTTACGGTTTGTACGGAACTCGGCGTAAACGCCTCGTTCCGTACAAACCGTAAATTGTCATCTCGTTCTGTGACTTGTACAGCATGGTCAGGACGTTCTATATAAATACTGCCCCTTTCCCATATTGCCCCTCTAAGTACTACACTGCCTCTCCACTATACTGCCCCTCCACCATACTGCCCCTCTCCCATAGCTTGGTGGAGGGGCAGTATGGTGGAGGGGCAGCATGGTGGAGGGGCAGTAAGGTGGAGGGGCAATATAGTAGAGGGGCAGTATGGCAGAGGGACAGTATGGTGGAGGGGCAGTATGGTGGAGGGGCAGTATAGTAGAGGGCAGTATGGGAGAGGGGCAGCATGGTGGAGGGGCAGTATGATAGAGGGGCAGTATTGTGGAGGGGCAGTATGGGAGAGGGGCAGCATGGTGGAGGGGCAGTGTGATAGAGGGGCAGTATTGTGGAGGGGCAGTGTAGTAGAAGGGCAGTATGGTGGAGAGGCAGTATGGTGGAGGGACAGTATAGTCTAGGGGCAGTATGGTGGAGGGACAGTGTGGGAAAGAGGCAGTATGGTTGAGGCACAGTATGGTGGAGGGGCAGGGTAGTAGAGGGGCAGTATTGGAGAGGGGCAGTATGGTGGAGGGACAGTATGGTGGAGGGGCAGTATGGTGGAGGGGCAGTGTAGTAGAGGGGCAGTATGGTGGAGGGGCAGTGTGGGAAAGGGGCAGTATAGTGGAGGGGCAGCATGTTGGAGGGGCAGTATGGTTAAAGAAAGGTATGGTAGAGGGGCAGTATGGTTGAGAGAAAGTATGGTAGAGGGGCAGCTTGGTGGAGGGGCAGTATGGTGGAGGGGCAGCATGGTGGAGGAGCAGTATGGTGGAGGGGCAATATAGTAGAGGGGCAGTATGGCAGAGGGACAGTATAGTAGAGGGGCAGTATGGTTGAGGGACAGTGTGGGAAAGAGGCAGTATGGTTGAGGCACAGTATGGTGGAGGGGCAGGGTAGTAGAGGGGCAGTATTGGAGAGGGGCAGTATGGTGGAGGGACAGTATGGTGGAGGGGCAGTATGGTGGAGGGGCAGTGTAGTAGAGGGGCAGTGTAGAAGAGGGGCAGTATGGGAGAGGGCCAGTATGGTGGAGGGGCAGTGTAGTAGAGGGGCAGTATGGTGGAGGGGCAGTGTGGGATGGGGGCAGTATAGTGGAGGGGCAGCATGTTGGAGGGGCAGTATGGTTAAAGGAAGGTATGGTAGAGGGGCAGTATGGTTGAGAGAAAGTATGGTAGAGGGGCAGCTTGGTGGAGGTGCAGTATGGTGGAGGGGCAGCATGGTGGAGGAGCAGTATGGTGGAGGGGCAATAAAGTAGAGGGGCAGTATGGCGGAGGGACAGTATAGTAGAGGGGCAGTATGGGAGAGGGGCAGTATGGTGGAGGGGCAGTATGATAGAGGGGCAGTATTGTGGAAGGGCAGTATGGTGGAGAGGCAGTATAAATGACACATACTTAGTGACACAATGAGTAACCCTCTCTGACCCTTTCTGACTGACTGCAAGTCTACTTGTCCTGGGACGGGAGATGCGCGGGGAAATGTCCCGATGCGCGGGAAACATCAAGGCAACAAAGAGCTCAGTCAGGTCTATTTTAAGCAATCGACTGCATCGGGGGTGTGACTGGAGTAGGGTATGACCTACATCGGGTGGAAGGTTGTGAGCATGAGCTGGAGGGAGTTGGGAGGGCGTTGGTTGTTATGCAGTGGAAGCGCATCCCTACTAGTGAATGAGCACACCAGTCTATTCACCCGATGCCTTACCACTTAGGAGCGGATGGTGACCCGACCATGTCGGCTATATGGAACATACTACCAGTCTATGTACAGACTAGGCCCAGACCACCTTCAGCCGGGAGTCAGCGGAAACACACCAGTTAGGCTCCAGTACCAGTCAAGTCCCACCCCAGCCCCACTCCAGTACAAGATCGTGAGTAAAATCGGCTATATGGAACAGAGCCTTAAAACTGGTGTTTTGACTTGTATTAGTTAAGATGAGAGAATTTTCTCATATGTACATTATTCTATTTGAGTCTAATAATGATTGATATTCATAAAATTCATCATTTGTCTGTGCGGTTCTAATTAATCAAAGGAATAAATGACAATTTTCCTTTTAGATTAGAACCCATGGCAATTTCTTGAAAATTGAATATGAAGATCTCCAAGTATTGTAGAACGCATATCTAATTTAATAATTGGGGGTCGTCGTGCTAGTTTTTGATTCAGATATTAATAATATAACAATGTTATAACAGTATGATGGATATTAGCCACACAAAACCTGAGTCATTCCGTTTCAATTAAAAGTTTATTGATGATAAGTGATGAGTACAGACAAGCTGATGGTATGAGTGATAGATGATTGTATTAAAAACTCAAAATTATAAAAAAAAAATAAAAAAAATATGCAGTACTATATGTTTGAATATAAAAAGATCTATATGTGAAAGTAGAATTTCCGACAATTACTTTACAAATCTACATGTATATGACATTCTTCAAAGAGCTACACATGTTTATAGAGATGATATGATATTATTCCCAAATCAGTGCTAAAGATCTATTAGGAGAGTAAGAAACAATATTCAATATTGGTTCAAGGCGGCCGCTTATTTAACCCGACCAGAGCTAACGTAGTGTGGCTCTGGTGGCCAGTGTAGCAGAGGCCACATGCATATCTCTATACTGTACAGTGAGTTAGTACCAGTAGAGACCCCTGGTGTCAAAGTCGGGCATGAGGCTTCACAGCTAAGTCAGAGCTCAACTGAGAATCCAGTAAAAACTAAATCTGGTACCCGAGTACGCATTGGCAAAATCGAAAACGGACCAGCGGAAAAAGTTGAGGCTGAATCTAGGTCAAATCTCTCACTCTCTTGAGATCATATTTTTTCAAATATCTCCGGAACGGATGGGAATTTCTGAATGATTTTTTCACAGGTGGATCGAGCATTTCAAGCTGGACTCATCCATACCAGTGGACATGCATATGACGTGATTTAATGTAAGAAAATAGAAAATTTTTGATTTTGAAAAATGGTAAAACTAGGTCAAATCTTTGGAGTTGTGTCATTTACTTATGAAACAAAATAGAGACATAACTAAAGAATTAAATGATAGCTATATATGTTGGCTTTCAGATCTTGTTTAAAATTTTGTTCAGATTGGTATATATTTGGTGTTATTAATTTTTTAGCCGAAGCTGATAAAAGAAAATTCTCCAATTTTCTTAAAATTAATAAAAAACACATTCAGCTTGAAAGTATCGCAATGATACTTTAGTCGTCATTGAACAAGATATAGATGTTCAATTCTGATGGATGTTTGATGACCTGTGACTAACCACGCCTTAGGAAATAATTTTTGAAGTTGAGAGATTTCTCTCTCTTCAGTAAATGTCAGTCTCTGAATCTGTATTTCTCAATAAATAAACACACAACTGAAACAGGTAATGGTTGAGTCATAGTAGAACAACTTTCCCGAACTGATTATGATAGCTTTGTTTCAATCAAACCGTAAACATTTATGGGACACTTGATTTAACTCAAAAACAGGAAAATATGGTAAAAAAGGTTTAGAATTGGGTTTGGAGCGCCATCTAGCAGATACTGTATGAAGCATAGTATCACTCTCCCTTGCAGAGGTTTAGCTACAATCCCCATGCTCTCAATGGAATGAGAATGTGAATGGAGAGTGCGTAACTTGTACAGGTGTGCTTGGATCGACCTGCGAAGACAATTTTTGTCTTGTTTTGCCCATTTTGGAATATGTATGTTATTCCACGTAGTTAGATCCTTTTCATAAACCTTTAGGTTATGTCAGCGATCGCCAGTCAGATCTTTTTTGTACAGTAAAATATACAAAAAAACAAAAAGTCAAGGCCAACATGGGGATCGAACTCCCTACACCTGCATCCCTAGCCGAACACTTTGCTGACTGCTCCATAGTGCTAGTTGTATGACGTGGGTCCAATACTTAGTGTGGTGGTGGGTTGGGGAATCAGCGAAGTTTTGAAAGAGCTACAAGATGGGTTCATTCATGTAAAACATGACATGTTTTTTGTATTGCTTTTACAACTGTAATGCTATTCCTATTGAATAAAACTTTGCCCATGTAAAACTGGTGTTTTGACTTGTATTAGTTAAGATGAGAGAATTTTCTCATATGTACATTATTCTATTTGAGTCTAATAATGATTGTGTGGTGGTCGCCGCCTGTCTAGCAGGTTGGATGACCCCAATCCGGAACGCTAGTTCTAGGCAGGATCCCACCCTACGCACTTACGTAGGTTGGTTCGGTTTTCGGTTAGTTTGCACAGACCTATTCACACATAACACAACAACGTCACTTAATAAACAAGGATGTTTATTAATCACTTACTTCCCGGAAAGATCTGGAAGATCTTCCCTACAAGTACAGTACCCTAGCACATGGGTGCTAGGTAACGCTGGATAGGCCAATCCGGAAGATCAGCCTAACCACCAGGAAGGTTACAAGAACCCGCCTGCAAAGTGAGGGCCCAAGGATCCGTTCCGTAGAAGGGACGCGCGAGGACAGCCTGTCGACCTACTGTGAACGCTGAGTATATATACTAAGCGTTACGTAATCCCGGTCTCCACCGCGCCACTCTCGTGTGCGGCGTTGTCCGGAATCACTGCACAGTAAGGATCGGCATATCGCGCCACCTTCCGTGAAACAAACGAACACTGCTGGATTCCCGTCCCACTACATTACCCCTCCCAGTTTTTACTAAGGGGGGAACCAAGGCAGCCATTTTGCTGCTAAGGGACTACCCAATTAAAAATTACAACATATATCCAGCAGTTCTTGGTCTACTCTCTAGCTTCCTGGTGTTCACAAGAATTCACTGATACCAACGTATAAGTAAAAAAAGGTGGAATTGTAAGATGGAGAAATTATTAAAAATATGGAAGATATAACATTTAGGAAAGAGGAAACGACATTTGAAGAATGAAGGACTAGCCTCGCTAGCACCTTGAATAAATGTGATATTCACCCATCTTGAGCCGGGGAGCGGATTCTTGAGCGTTGGGCAGAGAAGACTCGACAGTCGCGGACCTACAGGTGGTCAGCCCGGCCTGTCGAGCACTCTGCCTCCAGCTGTTCCGGATCTTGTTGAAGTCCTCTGTTAGCTCCCGGCGAGTGAAGTGTCGTTCTCTTTCTCATCTTAAAGTATCGAGCCCAGCTGGCCCATCGGCGTAGCAGACCTACTACATTCAGCCCGATGCCGACGGGTGCTGGGCTTCCCACTGTTCCTCAAGTTGGAAGACATCCATATGTAGAGAAGGGTTAGCCTCGCTAAACACCTTCCGAGTTGAAAGTTTCCGAATACGGAAATAACGGCCAAAAAGGCAAAACAATTCTCCATCCACCTGGTAAGAGTGTGTGGTATCAGTGTTCTTTCATTTTGACTCCAGCTATACTGGCATATTTTTTTCTCGGCTCGAATCGAGTACCAATTAAGGCCCCAATTCTAAGCCGGCTTCAGAACTTACGATCACCGACCCAAGGTAGAAATAGCCGGCGTAATCCATCAGATCAGGGGTTACACCTACTATCTCACTATCGAGTCGATGAACTCAGTTCCGACATAGACCTGGTAAGTCAGATCTGTACCCGAAAGGCACAATCTTCCTTACCTGGTACCACACCACAGGCCGGAGGTTTTCGTGATGGGGGCCTATTACGGGCCTAACCATCGAGAGAACCTTCAGCCGTCTGAAACCAGGGTTGTGCCTTAGGGAAGTCATTTTACTGACTTTCCCCAGCCCCAACCCAGGATCGCTTATTATTGGTTACTCCTAACTTTCCCTCTACCCCTCCCAGCGATCCTTGCGGTTCGCCGAGAAAGTGCAGAATTCTGGCTAGGAGGCCACATTCTGGAAGTAGCTAGGTCGGAAAAAAATTTTTCCTCCCCGGGACTTCCCATACCCGTCTGACTTCGGATCCAGGAGAGTTGTTGGCTCTGCCGGTTCCGAGTTTAGACGGCGTCTTCCCGGCTTGTTAGGCACCAGCCGAGTTGGTCATTGTCAACCCCTAAATATCCTCGTCGGAGGATATCCTGAGGTCGAGAAGGTCCGACTGGCTTGGTGCGCTAGCCGTCGGTGGAACCGACGTTGCCAGGGCGGTCCTCTCTGGTCGCAGTGGACTCAGCGCAGACGTAGGCTGCAACTGAGACATCAACTGCTGTAGAGAGGTTGGTCCGGTATCTAAAAAGATTCCAGACTCCAACGGGATGATGTTGGCATTCACCCCCAGTGCCCCACTTGGTTCCTCGGGCTGATCTACCGGCTTAGCCCTGGAAGGCTTTGCTGATTTTTCAGCCCGTGTCACGGCGGGAGGCCTCCTCGGCTGTAGGACTTCAGTCTGATCCTGTGGGGTCTGACCGGGTCCTGACAGCGGAGTATCTACACTGACATCCATGGGCTGAGCCGCTATGGATGTAGTGTCCTGTTGGGAAGTTTCTTCCACGGGTGACCATCCCAACATGCCAGCGAGTTGCTGACGTGTCGAGTTTGATTCTTCCGTGGTGAACTGAAGAAATCTTCCCCGGCTCCTTTGACGGGCCAACCACGCTTCCTCAAGGGCTTGCGGGTCGTCACCGATGTCATAGAGCGACATACCCAAGTGCCGAAGACAACGTTCATCTTGGCGATGGGTCTGGGCTTCCGCCCAGGCAAACCTCGACTGGGCCGTGGTTTTCGCAATACGCGCGTCCTCTAAGTCCAACGCGTATTGTTTAGCCAGGCCTTTCGTGGCTTCTCTTACCTCGAATCGGGCTAGGTTCACTAGCTCCTTAACGAGGCCTTCATGGAGAGCATGCGCGCCCGTTCGGACACGGCCCTCCAAGGTGCCACCTATATGCGACTCTAGCTGATCCGCCCGTTGGACGTATTCAACCGACATCGCACAGGGAGAAGAAGTCACCTTCGACGCAACGGGTGGTTGTGTCGTTGGTTTCTTCTTTACCTCAACAACCGGGTTGGCTGGTGGAGGGAGTGCCGGAAAGGCCTCTTCTTCCTCAACTTTCCCGGGTGCTTGGGTAACACCTCTGTTGAGTGGGGAAACTCCCGAGAGACTTGAGCTAGGACGAGTCCTAGCTGGTTTTTCTACGGGTCCGCAGGCTTTTGAAGCCGTTGGAACGTTTCCTTCACTCAGGTCTGAGAGGACTTTCAATCCCCCAGACAACTTTGGCCCTACCTGGTAAGCAGCTTCCACCACATCAGCGATGGTGTGCTTACCCGGAGCCAATTTCTTTCTGGGCTTCCGACTGGATCGCTCAGAAGTGTCAGTCTCGCTGGACGAGGACGATGACAGCTTCTTGACCCGTCGTTTAGCCTTCGAGGACTTTTGAGACGGTTCCCGGCTAAGGGACTGTTTCTTCCTCGACTCTTTTGACATTTGTCGATGTTTTGACGCGGATAGCATCAGAGTCCCGAACCAGCCAGGATTCTTCTTCCATCCGATCTTAAACAGTCGACCGTCTGTCACACAAGTCTCGGGTTCCGGTTTGCCTCTCTGAGTCTCGGAACCTAAGTCAACGAATCTCTGCCACAGATTCATGACCCGTTCCCGAGCAGCAGCACCAGCAGTCCGGTGTTCCCGGGCAATGTGTCTAACTAGACACGAACGCCTGGAACTGGCACACCCAGCCTGACAAGAACCACCCTTCTTGCCAAGGCACTGTAGCCATGGTCGTTCGGCTAAGTGTACCTCTACGAGGTGCCTAGCGTAACGACCTTCAGTCGCGTAGGTCGGTGACAATTTCTTGTCCCTCCCATGGCAACTCAAGAAGACACAATGATTGCCGTTCCCAAACTTGTGCCATGCGTACGCGATCCGGTCTTTGACCTGATCCTCGTACTTCAGCCGGCTAACTCGGGAAACTCCTTTCACCCGGTCTATGTACCAGGCGTTGGGAGAACCCTCGTCAACTAGCCACTCCTCATCGTCTGAGGTTCCATCTAAACCGACACCATCGGGGATGTAATGCCGGTTTCCATGACGGAGATCTTCTAGGCAAGTGTAAGTCTTGCCCAGCAAAGAGGTGGGTATCTGTCTAGCTACCGTTCTCTTCCCAGCCCGCTTTACGCCAGGTTGGAAATCACCGTCATCATTGTCGGGGTTGGATGGGACCAGGGGTTTAGCCTTGTCCATCTCTGTTCCCCAACACTTGACCTCTCCGCCACCCGTGGCACCTGTTGAGGTACTCGGTATAGCGTCAGCCACACTGGGTCCAGCCTGTGCCGCGGGTTTGTCCGAGCCTTTCGACTCAGCCCCCTTCGACTCCTCACGCTTCCCGGTTTGAGGTTTCCCTTTCTCCGAGTCACGTGATTTCGGCTGACCTCCGGTCCTTTCTAGCTCCGCCTCAGCCCGTTTCCGGGCTGCACGATGGAGTCGCTTCCGGTTCTGTTTCGAAAGCTGCGGCTCAGTCTTGTCAGCTTCCCGAGGTTTTGACACCTCAGTCTTACTGACAGACTTCCCCGGTGCGGGTTTAGCCGGTGTTGACACCGGTTTCTCACCTTTGCTGGACGACCCTTTTACAGAGTCGTCCCCAACTGACGAATCAGTCTCCATAGCCGTCTCTGTCCCAGCCTCAGACTTTCCGGGTTTTGCTACCGGACCCGGGGCCAAAAAGGTCCCGGCTTCCGCCAGCTCCACTCCGGGTGGAGTCCAATTTTGGTACATTGACTGTACTATGGCACGCGTTTTGGGATCTGGGATCCCAGCTAGCATTTGTTCCAGGCTCTGGGTTGAAACCTCATGCCTGGAACCCATCTCTTCGGAGGACTTCCTCGGAGAGTGACGACGCGGGCGGGCTCGGCCTCGCCTTGGCGTATCACGCTCCGATTCGGAACCTTCGGCCATGAACACATCCGAGTCAGAGGCCTCAGTTTTCACTGAGCTCGTCTTCGGACAGGCACCAGAAGAGCCCTTAGCGGCCGGGGCCGCCTCAGACTTCTTCCCGGTGTGACTTTTTCCCTTTCCGGGTCGTTCATCTCGGGTTTTCCCAAGAAGAACAGAGTCCGCAGACTCGTACCCTTCCAGGTCAAAATCACCATCATCTGACCCGATGAGCAAAGCATCATCGTCCAGATCTGCCCCCCGCTCAGCCGAAGCTGAGGATCCGGGCAGGGGTGAGGGGAGCTCGCGCTCACCCACCGTAGACGGGGCACGGTCAGCCATGCTGCTACCGCCCGACTCCTGTGGTGCTAGGCACCACTCCGATCACAGGGTGAAGACTACTGAAAAAACAGGGTCTTATATACTCCTAAGTGACCTAGATTCACTGTCGCGAACCAATCAACCGTGTCGAGACTGGCTCATCTTGAGCGTCTCAACACCGCATGCGTGAAGAAACCAAAGGTCAGCGTTACGCTCGACTTGATTCGTTCACGCCTTCAATCACCCAGCACAGGTTCCGGAACCCGGGGAAACCCCTTTTCGAGCTCCACCCCGAGTTCTCTGTAGTGTGGGACTTCTTATCGCCGTCGTGTATCTCGCTGATAGTATGGGAGACTTGTCTAATTTCCATGTAAATGGATCAGACCTTTCAGAGCGTTCGGCAATTCTGCAGCCTCTAGAGGGTCCTCGACGGGGTCCCTTAGAGCAACGTCTGGGCTGCGGCACATAACGACTGATTTTAAGGTAATTTTTTGATCAACATTCATGTATAATCGACATGTCACTGACTACCAATGATCTACATTTCGTACCATTGCTTCTCGTTGTGTTTTCGACAACCCCGGCACCACTACTCTTTGTAGTTAACCACAGCCTTCGATTTTACTCGAGAGCTGCGGCGGGGTTTTGAGTCTATTTTAGACTCCATTCTACATCTCGAACCATGTTTATTATACATGGCTCGATCTGTAGCAAATTTAGACTTTTCCGTGTCAGGTCTTTCTTCTACCCACACTTCCCTTTTTAGGTTGGCGTAAGTAGGAATCACCTTCCGCGGACGTCCCGGTTTTCGCCGTGTAGGCGAGCACCCACTCGGAACCCCGGTAACCTTTGACCGGGACTTCCCTATCGGGGTCTGCCTCCGCCGTGTTGACGGGGGTTTGACGCCCGGCTTCCCGGCTCTTTGAACCTGGGACCTCCCTGGTTTCCCAGTAGGACCCGTGTTCAGTGACACATCTCGCTTTGTAGCAGGGTGTGAAACTTCAAAGTCGGAACATTCACGCTTTCCTTCCCATAGTCGTAAACGAGCTACATGGGATTTATAACGCCTTCTTGACCATTCGTCTTCTATCACTACTGTCATTTCTGACAATAATTGAACAATTCTGAATGGTCCGTCCCAGTTAGGAGCGAGTTTTACATTTACCAACGGAGTGTGGTATCGTACAACCCGGTCTCCTACTCGGAACTTACGTGGTTTAAGATTGACGTCATGTCCAGTCTTTTGCCACTCTGCTGCTTTCGTCAGATTTCGTCTCGCAAGGTAATATCCCTCTACAAAACGTTCTCTGAGTTTTTCGACAAATCCTATGGGACAAGGATCATCTGTAGACATTCCAGGAACCCCATAGACTATGTCCGCGGGCATTACTATTTCCTCGCCAAAGACGAGTAAATTAGGTGAACACCCCGTGCTTGAATGAATGGTCCCATTATATGCGTGAGCTATAAATGGTGCTAATTCATCCCAATTCTTCCGATTTTCATCTACCAGGGTCCGAAGACACTGGATCAATGTCCGGTTGAATCTCTCTACCATACCATCTGATTGGGGACGATATGGATTCGTATGTGTCTTTTTAATCTTGAGTATCCTACACATTTCTTTCCAGATCTGGGATTCAAATTCCCTTCCTTGGTCGGAATGTAGTACGCTCGGAGTTCCAAAAGGCAACATCCAGTTTTTCACTAAAGCTTCCGCACACGTGGCAGCTTTGTGATTTTTCATGGGATAGATCTGCACATGTTTTGTGTAATAATCCATCACCACCATCATACAGGTATTTCCTTCCTCTGACTCGTCGATACCAGATATGATATCTAGAGCGATTCTGGCAAACCTGACACCAAACAGTTCCTGTTGTAACAGCATCTTTCCGAGTCCTACCCCGGGTTTGACTTTGCTACATATGGAACATCCAGATATCCATCTTCGAATATCTGCACCCATTCCAGGCCAGTAGTAACGACGCCTTATTCTGGCTACCGTTCTTTTCCGTCCTAGATGAGCTGCACTCCTATGTTCATGACATAGGGTCATTAGTCCGGATCGTAATTCTCGAGGGACCACTAGTTGTAGAGCACGTTTAAGTGGTTGCAATGTGGTTCTCCATCGATATAATACTCCATCACGGACCTCTAGCTCTTTCCATTGACCACATAGATTCCGAAATTCTCGGTTTTCAGGCGAGATCTCGGGTCCTGTTGGCCTATGGAGTCCATTAGCTATCAGTTTAGTTAACCGGAACAAATCTGGGTCAGCCTGTTGACTTTCCTTAATCTGTTCTAGTGTCCACTGATAGTTTAATGGCGGCTTCACTTTCTGGGAACGTAGAGTAGCTATGACTGCTCTATGCTCGCCACAATCCCGGCAATCTGGTCGTCCACATTTCCGCACTGGTCTCCTTGAGAGACAATCCGCATTAATGTGTGACTTTCCAGCCCGGTGTTCAATCTGGCAGTTAGTCAACCCGAATTCGGAGAGAGCTGCCAGCCATCTTCCAATCATTCCCTCGGCGTCTTTAAAGTTAAAGAGCCATTTGAGAGAAGAATGGTCAGTACGTAGGATGAAATCTCCACCTGCTAAGAAGTGTCGATATTTTCTTACATACACCACAACCGCTAAGAGTTCCCTCTTAGTAGTACAGTAGTTCCGCTGACTTTTACTTAAGCTGTTGCTGGCAAAAGCTATTGGAACTTCTATACCATCTTGTATCTGAGACAAAGCCGCTCCAATACTCTCATTACTAGCGTCAGTGTCGAGAATGAACCGACCCTGGGCTAGAGGGTATTTCAATACGGGGGTCTCCGTAAACTTTCTTTTTAGTCCCAGAAAAGCGTGTTCAGCTTCCGGAGTCCATTGGATCTCTTTTTGCTTCCCTGGCTTATCTAGTACTACATACTGTTGCATAGGGTGTGCAATTTCAGAAAAACCCGGGATAAAGTCGCGGTAATACGAACAAAATCCTAGGAAAGACCTTATGTCTTTTATATTCTGGGGGCGTGGCCAATTAGCCACTACCTCCAACTTAGAAGGATCTGCCCGGATTCCATTTCCGGAAACTATCCGTCCTAAGTATTCCACAGATTTGCGAAACAGCTTACATTTTTGAAGTTTGAGTTTCAACCCATAAGATTGAATATGCTCAAATACCTCTCTCAGGTTTTCTAAACATTCAACATAATTCTTTCCGAAGATGATTATGTCGTCTAGATAAACCAAACACTTTTTCCACTGTAGACCCCGCAACATCTGATCCATCATGGATTCGAAAGTTGCAGGAGCGTTACAGAGGCCAAATGGCATTACTGTGAACTCGTAAAGCCCTTGATGAGTGGTGAACGCCGTTTTAGACTGATCGCCACTGTTCATCTTTACCTGCCAATATCCAGACTGGAGATCCAGAGTACAAAACCACTGGTTCCCTCCCAGAGAGTCGAGACTCTCATCGATCCGGGGTATTGGGTAGGCATTCTTCCGGGTGATACCATTCAATTTTCTGTAATCAATACAGAATCGGCAAGTACCATCCTTTTTAGTAACCATTACCACTGGACTAGCCCAAGGGCTTGCACTGGGGATGATTACTTTCTGGTCCATCATTTTCCCTACTTCCTCTTCTAAAGCTTCCCGTTTTACCGGAGGTAGCCTTCGATAAGGAAGGCGGAAAGGTTGATGACCTTCAGTGTCAATCGTGTGTTCTACTCGATCCGTTCTCCCCAAGGGATCTCCAGGTCGAGTAAAGATTGACTCCATCTTTTTCAAAAGAATCCTTAGTTCATGTCGTTCCCCACTGTTTAGTGTGTCTGTCGTCTGAACTAAAGTTTCCAGAGTTTCGTGCAATGGACTCGGAACTGAAAGGGATCCCGTTCCTGTATCGATAGCACTAACCCGTACTTCTTCATAATCATTTCCTATTAAGTCCGACCTTTCCAGTTTAGATTGTTCATCTTCCCCGGTTATTTCGGAAACGGGAATAGGTGTGATTCCCTGTGGACTGGAGTCCACTAGGCCATCCACATGAGCTAGAGTTACCCAGCCCAATGTATCACCCTTCCTTAATTTAATCAACCCGGAGGTATGATTACTTATAGGAATTGATCCTTCTCTGGCACTTCCGATCAGGGTATCCCAGGCCTGTATTCCTTTTTTAGAAAACAGTTCTGGATCTGGCTCGAAAAGTGCATCTCCACGTGGTAAGTCACCTTCCCCAGCTATCAGGACATTAACCATCTGCTGGGGGGGGATGCCCACATCTTGTCGGACAGAAACCAATGAAGAGATCCGTCGACAACTACATTCCACCTCCATTAACTCAGGAAATTTGAGTCGGAGAGTGCCATCGGGTAGATCTACAGAGCCTCCATAGAGGGTGAGAAAATCTACGCCTAATATTCCACTTTCTTCGATATCACTGAGTATGGGACCCCATACGAATTCAGTGTTACCTATTGAGACTGGAATAATCACACTACCATAGCACCTCATATGAGTACCATTAGCAGCTTTTGCCGAGGCTCCAGGAACATGACATTCCTGCGCAAATCCAAGAGACTGATAGAGTCCGTTGTTTAACACAGAGCGACTAGCACCAGTATCCAACAATAGATCTACTTTTCTTCCTTGAATTCTAGCCGGCACATACCAACGACGTCCTCCCAAAGGGGACGGTTGTCTTATAAACCGTGAGATTCCATCTAAGGTTCCAAGATCCCATCCGCGTTGACAAAGCCATTGCAGACAAGGATGCCCGGGTGAAAGATACTTACTACAAATCGTTGCGACCGTATTTTGTATCTTCCCCTTTTCTGGTAAGTTGGAAATATTTTCCTCCTTATACATCTCACAGGTTTGTGTTCCCTGGCACTTTCCTTCCCGGACCGCAGTGTTGCCACTCGCTACAGTCCTCCTTTGTTTTCCGGTTCACCCTGAGAGGCAACCATCAACGCAGGCAGACTACGAGATGTTTCCACCGTAGTAACGTTCCGGGTTTCTGGACAATCTGGAGAGATATGTCCCATTTTGTTGCACCGCCAACAACGTCGGACATCCAGTTGGTTTTTCTCCACCTGATTCAATCTTTGGTTGATTTTGGTCAACAACTTCATAACCTCTGAGGAATTTCCTTCAGGATCAGTGGTTATTGGTTTTGCCTCTGCCACAGAAGGTACATCGCTGTTCCTTCCAAAGCTAGGGGTTCGACCTCTTCCACGTCCCCGTCTATTGAAGCCTCCTCTTCCGAGTACCATCGAGCGGACATTAGAGAGTATATCCTCTATTTCCGCTTCCTGACACTCGTAGGTATCTTCCTCTACTTGTGACCAAGTAGAACCCACTATGTTAACCCGAGAAGTTTTTCCGGGATTAGCATATTTTCCGAATAGTATACACCGTTGTTCATAGGCATCTACTATTCGCAATACCTGCATGAAGTTCATACCGGGCTCCCATTTAGAGATGACTTCCGCTCTCACGTCATCATCTCGAAGTCCTTTTACAAACTGAGTTTGTAGATCTTCATGCAGCGCAGGAGAATCTAATCCCGTCCCTGGGTAAACCTCTAACAACAATTGTTGCAAAGCTAGCCCATAGGCGCGAGTTGTCTCCTCTTTTCCCTGGATCCTCTTTAAAAAAGTGGAACGGGGGTTCAGCGTTACCAACTGACCACAGTAGTATGAGGCTACCTCCACTAACTCATCCCATTCCGTACCACCGGAACGGCGAAAAGCGCGAAGTGCAGCTTCCCCGGGTCCATCTCGCAACGCTCTTTTGAGGTATGGCAATGCATCGACTTTATTCCAGCCATTACATTGTATGTCCTCACAAAATCCCGCGAACCAGTGTTCCCACTCCATTCCTTTCCCGTAAGGTTTTGGAATGACAGCGTTTTTTCTGGCTGCGTTCTCTGGGCGCATCATCGGAACCTTGTCAGCTCTCGCCATTGACAAGTTAAAGATCCGATCCTGTTCCCGGACTTGGTTGAACGAGTTGAACCCTAATTCAGCTATAGCTTTACTAGTACGTTCGGAACTCGGAGAACCCATTCTTGACTCAGAGGGTAGCCGGAAGCTAACCAAAGGAGTCTTTACACCCTTTGTTCCAGATATGAATCTGTTAGGGGTCTTCTCTGGATCCTCTACCCTTCCTGGTGGGGAATATAGATGATCTCTCACATTACTCCAGCCAGCTTGGGACATAGGCATCTGTTGGGATGATTCTGTCTCTGCTAGTCGAACTTGGTCCTTCATGTATTGTACATGTTGGTCCAAACGCTCAATTTTTTCTAGAGTCTCAATCTCGCGAACCGAGAGTTCTTCCAAGTTATGGTGCCTTTGGGCTACCTTCTCGGCGATCTCACGGTTTCGAGCTTCTAGTTCCCGACACATGTCTCTGGCTTCCCTTTCCCTATCAAACTCGGCTAAGAGTTCGGGTCCAAGGAAACCTACAGGAACTTCCTCGGAAGATACCCTTAAGGTATTTTCCGACCTATTCCGGGGAGTACTAGACTCTCCGGGACTATCTGTCTGAGACCCAATTTTACTGAGTCCATCCAGATCCCTTGCGGGGCCATGTCGGCTGTCGGCCGCCGGACTGAAACTCTTCAGGACCGTCGAACTCAGATTCTGAGCGGCGGTTCTCTTCCGAGATTTCTCCTTGCCAGACTTCTGGGTTTCACCCCCTCCCTCTGGTTTTGGAGACTTGTCGTCCTTGCCGGGCCGGAAGAGTTTGTTGAGAAGTTACCTCCCCATCTTCACTCTCCTGTTCAGCCTTAGATCTGGTTTTTATTCCAGATCCGTGCATTTACCGAGAATCCCGGGTTGTGCAAGCAACCTGGGATCCTGGTCACGGCACCAGTGTGGTGGTCGCCGCCTGTCTAGCAGGTTGGATGACCCCAATCCGGAACGCTAGTTCCAGGCAGGATCCCACCCTACGCACTTACGTAGGTTGGTTCGGTTTTCGGTTAGTTTGCACAGACCTATTCACACATAACACAACAACGTCACTTAATAAACAAGGATGTTTATTAATCACTTACTTCCCGGAAAGATCTGGAAGATCTTCCCTACAAGTACAGTACCCTAGCACATGGGTGCTAGGTAACGCTGGGTAGGCCAATCCGGAAGATCAGCCTAACCACCAGGAAGGTTACAAGAACCCGCCTACAAAGTGAGGGCCCAAGGATCCGTTCCGTAGAAGGGACGCGCGAGGACAGCCTGTCGACCTACTGTGAACGCTGAGTATATATACCAAGCGTTACGTAATCCCGGTCTCCACCGCGCCACTCTCGTGTGCGGCGTTGTCCGGAATCACTGCACAGTAAGGATCGGCATATCGCGCCACCTTCCGTGAAACAAACGAACACTGCTGGATTCCCGTCCCACTACAATTGATATTCATAAAATTCATAATTTGTCTGTGCGGTTCTAATTAATCAAAGGAATAAATGACAATTTTCCTTTTAGATTAGAACCCATGGCAATTTCTTGAAAATTGAATATGAAGATCTCCAAGTATTGTAGAACGCATATCTAATTTAATAATTGGGGATCGTCGTTCTAGTTTTTGATTCAGATATTAATAATATAACAATGTTATAACAGTATGATGGATATTAGCCACACAAAACCTGAGTCATTCCGTTTCAATTAAAAGTTTATTGATGATAAGTGATGAGTACAGACAAGCTGATGGTATGAGTGATATATGATTGTATTAAAAACTCAAAATTATAAAAAAATAAAAAAATAAATATGCAGTACTATATGTTTGAATATAAAAAGATCTATATGTGAAAGTAGAATTTCCGACAATTACTTTACAAATCTACATGTATATGACATTCTTCAAAGAGCTACACATGTTGATAGAGATGATATGATATTATTCCCAAATCAGTGCTAAAGATCTATTAGGAGAGTAAGAAACAATATTCAAGATTGGTTCAAGGCGGCCGCTTATTTAACCCGACCAGAGCTAACGTAGTGTGGCTCTGGTGGCCAGTGTAGCAGAGGCCACATGCATATCTCTATACTGTACAGTGAGTTAGTACCAGTAGAGACCCCTGGTGTCAAAGTCGGGCATGAGGCTTCACAGCTAAGTCAGAGCTCAACTGAGAATCCAGTAAAAACTGAATCTGGTACCCGAGTACGCATTGGCAAAATCGAAAACGGACCAGCAGAAAAAGTTGAGGCTGAATCTAGGTCAAATCTCTCACACTCTTGAGATCATATTTTTTCAAATATCTCCGGAACGGATGGGAATTTCTGAATGATTTTTTCACAGGTGGATCGAGCGTTTCAAGCTGGACTCATCCATACCAGTGGACATGCATATGACGTGATTTAATGTAAGAAAATAGAAAATTATTGATTTTGAAAAATGGTAAAACTAGGTCAAATCTTTGGAGTTGTGTCATTTACTTATAAAACAAAATAGAGACATAACTAAAGAATTAAATGATAGCTATATATGT
This sequence comes from Alentia gelatinosa, assembly GCA_950022655.1. Classification (NCBI taxonomy): domain Eukaryota; kingdom Metazoa; phylum Annelida; class Polychaeta; order Phyllodocida; family Polynoidae; genus Alentia; species Alentia gelatinosa. The sequence goes on along the minus strand of OX465584.1, from coordinate 21,255,355 downwards.
TTGCTTTCAGATCTTGTTTAAAATTTTGTTCAGATTGGTATATATTTGGTGTTATTAATTTTTTAGCCGAAGCTGATAAAAGAAAATTCTCCAATTTTCTTAAAATCAATAAAAAACACATTCAGCTTGAAAGTATCGCAATGATACTATAGTCGTCATTAAACAAGATATAGATGTTCAATTCTGATGGATGTTTGATGACCTGTGACTAACCACGCCTTAGGAAATAATTTTTGAAGTTGAGAGATTTCTCTCTCTTCAGTAAATGTCAGTCTCTGAATCTGTATTTCTCAATAAATAAACACACAACTGAAACAGGTAATGGTTGAGTCATAGTAGAACAACTTTCCCGAACTGATTATGATAGCTTTGTTTCAATCAAACCCTAAACATTTATGGGACATTTGATTTAACTCAAAAACAGGAAAATATGGTAAAAAAGGTTTAGAATTGGGTTTGGAGCGCCATCTAGCAGATACTGTATGAAGCATAGTATCACTCTCCCTTGCAGAGGTTTAGCTACAATCCCCATGCTCTCAATGGAATGAGAATGTGAATGGAGAGTGCGTAACTTGTACAGGTGCGCTTGGATCGACCTGCGAAGACAATTTTTGTCTTGTTTTGCCCATTTTGGAATATGTATGTTATTCCACGTAGTTAGATCCTTTTCATAAACCTTTAGGTTATGTCAGCGATCGCCAGTCAAATCTTTTTTGTACAGTAAAATATACAAAAAAACTAAAAGTCAAGGCCAACATGGGGATCGAACTCCCTACACCTGCATCCCTAGCCGAACACTTTGCTGACTGCTCCATAGTGCTAGTTGTATGACGTGGGTCCAATACTTAGTGTGGTGGTGGGTTGGGGAATCAGCGAAGTTTTGAAAGAGCTACAAGATGGGTTCATTCATGTAAAACATGACATGTTTTTTTGTATTGCTTTTACAACTGTAATGCTATTCCTATTGAATAAAACTTTGCCCATGTAAAACTGGTGTTTTGACTTGTATTAGTTAAGATGAGAGAATTTTCTCATATGTACATTATTCTATTTGAGTCTAATAATGATTGATATTCATAAAATTCATCATTTGTCTCTGCGGTTCTAATTAATCAAAGGAATAAATGACAATTTTCCTTTTAGATTAGAACCCTTGGCAATTTCTTGAAAATTGAATATGAAGATCTCCAAGTATTGTAGAACGCATATCTAATTTAATAATTGGGGATCGTCGTGCTAGTTTTTGATTCAGATATTAATAATATAACAATGTTATAACAGTATGATGGATATTTGCCACACAAAACCTGAGTCATTCCGTTTCAATTAAAAGTTTATTGATGATAAGTGATGAGTACAGACAAGCTGATGGTATGAGTGATATATGATTATATTAAAAACTCAAAATTATAAAAAAATAAAAAAATAAATATGCAGTACTATATGTTTGAATATAAAAAGATCTATATGTGAAAGTAGAATTTCCGACAATTACTTTACAAATCTACATGTATATGACATTCTTCAAAGAGCTACACATGTTGATAGAGATGATATGATATTATTCCCAAATCAGTGCTAAAGATCTATTAGGAGAGTAAGAAACAATATTCAATATTGGTTCAAGGCGGCCGCTTATTTAACCCGACCAGAGCTAACGTAGTGTGGCTCTGGTGGCCAGTGTAGCAGAGGCCACATGCATATCTCTATACTGTACAGTGAGTTAGTACCAGTAGAGACCCCTGGTGTCAAAGTCGGGCATGAGGCTTCACAGCTAAGTCAAAGCTCAACTGAGAATCCAGTAAAAACTGAATCTGGTACCCGAGTACGCATTGGCAAAATCGAAAACGGACCAGCGGAAAAAGTTGAGGCTGAATCTAGGTCAAATCTCTCACTCTCTTGAGATCATATTTTTTCAAATATCTCCGGAACGGATGGGAATTTCTGAATGATTTTTTTCACAGGTGGATCGAGCGTTTCAAGCTGGACTCATCCATACCAGTGGACATGCATATGACGTGATTTAATGTAAGAAAATAGAAAATTATTGATTTTGAAAAATGGTAAAACTAGGTCAAATCTTTGGAGTTGTGTCATTTACTTATAAAACAAAATAGAGACATAACTAAAGAATTAAATGATAGCTATATATGTTGGCTTTCAGATCTTGTTTAAAATTTTGTTCAGATTGGTATATATTTGGTGTTATTAATTTTTTAGCCGAAGCTGATAAAAGAAAATTCTCCAATTTTCTTAAAATCAATAAAAAACACATTCAGCTTGAAAGTATTGCAATGATACTATAGTCGTCATTAAACAAGATATAGATGGTCAATTCTGATGGATGTTTGATGACCTGTGACTAACCACGCCTTAGGAAATAATTTTTGAAGTTGAGAGATTTCTCTCTCTTCAGTAAATGTCAGTCTCTGAATCTGTATTTCTCAATAAATAAACACACAACTGAAACAGGTAATGGTTGAGTCATAGTAGAACAACTTTCCCGAACTGATTATGATAGCTTTCTTTCAATCAAACCCTAAACATTTATGGGACACTTGATTTAACTCAAAAACAGGAAAATATGGTAAAAAAGGTTTAGAATTGGGTTTGGAGCGCCATCTAGCAGATACTGTATGAAGCATAGTATCACTCTCCCTTGCAGAGGTTTAGCTACAATCCCCATGCTCTCAATGGAATGAGAATGTGAATGGAGAGTGCGTAACTTGTACAGGTGCGCTTGGATCGACCTGCGAAGACAATTTTTGTCTTGTTTTGCCCATTTTGGAATATGTATGTTATTCCACGTAGTTAGATCCTTTTCATAAACCTTTAGGTTATGTCAGCGATCGCCAGTCAGATCTTTTTTGTACAGTAAAATATACAAAAAAACAAAAAGTCAAGGCCAACATGGGGATCGAACTCCCTACACCTGCATCCCTAGCCGAACACTTTGCTGACTGCTCCATAGTGCTAGTTGTATGACGTGGGTCCAATACTTAGTGTGGTGGTGGGTTGGGGAATCAGCGGAGTTTTGAAAGAGCTACAAGATGGGTTCATTCATGTAAAACATGACATGTTTTTTTGTATTGCTTTTACAACTGCAATGCTATTCCTATTGAATAAAACTTTGCCCATGTAAAACTGGTGTTTTGACTTGTATTAGTTAAGATGAGAGAATTTTCTCATATGTACATTATTCTATTTGAGTCTAATAATGATTGATATTCATAAAATTCATCATTTGTCTGTGCGGTTCTAATTAATCAAAGGAATAAATGACAATTTTCCTTTTAGATTAGAACCCATGGCAATTTCTTTAAAATTGAATATGAAGATCTCAAAGTATTGTAGAACGCATATCTAATTTAATAATTGGGGGTCGTCGTGCTAGTTTTTGATTCAGATATTAATAATATAACAATTAAACCCAACACGGGAAATTGGCATAGAGTATTTATTACTCGAGAAGATACTAAGATGAATTACAAGTCTGTAATAAGTCTGTTTGATATTCAAGTCTATAAAAAGGTATTTCAATCTATTAGAGTTCAGTTAGTCTAGTTGTGGGGCGGGTGGTGGTAAAGAAACACGTCTTATGTCTTTAGATCCTGCCGCCAAAAGATGGCGAAGCGTCGTGACGTCACGAGATGACGTGGCAGTTGACCCCGAGGTCAAGGCCGGCGGATAACAAGAAACTTTCCCGCTTGTTAATTAACACGCAATTTAACAATTACTAACCAATTAAAACCAACACGGGAAATTGGCATAGAGTATTTATTACTCGAGAAGATACTAAGATGAATTACAAGTCTGTAATAAGTCTGTTTGATATTCAAGTCTATAAAAAGGTATTTCAATCTATTAGAGTTCAGTTAGTCTAGTTGTGGGGCGGGTGGTGGTAAAGAAACACGTCTTATGTCTTTAGATCCTGCCGCCAAAAGATGGCGAAGCGTCGTGACGTCACGAGATGACGTGGCAGTTGACCCCGAGGTCAAGGCCGGCGGATAACAAGAAACTTTCCCGCTTGTTAATTAACACGCAATTTAACAATTACTAACCAATTAAACCCAACACGGGAAATTGGCATAGAGTATTTATTACTCGAGAAGATACTAAGATGAATTACAAGTCTGTAATAAGTCTGTTTGATATTCAAGTCTATAAAAAGGCAGAAACGGAAGACTCAACGAGTCTTACGAGAGGTTGAATGTAGCAAGTCAGACTTAGCCAGAGAGGCTGAGAGGGCCTTGGGGACGTTGCCCGAGTTTGCGAGGGGAACGTAGGCCCCGAGGCCTGACTTGGAGGTCCACGTTCCGTGGTTCATGAGGTCCGGGAGGGCCACGTCTGGGGAGGCCGCAGCTGCCTGGGCTGCGCCTCGACGAAGGCTGTGGATGGAGAAACGATCCGAGTTGGGGAGGCCCAGGGCCTTGAGACCCCAGCGGATAAATGAAGTGAGCTGCCTAGCGGTCAGGGGGGATGCCGCCTGACTGAGAAAAGCTGGAGCCCAGGGTGGGGCAGGAAGGGATGCTTCGTACCTGGCCCAGGCTGCCACCGGGCAGGATGCCGAGGCCGTCGGTAGAATTAAAAGGGAGACCGCCGATGACGGATCTCGGATTGTCTTCGAAGAGTTTATGATGACCCTGAGGCCGCCTCTGCCCTCCTGCTGGATGTCTCTGCGCAGGAGGGTGTGAGGGCCAGGACCGAGGGTTGAGGGGCTCACCAGGTTCGAGCCTCGAAGCATGGCCGCGAAGCCGAGGAGTAATGCCGCCCGTAAGACTTGGCCCGGGGGACCCGCTGCCGAGGCCAGGTCCGCGAGGCCGGCCGCGAGGGCAGGGGTCAACGGGGGGGCCTGAGCCGGAACATGTGTAGAGAGACGAGCAGTGCTGGAGATGACTTGTTTTACCAGGGGGTGGGCGAAGACCGCGAGGTCTCCGCCCCGAGCCGAGACCCAGGCCTTAGCTCAGGAGAGGTAGTTGAGGACCGAGGCCGGCGAGGACAGCGAGTTGGCGAGGAACTGGACGTACAGTGCCACATCTTTGATGGAAGGGGATGCTGGCGGCACACCGTATGCTGCCGCAAACGCCAGGTACGCTCTGGCCTGGATGGACTTATTGGCCGCCGTTGCCCTCGAGGTCGCCGCACTCGCCGAGTTGAGCATCTGGTCGTGTAGTGGCAGAGGCTCTGGAATTAAAAGAAGAACGAGAGCAGTGGGTGTGGCACAACAGGTTGGCATTGCACAAGGTTATGCTCGCGGGTCAAGCTCGAGGCCCAAGCCGCAGCCGGCCTCGAGGTCAACCCGCGAGCCAAGAGAAGTGGAAAATCGAGGGCGGCCCCCGAGGTCTGGTGAAAGGAGAGGCGTATGTCTCTGCCCGCCAGCTGGAGCCAGACCTCGCGGGCCACCGCCGCGAGGACGCGGTCCGCGGTCCTGCCTGTAACCACTGCCTCTACCTCGGGGACGAGGTCGAGGCCGAGAACGAGGGCGGTGCCCTCGGGGAGGGTATACCCGAAAGTGGCGCATGTCACGAGAACTGCGCAGGCCTGAGCGTGGGCCTTTTTTGAGATGATTATTTTCATTTCTGGAGTGAGTGGTTGAACAAAATAGGCCTTTTGGCAGACCGCGGCCACGCCCCCTTTTGCGTTAGCTACACAGATATATTCTGTTGGCCTATTGGGGGCTATAATAGCCAGGCCGTTGTATTTTGAAGTGTACGCCGCGTACCAGGCCAGGTCCGCTTTCGCCCCCGAGGACAGGCCTATGAGGCTGTTGTCTCGGACCTTACGAAGGGCGGATAAGAGGTGGTTGGTGAATTTTCTGGCCGGAAGTACACAGGTTGAGATGTATATAAGTTTACCCAGAACAGATTGGAGGCTTTCTTTCGTTATTGCGACTTTTCCCAGCCATTTTTCGCAAAGTTCCCGTATTTCTACGATTTTTGGTCGGGGGATGGAGACTCGGCCTTCAGCCGTATTTATATCGTATCCGATCCATTCGAGTTCGTCAGTCAGGGGAACACATTTTTTAGGTGCGAGAACCAGCCCGAGGACGCCGGCTAGGACCTGAAAATCGCGAAAAGCCCTGCGGGCCTCCGCCTCAGAGGACTCAACCCCTAGGAAGTCGTCTAGGTAAATGAGGGTAGTATGGCCTCGGGCCGCCATCATGTAGACCACCGCCATGGTGGTGCGTTGGCATGCCGTAGCCGATAATCTCGCCCCGAAGGGGGGGCAGAGGTCGACAAAATACTCCCCATGAACTTGTATCATGTATAGGGGGTAGGCTAGGGGGTCAGCTCTGAGCTGACGATATGCTCGTGATAGGTCCGCCTTCCATAGATAGGCCCGAGGGCCTTTTGTTTGAGCGAGAGTGATGGCATCCCTTATTGTGGGAAGGTTGTAGGTGAAACGATCGCCCTCGAAGTTACCCTGGCGGATACCGTCATTGACGCTAGCCCCCGAGGGGAACGAGAGGTCGACTATGATTCTCCTACCCCCGTCCTTTTTTTCTCGTGTCATGATGGGGGATACCTGTGCCCATTCAATGAAAGGGGGGGAGCTAAAGGGTCCCAGGAGGGCCCCATGAGTCAATTCTGTCGCCACATAATTCTCAATTGCCCCAGGAAAGGCCTCCGCTGAAGCATGATTTTTTATTGTGGATATCGGGATAGTGGAGCGAGTGTAGCCCGAGGGCCAACTGAACTCGAGGTAGTCTACTAATCGTTCGTCGTGATAGGTTTGGAGCTCTTTCCTCCATGTCGGGATATTAAGGCCAGATGGGATAGGGACCCTTGGGCCCACGTAGTTTGGAAGGCCGGCCTCCATGGCCTCCATATAAGCTTTGTGATGTACGGGGGTGACCCCTTCGAGGTCTACCGTGGCCCGTGGCCAGAGAGATGCCACCGTGGTGGCATATTCGCCGGGAGAAATATACTGTGGGGGGTTCTCCACCGGGACTGCGTCTGTAGGGATAAGTGGGATAGCTTCCCCCGTGTCTGTGTGGAGGATGCCGGGGCCGCAGCTGGCGGGGCCGCTGGTCGCGGTGCCGCCACCTTGCGGGAAACTGCGGCACTCCAGGACATTGGGCCGGGCGGATATGAAACATGTCTCGTATCATTGATCACATCAGGAACAGTACAACATTTTACAAAGTGAACAAAATTATTCTCGGTCTGAACCGGATAGGCGCCCTCGGGGCTGGAGGGTGTAGGGCAAAAGCCAGAAACAAGCCCGGAGGCTTGAACAATGCCGCGTGGGCGAGAGCAGAATGTGCTTGGAGCGCAGGGAGTCGTCCCTGAGTGCCCGTTATTGAGAGGCTGGGGCAAGCCTAGCGCCGAAAAGGGGGGGGAGCACCCCCCTCCCCCCCATTTGCATTTGCAGCTGCGTGGCGTATCTTAATACGGCAGTCCCTCTCAGCATGAGGGTGGTAGGCCGAGAGATTGAAAAGACAATAAGAGCATATGTGGAGTTGTTTCTGGCCTGATTTGAGGTGGCCGTTGGCCTGTTGACAGGCCCCAATGTTAAAAGGTTTACAGGGTGGGCCCCCCCTGAGGTCTTGCTTATCCGCTTGTTTTTCTGATTTTTCTGACTTTTTACTACCCCGAGGGTTATTCGTGCCGGATAGTTTGCCCAAAGGGGAACGAGAAATTGAGACTCTGAGCATTTGAATCTTATTCGTATCCTCCCAGGCCTTGGTTAGGCGGCCTTCAGAGATAAGGCTTAATATCTCCTCTGACCATGCCCTGACCTGTTCGAATTGGTATTCCCTGGCATCCTCTAGGATATCTTTGATGTGAGAAAGGGTATGCGAGGCCCAGTCAGTCGGATAGGCTGGGTCCTCGATTAGGCGGAAAAGACCCCAGAGGTATTCTGCAATATTGAGATCATTGAGAGTGGTTTTAGCTTTCTCTGGGCCCCGGAAAACATATGTCTGGGAGAAAAACGAAGGCTTCTTACCTGCTGTGGCGAAGGCATGAGGAGTCGCTTCTAGTAGCTTCACGACCTGAGCCTGAAGCGCTTCCACGCCTGCCGCCTCTGCAAGGCTCGTTGGAAAAGGCGCGAAACCTAGCGTGCCTGGATCTCTGGGGTTGCGGGCGGCTGCTGGGGCCTCTGTCAACCTTTGAGTGGACGGGGAGACAACCTTGTATGGAGCAAACCGTGTATCCGCCCGAGCTGGTCGCCCTCGAGGTCTCTTGGTGATTATCGGGGATTCACTGTCTGAAGCACTTGTTACTTCTGATGTGCCTGCTTTGTCTTGGCCTTTTGCTGCCAAGGCGTGAAGCAGGCTTTCCATTTCTGCAAACTTATCCCCGAACGCTTCGATTTTTTCGTCCAGCGCTGTTACTTTTTCATCCAGGTCTTTTTGTTTTACCCCTCTGGTCCTACCCGATCTTGTGATGTCTGCAGCGCTACGCATCAGAAGTCTGTAGCATGTGTAAAGCCCAATGCCCATCTACCGATTTCGGAACATTCATGTACCTTTGTCGGCGACAAACGGACGGTAATTTGTCTCAGGTGAGGCATCCTAACGAAGTTGGCCACAGTCGGTAGATGTAGGACAGCTAGGCAAGGGTGACCCACCGATTAGTAGACTGATTTGCACAGGACTAATACCCACCAACTCCTCTCCTCGGTGTCCGTCCGTCGAGCAAAGGGTTACGTAATTTGCTTGCGACAAGTTCACTGACTCCTATACGATTTGCGACCTAATCGTTCAACTCATAATCCGAAGATGGGAATTGGGCTTAAGGCAGTTACATCATGAGGAGTGACCAGTGAGGTGATGTATCCATTTGCTGGCAGAAACTGTAATAATTATCTTAATGTATCGGCAGGGGAATGCCCTGGGGCATTTCCGCGGGTACGGCAGTAATTAGCAACGCGTGCGCGGCTGGGTCTCAGTGTGACAAACAACAAATCTCTCTTTTTTTCACTTAAATGGTTTTCCACAAGCGCCCAGTCATCATGTAGGCTATTAAGAAAAGCCCTTCGTAATACACAGAGGAGGGTGAACTACCTACCAGAAATACGTAGATTACAGAGACATATCAACCGCGAAATTCACAAACTTAAAGCTAAAAAAATTGTAAAAACCCTAGAGGGTAACAGGAAAAACCCAAAAAAATTCTGGCGTGTGGTAAATCAAGAGATATGGCAAAGTAAACCTACAGAAAAGGGCCAAGTTCCATTTGAAAAAAACAAAGGACCAATAGACATGAATCTGTTTTTTGCGACTATTGGTGAGCAACTTGCTACTGCCTGCCTGGTGAATAATGAAAGAAACTTTGTATATAACAGAACAGCGGAACAACATGAGATTTTCTATCTGGGTGAAATCACCAAAGAATGTGCATTAACACATATACTAAACCTGGAGAATGATAAATCTACTGGAATCGATTACTTGAAAATCTCCACACTGAAGAAAATCTTAACTTGTAACCCAGCAATTATAGTCTCTATGTTCAACATAATGGTAAGAACCTCAATCTTTCCACCGTCACTTAAGCAAGGTATAATCACTCCCCTCCCAAAAACTGGTTCTTTATTGGATTTTGGTAACTGGCGCCCCATATGCGTACTGCCCACAGTTTCGAAGCTTCTAGAGAAATTAATACACGAACAGTTTATGGGATTCCTATTAGAGAATAACATCATATATAAATACCAGTTTGGCTTTATGCCGGGTCGCTCTACCAATCAGGCAATCTTTAGAGTACTTAATATTTTAAGTAACAACCTAGAAAGAAAACTGTTGAATCTATGTGCATTCATTGACGTACGCAAAGCGTTCGACTCGGTCGACCATACACTTTTGATAAATTGTTTCATACACTCAGGAATAGACACTGACACTGTCAGACTGTTTACATCTTACTTAACAGAAAGAAAGCAGAAACTAAAGTGTAATGGCACAATTAGTGACCCTCTACATAATAAATACAGAGTCCCACAGGGATCAGTGTTGGGTCCTGTGATGTTTATTTTGTTTGTTACCAGTATTTTCGAGGTTTTTGAATATGCGCATGCCAGTATGTACGCCGATGATCTGGTTATGATAGTGTCTGGTAAATTGGAAATCGAAGTAATACGTATGATGCAGTATGACCTGAATCAAATGCATAAGTGGTTTAAATCTCGGTTGCTAACGGTAAATGTGGAGAAATCCAAACTTATGTGGGTAACAAGAAGCAGTCAATGTAGTACTGATACTACGTGTGCTATAGGAAAATCCAGCATGGAATTTGTCAGAGAGTATAATTACCTGGGCATTACCCTAGATCAGAAACTGAAAATGAAAGCCTATCTCAATAAAACACTTTGCGAAATTTGTAGAAAACTGTATAAGTTAAGAAAACTACGTTACTTAATGAATCATTAGACGAAATATATGAAATATGCAGGGTACGTCCCCTACATGTTAGACAAGCAATGCACCTGCTATCTGTCATAACATGGTGGTCCAAAAACCCGGAAAACATCCTACAAACAGGAACACAAGTAACAAGAATGACGAAAAAAACCCAAATAAAGACAGTGAGACCTAGGACAGAAATGTATCGAAATTGTCCACTGTACCGTGGTATGTTACTTTGGAACTTGCTTCCTGTAGACGCTCAACAGCTGAACTCTGTTGCAAAACTGAAAACTTTCCTAAAAACTTTCTTGCAAAGTACAGATATACTCCCTCACATACCGGTTTAATTAATTACTATTGTAAACAGGTTTTGTATCATGAGTTAAATGACCATAAAGAAACTGAAATGTATACCATATTTACGTAATTAAGAGCTAGAATAACTGGTGAGACTCGGAATACTGCTTTTTGTAATTGTCCTGTATTGTCCTGTGATGTTTAATATTGAGTGTCACCCCTGCACCATGCGGTGATGGATTTAAGTCATGTAGCCGTGGCTACGGCAGGAGAATGCCTGGAGGCATCTTTGTTAATAAATGTTATATTTCATCAATAAATCGATGGATTTTCATTTCTATTTCAGGGTATGGAAAGGGCTTAATAACTGCATTTGAATTTGATATCGAATGTCTCCATAGTAAAGTTCATATACCACTTTAAATCCCTGGCCTCAAGCTACTGAAAAACAACCCCTTGGTCTCCCCATCAGGTGGTAGGGTGGTCAACTCTTTTTTAAATTTTCATTTTTAAAACCTTTCCAGGGGGCTGCTGAATAGAACTCATTCACTTCTGGTGCTGATGCTGGACGATACGATACACCCAAGGATAAAAGACATCACGGACAATGTTTTTCATTCAGTGTTGTATGACAAAATAGAAGATATCTTCTAAAAGAACGTATTTGTATGCAACACCCTATAAGACTAATACCTAGTTACTCTTATACGTCAATTATATTATGTTTACAACACATTATAGAAAGACATGGTTAGTGTGTCTGAATGGAATCTGTTCAGAGAGATTTTGGACAGTAATACTCATCGAATTCGAAGAATGAGGTGGGTATTTCTGACTAAAATATCGAGGAACAGATGGAATTCAGACGCACTCACTATGTATTTTTATTATTATATACCTAAAATCATTAAAAATGCCATTCTAAAACTTACTAAATAGAAGAATGAGTGGTCACGTGGTACGGAGGGTAGTATTATATATATTACGCCACAGTGTGGACGAATGAAATCATTACTACTAGGGCGTCAACATGAGGCATTCGTGCACCGGTATATAATAACATCCTGTACAACACTGTTGCCCTAAAGACAATTCTAAGATATTTTTTGTCGTGCGTAGTTTATTCAACGGCCCCCAGGATTGCCCAACAAATGGACGTCAGTTTGGATGGTAAATGATGGCAGGTGTTCTATCATTACCAACTACCATTAACAAAAAGGCATCTCAGACCTTGTTGAATAAGAAAATTATCGCTTTCGAGGTTTCGCGAGCGAGCGGGTGAATGAACTCGCGATAACATACGCGATAATTGTCCATCTGCGTTGAATAAGACCTATTGCTTTTGGTACCCCCTGATTGCTCGACTTGTCACTCGCTGTTTCACTCGCTTTTCGCCAGGCACAAGCAGGCTCACTCTCCATCAGATCTTTTGTTGTATTTAGCCTTACCAGGGTGCAAAAGGTAAGCTTGGATAATGTAGCTCCTCACGATACGGGTCAAAGTAGGGTTAAAGGTCACTCAAGTGATAGGGAAACTGGGAGGGGGGGGGGGGGGGGAAGGACTTGATTTGATATCAAGCGAAGCAGTGTGTACCTGTCACAAGAAAGTCTAGTGGTGCAGGGCCCAGTTCGAACAGTGAAATGTGTCTCACACCTGAGGTAATCATTAGTAAAGGATGATATTAAGTAAATATGTCTCTCATATGTATAGAATTATGCGCTCAAAATACCATTAGAATTGTATGAGATTTAGTGCACAAAAATCAGAAATTCTTATTACTGTTTTGACCAAAAGGTTAGGGACTAACCTATCGATTTTGAGCAGCTCAGTGAACGAAAAAAGTGACCCCTGGGCGAGCGATAATTATTCTTATCCAACACCTTTTCTCACAGTTTTTATCACTCGGGCCCAAAGGCTCGCATAAGCCAGCGATAATTAAGTGATGCAACGTAAACGTCAAAACCAAATGCTGGGTAAGTAATAATGTTCTTATTCAATAAGGGCAAGTGATGATTTTCTTATTCAACAAGGCCCAATAAGGTATTGTATACAAATCCGTTCATTTATAAGATGTCTTCTCTTTTGTCATACAACACTGAATGGAAAGCATCGTCCATGATGTAGTTTATCTTTGCAGTTATCGTATCGTCCAACACCAGCACCAGAAACGAACGAACTTTATTCAACAACTCCCAGGTTGTAGCGCACCACGGAAGATCGGCGTCAAAATGGTCGTTTGGAAAGATTTTCCTATAAGTAGTAGTAGTAGTAGTAGTAGTAGTAGGCATGGTGTTTTCTAGAGACAACAACCATTATAAGCAATAAATAAATATTTTGGAGCATCGCAGTAGGTTATGCACAAGTAGGCTGAGTGGTACAGTGTATGTTTCACAAATATAGTCAAATGTTTCTCAGGATCAAGTTGACCCAAAAAGAATTATGACATTTGGGATATATGTACACCATATATATATATATAGAACCTCCTGCTCCAAACATCTTTTTCGATTTGGATAGGTTTTAACATATGAAAAAGAGCTATGACCAGCCATTACACCTGCCAACAATGTCGTTGCGACACTTTCACAGTCACCAACAATACCCTACGATTGTCACTACTAAAGCAAAGCCTCAGAGCATCTATGATCGTACGTCTATAGGACACTGACGCCTGGAAACAGTCATTATTAACGATTTTCCTGACTGAAAACCCCCTTGGACTGTGCTATGTGAGTCTGAGAGCCGAAGGCGCTAGTTCACATATAGAACAGTTGTCTTTATTCACAGAATCAATATACACTTAAAGCTACAGATGTCTTATATATATATATATATATATATATATATATATATATATATATATATATATATATATATATATATAGAGAGAGAGAGAGAGAGAGAGAGAGAGAGAGAGAGAGAGAGAGAGAGAGAGAGAGAGAGAGAGAGAAATACCCATCGTTTGTTCCTCAAAGGACATTTAATTGTCACGAGCCGCCACTGGGCAAGATACACTAACCATTCATGGAGTGATATTTTAACGGTTTCTGTCGTAGTATAGGTGAGCATTGGTGGTGGCGCTGCCATAGGATTCCTAACCCAGGTGAGGCATGCGGCCATTGAAGGGTTAATTGGGTATAGCAATTGGCCGATGGTGATAAAGAGTCACTACCTGATTTTTTGTGTGTAAAATTGAAATTCAAGTGGAATGATTTTACTGACCGCTCACTATTGAATAAGTGGTATGCATGTATTATTACAGCAGTAACCCTAATGCTTACCCTTGACTTCAAAATATTTTTACAGTAAAGAAATCGGGCATTGTTGCCATTCGTTGCCTTTATCAGTGCAGAAATGGCTTGTTTCCATCAACCGATATCTTATCGAGTCTCTCATTTCATCCGTCGACGTTTCTCATGATCAAGTTGACCCCAAGAAAATTCGGAAATTTGGGATATATGTACACCACATATATATAGAACCTCCTGCTCCGAATATTTTTCAATTTCGATAAGTTTTAACATCTGAAAAAGAGTCTGATGGATCTATGTCAGTAAACAACCGATGGATACACAGCTTCCGCCAGGCTCGCCAGTGACCAGACTGTATCCACGTCCCTCGGCACTTCCTCCTGGTCACGTGACATGGTGAGCTGACTTCTCCACTCATCTGACGTCAGCCAAGAGTCCTGACTATGACACCAGCAGTTTATTTCCATCGCCTTGTAGATCTGTGGACCTGGGAATCAAACAACCACATGTCAAAACCACGTCACGTTCAGCTTTTTAAATTAAAGATGATAAAAAGCAAATATACTCAGTTAATGAATCCAAAAGAGAAAGCCCCGCCCAGCATGAATGTGAGCATGCGTGTAGCGGGGCAAGAAGGTACAATTATCACCTGGAGGGGAGCAGTGTGGAGCTCTATGTACGGGCCACCTACATAGCCCTTATAACACTGGCGACCTTTGCGACCTTGCGTCGTGTATGAGTGCGACGTGTAATGCTACAGAATAGGCTAGCTTGTTAGAGCATGCTTACACGCGCTATATACATCATCTAGAGTTTAGAGTGGTCACATTATATACACTTCCAGCGTGCTTCCAGAAAAATTTCCCTTCACCATCTGTGTACTATTCACTGTGATAGTGGGAAGGGAGCAGGGGGCCAGTGTCTTAGAGTTTTAGATGTATGCTCAGCTGACCATGACCAACCACCTGAGACCGAAAGACCTCATTGACCCACTGGTGATTGATATATTTGGATCCTCGACTAAGGCAATTGCAGAAATGGTAAGTTGACTTGGTGCAAGTGGGTTACAGAAAGCTATCCATAGACTGAATGTAACTCATGTAATTGTTATTCATTTATAATTGCACGCTCATTCATCAATGATGAATATTCTATTTGCTCCTTGTCTCAAACTTGAGGCGTCCTCAGCGCCCTGACCAGCCGCATATATAAAGCCAGAGCCTCTGGCTGGTGATCTAGTCAAACATCGCCGGTAGGAGAGTGAACACACCTCTACCTGTTGACACACGCGGGTGATTACCGACCAGCAGTAGGCTATGCTGACCAGAACAAGAAAACCTGGTAACTAATACAATATTTACTATACCAATGTATACCTGTGTACCTGTATATATGTGTATCTCTATTTACACAAGATTGTCTTACTGCATTGTGTATGTATTCTAATGAATTTCCAAGGCCATGTGAGAGAAAGGGTCCAACTGGAGTGCAGTGAGCCATAACTGGTGGGTCAAGGCTCTACTGGTCCTGTACAGGTTATTTTTGTGGAGAGGGGATGGTGGGTGGGAGGAGGTATGTATAGGCTCTGTGTATCATGTTACTTTCTATGTATCTGTATGTGTTTCTGTGTATCTTTATTAGAGCGTGCTAAATACATCATCTAGAAATTATAGGGTTCCATATAGACTTTCAGGGTATTGCATACAAATTATCTCTTCACTATCTACGTGCTATTCACTATGATATTGATAACAGAGCAGGGAACCAGTGTCTCAGGGTCTTAGAGGCGTGCCCAGCTGACCATGACCAATCACTCAAGACCAAAATACCTCAAGACCCATTGGTGCTTGATGGGTTTGGATCCTACATAGGCAGTTGCAGAAATGGCAAGTTGACTGCGTGCGAGTGGGTTACAGAAAACTATCCATAGGCTAAATCTAACTCAAACCTTTTAATTGTTATTCATTTTGACTGCACGCTCATTCATCTATGATGAACATAATATTAGCTCCTAGTCTGTCTGTGTATGCGCCTATACCAAGGACACCTATAGGGCTGTCGTACATATAGCTAGTCTTTAAGATACAGTATAATAAGTTGTGATTTTAATTGTATTCAGTTTTTTTTAAACAAAATGGCTGGTCATGGTGGACGAGAAAGGAATATGCAACCTGTAAGTTCCAGGGTACCACAATGTGAACTGACCACCATTGCCTGGCTGGCTGGCTCCTTTATACCCCACACAGCGCCGACTGCGACATGGGGACGGGGTGAGCGGCGGGGGTCAGGTGCACAACACACAGGCTGCCCTCTTACCGTGTGAGAGGGCGGCGCTATTTTTTTTTTTTTATAAATTATCATTAAGAATAGTTCCCGTGTCTCAGCTTTTGAGTAGTTGAGAGACACCTGTAAGGAAACCCGGGCCCGTTAATAATCTAGGATCGTACATGAAGACCATCTTCTGTACCTTGTACAAGGGTTATCGTTTAATAATATTTATATTTGTTCGCCAAGACAGTATTAGCCGTCCATACGGTCGTCCATCAGTTTGGAATTAAGTTGACACACATCGTCCCTGGGTCTCTATGGCATACAGAAAAGGGTATACATGTAGGATCCAAGATTATTAAACGGGTCCCAGGCTCATGGTTACTACTGACAACACTTTCAGAGTCATAAGTAGGCTATGATTTAAGATCGTGAAACGACTATGTAACTTTGCATATTGTCACTTAGGAATGTGTCATTTATCCTCAGTATTAAGTGGGTGTTCGACTGGCCCGACTTTCGCCGATTTGGTAGCCAGACACTCGCAGATCATTATCGGATGCCTTACAGTTTCTCAAGTCTTTGATAATGGACATTTATTAAAGTAGTATTATCAGAATTGAATACATTACAATATGCGACATCCCTTTAACCCTTTCTGGCAGCGCAATGCCATATGGCATTCCCCTGGCCATGGCAGGACAATGCCATATGACATTCCCCTGGCCATGGCATATCCCATATGGAATGGATGAACCTTACTGTATTTGTTCCTTTGTAAATTATCGCAGAATCATAAAAATTATATGACATATAAGGCTAAGTGTTGCCAGTAAGTCCTTAAAATATCCGTAAATTCGGATAAAAATGGCAAATTGACTGGAATTTTTAAATTTTTAATTTCTTTTAATGATATTTACTTCAGAAGCCGGCCATACAAAGGCCACAATTAGTTCTGGTGCCTGCTATAGAATGGGTACATGGTGAATGATGTGTGGCCCTTGAAGGGTTAAATATAAAGGCCCAAGAACAATCGATCGGGTGAGAATTCGACCTGGTGGAGCACCCCCTTTACTCAGTAATCACAGGATTGCTGTGGGTTGAAATAATGATAGTGTGGAATAATACCATCGTCTTACGTTGTTTTCTGTCTATTCGGGACACTATTCGCTCGTCTTCCACGCTGGCGCCTGGTCCCGGGAATGCCGTGTAGAATGGGATAATGGTGTCGCTGAGATCCAGTGTAGTGTTTCCTGGACAGAAGTACATGTAGCAGTGGGTAGGAATGAGAGTACATCAAAAAGGCTCTTTTAAACTGGCGACGATAAGTGGCATCACCGGCGACCCCTGGGAGTGTCTGTGATTCGTTGAGGTCATGGTGGAGATTAGGGGGGTTGGAGAAGGCAAGAGGTGCCGCCCTCTTTCCAGGTATGGTGTCCAGGATAGGAAAGCCACGTTTATTGACCATATCAAGCCATGGCTGCCTTTCGTCCATCGCCGCCGTCCCACTGTCCATGCACAGGGCGTGTACCCAAAGGCATGCTGTTAACAACGCCAGCCACATCTACAAGGAAGACAAACAGGCTTTATACTCTCTGAACAGAAACATGACCGGAGTATGTGTAAATGCTTGTGAATGGTGTCAGACGCAGCTAGAGTAAAGATGATGAAGGCTTTAATCTACGAACATGCACGGCAATATATATCTGCGTTTTCGTTTTCGTTTCGTTAGTGACCGTTTTGAGACCATCGGGTTCCAGAGACACATGGTCATAATAATAGCGACCATTTTGAAGGGTAAAAGGTCTTGGTCACTCGTGACCATTTGGTGACCATTTAGCCTAAATGGTCTCAAAAATAGTGACAGGGTCAGACATGTCATACATGTATGATGTTTATACCAAGACTTATAAAAATTAAAAGATATTTGCAGTGGAGGATTTTAAATGGATGTCATACCTTTATCCCAAATTAAATAATTGATTATTTTATTCATAAGAATCGTTTCACCAAAGCCAGTGACAACTGCTGACACTGCTCTGCTTGACTGCCTTGTGTACATCCTACTGCAATACTCAACCCTAAGTTGGTGTGATAGTCTCATACCTTTGGTTGGCATATTTCATTTTATACACTTCCACTCTACCAAATGAAACAATATTTACTGTGATGAATTATCCAAGTCTGTTACATCTAATTCCAAATTTCATAATTTTCTGATGAGCAATATATATATGAGACATGTTTTTGTTTTTGAATGGGCCTTGGGCCAACAGTGATCATGCCAGCCCAACAGTAACCAGGTCTGAGGAACACTTTGTGGTCATGCCAATCCACCACACATCTTAATGGGGTATTTTTTGGTGCTTAATTGCAGAAACGTGGTCAACTGCCCCGATATTAGGTGACCTTCCGACGCGATTTTGATTTTTTGTCGGGAGGTGCATGATAGACCATATCGGAGCCACATCGTAGTAGGTGGACGCCAGGGGCCTGTTTTTTAGTCGTGACTCTTTCCTATAGTGACCAGTTAGTGACCGTCTGGAGACCTTTGGGTTCCAGAGATGCGACGTCATAACATGTGCGACCACTTTCAGGGGTAAAGTGTCGTGGTGACGGTTTTGGGTTCCAGAGTTGTGACCATTTAGCCCAAATGGTGGCATATTTCATTTTATACACTTCCACTTTATCAAATGAAACAATATTTACTGCGATGAATTGTCTATATCTGTTTTATCTAATTCCCAAATTTCACAATTTTCTGTTGAGTAATATACATGTGAGACATGCTTTTGTTTTTGAATGGGCCTTGGACCAACAGTGATCATAACAGCTGAATAGTGACTGGGTCTGAGGAACACTTTTTGGTCATGATCACTGGTTTGGTCGCCCAACTGGCCACTCTTTTGTGATTACTACAAATAAAGACGTCGCTGTCTTAAAAACAGGCCCCAGGCCTAAGGCTGATCGTAGATATGGTGTCGGATCCCTCATGGAAATGGTCGTACATTTGACATACATCGTTATTGCTCGTGACACCTTCATATTGAAGGGTGGGGGGAAATAGTAACAAACTTTTCACAGGTGGTGCCACCATATGACAATCGTCTAGGCTTTATCATCGTTCCTTCGTTATTGAACGAGCCTTATATCATACTCTCGTAAGGAATCAACTCTGAGTGAAATAAAAAAAACCTGAGTATAGCTGATATACTTGCAAACCGAAAAATTCATAATTCATTGTGATTCACACAGGATTCATATTTTTTATCTGTTGATTAATTAAAAAAGAATAACAGTGAGTAAAAACATTAGAAGCTCAAATGGTCAAAAGGTGTATGCTGTCAAACCACACAATTCTAAGGAATGGATAAGATCATTACGGAACATGTAAAAATAGGATCAGAAGTAAGAACGATTAACCCAGTTAAGAAGGCTCTAGAAAGTCAGGTACTGATGCATAGTCAACGGTAGAGGTGCGTACTATGAATAGCTGCTGAGTAGAATAAGATTACGAGTGTATTATAGGGCATATAGCCCATGAGCCATGGGGGCTGCCATGACGCCCCCCGAGTAGGTGTTCTTCACTAATGGAGGTGAAAAAGTAGGTGTTCTTCACTAATGGAGGTGCAAAAGAAGTGAGTGATAATTGGGAAAAGTCAAAACTTTGGCCTTGCTCACATATGTGTATATTGTGTTCAATGTGAAAAACATCATGTCCTGGGTTTGATCTTCATGTCATCCTGCTCTGGGATGGGTGTAGAGAGTCAAGGCAACCATGGTAAAACATCAAAAGGCAGTTAGATTTCGTAAGAACAAAGAGCCAGAATATAGATCTGTCCCCCTATGGGGCCTGCCATACAGCTGGCCACCTAGTGACTGCTTCATGAACTAACAAAGGCTCTGTCCCCTATACACTCATTATCATTGTCATATAATACTTATGTCTGTGTGGCTAATGTGCACGGATTGTATGTCCACCACATTCATATTGTCATCCTTATGCTTACTTGTGTATGACTAAACTCTTGCTCCATAAAACAAAAATGATGAATAAAGTTTCCTCCTTAGGTGTAGCTTGTTGGCCCAAGTTTGCTTTTGAAACTGGTCTAACAGTTCAGGATCAACTGACAGTACAATGATTGCAAGTGCCTTTTCCTACTGGTTGGGAAAATTCACCAAATTTTCTGCATCAGCTGGTGTAGGCCTGGTTTCAGTCCCATTCACGATGCTCCACAATCATTCCTTCATGAGTGCCATTTGACACTGCACTCTCTACATTGGATAGTTATCCCCTTTCAATCGTCCCGGCCCCAAATCCACTACAGCTGCACCACCTGGGGCCCTTTTAATAATGACTGTACAAACGTCAGACTGGAGGAGAAATGACATTTATTTCGACATGTCAAAGTGCACAGAAGTAATCAGATGTGAACAGCATAGTAACAGAAATACTTGGTAAAGAAAGTCATTTTGATTTGTAGGGAGGGAGGGTGGTAAAAAGCCTCCTCAAGGCAAGACGATGGTAGACTCTAGTACAGTCTGTTATCACCAGGGCCAGGGCTCACAGGCTCAAACTAAGACTGTTAAGGGGTTCCATTTTGAGGCAGGGATTCCTGCCTCTGCTGGTACTCAGCTACCCTGAGTGAGCTGCAAGTAACCAGTGTGTTACTCTTCAAGCATAGGTCCTAGAGTAGCTCTTGCTGGGCATGCACCAAATAAATTGATCAGCTTGGAGAGTTATAATGATTTGCCAGAATTGTGGTATTCTCCGGCTTGAGTTTGTGCTAAAATTAGAACCACCAATCATGAAATTCCTTTTGCCCAACACCCAGAGGGAACTGGCGAATGGGAGCTGTGCTCTGTTAGACCCTTACAGACCGTAAGCCTGAGGCAGCGCGGTTTGTAAACCGACTAAGATGACGGGAGCGGATTGAATGACGTCATCGATGGGCGGGAATTCCGCTAGGTGGTGTAGTAGAAAATAGGAACACCAGATGGCGTGGTGGATGTGGTAGAAAGTCTTACGTTACCGCCATTACATCTCACCAAGTTCCTCACAATTTAGGATCATAGATCTATGAAGACCCTACTCAGTGAGGTCGTCAGTAAGTGTTGAATAAAGTTGACCCACATCGTCCGTGGGTGTCTCCATGGCATACAGAAAAGGGCTCAAATGTGTGATTCTAGATTATTAAACGAGCCTCAGGAATAGGAGGTGATTAAAGCTAATATAAAGCAATTAAGCTCTGCTAATTAATCCTAAGGAATAAACCCCGCCCACACGGCCATGAGGCTTGCGCATATCAGGGCATATCTCGAGTGAGGTGAAAGAGGGTGGTTGTGGCCCACTAGATTCTAGGTCAACTCTCGACTGTGGAAGTATCCCAAGGCGCTATAAATATCATGTAAGGAGGTCAGGGTGAAGGTCGGGGTTTGCCGCGAATGCAGTCATTGGCTACTGGGTGTACTCTATTCCTTATATGGCAGTGAGTGTAATGGGACAACTCCATGCAGCAGCGGTCCGGTCGCGATGACATGAGCTGTAGAGTCTGACCTAGACCACCTATAAAACCATTCTGAGTACTGTGTACGCTTCACTGACTCTCTGAGTGTCAGTGAGAACACATACACCCGGCTGTGTTTAGTAGAGTGAGACTGGAATACACAACTATACAACATGGCATATTGTTAGAGTGAGTATAATGAGTTATACTTTATAAGTTATACCTTATAGTTATAGATTTGGATTGGGTTATTATAATTTATAACTCTGTGTGTGTTTTACCAGTGTCTGTAGAGCCATGCCTGCCTGTCACTGTGTTTGCGATTGGAGCTGTGACTCTGTGAGCACATGTGTGTCTGTCACACACAATGTGGACCTGTGTGATTCTGTGTGTGCATACTGTATCTGTATGTCTGTGTATCTTCCTATCTGTATCTGTGTCTGTCTGTTTATCACCCTGGTTAAGATCGTCCCCAAATCGGCCCCGAGTCGGCTGCATTGGAGCACCACCTGTAACTAAACATCGCACCGCTATAGGTGCACTGGACGGTATAAAACTCATGTTTTGATGCAACTTGGAATAGCCTATAATTTAGAAAATTAATCCCAATGGCTCTATCAAGAAAATACTCCTATTTTGAATAAACGCCATATTTAATGCGGGTGTGGTCGGGATGAGAATAAATCTTATAGGTAACTGGACCGATGGCACTACGGACCGATAGCACCTCTTTTCAGTTTTACCTGGACTGATGGCACCCGTGCCTGGACTGATGGCACTACTTGCCTAGACTGATGGCACCCCCTCACTTTTTACCTGAACATGGGAACCACCTGATATATAAAGAATGTGATATACAATAGTCATGTAATAATAGGTGTTTTCTTCTGATTTCTGAAAAAAAAACGTCATTGATTTCATGACCACTTGGCCACGGAGCTGCTACCCCGCTGCTACCGGGGCCGGCACCGAGGCTGCCGGGGCCGGGACCCCAGCTGCAGTAGAAACACAAATGCGTCACACATATACTTCTTATATATGTGACGCACTTGTGTTTTTACTGCAGGTTATACTTAGTCTGTGATATCAGCTCGTTGAATATCAACTTGGGGCATGTGTGAGGTTAGGAAACAAAATGCCATCAACGTTCAGAGATGAACATCGATATTTACTGGTAAAGTAAACGATTTTGCAATTACATACCTTTTTGCCATATCTGATATATCAAAATAGCTTAGCCAATTTAGGGCACTTGTCGAGAAACGTTGGGTGAATCTTTTTTTCTCTTCAAAAAAGCATTCATCTGTTTCCAGACGATCTTCCACGCCGGCGTCAATACTGATTGACGCCAAAAATGATTGAGCTCACGAAATGACATTATAGAGGTGCTACCTGTAATATAACTTGAGACCTGTAGATGAATACAAACAAGAATTCAGAGGCTGAAGTACGATATGGCGTCGTGGTAGCGTTGTTCTCATGCTGAATTATGCTTAGGCACTACCATAATACAGAAGTTCAGTTATATCGTTACTACGTCCGACGAACTCAAGATACTTCACGAGCACTCAAGAGTTAATCTGTCACTCGTACTAACTGGAGAGATGGCATTTTTTCCATGTTGAATTCATCACCGGTAGGATTGTTTATCCTACCCCTAATAAAAACGCCTTAGGCTTATCATGGTAAATAT
Organism: Alentia gelatinosa; assembly: GCA_950022655.1. Taxonomy (NCBI): domain Eukaryota; kingdom Metazoa; phylum Annelida; class Polychaeta; order Phyllodocida; family Polynoidae; genus Alentia; species Alentia gelatinosa. The sequence continues at coordinate 21,231,988 of OX465584.1, read as the reverse complement.
TGATGTCACGGATGTGACATATGGGTTTAATTTTTCCCTTTCCTGTGGTTGGGTTGGAAAAAATACACTGCACAGTCATTCACACACGGATGTGACATATGTCCCTACTTTCTAATATTCAAAAATCGTGGAAACCTTGTAGGAAAAAATTCTAGGCGCCATTCGTTTGACTTTGAGTTCATTTATGTCACTCATTGTGTTGGCTCCATAATGTCACTCGTCGAAGACGAGTGACATTACGGAGCCAACATTTCTTTTAGTTAACAAAGACTCTCTACTGATTTTCACGTGACTTCTCAACCTTCCTCTACAATAAACTTAATAAACCTTCATTTCCAAGCTCCTTCCCCGCGTCATCATTATGGAGCCAACAAAATGTGTGACACAAATCATCTCAAACTCAAACTCGTGACGTCTCTTGATATTATCGACAATTACGGAGGAAACTTCGAAGACAAGAAGAGATGGAAACACTATTTGAACTATGGGTAAAAGGTCCTGCCTCTTCTGACTCCTTGATTTGCTAAATGAATAAATCCTTTTCTGTAATATTTTACAGACCTATCTGAACCAAAGAGGCAGGGTAAAGCAGAGTAGGTTAAAATAATTCACCAGAAGACGATTATAGAAAGTACCCCGCAGAGGGACTGAAAGACAAGGTGAAGATGTGATGGTTGATTTTTTCCTCGCATCAGACAGCCAAGTCACTGGGATGTTGTGTGGTGAACTTAAAAGAGGAGGTAATTATTCTTCACACCCAGCTGGAAACTCCGTTCGGGAAGCGGTAAAATAACGGCTGCTTTGGCGGTGTTCAGACCATGAGCAGGGAAAGGGACCTGTTTCAGTAGTCTCGTGACATTAGGCCTAAACAGACATCAACAGCGGCACCAACAGTGCAAGCAACAGCGGAAAAAGACTAGCAAATATCTGAAGATCGAAGTGGCCAATCTTCTTCATATTTGGAACGGTTATAGATTATATGTATCCCCTACTCATGTTAAAGTGTCATTGCTTAATTCCTACGAGAAGTAAGTGAAACTCTGTGTGTCATCGACTGCAATCTTGTGATCTGTCCATATGGTGTCACACACGCCATCTAGACATGTCACGAAACTACTGAAACAGGTCCCTGTTTCACTAATTTCTTGACATGTCTAGATGGCATCTAGATGGTGTGTCCGGTTTCATAAGAACTAGACATTAGACTTTGTTTTGTTCATTCTTGCTTGCACTGTTAGTGCTGCTTTTCATGTCTGTCTAACACTTTTGTCACGAAACTAGTGAAACAGGTCCATGACTTGCAAATTTGTCTAATTCTTATGTTTGGGGTCTGCCTTTACCTGAGGGCAGCTACTTGTGTTGTCACAAAACTAGACAACCCCAATGCCTGTATGGTGTCACAGACATGTCACGAAACTATTGAAACATGTCCCTGTTTCACTAATTTCATGACATTGGTGCCGCCTTTCATGTCTGTCTAACACTTTTGTCATAAAACTAGTGAAATAGGTCCATGATGTGTAGATTTGTCTAATTCTTATGTTTGGGGGTCTGTCTTTTCCTAAGGGCAGCTACTAGTGTTGTCACGAAACTAAGACAGCCCCAATGTTTGTATGGTGTCACAGACATGTCACGAACCTAGTGAAACAGGGACCTGTTTCAGTAGTTTCGTGACATTAGGCCTAGAAAGACATCAACAGCGGCACCAACAGTGCAAGCAACAGCGGAAATTTTTTTGTTGGGTTTCAAAACGCATGTCACAGTTGATGTCAAACATCAACGGATTGGAGCGGCCAATCTTAAAGTTTCAGATCATCTAATACTTTTGAGACTGGACACACTGTGTTTGGGGTCTATCTTGTCCAAAGTGCCGCAACTTGTGTTGATCAGTCCGTATGGTGTCACAGACGCCATCTAGACATGTCACGAAGCTAGTGAAACAGGTCCCACGTCCCTGGTTTTACCAAGCAAACGTAATACCTCCTGACCAGACAGGGCACGCCTAACAGTGTGACGTACCAGTTCATCTGCTGGGCCAAGCCTTAACAGCACAAAGTTCCTACCCGAAAAGTTAAGCTAGCAATGGGATTTGATGTGGCAGGGCAAGCCCAAAAGTGTGACTTATTGATCTGAGAGGGTAAGCCTCTCCAGGCGTTTACAATAGAAGATTCTGGATGGCGATTCTGGCATTTTGCACCCCTTGACGACTATCAGCCATAAAAAACTAGAAATCGTCTAATTGTAAACGCCAAACGTGCGGCGACTGCAGTTCGTCTGATTACATTAGATTATTCAATTCGGCACCACCTCACGACTATTAGTCTGTTTACAGACTGCACTGCCTAAGGCTTATAGTCTGTAAGGGTCTAATAGAGCACAGCTCCCATTTGCCAGTTCCCTCTGAATGATGGAAGAAAGGAATTTTGTGATTGGCTGCTCTAATTTTAGCACCAACTCAAGGCTGAGAATAGTACAATTCTGGCAAATCATTACAACTCTCCAAGCTGATATATTTGGTACATGCCCCGTAAAAGCTACTCTATGACTAATGCTTGAAGAATAACACACTGGTTATTGGCAAATCACTCAGGGTAGCTCAGTACCAGCGGAGGCAGGAATTCCTGACTCAAAATGGCACCCCCTAACAGTCTTAGTTTGAGCCTGTGTGTCCTGGCCCTGGCGACAACAGACTGTACTAGACTCTACACGACTATTGGACCCTCTCTGACGCCGGTGACTATTTCAAGCCGCCTTGAATTAGTCGTCTAGAAGGGCGGCGACTCAGTGTCATCAGTGTAAATGTTCAAGGACATTCTGAGCTTGATTGACGACTTTTGCGGTGGACATTGCCACCACCTGACGACATAAGGTTGATAATCTATAGTCGCCACGTATTTAGTCGTCTAATGTAAACGCCGGGTTATCAGGGCAACATGCTTACTGATAGTGCATGCCTTTAGAACAGCGGGACGTGCTAAAATGGCAGGGCAAGTCATAAGGTGGGTGATTCTTAGAAACGACTCCTTCAAATATGCTAATGAGGGGAGAGTAGCAAGGGCGATAGAAATCCGCAGAGTATGTAGCTGTAACTGCCACAATGGAACACATTCAAGATGCATTCACCTTTCACTATTTTACTATGTCATTCATCTCGGGAGCTTTTTGGGGGAGCAAGTACGCAGGATTTACTCAAATTACTGAGGGTAGGAAATAGAGCGCTAAGAATTGTATTTTATCCTACCCCTAATAAAAAACCGCCATAGACTTAACATAGGGAAATTTTATGTGGCAGGCCGTGACATAAAGTGTTTTTTATGCCACTAGAGTAATAACAATATTGACCAATCAGAGAGCAGGATGTCAGCTACTATGAAAAAAGTTCTGTTATTGGTCATTGACTCAATATTTATCTTTTTAACAGTAATACAAAAGCATAGATGGGGTAGGATAAATACGAAACCGAACTCGAGTTAGACTTGTCAATGTCTATGCCACTCTGGTCAGGTCTGCTCCTCACTACACTCGGCTATGCCTCGTGTAGTAATACACGACCTTCCCGTCGTGGCATAAACATTGTCAAGTCTAACTCTCGTTCGGTTTCTACTAAGTATGGTTTACTGTGTTCGTACGTCAAAAATATGCAGTACAATTATTCATAAGATACAGCCCAATGCGGAAGGCAGATGACTATCTAATCCTAAAAATGGCGATATTTGAGCTAGTCATGTGATGTCATACCCCATATATATATTTCATAGTGTGATGTATGGCGTCAAAAATATGCGGTAAAATTTTTCATCAGAAACAGCCCAATGCCGAAGGCATCTGACTATCTCATCCTAGAAATGGCGATATTTGAGCTAGTCACGTGAGGTCAAACCCCGTAGTCCATAGTTTGATGTATGGCCATAAATATGTCATGGGTAGCAGCGAGCAGTATGTGTAGGTCATATAGCCATATGTATATAATAATCCATAAAAACAATTATAGGGTGTCGATTAAAGAGTATCATGAACGGTGTAATGTTGAATTTGTCAAAGTGACAAGAAGATCAATTGCTGACAGTTATATACAAAATTTCAAAAGACGATAACTTACTGGATAAAATGCCAAGAGGAGACACTAAAGTTAGATTTCAAGAGTACCAATTTAAAGGACAAACATACAGACAATCGCCCATGTATCGTAGCATAGGCTTCTGGAATAAGTTGAGAGAACTACGTTCAAAAGGCCCCACCTAAAAGAAATCCTCCATCTTAAATGAGAGGATGATACGCACAAAATAGGGATTGCTTGATTAGTTTTTCCTTAATCAGCTTTTCATTAATTCATTATACCCGCATTCATTTATTTCGGTTATGAATGTAACTCTATTTCCCCATGGAAGAACTGATTTACATCTGTAAATAGAATGAGGAATAGACATTATTGAAAATGAAAAAAAAAATCTGTATAGAGAATGACATTAACATATCAGATAAAAAAAAGTCAGGAGGACAAGAACATGATATGTAAGAGAGAAAGAAAAATAGATAAAATGAAAGCGGTGTTACATAGGGTAGTCGCACATACAGACATAAGTGAGTAACAAATCCAGATAGGCAGATGTACCTTACCTTAACTCGTCGTTATCGGCACCCACCAAGATGTGTAAATACAATACAGCGCTCACCAGAATACAGCTACGGCCTCATCTGAGTAACCCCAGAGTGCGCATGTGCAGCGCGATGACATGTGACAGGCAGTGCATGTGTCAGACGATGTACTTAGCTAGTAACTATTAGTATGGGGAACAAAGTGTAAGCGGAATTATCGTTTTGAATATTCATAACTCACGGACTGTGCGCAGTATCATGGCTCCTGTGCGCTAGAAAAGAACATGATATTATAGCTGTAACTCAGAAATACCCACACTGTGTGCTGGTGAATGACACCATGGTTTGACCTCTCTCCCGGTGACAGTAGTACCATCACCTGTAGGATCTTGCAGGAGTTCCTGTCATACCCACTTATACTGACATGGTTCTTACAGTGTGGGTTTGTATATATAGTACCTCGCCATGCGCTAAACATACATAAATTCTTTTGTTCATTTTTTCGTTTATTTGGTCTTCCGATCTATGTTTTTTATACAAATGGTAATGTAGTGGTAGAATATGTTTGAAAAAGATCGAATTATACGGAAACGGGTTACTGTGGGTGTAATTGATAAATATGAGGTGAAATTGAATATCCGTTGAAACAATGCCTGTTTTCGTATTATTATATACTTTGAAATTTCCATTGTGTACCTTCACTTTCGGACAATTTGTTGGGGATTCGCCACCTTACATACGCCCTATGGCACGTGCAAACCGCGCACGTGCTGTATGGCCATAAATATGACATAGGTAGGAGAAGGCCAGGGAGCAGACGGAATGTGTCAGATATTCGGCCGCATGTATATAGTAATACGTTCAATATAGAAAATAAAGGAATGAGGAATGAGATGATATGTTAGGCCCGGCGTCCACATACTACGATATGGCTCCGATATGGTCTATGATGCACCTTCCGATAAAAAATCTAAATCGCGTCGGAAGGTCACCTAATATCGGGGCAGTTGACCACGTTTTTGCAATTAGACACCGATAAAATCCCCTTACAACGCGTGGTGGATTGGCTTGTCTAGACATATATGTCTACGATTTTGCACCTTCCCGATATGTCTGCGATGTTTGCATTTTGTATCGGTGCCATATCGGTAGGTCTATATTTCTATCGTAGTAGGTGGACGCCAGGCCTTAAGATAATGTCGGGTGGGGATTGGTGGGTAAACTTGGTTATGCGACCGAGCGATTGATGCGGCGGTTCCACCTGCCGATTATAACCACCGATTATGGGATTTAGCACCGTCGACCGATGATGTGAGACTTTTGTTGCTATAATCGTCAGGTGGAAAAAAAGTTATCCCCACATATGTAATGTGACACCACCAACCGACTTTATGCACCTCCGACGAATTCAAACTGGGTCGAATTACCGGTGGTGGTGTCCAAAAATCGGTCAATGATCACCTACATTTTCATGAAAAAAGTAGCTCTGTTTCTTTCTGCCATCGATTCCTATGTTAACCCTGGATACTAGGAACCCTACTGTTTAGTTTATTGGAAATGTATAAATTCGGCTTTAGTTTAGGGAGGTTTGATTTTCAGACCTTTCTGGACCTATTCATATTGAACGATCAGTGCACGCTAGGCGAATGTGAGTAAAGTTACCATGTTTCCATTCAACATTCAACGACAAAAGGTCATTTGCAGGTGGCAACCAACTTCATTCATGTCAATGCAGGTATCTAAGTATATTATCCATCGCATACAAAGTCCCCGTTGAAAATGTATGAGGACTTAGTAAACCACGACCCATTGTATAAAACCTGTCAGATACCATAACTGTGGTATACGGATTCAAACCTGTGGTAAACGGGCTCAAAACCATGTTATACGGGAAAAATAGTCCCTTTTGCTATAGAGCAAAGAAATAGTTCCGAATGTTATACCCGTTAATATGGCAATTACTTGGTTTAATTTATTCGGAAAGATGGATAATAAATGCAACAAGCGATGATTTGGTGAACAGGCAGCTCTGTAAACCACTCGCGGTTAACCTCGTAATACACTCGCTAGCGCTCGTGTATTACTACGCGTCAACCGCTCGTGGTTTACGGCCGCCTGTCCACAAAACCATCGATTATTGTCTATATATAAATACATTAATTCCACGACACCCTCATGGGTGTACATCAACAGAATCTTCCTATTGTGCTTTTGAAATCAAAGCGTTTTGTATTGTTGATTTGCTGATGAAGAATTCGGTTGGTGGTGTCAGATTGTAATATATTCAACGAAATAATGGTTGTCTATTTCATTACATTGCCTGTCTCCATTGACCGATCTTGTATTGATACGTTTGTATAATCGGACGATGGTTCCCGACTGCAAGACAATGCCGAATAATCGGTCAAGGGGAACAGGCTTTGAGGAGGAGGGGTCATAACTGACACAGAGAGAACCAATGACCCATATTTCTTCATAAATTGCCTATGAACAGGACATAGCAGGAATTGCCTGCATGACAGTCTAGTACAGCAGACTAATACTAAATTGTGTGGGAGAGTGTCCATTACACCCGGTACACCATGTGATTTTGACAGGTGTCTAGCTGATCTCCAATCACAGGTTTTGATGCTATTGATGTGTGCACTCCTTGAAGCGTTTTTTTTTTACGCAGAGATGTTTTGCCTTTAAACTGCCGAGCTGTAGGTAGGAGGGAGAGGGAGTGTGGGAAGAGACTAATAAGGCGGAAATGGGCATAATGTATAAGGAAATATATCTTCATTTACTATATACCCATGCCGTATATACTGTAAATATGCACCGTTTCGGCATATCACGTAAAAATACTGTACGGACCGCTGGTCCGTACACTAAAATACGGACTACCTTGCCATACACGTTTATTAATATATATTGTTAAAAATCAAATTAATGATTTTTTTTATAATTTTGTGCATATAGTAAATATATAACGTCCAACCATGCTTGTACAAGTCACAGAACTCGATGATAATTTACGGTTTGTACGGAACTCGGCATAAATGCCTCGGTCCGTACAGGTAGGCATCTATGAGGTGTTTGTGTGGTTATAACAGTGTCTCTATGCCATAGTTTCAACTGTATGAAGGTATTATATACTACATAGCCTAACCAACAGCGGACAGAAAACCTCGCTTAAGGGAATACTCCGATTAAGGGGATACCCTGCTTAAGGGGCCACCCTGCTTAACCTTTTCCTTACGACGCCTAGCATAGCACGCAGTGCGTTAAAGACTGCGCCCCCTGCGGTGAACTATCCCGCTAGCACTGCACGTCGCACGTTGTACAGACGTCTAAATACCGGCCTATTCTGCAAGCCATAGAAAATGACTCAAAGTGCAGAGGGGTGCTTCACAAATTAGCCAATTTAGATAACTTAGGGAGATAATTAGATAATTTTAATGATACCGAAAAAACGAAGAGACTTCAGGCTTTATTTCCATACCATTAATTATGAATACGATCAATATTTGATAATTATATTAATATTCCCAATTGCAGGAAGAATTTGATACTCTTTTTTGCTCCATTGACAAAAGCCTGTACATAGACCAAATATAGCCCTGCACCTACAAAGATGTGTATCTTTTTTTCATCGCGATGACATTATGTTTGTTTGTTCATTAATAACTATAAAAAGACATGGAGAACACATCTGGGGAGTTGTTTTGTATTTAGAATTAATATATTATGGAGAAATCATGAAAATGCGATATTCCTGATAGGTGGTGCCAACCCAATCTGTCTTATAGTTGGCCTAAAGCTAAGACTTATGCTTTATATAATCAAGTATCAACATCGCCATAGTAAGCCATTCATCTGAATTCGACTCTAATCATAAGTATAATATTGTTTTCTATATATACTGAATTTTAAAAGAAATCTGTGCATTATTTACTGAAATAATATAAAATATTTAATAATGTAAATAAGCTGCCTCAAGGCAGCATCGGTATTCTCATGGTGCTGCCTTAAGGCAGCATTGGTACTCTCACAGTGCTGCCTTGAGGCAGCATCGGTATTCCCTTGGTGCTGCCTTAAGGCAGCATTGGTAAGGAAAGGGTTAAATAAAAAGGAAAAACGCCAGTGCAGAGAGGTGCAGTAAAAAACAGGTAAACAAATTAAAAATCTATGCTGGATTATATTAGGTTTATGTGAAAGGGTTAAGTTGGTCTGTCTCTTTAAGATTCTGAATGAAAATAGAAATAATTCAGAAAGAGGAAAAATGGCAACTTACAATAGAAAATATAGAGTGACTAGTGTTGTGGAACTAAAATTGGTTCCTAAAAGAATCTTTATGACTGAGGAAAGAAAAAGAAAGGATCTGCATGGAGGGGAATTGAACTCTCAGCATGAGGTTTCTTTTGCAGACACTCTACTTCTAGACTACTTAAACTGACTTGTAGAGGGAACGTTTCAGGGATTCCTGAATGCATGGACAAATCTAGTTCCTCACAATACACCAGGTGGCAGGCACAGTAATAAAAATGCTAGTTCTGTTCATATACATCCAGTGTCAGTGCTGTGCTTAGACTATACCAGTAGAGCCAAGGGATAAGATATGGGATAAGTTAACCATACTTTTGGTCATTTCCAAACAGTGTCAGTGCTGTACTGTGCTAAAGTTGTGATAAAGGAACACGACAAGATGACTTCAGCTTATGCATACTGGCAACAGAACAGAATTCTTGACTGCAGTATGATATCAGTATACACAGCCTGAAACTATCTTGCTTGATTCTAAGAGATTATTCTACGAAGTGACTAGTGCAGTAGAACTTTCATTACTTCCTGAACCAAATTCAATGACTCTGTAAACAAAGACAAGTTCTGGATGGGTTTATGTTGTGCATACTAATAACAGAAGAGAATTACTGCCGACTTACTGTTATAACTCTGCATAAACTGAAGCTTTCTTGCCTTCATTATACACCCTAGAATACAAGTATTTTACCCTAAATAGATGAAGAAGGTTGTCAAAATACTAATGTCTCCATTCTAAGACATCACATGTTGACCATGTGTTGATATTTATTTCTGCCCAAGACCTGCAGTAAGCTATGTTTACTGCACACGGGTGCTGTACATAGTTTATACTGCATACCCAAGAATCTGAAGTAGAGTAGAACCCCTTGTAAACATACACCCTCCAATTGGGGCCAAAGTGTCTGCCTACATAGGGGAGGGGGAGGCACTTGCATATTTATTAGAAAGAACTGTTCTGAGGAAAGGTGTCAGTTAACGCTGTTCTGCTACCCAGGTTGCCATTAGGCGGTGGTCTACTGTAACTGGTGCATGAGAAAGGGCTTAAATGACTGGTCTGTCATTCCATTGGATAAGTTTTGTAAGATTCAAAAGCGGAAATATAAGCAATTTAAAAGGAGAAATGGAGATTATTCTAGTGTGGAAGAACTGACATTATTTGTTCAAAGAATATTTATTACTTTCAAAAAAGAAAAAAGAGCTGGATTGAGGGGATTTGAACCATCAAGCTTAGGGTTTCCTTGCAGACACTCTACCTCTAGACTACAGAAAAGACATGAAGAAGGAATGTTTAAGTCGGTCTGTCTCTGTAAGATTCTGAATGAAAATAGAAATAATTCACTGCACGAAACTAACGCCTTTATTCATATATGCGGCATTCCAGCATTGCACGTATCAGCTGTAAATCGACTCGTTTTCATTTGTAAACGCCTGTAATCCGCACCAGCGTATGAGGCATCTACAAGACAGTTTCCTTTTAAATACGGACGCGACTTGGCTGTATTTCACACCAGGCATACACATACAATAGGAAATATCCTCTGTGCGACATGTGAACGCCTGGCATTTACATGTCGCGATAGAAAATAAAAAAGGAAGTCCTCCTCCCCTGCAGTTTATCAGTGTCTTGTTTTAGCACTTTAGGCAGGAGCTCTCAGTGAAGCCCTGTTCCCCTATTGTCTCTGGGCGGGCAGTGCATGGTTGTGTGTAGACTGGTCTCAAATCGGCGAGTGTCAAAGCGGCAGGTGTGACGTGAGTGACGTGAGTGACGTGACTGACGTGAGTGACGTGAGTGACGTGAGTGACGTGAGTGACGTGAGTGACGTGAGTGAAGTGACTGACGTGAGTGACGTGATTGCGTGAGTGACGTGAGTGTCGTGAGTGTCGTGAGTGTCGTGAGTGTCGTGAGTGTCGTGAGTGTCGCTAGTGTCGCGAGTGTCGCTAGTGTCGCTAGTGTCGCTAGTGTCGCTAGTGTCGCTAGTGTCGCTAGTGTCGCTAGTGTCGCTAGTGTCGCTAGCTAGTAATCACGTCGGGGTCACCATTTGTTAGATGGGGCCGCTGTAAGCTTGTCCGCACCTCCTGCGTGCTGAGTTGCTTCCCCCACTGAAACCGCTCTGGTCACACAGTGGGGTGAGGCTCCGTAACAAAACAACTCTAGTGACAACGTGTGGTTGAAGCTGAGGAGAGGATAGGATCTGCCGTATACCGGCAGTCGCTTTATTATATATTAGGATACATTTAGACATCACAACGGGTGAGTACGTCACACATTCACATACCATTCCTTTTACAGATAATAACAGGCGTGGTAGTTGGTTCCAAACATGGTTACATTTTATCCAATTGGTTACTAATGGTCACATGCAGAGACAAGACGCTCTCCCAAATATAGAGACGTCGTTTCCGTCACACATGCAGAGACAAGACGCTCTCCCAAATATGGAGACGTCGTTTCCGTCAGGGGGCCTCCATCCCATAATAAGAAAAGAACCGCAAAGATGTTTGCGTGTCCCTCCAAGAGGATCCTGACATGTCCTGCCATGTGCAACGTCTTGAGGTAAAACCTCCACATACATAAAAGGAAATATATTAGCTTGGAAAATATATTAGCTTGGAACAGATAATAATTGGTAGGGAAGATAATAATTTTAGTATTTCTCCCTTCTCATGCACCATAGGTATTCCTCCCTAATTATTTACCACAACTGAAAATCTTATTTCTTACATAAGAAGGATTACGGTTTTCCTTTAACATATAGATGCATGCGTACATGTTCATCTGGGGAGCGTGAGAAAGCCGGACATGCGAGCAAGGTTCTCACAAACAAGTTGTCATGAGTTTGTCATGAGTAACGACTTGTTGAGACTGGAGGTGGATACAACACGGATGTGCACGTAGGCACAATCACGCGGAGACAGTAACTTTCTCACCAGCGACTTTCGCCTCTCTCTTTCAATATAATATAAACTTTCCCTGTCTGACCATGTTTAAGAGTCGTGTTTATAAAGGGGAAATATATAAGCAGAAAATAAATAAGAGGAAATATAAATGTATATATATTAATACTTTCGGCTATATGTTCAGGAAAATAAAGAAATAAGAAAATAAGAAAATAAGAAAATAAAGGACTGTGTAAAGCGACCAGTTTCACTGGGTATTTCCCAGAAAGAAAGAAGTTCTCATGCAAGTGTACCGCTCAATCTTAATGGACATGCCATTTATGGCTACCTTCAGTGATTCGCTCAACATAAGTTTTCCCCGAGTTTTTCTGTGATATTGGCTATCATGGCCGTACGTGACATTGGCAGGGCCGTACGTAACATTGGCATGGTCGTACGTGACATTGGCATGGTCGTACGTGACATTGGCAGGGCCGTACGTAACATTGGCATGGCCGTACGTGACATTGGCCCTCCCCACCTTAAAATAATCCGCAATCTTCCCCAGGTTGCTGATGATTTAAGACAAAAGAAGATAATTCCCACGGCTTTAGCTTGGGGGGGGGCTCCAGCTACTGCTGCCATGTGCAGCGAGGAACACGGCTTCAGCTTGGGGGGCTTCAGTTACTGCTACCTTGTGTAGCGAGGAACACTCCCAGTGCCCTGAAGGAAGGCACGCCCAGTCTCCTAAGGAGACTCTTGCGTCGACAGAAGCGATGTTTGGCGGGCATGGTCACTGGGAATAAGAATGGGCAGGATACCTCCAGATGGTGGTAGACATCAGGAAGTAGGGCCGGACCTCTTGACAGCAGTTGCTAGCCAAGTGATTTGGTCGACCATTCTATTGCCCCCGAACATGATTAGTCCGGCAACCCATTGGAGCCAGGGTATTAGTCCCCAAAGGAAACATTGAAGGAAAACTTTTTGGAAGGAGAAGGAAAACTTTTTTTTTTGAAGGAGAAGGAAAACTTTTTGGAAGGAGAAGGAAAACTTTTTGGAAGGAGAAGGAAAACTTTTTTTTTTTTTGGAAGGAGAAGGAAAACTTTTTGGAAGGAGAAGGAAACTTAAATAAATTGTTTGAGAAGAAAACTTAATAAATTGTCTAAGAAGGAACTTAACAAATTGTCTAAGAAGGAACTTAACAAATTGTCTAGGAAGAAAGAAAACCTAACAAATTGTCTAAGAAGGAACTTAACAAATTGTCTAGGAAGGAAGAAAACCTAACAAATTGTCTAAGAAGGAACTTAACAAATTGTCTAGGAAGGAAAAAAACCTAACAAATTGTCTAAGAAGGAACTTAACAAATTGTCTAGGAAGGAAGAAAACCTAACAAATTGTCTAAGAAGGAACTTAACAAATTGTCTAGGAAGGAAGAAAACCTAACAAATTGTCTAAGAAGGAACTTAACAAATTGTCTAGGAAGGAAGAAAACCTAACAAATTGTCTAAGAAGGAACTCAGCAAATTGTCTAGGAAGGAAGAAAACCTAACAAATTGTCTAAGAAGGAACTTAACAAATTGTCTAGGAAGGAAGAAAACCTAACAAATTGTCTAAGAAGGAACTTAACAAATTGTCTAGGAAGAAAAAAACTTCATGAATTGATGGGGAAGAAAACTTAAAATTGTCTAGAAGGGGAATTGAATAAATTGATTGGGAAGAAACTTAAAATTGTCTAGAAGAAGCATAATGTGATTACTATAAAGCATAATAGGTCTTAGCGACATAAAGGAGCGTGCTATAGCTGGACGGCAAAATCCCACTTCGGATCAATTACTTGCCCATCCAGACGAGGTCCAAAGACGGGATCTATCAGTACAAAGTGGAGCTTTAGGCCTCCTCTCGACAGCCTGTTAATTCGAGAGAGACTAGTCCGGGAGTTGGAGGGTAGACGTTGAAAGTACACCACAACGTCCTGCAGACATCCCGCTAACTCTACAATATGCCTGATGACTAGAGCCACCTTAAATCAGGGTAATAAGCTTCGAGGATCAGTTTATACAGCTCTATCTGTTTCTTGAAAACAATTATTCAACCCCAATCCTCTGCCTGATCGGAGGGAGTGGGTGGTAATTTTATTTCTGCATGGGGAGGAATCCCCAAGAGGTCACGGCACCTGTATTGTCTCATGGCTACTCCCCAATTTACCAGGTCTGTCTCAACCTTCCCGTTACCCCTCAGTACCGTCCCACAAAATTTGCACGTTTCCCATCGTCGCACCATCTGGTCGAGAATCATCCAGAAACACTTTTGGTGCACGAGAGTGCCGCAGCAGGTCATTCGCGCTGCCATTCTGACACCCCACCTATTTTTACATTCACTATAGGTAAGAGACTGCAAGCATACACAACACAGCCCGGTTTTCTGTTGTAGAAGGAAAGCCTTTCTTCTAGCACCATGTCGTATTACCCTTCTAATTCCTGCCTTAGAAAATTCCCCACGTCTCTCATCATAGATTCTTGGGAAAAGGTCTTGCCGGTTAGTACCTGTCCAGTTAGTCAGAGCTTCCATGACTAGCTCCCCTCGACCTGCTACTCTTGGGGGATAATAATTCAATACTTCACCCAAGAAATGGTGTGCCTTTTCAGGTTCTAGAGTAAATGCGATTTCGAATAGCAAGTGGTAGAGCTCATCGCACCCAAAGAAATTACAAAACTCCACGTATGCGTTACCGGAGCTTTTCTTCACCAACTGCCACAGTGCGCGCGCCAAAGCATATATATTATTATGGTCAGCGAAAGCCTTAAATACCTTCATATATTCGGCACCTGAGAATATAGGTGGTAGAGTAATGGTCGTTACACCCATCTCACCATCATACTTCCACAAAGCATGAAAATACCTGCTATACCGACTCAATTTCTCATACTCAAGCTCTTGGAAAATAAACTCAGCTGAGATAGCCATTTTGAATCAACTTTCACTCAACTTTTACTCTTTTTCATTCACACCTGTCCCGTCCTGTGCTCATGGATAGTGGCCTCCGATACACAAAGTCGAGCAGCTTCCGCAACGTCCCTACTCCAGGAGCCTTGACTCGGTTAACAAACGCCCCGTAAGGAGAAGGAATGGTTGGGTACCACTCTTCTTACATTGCTGATGGTGGCCTTAGGTACACGAAACGCACGTCCCTACCCTCGGTTAACAAACGCCCCGAAAGGAGAAGGAATCGTTGGGTGCCATCTTTCTCCGTTACCTAGGTTCTCCAATCTCTTTTACTCTACTTGTCTCGGCGACAGGAACACAGACCGTTCATTACAACAACCTTTTGTCTTTTTGACAACACATCAAATCACCCTATAGACTATTACATTTGGTATTGTTCATAGGATCATTGACTTTCAGATTAGACTGAAATACCAGCGCCGTGTGATAGCACCACGAGAATCGTCTACTTATTAGACGTTCTGAAACCATTGCTTTCAGGTCCATGAAAAGTTGTCATTGTTCCTTTTCTCCTAGAGTACTCCTCAAAGTCCTTGAAGAAGTTCCCATTGTCCTTGTTAGGAAAAGTACAGCACAGTTAAATCTCATTTATAACACAGAATGTCACATGCATTTGAAGAGGTCCATATATTTCCTTCAGTCAGACAGTATAAATCCGCTAATAAACAACATGGCGGACCACCTGCAGTCAGACGGTGAAATCTGTCCTAATTCTACCTTGTCTGATCGATCATATGAGAAGCCACCATAGTCCGTCGCGAGAGGATCGCACGGTTCTTGTTTTGAGGTCATCACACATTAGTCGTGGGCATGTCCAGCTCCAAGACTCACAGATTACACAGAGTATCAAGGTCATTGTGTTAGAATAAGTACCCAGTGTCATCATGTTAGAATAAGATTATATTACATTGTCCTTCTATGTTGGCAGCGAGAGTAGGTTAATCACTCGTGGGCCTTTTTATTTTGAAACGAGAGTAAGGGTAATCACTCATGAGCCTTTTTATTTTGAAACGAGAGTAAGGGTAATCACTCGTGAGCCTTTTTATTTTGAAACGAGAGTAAGGGTAATCACTCGTGGGCCTTTTTATTTTGAAACGAGAGTAAGGGTAATCACTCGTGGGCCTTTTTATTTTGAAACGAGAGTAAGGGTAATCACTCGTGGGCCTTTTTATTTTGAAACGAGAGTAAGGGTAATCACTCGTGGGCCTTCTTATTTTGAAACATGAGTAAGGGTAATCACTCGTGGGCCTTTTTATTTTGAAACGAGAGTAAGGGTAATCACTCGTGAGCCTTTTTATTTTGAAACGAGAGTAAGGTTAATCACTCGTGAGCCTTTTTATTTTGAAACGAGAGTAAGGGTAATCACTCGTGGGCCTTTTTATTTTGAAATGAGAGTAAGGGTAATCACTCGTGGGCCTTTTTATTTTGAAACGAGAGTAAGGTTAATCACTCGTGGGCCTTTTTATTTTGAAACGAGAGTAAGGGTAATCACTCGTGAGCCTTTTTATTTTGAAACGAGAGTAAGGGTAATCACTCGTGAGCCTTTTTATTTTGAAACGAGAGTAAGGGTAATCACTCGTGAGCCTTTTTATTTTGAAACGAGAGTAAGGGTAATCACTCGTGGGCCTTTTTATTTTGAAACGAGAGTAAGGGTAATCACTCGTGAGCCTTTTTATTTTGAAACGAGAGTAAGGGTAATCACTCGTGGGCCTTTTTATTTTGAAACGAGAGTAAGGGTAATCACTCGTGGGCCTTTTTATTTTGAAACGAGAGTAAGGGTAATCACTCGTGGGCCTTTTTATTTTGAAACGAGAGTAAGGGTAATCACTCGTGGGCCTTTTTATTTTGAAACGAGAGTAAGGGTAATCACTCGTGGGCATTTTTATTTTGAAACAAGAGTAAGGGTAATCACTCGTGAGCCTTTTTATTTTGAAACGAGAGTAAGGTTAATCACTCGTGAGCCTTTTTATTTTGAAACGAGAGTAAGGGTAATCACTCGTGGGCCTTTTTATTTTGAAACGAGAGTACGGGTAATCACTCGTGGGCCTTTTTATTTTGAAACGAGAGTAAGGTTAATCACTCGTGGGCCTTTTTATTTTGAAACGAGAGTAAGGGTAATCACTCGTGAGCCTTTTTATTTTGAAACGAGAGTAAGGGTAATCACTCGTGAGCCTTTTTATTTTGAAACGAGAGTAAGGGTAATCACTCGTGGGCCTTTTTATTTTGAAACGAGAGTAAGGGTAATCACTTGTGGGCCTTTTTATTTTGAAACGAGAGTACGGGTAATCACTCGTGGGCCTTTTTATTTTGAAACGAGAGTAAGGTTAATCACTCGTGGGCCTTATTATTTTGAAACGAGAGTAAGGGTAATCACTCGTGAGCCTTTTTATTTTGAAACGAGAGTAAGGGTAATCACTCGTGAGCCTTTTTATTTTGAAACGAGAGTAAGGGTAATCACTCGTGAGCCTTTTTATTTTGAAACGAGAGTAAGGGTAATCACTCGTGAGCCTTTTTATTTTGAAACGAGAGTAAGGGTAATCACTCGTGAGCCTTTTTGTTTTGAAACGAGGGTAAGGTTATCCCTCAATAATTTAAAGTTGTACCACCTATTGACTTTCACTCACAAAGTGAACTCCAAGAACTACTTTTAAGGTCACTTGTAACACCAGCAGTAACACCAGTTGTAATTACCTTATGGCGTCAAAGAGGGGAATGGTCACAGGAGGTAACCGTCACCTAAGGTAGGCGTGGTTGATGTGACTTGGGAGGAAAACCAAATAAAAGACGCAGAGTAGCCAATTAAAAATAAAACAAAAAGAAAATAAGTAAAAGCAAAGATAAAGAAAAGAAACAGTACCACTCGCATTCTGTCAACCTCGTGACAGTCGTACCACAAGTTGTATCACCAGTTGTATCAGAGTCTGTTCTTATTGTGTGGACTAAAGAGAGGAATGTCTTAATCGTGTCGTCCGTGTCTTTCACACACCCCGTCCGAGCGTGGTTCCGTCAGATGCCCTCGTTTTCACACACCCCGTCCGAGCGTGGTTCCGTCAGATGCCCTCGTTTTCACACACCCCGTCCGAGCGTGGTTCCGTCAGATGCCCTCGTTTTCACACACCTCGTCCGAGCGTGGTTCCGTCAGATGCCCTCGTTTTTACATACTCCGTCCGAGCATGTTTCCGCCAGACGCCCTCGTTTCCACATACTCCGTCCAAGCATGTTTCCGCCAGACTCCCTCGTTTTCACATACTCCGTCCGAGCATGTTTCCATCAGGTGCAGCGTGGTTCAGCACCTCAAAGTAGAACACCAAGGGTGTGAGAAACAGTCATTTTGGTCTTTGCACAGGACATCAGGACAGTAGTCAGGAAGGATCGCAGAAACAGGTGTTAATTTTGAGCTTTCTGATCATGCCTTCATTCCCCTTTTATCTCGATGGGCTAGGACTGCGGGAACGACTAATTACGTCATCCTCATCTCCCTCGTCTGGCACGTCCACCTGAATCATAGCCTCACAGGTTCGAGCACTGTACCCCACTTTAGGAAGAACCTTTTTCCTCTTACTCCTCTCTATACCATAACATTTCTTATTCTTACAGCATAGTAAAAACCCTTGCTTCCTAATCTTTTCTCTAATCCTATAACCTGTTTTTGTAAGATACAAAAATACTACAAATCCCACTACTATTGCCAGGGCTACTATAAACCAAAACCACCAGGCTCTACTTGATACGCTAGCCTGTATAGTTTTTATTCTTGATACTATTCTGCTGCGAGGAGGGACTTCAAGGGCATTAAAGGAGGGAAAATTTAACTCAGATATGCCGCTAGTCTGCCAAACTTTATGCGTTCTCATTGGGTACCGGGAAAAATTTAACCAAGACAAGTCCACGGGCTGTGGAGGTGGGATGGTTATGTTGTGGAAAAACCGAGTAAGGGGCAAGCCTCTAAGATTCCAGAAATCGGTGTCAAGTCCACATCGCTGGCCTACTTGGATAACATAACTTCCGGCAGTTTATTTTCCAGTAACTGGGCTTTTATGAGGACATGCATAGTGGTAAGTTGTGTCTTCTGTTTCTACAATGAATCTATTT
Source organism: Alentia gelatinosa (assembly GCA_950022655.1). Lineage (NCBI taxonomy): Eukaryota > Metazoa > Annelida > Polychaeta > Phyllodocida > Polynoidae > Alentia > Alentia gelatinosa. The sequence continues at coordinate 21,213,115 of OX465584.1, read as the reverse complement.
AGGGGAGTTGAGACTATTCTAGATGGTGGCGGTCGCCCAGTGTAAAGTGTCACCGGACACTTGGCCTGTTGTTCCGCGTCTCCATTTATTAACCCATGTAAACACGGTTGTTGCCGTCTATCATACTTCACCCCAGATTTACACGCTCGCGGGTCTGGACCATAACATTCGTATGGGAAATACAGATCTTCAGTTGTCAAATCTAGAACAAACGGTTGTGGCTGGTGGATTTTTATACATTTCTTCCCTTTACATACTGCCATGGTGTTTATAGTGTATAAACGCTGCTCGTGGGACCCGAACAGAGGTGCTCGCAGGACACAAATGGCCTGGGAGTCGACCACAATTATCTTTTCCACCCGGACATAGGCATAGTAAGCTAGGGTATTAACTTGTAGACCGTTATCTTTTGAAGAGAGTATTTTCTCCATTAATGGCACAGGCACTACTTGATCAGAAACAACTCGCGCTTCACAGGCAACTCGCACGCTAGAGGCCTCGGCTACCGCTGCTTCGTAACTAGTTAGATGTTCATCAATTAAATCCATCACCACCGTGAATCCCAGTACTACCCCGTTATATTCGACAATAGGTTCCATATGACTCAGGCGTACTATACTTCCCTCTTGCGCGTTTTGCCTCTGTATTATTGAGTTTACAGTATGGGCCAACTTCTCTTCCTGCACTCCCAATAGGTTTACTTTGGCAACTAGTCCTATTTGTGTGTCTACTACACCCTCAATTTCTTCTGCCAATGCCAAATCCGCCGCCTGCAGGGCTTCAATATCGGCTTCAGTGGCTGTCCCGAATAAAAATGAAGAAATTTTGCCAACTATATTTAAAAGTCCCCTTTTTCGTCGACTGACATGCCTTATCCGCGTCCGAATGACAGCAAGTCTTCTCAACAAATTTTCGGTGAAAGCCAGTACATCTGTGTTAGGGTGGTTAAAGTTATATCGGGTTTGTTTCTCTTGTATGCGATTTTCTAGACTGTCACACATCTGCAGCCATTTCACATCCAGTGAATGGTCGGCCGATAGGTATACGTATACCTGAGCATAAGAGCGTATCTCTCTCACCTCCTCTTCGTGAGATATAATGGCCCCAGTTTCTATTTTGCTTATTTCCTGTCCGCTGGATAGCGCCAGGCACCTGAAATAAGATGAGGACTCAGTTAGTACAGAGTCTCACCGTTTCCAGCCAGGAATTCCAATCAATTTCAAAGGAATTAGGACACCCCATGCTCTTACTTGAGTAAGTGTTAACAGCAGCTGCTGCTGGTGTAAGGACTGTGGACAGATGGGGGTTTGGGATTAAGAGAATCGGGGTAGCTTCGGCGGGCGGAAGCTTTGATTCCTTACTCGTTGGGGCAGGTACTGGATCTACCTCCTCATACGACTTTGCTTCAGGAATGACCCGAGCATTCCTTTGATTAACTCGAACGACGCGTCCCGTTTCGAGTTCCTCTACGCGGAGACCTCCGTCATGATTGGAGATCACCCGGTAGCCGGGCTGCCACTTAGGCTGCCCCTTCCGGGGAAAGAGGGCGTGCACCGTGACAAAGGCCCCAACGGGTAGGCGTTTAGCCCGACCCGGCTCTTTTGTCTTATAGGCGGCTCTCGTTTCCAGGCAATAGGCTCTGGGCTAGCCGTATTGCCTGTAACCTTTCACCTTCTTCAGGGTTTCCTGTAGTGGTTCGGGGCAGGCGCGCTTTCCTGCCATACACTGATTGGTACGGACTGATGCCGGCGGGACCAGCCGTAATTCTATACGCATATAGCGCCTCGGACAGGTACCTTGTCCATTTTCGCGGGTCTCCCCCTGTCAGTTTCAATAGCAACCTCTGGATGGTTCCATTGAATCGCTCTACCATCCCATTTGACTGGGGATGATACGGCGAGGTCTTACGGTGTTGGACACCATTATTCCTCAGCCATTCCTCAAAATGGGACTCCGTGAATTCCCCTCCATTATCAGTCACTACGGCTGTGGGGAGCCCATATCTAGCTACTATCTCACGTGAGAAGGCTTCCCACACAGTAGCAGATTTCTTTGATGCTATTGGTATTGCTTCTACCCAGCCAGTAAGATGATCAATACATGTCAACAGGTACTGTCGACCTCTTTGATCTCTAGGGAAGGGTCCCACCAGGTCCATTCCCCAGGTGTGGAACGAACACGGGGGCGTAGGCATCTGTCCCCTTGGGGCAGCAGCATTCGCCGGTGTGAGGGTGTTACATAACACACAGCTACCTATGTACTCCCTAATGGTTTTCCGCATTCCGGGCCAAAGGTAATTTTCCTGTACCCTGTTTAGGGTCTTTTCTGCCATACCAAGGAAACTTCGTACTGCCGATCTATCTTTTGGCGGTTCCATATCCCTTATGGCCTCTGTTTTCGACTTATGGGGGCGGATGCCCTCGGCATCGATCACATACCCTAGCAATTCTATTTGGGTCTTGTAGAAGCTACACTTTGATGGTTTTACCTGCAGACCTGCCTCTCTCAATCTGTCAAGGACCTTCCCCAGATGTTCTACATGCTCTTTCTCGTTCTTGCTATAGATAACAATATCATCTATGAACACCATGCAGCAGCGCCCGATGAGCCCTGTCAACACTTTAGTCATGGCTCGTTGGAACTGAGCCAGGGCGTTCTTTAAACCAAACGCCATTCTGGTGAACTCAAAAAGTCCGAGATGACAGGTAAAAGCCGTCTTTTCGATAGAGGCAGGGTCCATAGGCATCTGCCAGTACCCGGACTTAAGGTCTAGGGTGGAGAAAACTTTGGCCCCCTCTAGTGTGTCAAAGATGTCTTGAATGTAAGGCAGCGGATAAGCATCACCTTTTGTCATTGCATTGATTTTACGGTAGTCTACACAAAACCGAGTACCACCGTCCTTTTTCGGGACCAGGGTGATGGGAGATGCCCAGGGGGACGTGCTCGGTCTTATCACCCCGTCAGCTAGCATTTCTTGTACGCATTGTTCTACCTTTCCTCTTTTGTCCAATGGCATTCTATAGGGGTTCTGATGAATAGGGCCGCTGTCACCCGTGTCAATCACTGCTGGCGGCAGTGATCGAGCAACTCGGACCAGCGTCTCCTTTTCACTAAACACATCCCGATACCTCGTTAAGACGTCATTAACGAGGGAACTGCTCGACATTGGGACTTGGGATACGGACATTACAGGACCACAATACTGTGATGGATTAGTTACAAGTGGATATACTTTCTCTCCTAACTTCATTATATTTTGTACAAAATCGATTACACATGCCCGGCGGCATAAATTGGACCCAATTAACAAATCGACTCCCCCTGCGTTATCGCACACTAAAACCTCTGTGGGGAATCCCCCTACATTGACAGTACAGGTACCCCTTACAGTCAGGGTGTGTCCGGTTATACTCCGCACCATGGGCGGTTCTTCTAAGGGAATAAACTTTGGCAAGCGAGTATACAGTTGAGCGGTTATAAGAGTATGTGTACTACCAGTGTCTATTAGGGCTGTTACCTGTATTCCTTCTACATCGAGTCGTACCCTAGGTCGTACGGCTCCTTCTGCGCCGCAACAGCGCCCATCCCCTGGCCAAGGGGTGAGGACTGAGGGCTTAGCTAGTTTCCCTGGTTGGCTGGAGTAGCCACAGGCGTAGGAAAACTACCCTTATTTTTGCAATCATACCTCCAGTGTTGTTCTCCACAATAGCAAGGACGAGTCGGGGGTCGAGCCCGACACCCTTCTACTACATGGCCGCTCTGGCGGCACCTCTGGCAGACATCTTCTGCCACTTCTTGCGATCTAGAATCTTTAGGTCCTGGACCATTCTTACAATCATTCGCAAAATGACCTAGCCTATTACACCGGAAACATTTATCCTGTGGGGTGGCTGTGCGTGGTTTCTTTTTTCTGAGATTTGTATTGGGTTCTGATTTCTTCTGAGTGCCTTGCACTGCTAATACTTGTTTCATTTTATCTCTCATTTCCTGTTGGGACCTATTGGCAGAAGCCACCTCCTGCCTCAGTTCCTCTACTACACCCCGCAAGAGGGCGGTCTCACTAACTTCCTGCTCAAGTGAATGGACTTTCCCACTATCTCTAGGTTTAAGATAATCTTCTCTTTGGCTATATGAGATAATCTGTTTTATGGCTACCCGGAGGGAGATAGGTCGGCGTGCCGCAATCCTACATGCTACTGTCCTGTCCTCCATCCCGCTAAGGAGATCCCTTATTAGGTCAGATTGATCTTGTGGCAGGCTTGCGTATCCCTCATTAAAAAGAGTCTCAAAAGCAGAGACATATGCACGGATAGATTCCCCTGATCTCTGAGCCAAATTCCTTAACTTATCTCTCTGGGCCTGTTGAAAATCTGCTGATACATACGCGTGGGCCAGGGTGTTCTTTATTATAGACCAGGTGTTCTCAGGGTTGGTTATTAGACGTCTCAGGCTAGCCCCCAAAGGATCGGAAGCGGTAAGAGTCGCTACCTTTAGGCGTATATTTTCCGGTACCTTGTCTAACTCTCTCAGCCACGCTAGGGTTTTGGCTGGGTTGGTTCCCTCACACCTACCTACATCGCGAGAATAACGACCCAATGAATGGTTATCAGCCACGGCCACCAACAACTTAGTCATATTCTCATCATCCTGTGTTCTTCTACTCATACCTTCCTCCTCATCTATCTCAGTTGCCTCATCATCCGTATCCTCATCTACCTCAGTGAGATACGTATACTTCGTTCTCACCTCCTCTCTATCTCCGCCAGATCCCTTCTTATTCATTTTTGCTTTCTCTGCACTACGCTCTGCAGCGTCAGAAAAATCAAAGATACTACTAGGCTTGGCTTTAGCGGACTCTGTTGTGCTTTCTTTACTTTTCCCCCTGCCTTCGGACCGAAAGGCGGAGGTTTCCTCCTTATCTGTCATTCCCAATCGTTGGTTACCTCGTTGTATAGTGTCTGTCTGCAAACCTACATTCCGTAGAACTTTACTACATGGGATTTGGTGGTAGTGGAATCGGAGATGGAAGGGGTAGAGGAGATTCTGGAGGGGGTGGAACGTGGTAGGGGGGTATTCTGTCTGGTATCATATTTATGCCTTGGTGTATCAACCATCTAGGTATAGGGTCTCCCCGTTCAAAAAGAGGGTTTTAAAGGTACTAAATTAAATTTTCATGCCACATTTTAAACACAATGCCCGAACCCATTACTACCATGCAAACAGATGTACTCCTACTCTCCAAACCAGACACAGGGTTGTCGCAGCCAGCCACTCGAGGTTACGAGGTTTCCACAGTCTAGGCAGACAGGTGATCCATCTATCACTGTCGACACTCTCCCGTGGGCAGAGCCGTGAAGAGTTGTCCCGTTCCATCGTCTCGAGTCTACCTCTCTTTACACACAACTCAGATAAAGCACCATTTGTCAGTTCTACTCTCCTGAGCAGAACCAGACTACGAGGATATAACAGTCAGCTCTGGATGCGTGGTAAAGTGGGTATATACCAGAGATCCCCGTGGTTGCTGCCTCCTCACTGCCCATCACGTCCGTCACTTCATACTGTATGTAATCACGTCGGGGTCACCATTTGTTAGATGGGGCCGCTGTAAGCTTGTCCGCACCTCCTGCGTGCTGAGTTGCTTCCCCCACTGAAACCGCTCTGGTCACACAGTGGGGTGAGGCTCCGTAACAAAACAACTCTAGTGACAACGTGTGGTTGAAGCTGAGATGAGGATAGGATCTGCCGTATACCGGCAGTCGCTTTATTATATATTAGGATACATTTAGACGTCACAACGGGTGAGTACGTCACACATTCACATACCATTCCTTTTACAGATAATAACAGGCGTGGTAGTTGGTTCCAAACATGGTTACATTTTATCCAATTGGTTACTAATGGTCACATGCAGAGACAAGACGCTCTCCCAAATATAGAGACATCGTTTCCGTCACACATGCAGAGACAAGACGCTCTCCCAAATATGGAGACGTCGTTTCCGTCAGGGGGCCTCCATCCCATAATAAGAAAAGAACCGCAAAGATGTTTGCGCGTCCCTCCAAGAGGATCCTGACATGTCCTGCCATGTGCAACGTCTTGAGGTAAAACCTCCACATACATAGCATACACAAAAGGAAATATATTAGCTTGGAAAATATATTAGCTTGGAACAGATAATAATTGGTAGGGAAGATAATAATTTTAGTATTTCTCCCTTCTCATGCACCATAGGTATTCCTCCCTAATTATTTACCACAACTGAAAATCTTATTTCTTACATAAGAAGGATTACGGTTTTCCTTTAACATATAGATGCATGCGTACATGTTCATCTGGGGAGCGTGAGAAAGCCGGACATGCGAGCAAGGTTCTCACAAACAAGTTGTCATGAGTTTGTCATGAGTAACGACTTGTTGAGACTGGAGGTGGATACAACACGGATGTGCACGTAGGCACAATCACGCGGAGACAGTAACTTTCTCACCAGCGACTTTCGCCTCTCTCTTTCAATATAATATATACTTTCCCTGTCTGACCATGTTTAAGAGTCGTGTTTATAAAGGGGAAATATATAAGCAGAAAATAAATAAGAGGAAATATAAATGTATATATATTAATACTTTCGGCTATATGTTCAGGAAAATAAAGAAATAAGAAAATAAGAAAATAAGAAAATAAAGGACTGTGTAAAGCGACCAGTTTCACTGGGTATTTCCCAGAAAGAAAGAAGTTCTCATGCAAGTGTACCGCTCAATCTTAATGGACATGCCATTTATGGCTACCTTCAGTGATTCGCCCAACATAAGTTTTCCCCGAGTTTTTCTGTGATATTGGCTATCATGGCCGTACGTGACATTGGCAGTGTCGCCAGTGTCGCCAGTGTCGCCAGTGTCGCCAGTGTCGCCAGTGTCGCCAGTGTCGCCAGTGTCGCCAGTGTCGCCAGTGTCGCCAGTGTCGTCAGTGTCGTCAGTGTCGTCAGTGTCGTCAGCGTCGCCAGCGTCGCCAGTGTCGCCAGTGTCGTCAGTGTCGTCAGTGTTGTCAGTGTCGTCAGTGTCGCCAGTGTCGCCAGTGTCGCCAGTGTCGTCAGTGTCGCCAGTGTCGCCAGTGTCGCCAGTGTCGCCAGTGTCGCCAGTGTCGCCAGTGTCGCCAGTGTCGCCAGTGTCGCCAGTGTCGCCAGTGTCGCCAGTGTCGCCAGTGTCGCCAGTGTCGCCAGTGTCGCCAGTGTCGCCAGTGTCGCCAGTGTCGCCAGTGTCGTCAGTGTCGTCAGTGTCGTCAGTGTCGTCAGCGTCGCCAGCGTCGCCAGTGTCGCCAGTGTCGTCAGTGTCGTCAGTGTTGTCAGTGTCGTCAGTGTCGCCAGTGTCGCCAGTGTCGCCAGTGTCGTCAGTGTCGCCAGTGTCGCCAGTGTCGCCAGTGTCGCCAGTGTCGCCAGTGTCGCCAGTGTCGCCAGTGTCGCCAGTGTCGCCAGTGTCGCCAGTGTCGCCAGTGTCGCCAGTGTCGCCAGTGTCGCCAGTGTCGCCAGTGTCGCCAGTGTCGTCGCCAGCGTCGCCAGCGTCGCCAGCGTCGCCAGCGTCGCCAGCGTCGCCAGCGTCGCCAGCGTCGCCAGCGTCGCCAGCGTCGCCAGCGTCGCCAGCGTCGCCAGCGTCGCCAGGGTCGCCAGCGTCGCCAGTGTCGCCAGTGTCGCCAGCGTCGCCAGTGTCGTCAGTGTCGTCCTCTGACTACAAGTCAACTGCTTTAACCACTGGGCCACCACGATGAGCTATATGAGAGGCAAGAATAGACAGTATTAAATTTTTAGTGACTGGCAATGCTGCGGGGATGTTTTGCTCGACTTAATTATTGTATGAATCATTATTGAATGGGTCGTTGTAAGTGGTGTCTTTGTAAGCTGTAGATGACGACACTAAAACCCTCAATTTTTTTTTTTTGCTGTTAAAAATGTGGGATAATATGGAATATGATAGTAGAAACTGCACTGTATCTAACTAAATATGAGGAGGTGGAATTGGCTTTAAAATCATTTATCACATTTTAAAGATAATTAATTTTTATGGTCTGAAATTGAAAATGTCCTGTCTTTGCTCATCGGTGCGCATCAGAAGATATCAGTGTCACTTTGAATGGGAAATCATATGAAATAATCAATGTCACCATTCTGAAAATTATGAAATTTTCAGAATATCTGGAATATATAATGATAATGCTGCTCCGCAATTATGGTGAAATTTGATAATAGATAAAGGTTTCAAATTGATCATTTCATACTTTAAATTGGAACTAATTCTTTCATTAAATAGCATTATGAAATATCATATACTATGTTTTGTATCTACAGATAAAGTATCAATCATAAATATGCATTATTTCTGGAATCATAAAAGAAAAATGGTTGATTACGCTGGTTGCAACTAGAGCTATATCGGGGTGTATCAGGACCATGGTGCCTTTTTAACCCTTTCCTTCCTTCTAACATTGGAGATAATTTTAGAACCATGGTGTGCTATATGCATTCTTAACATCAATGCATTTTCTTTTAATCTAACTGCATTATTTAATTAACAACAATATTCAGCAGAAATTGGAGAGCTGTGAATCAACCTTCCTTATAAATCCAAGATGGCGGACACTGTACGATAGTGTCGTTAGTGTCGTTAGTGTCGTTAGTGTCGTTAGTGTCGTTAGTGTCGTTAGTGTCGTTAGTGTCGTTAGTGTCGTTAGTGTCGTTAGTGTCGTTAGTGTCGTTAGTGTCGTTAGTGTCGTTAGTGTCGTTAGTGTCGTTAGTGTCGTTAGTGTCGTTAGTGTCGTTAGTGTCGTTAGTGTCGTTAGTGTCGTTAGTGTCGTTAGTGTCGTTAGTGTCGTTAGTGTCGTTAGTGTCGTTAGTGTCGTTAGTGTCGTCCTCTGACTACAAGTCAACTGCCCTAACCACTGGGCCACCACGATGAGCTATATGAGAGGCAAGAATAGACAGTATTAAATTCTTAGTGACTGGCAATGCTGCGGGGATGTTTTGCTCGACAAAATTATTGTATGAATCATTATTGAATGGGTCGTTGTAAGTGGTGTCTTTGTAAGCTGTAGATGACGACACTAAACCCCTCAATTTTTTTTTTTGCTGTTAAAAATGTGGGATAATATGGAATATGATAGTAGAAACTGCACTGTATCTAACTAAATATGAGGAGGCGGAATTGGCTTTAAAATCATTTATCACATTTTAAAGATAATTAATTTTTATGGTCTGAAATTGAAAATGTCCTGTCTTTGCTCATCGGTGCGCATCAGAAGATATCAGTGTCACTTTGAATGGGAAATCATATGAAATAATCAATGTCACCATTCTGAAAATTATGAAATTTTCTGAATATCTGGAATATATAATGATAATGCTGCTCCGCAATTATGGTGAAATTTGATAATAGATAAAGGTTTCAAATTGATCATTTCATACTTTAAATTGGAACTAATTTTTTCATTAAATAGCATTATGAAATATCATATACTATGTTTTGTATCTACAGATAAATTTTCAATCATAAATATGCATTATTTCTGGAATCATAAAAGAAAAATGGTTGATTACGCTGGTTGCAACTAGAGCTATATCGGGTTGTATCAGGACCATGGTGCCTTTTTAACCCTTTCCTTCCTTCTAACATTGGAGATAATTTTAGAACCATGGTGTGCTATATGCATTCTTAACATCAATGCATTTTCTTTTAATCTAACTGCATTATTTGATTAACAACAATATTCAGCAGAAATTGGAGAGCTGTGAATCAACCTTCCTTATAAATCCAAGATGGCAGACACTGTACTGCTCCAGTAGTAGTAGCAGTGTTTAATAACAAAGCTTTTATAAAAAAGATAAATGGCGGTCTAATTTGGGTAAACAAAACAAATAATCGCCGAAATCAATGGATTTTCACTATAAAATAGCAGAAAGTTCTGATCTGCTTTGATGGAAATAGCAGGGTGTGGCTGACCCGCCCTCCAGCGACTAAACGGGGAACTCATCTATTGTATGAAATGTGGCCAGCGTCCACCAGACAGTGTGACAGCCGAAAACGACCATGTAGATAGAAACCTAGTGACACATTCCAACAATCAGTTATCAAGGGAAAGACATAGTAGCTGCCGGTCTTCTCACGCACTATTTGGTGCCATGTGGACTCCTTTTTCATGTGCTACTTAGTAGAATACAGCTTCCCGTATTCTACTCAGTAGCTCTTTAGTATGGAGATTTCGTATTAAGGCGGTACTCCACTGAGCCGATTATTGTTCTCATTCTCCACCCATTCTCCACCCATTCTTCGCCTGAGTTGTTCTGACCCTAAATGGTGGGGCTGCTTCACTAGCGCTCCACTGTTGTTTTTCGTCAATCTTCCCTCGACCAGCATTGGGTCAGACCACCTGCTCCACTGGGCTACATTAACACGATCCCAACAATCAGGAGCCGGCATCAAAACACATGTGAAATGATTTTCTTTGCGTTGTTTATAATCATAATATTATTTTGAAATTTTCGGTATGAATCTTTAGTTTGTATATTTGTGTTTTTATTTACGTATTTCCGTTTTAAGTGGAACAGAATTTATTCAAAGTATGGTGGTTCATCGGTGGTGGACCAGCACAGTATTTGGAAATACGTAAATAAAAACACAAAAAGAAAATCATTTCAAAAGAATTTTAAATATTGCGGTACCCGGGGCCGTTTCAATAAGGTAAAAATGTTTCACGAAAAAGCCCTAATCTGTTTGCTTAAAATGCTGGTAAATAATTTTTGATTGTATGCTATTGCTTCCACTCTCCGCACCCTGTGTAGTTATGTTGTTTTTCTTCACCATGCCTTGTCTTCCTGCATTTGTTATGTATGTATTGTATGTATAACTCCAACGAAGCGTACCTTTTAACCAGAACACAAAGTATCCAATGGTCTGATCTGTGCTGCCATCTAGTGTGCAATAATGCTACTCACCAACCTTATTCCTATATCGGTGCAAGTGCAGCGTAAATTAGTGTTTTAGCAGCTTATTGTATATTCTACATTGAAAACTCATTGTATGTGTATTTGTATTGTTTTGGGGGATTACTTTGATCATAACATACCCTGGGTAAAACAGAAGAAGAACGCCCGAAAAGACACTATACTATTTCAAATGATGAAATCAGTGAATATCCAAACAACTCACCCACTTTACTCTTATTGACCTATCGTCGATTAAATACCCTGAGATGTTTATCAAATCATCTAAAAGACGGACCATACAAGTGCTACAAGCATAAACAACAAACGTTTCGAACCATGAATGTTTCAGGGCCCATGGAAGATCTGGAATAAAATCTATCAAAAGAAAAAAAGGAAATCATCTCGGGACATTTATTCTAACTCGTGATATTACTGATGATTAATCATTATCAATAAGGAATTCTTAAGAAAGTAACTTGCCGTGTACGTTAATTTGAGAAATAGGTTTATGAATCCGCTTTTATCTATGAACCACCTTTTACTCGGGACATGTGTACATGTATGTACATCAGTCTTCTACAAAATGTGCTGCATATCCCGTTTAGATTATGTATAAGTTAGCTATACTTCTAGCTGACGTTTTTCAACTATCACAGGGGCATTTCGTCGTGTGTGAGCTATTTCATACTCTTTGTACAGGGACTACATTTTATTTCTTTTCAATTACTTTTAGTTTCAACATGCTGCACTACGAGGTCTAGATTGTTCCAGAGCGGTATGCAGGTAATTGCAGATTATGGATTATGTAATTAGAACAGATAAGGAACTTGCTCCGTGGTTAACGTTTCATAGATCCTAAAAAGAAATTGTTTTTTTTTTCATTTTTTTTCCATCGGTTTGTGATAGAGGTGTATTTAGCCACGCCATAATAATCTAGATCCTAAAAAGAATAGATAGGAATTACATTTAAGAAATTGGTTCACGTGGACTGGAAGTATGGACGTTCCCAGTCAATGCATGATTAAGTTCCCTTCTTTCAGAATAACTATTAATTCTATATTAAATAAAAAGGAAAAACGCCAGTGCAGAGAGGTGCAGTAAAAAACAGGTAAACAAATTAAAAATCTATTCTGGATTATATTAGGTTTATGTGAAAGGGTTAAGTTGGTCTGTCTCTTTAAGATTCTGAATGAAAATAGAAATAATTCAGAAAGAGGAAAAATGGCAACTTACAATAGAAAATATAGAGTGACTAGTGTAGTGGAACTAAAATTGGTTCCTAAAAGAATCTTTATGACTGAGGAAAGAAAAAGAAAGGATCTGCATGGAGGGGAATTGAACTCTCAGCATGAGGTTTCTTTTGCAGACACTCTACTTCTAGACTACTTAAACTGACTTGTAGAGGGAACGTTTCAGGGATTCCTGAATGCATGGACAAATCTAGTTCCTCACAATACACCAGGTGGCAGGCACTGTAATAAAAATGCTAGTTCTGTTCATATACACCCAGTGTCAGTGCTGTGCTTAGACTATACCAGTAGAGCCAAGGGATAAGATATGGGATAAGTTAACCATACTTTTGGTCATTTCCAAACAGTGTCAGTGCTGTACTGTGATAAAGTTGTGATAAAGGAACACGACAAGATGACTTCAGCTTATGCATACTGGCAACAGAACAGAATTCTTGACTGCAGTATGATATCAGTATACACAGCCTGAAACTATCTTGCTTGATTCTAAGAGATTATTCTACGAAGTGACTAGTGCAGTAGAACTTTCATTACTTCCTGAACCAAATTCAATGACTCTGTAAACAAAGACAAGTTCTGGATGGGTTTATGTTGTGCATACTAATAACAGAAGAGAATTACTGCCGACTTACTGTTATAACTCTGCATAAACTGAAGCTTTCTTGCCTTCATTATACACCCTAGAATACAAGTATTTTACCCTGAATAGATGAAGAAGGTTGTCAAAATACTAATGTCTCCATTCTAAGACATCACATGTTGACCATGTGTTGATATTTATTTCTGCCCAAGACCTGCAGTAAGCTATGATTACTGCACACGTGTGCTGTACATAGTTTATACTGCATGCCCCAGAATCTGAAGTAGAGTAGAACCCCTTGTAAACATACACCCTCCAATTGGGGCCAAAGTGTCTGCCTACATAGGGGAGGGGGAGGCACTTGCATATTTATTAGAAAGAACTGTTCTGAGGAAAGGTGTTGACCAGTTAACGCTGTTCTGCTACCCAGGTTGCCATTAGGCGGTGGTCTACTGTAACTGGTGCATGAGAAAGGGCTTAAATGACTGGTCTGTCATTCCATTGGATAAGTTTTGTAAGATTCAAAAGCGGAAATATAAGCAATTTAAAAGGAGAAATGGAGATTATTCTAGTGTGGAAGAACTGACATTATTTGTTCAAAGAATATTTATTACTTTCAAAAAAGAAAAAAGAGCTGGATTGAGGGGATTTGAACCATCAAGCTTAGGGTTTCCTTGCAGACACTCTACCTCTAGACTACAGAAAAGACATGAAGAAGGAATGTTTAAGTCAGTCTGTCTCTGTAAGATTCTGAATGAAAATAGAAATAATTCACTGCACGAAACTAACGCCTTTATTCATATATGCGGCATTCCGGCATTGCATGTATCGGCTGTAAATCGACTTGTTTTCATTTGTAAATGCCTGTAATCCACACCAGCGTATGAGGCATCTACAAGACAGTTTCCTTTTAAATACGGACGCGACTTGGCTGTATTTCACACCAGGCGTACACATACAATAGGAAATATCCTCTGTGCGACATGTGAACGCCTGGCATTTACATGTCGCGATAGAAAATAAAAAAGGAAGTCCTCCTCCCCTGCGGTTTATCAGTGTCTTGTTTTAGCACTTTAGGCAGGAGCTCTCAGTGAAGCCCTGTTCCCCTATTGTCTCTGGGCGGGCAGTGCATGGTTGTGTGTAGACTGGTCTCAAATCGGCGGGTGTCAAAGCGGCAGGTGTGACGTGAGTGACGTGAGTGACGTGAGTGACGTGAGTGACGTGAGTGACGTGAGTGACGTGAGTGACGTGAGTGACGTGAGTGACGTGAGTGACGTGAGTGACGTGAGTGACGTGAGTGACGTGAGTGACGTGAGTGACGTGAGTGACGTGAGTGACGTGAGTGACGAGAGTGACGTGAGTGACGAGAGTGACGAGAGTGACGAGAGTGACGAGAGTGACGAGAGTGACGAGAGTGACGAGAGTGACGAGAGTGACGAGAGTGACGAGAGTGACGAGAGTGACGAGAGTGACGAGAGTGACGAGAGTGACGAGAGTGACGAGAGTGACGAGAGTGACGAGAGTGACGAGAGTGACGAGAGTGACGAGAGTGACGAGAGTGACGAGAGTGACGAGAGTGACGAGAGTGACGAGAGTGACGAGAGTGACGAGAGTGACGAGAGTGACGAGAGTGACGAGAGTGACGAGAGTGACGAGAGTGACGAGAGTGACGAGAGTGACGAGAGTGACGAGAGTGACGAGAGTGACGAGAGTGACGAGAGTGACGAGAGTGACGAGAGTGACGAGAGTGACGAGAGTGACGAGAGTGACGAGAGTGACGAGAGTGACGAGAGTGACGAGAGTGACGAGAGTGACGAGAGTGACGAGAGTGACGAGAGTGACGAGAGTGACGAGAGTGACGAGAGTGACGAGAGTGACGAGAGTGACGAGAGTGACGAGAGTGACGAGAGTGACGAGAGTGACGAGAGTGACGAGAGTGACGAGAGTGACGGTTCTAGGCATCCTAGAAAATTAATCACTGTAATTCTATACATCATGTTATATGGATATCTGAAACAGGAACACCTTAACAAAGACTTAGCTCTCGTCATTCAATATTGATAGGGGATAACAATGATCATACCCTGTGACTGACGTGCCCATTGTAAGTTTATGTTGTAAACCCTTATAGTGCCACGGCGATGCATGCAATGTTACAAAGAATTTGGCTTGCAAAGGTACTCTGGGGTAGCGCGATATTGGTCATATATAACGACTTGGACAATTGAGTCATTGAACTGCTATTGATATTGCAGGGTCGACACTATTCAGCTTTCAGATTTGTAGCCTATTTTTCTACCACCTCCATCCCTCCCCCTCGTCCCTGCACATCCATTGCCCTCTCTATCCCTCTCCTACACCCCACCGCCATAAGGCCCTCCTCTTACCCGTCTCTTTACCAGCCCATCCTCCTTGAGATCTCTCATTGACCCTCTCAACTATATCCCACCCTCCTACGATCCTTTCCTTTACCCTCTTCCCTTTATCCAACCCCTTTAAGGCCCTCCCCTTGCCTCACTCCTCTACACCCCACTCTCCCAGAGCCTACTCCTCCACCCCTTTTCCTGCAGCCCATCCTCCCAAAACCCGATCCCCCACCCCGTTCCTCTATACAACATATTTCCAGGGCCTACTACTCTACCCTTCTCTATTACACCCGCAATTTTAGGGCCCTCTCCTTGCCCTTTTCCCTTAGACCCCACCCTTATAGGCCCCTGCCCTTCACCCCTCCCCTTTTGTTCTCAGCACCTCGTCTTTACACACCCCCTACCTGCCCATGGCCCTTCCTCCCACCCCCTTCCCCCACACACCCCACCTCCAAGGGCTTGGTTCTCAACCCCTCCCGCTCCTCGCTGCCCCCGGCCCGGCCTTGATTGCTTCCCTCCATCCCATCAGTCCAACTTCAGGTGCCGGAAAATGAGGCGCGGCCACAGTTTGGGCGACGGCGGGTGAGAGCAGGCCTTTCAATATTCTTTCTCTGGCACCAAGACTCCCGAACCCCACTCTCCCCCCACCACCCCGCACCTCTCCCCAGGCCTGCTCGCCGCCCGGTGTCGCTGCTCTGTTCCATCATAAGACCTAAGCTGATAACACCCCTCCCGCCAAGCTCCAAGCACAGTACATCCAATTTTCTGTCGCAATCAGGCGTTGAGCGTTGGTGAGCAGGTGGGTGGCGCGGTGCTTGGAGTGTGAGATGCTCGCCTTGGGGCCCTGCTCTGAGCAGATGGGTGGTTTTATGCTTGGCCAGTGAGTTGTTTACCCTGGGGACCCCATATATGAGCAGGTAGGGATCATCGGCTTGGAGAGTGAGCTGCTCTTGTCGGACCGAACCACCATGGGTAGGTTGGGTTCTGTAACTAATAGAGTGAATGTATGCGGAAATATATAGAACATGAGCAGGGGACTGACTACCCGCTTGGAGAGTTACATTAAAACCTGCCCTTGGGACTCCACCTTGAGCAGGTATATGAGCATCGAGAATGGCTTATTTCCTGAGGGACCTGCTGTATACGACACGACAGCGCTTATATGCTGGGCGTGTGAGCTGCTGTCTATAGGCCTGGTACGAGTAGACGAGTAACATTTTTCTTTAGATAGTAAGCAGCTTTTTCAGCTGACCTCGTTTGTGGGATTCAAGTGACACTGACCAGATGTTTGTTCCATTGGCCATGCACCCACCCAAACCTCTGACCCGTCATTGGTCCGCAAGCAAAGGGATCCTATCATAATGTGTCTATCTGTTTGTGATAAGACAGAATTATACATGTAATGTTCATGTGAAATGGATGTGACCTGTGATCTATGTGTGATATGCCAGAATTATATACATGATGTCCATCTGAGATAGGCTACTGAAGGGTAGAAGTATGACAAATGAACGATAATTTTTTTTTACATTCAATGTAAAGTTAATTTGTGTAGGATATAAGACAATAAATGTTGCGGTGAGCTTTAATATAAGAGAGGAGACAGGATGCTATCCCTCCTCATCTCTGGGCCAGGGAACCATAACCACCTCCATTTTGAGAATACTAAAGAAGAAACCAACGATTTTTTTTTATCAAAGTTGTCGTTCTCCACTAGTGTGATGCAGAGCAATATGAACCAAGCGAAGCCGAGTCAATATCGCATAGAGCTCAATCGAGTTAGAGAATAATGACTGACCAAAATGAGTCGCTTTCTGTATCTAACTCACCCCTGTACATACTAAAGAAACAGACGACAAACTAAATATATGGGGACCATAGAGAATTCACTTTGATACTCGTAGGAGCATGGAGAATGAGTTACCAATGTTAGGCCTTTGGGACAAAGATACTAGGGTTGAGATAGAACTACAGTTAAGATAGATGGAGAGGAAATTGGATTAATCCTACATATATATTACGTTCCACTTTAAGTATGAACGTTATTAATATTGTCTCAGCTGCGATTGCTCTCGCTGACAACGTATTAATTCTCCGTAATGCCCTTATCCTCAACGAGTGTGTCCGTAAACAACACACATAGTGTGTGGGTGTGAAAACATGCAGGCGCAGGCGTGATGATTCATAATCGTAACCAGGACGTGAGCGCCATGTTGTATTACTACGCCGGGTGTAGTCACACTGTGAGAAGGGAGGGTGTAAGATGAGAGAAACCAGTCACCCTGCTGTGACATGTCATGCACCTTATAAACACCCCGTGACAACATGGGGAGACGCCTTCGTGCTGACATGACTGACGGGTATATGTTAACCCTTTAAGGATGGCTGACAATGGCAGAACTACACACTTGGGGACGGCTACTAGTGACTGTATAGTTCTAGGGGACGTGGGTACTGTCCTCTGAACTCTAAAGTCGAAGGTTTATCATGTGATATAATATGCTATTATTAATATTTTTATTTATATTATTTAGAATTCAAAACTACTATGTTACACCTACATTCTGTGAACATTTCAAGTTAATTGTTAAAATATTTCCTTTTGAAAAACAATTATATGAATATCCAGCAATGATGCCTTAAGGTATCATCCGCCCCTGGCCGGTTGATGACTTAAGGTATCATCCGCCCTTAAAGGGTTAAACTGATGCATCTGATATCACATCTTATATGGCCAGATGTCATGGATCGTCGTCAAATAACCATTATTGCTTCTCCATTCAATAATAGGCTAAATTTAATAGATATTTATTATTTTATTGTGTTTTCTGGTCAGACTCAATCGGATCTTCCAGGGGAACCATGGTTTTGCCTATGTGGGATCATAAATAACGGAGATAGTAGGTCCAAACTACCTGAAACAGGATGTTTTTTCATGATAAAATGACTAAACCATAATTGCAATAGTCAGCATTAGTAGAAAGAGTATAAAATGTTGACAATAACTGTTCTTAACTGGGTCCCCATAGGTTAAGGATTTTTTCAGACCATTTACACATTTTTGGGCAGGATAGTATACTCTCTCCATGGCAAAATGTACATGTGTAGTTTTAGTGTGGAAACGATTGACTCCCTAAAGAAGTAACCCTCCCAATATCTACATATAGCACAGACAGGAATAAAATACATCCTGGTAAGCCTTAACCTGTACCTATGTATATATGAAAAAAAATTATATCTAAATATACTATGATAGCACTGGGAGCCTATTCCCTTGGTTTGTGTAGTTTTTGTGTGGAAACGATTGACTCCCACCCTACAGTGATAGCTAACAAGTATATTATATTTGACTACTGTCCATTTCAAATAAATACCCCCTTATATCAAGGTAACTTCACATGGTACAAGCTTTCTTGTACTCCTTCCCTGTACATAGTTATGAACTCATATCTGGGAATGTGGATATGATTGACTCCCTGTGGAAACGATTGACCCCCTAGCTGATATTCATCTTAGTAAGGTTCAAAACAAAAAGAAAGAATACCTACTCAAACCAGTCATGGAGCTTATAAAAATATTGGATAATTAGCCTTAAAAATTAAATTTATCAGTATAATCTCTGCAGTGTTTAGAAAGAGGGAGTCAATCGTTTCCACATAGCATATATGTACTACTAAATTTTGGCTCTGTGGTGCATGTTTATTATAGGTATTTAACCTACGCTCATACATCCAACATATTCCCCACCCACTGTACTATTCACATACAAAAGGTTTTAACCATACTCCTAACTTTATTTTTGACCCCTGTCACTGCCCATTTGACGACGATCCGTGACATCTGGCCATATGTGGTACACTCAGTCGCAAGGAAGCCAGTACCTCCACTCTGAGACTGGAGGTACCGGCTCGCAAGCCCATAAAGTCGCACAGTATGAACTGGCCTTTATCTGGCAGTAATCAACTAGAAGAGATAACAGCTGACCGCCCGACTGGGGCGGCGATGGGCAGCGGCAATCAATATCGTCCAACTCATCGCTGCTCTACATGGTAAGAAGTATCACGTTCCACTGGGAAGGTTATCCATGCTGGTCTAGTCTGATATGCATGGTAGACGTCACATAAAATAAGTCACTATACCCTGCCATGACATGGTCCAATATCCGTGACAACTATGAAATAAGATAAGTCACCATACCCTGATATGGCATTGTCCAACTATGAGAAACAAAAGGTCACTATACCCGGCCATGACATGGTCCAATATTCATGGCAACTATGAGATAAAATAAGTGGCTATACCTTGCCATGGCATTCTCCAGTATCTATGACAACTATGAGATAAGATAAGTTACTATACTCTGCAATGACATGGTCCAATATCCATGACAACTATGAGATAAGATAAGTTACTATACCCTGCCATGGCATTGCCCAGTATCTATGACAACTATGAGATAAGATAAGTTACTATACCCTGCAATGACATGGTCCAATATCCATGACAACTATGAGATTAAATAAGTCACTATACCCTGCCATGGCATGGTTAAATATCTATGACCACTATGAGAAACAATAAGCCGCTACCCTAAGTCACTATACCTTACAGGTATTTTTAAACTCATTGTAGAAAGAGGATGTCAGGATAGACAATTGACAGTCATTGGGTAGATTCAGTCGATTTCCAGACTAACAGCAGAAAATAAGACCGAAGATAGACATGAAAGAAACCGAGTGGAATAGGAGTAATCAAGAAGCCTGCTGTACATGTTATCACGTAATCAATTCATACATTGTACAATGCAAGTTGGTGTGTGACACTGATACATGCCATACCCTTGTTCAGGATGGTGAAAACAGATGTTTTTTTTCTTCAGTTCGTGTGGGACACACTTAGATAAGGTGCGTCGTTTAGTATCTCAGGTGTTTAGTTTACTACCTCAGTAGCATATTTGGACCTCCCCGCAGAACTGATTGGTTCGCTGGGCACCAAGTTATGTCCAGCTTCATATAAGTACGACTCAAAGTTTCGAGAAAGATGTAGTCAGTTCTTTATCTAATGAAAGGTGATTTCTGTGAGACGTCATTGCACATTGTGGTAATTACTTCATCTCCTCCTCATTATCATGAACATCCTATATATACATATGTCTATTGTATATCTGGATGGTAGTCTTACAGTCATGTGTATGTACAAGGTATCAGAATGTCAGGACTTCCTACTGGTTCAGCAAATGGTATTTTATACTCTCTGAAGTGTTCTGGTGACCTAGGGGTTAATTAGTGATGTTAATTACTTTACTACATAAGAGGAGGAGAGTTGGTAACACGTCGGTGCATACACGCTTAGAAGTCCTGCGCGGGTGCGTAGTGACGTCTAGCGTGAGACTTTCCTAACTTAGTTGCCTTTAATTAAACCCTTGTGCCATCTAGTGGCCAGGTTGGGGAACCACTGAAACAACTAACGTGCTGCTTACAGCACGTTGTGGCCATGAATCGAATTACGGATTTTCTTAGTTAAGTTATAAGGAGGGTGTCGACACCTAGCGGTGAACCCAGGGAAAATGGGCGTAGATTCGCCTCCTACAACTCGAAGGGATTAATCAACATATGTCCGTAACTCATTGACTAATTAGTTACGTCCATCCCTAATTCATAAACCATCTGATTATATGTAGTTCCGTGACAGAGATGGAAACTACGCCAATCTCCGTAAGTCACGTTATTTCCAAGTAATCATACGTATTCTTAACTCCTTATATTAAGTTAAGCAACCAGATAATTATTACAACCGTACCATTAATTAATTATGTGATATTGTGGGGAAGGTAAGAGCAACTCCTAAGGCTAAGTGTGTGCGCAAGGCCACCAGACTCTCTACCCCTTGCGCACAACGAGGCCACCTAATGGGACCTTTAATTAAGGTGTATAAGATCTAATGTTGATATTAAGTAAGCTCTAATTACTATTAGTTTCGTGTCTTTACTATCATGGATGACGACGAGATGAATGTATGTTTGATATTCTTTTAATAAAGTATTCAAACGTTTCACAAGTGTAGCATGGCAAACATTCAAACAATGCAAGGTAATATGCAGCATAACTCACCACAAGTTAGAGTGTCCTGAGTGAACCCACAAGATTCCAATAATCATTAATAAACACAGATCCAGTTTCGTCAGAAGTTGGGTGAACTATAAGTGAAGTACTATCACTTAATTAAGTGATAATGTTCAATAGTGAACGTTGATAGTTCAGCAGATTCCTATTTAAGTCCTTTTCAGAATACGTGTGCTTGGAGAGTCCCAATCCAAGCCAATTTCTACTATCCAAAGCCGCTAGGCAACTTGCCTAGGCTGTTCCAATATGATATAATTTCACTGCTGAATCCGCGCACTTCTGCCGGTATCCGGAGCCAAGCAGAACGCGTCCGACTCGCAGGAGATGGTGGTAGAGACTGACGATACGGTCAGCTCGGGAGCAGATCGAAAATGAGCATTTTCTAAAGGATCATGGGAAATTTGGAATGAATCTCGCTTAAGCTCACGCAGGTCCGAGACACGCGTGGTTATGTTAATACTGCGGGAATTCGGGAATACCCTGAGAGGGGACTTCCCCAGGGAACTCCAGAGCCGACCCTCAGTCGTCATAGTGACGTCAGAGGGTCTATTCCCAGAAGCGCGGTGTTCCCCAAAGACTAGCTAGTAGTATAAGGAACATCGCTTCTGTCACGGCTATCTACCTTGTAGGATGTTCAGCCTATATTGTGGCTTAGTAGATAGCTATGATTAATACCTTGTCGTATAATGTCCAACACCAACACCCAACACCGATGTGTGATGTTTAACACCAATACTCAATACCAACACTCAATACTGATGTGTGATGTTCAACACCAATACTCAATACCAACACTCAATACTGATGTGTGATGTTCAACACCAATACTCAATACCAACACTCAATACTGATGTGTGATGTTCAACACCAATACTCAATACCAACACTCAATACTGATGTGTGATGTTCAACACCAATACTCAATACCAACACCTGGTATCAATACTAACACTTATGATAACACCTGATACTAACACCTGATATGTCATGTTTCAATACTTATACGTATACAACACTTTATTTACATCTTATTTTCAATATTTAATAAAACAGTCTTTTAATACCTTTTAATAAACTTTCATCTTAAAACATCAATACTTTGTGCTTAACTTGGTTACAGCACACTCTTCCGGGTTTGGCTTAAAGACACGGTACTTTATCACAAAAAGATCAATTAGCTTGTCTTCAACAATCGTTCCTTAGTTCTTTACCTTGTTTCTTATAAATTTATTATTATCATTAAATCGTTACTCGGGTTAGGAACCTATAGAAAATAAGATACAGAAACAAACACACACTAGTCATGCAACATAATACGACACACAGCTTA
Source organism: Alentia gelatinosa (assembly GCA_950022655.1). Taxonomy (NCBI): domain Eukaryota; kingdom Metazoa; phylum Annelida; class Polychaeta; order Phyllodocida; family Polynoidae; genus Alentia; species Alentia gelatinosa. Next base: position 21,190,504 of record OX465584.1, on the reverse strand, counting down.
TTTGCTTATGGCCTTGTCAGTCATGCTGCAAGGACAAGGATTTTCAAGTACTTCTTTCATAGGAACCAATGACAATGTGCAGTACAGACACACCACATTATGCATGGTTAGTCCGCATAAGTATATGCAGAAGAACCGGGCGGTTAATAGCAATCTGCCCATGTAGACACATGAGAATGACCAATAAGCAGAGACTAGAAACAAATTCCATTAGAAAAGGTAGAAAAGCGAAAAATACCCATAGATGGTAAAATTAGGACAGATGTTCGTAAACCTGTGGAAGGGGGACCGGCGGCACATCACCAGTCCTCCTCGGAGGAGGGGGAGCCGAAGCTCCGCCAACAACAGGAGCGGAAGAAACCGTCGCTGAAGCACGTTCATGCAAACGGACAGCAGCACGCTCCATACCAACTAATGCTCTCTCCAAGAAAGATAGCCTCCATTGCGTCAGGAGCTGCTATCTGAACGTACAGACTATCTGTAGGGACAGATTTCCGAGAACGTCGCCATTTAACATCAAAGAAAAATGGTCAACGCAATCAGGAGGAGAATGACCACAGAAACGCTGCCGCATGGGTAACCACCTGTGCAGCGGTCATGCCAAAAACAACACGCCGCAGATAGCACAGAGCTGTACAACCCAGACAAATGGCAAGAATAACCAAAATGACCAAACCAATCGTGGTCCACGGAATCCCAAAAGTACTTTCAGCTGTAGGGGCCAGTTCTTCAAAAGCCAATTTAGCCGAACTGTCTTCGAGAAGTTCACGGAGATCCGCCGGAATCGGATCCATTACCACTTCAAGCTGACTATCATCTAACAAAGCATGTGACCAAACATGAATATCAAGGGTCAGTCTAAACAAATCATTTGATGGGTACCGAATGACACTCGATCGTTTTCACCATATCAGCATGAACACCTAAACGTCTGGCATTTATCTCTACATCATCCGCGCGAGCTGTACAAAACAAATGGTACGAAAGCTCACCCATCAGACTGAGAACCGGCATTCCGCCATGAGCACCGCGACTAGGCAACCCAGAATGATCCAAAGAGACATTCCCTAGGGGTTTAACCATAGACATAAGGCAAGCTCGTTCCTTAAAGAAACGTCAGGCATACGACTCAAGAATACTATCTAGCCATAAATCAACAGACTCAACCCGCTGACAGGCAAGATGAAGTGGTGCACTTTCATCGAGGGTCATCATAACGACGAGCCCTATCATTACAAAGGTGTATAGTGGCAAACTGGGGATTAACCTCAGTGTCCCTAGGGATATGAACCCTAAAGGCTTGTACCACTCGACTCGTGTCTCAGTGATAAGGCATCCAGGTTTTAAAACCGACACCACATTTTCCTCTACTTAAGAACACGAAGAGTTTCGGGGAAGCCATGACTGCAGAAAAACCCGAAATAAGCATAGAAGAGAACACATAGAACAAAAGAGAAACACGTATAAAAGCCATAATGAAATCAATTAATCAGACAGAAGTGCCTCATTGACACCTCGCATAAAATTCTGCGAACACGCCACGACGCCAGTCATGATGCACGATGCCATCCAATAGAACCATCAAAAGTTTTAAAAGAATCCAAAATTAAAAATCACAAAAATGTTAAAATAATTTTCAAGATATGACCAACTTAATTAAGACCAGACGACAAGAGATAATGAGCCATATAAAACAGCATCATCATCGGACTCAACAGTCCAGAACTAAAGAGTATCCCAAGAACCAATCTGCAGCCAAATGAAATCCTAATTATCCGGACCACAAGGCAATTAAAAATTTCTTAGTTAGAAGAAAATCAGAAAAAATCAATTCAAAGACAAAGCAAGAAATTAAATGCTTTGATCAACAATGTCACTATGTTAGAATAAGTAACAATAAATGTCAATGTTAAAGATGGACCAACGAAAGCCAATACAACCATGCAACAACAAACGCAGCGCGTTGACAAAACTGCGCGTCAAAATCACTGTGTTAGAATAAACAAATGACCGAGACAACTTCTTAAGTAATCAGGAAAAATAATTATTCAAAGAAAAACCAATTATACATGAAATGTGACAAGACCAGCGACAGGACTCGCTAGAAAGCAGAAAAGAAAAACAAGAAAAAAAAATGAAACATACGTATACAGAAGGAAATAACTGTATACTATACACAAACTATATCTAAGACATAAAACCAGGTTGAAGTGATTCAGAACCCCAGTAGACAAAGAACAGGCATTTAACCATAGACGACATACATTACAGCTTGGCAAAGCGACAAATCCATGAAATTCAAAGGAAAATAAAATATATGAATTAGGAATAAGGCAAGTCTACGCGGAGCGCGTGGACCCAGACGCTAGCACCCAGTCAGGGCCCCCACCCACCAGCTGAGTAACAGCTGATCGGAGGGTAAACACCAAAGGTCACAGGGTCACGCGGGTCACGTGGGGGCACGCCAGCTGGCGTCCTCTAGACCAAAACAAAGCCAGACTAGACTGAATTTAGACAGAAAACCGAAATATGCCTCTAAAACGCTCAAAAATGCTCCCAGAGCCTAGATAATGGCACCAAACGACTTGTAGTACAGTCACCGATAAAACAGATGTTATTAATTAGCAGATACGTGGCAGGTTGAAAAACGCACACACACTATCCCAAATTAGGATATATGCAATAAGGAAGCCAATAAGTACATTAATCAGGATAATATGGGCAACATACAGTACGTCACGAGTATGTCAGGATAATCCATATGCAATACTAATTCAAGTACCACATCCAGTGAAAACACCAATGACCTATAATTCCAGGGAGAAAAACATTTGAAACTTAGGGACAAATAGAAAAACGACAAATATGAGACACATAAGAAATAATATTGAAATTTTACAGTTTTGACTTATAAAATACCGAAGCATGCCTTAAGTAGGCAACGTGGTAGAAATCAGCTGATGTTATAGCCGACACACACCGCGACTCGCCACGCGGGGAAGGGGGCTGATAGCGGCACTCTCCCACAGAGGGTCCGCTGCACAACACGGCACACGCCGGCCAGTCACGTCCAACGGGCGGGAAGGCGGGAGTGGCAGCGGCATATAGCCGACATACACCGCAACTCGCCACGCAGGGAAGTGGGTGCGGGGGGGATGGGGGGAGGGCAGATGTCAACTCCGCACCCTTACACACTACTATCAAAACCAGATTCTCTGCAAGTAATTAAGAAAATTCCGAACCAAAACGTAATGTATCCCGAAGTCTCACGTATTTAAGGGGGGTGATAGCGGCAGGAATAGGTCACAGTTCCACTGACAAAACCGAGACTATTGCAGAAAACAATTAATCAAATACACTATAGGTATGGCTATTAAACTATTAGAATTTAACAGACAAATCGGAATGCGCAGCCTATCGTAATAGGCAACGTATCATAAGCACCACGCGTTGAAATACAAACAGCAGTGCCAGAACGTGAGGCTATTGTGGGGGGAAAAGGAATGGAAGCGCTTTAACACTGAGAAGTCCATAGGAAACACAAAATCCGCTGTATTTCCGTAAATAAGCGAGCTAGCGCCTCAAAAACATCGCCAGTGAATAGCTACCATCCAGATGTGTATCAGCAGACATACCGATCCATAATCAGGGATCCTATAGGGGGGGGGGGGCTAGGTAATAGCCAACCCAAATACGCCTCCCACAAGGAAGGTGGGCTAATTTCCAGACTTGATACTTAAACTTACAGACTTACACAAAGACAACGAAACGGAGGGACAGAATTAGCCTACTCAAAAATATCATCCAGTAAGGTAACAGAGCAGCCGTAGCCACCCGAAATACATCCCACGCCGCACAAGGCGACTGGGAGGGAAGGTGGGAGGGAGAGGGCAGTATTCCAATACCGGACACATTCCAATCATGTGCACCGGTGCCACGAGCAGCTCATGGGCGGACAGGCGGGTGAGGGAAATCCACGCGACGCTCCTCTCCAAACAAGGAGGTGGAGGGGGATGGTACCGGTAACTACCAATCCCAAGAATTCGCGTATGCTAATCATCGTAACCAGGCGGATATCGCAACACCATTACACTCAAAATGGCGTCGCGTCGCTGGGCGGAAGTTCGCCCTGGTCCCGACAAAACAGGTACCGGTAGCACGCATGTCCATATAAAGGGCGCGTCCCACCGGTCGGTAGACGATAACGCACGTCAGCATCTAGGCACCATCCCCTATCAGAGACACAGCTGGTCATGACCCAACAAACACTGTAAGCGTACCCCGAAAGACACCATTAATGCACCACACATATCACGTCCCGTATACAGACATAGACAGTCAAACGAGCCCCGCGCGGTCGTCACCACGCAAACAGCCTCGTTAGACAGCACGCCCCTGTCCAAACAGAAGCGCCCCATCTGCGGGGATGACGCCTTATCTCGGGAACGACCAGGGTGATACTCGTTAATCCGTCGGGGGGGAGGCGATAACGACCATACCGCAACCAGCTGTGCTCGTTAACCCACAATTGCGCTTCAACACGGCACGGGGTACGCATTAACGCGTCGGGGAGGGAGACACTAAACGACCATAAACACTGATAGCGGCCGTCTCATCTTTCGGCTCACAGAAAAAGAAAAATCAATCAGACCGAAATTAAACTGTTAATAGAGAGAGAACTTTAGAAGCAAGCTAAAGAACGTGAAAACCACGTAGAATAAGCAATATTAAGCCCACTAAACGTAGCCATTTAATAAAAAGCAGAAAAACATGAATTAAACATGTAATTCTTCATAGCAGATCTCCATCATCCAAAGAATTACTAGATGACGACGGCGGCTACCCACATAGATACAGAGACAACTCATATACTCATTAGAACCATATATTAATCAATTTAGAAAACTTAGTTAATTAGATTATTAAATAAAATAGTGATTTAAGCAATAAATTAAATTAAGTTTACATCCAGAAAATAGACCCTAGAACGGCGGATACAATCCATTTTAAACCGTTCCAGTACGAATTACAGGTTTAAGAAAAAGGAATCAAAAATACTTTACACCGATCAGGGCTTTCCCGACATAAGAACACGCACAAGGGAATCAAATACCGATGCGCGGCAGCGCTCAAACGGTCTTGAAACCAGAAAAATGAGAAAAGTGAGAAAAATCCAAAATTTCACTTTTTAAACGCGATTTTGAGGCACTTGCGATCGTCGGAGCGACCTGAGAGTGCGATTTTCGGAATCCTGAGGCCGAAATTGACAAAAGTTAAACCTAGGTCATTTACAAGCACGAAACAGGCAGTACCAAATACTGCTCCAAATACACCATACTCCTAAAATAGTCTATACTGTTAGCTATACTAAACTATAATGAAAATTACTTCAAGATTACTACAGATGACCAAGCAATCGTCAGGCGAGGCCCACAAACATCAGGCAATCACCCAGTCTTGTAATCATCATAGTTGTCAAGGAAAGTGGTGACCGGGTCATTCCAAGTGGTTCTCAGTCCAAGAAAGTGGGTTAAAGCTTTGGAAAAGGCATTTCAAAATCCAAATTTTAGGAGCCCCCAGAAAAATTTTCAGAGCCCCAGAGCCATTATTTCACCTAGCTGCCATAGAAACCAACGTTAAACCCACTTTCGAGGCAAGCTAAGTGGGATCCCCAAATCTTCATAGGATTAACATTGACAAGGCTGAGTCTATGAGAAAACTTATATATGTTCCAACTTCCTTAAAAATGATCGTATCGGAATGCGGTAAAGACCAAAATTATGTGGAAAATCATGGACAACACTAGAAAAATAGAAACAATATAAACGTCACAAAAACGGTAAAAACATGTAAAAAAAACCAACCAAAATCATACGATAAGGCTAGAGACAAAACGCAATCACCACAGCACAGCTCACGGATGAACTGAGCAGAGTTTATAGCAGTAGTAAGTCGTGAAAAAGACCCTTTTAACGCAGGCATAGGGAAGCCTACCCAGATTACAGCCAGTAATCCACGGGGATTTTCGTTCACAAACCCCTAAAAGACTCATAGAGCGCAGTGCGGAATCTGCTTTTCCACTCTAGGCAGTCAGGGCCGAAAATAAAGTCAAGCATGTTCTACTTAATCTAAAAACAATGTAACGCTTACCCCTCACACCCAGTGGAGATGACACAGTGCGGAATCTAGAGCATCCAGACAGTGAGAGTGAGGGAGGTCTCGAATAATTCAGAGGGCTAAATTTCCTCAGATAAGAACGACCACGGTGACCGGGGGACCGTGCTGAGGTAAACCTTTTTGCTGGCAGAGCGACAGTACCAGGCTCCCACCAGGGGCAGCCTCTGAGACCCCTTGTACCGCCACGGATGGAGGCTGGGCCAGGAGTGGTTAGAATGCTTGTACTACCACCACTGTCCATATTTTTATTACACTCCTCACGCGTCAGCGATTCATACGAGCCATGCCGGTCACCCACACTCGTTTTCTGCTTAGCACCCTCTAAATGGGCGTGAACCGTGACAGGAGCGTTTTGAATTAATAGGCGAAACAGTTGACCGCGGACGACCAACCGGCGAGACCTGGGTCTCGAACGGGATTACCTGCGGAAGGCGTGCGGGCACCGTCGGGCCCGTCGGAACCCGGGGGCTCCTAGTGGATACACCTGAAGGTAGTACGGAATCTAGACAATCAGGCGGGGGGAAGGGGGGCAGAATTGAACACTGACATTGGGGATTGTTTCCGGCCGCTGTCAGAGGTGGATACTCTAGTATCCTTCATAGACCGTTCAGTCCCAGAGCACGCTCGGGCCAAGGGACATGAGGGCGAGGCACTTGCCTCTAAAGTCGTGCCTGGCGGACCAGACGAAGCCGGAGCTTCTCCAAGCAAATCACAGTCACTATCAGGAGAACAAACCTCCTCATGAGAGGCGTCATCATACAGACGACTCAGACGACCGTTAGTCAGAGCAGGAGACCAAGAACCATACACTATCTTCACTTTGTCAATAATCATATAGTGTAACTATATTTCTTGTAGCAATTGAACGCAACTGAACCAAATTATCGCCACATACATTAAAGCTCATATAAACCAATTAAGCTCTGTTAATTAATCCTAAAGAGTAAGCCCCGCCTACAGGCGGGGCTTGGACTCAGCTGGGAGGAGCGTGGGTTGTATGCCGGCCGCTGGCCTTTGTATAACACTGGCGACCTTTGCGACAGAGTCACTTATGAGTACTATACTGCCTGGTATGAACCAGTCTGCCCTGTCTCAAAACGGGACGACTCTCTTGGCCCCTCTGCACGGGCATATATAAGAACAGAACCTCTGCAGGTGATCCAGTCAAGCATGACAGTAGGAGAGTGTAGAAACCTCACCTGTCCACACACAGGGCTCCGTGATTACCGGCTATGACAAGGAATACCAGCAGTAAACTGACCACAACATGAAAATATGGTAACTAATTCAATATACACAATATCTATGTATCTCTATATGTCTATCTGGTATCTGTATCTAATGTATCTATAGTTTCATAGGATAGTCTTACTGCATTGTGCATGTTTACAATGCCAGGTGAGAGAAAGGTGGCAGGGGCATTGAGGCATGACAGGTCAAGGTTGTACTGGTGTGTGTTGGGGGGAGGTATGTATGCAACTCTGTGTATCATATGTATCATATGTATCTATATATCATGTGTATTTCTGTATCTTTGCCTGTCTGTCTATCTTGTTATCTGGTTTATATCCCACCATTCCTCACAATGAAACAGCTAAACTTACAGGGAATCCATGTTCTCTTGTGGCTACCTTCCAGAGCCCACATGACCTGTTGCGAGTCCTGCATATAAATGAGCTGTAGACACCCTCCCACCTGTGTTATATACCTCCTGACTGACTCTGCTGCCGACCTGACATGTCATGACCGCCTCTACACAGACCCGTACTCTCACTGTGTGAGGGGCGGGTCTTTATTTTTAATGAATTTATCATCAAGACTCATTTCTGTACTTCATCTTTAACATATGAGAATGACCTTCATCCAAGTACCATGACTGAGGGAAACTGTTAGATCTGCAGACGTCCTATACATCCACATCCACTAGCAGCACTAGCTACAGCACAGAGCAGGCAGACAGCACAATTCAAGCATAATTATTAATCAGATTCATAATAATAATTTAGCAGCATTGCAAGCAGTCTTAAAACACTCTTGAAAAATTTAGACAACCGAGTAACAGTACATTATTAATTTAGAGAATAACCAAAAAGGAACGAATCACCTTCACCAAAAGAAGCATCTCGCAATGCAGCATACAGTAATGATCTACTGTAGGGCATCACACTGTAGTGATCTTTTCTGTAACTTATTATACTGTAATGAACTTCCTGTAATGTATCGTACTGTAGGATATACCTTCAAAATACCCATCGGTACATAGCAACAGTAGACCGTGTTTGCAAACCAGTAGCCACGCTGTGATACCAGGAGGCAGTATTACCAAAATTCAGATAATTGCTATTTTCTTACCAAAATAATGTGAACATTTTCATAATATTTCTACCCAGCATACGTAAAACTATATCATAGCTGATATCTGTACTACTGTACAACATCCTAAACAATTAGTATTACCATGGATGTTTCAGAAAATGGCACTCCCCAAACACACATTAAAAAGTGCCAGTATACTACAGGGGTGAAAAATGACAGGACAGCATTGTGTAAGGATCTCTCGCAACATATTGTGCTGTCAGAATTTCCTGTAATGTACTATGGTGTTAGAACCTCCTGTAAAGTATGACATTGTAAGTACCCTCTGTAATGTATGATATTGCAAGGACCTCCTGTAACGTATGACATAGCAAGAACCTTCTGTAATGTATGATATTGCAAGAACTCTCTGTAATGTATGATACTATAGGACACACCATGAAAATACACGTCTGCACACAACAACAACAGATGAACCGTAGTCCCTTAGTACCAGAGATATTTTCAGGGTAAATGAATAATCCTAATAATTTAAAACAAAATAAAACAGAAGAACACCAAAATAGGTTAAGGCGCCGAAACGGCGGCCGCTTATGCGGGTACAAAGCACGGCTACCAGGGTACCCGGCAGACAATGAACAATACATCGAACGATGAACTGCAGAGGAATGGCAGTTAGAACCCGCATCCAAAGCAAGGCCGGATCACATACCAGCATAGATGCGCCTGTGATCTCTAATGAACCTGTCTGGGCAGTATACGGCAGTAAACCTAGTCTTACAGTGTGAATTGCAGGATATGCCTTCAAAATACGCATCTGCGCATAGTAACTGTAGATCGTGCATTTAAACCACAAGAACCGACCCTAAAGCCAGTCAGAACCCTTAAAACAAACCTATTAAGGTATTACAAAAAATATGTTAAAAGACCTGAAAATCATTCCAATATGTGAAAATTCCGTTTATATCACACTAAAGAAATATTAAATTGAGTTCCTGACACCTGAAGAAATCATTCAAACCTTTTAAATTGCCAACGGCAAAGTCAGGACAGAAAATCCAATAAACCCAATACCATTCCAATAGAATGGACATAAACGTAACCTTAAGGTTCTACCGGGCAATATAGCCTGAAAATCAAAACACATGCGATCTTTCTGAAGTTTACACAGAGTGATCCGGTAATAGTCTAGATTATATATCTAAAATAAAATTTGGGGGTCACCGTTTGAAATTTTGAGCTAAAAATCAAAACGATGGCAATTTTACAATAGAACAAAGAGAAATCCGAAAAAGTCAATTTTCACACAGTAAAAATCGCTCTAAAAATCTGAAATTTTTACAGAATATAGCTGACGTATCTTGCTACACATCCCAATCATAAAAATGATAGGTCATGACTAAAGAATTTGAAATAATCAAGAAAAACCGTATATCTGGCTTAGTTTTCATAGAAACGCCTAATCAGTTCAACAGGCAACAACAACCCAGCTCACTTGATCTAAAGCAAGGTACAAAGGTAATAATGATATGTATCATCAAAAGTATATCAATTTCAACCAAGGGTTTAGCATAATTAAGCCAGTAAACCATACCTACAATAACCATAGCGTCTTCTATATAACCGGAGATGTAACAGCTGGAGAGCAGGACATGTAACAGTCAGCTGACGCACTGTAGCCCACAGACCACTGCAAACTGCACTTCTATTATAGACCTTAAAACAACAGTCTGTGTGGGAGAGATAGTATTATACCCAAACAAACAAATAATATACCTGATTTACAGAAATATTTCATTTTCAAAACCAAAGAAAATAATAATAAAAATATACCCATAATACAGAACAGGTGCCGACCTTACCAGGCACATAGAAATTAAAAATGCCATTAGAACAGAATGAATACCCAAATGAGGCACATTAATTAAAAACAACATTATGTCAAATTAATAAGAATACCACATGAATTATTAAGCCACAATACTTATAAAACAGACCATTGAGAGTCTATAATGAAGGAATTACAAAAACTAATAATATCAAAACCTTTCGTAGGTATCAAAACCTCATAATTCCAAAATCAAAACCATAAATAAAGGTCAAGGCCCTCAAACAGGCATTACAGAACCACCTACAGGATTTAATAAATTTTACTGTCATTGTCAAAAAGGCATAATTTCACCCATCCCTGAAGCACATCCGAAGTCCGGGGAAGGTCAGGGCGGCTTGTCGGGGATGAAGACGTGGAGGGCCGGCCACGGGCATCGGGTACGCGGCGGCCTTCCGCGGGTGTAGGCCGCGGTACCCGCCGACTGGTACAGCGAGCGGTGGACGTCGCAGCAGACCCCGCGGTCGTCGCGGAAACACGGTAGACATCGCGGGAGGGCCGCACTCGTCGACACGGGCGTCTCTGCTGTAGATACATCACGGTGGGGGTATTGCAGGCTCAGGTACGGGAGGCGGGTCTCTAGAGAGCAGGGAGAGCACACATCCACTCTGTTTTGACGCTCAACAGCCAGGGGCGACGAGAAGGGAGATGTGAAGCATAATTTTGATTTGCCCACTGCATGGAGGAGCCGTGCAGTAGATGCAGTAGCAGTAGAGTTGAGTGAGGGATAGAGCTCAAGAGTATTGTTCTTATCACTTTGAGAGCACATTCCCAAGCAGTAGCAGCACATTTTGAAGTCACACATCGTCATGTCAGGGAATAAAGTATCAGTTCGTTTACTGCCAAGGCCAGAAAATAAGGCATAGGAAGGCGAGGTATACGTGGTCCAGGTGCCTGACCAAGTTGAGTCACCGAGCCTTGTCACTGAATAATGCTGAAACTTGACCGGGTGTCGAAAATTGATTTACGGCAGGATTAGGTGCTATACCGGTAAGTGCTGATTCGTCGTGCACCAAAGCCGTAAACCCACCTGCAGGGGTCTGGCCGGGTTTAGTTTGTCCCTGCAGACCGGATATCAGTTCTGAAGCCACTTAGAAGGACAGACTCGTGGCCAGTTGATTCCAACAACGTCTTAGTAGGTGTCGGGCCTAGCAAGCGGTCGCTAGAAACAGATGTATCTGGTGCCACACCCGAAGTGGCGCCGTGGATACGGCACCAGAGACAATAGAAAAGTCAGAGCTGTTCATGGACACATTAGATGGTTGTGAAGTGTCCGAATAGGAACTAGGACTTTGGAGTCAAAGTAGAATCTGAAGGACAGACTGAAAGTTCAGAAGAAGAGTGTTTCTCATGGGCAACTGGAGAACCGTGGCCTTTGGTTAAACCAGCACCATGTGAAGACTGTGGTTGAGTGTTAATTACAGTCTGAGCACTCCTCAAAGTATGATCTGAGGAAGATACCTGAACATTCTCAGTCTAATGAGGCACTGGTAGTTGACCAGACATTGCCAGGAATCATAGTGGAATCGGTAGATAGTGAGTCACTTGTGAGTTATACTAATCAGAACCATAATGCCATGTGAAACCATACAACAATCAAAGACACTCAAACCATGTAGACACGTGTAATTACCTTATAAATGGGTTATCCACCAGTGTTCTGGTGACCTAGGGGTTAATTAGTGATGTTAATTACTTTACTACATAAGAGGAGGAGAGTTGGTAACACGTCGGTGCATACACGCTTAGAAGTCCTGCGCGGGTGCGTAGTGACGTCTAGCGTGAGACTTTCCTAACTTAGTTGCCTTTAATTAAACCCTTGTGCCATCTAGTGGCCAGGTTGGGGAACCACTGAAACAACTAACGAGCTGATTACGGCACGTTGTGGCCATGAATCGAATTACGGATTTTCTTAGTTAAGTTATAAGGAGGGTGTCGACACCTAGCGGTGAACGTAGGTAAAAGGGCGTAGATTCGCCTCCTACAACTCGAAGGGATAGATCAACACATGTCCGTAACTCATTGACTAATTAGTTACGTCCATCCCTAATTCATAAACCATCTGATTATATGTAGTTCCGTGACAGAGATGGAAACTACGCCAATCTCCGTAAGTCACGTTATTTCCAAGTAATCATACATATTCTTAACTCCTTATATTAAGTTCAGCAACCAGAGAATTATTACAACCGTACCATTAATTAATTATGTGATATTGTGGGGAAGGTAAGAGCAACTCCTAAGGCTAAGTGTGTGCGCAAGGCCACCAGACTCTCTACCCCTTGCGCACAACGAGGCCACCTAATGGGACCTTTAATTAAGGTGTATAAGATCTAATGTTGATATTAAGTAAGTTCTAATTACTATTAGTTTCGTGTCTTTACTATCATGGATGAGGACGAGATGAATGTGGTCGAAAATCACGAAATTGCAGCAAATAGACTATATTTCGAATATTTCAAAATGTCCTTTTTGGGGACTAGTTTAAATAGTTTTCATGCATCTAGGGCATTGTAGGGCAGAGTCTAGAACCATAAATATCACATAACTCCAATATTTAGACAAATTATGGCTAAAAACGTGAGGGCGTCACGTTACGACACCAGCATAAAATCGTGCATGAAATAAAATAAAAAAGTGGCAGAATAAAATGAGTTTCACTGTTTTTAATGACTCACTTATATGCATCTTCCCACCATAAAAGGATAGGCCTATATGGCTTCCTTCATACTAAACTGAATTTGTGCTATTTTGGTGTAGTTTAGGCAGTCACGTTACGACACCCACTAAACTATCAATAGTTCCGGTTCCCTATGATATTAGTAATAGTTTTTTTAGGATATCAAGAGGCAGATATATAGCTACACAATGGCGAAAGAATTAAGTCTATCTTTATTAAAGAAAAAGTTATCAGCCCAAACGTATCTTTTCGTCACGTTACGACCCCGTCACGTTACGACCCCGTCACGTTACGACCCCGTCACGTTATGACCCGCAGTGGGTCACATAGGGTCAGGAAAAAGGTAGAAATAATTTTCCTGTGTTGGGTACATATATACCTATAGAATGGCAAAAAAATTAAATCGTTATCTTTATTAGGAAAAAAGTTATGAGGCTCTAAATATTTTTGCATCACGTTACGACCCCCGTCACGTTACGACCCCCGTCACGTTACGACCCCCCAGTGGGTATAAGGCCAGGGAGAGCAAAAGAATGATAGAAATACATTTTCTGTGGATCAAATCAATTTCCCCAGTGTCAGCCCATTCCCTGGTGGGGGTGTGGACACAGCCTATAAATATGAGCCAGTTTGGGGGTGGGGGGTGGGGGGGGGGTCGTAACGTGACGTTTTTATTTTTATATTAGCCCTGTGCTAAAGCTAATTATGCTAGTTAGCTATCCCAACTTTGCACATGAGTCCTCTAATATATAGAGATGATATTTGCAAAAGGAATTAATGATCCTCTCAGATTTGATTTTTTGGGTAGTTGGCGGACACTGTACGTTAGTGTCGTTAGAGTCGTTAGAGTCGTTAGAGTCGTTAGAGTCGTTAGAGTCGTTAGAGTCGTTAGAGTCGTTAGAGTCGTTAGAGTCGTTAGAGTCGTTAGAGTCGTTAGAGTCGTTAGAGTCGTTAGAGTCGTTAGAGTCGTTAGAGTCGTTAGAGTCGTGAGTCGTTAGAGTCGTTAGAGTCGTTAGAGTCGTTAGAGTCGTTAGAGTCGTTAGAGTCGTTAGAGTCGTTAGAGTCGTTAGAGTCGTTAGAGTCGTTAGAGTCGTTAGAGTCGTTAGAGTCGTTAGAGTCGTTAGAGTCGTTAGAGTCGTTAGAGTCGTTAGAGTCGTTAGAGTCGTTAGAGTCGTTAGAGTCGTTAGAGTCGTTAGAGTCGTTAGAGTCGTTAGAGTCGTTAGAGTCGTTAGAGTCGTTAGAGTCGTTAGAGTCGTTAGAGGTATATCGGGGTGTATCAGGACCATGGTGCCTTTTTAACCCTTTTCTTCCTTCTAACATTGGAGATAATTTTAGAACCATGGTGTGCTACAGCATTCTTAACATCAATGCATTTTCTTTTAATCTAACTGCATTATTTAATTAACAACAATATTCAGCAGAAATTGGAGAGCTGTGAATCAACCTTCCTTATAAATCCAAGATGGCGGACACTGTACGTTAGTGTCGTTAGTGTCGTTAGTGTCGTTAGTGTCGTTAGTGTCGTTAGTGTCGTTAGAGTCGTTAGAGTCGTAGTATTCGTGAGAGTCGTGAGAGTCGTGAGAGTCTTGAGTGTCTTGAGTGTCGTTAGTGTCGTTTGTGTCGTTAGTGTCGTTAGTGTCGTTAGTGTCGTTAGTGTCGTTAGTGTCGCTAGTGTCGTTAGTGTCGTTAGTGTCGTTAGTGTCGTTAGTGTCGTTAGTATCGTTAGTGTCGTTAGTGTCGTTAGTGTCGTTAGTGTCGTTAGTGTCGTTAGTGTCGTTAGTGTCGTTAGTGTCGTTAGTGTCGTTAGAGTCGTTAGAGTCGTTAGAGTCGTTAGAGTCGTTAGAGTCGTTAGAGTCGTTAGAGTCGTTAGAGTCGTTAGAGTCGTTAGTGTCGTTAGAGTCGTTAGTGTCGTTAGTGTCGTTAGTGTCGTTAGTGTCGTTAGTGTCGTTAGTGTCGTTAGTGTCGTTAGTGTCGTTAGTGTCGTTAGTGTCGTTAGTGTCGTTAGTGTCGTTAGTGTCGTTAGTGTCGTTAGTGTCGTTAGTGTCGTTAGTGTCGTTAGTGTCGTTAGAGTCGTTAGAGTCGTTAGAGTCGTTAGAGTCGTTAGAGTCGTTAGAGTCGTTAGAGTCGTTAGAGTCGTTAGAGTCGTTAGAGTCGTTAGAGTCGTTAGAGTCGTTAGAGTCGTTAGAGTCGTTAGAGTCGTTAGAGTCGTTAGAGTCGTTAGAGTCGTTAGAGTCGTTAGAGTCGTTAGAGTCGCTAGAGTCGCTAGAGTCGCTAGAGTCGCTAGAGTCGTTAGAGTCGTTAGAGTCGTTAGAGTCGTTAGAGTCGTTAGAGTCGTTAGAGTCGTTAGAGTCGTTAGAGTCGTTAGAGTCGTTAGAGTCGTTAGAGTCGTTAGAGTCGTTAGAGTCGTTAGAGTCGTTAGAGTCGTTAGAGTCGTTAGAGTCGTTAGAGTCGTTAGAGTCGTTAGAGTCGTTAGAGTCGTTAGAGTCGTTAGAGTCGTTAGAGTCGTTAGAGTCGTTAGAGTCGTTAGAGTCGTTAGAGTCGTTAGAGTCGTTAGAGTCGTTAGAGTCGTTAGAGTCGTTAGAGTCGTTAGAGTCGTTAGAGTCGTTAGAGTCGTTAGAGTCGTTAGAGTCGTTAGAGTCGTTAGAGTCGTTAGAGTCGTTAGAGTCGTTAGAGTCGTTAGAGTCGTTAGAGTCGTTAGAGTCGTTAGAGTCGTTAGAGTCGTTAGAGTCGTTAGAGTCGTTAGAGTCGTTAGAGTCGTTAGAGTCGTTAGAGTCGTTAGAGTCGTTAGAGTCGTTAGAGTCGTTAGAGTCGTTAGAGTCGTTAGAGTCGTTAGAGTCGTTAGAGTCGTTAGAGTCGTTAGAGTCGTTAGAGTCGTTAGAGTCGTTAGAGTCGTTAGAGTCGTTAGAGTCGTTAGAGTCGTTAGAGTCGTTAGAGTCGTTAGAGTCGTTAGAGTCGTTAGAGTCGTTAGAGTCGTTAGAGTCGTTAGAGTCGTTAGAGTCGTTAGAGTCGTTAGAGTCGTTAGAGTCGTTAGAGTCGTTAGAGTCGTTAGAGTCGTTAGAGTCGTTAGAGTCGTTAGAGTCGTTAGAGTCGTTCTCTAATCATTATTGAATGGGTCGTTGTAAGTGGTGTCTTTGTAAGCTGTAGATGACGACACTAAACCCCTCAATTTTTTTTTTGCTGTAAAAAATGTGGGATAATATGGAATATGATAGTAGAAACTGCACTGTATCTAACTAAATATGAGGAGGCGGAATTGGCTTTAAAATCATTTATCACATTTTAAAGATAATTAATTTTTATGGTCTGAAATTGAAAATGTCCTGTCTTTGCTCATCGGTGCGCATCAGAAGATATCAGTGTCACTTTGAATGGGAAATCATATGAAATAATCAATGTCACCATTCTGAAAATTATGAAATTTTCTGAATATCTGGAATATATAATGATAATGCTGCTCCGTAATTATGGTGAAATTTGATAATAGATAAAGGTTTCAAATTGATCATTTCATACTTTAAATTGGAACTAATTTTTTCATTAAATAGCATTATGAAATATCATATACTATGTTTTGTATCTACAGATAAATTTTCAATCATAAATATGCATTATTTCTGGAATCATAAAAGAAAAATGGTTGATTACGCTGGTTGCAACTAGAGCTATATCGGGGTGTATCAGGACCATGGTGCCTTTTTAACCCTTTCCTTCCTTCTAACATTGGAGATAATTTTAGAACCATGGTGTGCTATATGCATTCTTAACATCAATGCATTTTCTTTTAATCTAACTGCATTATTTGATTAACAACAATATTCAGCAGAAATTGGAGAGCTGTGAATCAACCTTCCTTATAAATCCAAGATGGCGGACACTGTACGTTAGTGTCGTTAGTGTCGTTAGTGTCGTTAGTGTCGTTAGTGTCGTTAGTGTCGTTAGTGTCGTTAGTGTCGTTAGTGTCGTTAGTGTCGTTAGTGTCGTTAGTGTCGTTAGTGTCGTTAGTGTCGTTAGTGTCGTTAGTGTCGTTAGTGTCGTTAGTGTCGTTAGTGTCGTTAGTGTCGTTAGTGTCGTTAGTGTCGTTAGTGTCGTTAGTGTCGTTAGTGTCGTTAGTGTCGTTAGTGTCGTTAGTGTCGTTAGTGTCGTTAGTGTCGTTAGTGTCGTTAGTGTCGTTAGTGTCGTTAGTGTCGTTAGTGTCGTGAGTGTCGTGAGTGTCGTGAGTGTCGTGAGTGTCGTGAGTGTCGTGAGTGTCGTGAGTGTCGTGAGTGTCGTGAGTGTCGTGAGTGTCGTGAGTGTCGTGAGTGTCGTGAGTGTCGTGAGTGTCGTGAGTGTCGTGAGTGTCGTGAGTGTCGTGAGTGTCGTGAGTGTCGTGAGTGTCGTGAGTGTCGTTAGTGTCGTTAGTGTCGTTAGCGTCGTTAGCGTCGTTAGCGTCGTTAGCGTCGTTAGCGTCGTTAGCGTCGTTAGCGTCGTTAGCGTCGTTAGCGTCGTTAGCGTCGTTAGCGTCGTTAGCGTCGTTAGCGTCGTTAGCGTCGTTAGCGTCGTTAGCGTCGTTAGCGTCGTTAGCGTCGTTAGCGTCGTTAGCGTCGTTAGCGTCGTTAGCGTCGTTAGCGTCGTTAGCGTCGTTAGCGTCGTTAGCGTCGTTAGCGTCGTTAGCGTCGTTAGCGTCGTTAGCGTCGTTAGCGTCGTTAGCGTCGTTAGCGTCGTTAGCGTCGTTAGCGTCGTTAGCGTCGTTAGCGTCGTTAGCGTCGTTAGCGTCGTTAGCGTCGTTAGCGTCGTTAGCGTCGTTAGCGTCGTTAGCGTCGTTCTCTGACTACAAGTCAACTGCCCTAACCACTGGGCCACCACGATGAGCTATATGAGAGGCAAGAATAGACAGTATTAAATTCTTAGTGACTGGCAATGCTGCGGGGATGTTTTGCTCGACAAAATTATTGTATGAATCATTATTGAATGGGTCGTTGTAAGTGGTGTCTTTGTAAGCTGTAGATGACGACACTAAACCCCTCAATATTTTTTTTTTGCTGTAAAAAATGTGGGATAATATGGAATATGATAGTAGAAACTTCACTGTATCTAACTAAATATGAGGAGGCGGAATTGGCTTTAAAATCATTTATCACATTTTAAAGATAATTAATTTTTATGGTCTGAAATTGAAAATGTCCTGTCTTTGCTCATCGGTGCGCATCAGAAGATATCAGTGTCACTTTGAATGGGAAATCATATGAAATAATCAATGTCACCATTCTGAAAATTATGAAATTTTCTGAATATCTGGAATATATAATGATAATGCTGCTCCGCAATTATGGTGAAATTTGATAATAGATAAAGGTTTCAAATTGATCATTTCATACTTTAAATTGGAACTAATTCTTTCATTAAATAGCATTATGAAATATCATATACTATGTTTTGTATCTACAGATAAAGTATCAATCATAAATATGCATTATTTCTGAAATCATAAAAGAAAAATGGTTGATTACGCTGGTTGCAACTAGAGCTATATCGGGGTGTATCAGGACCATGGTGCCTTTTTAACCCTTTCCTTCCTTCTAACATTGGAGATAATTTTAGAACCATGGTGTGCTATATGCATTCTTAACATCAATGCATTTTCTTTTAATCTAACTGCATTATTTAATTAACAACAATATTCAGCAGAAATTGGAGAGCTGTGAATCAACCTTCCTTATAAATCCAAGATGGCGTTAGTGTTGTTAGTGTCGTTAGTGTCGTTAGTGTCGTTAGTGTCGTTAGTGTCGTTAGTGTCGTTAGTGTCGTTAGTGTCGTTAGTGTCGTTAGTGTCGTTAGTGTCGTTAGAGTCGTTAGTGTCGTTAGTGTCGTTAGTGTCGTTAGTGTCGTTAGTGTCGTTAGTGTCGTTAGTGTCGTTAGTGTCGTTAGTGTCGTTAGTGTCGTTAGTGTCGTAAGTGTCGTAAGTGTCGTAAGTGTCGTTAGTGTCGTTAGTGTCGTTAGTGTCGTTAGTGTCGTTAGTGTCGTTAGTGTCGTTAGTGTCGTTAGTGTCGTTAGTGTCGTTAGTGTCGTTAGTGTCGTTAGTGTCGTTAGTGTCGTTAGTGTCGTTAGTGTCGTTAGTGTCGTTAGTGTCGTTAGTGTCGTTAGTGTCGTTAGTGTCGTTAGTGTCGTTAGTGTCGTTAGTGTCGTTAGTGTCGTTAGAGTCGTTAGAGTCGTTAGAGTCGTTAGAGTCGTTAGAGTCGTTAGTGTCGTTAGAGTCGTTAGTGTCGTTAGTGTCGTTAGTGTCGTTAGTGTCGTTAGTGTCGTTAGTGTCGTTAGTGTCGTTAGTGTCGTTAGTGTCGTTAGTGTCGTTAGTGTCGTTAGTGTCGTTAGTGTCGTTAGAGTCGTTAGAGTCGTTAGAGTCGTTAGAGTCGTTAGAGTCGTTAGAGTCGTTAGAGTCGTTAGAGTCGTTAGAGTCGTTAGAGTCGTTAGAGTCGTTAGAGTCGTTAGAGTCGTTAGAGTCGTTAGAGTCGTTAGAGTCGTTAGAGTCGTTAGAGTCGTTAGAGTCGTTAGAGTCGTTAGAGTCGTTAGAGTCGTTAGAGTCGTTAGAGTCGTTAGAGTCGTTAGAGTCGTTAGAGTCGTTAGAGTCGTTAGAGTCGTTAGAGTCGTTAGAGTCGTTAGAGTCGTTAGAGTCGTTAGAGTCGTTAGAGTCGTTAGAGTCGTTAGAGTCGTTAGAGTCGTTAGAGTCGTTAGAGTCGTTAGAGTCGTTAGAGTCGTTAGAGTCGTTAGAGTCGTTAGAGTCGTTAGAGTCGTTAGAGTCGTTAGAGTCGTTAGAGTCGTTAGAGTCGTTAGAGTCGTTAGAGTCGTTAGAGTCGTTAGAGTCGTTAGAGTCGTTAGAGTCGTTAGAGTCGTTAGAGTCGTTAGAGTCGTTCTCTGACTACAAGTCAACTGCCCTAACCACTGGGCCACCACGATGAGCTATATGAGAGGCAAGAATAGACAGTATTAAATTCTTAGTGACTGGCAATGCTGCGGGGATGTTTTGCTCGACAAAATTATTGTATGAATCATTATTGAATGGGTCGTTGTAAGTGGTGTCTTTGTAAGCTGTAGATGACGACACTAAACCCCTCAATTTTTTTTTTGCTGTTAAAAATGTGGGATAATATGGAATATGATAGTAGAAACTGCACTGTATCTAACTAAATATGAGGAGGCGGAATTGGCTTTAAAATCATTTATCACATTTTAAAGATAATTAATTTTTATGGTCTGAAATTGAAAATGTCCTGTCTTTGCTCATCGGTGCGCATCAGAAGATATCAGTGTCACTTTGAATGGGAAATCATATGAAATAATCAATGTCACCATTCTGAAAATTATGAAATTTTCTGAATATCTGGAATATATAATGATAATGCTGCTCCGCAATTATGGTGAAATTTGATAATAGATAAAGGTTTCAAATTGATCATTTCATACTTTAAATTGGAACTAATTTTTTCATTAAATAGCATTATGAAATATCATATACTATGTTTTGTATCTACAGATAAATTTTCAATCATAAATATGCATTATTTCTGGAATCATAAAAGAAAAATGGTTGATTACGCTGGTTGCAACTAGAGCTATATCGGGGTGTATCAGGACCATGGTGCCTTTTTAACCCTTTCCTTCCTTCTAACATTGGAGATAATTTTAGAACCATGGTGTGCTATATGCATTCTTAACATCAATGCATTTTCTTTTAATCTAACTGCATTATTTGATTAACAACAATATTCAGCAGAAATTGGAGAGCTGTGAATCAACCTTCCTTATAAATCCAAGATGGCAGACACTGTACTGCTCCAGTAGTAGTAGCAGTGCCTAATAACAATGCTTTTATAAAAAAGATAAATGGCGGTCTAATTTGGGTAAACAAAACAAATAATCGCCGAAATCAATGGATTTTCACTATAAAATAGCAGAAAGTTCTGATCTGCTTTGATGGAAATAGCAGGGTGTGGCTGACCCGCCCTCCAGCGACTAAACGGGGAACTCATCTATTGTATGAAATGTGGCCAGCGTCCACCAGACAGTGTGACAGCCGAAAACGACCATGTAGATAGAAACCTAGTGACACATTCCAACAATCAGTTATCAAGGGAAAGACATAGTAGCTGCCGGTCTTCTCACGCACTATTTGGTGCCATGTGGACTCCTTTTTCATGTGCTACTTAGTAGAATACAGCTTCCCGTATTCTACTCAGTAGCTCTTTAGTATGGAGATTTCGTATTAAGGCGGTACTCCACTGAGCCGATTATTGTTCTCATTCTCCACCCATTCTCCACCCATTCTTCGCCTGAGTTGTTCTGACCCTAAATGGTGGGGCTGCTTCACTAGCGCTCCACTGTTGTTTTTCGTCAATCTTCCCTCGACCAGCATTGGGTCAGACCACCTGCTCCACTGGGCTACATTAACACGATCCCAACAATCAGGAGCCGGCATCAAAACACATGTGAAATGATTTTCTTTGCGTTGTTTATAATCATAATATTATTTTGAAATTTTCGGTATGAATCTTTAGTTTGTATATTTGTGTTTTTATTTACGTATTTCCGTTTTAAGTGGAACAGAATTTATTCAAAGTATGGTGGTTCATCGGTGGTGGACCAGCACAGTATTTGGAAATACGTAAATAAAAACACAAAAAGAAAATCATTTCAAAAGAATTTTAAATATTGCGGTACCCGGGGCCGTTTCAATAAGGTAAAAATGTTTCACGAAAAAGCCCTAATCTGTTTGCTTAACATGCTGGTAAATAATTTTTGATTGTATGCTATTGCTTCCACTCTCCGCACCCTGTGTAGTTATGTTGTTTTTCTTCACCATGCCTTGTCTTCCTGCATTTGTTATGTATGTATTGTATGTATAACTCCAACGAAGCGTACCTTTTAACCAGAACACAAAGTATCTAACAGTCTGATCTGTGCTGCCATCTAGTGTGCAATAATGCTACTCACCAACCTTATTCCTATATCGGTGCAAGTGCAGCGTAAATTAGTGTTTTAGCAGCTTATTGTATATTCTACATTGAAAACTCATTGTATGTGTATTTGTATTGTTTTGGGGGATTACTTTGATCATAACATACCCTGGGTAAAACAGAAGAAGAACGCCCGAAAAGACACTATACTATTTCAAATGATGAAATCAGTGAATATCCAAACAACTCACCCACTTTACTCTTATTGACCTATCGTCGATTAAATACCCTGAGATGTTTATCAAATCATCTAAAAGACGGACCATACAAGTGCTACAAGCATAAACAACAAACGTTTCGAACCACGCATGTTTCAGGGCCCATGGAAGATCTGGAATAAAATCTATCAAAAGAAAAAAAGGAAATCATCTCGGGACATTTATTCTAACTCGTGATATTACTGACTTATTGATTAATCATTATCAATAAGTGATTCTTAAGAAAGTAACTTGCCGTGTACGTTAATTTGAGAAATAGGTTTATGAATCCGCTTTTATCTATGAACCACCTTTTACTCGGGACATGTGTACATGTATGTACATCAGTCTTCTACAAAATGTGCTGCATATCCCGTTTAGATTATGTATAAGTTAGCTATACTTCTAGCTGACGTTTTTCAACTATCACAGGGGCATTTCGTCGTGTGTGAGCTATTTCATACTCTTTGTACAGGGACTACATTTTATTTCTTTTCAATTACTTTTAGTTTCAACATGCTGCACTACGAGGTCTAGATTGTTCCAGAGCGGTATGCAGGTAATTGCAGATTATGGATTATGTAATTAGAACAGATAAGGAACTTGCTCCGTGGTTAACGTTTCATAGATCCTAAAAAGAAATTGTTTTTTTCCATTTTTTTTTCATCATTGTGATAGAGGTGTATTTAGCCACGCCATAATAATCTAGATCCTAAAAGGAATAGATAGGAATTACATTAAGAAATTGTTTCACGTGGACTGGAAGTATGGACGTTCCCAGTCAATGCATGATTAAGTTCCCTTCTTTCAGAATAACTATTAATTCTATATTAAATAAAAAGGAAAAACGCCAGTGCAGAGAGGTGCAGTAAAAAACAGGTAAACAAAATAAAAATCTATTCTGGATTATATTAGGTTTATGTGAAAGGGTTAAGTTGGTCTGTCTCTTTAAGATTCTGAATGAAAATAGAAATAATTCAGAAAGAGGAAAAATGGCAACTTACAATAGAAAATATAGAGTGACTAGTGTAGTGGAACTAAAATTGGTTCCTAAAAGAATCTTTATGACTGAGGAAAGAAAAAGAAAGGATCTGCATGGAGGGGAATTGAACTCTCAGCATGAGGTTTCTTTTGCAGACACTCTACTTCTAGACTACTTAAACTGACTTGTAGAGGGAACGTTTCAGGGATTCCTGAATGCATGGACAAATCTAGTTCCTCACAATACACCAGGTGGCAGGCACTGTAATAAAAATGCTAGTTCTGTTCATATACACCCAGTGTCAGTGCTGTGCTTAGACTATACCAGTAGAGCCAAGGGATAAGATATGGGATAAGTTAACCATACTTTTGGTCATTTCCAAACAGTGTCAGTGCTGTACTGTGATAAAGTTGTGATAAAGGAACACGACAAGATGACTTCAGCTTATGCATACTGGCAACAGAACAGAATTCTTGACTGCAGTATGATATCAGTATACACAGCCTGAAAGTATCTTGCTTGATTCTAAGAGATTATTCTACGAAGTGACTAGTGCAGTAGAACTTTCATTACTTCCTGAACCAAATTCAATGACTCTGTAAACAAAGACAAGTTCTGGATGGGTTTATGTTGTGCATACTAATAACAGAAGAGAATTACTGCCGACTTACTGTTATAACTCTGCATAAACTGAAGCTTTCTTGCCTTCATTATACACCCTAGAATACAAGTATTTTACCCTGAATAGATGAAGAAGGTTGTCAAAATACTAATGTCTCCATTCTAAGACATCACATGTTGACCATGTGTTGATATTTATTTCTGCCCAAGACCTGCAGTAAGCTATGATTACTGCACACGTGTGCTGTACATAGTTTATACTGCATGCCCCAGAATCTGAAGTAGAGTAGAACCCCTTGTAAACATACACCCTCCAATTGGGGCCAAAGTGTCTGCCTACATAGGGGAGGGGGAGGCACTTGCATATTTATTAGAAAGAACTGTTCTGAGGAAAGGTGTTGAATGACCAGTTAACGCTGTTCTGCTACCCAGGTTGCCATTAGGCGGTGGTCTACTGTAACTGGTGCATGAGAAAGGGCTTAAATGACTGGTCTGTCATTCCATTGGATAAGTTTTGTAAGATTCAAAAGCGGAAATATAAGCAATTTAAAAGGAGAAATGGAGATTATTCTAGTGTGGAGACTGACATTATTTGTTCAAAGAATATTTATTACTTTCAAAAAAGAAAAAAGAGCTGGATTGAGGGGATTTGAACCATCAAGCTTAGGGTTTCCTTGCAGACACTCTACCTCTAGACTACAGAAAAGACATGAAGAAGGAATGTTTAAGTCAGTCTGTCTCTGTAAGATTCTGAATGAAAATAGAAATAATTCACTGCACGAAACTAACGCCTTTATTCATATATGCGGCATTCCGGCATTGCACGTATCGGCTGTAAATCGACTCGTTTTCATTTGTAAATGCCTGTAATCCGCACCAGCGTATGAGGCATCTACAAGACAGTTTCCTTTTAAATACGGACGCGACTTGGCTGTATTTCACACCAGGCGTACACATACAATAGGAAATATCCTCTGTGCAACATGTGAACGCCTGGCATTTACATGTCGCGATAGAAAATAAAAAAGGAAGTCCTCCTCCCCTGTGGTTTATCAGTGTCTTGTTTTAGCACTTTAGGCAGGAGCTCTCAGTGAAGCCCTGTTCCCCTATTGTCTCTGGGCGGGCAGTGCATGGTTGTGTGTAGACTGGTCTCAAATCGGCGGGTGTCAAAGCGGCAGGTGTGACGTGAGTGACGTGAGTGACGTGAGTGACGTGAGTGACGTGAGTGACGTGAGTGACGTGAGTGACGTGAGTGACGAGAGTGACGAGAGTGAGGAGAGTGAGGAGAGTGAGGAGAGTGAGGAGAGTGAGGAGAGTGAGGAGAGTGAGGAGAGTGAGGAGAGTGAGGAGAGTGAGGAGAGTGAGGAGAGTGAGGAGAGTGAGGAGAGTGAGGAGAGTGAGGAGAGTGAGGAGAGTGAGGAGAGTGAGGAGAGTGAGGAGAGTGAGGAGAGTGAGGAGAGTGAGGAGAGTGAGGAGAGTGAGGAGAGTGAGGAGAGTGAGGAGAGTGAGGAGAGTGAGGAGAGTGAGGAGAGTGAGGAGAGTGAGGAGAGTGAGGAGAGTGAGGAGAGTGAGGAGAGTGAGGAGAGTGAGGAGAGTGAGGAGAGTGAGGAGAGTGAGGAGAGTGAGGAGAGTGAGGAGAGTGAGGAGAGTGAGGAGAGTGAGGAGAGTGAGGAGAGTGAGGAGAGTGAGGAGAGTGAGGAGAGTGAGGAGAGTGAGGAGAGTGAGGAGAGTGACGAGAGTGACGAGAGTGACGAGAGTGACGAGAGTGACGAGAGTGACGAGAGTGACGAGAGTGACGAGAGTGACGAGAGTGACGAGAGTGACGAGAGTGACGAGAGTGACGAGAGTGACGAGAGTGACGAGAGTGACGAGAGTGACGAGAGTGACGAGAGTGACGAGAGTGACGAGAGTGACGGTTCTAGGCATCCTAGAAAATTAATCACTGTAATTCTATACATCATGTTATATGGATATCTGAAACAGGAACACCTTAACAAAGACTTAGCTCTCGTCATTAAATATTGATAGGGGATAACAATGATCATACCCTGTGACTGACGTGCCCATTGTAAGTTTATGTTGTAAACCCTTATAGTGCCACGGCGATGCATGCAATGTTACAAAGAATTTGGCTTGCAAAGGTACTCTGGGGTAGCGCGATATTGGTCATATATAACGACTTGGACAATTGAGTCATTGAACTGCTATTGATATTGCAGGGTCGACACTATTCAGCTTTCAGATTTGTAGCCTATTTTTCTACCACCTCCATCCCTCCCCCTCGTCCCTGCACATCCATTGCCCTCTCTATCCCTCTCCTACACCCCACCGCCATAAGGCCCTCCTCTTACCCGTCTCTTTACCAGCCCATCCTCCTTGAGATCGCTCATTGACCCTCTCAACTATATCCCACCCTCCTACGATCCTTTCCTTTACCCTCTTCCCTTTATCCAACCCCTTTAAGGCCCTCCCCTTGCCTCACTCCTCTACACCCCACTCTCCCAGAGCCTACTCCTCCACCCCTTTTCCTGCAGCCCATCCTCCCAAAACCCGATCCCCCACCCCGTTCCTCTATACAACATATTTCCAGGGCCTACTACTCTACCCTTCTCTATTACACCCGCAATTTTAGGGCCCTCTCCTTGCCCTTTTTCCCTTAGACCCCACCCTTATAGGCCCCTGCCCTTCACCCCTCCCCTTTTGTTCTCAGCACCTCGTCTTTACACACCCCCTACCTGCCCATGGCCCTTCCTCCCACCCCCTTCCCCCACACACCCCACCTCCAAGGGCTTGGTTCTCAACCCCTCCCGCTCCTCGCTGCCCCCGGCCCGGCCTTGATTGCTTCCCTCCATCCCATCAGTCCAACTTCAGGTGCCGGAAAATGAGGCGCGGCCACAGTTTGGGCGACGGCGGGTGAGAGCAGGCCTTTCAATATTCTTTCTCTGGCACCAAGACTCCCGAACCCCACTCTCCCCCCACCACCCCGCACCTCTCCCCAGGCCTGCTCGCCGCCCGGTGTCGCTGCTCTGTTCCATCATAAGACCTAAGCTGATAACACCCCTCCCGCCAAGCTCCAAGCACAGTACATCCAATTTTCTGTCGCAATCAGGCGTTGAGCGTTGGTGAGCAGGTGGGTGGCGCGGTGCTTGGAGTGTGAGATGCTCGCCTTGGGGCCCTGCTCTGAGCAGATGGGTGGTTTTATGCTTGGCCAGTGAGTTGTTTACCCTGGGGACCCCATATATGAGCAGGTAGGGATCATCGGCTTGGAGAGTGAGCTGCTCTTGTCGGACCGAACCACCATGGGTAGGTTGGGTTCTGTAACTAATAGAGTGAATGTATGCGGAAATATATAGAACATGAGCAGGGGACTGACTACCCGCTTGGAGAGTTACATTAAAACCTGCCCTTGGGACTCCACCTTGAGCAGGTATATGAGCATCGAGAATGGCTTATTTCCTGAGGGACCTGCTGTATACGACACGACAGCGCTTATATGCTGGGCGTGTGAGCTGCTGTCTATAGGCCTGGTACGAGTAGACGAGTAACATTTTTCTTTAGATAGTAAGCAGCTTTTTCAGCTGACCTCGTTTGTGGGATTCAAGTGACACTGACCAGATGTTTGTTCCATTGGCCATGCACCCACCCAAACCTCTGACCCGTCATTGGTCCGCAAGCAAAGGGATCCTATCATAATGTGTCTATCTGTTTGTGATAAGACAGAATTATACATGTAATGTTCATGTGAAATGGATGTGACCTGTGATCTATGTGTGATATGCCAGAATTATATACATGATGTCCATCTGAGATAGGCTACTGAAGGGTAGAAGTATGACAAATGAACGATAATTTTTTTTTACATTCAATGTAAAGTTAATTTGTGTAGGATATAAGACAATAAATGTTGCGGTGAGCTTTAATATAAGAGAGGAGACAGGATGCTATCCCTCCTCATCTCTGGGCCAGGGAACCATAACCACCTCCATTTTGAGAATACTAAAGAAGAAACCAACGATTTTTTTTTATCAAAGTTGTCGTTCTCCACTAGTGTGATGCAGAGCAATATGAACCAAGCGAAGCCGAGTCAATATCGCATAGAGCTCAATCGAGTTAGAGAATAATGACTGACCAAAATGAGTCGCTTTCTGTATCTAACTCACCCCTGTACATACTAAAGAAACAGACGACAAACTAAATATATGGGGACCATAGAGAATTCACTTTGATACTCGTAGGAGCATGGAGAATGAGTTACCAATGTTAGGCCTTTGGGACAAAGATACTAGGGTTGAGATAGAACTACAGTTAAGATAGATGGAGAGGAAATTGGATTAATCCTACATATATATTACGTTCCACTTTAAGTATGAACGTTATTAATATTGTCTCAGCTGCGATTGCTCTCGCTGACAACGTATTAATTCTCCGTAATGCCCTTATCCTCAACGAGTGTGTCCGTAAACAACACACATAGTGTGTGGGTGTGAAAACATGCAGGCGCAGGCGTGATGATTCATAATCGTAACCAGGACGTGAGCGCCATGTTGTATTACTACGCCGGGTGTAGTCACACTGTGAGAAGGGAGGGTGTAAGATGAGAGAAACCAGTCACCCTGCTGTGACATGTCATGCACCTTATAAACACCCCGTGACAACATGGGGAGACGCCTTCGTGCTGACATGACTGACGGGTATATGTTAACCCTTTAAGGATGGCTGACAATGGCAGAACTACACACTTGGGGACGGCTACTAGTGACTGTATAGTTCTAGGGGACGTGGGTACTGTCCTCTGAACTCTAAAGTCGAAGGTTTATCATGTGATATAATATGCTATTATTAATATTTTTATTTATATTATTTAGAATTCAAAACTACTATGTTACACCTACATTCTGTGAACATTTCAAGTTAATTGTTAAAATATTTCCTTTTGAAAAACAATTAAATGAATATCCAGCAATGATGCCTTAAGGTATCATCCGCCCCTGGCCGGTTGATGACTTAAGGTATCATCCGCCCTTAAAGGGTTAAACTGATGCATCTGATATCACATCTTATATGGCCAGATGTCATGGATCGTCGTCAAATAACCATTATTGCTTCTCCATTCAATAATAGGCTAAATTTAATAGATATTTATTATTTTATTGTGTTTTCTGGTCAGACTCAATCGGATCTTCCAGGGGAACCATGGTTTTGCCTATGTGGGATCATAAATAACGGAGATAGTAGGTCCAAACTACCTGAAACAGGATGTTTTTTCATGATAAAATGACTAAACCATAATTGCAATAGTCAGCATTAGTAGAAAGAGTATAAAATGTTGACAATAACTGTTCTTAACTGGGTCCCCATAGGTTAAGGATTTTTTCAGACCATTTACACATTTTTGGGCAGGATAGTATACTCTCTCCATGGCAAAATGTACATGTGTAGTTTTAGTGTGGAAACGATTGACTCCCTAAAGAAGTAACCCTCCCAATATCTACATATAGCACAGACAGGAATAAAATACATCCTGGTAAGCCTTAACCTGTACCTATGTATATATGAAAAAAAATTATATCTAAATATACTATGATAGCACTGGGAGCCTATTCCCTTGGTTTGTGTAGTTTTTGTGTGGAAACGATTGACTCCCACCCTACAGTGATAGCTAACAAGTATATTATATTTGACTACTGTCCATTTCAAATAAATACCCCCTTATATCAAGGTAACTTCACATGGTACAAGCTTTCTTGTACTCCTTCCCTGTACATAGTTATGAACTCATATCTGGGAATGTGGATATGATTGACTCCCTGTGGAAACGATTGACCCCCTAGCTGATATTCATCTTAGTAAGGTTCAAAACAAAAAGAAAGAATACCTACTCAAACCAGTCATGGAGCTTATAAAAATATTGGATAATTAGCCTTAAAAATTAAATTTATCAGTATAATCTCTGCAGTGTTTAGAAAGAGGGAGTCAATCGTTTCCACATAGCATATATGTACTACTAAATTTTGGCTCTGTGGTGCATGTTTATTATAGGTATTTAACCTACGCTCATACATCCAACATATTCCCCACCCACTGTACTATTCACATACAAAAGGTTTTAACCATACTCCTAACTTTATTTTTGACCCCTGTCACTGCCCATTTGACGACGATCCGTGACATCTGGCCATATGTGGTACACTCAGTCGCAAGGAAGCCAGTACCTCCACTCTGAGACTGGAGGTACCGGCTCGCAAGCCCATAAAGTCGCACAGTATGAACTGGCCTTTATCTGGCAGTAATCAACTAGAAGAGATAACAGCTGACCGCCCGACTGGGGCGGCGATGGGCAGCGGCAATCAATATCGTCCAACTCATCGCTGCTCTACATGGTAAGAAGTATCACGTTCCACTGGGAAGGTTATCCATGCTGGTCTAGTCTGATATGCATGGTAGACGTCACATAAAATAAGTCACTATACCCTGCCATGACATGGTCCAATATCCGTGACAACTATGAAATAAGATAAGTCACCATACCCTGATATGGCATTGTCCAACTATGAGAAACAAAAGGTCACTATACCCGGCCATGACATGGTCCAATATTCATGGCAACTATGAGATAAAATAAGTGGCTATACCTTGCCATGGCATTCTCCAGTATCTATGACAACTATGAGATAAGATAAGTTACTATACTCTGCAATGACATGGTCCAATATCCATGACAACTATGAGATAAGATAAGTTACTATACCCTGCCATGGCATTGCCCAGTATCTATGACAACTATGAGATAAGATAAGTTACTATACCCTGCAATGACATGGTCCAATATCCATGACAACTATGAGATTAAATAAGTCACTATACCCTGCCATGGCATGGTTAAATATCTATGACCACTATGAGAAACAATAAGCCGCTACCCTAAGTCACTATACCTTACAGGTATTTTTAAACTCATTGTAGAAAGAGGATGTCAGGATAGACAATTGACAGTCATTGGGTAGATTCAGTCGATTTCCAGACTAACAGCAGAAAATAAGACCGAAGATAGACATGAAAGAAACCGAGTGGAATAGGAGTAATCAAGAAGCCTGCTGTACATGTTATCACGTAATCAATTCATACATTGTACAATGCAAGTTGGTGTGTGACACTGATACATGCCATACCCTTGTTCAGGATGGTGAAAACAGATGTTTTTTTTCTTCAGTTCGTGTGGGACACACTTAGATAAGGTGCGTCGTTTAGTATCTCAGGTGTTTAGTTTACTACCTCAGTAGCATATTTGGACCTCCCCGCAGAACTGATTGGTTCGCTGGGCACCAAGTTATGTCCAGCTTCATATAAGTACGACTCAAAGTTTCGAGAAAGATGTAGTCAGTTCTTTATCTAATGAAAGGTGATTTCTGTGAGACGTCATTGCACATTGTGGTAATTACTTCATCTCCTCCTCATTATCATGAACATCCTATATATACATATGTCTATTGTATATCTGGATGGTAGTCTTACAGTCATGTGTATGTACAAGGTATCAGAATGTCAGGACTTCCTACTGGTTCAGCAAATGGTATTTTATACTCTCTGAAGTGTTCTGGTGACCTAGGGGTTAATTAGTGATGTTAATTACTTTACTACATAAGAGGAGGAGAGTTGGTAACACGTCGGTGCATACACGCTTAGAAGTCCTGCGCGGGTGCGTAGTGACGTCTAGCGTGAGACTTTCCTAACTTAGTTGCCTTTAATTAAACCCTTGTGCCATCTAGTGGCCAGGTTGGGGAACCACTGAAACAACTAACGTGCTGCTTACAGCACGTTGTGGCCATGAATCGAATTACGGATTTTCTTAGTTAAGTTATAAGGAGGGTGTCGACACCTAGCGGTGAACCCAGGGAAAATGGGCGTAGATTCGCCTCCTACAACTCGAAGGGATTAATCAACATATGTCCGTAACTCATTGACTAATTAGTTACGTCCATCCCTAATTCATAAACCATCTGATTATATGTAGTTCCGTGACAGAGATGGAAACTACGCCAATCTCCGTAAGTCACGTTATTTCCAAGTAATCATACGTATTCTTAACTCCTTATATTAAGTTAAGCAACCAGATAATTATTACAACCGTACCATTAATTAATTATGTGATATTGTGTGGAAGGTAAGAGCAACTCCTAAGGCTAAGTGTGTGCGCAAGGCCACCAGACTCTCTACCCCTTGCGCACAACGAGGCCACCTAATGGGACCTTTAATTAAGGTGTATAAGATCTAATGTTGATATTAAGTAAGCTCTAATTACTATTAGTTTCGTGTCTTTACTATCATGGATGACGACGAGATGAATGTATGTTTGATATTCTTTTAATAAAGTATTCAAACGTTTCACAAGTGTAGCATGGCAAACATTCAAACAATGCAAGGTAATATGCAGCATAACTCACCACAAGTTAGAGTGTCCTGAGTGAACCCACAAGATTCCAATAATCATTAATAAACACAGATCCAGTTTCGTCAGAAGTTGGGTGAACTATAAGTGAAGTACTATCACTTAATTAAGTGATAATGTTCAATAGTGAACGTTGATAGTTCAGCAGATTCCTATTTAAGTCCTTTTCAGAATACGTGTGCTTGGAGAGTCCCAATCCAAGCCAATTTCTACTATCCAAAGCCGCTAGGCAACTTGCCTAGGCTGTTCCAATATGATATAATTTCACTGCTGAATCCGCGCACTTCTGCCGGTATCCGGAGCCAAGCAGAACGCGTCCGACTCGCAGGAGATGGTGGTAGAGACTGACGATACGGTCAGCTCGGGAGCAGATCGAAAATGAGCATTTTCTAAAGGATCATGGGAAATTTGGAATGAATCTCGCTAAAGCTCACGCAGGTCCGAGACACGCGTGGTTATGTTAATACTGCGGGAATTCGGGAATACCCTGAGAGGGGACTTCCCCAGGGAACTCCAGAGCCGACCCTCAGTCGTCATAGTGACGTCAGAGGGTCTATTCCCAGAAGCGCGGTGTTCCCCAAAGACTAGCTAGTAGTATAAGGAACATCGCTTCTGTCACGGCTATCTACCTTGTAGGATGTTCAGCCTATATTGTGGCTTAGTAGATAGCTATGATTAATACCTTGTCGTATAATGTCCAACACCAACACCCAACACCGATGTGTGATGTTTAACACCAATACTCAATACCAACACTCAATACTGATGTGTGATGTTCAACACCAATACTCAATACCAACACTCAATACTGATGTGTGATGTTCAACACCAATACTCAATACCAACACTCAATACTGATGTGTGATGTTCAACACCAATACTCAATACCAACACTCAATACTGATGTGTGATGTTCAACACCAATACTCAATACCAACACCTGGTATCAATACTAACACTTATGATAACACCTGATACTAACACCTGATATGTCATGTTTCAATACTTATACGTATACAACACTTTATTTACATCTTATTTTCAATATTTAATAAAACAGTCTTTTAATACCTTTTAATAAACTTTCATCTTAAAACATCAATACTTTGTGCTTAACTTGGTTACAGCACACTCTTCCGGGTTTGGCTTAAAGACACGGTACTTGATCACAAAAAGATCAATTAGCTTGTCTTCAACAATCGTTCCTTAGTTCTTTACCTTGTTTCTTATAAATTTATTATTATCATTAAATCGTTACTCGGGTTAGGAACCTATAGAAAATAAGATACAGAAACAAACACACACTAGTCATGCAACATAATACGACACACAGCTTATTTGCTTATGGCCTTGTCAGTCATGCTGCAAGGACAAGGATTTTCAAGTACTTCTTTCATAGGAACCAATGACAATGTGCAGTACAGACACACCACATTATGCATGGTTAGTCCGCATAAGTATATGCAGAAGAACCGGGCGGTTAATAGCAATCTGCCCATGTAGACACATGAGAATGACCAATAAGCAGAGACTAGAAACAAATTCCATTAGAAAAGGTAGAAAAGCGAAAAATACCCATAGATGGTAAAATTAGGACAGATGTTCGTAAACCTGTGGAAGGGGGACCGGCGGCACATCACCAGTCCTCCTCGGAGGAGGGGGAGCCGAAGCTCCGCCAACAACAGGAGCGGAAGAAACCGTCGCTGAAGCACGTTCATGCAAACGGACAGCAGCACGCTCCATACCGACTAATGCTCTCTCCAAGAAAGATAGCCTCCATTGCGTCAGGAGCTGCTATCTGAACGTACAGACTATCTGTAGGGACAGATTTCCGAGAACGTCGCCACTTAACATCAAAGAAAAATGGTCAACGCAATCAGGAGGAGAATGACCACAGAAACGCTGCCGCATGGGTAACCACCTGTGCAGCGGTCATGCCAAAAACAACACGCCGCAGATAGCACAGAGCTGTACAACCCAGACAAATGGCAAGAATAACCAAAATGACCAAACCAATCGTGGTCCACGGAATCCCAAAAGTACTTTCAGCTGTAGGGGCCAGTTCTTCAAAAGCCAATTTAGCCGAACTGTCTTCGAGAAGTTCACGGAGATCCGCCGGAATCGGATCCATTACCACTTCAAGCTGACTATCATCTAACAAAGCATGTGACCAAACATGAATATCAAGGGTCAGTCTAAACAAATCATTTGATGGGTACCGAATGACACTCGATCGTTTTCACCATATCAGCATGAACACCTAAACGTCTGGCATTTATCTCTACATCATCCGCGCGAGCTGTACAAAACAAATGGTACGAAAGCTCACCCATCAGACTGAGAACCGGCATTCCGCCATGAGCACCGCGACTAGGCAACCCAGAATGATCCAAAGAGACATTCCCTAGGGGTTTAACCATAGACATAAGGCAAGCTCGTTCCTTAAAGAAACGTCAGGCATACGACTCAAGAATACTATCTAGCCATAAATCAACAGACTCAACCCGCTGACAGGCAAGATGAAGTGGTGCACTTTCATCGAGGGTCATCATAACGACGAGCCCTATCATTACAAAGGTGTATAGTGGCAAACTGGGGATTAACCTCAGTGTCCCTAGGGATATGAACCCTAAAGGCTTGTACCACTCGACTCGTGTCTCAGTGATAAGGCATCCAGGTTTTAAAACCGACACCACATTTTCCTCTACTTAAGAACACGAAGAGTTTCGGGGAAGCCATGACTGCAGAAAAACCCGAAATAAGCATAGAAGAGAACACATAGAACAAAAGAGAAACACGTATAAAAGCCATAATGAAATCAATTAATCAGACAGAAGTGCCTCATTGACACCTCGCATAAAATTCTGCGAACACGCCACGACGCCAGTCATGATGCACGATGCCATCCAATAGAACCATCAAAAGTTTTAAAAGAATCCAAAATTAAAAATCACAAAAATGTTAAAATAATTTTCAAGATATGACCAACTTAATTAAGACCAGACGACAAGAGATAATGAGCCATATAAAACAGCATCATCATCGGACTCAACAGTCCAGAACTAAAGAGTATCCCAAGAACCAATCTGCAGCCAAATGAAATCCTAATTATCCGGACCACAAGGCAATTAAAAATTTCTTAGTTAGAAGAAAATCAGAAAAAATCAATTCAAAGACAAAGCAAGAAATTAAATGCTTTGATCAACAATGTCACTATGTTAGAATAAGTAACAATAAATGTCAATGTTAAAGATGGACCAACGAAAGCCAATACAACCATGCAACAACAAACGCAGCGCGTTGACAAAACTGCGCGTCAAAATCACTGTGTTAGAATAAACAAATGACCGAGACAACTTCTTAAGTAATCAGGAAAAATAATTATTCAAAGAAAAACCAATTATACATGAAATGTGACAAGACCAGCGACAGGACTCGCTAGAAAGCAGAAAAGAAAAACAAGAAAAAAAAATGAAACATACGTATACAGAAGGAAATAACTGTATACTATACACAAACTATATCTAAGACATAAAACCAGGTTGAAGTGATTCAGAACCCCAGTAGACAAAGAACAGGCATTTAACCATAGACGACATACATTACAGCTTGGCAAAGCGACAAATCCATGAAATTCAAAGGAAAATAAAATATATGAATTAGGAATAAGGCAAGTCTACGCGGAGCGCGTGGACCCAGACGCTAGCACCCAGTCAGGGCCCCCACCCACCAGCTGAGTAACAGCTGATCGGAGGGTAAACACCAAAGGTCACAGGGTCACGCGGGTCACGTGGGGGCACGCCAGCTGGCGTCCTCTAGACCAAAACAAAGCCAGACTAGACTGAATTTAGACAGAAAACCGAAATATGCCTCTAAAACGCTCAAAAATGCTCCCAGAGCCTAGATAATGGCACCAAACGACTTGTAGTACAGTCACCGATAAAACAGATGTTATTAATTAGCAGATACGTGGCAGGTTGAAAAACGCACACACACTATCCCAAATTAGGATATATGCAATAAGGAAGCCAATAAGTACATTAATCAGGATAATATGGGCAACATACAGTACGTCACGAGTATGTCAGGATAATCCATATGCAATACTAATTCAAGTACCACATCCAGTGAAAACACCAATGACCTATAATTCCAGGGAGAAAAACATTTGAAACTTAGGGACAAATAGAAAAACGACAAATATGAGACACATAAGAAATAATATTGAAATTTTACAGTTTTGACTTATAAAATACCGAAGCATGCCTTAAGTAGGCAACGTGGTAGAAATCAGCTGATGTTATAGCCGACACACACCGCGACTCGCCACGCGGGGAAGGGGGCTGATAGCGGCACTCTCCCACAGAGGGTCCGCTGCACAACACGGCACACGCCGGCCAGTCACGTCCAACGGGCGGGAAGGCGGGAGTGGCAGCGGCATATAGCCGACATACACCGCAACTCGCCACGCAGGGAAGTGGGTGCGGGGGGGATGGGGGGAGGGCAGATGTCAACTCCGCACCCTTACACACTACTATCAAAACCAGATTCTCTGCAAGTAATTAAGAAAATTCCGAACCAAAACGTAATGTATCCCGAAGTCTCACGTATTTAAGGGGGGTGATAGCGGCAGGAATAGGTCACAGTTCCACTGACAAAACCGAGACTATTGCAGAAAACAATTAATCAAATACACTATAGGTATGGCTATTAAACTATTAGAATTTAACAGACAAATCGGAATGCGCAGCCTATCGTAATAGGCAACGTATCATAAGCACCACGCGTTGAAATACAAACGGCAGTGCCAGAACGTGAGGCTATTGTGGGGGGAAAAGGAATGGAAGCGCTTTAACACTGAGAAGTCCATAGGAAACACAAAATCCGCTGTATTTCCGTAAATAAGCGAGCTAGCGCCTCAAAAACATCGCCAGTGAATAGCTACCATCCAGATGTGTATCAGCAGACATACCGATCCATAATCAGGGATCCTATAGGGGGGGGGGGGGGGGGGGCTAGGTAATAGCCAACCCAAATACGCCTCCCACAAGGAAGGGGGGCTAATTTCCAGACTTGATACTTAAACTTACAGACTTACACAAAGACAACGAAACGGAGGGACAGAATTAGCCTACTCAAAAATATCATCCAGTAAGGTAACAGAGCAGCCGTAGCCACCCGAAATACATCCCACGCCGCACAAGGCGACTGGGAGGGAAGGTGGGAGGGAGAGGGCAGTATTCCAATTCCGGACACATTCCAATCATGTGCACCGGTGCCACGAGCAGCTCATGGGCGGACAGGCGGGTGAGGGAAATCCACGCGACGCTCCTCTCCAAACAAGGAGGTGGAGGGGGATGGTACCGGTAACTACCAATCCCAAGAATTCGCGTATGCTAATCATCGTAACCAGGCGGATATCGCAACACCATTACATTCAAAATGGCGTCGCGTCGCTGGGCGGAAGTTCGCCCTGGTCCCGACAAAACAGGTACCGGTAGCACGCATGTCCATATAAAGGGCACGTCCCACCGGTCGGTAGACGATAACGCACGTCAGCATCTAGGCACCATCCCCTATCAGAGACACAGCTGGTCATGACCCAACAAATACTGTAAGCGTACCCCGAAAGACACCACTAATGCACCACACATATCACGTCCCGTATACAGACATAGACAGTCAAACGAGCCCCGCGCGGTCGTCACCACGCAAACAGCCTCGTTAGACAGCACGCCCCTGTCCAAACAGAAGCGCCCCATCTGCGGGGA
This sequence comes from Alentia gelatinosa, assembly GCA_950022655.1. Taxonomy (NCBI): domain Eukaryota; kingdom Metazoa; phylum Annelida; class Polychaeta; order Phyllodocida; family Polynoidae; genus Alentia; species Alentia gelatinosa. The sequence continues at coordinate 21,152,442 of OX465584.1, read as the reverse complement.
TGACGCCTTATCTCGGGAACGACCAGGGTGATACTCGTTAATCCGTCGGGGGGGAGGCGATAACGACCATACCGCAACCAGCTGTGCTCGTTAACCCACAATTGCGCTTCAACACGGCACGGGGTACGCATTAACGCGTCGGGGAGGGAGACACTAAACGACCATAAACACTGATAGCGGCCGTCTCATCTTTCGGCTCACAGAAAAAGAAAAATCAATCAGACCGAAATTAAACTGTTAATAGAGAGAGAACTTTAGAAGCAAGCTAAAGAACGTGAAAACCACGTAGAATAAGCAATATTAAGCCCACTAAACGTAGCCATTTAATAAAAAGCAGAAAAACATGAATTAAACATGTAATTCTTCATAGCAGATCTCCATCATCCAAAGAATTACTAGATGACGACGGCGGCTACCCACATAGATACAGAGACAACTCATATACTCATTAGAACCATATATTAATCAATTTAGAAAACTTAGTTAATTAGATTATTAAATAAAATAGTGATTTAAGCAATAAATTAAATTAAGTTTACATCCAGAAAATAGACCCTAGAACGGCGGATACAATCCATTTTAAACCGTTCCAGTACGAATTACAGGTTTAAGAAAAAGGAATCAAAAATACTTTACACCGATCAGGGCTTTCCCGACATAAGAACACGCACAAGGGAATCAAATACCGATGCGCGGCAGCGCTCAAACGGTCTTGAAACCAGAAAAATGAGAAAAGTGAGAAAAATCCAAAATTTCACTTTTTAAACGCGATTTTGAGGCACTTGCGATCGTCGGAGCGACCTGAGAGTGCGATTTTCGGAATCCTGAGGCCGAAATTGACAAAAGTTAAACCTAGGTCATTTACAAGCACGAAACAGGCAGTACCAAATACTGCTCCAAATACACCATACTCCTAAAATAGTCTATACTGTTAGCTATACTAAACTATAATGAAAATTACTTCAAGATTACTACAGATGACCAAGCAATCGTCAGGCGAGGCCCACAAACATCAGGCAATCACCCAGTCTTGTAATCATCATAGTTGTCAAGGAAAGTGGTGACCGGGTCATTCCAAGTGGTTCTCAGTCCAAGAAAGTGGGTTAAAGCTTTGGAAAAGGCATTTCAAAATCCAAATTTTAGGAGCCCCCAGAAAAATTGTCAGAGCCCCAGAGCCATTATTTCACCTAGCTGCCATAGAAACCAACGTTAAACCCACTTTCGAGGCAAGCTAAGTGGGATCCCCAAATCTTCATAGGATTAACATTGACAAGGCTGAGTCTATGAGAAAACTTATATATGTTCCAACTTCCTTAAAAATGATCGTATCGGAATGCGGTAAAGACCAAAATTATGTGGAAAATCATGGACAACACTAGAAAAATACAAAACAACAAATAGAAACAATATAAACGTCACAAAAACGGTAAAAACATGTAAAAAAAACCAACCAAAATCATACGATAAGGCTAGAGACAAAACGCAATCACCACAGCACAGCTCACGGATGAACTGGATGAACTGAGCAGAGTTTATAGCAGTAGTAAGTCGTGAAAAAGACCCTTTTAACGCAGGCATAGGGAAGCCTACCCAGATTACAGCCAGTAATCCACGGGGATTTTCGTTCACAAACCCCTAAAAGACTCATAGAGCGCAGTGCGGAATCTGCTTTTCCACTCTAGGCAGTCAGGGCCGAAAATAAAGTCAAGCATGTTCTACTTAATCTAAAAACAATGTAACGCTTACCCCTCACACCCAGTGGAGATGACACAGTGCGGAATCTAGAGCATCCAGACAGTGAGAGTGAGGGAGGTCTCGAATAATTCAGAGGGCTAAATTTCCTCAGATAAGAACGACCACGGTGACCGGGGGACCGTGCTGAGGTAAACCTTTTTGCTGGCAGAGCGACAGTACCAGGCTCCCACCAGGGGCAGCCTCTGAGACCCCTTGTACCGCCACGGATGGAGGCTGGGCCAGGAGTGGTTAGAATGCTTGTACTACCACCACTGTCCATATTTTTATTACACTCCTCACGCGTCAGCGATTCATATGAGCCATGCCGGTCACCCACACTCGTTTTCTGCTTAGCACCCTCTAAATGGGCGTGAACCGTGACAGGAGCGTTTTGAATTAATAGGCGAAACAGTTGACCGCGGACGACCAACCGGCGAGACCTGGGTCTCGAACGGGATTACCTGCGGAAGGCGTGCGGGCACCGTCGGGCCCGTCGGAACCCGGGGGCTCCTAGTGGATACACCTGAAGGTAGTACGGAATCTAGACAATCAGGCGGGGGGAAGGGGGGCAGAATTGAACACTGACATTGGGGATTGTTTCCGGCCGCTGTCAGAGGTGGATACTCTAGTATCCTTCATAGACCGTTCAATCCCAGAGCACGCTCGGGCCAAGGGACATGAGGGCGAGGCACTTGCCTCTAAAGTCGTGCCTGGCGGACCAGACGAAGCCGGAGCTTCTCCAAGCAAATCACAGTCACTATCAGGAGAACAAACCTCCTCATGAGAGGCGTCATCATACAGACGACTCAGACGACCGTTAGTCAGAGCAGGAGACCAAGAACCATACACTATCTTCACTTTGTCAATAATCATATAGTGTAACTATATTTCTTGTAGCAATTGAACGCAACTGAACCAAATTATCGCCACATACATTAAAGCTCATATAAACCAATTAAGCTCTGTTAATTAATCCTAAAGAGTAAGCCCCGCCTACAGGCGGGGCTTGGACTCAGCTGGGAGGAGCGTGGGTTGTATGCCGGCCGCTGGCCTTTGTATAACACTGGCGACCTTTGCGACAGAGTCACTTATGAGTACTATACTGCCTGGTATGAACCAGTCTGCCCTGTCTCAAAACGGGACGACTCTCTTGGCCCCTCTGCACGGGCATATATAAGAACAGAACCTCTGCAGGTGATCCAGTCAAGCATGACAGTAGGAGAGTGTAGAGACCTCACCTGTCCACACACAGGGCTCCGTGATTACCGGCTATGACAAGGAATACCAGCAGTAAACTGACCACAACATGAAAATATGGTAACTAATTCAATATACACAATATCTATGTATCTCTATATGTCTATCTGGTATCTGTATCTAATGTATCTATAGTTTCATAGGATAGTCTTACTGCATTGTGCATGTTTACAATGCCAGGTGAGAGAAAGGTGGCAGGGGCATTGAGGCATGACAGGTCAAGGTTGTACTGGTGTGTGTTGGGGGGAGGTATGTATGCAACTCTGTGTATCATATGTATCTATATATCATGTGTATTTCTGTATCTTTGCCTGTCTGTCTATCTTGTTATCTGGTTTATATCCCACCATTCCTCACAATGAAACAGCTAAACTTACAGGGAATCCATGTTCTCTTGTGGCTACCTTCCAGAGCCCACATGACCTGTTGCGAGTCCTGCATATAAATGAGCTGTAGACACCCTCCCACCTGTGTTATATACCTCCTGACTGACTCTGCTGCCGACCTGACATGTCATGACCGCCTCTACACAGACCCGTACTCTCACTGTGTGAGGGGCGGGTCTTTATTTTTAATGAATTTATCATCAAGACTCATTTCTGTACTTCATCTTTAACATATGAGAATGACCTTCATCCAAGTACCATGACTGAGGGAAACTGTTAGATCTGCAGACGTCCTATACATCCACATCCACTAGCAGCACTAGCTACAGCACAGAGCAGGCAGACAGCACAATTCAAGCATAATTATTAATCAGATTCATAATAATAATTTAGCAGCATTGCAAGCAGTCTTAAAACACTCTTGAAAAATTTAGACAACCGAGTAACAGTACATTATTAATTTAGAGAATAACCAAAAAGGAACGAATCACCTTCACCAAAAGAAGCATCTCGCAATGCAGCATACAGTAATGATCTACTGTAGGGCATCACACTGTAGTGATCTTTTCTGTAACTTATTATACTGTAATGAACTTCCTGTAATGTATCGTACTGTAGGATATACCTTCAAAATACCCATCGGTACATAGCAACAGTAGACCGTGTTTGCAAACCAGTAGCCACGCTGTGATACCAGGAGGCAGTATTACCAAAATTCAGATAATTGCTATTTTCTTACCAAAATAATGTGAACATTTTCATAATATTTCTACCCAGCATACGTAAAACTATATCATAGCTGATATCTGTACTACTGTACAACATCCTAAACAATTAGTATTACCATGGATGTTTCAGAAAATGGCACTCCCCAAACACACATTAAAAAGTGCCAGTATACTACAGGGGTGAAAAATGACAGGACAGCATTGTGTAAGGATCTCTCGCAACATATTGTGCTGTCAGAATTTCCTGTAATGTACTATGGTGTTAGAACCTCCTGTAAAGTATGACATTGTAAGTACCCTCTGTAATGTATGATATTGCAAGGACCTCCTGTAACGTATGACATAGCAAGAACCTTCTGTAATGTATGATATTGCAAGAACTCTCTGTAATGTATGATACTATAGGACACACCATGAAAATACACGTCTGCACACAACAACAACAGATGAACCGTAGTCCCTTAGTACCAGAGATATTTTCAGGGTAAATGAATAATCCTAATAATTTAAAACAAAATAAAACAGAAGAACACCAAAATAGGTTAAGGCGCCGAAACGGCGGCCGCTTATGCGGTTACAAAGCACGGCTACCAGGGTACCCGGCAGACAATGAACAATACATCGAACGATGAACTGCAGAGGAATGGCAGTTAGAACCCGCAACCAAAGCAAGGCCGGATCACATACCAGCATAGATGCGCCTGTGATCTCTAATGAACCTGTCTGGGCAGTATACGGCAGTAAACCTAGTCTTACAGTGTGAATTGCAGGATATGCCTTCAAAATACGCATCTGCGCATAGTAACTGTAGATCGTGCATTTAAACCACAAGAACCGACCCTAAAGCCAGTCAGAACCCTTAAAACAAACCTATTAAGGTATTACAAAAAATATGTTAAAAGACCTGAAAATCATTCCAATATGTGAAAATTCCGTTTATATCACACTAAAGAAATATTAAATTGAGTTCCTGACACCTGAAGAAATCATTCAAACCTTTTAAATTGCCAACGGCAAAGTCAGGACAGAAAATCCAATAAACCCAATACCATTCCAATAGAATGGACATAAACGTAACCTTAAGGTTCTACCGGGCAATATAGCCTGAAAATCAAAACACATGCGATCTTTCTGAAGTTTACACAGAGTGATCCGGTAATAGTCTAGATTATATATCTAAAATAAAATTTGGGGGTCACCGTTTGAAATTTTGAGCTAAAAATCAAAACGATGGCAATTTTACAATAGAACAAAGAGAAATCCGAAAAAGTCAATTTTCACACAGTAAAAATCGCTCTAAAAATCTGAAATTTTTACAGAATATAGCTGACGTATCTTGCTACACATCCCAATCATAAAAATGATAGGTCATGACTAAAGAATTTGAAATAATCAAGAAAAACCGTATATCTGGCTTAGTTTTCATAGAAACGCCTAATCAGTTCAACAGGCAACAACAACCCAGCTCACTTGATCTAAAGCAAGGTACAAAGGTAATAATGATATGTATCATCAAAAGTATATCAATTTCAACCAAGGGTTTAGCATAATTAAGCCAGTAAACCATACCTACAATAACCATAGCGTCTTCTATATAACCGGAGATGTAACAGCTGGAGAGCAGGACATGTAACAGTCAGCTGACGCACTGTAGCCCACAGACCACTGCAAACTGCACTTCTATTATAGACCTTAAAACAACAGTCTGTGTGGGAGAGATAGTATTATACCCAAACAAACAAATAATATACCTGATTTACAGAAATATTTCATTTTCAAAACCAAAGAAAATAATAATAAAAATATACCCATAATACAGAACAGGTGCCGACCTTACCAGGCACATAGAAATTAAAAATGCCATTAGAACAGAATGAATACCCAAATGAGGCACATTAATTAAAAACAACATTATGTCAAATTAATAAGAATACCACATGAATTATTAAGCCACAATACTTATAAAACAGACCCTTGAGAGTCTATAATGAAGGAATTACAAAAACTAATAATATCAAAACCTTTCGTAGGTATCAAAACCTCATAATTCCAAAATCAAAACCATAAATAAAGGTCAAGGCCCTCAAACAGGCATTACAGAACCACCTACAGGATTTAATAAATTTTACTGTCATTGTCAAAAAGGCATAATTTCACCCATCCCTGAAGCACATCCGAAGTCCGGGGAAGGTCAGGGCGGCTTGTCGGGGATGAAGACGTGGAGGGCCGGCCACGGGCATCGGGTACGCGGCGGCCTTCCGCGGGTGTAGGCCGCGGTACCCGCCGACTGGTACAGCGAGCGGTGGACGTCGCAGCAGACCCCGCGGTCGTCGCGGAAACACGGTAGACATCGCGGGAGGGCCGCACTCGTCGACACGGGCGTCTCTGCTGTAGATACATCACGGTGGGGGTATTGCAGGCTCAGGTACGGGAGGCGGGTCTCTAGAGAGCAGGGAGAGCACACATCCACTCTGTTTTGACGCTCAACAGCCAGGGGCGACGAGAAGGGAGATGTGAAGCATAATTTTGATTTGCCCACTGCATGGAGGAGCCGTGCAGTAGATGCAGTAGCAGTAGAGTTGAGTGAGGGATAGAGCTCAAGAGTATTGTTCTTATCACTTTGAGAGCACATTCCCAAGCAGTAGCAGCACATTTTGAAGTCACACATCGTCATGTCAGGGAATAAAGTATCAGTTCGTTTACTGCCAAGGCCAGAAAATAAGGCATAGGAAGGCGAGGTATACGTGGTCCAGGTGCCTGACCAACTTGAGTCACCGAGCCTTGTCACTGAATAATGCTGAAACTTGACCGGGTGTCGAAAATTGATTTACGGCAGGATTAGGTGCTATACCGGTAAGTGCTGATTCGTCGTGCACCAAAGCCGTAAACCCACCTGCAGGGGTCTGGCCGGGTTTAGTTTGTCCCTGCAGACCGGATATCAGTTCTGAAGCCACTTAGAAGGACAGACTCGTGGCCAGTTGATTCCAACAACGTCTTAGTAGGTGTCGGGCCTAGCAAGCGGTCGCTAGAAACAGATGTATCTGGTGCCACACCCGAAGTGGCGCCGTGGATACGGCACCAGAGACAATAGAAAAGTCAGAACTGTTCATGGACACATTAGATGGTTGTGAAGTGTCCGAATAGGAACTAGGACTTTGGAGTCAAAGTAGAATCTGAAGGACAGACTGAAAGTTCAGAAGAAGAGTGTTTCTCATGGGCAACTGGAGAACCGTGGCCTTTGGTTAAACCAGCACCATGTGAAGACTGTGGTTGAGTGTTAATTACAGTCTGAGCACTCCTCAAAGTATGATCTGAGGAAGATACCTGAACATTCTCAGTCTAATGAGGCACTGGTAGTTGACCAGACATTGCCAGGAATCATAGTGGAATCGGTAGATAGTGAGTCACTTGTGAGTTATACTAATCAGAACCATAATGCCATGTGAAACCATACAACAATCAAAGACACTCAAACCATGTAGACACGTGTAATTACCTTATAAATGGGTTATCCACCAGTGTTCTGGTGACCTAGGGGTTAATTAGTGATGTTAATTACTTTACTACATAAGAGGAGGAGAGTTGGTAACACGTCGGTGCATACACGCTTAGAAGTCCTGCGCGGGTGCGTAGTGACGTCTAGCGTGAGACTTTCCTAACTTAGTTGCCTTTAATTAAACCCTTGTGCCATCTAGTGGCCAGGTTGGGGAACCACTGAAACAACTAACGAGCTGATTACGGCACGTTGTGGCCATGAATCGAATTACGGATTTTCTTAGTTAAGTTATAAGGAGGGTGTCGACACCTAGCGGTGAACGTAGGTAAAAGGGCGTAGATTCGCCTCCTACAACTCGAAGGGATAGATCAACACATGTCCGTAACTCATTGACTAATTAGTTACGTCCATCCCTAATTCATAAACCATCTGATTATATGTAGTTCCGTGACAGAGATGGAAACTACGCCAATCTCCGTAAGTCACGTTATTTCCAAGTAATCATACATATTCTTAACTCCTTATATTAAGTTCAGCAACCAGAGAATTATTACAACCGTACCATTAATTAATTATGTGATATTGTGGGGAAGGTAAGAGCAACTCCTAAGGCTAAGTGTGTGCGCAAGGCCACCAGACTCTCTACCCCTTGCGCACAACGAGGCCACCTAATGGGACCTTTAATTAAGGTGTATAAGATCTAATGTTGATATTAAGTAAGCTCTAATTACTATTAGTTTCGTGTCTTTACTATCATGGATGAGGACGAGATGAATGTGGTCGAAAATCACGAAATTGCAGCAAATAGACTATATTTCGAATATTTCAAAATGTCCTTTTTGGGGACTAGTTTAAATAGTTTTCATGCATCTAGGGCATTGTAGGGCAGAGTCTAGAACCATAAATATCACATAACTCCAATATTTAGACAAATTATGGCTAAAAACGTGAGGGCGTCACGTTACGACACCAGCATAAAATCGTGCATGAAATAAAATAAAAAAGTGGCAGAATAAAATGAGTTTCGCTGTTTTTAATGACTCACTTATATGCATCTTCCCACCATAAAAGGATAGGCCTATATGGCTTCCTTCATACTAAACTGAATTTGTGCTATTTTGGTGTAGTTTAGGCAGTCACGTTACGACACCCACTAAACTATCAATAGTTCCGGTTCCCTATGATATTAGTAATAGTTTTTTTAGGATATCAAGAGGCAGATATATAGCTACACAATGGCGAAAGAATTAAGTCTCTATCTTTATTAGAGAAAAAGTTATCAGCCCAAACGTATCTTTTCGTCACGTTACGACCCCGTCACGTTACGACCCCGTCACGTTACGACCCCGTCACGTTATGACCCGCAGTGGGTCACATAGGGTCAGGAAAAAGGTAGAAATAATTTTCCTGTGTTGGGTAAATATATACCTATAGAATGGCAAAAAAATTAAATCGTTATCTTTATTAGGAAAAAAGTTATGAGGCTCTAAATATTTTTGCATCACGTTACGACCCCCGTCACGTTACGACCCCCGTCACGTTACGACCCCCCAGTGGGTATAAGGCCAGGGAGAGCAAAAGAATGATAGAAATACATTTTCTGTGGATCAAATCAATTTCCCCAGTGTCAGCCCATTCCCTGGTGGGGGTGTGGACACAGCCTATAAATATGAGCCAGTTTGGGGGTGGGGGGTGGGGGGGGGGGTCGTAACGTGACGTTTTTATTTTTATATTAGCCCTGTGCTAAAGCTAATTATGCTAGTTAGCTATCCCAACTTTGCACATGAGTCCTCTAATATATAGAGATGATATTTGCAAAAGGAATTAATGATCCTCTCAGATTTGATTTTTTGGGTAGTTGGCGGACACTGTACGTTAGTGTCGTTAGTGTCGTTAGTGTCGTTAGTGTCGTTAGTGTCGTGAGTGTCGTTAGTGTCGTGAGAGTCGTGAGAGTCGTGAGAGTCGTGAGAGTCGTGAGAGTCGTGAGAGTCGTGAGAGTCGTGAGAGTCGTGAGAGTCGTGAGAGTCGTGAGAGTCGTGAGAGTCGTGAGAGTCGTGAGAGTCGTGAGAGTCGTGAGAGTCGTGAGAGTCGTGAGAGTCGTGAGAGTCGTGAGAGTCGTGAGAGTCGTGAGAGTCGTGAGAGTCGTGAGAGTCGTGAGAGTCGTGAGAGTCGTGAGAGTCGTGAGAGTCGTGAGAGTCGTGAGAGTCGTGAGAGTCGTGAGAGTCGTGAGAGTCGTGAGAGTCGTGAGAGTCGTGAGAGTCGTGAGAGTCGTGAGAGTCGTGAGAGTCGTGAGAGTCGTGAGAGTCGTGAGAGTCGTGAGAGTCGTGAGAGTCGTTACAGTCGTTACAGTCGTTACAGTCGTTACAGTCGTAAGAGTCGTTAGAGTCGTTAGAGTCGTTAGAGTCGTTAGAGTCGTTAGAGTCGTTAGAGTCGTTAGAGTCGTTAGAGTCGTTAGAGTCGTTAGTCGTTAGAGTCGTTAGAGTCGTTAGAGTCGTTAGAGTCGTTAGAGTCGTTAGAGTCGTTAGAGTCGTTAGAGTCGTTAGAGTCGTTAGAGTCGTTAGAGTCGTTAGAGTCGTTAGAGTCGTTAGAGTCGTTAGAGTCGTTAGAGTCGTTAGAGTCGTTAGAGTCGTTAGAGTCGTTAGAGTCGTTAGAGTCGTTAGAGTCGTTAGAGTCGTTAGAGTCGTTAGAGTCGTTAGAGTCGTTAGAGTCGTTAGAGTCGTTAGAGTCGTTAGAGTCGTTAGAGTCGTTAGAGTCGTTAGAGTCGTTAGAGTCGTTAGAGTCGTTCTCTGACTACAAGTCAACTGCCCTAACCACTGGGCCACCACGATGAGCTATATGAGAGGCAAGAATAGACAGTATTAAATTCTTAGTGACTGGCAATGCTGCGGGGATGTTTTGCTCGACAAAATTATTGTATGAATCATTATTGAATGGGTCGTTGTAAGTGGTGTCTTTGTAAGCTGTAGATGACGACACTAAACCCCTCAATTTTTTTTTTTTGCTGTTAAAAATGTGGGATAATATGGAATATGATAGTAGAAACTGCACTGTATCTAACTAAATATGAGGAGGCGGAATTGGATTTAAAATCATTTATCACATTTTAAAGATAATTAATTTTTATGGTCTGAAATTGAAAATGTCCTGTCTTTGCTCATCGGTGCGCATCAGAAGATATCAGTGTCACTTTGAATGGGAAATTATATGAAATAATCAATGTCACCATTCTGAAAATTATGAAATTTTCAGAATATCTGGAATATATAATGATAATGCTGCTCCGCAATTATGGTGAAATTTGATAATAGATAAAGGTTTCAAATTGATCATTTCATACTTTAAATTGGAACTAATTCTTTCATTAAATAGCATTATGAAATATCATATACTATGTTTTGTATCTACAGATAAAGTATCAATCATAAATATGCATTATTTCTGGAATCATAAAAGAAAAATGGTTGATTACGCTGGTTGCAACTAGAGGTATATCGGGGTGTATCAGGACCATGGTGCCTTTTTAACCCTTTTCTTCCTTCTAACATTGGAGATAATTTTAGAACCATGGTGTGCTATATGCATTCTTAACATCAATGCATTTTCTTTTAATCTAACTGCATTATTTAATTAACAACAATATTCAGCAGAAATTGGAGAACTGTGAATCAACCTTCCTTATGAATCCAAGATGGCGGACACTGTACGTTAGTGTCGTTAGTGTCGTTAGTGTCGTTAGTGTCGTTAGTGTCGTTAGAGTCGTTAGAGTCGTAGTAGTCGTGAGAGTCGTGAGAGTCGTGAGAGTCGTGAGAGTCGTGAGAGTCGTGAGAGTCGTGAGAGTCGTGAGAGTCGTGAGAGTCGTGAGAGTCGTGAGAGTCGTGAGAGTCGTGAGAGTCGTGAGAGTCGTGAGAGTCGTGAGAGTCGTGAGAGTCGTGAGAGTCGTGAGAGTCGTGAGAGTCGTGAGAGTCGTGAGAGTCGTGAGTGTCGTGAGTGTCGTGAGTGTCGTGAGTGTCGTGAGTGTCGTGAGTGTCGTGAGTGTCGTGAGTGTCGTGAGAGTCGTGAGAGTCGTGAGAGTCGTGAGAGTCGTGAGAGTCTCGATAGTCGTTAGAGTCGTTAGTCGTTAGTGTCGTTAGTGTCGTTAGTGTCGTTAGTGTCGTTAGTGTCGTTAGTGTCGTTAGTGTCGTTAGTGTCGTTAGTGTCGTTAGTGTCGTTAGTGTCGTTAGTGTCGTTAGTGTCGTTAGTGTCGTTAGTGTCGTTAGTGTCGTTAGTGTCGTTAGTGTCGTTAGTGTCGTTAGTGTCGTTAGTGTCGTCCTCTGACTACAAGTCAACTGCCCTAACCACTGGGCCACCACGATGAGCTATATGAGAGGCAAGAATAGACAGTATTATATTCTTAGTGACTGGCAATGCTGCGGGGATGTTTTGCTCGACAAAATTATTGTATGAATCATTATTGAATGGGTCGTTGTAAGTGGTGTCTTTGTAAGCTGTAGATGACGACACTAAACCTGTGTCGTGAGTGTCGTGAGTGTCGTGAGTGTCGTGAGTGTCGTGAGTGTCGTGAGTGTCTTGAGTGTCGTTAGTGTCGTTAGTGTCGTTAGTGTCGTTAGTGTCGTTAGTGTCGTTAGTGTCGTTAGTGTCGTTAGTGTCGTTAGTGTCGTTAGTGTCGCTAGTGTCGCTAGTGTCGTTAGTGTCGTTAGTGTCGTTAGTGTCGTTAGAGTCGTTGGAGTCGTTGGAGTCGTTGGAGTCGTTGGAGTCGTTGGAGTCGTTGGAGTCGTTGGAGTCGTTGGAGTCGTTGGAGTCGTTGGAGTCGTTGGAGTCGTTGGAGTCGTTGGAGTCGTTGGAGTCGTTGGAGTCGTTGGAGTCGTTGGAGTCGTTGGAGTCGTTGGAGTCGTTGGAGTCGTTGGAGTCGTTGGAGTCGTTGGAGTCGTTGGAGTCGTTGGAGTCGTTGGAGTCGTTGGAGTCGTTGGAGTCGTTGGAGTCGTTGGAGTCGTTGGAGTCGTTGGAGTCGTTGGAGTCGTTGGAGTCGTTGGAGTCGTTGGAGTCGTTGGAGTCGTTGGAGTCGTTGGAGTCGTTGGAGTCGTTGGAGTCGTTGGAGTCGTTGGAGTCGTTGGAGTCGTTGGAGTCGTTGGAGTCGTTGGAGTCGTTGGAGTCGTTGGAGTCGTTGGAGTCGTTGGAGTCGTTGGAGTCGTTGGAGTCGTTGGAGTCGTTGGAGTCGTTGGAGTCGTTGGAGTCGTTGGAGTCGTTGGAGTCGTTGGAGTCGTTGGAGTCGTTGGAGTCGTTGGAGTCGTTGGAGTCGTTGGAGTCGTTGGAGTCGTTGGAGTCGTTGGAGTCGTTGGAGTCGTTGGAGTCGTTGGAGTCGTTGGAGTCGTTGGAGTCGTTGGAGTCGTTGGAGTCGTTGGAGTCGTTGGAGTCGTTGGAGTCGTTGGAGTCGTTGGAGTCGTTGGAGTCGTTGGAGTCGTTGGAGTCGTTAGAGTCGTTAGAGTCGTTAGAGTCGTTAGAGTCGTTAGAGTCGTTAGAGTCGTTAGAGTCGTTAGAGTCGTTAGAGTCGTTAGAGTCGTTAGAGTCGTTAGAGTCGTTAGAGTCGTTAGAGTCGTTAGAGTCGTTAGAGTCGTTAGAGTCGTTAGAGTCGTTAGAGTCGTTAGAGTCGTTAGAGTCGTTAGAGTCGTTAGAGTCGTTAGAGTCGTTAGAGTCGTTAGAGTCGTTAGAGTCGTTAGAGTCGTTAGAGTCGTTAGAGTCGTTAGAGTCGTTAGAGTCGTTAGAGTCGTTAGAGTCGTTAGAGTCGTTAGAGTCGTTAGAGTCGTTAGAGTCGTTAGAGTCGTTAGAGTCGTTAGAGTCGTTAGAGTCGTTAGAGTCGTTAGAGTCGTTAGAGTCGTTAGAGTCGTTAGAGTCGTTAGAGTCGTTAGAGTCGTTAGAGTCGTTAGAGTCGTTAGAGTCGTTAGAGTCGTTAGAGTCGTTAGAGTCGTTAGAGTCGTTAGAGTCGTTAGAGTCGTTAGAGTCGTTAGAGTCGTTAGAGTCGTTAGAGTCGTTAGAGTCGTTAGAGTCGTTAGAGTCGTTAGAGTCGTTAGAGTCGTTAGAGTCGTTAGAGTCGTTAGAGTCGTTAGAGTCGTTAGAGTCGTTAGAGTCGTTAGAGTCGTTAGAGTCGTTAGAGTCGTTAGAGTCGTTAGAGTCGTTAGAGTCGTTAGAGTCGTTAGAGTCGTTAGAGTCGTTAGAGTCGTTAGAGTCGTTAGAGTCGTTAGAGTCGTTAGAGTCGTTAGAGTCGTTAGAGTCGTTAGAGTCGTTAGAGTCGTTAGAGTCGTTAGAGTCGTTAGAGTCGTTAGAGTCGTTAGAGTCGTTAGAGTCGTTAGAGTCGTTAGAGTCGTTAGAGTCGTTAGAGTCGTTAGAGTCGTTAGAGTCGTTAGAGTCGTTAGAGTCGTTAGAGTCGTTAGAGTCGTTAGAGTCGTTAGAGTCGTTAGAGTCGTTAGAGTCGTTAGAGTCGTTAGAGTCGTTAGAGTCGTTAGAGTCGTTAGAGTCGTTAGAGTCGTTAGAGTCGTTAGAGTCGTTAGAGTCGTTAGAGTCGTTAGAGTCGTTAGAGTCGTTAGAGTCGTTAGAGTCGTTAGAGTCGTTAGAGTCGTTAGAGTCGTTAGAGTCGTTAGAGTCGTTAGAGTCGTTAGAGTCGTTAGAGTCGTTAGAGTCGTTAGAGTCGTTAGAGTCGTTAGAGTCGTTAGAGTCGTTCTCTGACTACAAGTCAACTGCCCTAACCACTGGGCCACCACGATGAGCTATATGAGAGGCAAGAATAGACAGTATTAAATTCTTAGTGACTGGCAATGCTGCGGGGATGTTTTGCTCGACAAAATTATTGTATGAATCATTATTGAATGGGTCGTTGTAAGTGGTGTCTTTGTAAGCTGTAGATGACGACACTAAACCCCTCAATTTTTTTTTTTTGCTGTTAAAAATGTGGGATAATATGGAATATGATAGTAGAAACTGCACTGTATCTAACTAAATATGAGGAGGCGGAATTGGATTTAAAATCATTTATCACATTTTAAAGATAATTAATTTTTATGGTCTGAAATTGAAAATGTCCTGTCTTTGCTCATCGGTACGCATCAGAAGATATCAGTGTCACTTTGAATGGGAAATTATATGAAATAATCAATGTCACCATTCTGAAAATTATGAAATTTTCAGAATATCTGGAATATATAATGATAATGCTGCTCCGCAATTATGGTGAAATTTGATAATAGATAAAGGTTTCAAATTGATCATTTCATACTTTAAATTGGAACTAATTCTTTCATTAAATAGCATTATGAAATATCATATACTATGTTTTGTATCTACAGATAAAGTATCAATCATAAATATGCATTATTTCTGGAATCATAAAAGAAAAATGGTTGATTACGCTGGTTGCAACTAGAGGTATATCGGGGTGTATCAGGACCATGGTGCCTTTTTAACCCTTTTCTTCCTTCTAACATTGGAGATAATTTTAGAACCATGGTGTGCTATATGCATTCTTAACATCAATGCATTTTCTTTTAATCTAACTGCATTATTTAATTAACAACAATATTCAGCAGAAATTGGAGAACTGTGAATCAACCTTCCTTATGAATCCAAGATGGCGGACACTGTACGTTAGTGTCGTTAGTGTCGTTAGTGTCGTTAGTGTCGTTAGTGTCGTTAGTGTCGTTAGAGTCGTTAGAGTCGTAGTAGTCGTGAGAGTCGTGAGAGTCGTGAGAGTCGTGAGAGTCGTGAGAGTCGTGAGAGTCGTGAGAGTCGTGAGAGTCGTGAGAGTCGTGAGAGTCGTGAGAGTCGTGAGAGTCGTGAGAGTCGTGAGAGTCGTGAGAGTCGTGAGAGTCGTGAGAGTCGTGAGAGTCGTGAGAGTCGTGAGAGTCGTGAGAGTCGTGAGTGTCGTGAGTGTCGTGAGTGTCGTGAGTGTCGTGAGTGTCGTGAGTGTCGTGAGTGTCGTGAGTGTCGTGAGTGTCGTGAGAGTCGTGAGAGTCGTGAGAGTCGTGAGAGTCGTGAGAGTCTCGATAGTCGTTAGAGTCGTTAGTCGTTAGTGTCGTTAGTGTCGTTAGTGTCGTTAGTGTCGTTAGTGTCGTTAGTGTCGTTAGTGTCGTTAGTGTCGTTAGTGTCGTTAGTGTCGTTAGTGTCGTTAGTGTCGTTAGTGTCGTTAGTGTCGTTAGTGTCGTTAGTGTCGTTAGTGTCGTTAGTGTCGTTAGTGTCGTTAGTGTCGTTAGTGTCGTTAGTGTCGTCCTCTGACTACAAGTCAACTGCCCTAACCACTGGGCCACCACGATGAGCTATATGAGAGGCAAGAATAGACAGTATTATATTCTTAGTGACTGGCAATACTGCGGGGATGTTTTGCTCGACAAAATTATTGTATGAATCATTATTGAATGGGTCGTTGTAAGTGGTGTCTTTGTAAGCTGTAGATGACGACACTAAACCTGTGTCGTGAGTGTCGTGAGTGTCGTGAGTGTCGTGAGTGTCGTGAGTGTCGTGAGTGTCGTGAGTGTCGTGAGTGTCGTGAGTGTCGTGAGTGTCGTGAGTGTCTTGAGTGTCTTGAGTGTCTTGAGTGTCTTGAGTGTCGTTAGTGTCGTTAGTGTCGTTAGTGTCGCTAGTGTCGTTAGTGTCGTTGGAGTCGTTGGAGTCGTTGGAGTCGTTGGAGTCGTTGGAGTCGTTGGAGTCGTTGGAGTCGTTGGAGTCGTTGGAGTCGTTGGAGTCGTTGGAGTCGTTGGAGTCGTTGGAGTCGTTGGAGTCGTTGGAGTCGTTGGAGTCGTTGGAGTCGTTGGAGTCGTTGGAGTCGTTGGAGTCGTTGGAGTCGTTGGAGTCGTTGGAGTCGTTGGAGTCGTTGGAGTCGTTGGAGTCGTTGGAGTCGTTGGAGTCGTTGGAGTCGTTGGAGTCGTTGGAGTCGTTGGAGTCGTTGGAGTCGTTGGAGTCGTTGGAGTCGTTGGAGTCGTTGGAGTCGTTGGAGTCGTTGGAGTCGTTGGAGTCGTTGGAGTCGTTGGAGTCGTTGGAGTCGTTGGAGTCGTTGGAGTCGTTGGAGTCGTTGGAGTCGTTGGAGTCGTTGGAGTCGTTGGAGTCGTTGGAGTCGTTGGAGTCGTTGGAGTCGTTGGAGTCGTTGGAGTCGTTGGAGTCGTTGGAGTCGTTGGAGTCGTTGGAGTCGTTGGAGTCGTTGGAGTCGTTGGAGTCGTTGGAGTCGTTGGAGTCGTTGGAGTCGTTGGAGTCGTTGGAGTCGTTGGAGTCGTTGGAGTCGTTGGAGTCGTTGGAGTCGTTGGAGTCGTTGGAGTCGTTGGAGTCGTTGGAGTCGTTGGAGTCGTTGGAGTCGTTGGAGTCGTTGGAGTCGTTGGAGTCGTTGGAGTCGTTGGAGTCGTTGGAGTCGTTGGAGTCGTTGGAGTCGTCGGAGTCGTCGGAGTCGTCGGAGTCGTCGGAGTCGTCGGAGTCGTCGGAGTCGTCGGAGTCGTCGGAGTCGTCGGAGTCGTCGGAGTCGTCGGAGTCGTCGGAGTCGTCGGAGTCGTCGGAGTCGTCGGAGTCGTCGG
This sequence comes from Alentia gelatinosa, assembly GCA_950022655.1. Lineage (NCBI taxonomy): Eukaryota > Metazoa > Annelida > Polychaeta > Phyllodocida > Polynoidae > Alentia > Alentia gelatinosa. The sequence continues at coordinate 21,135,299 of OX465584.1, read as the reverse complement.
AGTCGTCGGAGTCGTCGGAGTCGTCGGAGTCGTCGGAGTCGTCGGAGTCGTCGGAGTCGTCGGAGTCGTCGGAGTCGTCGGAGTCGTCGGAGTCGTCGGAGTCGTCGGAGTCGTCGGAGTCGTCGGAGTCGTCAGAGTCGTCAGAGTCGTCAGAGTCGTCAGAGTCGTCAGAGTCGTCAGAGTCGTCAGAGTCGTCAGAGTCGTCAGAGTCGTCAGAGTCGTCAGAGTCGTCAGAGTCGTCAGAGTCGTCAGAGTCGTCAGAGTCGTCAGAGTCGTCAGAGTCGTCAGAGTCGTCAGAGTCGTCAGAGTCGTCAGAGTCGTCAGAGTCGTCAGAGTCGTCAGAGTCGTCAGAGTCGTCAGAGTCGTCAGAGTCGTCAGAGTCGTCAGAGTCGTCAGAGTCGTCAGAGTCGTCAGAGTCGTCAGAGTCGTCAGAGTCGTCAGAGTCGTCAGAGTCGTCAGAGTCGTCAGAGTCGTCAGAGTCGTCAGAGTCGTCAGAGTCGTCAGAGTCGTCAGAGTCGTCAGAGTCGTCAGAGTCGTCAGAGTCGTCAGAGTCGTCAGAGTCGTCAGAGTCGTCAGAGTCGTCAGAGTCGTCAGAGTCGTCAGAGTCGTCAGAGTCGTCAGAGTCGTCAGAGTCGTCAGAGTCGTCAGAGTCGTCAGAGTCGTCAGAGTCGTCAGAGTCGTCAGAGTCGTCAGAGTCGTCAGAGTCGTCAGAGTCGTCAGAGTCGTCAGAGTCGTCAGAGTCGTCAGAGTCGTCAGAGTCGTCAGAGTCGTCAGAGTCGTCAGAGTCGTCAGAGTCGTCAGAGTCGTCAGAGTCGTCAGAGTCGTCAGAGTCGTCAGAGTCGTCAGAGTCGTCAGAGTCGTCAGAGTCGTCAGAGTCGTCAGAGTCGTCAGAGTCGTCAGAGTCGTCAGAGTCGTCAGAGTCGTCAGAGTCGTCAGAGTCGTCAGAGTCGTCAGAGTCGTCAGAGTCGTCAGAGTCGTCAGAGTCGTCAGAGTCGTCAGAGTCGTCAGAGTCGTCAGAGTCGTCAGAGTCGTCAGAGTCGTCAGAGTCGTCAGAGTCGTCAGAGTCGTCAGAGTCGTCAGAGTCGTCAGAGTCGTCAGAGTCGTCAGAGTCGTCAGAGTCGTCAGAGTCGTCAGAGTCGTCAGAGTCGTCAGAGTCGTCAGAGTCGTCAGAGTCGTCAGAGTCGTCAGAGTCGTCAGAGTCGTCAGAGTCGTCAGAGTCGTCAGAGTCGTCAGAGTCGTCAGAGTCGTCAGAGTCGTCAGAGTCGTCAGAGTCGTCAGAGTCGTCAGAGTCGTCAGAGTCGTCAGAGTCGTCAGAGTCGTCAGAGTCGTCAGAGTCGTCAGAGTCGTCAGAGTCGTCAGAGTCGTCAGAGTCGTCAGAGTCGTCAGAGTCGTCAGAGTCGTCAGAGTCGTCAGAGTCGTCAGAGTCGTCAGAGTCGTCAGAGTCGTCAGAGTCGTCAGAGTCGTCAGAGTCGTCAGAGTCGTCAGAGTCGTCAGAGTCGTCAGAGTCGTCAGAGTCGTCAGAGTCGTCAGAGTCGTCAGAGTCGTCAGAGTCGTCAGAGTCGTCAGAGTCGTCAGAGTCGTCAGAGTCGTCAGAGTCGTCAGAGTCGTCAGAGTCGTCAGAGTCGTCAGAGTCGTCAGAGTCGTCAGAGTCGTCAGAGTCGTCAGAGTCGTCAGAGTCGTCAGAGTCGTCAGAGTCGTCAGAGTCGTCAGAGTCGTCAGAGTCGTCAGAGTCGTCAGAGTCGTCAGAGTCGTCAGAGTCGTCAGAGTCGTCAGAGTCGTCAGAGTCGTCAGAGTCGTCAGAGTCGTCAGAGTCGTCAGAGTCGTCAGAGTCGTCAGAGTCGTCAGAGTCGTCAGAGTCGTCAGAGTCGTCAGAGTCGTCAGAGTCGTCAGAGTCGTCAGAGTCGTCAGAGTCGTCAGAGTCGTCAGAGTCGTCAGAGTCGTCAGAGTCGTCAGAGTCGTCAGAGTCGTCAGAGTCGTCAGAGTCGTCAGAGTCGTCAGAGTCGTCAGAGTCGTCAGAGTCGTCAGAGTCGTCAGAGTCGTCAGAGTCGTCAGAGTCGTCAGAGTCGTCAGAGTCGTCAGAGTCGTCAGAGTCGTCAGAGTCGTCAGAGTCGTCAGAGTCGTCAGAGTCGTCAGAGTCGTCAGAGTCGTCAGAGTCGTCAGAGTCGTCAGAGTCGTCAGAGTCGTCAGAGTCGTCAGAGTCGTCAGAGTCGTCAGAGTCGTCAGAGTCGTCAGAGTCGTCAGAGTCGTCAGAGTCGTCAGAGTCGTCAGAGTCGTCAGAGTCGTCAGAGTCGTCAGAGTCGTCAGAGTCGTCAGAGTCGTCAGAGTCGTCAGAGTCGTCAGAGTCGTCAGAGTCGTCAGAGTCGTCAGAGTCGTCAGAGTCGTCAGAGTCGTCAGAGTCGTCAGAGTCGTCAGAGTCGTCAGAGTCGTCAGAGTCGTCAGAGTCGTCAGAGTCGTCAGAGTCGTCAGAGTCGTCAGAGTCGTCAGAGTCGTCAGAGTCGTCAGAGTCGTCAGAGTCGTCAGAGTCGTCAGAGTCGTCAGAGTCGTCAGAGTCGTCAGAGTCGTCAGAGTCGTCAGAGTCGTCAGAGTCGTCAGAGTCGTCAGAGTCGTCAGAGTCGTCAGAGTCGTCAGAGTCGTCAGAGTCGTCAGAGTCGTCAGAGTCGTCAGAGTCGTCAGAGTCGTCAGAGTCGTCAGAGTCGTCAGAGTCGTCAGAGTCGTCAGAGTCGTCAGAGTCGTCAGAGTCGTCAGAGTCGTCAGAGTCGTCAGAGTCGTCAGAGTCGTCAGAGTCGTCAGAGTCGTCAGAGTCGTCAGAGTCGTCAGAGTCGTCAGAGTCGTCAGAGTCGTCAGAGTCGTCAGAGTCGTCAGAGTCGTCAGAGTCGTCAGAGTCGTCAGAGTCGTCAGAGTCGTCAGAGTCGTCAGAGTCGTCAGAGTCGTCAGAGTCGTCAGAGTCGTCAGAGTCGTCAGAGTCGTCAGAGTCGTCAGAGTCGTCAGAGTCGTCAGAGTCGTCAGAGTCGTCAGAGTCGTCAGAGTCGTCAGAGTCGTCAGAGTCGTCAGAGTCGTCAGAGTCGTCAGAGTCGTCAGAGTCGTCAGAGTCGTCAGAGTCGTCAGAGTCGTCAGAGTCGTCAGAGTCGTCAGAGTCGTCAGAGTCGTCAGAGTCGTCAGAGTCGTCAGAGTCGTCAGAGTCGTCAGAGTCGTCAGAGTCGTCAGAGTCGTCAGAGTCGTCAGAGTCGTCAGAGTCGTCAGAGTCGTCAGAGTCGTCAGAGTCGTCAGAGTCGTCAGAGTCGTCAGAGTCGTCAGAGTCGTCAGAGTCGTCAGAGTCGTCAGAGTCGTCAGAGTCGTCAGAGTCGTCAGAGTCGTCAGAGTCGTCAGAGTCGTCAGAGTCGTCAGAGTCGTCAGAGTCGTCAGAGTCGTCAGAGTCGTCAGAGTCGTCAGAGTCGTCAGAGTCGTCAGAGTCGTCAGAGTCGTCAGAGTCGTCAGAGTCGTCAGAGTCGTCAGAGTCGTCAGAGTCGTCAGAGTCGTCAGAGTCGTCAGAGTCGTCAGAGTCGTCAGAGTCGTCAGAGTCGTCAGAGTCGTCAGAGTCGTCAGAGTCGTCAGAGTCGTCAGAGTCGTCAGAGTCGTCAGAGTCGTCAGAGTCGTCAGAGTCGTCAGAGTCGTCAGAGTCGTCAGAGTCGTCAGAGTCGTCAGAGTCGTCAGAGTCGTCAGAGTCGTCAGAGTCGTCAGAGTCGTCAGAGTCGTCAGAGTCGTCAGAGTCGTCAGAGTCGTCAGAGTCGTCAGAGTCGTCAGAGTCGTCAGAGTCGTCAGAGTCGTCAGAGTCGTCAGAGTCGTCAGAGTCGTCAGAGTCGTCAGAGTCGTCAGAGTCGTCAGAGTCGTCAGAGTCGTCAGAGTCGTCAGAGTCGTCAGAGTCGTCAGAGTCGTCAGAGTCGTCAGAGTCGTCAGAGTCGTCAGAGTCGTCAGAGTCGTCAGAGTCGTCAGAGTCGTCAGAGTCGTCAGAGTCGTCAGAGTCGTCAGAGTCGTCAGAGTCGTCAGAGTCGTCAGAGTCGTCAGAGTCGTCAGAGTCGTCAGAGTCGTCAGAGTCGTCAGAGTCGTCAGAGTCGTCAGAGTCGTCAGAGTCGTCAGAGTCGTCAGAGTCGTCAGAGTCGTCAGAGTCGTCAGAGTCGTCAGAGTCGTCAGAGTCGTCAGAGTCGTCAGAGTCGTCAGAGTCGTCAGAGTCGTCAGAGTCGTCAGAGTCGTCAGAGTCGTCAGAGTCGTCAGAGTCGTCAGAGTCGTCAGAGTCGTCAGAGTCGTCAGAGTCGTCAGAGTCGTCAGAGTCGTCAGAGTCGTCAGAGTCGTCAGAGTCGTCAGAGTCGTCAGAGTCGTCAGAGTCGTCAGAGTCGTCAGAGTCGTCAGAGTCGTCAGAGTCGTCAGAGTCGTCAGAGTCGTCAGAGTCGTCAGAGTCGTCAGAGTCGTCAGAGTCGTCAGAGTCGTCAGAGTCGTCAGAGTCGTCAGAGTCGTCAGAGTCGTCAGAGTCGTCAGAGTCGTCAGAGTCGTCAGAGTCGTCAGAGTCGTCAGAGTCGTCAGAGTCGTCAGAGTCGTCAGAGTCGTCAGAGTCGTCAGAGTCGTCAGAGTCGTCAGAGTCGTCAGAGTCGTCAGAGTCGTCAGAGTCGTCAGAGTCGTCAGAGTCGTCAGAGTCGTCAGAGTCGTCAGAGTCGTCAGAGTCGTCAGAGTCGTCAGAGTCGTCAGAGTCGTCAGAGTCGTCAGAGTCGTCAGAGTCGTCAGAGTCGTCAGAGTCGTCAGAGTCGTCAGAGTCGTCAGAGTCGTCAGAGTCGTCAGAGTCGTCAGAGTCGTCAGAGTCGTCAGAGTCGTCAGAGTCGTCAGAGTCGTCAGAGTCGTCAGAGTCGTCAGAGTCGTCAGAGTCGTCAGAGTCGTCAGAGTCGTCAGAGTCGTCAGAGTCGTCAGAGTCGTCAGAGTCGTCAGAGTCGTCAGAGTCGTCAGAGTCGTCAGAGTCGTCAGAGTCGTCAGAGTCGTCAGAGTCGTCAGAGTCGTCAGAGTCGTCAGAGTCGTCAGAGTCGTCAGAGTCGTCAGAGTCGTCAGAGTCGTCAGAGTCGTCAGAGTCGTCAGAGTCGTCAGAGTCGTCAGAGTCGTTAGAGTCGTTCTCTGACTACAAGTCAACTGCCCTAACCACTGGGCCACCACGATGAGCTATATGAGAGGCAAGAATAGACAGTATTAAATTCTTAGTGACTGGCAATGCTGCGGGGATGTTTTGCTCGACAAAATTATTGTATGAATCATTATTGAATGGGTCGTTGTAAGTGGTGTCTTTGTAAGCTGTAGATGACAACACTAAATCCCTCAATTTTTTTTTTGCTGTTAAAAATGTGGGATAATATGGAATATGATAGTAGAAACTTCACTGTATCTAACTAAATATGAGGAGGCGGAATTGGCTTTAAAATCATTTATCACATTTTAAAGATAATTAATTTTTATGGTCTGAAATTGAAAATGTCCTGTCTTTGCTCATCGGTGCGCATCAGAAGATATCAGTGTCACTTTGAATGGGAAATCATATGAAATAATCAATGTCACCATTCTGAAAATTATGAAATTTTCTGAATATCTGGAATATATAATGATAATGCTGCTCCGCAATTATGGTGAAATTTGATAATAGATAAAGGTTTCAAATTGATCATTTCATACTTTAAATTGGAACTAATTTTTTCATTAAATAGCATTATGAAATATCATATACTATGTTTTGTATCTACAGATAAATTTTCAATCATAAATATGCATTATTTCTGGAATCATAAAAGAAAAATGGTTGATTACGCTGGTTGCAACTAGAGCTATATCGGGGTGTATCAGGACCATGGTGCCTTTTTAACCCTTTCCTTCCTTCTAACATTGGAGATAATTTTAGAACCATGGTGTGCTATATGCATTCTTAACATCAATGCATTTTCTTTTAATCTAACTGCATTATTTGATTAACAACAATATTCAGCAGAAATTGGAGAGCTGTGAATCAACCTTCCTTATAAATCCAAGATGGCGGACACTGTACGTTAGTGTCGTTAGTGTCGTTGGTGTCGTTAGTGTCGTTGGTGTCGTAAGTGTCGTTAGTGTCGTTAGTGTCGTTAGTGTCGTTAGTGTCGTTAGTGTCGTTAGAGTCGTTAGTGTCGTGAGAGTCGTGAGAGTCGTGAGAGTCGTGAGAGTCGTGAGAGTCGTGAGAGTCGTGAGAGTCGTGAGAGTCGTGAGAGTCGTGAGAGTCGTGAGAGTCGTGAGAGTCGTGAGAGTCGTGAGAGTCGTGAGAGTCGTGAGAGTCGTGAGAGTCGTGAGAGTCGTGAGAGTCGTGAGAGTCGTGAGAGTCGTGAGAGTCGTGAGAGTCGTGAGAGTCGTGAGAGTCGTGAGAGTCGTGAGAGTCGTGAGAGTCGTGAGAGTCGTGAGAGTCGTGAGAGTCGTGAGAGTCGTGAGAGTCGTGAGAGTCGTGAGAGTCGTGAGAGTCGTGAGAGTCGTGAGAGTCGTGAGAGTCGTGAGAGTCGTGAGAGTCGTGAGAGTCGTGAGAGTCGTGAGAGTCGTGAGAGTCGTGAGAGTCGTGAGAGTCGTGAGAGTCGTGAGAGTCGTGAGAGTCGTGAGAGTCGTGAGAGTCGTGAGAGTCGTGAGAGTCGTGAGAGTCGTGAGAGTCGTGAGAGTCGTGAGAGTCGTGAGAGTCGTGAGAGTCGTGAGAGTCGTGAGAGTCGTGAGAGTCGTGAGAGTCGTGAGAGTCGTGAGAGTCGTGAGAGTCGTGAGAGTCGTGAGAGTCGTGAGAGTCGTGAGAGTCGTGAGAGTCGTGAGAGTCGTGAGAGTCGTGAGAGTCGTGAGAGTCGTGAGAGTCGTGAGAGTCGTGAGAGTCGTGAGAGTCGTGAGAGTCGTGAGAGTCGTGAGAGTCGTGAGAGTCGTGAGAGTCGTGAGAGTCGTGAGAGTCGTGAGAGTCGTGAGAGTCGTGAGAGTCGTGAGAGTCGTGAGAGTCGTGAGAGTCGTGAGAGTCGTGAGAGTCGTGAGAGTCGTGAGAGTCGTGAGAGTCGTGAGAGTCGTGAGAGTCGTGAGAGTCGTGAGAGTCGTGAGAGTCGTGAGAGTCGTGAGAGTCGTGAGAGTCGTGAGAGTCGTGAGAGTCGTGAGAGTCGTGAGAGTCGTGAGAGTCGTGAGAGTCGTGAGAGTCGTGAGAGTCGTGAGAGTCGTGAGAGTCGTGAGAGTCGTGAGAGTCGTGAGAGTCGTGAGAGTCGTGAGAGTCGTTAGAGTCGTTAGAGTCGTTAGAGTCGTTAGAGTCGTTAGAGTCGTTAGAGTCGTTAGAGTCGTTAGAGTCGTTAGAGTCGTTAGAGTCGTTAGAGTCGTTAGAGTCGTTAGAGTCGTTAGAGTCGTTAGAGTCGTTAGAGTCGTTAGAGTCGTTAGAGTCGTTAGAGTCGTTAGAGTCGTTAGAGTCGTTAGAGTCGTTAGAGTCGTTAGAGTCGTTAGAGTCGTTAGAGTCGTTAGAGTCGTTAGAGTCGTTAGAGTCGTTAGAGTCGTTAGAGTCGTTAGAGTCGTTAGAGTCGTTAGAGTCGTTAGAGTCGTTAGAGTCGTTAGAGTCGTTAGAGTCGTTAGAGTCGTTAGAGTCGTTAGAGTCGTTAGAGTCGTTAGAGTCGTTAGAGTCGTTAGAGTCGTTAGAGTCGTTAGAGTCGTTAGAGTCGTTAGAGTCGTTAGAGTCGTTAGAGTCGTTAGAGTCGTTAGAGTCGTTAGAGTCGTTAGAGTCGTTAGAGTCGTTAGAGTCGTTAGAGTCGTTAGAGTCGTTAGAGTCGTTAGAGTCGTTAGAGTCGTTAGAGTCGTTAGAGTCGTTAGAGTCGTTAGAGTCGTTAGAGTCGTTAGAGTCGTTAGAGTCGTTAGAGTCGTTAGAGTCGTTAGAGTCGTTAGAGTCGTTAGAGTCGTTAGAGTCGTTAGAGTCGTTAGAGTCGTTAGAGTCGTTAGAGTCGTTAGAGTCGTTAGAGTCGTTAGAGTCGTTAGAGTCGTTAGAGTCGTTAGAGTCGTTAGAGTCGTTAGAGTCGTTAGAGTCGTTAGAGTCGTTAGAGTCGTTAGAGTCGTTAGAGTCGTTAGAGTCGTTAGAGTCGTTAGAGTCGTTAGAGTCGTTAGAGTCGTTAGAGTCGTTAGAGTCGTTAGAGTCGTTAGAGTCGTTAGAGTCGTTAGAGTCGTTAGAGTCGTTAGAGTCGTTAGAGTCGTTAGAGTCGTTAGAGTCGTTAGAGTCGTTAGAGTCGTTAGAGTCGTTAGAGTCGTTAGAGTCGTTAGAGTCGTTAGAGTCGTTAGAGTCGTTAGAGTCGTTAGAGTCGTTAGAGTCGTTAGAGTCGTTAGAGTCGTTAGAGTCGTTAGAGTCGTTAGAGTCGTTAGAGTCGTTAGAGTCGTTAGAGTCGTTAGAGTCGTTAGAGTCGTTAGAGTCGTTAGAGTCGTTAGAGTCGTTAGAGTCGTTAGAGTCGTTAGAGTCGTTAGAGTCGTTAGAGTCGTTAGAGTCGTTAGAGTCGTTAGAGTCGTTAGAGTCGTTAGAGTCGTTAGAGTCGTTAGAGTCGTTAGAGTCGTTAGAGTCGTTAGAGTCGTTAGAGTCGTTAGAGTCGTTAGAGTCGTTAGAGTCGTTAGAGTCGTTAGAGTCGTTAGAGTCGTTAGAGTCGTTAGAGTCGTTAGAGTCGTTAGAGTCGTTAGAGTCGTTAGAGTCGTTAGAGTCGTTAGAGTCGTTCTCTGACTACAAGTCAACTGCCCTAACCACTGGGCCACCACGATGAGCTATATGAGAGGCAAGAATAGACAGTATTAAATTCTTAGTGACTGGCAATGCTGCGGGGATGTTTTGCTCGACAAAATTATTGTATGAATCATTATTGAATGGGTCGTTGTAAGTGGTGTCTTTGTAAGCTGTAGATGACAACACTAAATCCCTCAATTTTTTTTTTGCTGTTAAAAATGTGGGATAATATGGAATATGATAGTAGAAACTTCACTGTATCTAACTAAATATGAGGAGGCGGAATTGGCTTTAAAATCATTTATCACATTTTAAAGATAATTAATTTTTATGGTCTGAAATTGAAAATGTCCTGTCTTTGCTCATCGGTGCGCATCAGAAGATATCAGTGTCACTTTGAATGGCAAATCATATGAAATAATCAATGTCACCATTCTGAAAATTATGAAATTTTCTGAATATCTGGAATATATAATGATAATGCTGCTCCGCAATTATGGTGAAATTTGATAATAGATAAAGGTTTCAAATTGATCATTTCATACTTTAAATTGGAACTAATTTTTTCATTAAATAGCATTATGAAATATCATATACTATGTTTTGTATCTACAGATAAATTTTCAATCATAAATATGCATTATTTCTGGAATCATAAAAGAAAAATGGTTGATTACGCTGGTTGCAACTAGAGCTATATCGGGGTGTATCAGGACCATGGTGCCTTTTTAACCCTTTCCTTCCTTCTAACATTGGAGATAATTTTAGAACCATGGTGTGCTATATGCATTCTTAACATCAATGCATTTTCTTTTAATCTAACTGCATTATTTGATTAACAACAATATTCAGCAGAAATTGGAGAGCTGTGAATCAACCTTCCTTATAAATCCAAGATGGCGGACACTGTACGTTAGTGTCGTTAGTGTCGTTGGTGTCGTTAGTGTCGTTGGTGTCGTAAGTGTCGTTAGTGTCGTTAGTGTCGTTAGTGTCGTTAGTGTCGTTAGTGTCGTTAGTGTCGTTAGAGTCGTTAGTGTCGTGAGAGTCGTGAGAGTCGTGAGAGTCGTGAGAGTCGTGAGAGTCGTGAGAGTCGTGAGAGTCGTGAGAGTCGTGAGAGTCGTGAGAGTCGTGAGAGTCGTGAGAGTCGTGAGAGTCGTGAGAGTCGTGAGAGTCGTGAGAGTCGTGAGAGTCGTGAGAGTCGTGAGAGTCGTGAGAGTCGTGAGAGTCGTGAGAGTCGTGAGAGTCGTGAGAGTCGTGAGAGTCGTGAGAGTCGTGAGAGTCGTGAGAGTCGTGAGAGTCGTGAGAGTCGTGAGAGTCGTGAGAGTCGTGAGAGTCGTGAGAGTCGTGAGAGTCGTGAGAGTCGTGAGAGTCGTGAGAGTCGTGAGAGTCGTGAGAGTCGTGAGAGTCGTGAGAGTCGTGAGAGTCGTGAGAGTCGTGAGAGTCGTGAGAGTCGTGAGAGTCGTGAGAGTCGTGAGAGTCGTGAGAGTCGTGAGAGTCGTGAGAGTCGTGAGAGTCGTGAGAGTCGTGAGAGTCGTGAGAGTCGTGAGAGTCGTGAGAGTCGTGAGAGTCGTGAGAGTCGTGAGAGTCGTGAGAGTCGTGAGAGTCGTGAGAGTCGTGAGAGTCGTGAGAGTCGTGAGAGTCGTGAGAGTCGTGAGAGTCGTGAGAGTCGTGAGAGTCGTGAGAGTCGTGAGAGTCGTGAGAGTCGTGAGAGTCGTGAGAGTCGTGAGAGTCGTGAGAGTCGTGAGAGTCGTGAGAGTCGTGAGAGTCGTGAGAGTCGTGAGAGTCGTGAGAGTCGTGAGAGTCGTGAGAGTCGTGAGAGTCGTGAGAGTCGTGAGAGTCGTGAGAGTCGTGAGAGTCGTGAGAGTCGTGAGAGTCGTGAGAGTCGTGAGAGTCGTGAGAGTCGTGAGAGTCGTGAGAGTCGTGAGAGTCGTGAGAGTCGTGAGAGTCGTGAGAGTCGTGAGAGTCGTGAGAGTCGTGAGAGTCGTGAGAGTCGTGAGAGTCGTGAGAGTCGTGAGAGTCGTGAGAGTCGTGAGAGTCGTGAGAGTCGTGAGAGTCGTGAGAGTCGTGAGAGTCGTGAGAGTCGTGAGAGTCGTGAGAGTCGTTAGAGTCGTTAGAGTCGTTAGAGTCGTTAGAGTCGTTAGAGTCGTTAGAGTCGTTAGAGTCGTTAGAGTCGTTAGAGTCGTTAGAGTCGTTAGAGTCGTTAGAGTCGTTAGAGTCGTTAGAGTCGTTAGAGTCGTTAGAGTCGTTAGAGTCGTTAGAGTCGTTAGAGTCGTTAGAGTCGTTAGAGTCGTTAGAGTCGTTAGAGTCGTTAGAGTCGTTAGAGTCGTTAGAGTCGTTAGAGTCGTTAGAGTCGTTAGAGTCGTTAGAGTCGTTAGAGTCGTTAGAGTCGTTAGAGTCGTTAGAGTCGTTAGAGTCGTTAGAGTCGTTAGAGTCGTTAGAGTCGTTAGAGTCGTTAGAGTCGTTAGAGTCGTTAGAGTCGTTAGAGTCGTTAGAGTCGTTAGAGTCGTTAGAGTCGTTAGAGTCGTTAGAGTCGTTAGAGTCGTTAGAGTCGTTAGAGTCGTTAGAGTCGTTAGAGTCGTTAGAGTCGTTAGAGTCGTTAGAGTCGTTAGAGTCGTTAGAGTCGTTAGAGTCGTTAGAGTCGTTAGAGTCGTTAGAGTCGTTAGAGTCGTTAGAGTCGTTAGAGTCGTTAGAGTCGTTAGAGTCGTTAGAGTCGTTAGAGTCGTTAGAGTCGTTAGAGTCGTTAGAGTCGTTAGAGTCGTTCTCTGACTACAAGTCAACTGCCCTAACCACTGGGCCACCACGATGAGCTATATGAGAGGCAAGAATAGACAGTATTAAATTCTTAGTGACTGGCAATGCTGCGGGGATGTTTTGCTCGACAAAATTATTGTATGAATCATTATTGAATGGGTCGTTGTAAGTGGTGTCTTTGTAAGCTGTAGATGACGACACTAAACCCCTCAATTTTTTTTTTGCTGTTAAAAATGTGGGATAATATGGAATATGATAGTAGAAACTGCACTGTATCTAACTAAATATGAGGAGGCGGAATTGGATTTAAAATCATTTATCACATTTTAAAGATAATTAATTTTTATGGTCTGAAATTGAAAATGTCCTGTCTTTGCTCATCGGTGCGCATCAGAAGATATCAGTGTCACTTTGAATGGGAAATCATATGAAATAATCAATGTCACCATTCTGAAAATTATGAAATTTTCTGAATATCTGGAATATATAATGATAATGCTGCTCCGCAATTATGGTGAAATTTGATAATAGATAAAGGTTTCAAATTGATCATTTCATACTTTAAATTGGAACTAATTTTTTCATTAAATAGCATTATGAAATATCATATACTATGTTTTGTATCTACAGATAAATTTTCAATCATAAATATGCATTATTTCTGGAATCATAAAAGAAAAATGGTTGATTACGCTGGTTGCAACTAGAGCTATATCGGGGTGTATCAGGACCATGGTGCCTTTTTAACCCTTTCCTTCCTTCTAACATTGGAGATAATTTTAGAACCATGGTGTGCTATATGCATTCTTAACATCAATGCATTTTCTTTTAATCTAACTGCATTATTTGATTAACAACAATATTCAGCAGAAATTGGAGAGCTGTGAATCAACCTTCCTTATAAATCCAAGATGGCAGACACTGTACTGCTCCAGTAGTAGTAGCAGTGCTTAATAACAATGCTTTTATAAAAAAGATAAATGGCGGTCTAATTTGGGTAAACAAAACAAATAATCGCCGAAATCAATGGATTTTCACTATAAAATAGCAGAAAGTTCTGATCTGCTTTGATGGAAATAGCAGGGTGTGGCTGACCCGCCCTCCAGCGACTAAACGGGGAACTCATCTATTGTATGAAATGTGGCCAGCGTCCACCAGACAGTGTGACAGCCGAAAACGACCATGTAGATAGAAACCTAGTGACACATTCCAACAATCAGTTATCAAGGGAAAGACATAGTAGCTGCCGGTCTTCTCACGCACTATTTGGTGCCATGTGGACTCCTTTTTCATGTGCTACTTAGTAGAATACAGCTTCCCGTATTCTACTCAGTAGCTCTTTAGTATGGAGATTTCGTATTAAGGCGGTACTCCACTGAGCCGATTATTGTTCTCATTCTCCACCCATTCTCCACCCATTCTTCGCCTGAGTTGTTCTGACCCTAAATGGTGGGGCTGCTTCACTAGCGCTCCACTGTTGTTTTTCGTCAATCTTCCCTCGACCAGCATTGGGTCAGACCACCTGCTCCACTGGGCTACATTAACACGATCCCAACAATCAGGAGCCGGCATCAAAACACATGTGAAATGATTTTCTTTGCGTTGTTTATAATCATAATATTATTTTGAAATTTTCGGTATGAATCTTTAGTTTGTATATTTGTGTTTTTATTTACGTATTTCCGTTTTAAGTGGAACAGAATTTATTCAAAGTATGGTGGTTCATCGGTGGTGGACCAGCACAGTATTTGGAAATACGTAAATAAAAACACAAAAAGAAAATCATTTCAAAAGAATTTTAAATATTGCGGTACCCGGGGCCGTTTCAATAAGGTAAAAATGTTTCACGAAAAAGCCCTAATCTGTTTGCTTAACATGCTGGTAAATAATTTTTGATTGTATGCTATTGCTTCCACTCTCCGCACCCTGTGTAGTTATGTTGTTTTTCTTCACCATGCCTTGTCTTCCTGCATTTGTTATGTATGTATTGTATGTATAACTCCAACGAAGCGTACCTTTTAACCAGAACACAAAGTATCTAACAGTCTGATCTGTGCTGCCATCTAGTGTGCAATAATGCTACTCACCAACCTTATTCCTATATCGGTGCAAGTGCAGCGTAAATTAGTGTTTTAGCAGCTTATTGTATATTCTACATTGAAAACTCATTGTATGTGTATTTGTATTGTTTTGGGGGATTACTTTGATCATAACATACCCTGGGTAAAACAGAAGAAGAACGCCCGAAAAGACACTATACTATTTCAAATGATGAAATCAGTGAATATCCAAACAACTCACCCACTTTACTCTTATTGACCTATCGTCGATTAAATACCCTGAGATGTTTATCAAATCATCTAAAAGACGGACCATACAAGTGCTACAAGCATAAACAACAAACGTTTCGAACCACGCATGTTTCAGGGCCCATGGAAGATCTGGAATAAAATCTATCAAAAGAAAAAAAGGAAATCATCTCGGGACATTTATTCTAACTCGTGATATTACTGATGATTAATCATTATCAATAAGGAATTCTTAAGAAAGTAACTTGCCGTGTACGTTAATTTGAGAAATAGGTTTATGAATCCGCTTTTATCTATGAACCACCTTTTACTCGGGACATGTGTACATGTATGTACATCAGTCTTCTACAAAATGTGCTGCATATCCCGTTTAGATTATGCATAAGTTAGCTATACTTCTAGCTGACGTTTTTCAACTATCACAGGGGCATTTCGTCGTGTGTGAGCTATTTCATACTCTTTGTACAGGGACTACATTTTATTTCTTTTCAATTACTTTTAGTTTCAACATGCTGCACTACGAGGTCTAGATTGTTCCAGAGCGGTATGCAGGTAATTGCAGATTATGGATTATGTAATTAGAACAGATAAGGAACTTGCTCCGTGGTTAACGTTTCATAGATCCTAAAAAGAAATTGTTTTTTTCCATTTTTTTTTCATCATTGTGATAGAGGTGTATTTAGCCACGCCATAATAATCTAGATCCTAAAAGGAATAGATAGGAATTACATTAAGAAATTGTTTCACGTGGACTGGAAGTATGGACGTTCCCAGTCAATGCATGATTAAGTTCCCTTCTTTCAGAATAACTATTTAATTCTATATTAAATAAAAAGGAAAAACGCCAGTGCAGAGAGGTGCAGTAAAAAACAGGTAAACAAAATAAAAATCTATTCTGGATTATATTAGGTTTATGTGAAAGGGTTAAGTTGGTCTGTCTCTTTAAGATTCTGAATGAAAATAGAAATAATTCAGAAAGAGGAAAAATGGCAACTTACAATAGAAAATATAGAGTGACTAGTGTAGTGGAACTAAAATTGGTTCCTAAAAGAATCTTTATGACTGAGGAAAGAAAAAGAAAGGATCTGCATGGAGGGGAATTGAACTCTCAGCATGAGGTTTCTTTTGCAGACACTCTACTTCTAGACTACTTAAACTGACTTGTAGAGGGAACGTTTCAGGGATTCCTGAATGCATGGACAAATCTAGTTCCTCACAATACACCAGGTGGCAGGCACTGTAATAAAAATGCTAGTTCTGTTCATATACACCCAGTGTCAGTGCTGTGCTTAGACTATACCAGTAGAGCCAAGGGATAAGATATGGGATAAGTTAACCATACTTTTGGTCATTTCCAAACAGTGTCAGTGCTGTACTGTGATAAAGTTGTGATAAAGGAACACGACAAGATGACTTCAGCTTATGCATACTGGCAACAGAACAGAATTCTTGACTGCAGTATGATATCAGTATACACAGCCTGAAACTATCTTGCTTGATTCTAAGAGATTATTCTACGAAGTGACTAGTGCAGTAGAACTTTCATTACTTCCTGAACCAAATTCAATGACTCTGTAAACAAAGACAAGTTCTGGATGGGTTTATGTTGTGCATACTAATAACAGAAGAGAATTACTGCCGACTTACTGTTATAACTCTGCATAAACTGAAGCTTTCTTGCCTTCATTATACACCCTAGAATACAAGTATTTTACCCTGAATAGATGAAGAAGGTTGTCAAAATACTAATGTCTCCATTCTAAGACATCACATGTTGACCATGTGTTGATATTTATTTCTGCCCAAGACCTGCAGTAAGCTATGATTACTGCACACGTGTGCTGTACATAGTTTATACTGCATGCCCCAGAATCTGAAGTAGAGTAGAACCCCTTGTAAACATACACCCTCCAATTGGGGCCAAAGTGTCTGCCTACATAGGGGAGGGGGAGGCACTTGCATATTTATTAGAAAGAACTGTTCTGAGGAAAGGTGTTGAATGACCAGTTAACGCTGTTCTGCTACCCAGGTTGCCATTAGGCGGTGGTCTACTGTAACTGGTGCATGAGAAAGGGCTTAAATGACTGGTCTGTCATTCCATTGGATAAGTTTTGTAAGATTCAAAAGCGGAAATATAAGCAATTTAAAAGGAGAAATGGAGATTATTCTAGTGTGGAAGAACTGACATTATTTGTTCAAAGAATATTTATTACTTTCAAAAAAGAAAAAAGAGCTGGATTGAGGGGATTTGAACCATCAAGCTTAGGGTTTCCTTGCAGACACTCTACCTCTAGACTACAGAAAAGACATGAAGAAGGAATGTTTAAGTCAGTCTGTCTCTGTAAGATTCTGAATGAAAATAGAAATAATTCACTGCACGAAACTAACGCCTTTATTCATATATGCGGCATTCCGGCATTGCACGTATCGGCTGTAAATCGACTCGTTTTCATTTGTAAATGCCTGTAATCCGCACCAGCGTATGAGGCATCTACAAGACAGTTTCCTTTTAAATACGGACGCGACTTGGCTGTATTTCACACCAGGCGTACACATACAATAGGAAATATCCTCTGTGCAACATGTGAACGCCTGGCATTTACATGTCGCGATAGAAAATAAAAAAGGAAGTCCTCCTCCCCTGTGGTTTATCAGTGTCTTGTTTTAGCACTTTAGGCAGGAGCTCTCAGTGAAGCCCTGTTCCCCTATTGTCTCTGGGCGGGCAGTGCATGGTTGTGTGTAGACTGGTCTCAAATCGGCGGGTGTCAAAGCGGCAGGTGTGACGTGAGTGACGTGAGTGACGTGAGTGACGTGAGTGACGTGAGTGACGTGAGTGACGTGAGTGACGAGAGTGACGAGAGTGACGAGAGTGACGAGAGTGACGAGAGTGACGAGAGTGACGAGAGTGACGAGAGTGACGAGAGTGACGAGAGTGACGAGAGTGACGAGAGTGACGAGAGTGACGAGAGTGACGAGAGTGACGAGAGTGACGAGAGTGACGAGAGTGACGAGAGTGACGAGAGTGACGAGAGTGACGAGAGTGACGAGAGTGACGAGAGTGACGAGAGTGACGAGAGTGACGAGAGTGACGAGAGTGACGAGAGTGACGAGAGTGACGAGAGTGACGAGAGTGACGAGAGTGACGAGAGTGACGAGAGTGACGAGAGTGACGAGAGTGACGAGAGTGACGAGAGTGACGAGAGTGACGAGAGTGACGAGAGTGACGAGAGTGACGAGAGTGACGAGAGTGACGAGAGTGACGAGAGTGACGAGAGTGACGAGAGTGACGAGAGTGACGAGAGTGACGAGAGTGACGAGAGTGACAACAGTGACGAGAGTGACGAGAGTGACGCGAGTGACGCGAGTGACGCGAGTGACGCGAGTGACGCGAGTGACGAGAGTGACGAGAGTGACGAGAGTGACGAGAGTGACGAGAGTGACGGTTCTAGGCATCCTAGAAAATTAATCACTGTAATTCTATACATCATGTTATATGGATATCTGAAACAGGAACACCTTAACAAAGACTTAGCTCTCGTCATTAAATATTGATAGGGGATAACAATGATCATACCCTGTGACTGACGTGCCCATTGTAAGTTTATGTTGTAAACCCTTATAGTGCCACGGCGATGCATGCAATGTTACAAAGAATTTGGCTTGCAAAGGTACTCTGGGGTAGCGCGATATTGGTCATATATAACGACTTGGACAATTGAGTCATTGAACTGCTATTGATATTGCAGGGTCGACACTATTCAGCTTTCAGATTTGTAGCCTATTTTTCTACCACCTCCATCCCTCCCCCTCGTCCCTGCACATCCATTGCCCTCTCTATCCCTCTCCTACACCCCACCGCCATAAGGCCCTCCTCTTACCCGTCTCTTTACCAGCCCATCCTCCTTGAGATCTCTCATTGACCCTCTCAACTATATCCCACCCTCCTACGATCCTTTCCTTTACCCTCTTCCCTTTATCCAACCCCTTTAAGGCCCTCCCCTTGCCTCACTCCTCTACACCCCACTCTCCCAGAGCCTACTCCTCCACCCCTTTTCCTGCAGCCCATCCTCCCAAAACCCGATCCCCCACCCCGTTCCTCTATACAACATATTTCCAGGGCCTACTACTCTACCCTTCTCTATTACACCCGCAATTTTAGGGCCCTCTCCTTGCCCTTTTTCCCTTAGACCCCACCCTTATAGGCCCCTGCCCTTCACCCCTCCCCTTTTGTTCTCAGCACCTCGTCTTTACACACCCCCTACCTGCCCATGGCCCTTCCTCCCACCCCCTTCCCCCACACACCCCACCTCCAAGGGCTTGGTTCTCAACCCCTCCCGCTCCTCGCTGCCCCCGGCCCGGCCTTGATTGCTTCCCTCCATCCCATCAGTCCAACTTCAGGTGCCGGAAAATGAGGCGCGGCCACAGTTTGGGCGACGGCGGGTGAGAGCAGGCCTTTCAATATTCTTTCTCTGGCACCAAGACTCCCGAACCCCACTCTCCCCCCACCACCCCGCACCTCTCCCCAGGCCTGCTCGCTGCCCGGTGTCGCTGCTCTGTTCCATCATAAGACCTAAGCTGATAACACCCCTCCCGCCAAGCTCCAAGCACAGTACATCCAATTTTCTGTCGCAATCAGGCGTTGAGCGTTGGTGAGCAGGTGGGTGGCGCGGTGCTTGGAGTGTGAGATGCTCGCCTTGGGGCCCTGCTCTGAGCAGATGGGTGGTTTTATGCTTGGCCAGTGAGTTGTTTACCCTGGGGACCCCATATATGAGCAGGTAGGGATCATCGGCTTGGAGAGTGAGCTGCTCTTGTCGGACCGAACCACCATGGGTAGGTTGGGTTCTGTAACTAATAGAGTGAATGTATGCGGAAATATATAGAACATGAGCAGGGGACTGACTACCCGCTTGGAGAGTTACATTAAAACCTGCCCTTGGGACTCCACCTTGAGCAGGTATATGAGCATCGAGAATGGCTTATTTCCTGAGGGACCTGCTGTATACGACACGACAGCGCTTATATGCTGGGCGTGTGAGCTGCTGTCTATAGGCCTGGTACGAGTAGACGAGTAACATTTTTCTTTAGATAGTAAGCAGCTTTTTCAGCTGACCTCGTTTGTGGGATTCAAGTGACACTGACCAGATGTTTGTTCCATTGGCCATGCACCCACCCAAACCTCTGACCCGTCATTGGTCCGCAAGCAAAGGGATCCTATCATAATGTGTCTATCTGTTTGTGATAAGACAGAATTATACATGTAATGTTCATGTGAAATGGATGTGACCTGTGATCTATGTGTGATATGCCAGAATTATATACATGATGTCCATCTGAGATAGGCTACTGAAGGGTAGAAGTATGACAAATGAACGATAATTTTTTTTTACATTCAATGTAAAGTTAATTTGTGTAGGATATAAGACAATAAATGTTGCGGTGAGCTTTAATATAAGAGAGGAGACAGGATGCTATCCCTCCTCATCTCTGGGCCAGGGAACCATAACCACCTCCATTTTGAGAATACTAAAGAAGAAACCAACGATTTTTTTTTATCAAAGTTGTCGTTCTCCACTAGTGTGATGCAGAGCAATATGAACCAAGCGAAGCCGAGTCAATATCGCATAGAGCTCAATCGAGTTAGAGAATAATGACTGACCAAAATGAGTCGCTTTCTGTATCTAACTCACCCCTGTACATACTAAAGAAACAGACGACAAACTAAATATATGGGGACCATAGAGAATTCACTTTGATACTCGTAGGAGCATGGAGAATGAGTTACCAATGTTAGGCCTTTGGGACAAAGATACTAGGGTTGAGATAGAACTACAGTTAAGATAGATGGAGAGGAAATTGGATTAATCCTACATATATATTACGTTCCACTTTAAGTATGAACGTTATTAATATTGTCTCAGCTGCGATTGCTCTCGCTGACAACGTATTAATTCTCCGTAATGCCCTTATCCTCAACGAGTGTGTCCGTAAACAACACACATAGTGTGTGGGTGTGAAACCATGCAGGCGCAGGCGTGATGATTCATAATCGTAACCAGGACGTGAGCGCCATGTTGTATTACTACGCCGGGTGTAGTCACACTGTGAGAAGGGAGGGTGTAAGATGAGAGAAACCAGTCACCCTGCTGTGACATGTCATGCACCTTATAAACACCCCGTGACAACATGGGGAGACGCCTTCGTGCTGACATGACTGACGGGTATATGTTAACCCTTTAAGGATG
Organism: Alentia gelatinosa; assembly: GCA_950022655.1. Taxonomy (NCBI): domain Eukaryota; kingdom Metazoa; phylum Annelida; class Polychaeta; order Phyllodocida; family Polynoidae; genus Alentia; species Alentia gelatinosa. The sequence continues at coordinate 21,115,278 of OX465584.1, read as the reverse complement.
GCTGACAATGGCAGAACTACACACTTGGGGACGGCTACTAGTGACTGTATAGTTCTAGGGGACGTGGGTACTGTCCTCTGAACTCTAAAGTCGAAGGTTTATCATGTGATATAATATGCTATTATTAATATTTTTATTTATATTATTTAGAATTCAAAACTACTATGTTACACCTACATTCTGTGAACATTTCAAGTTAATTGTTAAAATATTTCCTTTTGAAAAACAATTATATGAATATCCAGCAATGATGCCTTAAGGTATCATCCGCCCCTGGCCGGTTGATGACTTAAGGTATCATCCGCCCTTAAAGGGTTAAACTGATGCATCTGATATCACATCTTATATGGCCAGATGTCATGGATCGTCGTCAAATAACCATTATTGCTTCTCCATTCAATAATAGGCTAAATTTAATAGATATTTATTATTTTATTGTGTTTTCTGGTCAGACTCAATCGGATCTTCCAGGGGAACCATGGTTTTGCCTATGTGGGATCATAAATAACGGAGATAGTAGGTCCAAACTACCTGAAACAGGGTGTTTTTTCATGATAAAATGACTAAACCATAATTGCAATAGTCAGCATTAGTAGAAAGAGTATAAAATGTTGACAATAACTGTTCTTAACTGGGTCCCCATAGGTTAAGGATTTTTTCAGACCATTTACACATTTTTGGGCAGGATAGTATACTCTCTCCATGGCAAAATGTACATGTGTAGTTTTAGTGTGGAAACGATTGACTCCCTAAAGAAGTAACCCTCCCAATATCTACATATAGCACAGACAGGAATAAAATACATCCTGGTAAGCCTTAACCTGTACCTATGTATATATGAAAAAAAATTATGTCTAAATATACTATGATAGCACTGGCAGCCTATTCCCTTGGTTTGTGTAGTTTTTGTGTGGAAACGATTGACTCCCACCCTACAGTGATAGCTAACAAGTATATTATATTTGACTACTGTCCATTTCAAATAAATACCCCCTTATATCAAGGTAACTTCACATGGTACAAGCTTTCTTGTACTCCTTCCCTGTACATAGTTATGAACTCATATCTGGGAATGTGGATACGATTGACTCCCTGTGGAAACGATTGACCCCCTAGCTGATATTCATCTTAGTAAGGTTCAAAACAAAAAGAAAGAATACCTACTCAAACCAGTCATGGAGCTTATAAAAATATTGGATAATTAGCCTTAAAAATTAAATTTATCAGTATAATCTCTGCAGTGTTTAGAAAGAGGGAGTCAATCGTTTCCACATAGCATATATGTACTACTAAATTTTGGCTCTGTGGTGCATGTTTATTATAGGTATTTAACCTACGCTCATACATCCAACATATTCCCCACCCACTGTACTATTCACATACAAAAGGTTTTAACCATACTCCTAACTTTATTTTTGACCCCTGTCACTGCCCATTTGACGACGATCCGTGACATCTGGCCATATGTGGTACACTCAGTCGCAAGGAAGCCAGTACCTCCACTCTGAGACTGGAGGTACCGGCTCGCAAGCCCATAAAGTCGCACAGTATGAACTGGCCTTTATCTGGCAGTAATCAACTAGAAGAGATAACAACTGACCGCCCGACTGGGGCGGCGATGGGCAGCGGCAATCAATATCGTCCAACTCATCGCTGCTCTACATGGTAAGAAGTATCACGTTCCACTGGGAAGGTTATCCATGCTGGTCTAGTCTGATATGCATGGTAGACGTCACATAAAATAAGTCACTATACCCTGCCATGACATGGTCCAATATCCGTGACAACTATGAAATAAGATAAGTCACCATACCCTGATATGGCATTGTCCAACTATGAGAAACAAAAGGTCACTATACCCGGCCATGACATGGTCCAATATTCATGGCAACTATGAGATAAAATAAGTGGCTATACCTTGCCATGGCATTCTCCAGTATCTATGACAACTATGAGATAAGATAAGTTACTATACTCTGCAATGACATGGTCCAATATCCATGACAACTATGAGATAAGATAAGTTACTATACCCTGCCATGGCATTGCCCAGTATCTATGACAACTATGAGATAAGATAAGTTACTATACCCTGCAATGACATGGTCCAATATCCATGACAACTATGAGATTAAATAAGTCACTATACCCTGCCATGGCATGGTTAAATATCTATGACCACTATGAGAAACAATAAGCCGCTACCCTAAGTCACTATACCTTACAGGTATTTTTAAACTCATTGTAGAAAGAGGATGTCAGGATAGACAATTGACAGTCATTGGGTAGATTCAGTCGATTTCCAGACTAACAGCAGAAAATAAGACCGAAGATAGACATGAAAGAAACCGAGTGGAATAGGAGTAATCAAGAAGCCTGCTGTACATGTTATCACGTAATCAATTCATACATTGTACAATGCAAGTTGGTGTGTGACACTGATACATGCCATACCCTTGTTCAGGATGGTGAAAACAGATGTTTTTTTTCTTCAGTTCGTGTGGGACACACTTAGATAAGGTGCGTCGTTTAGTATCTCAGGTGTTTAGTTTACTACCTCAGTAGCATATTTGGACCTCCCCGCAGAACTGATTGGTTCGCTGGGCACCAAGTTATGTCCAGCTTCATATAAGTACGACTCAAAGTTTCGAGAAAGATGTAGTCAGTTCTTTATCTAATGAAAGGTGATTTCTGTGAGACGTCATTGCACATTGTGGTAATTACTTCATCTCCTCCTCATTATCATGAACATCCTATATATACATATGTCTATTGTATATCTGGATGGTAGTCTTACAGTCATGTGTATGTACAAGGTATCAGAATGTCAGGACTTCCTACTGGTTCAGCAAATGGTATTTTATACTCTCTGAAGTGTTCTGGTGACCTAGGGGTTAATTAGTGATGTTAATTACTTTACTACATAAGAGGAGGAGAGTTGGTAACACGTCGGTGCATACACGCTTAGAAGTCCTGCGCGGGTGCGTAGTGACGTCTAGCGTGAGACTTTCCTAACTTAGTTGCCTTTAATTAAACCCTTGTGCCATCTAGTGGCCAGGGTGGGGAACCACTGAAACAACTAACGTGCCGCTTACAGCACGTTGTGGCCATGAATCGAATTACGGATTTTCTTAGTTAAGTTATAAGGAGGGTGTCGACACCTAGCGGTGAACCCAGGGAAAATGGGCGTAGATTCGCCTCCTACAACTCGAAGGGATTAATCAACATATGTCCGTAACTCATTGACTAATTAGTTACGTCCATCCCTAATTCATAAACCATCTGATTATATGTAGTTCCGTGACAGAGATGGAAACTACGCCAATCTCCGTAAGTCACGTTATTTCCAAGTAATCATACGTATTCTTAACTCCTTATATTAAGTTAAGCAACCAGATAATTATTACAACCGTACCATTAATTAATTATGTGATATTGTGGGGAAGGTAAGAGCAACTCCTAAGGCTAAGTGTGTGCGCAAGGCCACCAGACTCTCTACCCCTTGCGCACAACGAGGCCACCTAATGGGACCTTTAATTAAGGTGTATAAGATCTAATGTTGATATTAAGTAAGCTCTAATTACTATTAGTTTCGTGTCTTTACTATCATGGATGAGGACGAGATGAATGTATGTTTGATATTCTTTTAATAAAGTATTCAAACGTTTCACAAGTGTAGCATGGCAAACATTCAAACAATGCAAGGTAATATGCAGCATAACTCACCACAAGTTAGAGTGTCCTGAGTGAACCCACAAGATTCCAATAATCATTAATAAACACAGATCCAGTTTCGTCAGAAGTTGGGTGAACTATAAGTGAAGTACTATCACTTAATTAAGTGATAATGTTCAATAGTGAACGTTGATAGTTCAGCAGATTCCTATTTAAGTCCTTTTCAGAATACGTGTGCTTGGAGAGTCCCAATCCAAGCCAATTTCTACTATCCAAAGCCGCTAGGCAACTTGCCTAGGCTGTTCCAATATGATATAATTTCACTGCTGAATCCGCGCACTTCTGCCGGTATCCGGAGCCAAGCAGAACGCGTCCGACTCGCAGGAGATGGTGGTAGAGACTGACGATACGGTCAGCTCGGGAGCAGATCGAAAATGAGCATTTTCTAAAGGATCATGGGAAATTTGGAATGAATCTCGCTTAAGCTCACGCAGGTCCGAGACACGCGTGGTTATGTTAATACTGCGGGAATTCGGGAATACCCTGAGAGGGGACTTCCCCAGGGAACTCCAGAGCCGACCCTCAGTCGTCATAGTGACGTCAGAGGGTCTATTCCCAGAAGCGCGGTGTTCCCCAAAGACTAGCTAGTAGTATAAGGAACATCGCTTCTGTCACGGCTATCTACCTTGTAGGATGTTCAGCCTATATTGTGGCTTAGTAGATAGCTATGATTAATACCTTGTCGTATAATGTCCAACACCAACACCCAACACCGATGTGTGATGTTTAACACCAATACTCAATACCAACACTCAATACTGATGTGTGATGTTCAACACCAATACTCAATACCAACACTCAATACTGATGTGTGATGTTCAACACCAATACTCAATACCAACACTCAATACTGATGTGTGATGTTCAACACCAATACTCAATACCAACACTCAATACTGATGTGTGATGTTCAACACCAATACTCAATACCAACACCTGGTATCAATACTAACACTTATGATAACACCTGATACTTACACCTGATATGTCATGTTTCAATACTTATACGTATACAACACTTTATTTACATCTTATTTTCAATATCTAATAAAACAGTCTTTTAATACCTTTTAATAAACTTTCATCTTAAAACATCAATACTTTGTGCTTAACTTGGTTACAGCACACTCTTCCGGGTTTGGCTTAAAGACACGGTACTTGATCACAAAAAGATCAATTAGCTTGTCTTCAACAATCGTTCCTTAGTTCTTTACCTTGTTTCTTATAAGATACAGAAACAAACACACACTAGTCATGCAACATAATACGACACACAGCTTATTTGCTTATGGCCTTGTCAGTCATGCTGCAAGGACAAGGATTTTCAAGTACTTCTTTCATAGGAACCAATGACAATGTGCAGTACAGACACACCACATTATGCATGGTAAGTCCGCATAAGTATATGCAGAAGAACCGGGCGGTTAATAGCAATCTGCCCATGTAGACACATGAGAATGACCAATAAGCAGAGACTAGAAACAAATTCCATTAGAAAAGGTAGAAAAGCGAAAAATACCCATAGATGGTAAAATTAGGACAGATGTTCGTAAACCTGTGGAAGGGGGACCGGCGGCAAATCACCAGTCCTCCTCGGAGGAGGGGGAGCCGAAGCTCCGCCAACAACAGGAGCGGAAGAAACCGTCGCTGAAGCACGTTCGTGCAAACGGACAGCAGCACGCTCCATACCGACTAATGCTCTCTCCAAGAAAGATAGCCTCCATTGCGTCAGGAGCTGCTATCTGAACGTACAGACTATCTGTAGGGACAGATTTCCGAGAACGTCGCCATTTAACATCAAAGAAAAATGGTCAACGCAATCAGGAGGAGAATGACCACAGAAACGCTGCCGCATGGGTAACCACCTGTGCAGCGGTCATGCCAAAAACAACACGCCGCAGATAGCACAGAGCTGTACAACCCAGACAAATGGCAAGAATAACCAAAATGACCAAACCAATCGTGGTCCACGGAATCCCAAAAGTACTTTCAGCTGTAGGGGCCAGTTCTTCCAAAGCCAATTTAGCCGAACTGTCTTCGAGAAGTTCACGGAGATCCGCCGGAATCGGATCCATTACCACTTCAAGCTGACTATCATCTAACAAAGCATGTGACCAAACATGAATATCAAGGGTCAGTCTAAACAAATCATTTGATGGGTACCGAATGACACTCGATCGTTTTCACCATATCAGCATGAACACCTAAACGTCTGGCATTTATCTCTACATCATCCGCGCGAGCTGTACAAAACAAATGGTACGAAAGCTCACCCATCAGACTGAGAACCGGCATTCCGCCATGAGCACCGCGACTAGGCAACCCAGAATGATCCAAAGAGACATTCCCTAGGGGTTTAACCATAGACATAAGGCAAGCTCGTTCCTTAAAGAAACGTCAGGCATACGACTCAAGAATACTATCTAGCCATAAATCAACAGACTCAACCCGCTGACAGGCAAGATGAAGTGGTGCACTTTCATCGAGGGTCATCATAACGACGAGCCCTATCATTACAAAGGTGTATAGTGGCAAACTGGGGATTAACCTCAGTGTCCCTAGGGATATGAACCCTAAAGGCTTGTACCACTCGACTCGTGTCTCAGTGATAAGGCATCCAGGTTTTAAAACCGACACCACATTTTCCTCTACTTAAGAACACGAAGAGTTTCGGGGAAGCCATGACTGCAGAAAAACCCGAAATAAGCATAGAAGAGAACACATAGAACAAAAGAGAAACACGTATAAAAGCCATAATGAAATCAATTAACCAGACCGAAGTGCCTCATTGACACCTCGCATAAAATTCTGCGAACACGACACGACGCCAGTCATGATGCACGATGCCATCCAATAGAACCATCAAAAGTTTTAAAAGAATCCAAAATTAAAAATCACAAAAATGTTAAAATAATTTTCAAGATATGACCAACTTAATTAAGACCAGACGACAAGAGATAATGAGCCATATAAAACAGCATCATCATCGGACTCAACAGTCCAGAACTAAAGAGTATCCCAAGAACCAATCTGCAGCCAAATGAAATCCTAATTATCCGGACCACAAGGCAATTAAAAATTTCTTAGTTAGAAGAAAATCAGAAAAAATCAATTCAAAGACAAAGCAAGAAATTAAATGCTTTGATCAACAATGTCACTATGTTAGAATAAGTAACAATAAATGTCAATGTTAAAGATGGACCAACGAAAGCCAATACAACCATGCAACAACAAACGCAGTGCGTTGACAAAACTGCGCGTCAAAATCACTGTGTTAGAATAAACAAATGACCGAGACAACTTCTTAAGTAATCAGGAAAAATAATTATTCAAAGAAAAACCAATTATACATGAAATGTGACAAGACCAGCGACAGGACTCTGTAACCTAGCTATATGTAATGTTCCCGGTTACAGGAATAACTAGAAGATGGAGCTTTTAGATGTTTAATGTAGAGCATAAGATAAGATCCAATGAACAATATAAACTGGGGAGATATTGATATAATCCACATCAAGGTACAATATCCAGTGATACAGTAACTATGAATATCCAGCACATATACACAGCAGTCCTTTGTTAATCCTATATGGCACAATATATAACACTGACTGTAGTTCACAGTATTGCACATCCAAGTCCCATTGGTTGCAGTAGTTCCAGCATAGAGGATGTCCCGTCACATAGCTGCTTGTAGCGTGGTCCCAATTATTATCCAAGCTCTATGGCAATAATAGCTGACTTCACGGCTGGTCTTACTCTGATGGTCACGGCTGGTCTTCTCTCCATGGTCACGGCTGGTCTTCTCCCCATCATCTCAAGACTGTCCTCCCTTATATACTGGGTACATTTAATTTTCAGAGAGCACTGTAATGTTTCTAAAAATAGATTACGACATCACCTTCAAGATGGGTTTCCCCTACAAGTGACTCCCGGTAAAGCTGTCTCACCATGACTCACACACTGGCTCACGGATGTTTCCCGCTGCCTTTTCCTGGAACAGTGCTTGTCACTGCAGGATGAGTTTCTGTAGAACAGCTCAGAATCCATCAATTATTTGATTATGGGTTTGCACCAGGATGTTACAGAACACTACATTTAAATATAGGAGTAAAGTCTTATGTATAGAACTATAAGCTAAAACACTATTACAATTTTCCTCCTCTCCAAATAAAGTTTGTCCTCAAACTTTGACAAAGTTACAATATTCATAGTATATCAAGAAAATACATACTAGTAAACATTCAATATATACGCATTGATAAATATTCAATATCATACGACATCAGTACATTATTATCATCATGTTTATAGATTAGTGATTATATAAGTTATACTATCATCATTAGCATGCATAACTTCGATTTAACATTATCTTCAATTAGATTATACCATTAGATATATCATGTCATAGCAAGTACAACCATTAACCTTGCAAGGCTTCTTGGTATTGAATGACTGGTGTCATCAATTTTCATATTTACTTTGGCCAGTATTTCAGTTACTTTATTTTATGCTCAGTGTCAGTACTAGTCTCATTAACCACTTTAGGTATATTTCATATTATATGCCCTTAACCTTTGGCATATCTCAAGGGAAGGGTGCAGTTTACCGCTGCCCAAAACCCTTATATCAGTCAAGTCTATACTTCATGCCATATTGCTATACTAATAGCTATGGAAGATCAATATGCAAGTCTCTGCATATACATACATCTTCATCTTTAAAGTTTGAGAGAATAGGTGTCTCTCATATCCTGCTTTTCTATTTTGAAAGCTGTAGAGAATAGGTGTCTCTCATATCCTGCTTTTCTATTTTGAAAGCTGTAGAGAATAGGTGTCTCTCATATCCTGCTTTTCCATGTTGAAGGCTGTTATATGACCTTGTCTCTGTAATCAGACATCAGTATACCTTACCAGTGAAAACATCTCTCTTTAGCTGCTATGTTATGCAGTACTGTAGAATTGTATCATGTCTATTCTTGAGCTTCTAGAAATGCACTTCTTATTTCTTTCTTTGTGTGAGATGGGAGTTATCCGAATGTCTCCAACCATCCAAGAGTAAGGCTCTCTCAATGTCCCATAATTAAAAGCCATTAGAATAATTTCATTGCTAGCAACCTGAACATGATTTTGTAATAGATCAAAGAGAGAAGCCAAACAACATGTACTTATGCAATTCAGACATCCCATCTCATGGAACCATCAGTGTGTAGGATTTCGAACTCCTGACACCTAATAATTCCATTCATATTCAATTGCTCATATTCCATTAGATATAATATCATTGTGAATAGACATTCTATCAACTTCTCTAACTCAAGTTAAGTCGATATTAACAAAACACTCTCCATGTTTTCATCAAGGTCTGTCAAAGAATGTATGTCTGCCTAGTGGCCTTTTTCTGCACCTTCCACTAGCAGTTCTAGTTACATGGAATTCCCGTTTTGCACAGTCAGATACATCATTACTTGGTACCCATTGGGTTTGACTATGACCTTTCCATTTGACTCTGTAGTACATTCCATCTTTTTGTCTCTTACAAGCAAGTATCTTGTCTATCTCATGCCAATGACTCTTTGGCGTCCTATTTGGTTTAGGAACTGGCTGACTACATGTATCATTCATGTCTCTGTCACCATTTCTTTGTGGAACATCTTGTGTATTGTCTTCGGCATTATCAATACCTTCTTCATCACTGTCAGTACATTCTTCATTGTCAACATTTTGTCCTACAAATGGTGGCTGTACTGGCCTTTTATCAGGATCATTGAACAGTTTGAGACGATTTGCATGCACAAGACTCTTCATTTCTTTGTTATCTGCACATGTTCTCATTCTATATGTATAGTTTGGACCTTTTTCTGTAATGTAGTATGGACCTGTCCACATTCTATGAAACTTTTTAGAAAGTCCTAATGGAACTTTTGTGTTATACAACCAAACTCTATCACCTGCTTCAAACTTTGGTTCCTTAACTCTAGCATCATAATACTTTTTGTATTTCAATTGTGATTCTTTCATGTTTTCTGTGGCAATTGTCCTTGCACTTTCCAAATTATTCAATATTTGCCTTAAGTGAGCTTGTGCTGCCTGACCCAGATTGCCTTTTGGAATCCATTCTAAATCAAAAGGTAAATTCATTTCTCTGCCAAACACCATAAAGTATGGGGAATACTGTGTTGACTGGGTGCAAGGTGTTGATCTGTATGCCATCATTATACCTGGGAGTAAATGTGGCCAATCTTTTTGGTCTAATTTTCCATAGGTCCGAATGGATTGTGCTATTACACTGTTCATTCTTTCAACTGCTGAATTTGTTTGTGGATGGTAGCTGCTTGTGTGGACTCTTTTAACTTCAAATAAAGAGCAAACTGCTTTAACAAGACCTGACATGAAATTTGCTCCTCTATCACTTACTAATGTGTGAGGTGCACCATACCTAGTGAAAATATCTCTGTAGAGAACTTCAGCGACTTCTTTTGCTTCCTGGGTTTTAGTGGGTATTGCTTCACACCACTTTGTAAAGCTATCTGTTATAACTAGGATATGTTTATACCCTTCAGTAGAAGTTGTTACTGGACCCATAAAATCAATATGCCAACGACTAAATATGTCTGCAATTGGCAATGGGTTCAATGGTGCTTTTACAATAGATGGTCTGCTTTTCGACTGTTGACATTCCACACATGAGCTGACATGCCCATATACATCCCTATACATATGAGGCCAATAATACTTGTTTCTTAATGCATGGTATGTTCTCTCAAATCCCTGGTGTCCACCACCAATAAGTGAATCATGATAGGATTTCAATGCATCCATCCTTAGTTGCTCTGGTACAACCAATTGTTTCACAAGTCTCTCTGCTTTTGGCAAGCCTTTTGCCCTTCTGTAATACATGTGATATAGTACTCTGTCTAGAATAACATACTGATCAGCTTGTATAGCAATTCTCTTTGCTTCTCTATGATTTGAAGGTAACTCTCCTTCCTCTAGATATTTTATCATTGGACCACTGTCCTTACATTCTCTCTGCATTGTCCTTAGATCTGTGATCTCTGCAATGAATGTCATATCAGGTTCATCATCATTTTCAGTCAATTCTATGCTGTGAATAAGACTCTCAGACTCTCTTGGTTTGGGATCCATACGATTGTATGTAAACTTGCACTCAATGCAATCAGACTGGTAATCATTACTTTGTGTCCCTATATTCATGACTGGTACTGGCTCAGGAATATCCAAGTCTGTTTCTGCTTGTGTTTCATCATATTCCCTTCTAGATATTGCATCTGCAACTGTATTCTGTTTACCTGGTCGATGGTGTATACTAAATGTATAGCCTTGCAATAGTAAAGCCCACCTGGCTAATCGACCTGTAGTCTGTTTGATACTTTTTATCCAAGTGATTGAAATATTGTCTGTATAAATATCAAAATGTCCATTCGCTAAGTATGGATTATTTGCCTTAATCCCTTCAACAACCGCTAAGCATTCTTTTTCACATATGTTCCATGCTAACTCAGAACCTCTCAATGCACGTCCACCATATGCTATTGCTCTTGGTTTGCCATTTTCATCCAGCTGTTCCAATACATACCCTATAGCATGATTAGAAGCATCACATGAGATTTGGAATCCTCTTTGCATATCTGCATATGCCAACACTGGTGGTTCGGCAAGACTCTGCTTTAATGTATCAAATGCCTTCTGACATGCATTTGTCCATTGAAATTTTGCATCTTTTCTCAATAATTGATTTAATGGCAAAGCAATCTGTGCATAACCCTTTATGAATCTCCTAAAATAGTTACACATGCCAAGGAAACTGCGCACATCATGTGCATTTCTTGGTTCTGGGAATTCTGTTATTACTTTTGTCTTTTTGGTGTCTACTTGAATACCATCTTTTGAGATTGTGTGGCCTAGATAGTTAACTGACTGTGTGGCAAATTTACATTTTGAAATGTTTAGTGTTAAGTTTGCTTTCCTGAATCTGTCAAAGACCTGTGAAATATGATCCATATGTTTCTCAAAACTGTCACTGAATATCAAAACGTCATCAACATAGACAAGTGCAAATTTCCAATTTATACCTCTTAACACTTCAGACATAACCATCTGATAAGACATAGGTGCATTCATTAAGCCAAATGGTAGTCTTTTCCATTCATAAATTCCTTGTGGTGTTATAAATGCAGTTTTCTCTCTGCTTTCTTGATGTAAAGGTATTTGCCAAAATCCAGACTGCATATCTAAAGTTGTTAGATATTTCGGTTTCCCCTGTCCAATTGTATCAAACACATCTTCCATTCTAGGAAGTGGAAATGACATGGGTTTTGTAACTTCATTCAATTTGCGATAATCAACTGCAAAACGAAGCTTAGAAGTATCCTTTTTCTTAACCATTACCACAGGAAAATGCCATTCAGAATTTGATTTTTGAATGATGTCATGTTCAAGCATTTCCTTAATCTGTCTTTCAGCTTCCTCTCTGGCTAATGGTGAATGTCTATAGAACCTTTGCCTGATAGGCATAGCATCTCCAGTATCTATTTTGTGTTGATAGATATTCGTTTGGCCTAGCTCAGATATATCTTTTGCAAACACATCCCTATATTGACCTATAAGACACAAAAGTCTTCTCTTCTGTTCTTGTGTCAATTCAGAATTAACTAACTTTATCCCAAGATCTCTGGCGATCTCAATGTATTGCTCATCTGTGATCTCTTCTGTTTCATCAATAGCATACATTTTTCTGTAAAATTATCTCCATCAGCCTGGAATTCTTTAATTGTATGTGGTTCAATTTCTGATGCAGTTGCCATTACATATCCTGCTCTAATATAAGCATTAGCATTTGTAGGATTCATAAGAAGATAATTTGCTTTTCCTCTATGTACTGTCACCAAGGCTTTTGTTCCCATAAGATTTAGTTTTGTGCTTATTTCCGCAACTGGTTCCAACAACACTACAGAACCGTCTCTGTATTTTGTCAATTTCACTGGAATATTACAATGTGATCTTGGAGGGATTACTACACTTTGTTTTGATTTTGCGAATTTTGCAGCATTTCTAGATTGTTCCATAATGTTCACAGCTGCTAATCCATCCTCCAGTATCAGTATATATTTAGCAGTATCAATAGTAGCTTTGTGAGACTCTAAGAAATCAAATCCCAGAATCAGTGGTGTATACATGTGTCTAAAGACATGGAATCTTTGTAATACTTTGAATCCTGACAAGGAAACATTCAAGTCAATAGTCCCAATTATGTCATGAGTTTCTCCGCCTACTCCTCTAACTCTTTTTATAGACTGTGACTTACTCAAGTTTCTATATCCATAACCTATGCTCTGTAGGAATCTGTATGTCACACAGCTTACACTGGCTCCTGTGTCTATGAGTATTCTAACAGATCTTCCTCTCACTGAACCTTCAATATAGTTTCTATCCATTCTAGCAATACTGGCAATAAGTGGTATTTTGTTATCATCATTATACTGAGACTTTCCTTTTGTTACTGAGCTCTTATACCTATAAGGTCTATCTATGGCTTTTAGACTGGCCTTTCCATAGACAGACTCGTGACCCTAGAAGTCATTTCTATTTTCAAAGTGATCATTTTTGTATTCTGAATCAAAATGGTTGAAATCAGCATTATCTGCCTTGCAATTATGGTACTGGTTGCACTTACCTTTACCAGAAACTGGCTTGTATTTCTTTCTTTTTGGAGTTACAGATCTTTGTTCATATGGAGTAAATTGTCTTTTTGTCCATGGTATTGATCTTGCTTTTGATCTTGTCCTCTCAATCTCCTTTCTCACTGCAGTTACTTGTTCTTTCAAGTCACTCATTGTATATGTTAATTCATCTCCCTCACTCTGAAGATTATACACTATTTCAGCCATCACTGCATACTTTTCAATGTCATCTATATTTGTTGGCCTTTGAAGTAACACTTTAGTCCTGATGTGTGGTTTGAGTCCATTCACTATTGCTCTAAGCTGAAGAGATTCCTCCAATTTCACAGATTTAGAGTCACTTTTTATCCTTGCTATATAATCTTGTACATTTTCTTCATTTCCCTGTTTTTCCATAAATATGTCCTTAGTTTTGATGAAGTGGAATGCTTCACTAATTGTATATCTCTGTAAGAATGCCTTCCTCAGTTCACAAAAGTCTGACTTCTCTTCTTCTCTCAGAGAGTCATACCAAATGTATGCTTTGTCTTTCAATGCCAATGGAAAGACCTTTGCTGGTTCCAAAACGTTTTTCAGTGAAATGTATGCTTCAAATTTACACATAAATTCTTCTGGATTTTCATCTTCATTCCCATAGAAATGTCCTGGAGCATATAATTCAGGCATTGTGTCGGAGCTCTAAGCAAGTCACACACAGAGAGATTTATGAGGGCATTAAGGGCGGCATGGGTCTTGCAGTAGTGCCGGGTAGGAGTATTGATTTTTCTGAAACCCCTAACATCAACCCTTCCCGCTATCATGGGGTGCCAAGTGTGTGGTGGTTTAGACTGCACCAACCACAACAAACAGACACTGTATGCTCAAGAATACACAGAAATATCCAAAGTCTTGATTTGAGGTGTCCAGGATCTTTGAAGGTTCTCACACCAAGTTGTAACCTAGCTATATGTAATGTTCCCGGTTACAGGAATAACTAGAAGATGGAGCTTTTAGATGTTTAATGTAGAGCATAAGATAAGATCCAATGAACAATATAAACTGGGGAGATATTGATATAATCCACATCAAGGTACAATATCCAGTGATACAGTAACTATGAATATCCAGCACATATACACAGCAGTCCTTTGTTAATCCTATATGGCACAATATATAACACTGACTGTAGTTCACAGTATTGCACATCCAAGTCCCATTGGTTGCAGTAGTTCCAGCATAGAGGATGTCCCGTCACATAGCTGCTTGTAGCGTGGTCCCAATTATTATCCAAGCTCTATGGCAATAATAGCTGACTTCACGGCTGGTCTTACTCTGATGGTCACGGCTGGTCTTCTCTCCATGGTCACGGCTGGTCTTCTCCCCATCATCTCAAGACTGTCCTCCCTTATATACTGGGTACATTTAATATTCAGAGAGCACTGTAATGTTTCTAAAAATAGATTACGACATCACCTTCAAGATGGGTTTCCCCTACAAGTGACTCCCGGTAAAGCTGTCTCACCATGACTCACACACTGGCTCACGGATGTTTCCCGCTGCCTTTTCCTGGAACAGTGCTTGTCACTGCAGGATGAGTTTCTGTAGAACAGCTCAGAATCCATCAATTATTTGATTATGGGTTTGCACCAGGATGTTACAGAACACTACATTTAAATATAGGAGTAAAGTCTTATGTATAGAACTATAAGCTAAAACACTATTACAACTCGCTAGAAAGCAGAAAAGAAAAACAAGAAAAAAAAATGAAACATACGTATACAGAAGGAAATAACTGTATACTATACACAAACTATATCTAAGACATAAAACCAGGTTGAAGTGATTCAGAACCCCAGTAGACAAAGAACAGGCATTTAACCATAGACGACATACATTACAGCTTGGCAAAGCGACAAATCCATGAAATTCAAAGGAAAATAAAATATATGAATTAGGAATAAGGCAAGTCTACGCGGAGCGCGTGGACCCAGACGCTAGCACCCAGTCAGGGCCCCCACCCACCAGCTGAGTAACAGCTGATCGGAGGGTAAACACCAAAGGTCACAGGGTCACGCGGGTCACGTGGGGGCACGCCAGCTGGCGTCCTCTAGACCAAAACAAAGCCAGACTAGACTGAATTTAGACAGAAAACCGAAATATGCCTCTAAAACGCTCAAAAATGCTCCCAGAGCCTAGATAATGGCACCAAACGACTTGTAGTACAGTCACCGATAAAACAGATGTTATTAATTAGCAGATACGTGGCAGGTTGAAAAACGCACACACACTATCCCAAATTAGGATATATGCAATAAGGAAGCCAATAAGTACATTAATCAGGATAATATGGGCAACATACAGTATGTCACGAGTATGTCAGGATAATCCATATGCAATACTAATTCAAGTACCACATCCAGTGAAAACACCAATGACCTATAATTCCAGGGAGAAAAACATTTGAAACTTAGGGACAAATAGAAAAACGACAAATATGAGACACATAAGAAATAATATTGAAATTTTACAGTTTTGACTTATAAAATACCGAAGCATGCCTTAAGTAGGCAACGTGGTAGAAATCAGCTGATGTTATAGCCGACACACACCGCGACTCGCCACGCGGGGAAGGGGGCTGATAGCGGCACTCTCCCACAGAGGGTCCGCTGCACAACACGGCACACGCCGGCCAGTCACGTCCAACGGGCGGGAAGGCGGGAGTGGCAGCGGCATATAGCCGACATACACCGCAACTCGCCACGCAGGGAAGTGGGTGCGGGGGGGATGGGGGGAGGGCAGATGTCAACTCCGCACCCTTACACACTACTATCAAAACCAGATTCTCTGCAAGTAATTAAGAAAATTCCGAACCAAAACGTAATGTATCCCGAAGTCTCACGTATTTAAGGGGGGTGATAGCGGCACGCTTCCACAGCGGCCCGCCACACGACACGGCACACGCCGACCAGCCAAGCCCAGCGGGCGGGAAGGTGGGACGCGGCAGCGGCACGCGACCGCCACACGACATGGCACGTGCCAGGCACGCGACCGTCACCACATCACACGGCACACAAACGGTCTCATGCCTAGGTGTGGGGGGCGGAATTTAGGCGACAATGACAGGAATAGGTCACAGTTCCACTGACAAAACCGAGACTATTGCAGAAAACAATTAATCAAATACACTATAGGTATGGCTATTAAACTATTAGAATTTAACAGACAAATCGGAATGCGCAGCCTATCGTAATAGGCAACGTATCATAAGCACCACGCGTTGAAATACAAACGGCAGTGCCAGAACGTGAGGCTATTGTGGGGGGAAAAGGAATGGAAGCGCTTTAACACTGAGAAGTCCATAGGAAACACAAAATCCGCTGTATTTCCGTAAATAAGCGAGCTAGCGCCTCAAAAACATCGCCAGTGAATAGCTACCATCCAGATGTGTATCAGCAGACATACCGATCCATAATCAGGGATCCTATAGGGGGGGGGGGGGGCTAGGTAATAGCCAACCCAAATACGCCTCCCACAAGGAAGGTGGGCTAATTTCCAGACTTGATACTTAAACTTACAGACTTACACAAAGACAACGAAACGGAGGGACAGAATTAGCCTACTCAAAAATATCATCCAGTAAGGTAACAGAGCAGCCGTAGCCACCCGAAATACATCCCACGCCGCACAAGGCGACTGGGAGGGAAGGTGGGAGGGAGAGGGCAGTATTCCAATACCGGACACATTCCAATCATGTGCACCGGTGCCACGAGCAGCTCATGGGCGGACAGGCGGGTGAGGGAAATCCACGCGACGCTCTGTAATGGATCAGAATAAGAAGCGGCGACACACGATTGCTGTCCAAATCTGTTTATTACGGGTTTCCAATCTTAAATTTATACAGTATCCATCTTAGTTGTATCATTTCATTGGTTCTGCTATCGGACCAGTCACGCGGGATATCTCTCGTGAGTATCATATCATTGGTTGTCTGTAGTTGACCAATAGTGTAGATAGCCTATCGACATCGGCGCGGTCAGGGCAGTCCGGCCGAGTCATACAGATAAGCCTTAATATGATGAATTACCACACACCTCCCTTATCAAGTAAATTCCAAGTATTTGGAATATAAACTATAATCTATTCCTAGTCTAGTACAATCATCAATCCTATAGTATCGTTAACGTCATAAACATGAATTACTTATTACTACGGTACACACGTCAATTGACTCATCCTAATGTATGTTCGGGATGGTTGATTGTTCATAAGTTTTTCTACTCTGGTGGAGGAAGGTCTGGGTACACAGTGTTTGTGCGCGTTTCTAACGGAATCATGGGTTGCTCTGCGATTTGGTTCAGTTCGTTCCCTTGGACCTCGTTGAAGGTCGCCTTGATTACTTTAATCATATAGTTCCGTTTTACGTACATCAGAATGCCGACTGCCACGATCATTATTACTAACAAATCAGTGAGTCCCAGGGTTAGGCCAGACACTGCCAAAGAATTCAATGGTAATTCTCTTGTGACGACTGGCATGGTCCATTGATCGACATCGGCTATGGGTACTGTGATCGTTCCTAGTTTAGCCAGGTCTTGCTGTATCTCCTTGCTTACTTCTCGCGGCCATGTTATCGAAATTGCTGGTAATTCCAAGGGTGTTGACGCTTGCACTTTCACTCGCCTGAATCCTATATTAACTCCTTTAAGGTTCCAATCGCTGCTTTCCAGCCCACAGTGTTCATGTAGCACAAATTGCTTGATGTAACTCACTTTTTCTTTTCGTGCTGTGAGTCCTGTGCACCTGTGAACTACCGTGACATTGGAAAATGGAATAATTGTTACTATAAACGGCTTTTCCACGTCACGTTTTACCTGTGATCCGACTTGTGGTCTTGGAGCTATTTTCACTTTACATTTCTTTCCTCCTTCCCCTTCCACCAATTGTGCTTCACATGATGTTTTCTTATGCTGTATCGCAGGAAAGCATATTAGTGGCGATCGCCCTTGACAGACATCGTCCGTGGGTATGAAGGCGGCCGTTGTTTCGGATGACAATGCTATCTTGTTGTTTCCTATTATGATCCTTGTTAAGTTTGTTGTGAAACGTACCGGAAAGTATTGCAGTCTATAAGTGAGGTATACGTCTCTCGTCACTGCGGGTATTATCACTTTATACGCTAGTCCTTTTTCATGATTCCACAGAGGTTCGATTTTCACGTGTTGGTAATACCATGTAGCGGGTAGCACTGCATGTCCTTGTTTTTCCAAATCTTTGAGTATTATTCCGAGCTCTTTGGGATACAGGATCTCTCTTGATAGTTCCGATTTTTCTAACTGTATTAGTTGTTTATGGAATATGTCTACAGTCTGCGAGAATCGATGTGCTTGAAGTTCCATTAACGTTAATAGTTGGTCTATTATGTGCTCTATTTGTAATGTCTGAATTGCATGGATATGATCTTCCACTTGTCGATTCATTTGGTTGACGATGCGTTTTAGTCTTTCTGTTTGTTCTTGCAGTGTTAACAAACTTCTTCGTGTGTTGCGACCGTACTGTTGAGTTATATTTAATAACGAGAGTAATTGTGAGTCATGTTGTTGAAGCCTATTTACCGAGTCGCCCAAGTGCGACACCTGTTGTGCTAGTAGCTGTATGTCGGCTTCAGTCGCTACACCAATTACAGCCTTAGCAAGTTCCGCGAACACTGACCTGAGTCCTCTCTTGTTGCGCACAATATCCCCGGTATCTTGTTGTAGTTGAGTGTTGCTCAGTTGGAGTCCACGAACAAGTTGTTGCATTCTTATGTCTCGTATTGCCAACGTTGTGTGGTCTACTCGTTCCTGTGTCATGTTTCTGTAAACCATGAATTGTTGTCTGAGTGTAGCAATATCCGGTACGGTTGGTGCTTCTAAGGTGACCACTACTGTCCATAATGCGGAGATTACCCTCGTGTCGCCTTCCAATGTTATTAATACACCGTCTTCGTGTAATAAGGATGATTCCTTGCCTGTCGTTAGTACTGCTAGAAGAGTTATACCCAACAATATGTTAGTTATCTTCTTCAGATGTGGAAGACCATTCCTTGTAGTTGACGGCATCTTGTATAGATCTCCCGGCGGCGTTTCTGTAGTCGGCACGTGTGCGTGGAGTTCTCGTTGTGCTGCTAGTAACGTTGGACGAGGTACTGTGGGTTGGTGACACGTTGCTCCCGCTTATGTAGGAGGGATGCGCTTCACGAGTCATGGAGTGTTGAATACTGCCATCGTTTGATGTTGTGTTATCCCAATCCATATCTCGAGGTGTGCACTCGTTATCGTAGTTGGATGTTGTGTTATCTGAACCAGGGTCTGGGCGCACGGATTCGTTATCTATGTTTGAGGCGTCTAATCTGCTGACATCTCCCTGTGACGATCCCGACGTTGTGGCGGCCGACGATGTGTTATCGCTTAGGTCTGTATGGGTTGTGACGGAAGGGCGGTCGTCTTGTTGTGTCATATCTTCGTGATGATTAGGGTGATATAACGTATCCGACCCGACTCCACTGTTATCATTCGCTTGTTTGTTGTCTGGTGCGTTGTCGACTGTGGTTGTTTGTTCGGGTAACGATGACGCCCAAGTCCTATCTTTGTGATGTTCAAACGCACGCCTGCGTGTCTGACACCTCTTGACTATGGGGCCCTCTTGCGGTCCGAGTCCCTTTGTTGATCGTCCGTGATATCTACCTTCCACTATCGTACCTTTAGGTAGGCGTTCGTACACATCCAAGAGCCGACCCTTCCGTTGTTTGTTCGTTGTGATGTTTCGCTGTTGAGCCTTATCTGCAGCATTGTTGTTAGTACGCACTTCTTTGATGTTCATCAAGGGTAGATATGATATTCCATGAGGGATGGGTTTTAGTCGGTCTACGTTTATTTTCACCACCTTTCCTGTGAAATGGTGTAACTCAGCCACATTATTGTGTAGTTTCATGATGACATATCCATGTAAATATGGTGGTTCAAATGTTGTTTTTCTGATGTTTTGTAGTAGCACTTCTTGCCCTTCCTGATAATTGGGCGCAGAATTCCTTTGGTCCAGTCTCTTTTTGTTCCTTTCTTGTAGTGCTTTGGTTTTCTTCTGTGCTTCTTTCAGTTGATCTTTATTTTGTTGAATACGGTCTTGTAGCACTTTCAGTTCTTCTCCCACCGGCACTCTGTCTCTGGATAGACCTTCTTTTGGGGGTTCTCTTCCAAAGTGGAGAAAATACGGCGAAAACCCGGTCACCGTAGATACGGAAGAGCGATATGCCCATAAGGCCATGGGTAATTTCCGTTCCCATTCGTGCACCTTTCCTTGCACTAGTTTGGATATCATTGTTTTTAGGGTGCCATTAAAACGTTCTGTTTTTCCATTAGTGGCCGGATGATATGCAGTTGAATACCGCCATTGAATTGAATGTGTTTCGCACATTTGACGGACGGCAGCGTTTAGGAACTCGAGTCCCCTGTCCGAAATCACTATGGAGGGTGCTCCATACCGCGGTATCCATGTTTCTGTGAAGAATGTAGTCACCCATTGTGCCCTTTTATCCGGAATTGGTATCGCTTCTGCCCAACCGGTGCAATGATCGATGCACATTATGACGTATTTGTGTCCTTTATGACTTTCTGGGAGCGGGCCTATCAAGTCTATTCCTAGCAGTTCGTTAGGGGACGTAGGTGTTGGCAGAGGCTCCGCAGGTGGATAGGTTCTTATTGGTCTGTGCAATAGGCATACTGCACAGTCCTTCAAGATCCGATGTATCTGTCTTTTCATGTTTGGCCATTTGTAGCGGGTCGCTATCCTTTGGTATGTTTTTTCCATTCTCTGGTGTCCGAGATCTTGATGTACTTGCATTACCACCGTATGTACGAGATTCGGAGGAAGCACAATTCGTGGGTAACTTGATGCATTTATCTCCCTCAATGTATACAGCACCCCGTTATCGATGAGGAAGTCATCTTCGGATCTTAAGCCTTGTCGATACTGGGGTAGTTTGGTTTGTTCTTTCAACAACTGACTTTTGGTAATGTACGGGTCATCCCACGTGTTGTCTTCTAGCGAAATTGGATCAGTGTCTATTGTGGTGGATGCAAGTTGTCCTGCCAAGTCAATTAACACCGACCCTTCCTCTTCTAATTCTCCGGCAGCTACCTCCAGCCCGCTGTCCTTGTCTTGTACGTTTCCATTTCTGGGAGGTAATCTGGACAGCATATCCGCGCGAACGTTGTATGCTCCTTTTCTGTACTCTATTGGTGCACCGTATTCGGCCAACAATACTGCCCACCGTTGTATTTTGGAATTCTTGATCTCTTGCTGGAAAAGTGACTTTAACGGTTTATGATCAGTTATTATGGTGAACGTCGCTCCCCCATGTAGATACGGTCGTAACTTCTGCAGGGCGTAGATGATGGCGAATGCTTCTTTTTCAATGGTGGCCCATTTTCTTTGTCCTTCTCTAAGTTGTTTTGACACATACTGCACTGGTCTTTCCATTCCATCATCGTCCGTCTGGGTCAGTATGCCTCCCACACATCCCATACTTGCATCCACATACAACCGATAGGGTTTTGTCACATCGGGGAAGGCCATGATGCTTTCCGAGGTCAATGCGTCTCGTAAGTTGCACCAAGATTTCTGACATTGTGTTGTCCATTCGAACGGGACTCCTTTCCTAGTCAACCTGACTAGTTGTTCCGCTAGGTTTGAGAAGTTGGGTATACATTGTCTATAATACCCGGCTAGCCCCAGGAATCGTTGTACCTCCTTGGCATTGTTTGGTGCTGCCATGTCCTGGATCGCTTCAACTTTTTTCGGATCAGGCCTTACACCATCCGCTCCAACTATGTAGCCCAACAACTTGACTTCTGATTGATGCAGTTTGCATTTCTTGGAGTTTACAGTCAAGTTGTGTTGCGACAACAGTTGAAACACTTCATGTAAGTGTCGAGTGTGATCGTCTGGGTTACGGGAATACACAATTATATCATCTAGATATACCAGCACTGTACAGTCCAACAGCGGAGCTAAGACCTTGTTGATGTAACGCTGCCACATAGCGGGGCTATTACAATATCCTTGTGGCATCCTTAAGAACTCATATAGTCCTCCTGGTGCTGCAAACGCGGTGATTTCTCTACTCTCCGGTGATATGCTTATTTGGTAATAAGCATTCTTTAGATCGATAACAGAAAACACAGTGGATCCCGCCAGAGCATCGAATATGTCTTGGATGTTGGGCAGTGGAAATGCGTCTTTTTTACACAGCAAATTAACTCGTCTATAGTCAACACAACATCGAATTCCTCCGTCAGCTTTTGGCACTATCAATAGTGGAGAAGACCAAGGGCTGGCGCTGGGCGTTATGACCCCTGCCTTGAGTAGTTTACCTATTTCTTCGTTCACTTTTTGTTTCAGCGCTAAGGGTATGCGGTACGGGCGTTGCCGAATGGGCGCGTTATTACCAACATCAATGTGCATCTCCACTGCTGGAGCAGCCTGTAACGGTTGTTGTTCATCGTCAAAAACTGCAGGGTATTCTTTTTCCCATTCTTCCAGATCTGTATGTATTCCCGCTACTTCATTGCAGAAACTTTCGCATTGCCCGTAATAGAATTGTTGTTCTGCCAATAGCACAGTTTTGTCCCCACACGCTAGTTTGCAGTTTAGCGTCTCCATCACATCGATCCCCAGCAGCAAGTCATGTCTCAATTCATCACATACATATACTGATATTTCATGACCTAATAAGTGGATTACTGCCACTCCTCGTGTAGGTAACACATGTCCTGATAATGATTTCAAGACCGCTCCTGGCAATAGTACTAAAGGTCGGTTACTTACTTCGCATAACTCGTTCCATTTACGTGTTGTCATTAACGAGCGCGACGCGCCAGAGTCAATCAATGTATGTAACTCAATACCGCCCTGTAGTATGGTTATGCACACACGACCGTCTGACGCCGCAACTAGTTTCCCTGTTGATAGTAATGCGCTTGATTTGTTGGCTGCGTCGTCTCCCACGTGTCCATTCCTTGTTGCTCGTTCCCGTTGTACGTCCGTTGATTGTTGCGTTTTGTAGCACAGTCACGGGCAATGTGTCCATAACCGTCACATTCGTAGCACTGTATCCTGTTTGTGTTCCCGTTGTTTCTGTTGCCCCGGCCTCGTCCTCCTCGTCCTGTCCCGCGTCCCCTTGTCGGTTGGGTCCCCATGTAGAAGATGTTCTGTGAACCTTGGGTTTCAGGTGCCGTAGTCATTGCGTTGACTGGGTATTGTCCTCCATAGGCACCCATCATTGCTGGCGGTGCTGGGGGCCAGGAATAGGGGTATGGTGCCGGGAAGAATGGCTGCGGCAACCCGGGAATAGCACCATAGGTGGCGGATGATGGCTGGGCGGCGGCCGTTGTCGTTGTTCCCGCTGTGTCTACGGCGGCCACTTCCTTAGGGTCCTCTTTGCTGGGTCGCAGCGCGATCGACAGATTTAGTACTTGGCGCTCTAGCGATTTTAACAAGCCAGACATTTCCTTGAATGGAGCCAAGTCCTCTAACAAAGCTTGTGGTGGAGGAGGCAGAGCTGCTTGTTCTAAGTCATAAGTTTCGTCAAGTTTAAGCGCGTGCACCGCATGGTTCGCTCGTCTTACTGCCGCTGCGACCGAGTCATTGTCTTGACATGCTACGAATTCTCTTAATCGGTCACTGCGCAACCCTTCAATAAAAAAGTCTCTGAGTTGGGATATCATTAACTCTGATTTCTGCTCTTCCACAGTGTACGCTCTGTGTACTTCTTCTTGGAACCTTCTGCTGTATTCTCGCACTGTTTCACATCCTCCTTGTTGTGCTTTTTGTACCTTTCGTCTCAAATGCTTGACTTCTACCGGTCCCATAAATTCTTGTAATATAGCTTTCTTTACCTTGTCCCATGTTGCTACTTGTGGGGGTGTTTCTGCCGCAAGCACCGCTTTTGTTGTTGTGATGAACCGTGCAAGGCCGTCCTCCGCCTTCGCTGCCGCTGCTTCCAATATCAACGCGTCTCCGGGTTTAACGTTGCTTGCTGCATAGTCTAAGGCATCCACCCATTTTCGTAATGAAGCGGCCTCTATTCCATCAACCACGTCGATTTTCTTCGTAAATTCACCTAACCTGCGCCGCGTTGCCTCTGTCACTGCTAGATCCAACCTCTTCTGTTCTTTGTCGGCCATGGTAAGTTGCGTTTTCGTTCCTACAGCGTATCTTCAATTATAGCGTCCCTCTGTCTTGTAGCGCTGTCTAGATCCTGGCAAGATCGCCAAATGTAATGGATCAGAATAAGAAGCGGCGACACACGATTGCTGTCCAAATCTGTTTATTACGGGTTTCCAATCTTAAATTTATACAGTATCCATCTTAGTTGTATCATTTCATTGGTTCTGCTATCGGACCAGTCACGCGGGATATCTCTCGTGAGTATCATATCATTGGTTGTCTGTAGTTGACCAATAGTGTAGATAGCCTATCGACATCGGCGCGGTCAGGGCAGTCCGGCCGAGTCATACAGATAAGCCTTAATATGATGAATTACCACAGCTCCTCTCCAAACAAGGAGGTGGAGGGGGATGGTACCGGTAACTACCAATCCCAAGAATTCGCGTATGCTAATCATCGTAACCAGGCGGATATCGCAACACCATTACATTCAAAATGGCGTCGCGTCGCTGGGCGGAAGTTCGCCCTGGTCCCGACAAAACAGGTACCGGTAGCACGCATGTCCATATAAAGGGCACGTCCCACCGGTCGGTAGACGATAACGCACGTCAGCATCTAGGCACCATCCCCTATCAGAGACACAGCTGGTCATGACCCAACAAACACTGTAAGCGTACCCCGAAAGACACCACTAATGCACCACACATATCACATCCCGTATACAGACATAGACAGTCAAACGAGCCCCGCGCGGTCGTCACCACGCAAACAGCCTCGTTAGACAGCACGCCCCTGTCCAAACAGAAGCGCCCCATCTGCGGGGATGACGCCTTATCTCGGGAACGACCAGGGTGATACTCGTTAATCCGTCGGGGGGGAGGCGATAACGACCATACCGCAACCAGCTGTGCTCGTTAACCCACAATTGCGCTTCAACACGGCACGGGGTACGCATTAACGCGTCGGGGAGGGAGACACTAAACGACCATAAACACTGATAGCGGCCGTCTCATCTTTCGGCTCACAGAAAAAGAAAAATCAATCAGACCGAAATTAAACTGTTAATAGAGAGAGAACTTTAGAAGCAAGCTAAAGAACGTGAAAACCACGTAGAATAAGCAATATTAAGCCCACTAAACGTAGCCATTTAATAAAAAGCAGAAAAACATGAATTAAACATGTAATTCTTCATAGCAGATCTCCATCATCCAAAGAATTACTAGATGACGACGGCGGCTACCCACATAGATACAGAGACAACTCATATACTCATTAGAGCCATATATTAATCAATTTAGAAAACTTAGTTAATTAGATTATTAAATAAAATAGTGATTTAAGCAATAAATTAAATTAAGTTTACATCCAGAAAATAGACCCTAGAACGGCGGATACAATCCATTTTAAACCGTTCCAGTACGAATTACAGGTTTAAGAAAAAGGAATCAAAAATACTTTACACCGATCAGGGCTTTCCCGACATAAGAACACGCACAAGGGAATCAAATACCGATGCGCGGCAGCGCTCAAACGGTCTTGAAACCAGAAAAATGAGAAAAGTGAGAAAAATCCAAAATTTCACTTTTTAAACGCGATTTTGAGGCACTTGCGATCGTCGGAGCGACCTGAGAGTGCGATTTTCGGAATCCTGAGGCCGAAATTGACAAAAGTTAAACCTAGGTCATTTACAAGCACGAAACAGGCAGTACCAAATACTGCTCCAAATACACCATACTCCTAAAATAGTCTATACTGTTAGCTATACTAAACTATAATGAAAATTACTTCAAGATTACTACAGATGACCAAGCAATCGTCAGGCGAGGCCCACAAACATCAGGCAATCACCCAGTCTTGTAATCATCATAGTTGTCAAGGAAAGTGGTGACCGGGTCATTCCAAGTGGTTCTCAGTCCAAGAAAGTGGGTTAAAGCTTTGGAAAAGGCATTTCAAAATCCAAATTTTAGGAGCCCCCAGAAAAATTTTCAGAGCCCCAGAGCCATTATTTCACCTAGCTGCCATAGAAACCAACGTTAAACCCACTTTCGAGGCAAGCTAAGTGAAATCCCCAAATCTTCATAGGATTAACATTGACAAGGCTGAGTCTATGAGAAAACTTATATATGTTCCAACTTCCTTAAAAATGATCGTATCGGAATGCGGTAAAGACCAAAATTATGTGGAAAATCATGGACAACACTAGAAAAATACAAAACAACAAATAGAAACAATATAAACGTCACAAAAACGGTAAAAACATGTAAAAAAAAACAACCAAAATCATACGATAAGGCTAGAGACAAAACGCAATCACCACAGCACAGCTCACGGATGAACTGAGCAGAGTTTATAGCAGTAGTAAGTCGTGAAAAAGACCCTTTTAACGCAGGCATAGGGAAGCCTACCCAGATTACAGCCAGTAATCCACGGGGATTTTCGTTCACAAACCCCTAAAAGACTCATAGAGCGCAGTGCGGAATCTGCTTTTCCACTCTAGGCAGTCAGGGCCGAAAATAAAGTCAAGCATGTTCTACTTAATCTAAAAACAATGTAACGCTTACCCCTCACACCCAGTGGAGATGACACAGTGCGGAATCTAGAGCATCCAGACAGTGAGAGTGAGGGAGGTCTCGAATAATTCAGAGGGCTAAATTTCCTCAGATAAGAACGACCACGGTGACCGGGGGACCGTGCTGAGGTAAACCTTTTTGCTGGCAGAGCGACAGTACCAGGCTCCCACCAGGGGCAGCCTCTGAGACCCCTTGTACCGCCACGGATGGAGGCTGGGCCAGGAGTGGTTAGAATGCTTGTACTACCACCACTGTCCATATTTTTATTACACTCCTCACGCGTCAGCGATTCATATGAGCCATGCCGGTCACCCACACTCGTTTTCTGCTTAGCACCCTCTAAATGGGCGTGAACCGTGACAGGAGCGTTTTGAATTAATAGGCGAAACAGTTGACCGCGGACGACCAACCGGCGAGACCTGGGTCTCGAACGGGATTACCTGCGGAAGGCGTGCGGGCACCGTCGGGCCCGTCGGAACCCGGGGGCTCCTAGTGGATACACCTGAAGGTAGTACGGAATCTAGACAATCAGGCGGGGGGAAGGGGGGCAGAATTGAACACTGACATTGGGGATTGTTTCCGGCCGCTGTCAGAGGTGGATACTCTAGTATCCTTCATAGACCGTTCAATCCCAGAGCACGCTCGGGCCAAGGGACATGAGGGCGAGGCACTTGCCTCTAAAGTCGTGCCTGGCGGACCAGACGAAGCCGGAGCTTCTCCAAGCAAATCACAGTCACTATCAGGAGAACAAACCTCCTCATGAGAGGCATCATCATACAGACGACTCAGACGACCGTTAGTCAGAGCAGGAGACCAAGAACCATACACTATCTTCACTTTGTCAATAATCATATAGTGTAACTATATTTCTTGTAGCAATTGAACGCAACTGAACCAAATTATCGCCACATACATTAAAGCTCATATAAACCAATTAAGCTCTGTTAATTAATCCTAAAGAGTAAGCCCCGCCTACAGGCGGGGCTTGGACTCAGCTGGGAGGAGCGTGGGTTGTATGCCGGCCGCTGGCCTTTGTATAACACTGGCGACCTTTGCGACAGAGTCACTTATGAGTACTATACTGCCTGGTATGAACCAGTCTGCCCTGTCTCAAAACGGGACGACTCTCTTGGCCCCTCTGCACGGTGTCCCGCCGCCATTATGGTAGCCGGTAGGGGTGACATAAAACCCGAGTTTAAGAAGACAAGACACATCTAGTCCCATTCACATCCGAAGACCAAAAGCCTCCTCTTTATTCCAGTATATATTCAAGTCTCCACATAGAAAATGGGCCAATGCGCATGAGCAGTTAATGTTTACATATCATCAGATAAGACTGCAGCAGGGGAATGTGATATCACCTCTCATTGTTTTAGAATTCGCCAGAGGTATTCATAACATGCAGTACATGTTGATAAAAGCATTTTCAATGTTAATAATATTTTGTCTGCTATTAGAAACGTTCCCACAGTGTCTGGGATACCAAGAATAGTCTTGCTTATACCTTCACAACCTTGCTAATACATTCACAACGGTACATTACCCCACCAACTTATTTTAACTTTTATTATATAAAAGTTAGAAATTATCTCATTGATCAATACCTTAACCACATTCTGCAAAACTTTGGAACGCTGTTCTCTTCATACCTACTTCAACAGGTCTCGGAACTTCTTCCTTACAGTCCTTCGTTCCTACTTCAATATCATTGTTTCTCTTAATCTTAAGTTTCCAGCATTTTCCTATAATGAACTTCCGTGCATAGCACACAATTATACACAAGATTCCGACAATAAAAACCATACCCCACATCAATGACTGTCTATAAGTTTGGTGCCAAACTGTACGAGTAGGCAGTGAGTCAAGTGTCGTCTTCATTGAATGGATAGTAGCACGATCAACTACTTTCAGATGTTCCAGTAACTTGCTATGAAATTCATGCGGTATTTGGTAAGTCACATTTGGGAACGTTATGACATGATAACGCTGGTCTAGCTTAGAAGTAAAGGTACGAGCTTGATATGTAATAATATCTGAAGAATGCAGGTTACACCCTTCTCTCAAGTGCCATAATTCAATTCCTTGAATAGTATACGAGAAAGTCTTACCACTATTACAATAAACCTTAACACTATTTGTAACTAGAGATTGCATAATATACTTATTTCTAGCCCAGGGATGAACAACAAGGTTACGTGCTACTTTAGAAACTTCAATAGGACAAGCGGAAACCGACTCACCTAATAAATCAAGTTCATATCCATTTTGTTCCAACACTCTAACTTCACATATTTTGAAAGATCTACCTTTACACTTTTCAGGTATAAACATTTGTGTCCGTTGAGTGATTATAGCTACTTCATTTCGAGGCAAAAGCTTTTCAGCATAATCATGCTTAACTATAGGAAATGTTACAAACCGCCATAAGTAGTAAATAGAAGGTTCAGAAGCCCATAAACATACTTTATAGATAAGTCTACGTGGTTCAGCAACAACTAATTCCACATTAGTATTCTGATAATACCAAACCAGATCCTGAACTCTACCATGTTTAGACAAGTGATGCAATATTTCATTTAGATGAGTGGTAGATAGTATGTCCTCTGATAACTGACCATACTCCAACACTCTCCTAGCACGCTTAAAGTGTGAGTGTTCCTTTTCATATTTATCCGCAGCTAACTCCAATGCGGAAATCCACCGATCTAAGTGACGCGCCACTCTGACCTGGATTACTGCTCTACGAAGATGGTCCGTGTTTTCAGTCATTTGGTTTAACCGTCCAGTCACTTTCTCTGCATGCTTCTGAAGTCGCTTAATGTCCTGTCAATTTTCCATGGAGTACTTACGAGTTAAGTTCACAACACTCAACAGCTCCTGTTGATTATGATAAACAGTGTCAACACTCTTTACTGCCTCGTCCACCTCAGCCTTCAGTGCGTCCACTTCAGCATCAGTAGCGAGCCCAAACAATGAGTGTCCTACATCACCAATTAGATCGATGAGACCGAGAAGTTTCCTATTTCCACCAATATAAGATGTTGTAGATGTTGACAACTCAACTTTATGGCCACTAAAGTTGATGTCAAGTCGATCAAGTCTTCCCATAGTGTGGTTGAGATCACCTTCAGCCAACCACTTCCTGTCAGAACTAACATGCGTTCGGACCTCCTGAACCCACGCCGGCATGGGGGGTTGTACTGGCGCATGGATAGTAATGACTGCCGTCCATTCCGCTTTCATAACTCCAGCCTCACCAATCTTTTCAGCAATAACTCCATTCGTAATCGGTTTCCGTATAACATCAGCTTCAACAGAGACAAGCATGTACAAGGTAAGTCCTATAACTGCGTACATCTTGGTCGTTTAGGACCAGTATAATCAATAGCCCAAGGTCTTTTCCTATTAGACCTTCGAATTCCGTGACTCTCAGACTCAGCTGGCACATCAATGTCCATTGACTCCTCAATACCGTCTGTCAACTGAGTGGTGTCATGAGTGGATGGTGCAACAGGAGTAGGTAAATGCGCAATAGTTGGCGGTGGCGCATCTGAAGCAGGCAGTGTCACTGCGTCAGGATGTTTTGTCTGAGGCTCCTTTGTTGATGGGGCTGGTTTAGGAGTTGTTTTTAATTTCTGGGGTCGAGTTCTGTAGTACCGTGTGACTCTTGGTCTAATTGATATCCAGTCACCGTCTGTGTCAACATGCTGTAGTTTGTCACGATTGTATACCTTTGTTCTTTCTCCCCCATTGATAGACTTGCACCACACCACATTTCCTCGTATTCTTGTCACCTCTTTCGGCATATCCCATTTTGAGTCAAAAGGTGCCCGCTCATACGCCTTTGGTAACACTCGATCTCCTACCTTAAGTGGTAATGCATTAGCCCGTTTCGTAGCTTCAGTGATATAACGTTCTTTTGATTTTTGTGTGTTTTTACAGGCATCATGCAAAGCATCTCCCATCCTCTCAAGTCGTTGACCCAAGACAGTTGTTGATTCAGGAGCTCGATTGGAAGGATACCGAGCCCGTCTACCATATAGGAGGTAGAATGGCGAATAACCTGTAGTTTCAGACACAGACTGTCGGTATGCTAACAACGCAGACCCAAGATGCTCCTCCCATGTTGATATGTTATTGTTTACCAACTTCCGTAAAATGTCCTTTAGACTGCGATGCCATCTCTCCAACTTCCCATTAGTTTGTGGGTGATATGGTGTAGTACGTCGCACTTCCACTCCTAATTGATGTAAATAGTCTTGCAACGTGGCATTGGTGAACTCAGTACCGTTATCGTGGATAATAATGGCAGGAACACCATGTCTAGGAATATAATCCCGAGAGAGTTTTTGTACAACCGCTTCTCCAGTTCTGTTGGAAATGGGATAGGCCTCAGCCCACCCTGTTGCGTGATCTATTAAAGTTAATAGGTACACATTGCCCTCTACCGATTTAGCCAGTGGACCAACCAGATCTATTCCAACTATTTCTCCAGCATAAGTCGCAGTAGGCATACCTACTGGTGCTGGCCGTGTCGTACGTGATTCGTTCATTCGACACGTTGGACAGTGAAATATTGTTGACCTTACTGTATCTCTTTGTTTCGGCCAATAATATAACTCTCGGATCCGTTGCAAGGTTTTTGTTTGTCCTTGATGTCCCACCTCCATATGAGCCTTCACAGTGATGTCACGACGGTAGTCTATTGGCAGCACAAGCCGTGGGTATGGCAATTGATCAGGTAATTCTTTTGTACACCACAATAAACCATCATGCCGATGATAGTAACTACCTTCATTATCTGCCAAGTCCCACTCATCCATTTCATGTTGTTTTTCACGTACCTCATCTTTGTTCAGTCCATCCCAACGCCAGGGCACTTCCTGCGCGGGATTTGCTTCAATGTCAACCCAGTCTGTTGTATTGCATTCTCCTACTTCAAGGCACGGGTTACGGGCGAGCATATATGCACCTACCTCATACCATTCCTCATCCTGAGTTGAGGGTACAATCCGTGAGAGCATATCAGCCCTTACATTGTTTTTTCCAGCTCGGTGCAGTATGGGTGCTCCATACTCGGCAATCAGGGAGGCCCAACGTTGTACCTTTGTATTCTTGACCTCACCTAAAAACAGGGCCTTAAGGGGCTTTTGATCTGTCACGATAACCAGTTCTGCCCCATAAAGATAAGGCCTAAGAGTCTTTAATGCATGAACAATAGCATAGGCCTCTTTCTCAATGGTACTCCACTTAAGTTCAGAACCTCGCAAAGTGCGTGATACATATTGGATCGGCCTCTCTACACCGTTGTTGTCTTTTTGCACTAATATAGCCCCTATTGCCTTGTCCGAGGCATCAGTGTAGAGAATATATGGGTCCCCGATAGACGGATGTGCCATAACATCACTCGAGACTAGTGCCATTTTTAGTTGATTGAAGGCCTCCTGGCATTGTTCTGTCCAAATCCAGGGTACACCTTTCTTCGTCAGGTACTGTAACGGTTCTGCAATGGCAGCATACCGACAGATCAATTGACGATAGTACCCAGCCATTCCTAGGAACCGGCGCAACTCAGACACATTGGTTGGAGGGTGTAGATCATTGATGGCACATGTCTTCTCGGGATCGGCAGCAATACCATCCCCAGACACTATATATCCTAGCAGAGGTAGCTGCCGCTGTTTGAATTGACATTTCTCCTTTTTAACTACTAGTCCTTCCGCCTCCAGACGGGCTAGCACTTCCCGGACATGTTCCTCATGTTCTTCCTGTGTCTTGCTGTAAATAACTATGTCATCAATATATACCATTGCGCAGCGACCTATAGCATTTCCCAAAACCCTTTGCATTTCTCGTTGAAACACAGCGGGCGCATTTGTAAGTCCAAAGGGCATACGTACCCACTCGTACAGGCCATTGTGTGTAACAAAGGCAGTCTTTGGAATATCACATTCCTCTACCGGAATTTGCCAATATCCAGATTTTAGGTCGAGGGTGGTGAACCATGATGCTCCCGTGAGGTTATCGAATATATCTTGTATTCGCGGCAAAGGATGGGCGTCTTTGCGAGTTATACTATTTAATTTGCGATAATCTATGCAAAAGCGAATACTTCCGTCCTTCTTGGGAACTAGAGTCACAGGTGATGCCCAGGGTGATTGGGATGGACGTATCACCCCTTTTTCTAACATCTTTTGGATTTCTTCTTCTACCACTTTTCTCTTGGTCAGTGGCAAACGATATGCCCTCTGACGGATAGGAGGATGATCACCGGTATCAATGTTGATGTGTACTCCATTAGAACACCCTATTTCACTTTGAAACACCTTAGGAAATGCCTTTGTCCATCTAGAGAGTTCAGTCTCACCAAGTTCAAGGTCACTTACTTCTGGCAAGGAACTCTCATATAGTACACCATTAAAGAATACTTTCCCTTTTTCACAGTCTATCACCGCCTTTAGTTTCTTCAACGTGTCCTGGCCCAGTAACAGATCGTGTTTAATGTTGTCCGTTATAATGACATCAATTCTTTCCTCCATCAAGTTAACAACAGTTCTGCCTTTCACAGGGAGACTCTCACCTGATAGGGTAACCAGATTTTCAACAACTGGTTCTAGCAAAGGAACTCGTCTAGTTTTGTCACACAACGCTAGCCAGAATGATTGTCTCATCAGGGTACACGCCGCACCCGTGTCAACCAGAGCAGTGGCTTCTTTTCCGCTGACATCTACCACTACTCGAAGTCGGCCATCAAGTACGGCTACTGGCCGTTTCCCTTACCAGAAGCTTTGTACTGGCTACAAGCCTTATCCTTGGCCATGTGTCCGGCTTGGCAACAATTATAACAGACAGGTTGGCCGTCTGTTGTCCAGGCAGGAATCCCCTTTTCCTTTAATTTTTGTGGCCCTTTACCGCGACCTCTGCGTTTCTTATCCAGCTGTTTCTGCATCTCAGCCATTTGACTCTCTAACTTCTGTACAGTATCCATCATTTGCTGGAGACCAGTATTGGAAGCAACTTTATTTACACTCACCGGATTTTTCAGGGCACCTATTTCCATTGGCTCCTCCTTTCGCGTCACACCGGCAAGGTTTCGTGCCCTATCCATGGTCATGGCACGTTCGTAAGCTGCCTCTAGAGTGAGTGGTCGGGTAGCATGAACCTGGATGCGAGTTTCACTTGACTGAATACCAGCAATGAAGGTACGAGTCAGTCTTTCCAAAACCACCTCCACCCCTAACTCCGCATCCGTATATGCCCGATGTACTGCTTGGTCGAAGTCGCGGGCATATTCTCGTACATCTTGCAGGAGCCCCTGTTTCATTTCATCTACGGCTTTCCTGAGATATTCATTTTCGTCAGCACCCAGAAACTCTTGCTCGATTCGCTTCCTAATGCGCTCCCATGTAATGGGTTCCTGGTCAGCTGGTTGTCGGCGCCCATTTTCTTCATCATATTCTCTTATCCATCTGCGCACTGCCACATCCAACCTTCCTTTCACCAAATAACCAACTGTGGCTAATGTTACCTGATGGTTAGCAGCACACCATTCCTTAGCGCTGGATATTTCCTCTACCCATTCCCGTAGGGCAGTCTTGTTTACACCATCCTGTACACCGATACGTTTAGCATGATGTTCCATTAGTTTTTGTATGGCCCGACCATCAATCCCATCTTGTGGATTTTGCCCATCCATCTTGTCAGTTCTGTTTAACTGAATAACTAATTCATGGGAGTATCAAAACTCGATACTGCAGCGCCCAAAACAGTTATATCAGTGCCCAGAATTGACAACTAAATCAGACATGCCTGTCCTACATTCAGGTGTTTCCTCCATTTGAGGTGTTGTCCTTTTATCCAGAGGTCTTGTCCTTCTATTTAGATGTCTCGTCGTGGTCGCCAAAAATATGTCCCGCCGCCATTATGGTAGCCGGTAGGGGTGACATAAAACCCGAGTTTAAGAAGACAAGACACATCTAGTCCCATTCACATCCGAAGACCAAAAGCCTCCTCTTTATTCCAGTATATATTCAAGTCTCCACATAGAAAATGGGCCAATGCGCATGAGCAGTTAATGTTTACATATCATCAGATAAGACTGCAGCAGGGGAATGTGATATCACCTCTCATTGTTTTAGAATTCGCCAGAGGTATTCATAACATGCAGTACATGTTGATAAAAGCATTTTCAATGTTAATAATATTTTGTCTGCTATTAGAAACGTTCCCACAGTGTCTGGGATACCAAGAATAGTCTTGCTTATACCTTCACAACCTTGCTAATACATTCACAACGGTACAACGGGCATATATAAGAACAGAACCTCTGCAGGTGATCCAGTCAAGCATGACAGTAGGAGAGTGTAGAGACCTCACCTGTCCACACACAGGGCTCCGTGATTACCGGCTATGACAAGGAATACCAGCAGTAAACTGACCACAACATGAAAATATGGTAACTAATTCAATATACACAATATCTATGTATCTCTATATGTCTATCTGGTATCTGTATCTAATGTATCTATAGTTTCATAGGATAGTCTTACTGCATTGTGCATGTTTACAATGCCAGGTGAGAGAAAGGTGGCAGGGGCATTGAGGCATGACAGGTCAAGGTTGTACTGGTGTGTGTTGGGGGGAGGTATGTATGCAACTCTGTGTATCATATGTATCTATATATCATGTGTATTTCTGTATCTTTGCCTGTCTGTCTATCTTGTTATCTGGTTTATATCCCACCATTCCTCACAATGAAACAGCTAAACTTACAGGGAATCCATGTTCTCTTGTGGCTACCTTCCAGAGCCCACATGACCTGTTGCGAGTCCTGCATATAAATGAGCTGTAGACACCCTCCCACCTGTGTTATATACCTCCTGACTGACTCTGCTGCCGACCTGACATGTCATGACCGCCTCTACACAGACCCGTACTCTCACTGTGTGAGGGGCGGGTCTTTATTTTTAATGAATTTATCATCAAGACTCATTTCTGTACTTCATCTTTAACATATGAGAATGACCTTCATCCAAGTACCATGACTGAGGGAAACTGTTAGATCTGCAGACGTCCTATACATCCACATCCACTAGCAGCACTAGCTACAGCACAGAGCAGGCAGACAGCACAATTCAAGCATAATTATTAATCAGATTCATAATAATAATTTAGCAGCATTGCAAGCAGTCTTAAAACACTCTTGAAAAATTTAGACAACCGAGTAACAGTACATTATTAATTTAGAGAATAACCAAAAAGGAACGAATCACCTTCACCAAAAGAAGCATCTCGCAATGCAGCATACAGTAATGATCTACTGTAGGGCATCACACTGTAGTGATCTTTTCTGTAACTTATTATACTGTAATGAACTTCCTGTAATGTATCGTACTGTAGGATATACCTTCAAAATACCCATCGGTACATAGCAACAGTAGACCGTGTTTGCAAACCAGTAGCCACGCTGTGATACCAGGAGGCAGTATTACCAAAATTCAGATAATTGCTATTTTCTTACCAAAATAATGTGAACATTTTCATAATATTTCTACCCAGCATACGTAAAACTATATCATAGCTGATATCTGTACTACTGTACAACATCCTAAACAATTAGTATTACCATGGATGTTTCAGAAAATGGCACTCCCCAAACACACATTAAAAAGTGCCAGTATACTACAGGGGTGAAAAATGACAGGACAGCATTGTGTAAGGATCTCTCGCAACATATTGTGCTGTCAGAATTTCCTGTAATGTACTATGGTGTTAGAACCTCCTGTAAAGTATGACATTGTAAGTACCCTCTGTAATGTATGATATTGCAAGGACCTCCTGTAACGTATGACATAGCAAGAACCTTCTGTAATGTATGATATTGCAAGAACTCTCTGTAATGTATGATACTATAGGACACACCATGAAAATACACGTCTGCACACAACAACAACAGATGAACCGTAGTCCCTTAGTACCAGAGATATTTTCAGGGTAAATGAATAATCCTAATAATTTAAAACAAAATAAAACAGAAGAACACCAAAATAGGTTAAGGCGCCGAAACGGCGGCCGCTTATGCGGGTACAAAGCACGGCTACCAGGGTACCCGGCAGACAATGAACAATACATCGAACGATGAACTGCAGAGGAATGGCAGTTAGAACCCGCAACCAAAGCAAGGCCGGATCACATACCAGCATAGATGCGCCTGTGATCTCTAATGAACCTGTCTGGGCAGTATACGGCAGTAAACCTAGTCTTACAGTGTGAATTGCAGGATATGCCTTCAAAATACGCATCTGCGCATAGTAACTGTAGATCGTGCATTTAAACCACAAGAACCGACCCTAAAGCCAGTCAGAACCCTTAAAACAAACCTATTAAGGTATTACAAAAAATATGTTAAAAGACCTGAAAATCATTCCAATATGTGAAAATTCCGTTTATATCACACTAAAGAAATATTAAATTGAGTTCCTGACACCTGAAGAAATCATTCAAACCTTTTAAATTGCCAACGGCAAAGTCAGGACAGAAAATCCAATAAACCCAATACCATTCCAATAGAATGGACATAAACGTAACCTTAAGGTTCTACCGGGCAATATAGCCTGAAAATCAAAACACATGCGATCTTTCTGA
Organism: Alentia gelatinosa; assembly: GCA_950022655.1. Taxonomy (NCBI): domain Eukaryota; kingdom Metazoa; phylum Annelida; class Polychaeta; order Phyllodocida; family Polynoidae; genus Alentia; species Alentia gelatinosa. The sequence continues at coordinate 21,077,442 of OX465584.1, read as the reverse complement.
AGTTTACACAGAGTGATCCGGTAATAGTCTAGATTATATATCTAAAATAAAATTTGGGGGTCACCGTTTGAAATTTTGAGCTAAAAATCAAAACGATGGCAATTTTACAATAGAACAAAGAGAAATCCGAAAAAGTCAATTTTCACACAGTAAAAATCGCTCTAAAAATCTGAAATTTTTACAGAATATAGCTGACGTATCTTGCTACACATCCCAATCATAAAAATGATAGGTCATGACTAAAGAATTTGAAATAATCAAGAAAAACCGTATATCTGGCTTAGTTTTCATAGAAACGCCTAATCAGTTCAACAGGCAACAACAACCCAGCTCACTTGATCTAAAGCAAGGTACAAAGGTAATAATGATATGTATCATCAAAAGTATATCAATTTCAACCAAGGGTTTAGCATAATTAAGCCAGTAAACCATACCTACAATAACCATAGCGTCTTCTATATAACCGGAGATGTTACAGCTGGAGAGCAGGACATGTAACAGTCAGCTGACGCACTGTAGCCCACAGACCACTGCAAACTGCACTTCTATTATAGACCTTAAAACAACAGTCTGTGTGGGAGAGATAGTATTATACCCAAACAAACAAATAATATACCTGATTTACAGAAATATTTCATTTTCAAAACCAAAGAAAATAATAATAAAAATATACCCATAATACAGAACAGGTGCCGACCTTACCAGGCACATAGAAATTAAAAATGCCATTAGAACAGAATGAATACCCAAATGAGGCACATTAATTAAAAACAACATTATGTCAAATTAATAAGAATACCACATGAATTATTAAGCCACAATACTTATAAAACAGACCCTTGAGAGTCTATAATGAAGGAATTACAAAAACTAATAATATCAAAACCTTTCGTAGGTATCAAAACCTCATAATTCCAAAATCAAAACCATAAATAAAGGTCAAGGCCCTCAAACAGGCATTACAGAACCACCTACAGGATTTAATAAATTTTACTGTCATTGTCAAAAAGGCATAATTTCACCCATCCCTGAAGCACATCCGAAGTCCGGGGAAGGTCAGGGGGGCTTGTCGGGGATGAAGACGTGGAGGGCCGGCCACGGGCATCGGGTACGCGGCGGCCTTCCGCGGGTGTAGGCCGCGGTACCCGCCGACTGGTACAGCGAGCGGTGGACGTCGCAGCAGACCCCGCGGTCGTCGCGGAAACACGGTAGACATCGCGGGAGGGCCGCACTCGTCGACACGGGCGTCTCTGCTGTAGATACATCACGGTGGGGGTATTGCAGGCTCAGGTACGGGAGGCGGGTCTCTAGAGAGCAGGGAGAGCACACATCCACTCTGTTTTGACGCTCAACAGCCAGGGGCGACGAGAAGGGAGATGTGAAGCATAATTTTGATTTGCCCACTGCATGGAGGAGCCGTGCAGTAGATGCAGTAGCAGTAGAGTTGAGTGAGGGATAGAGCTCAAGAGTATTGTTCTTATCACTTTGAGAGCACATTCCCAAGCAGTAGCAGCACATTTTGAAGTCACACATCGTCATGTCAGGGAATAAAGTATCAGTTCGTTTACTGCCAAGGCCAGAAAATAAGGCATAGGAAGGCGAGGTATACGTGGTCCAGGTGCCTGACCAACTTGAGTCACCGAGCCTTGTCACTGAATAATGCTGAAACTTGACCGGGTGTCGAAAATTGATTTACGGCAGGATTAGGTGCTATACCGGTAAGTGCTGATTCGTCGTGCACCAAAGCCGTAAACCCACCTGCAGGGGTCTGGCCGGGTTTAGTTTGTCCCTGCAGACCGGATATCAGTTCTGAAGCCACTTAGAAGGACAGACTCGTGGCCAGTTGATTCCAACAACGTCTTAGTAGGTGTCGGGCCTAGCAAGCGGTCGCTAGAAACAGATGTATCTGGTGCCACACCCGAAGTGGCGCCGTGGATACGGCACCAGAGACAATAGAAAAGTCAGAACTGTTCATGGACACATTAGATGGTTGTGAAGTGTCCGAATAGGAACTAGGACTTTGGAGTCAAAGTAGAATCTGAAGGACAGACTGAAAGTTCAGAAGAAGAGTGTTTCTCATGGGCAACTGGAGAACCGTGGCCTTTGGTTAAACCAGCACCATGTGAAGACTGTGGTTGAGTGTTAATTACAGTCTGAGCACTCCTCAAAGTATGATCTGAGGAAGATACCTGAACATTCTCAGTCTAATGAGGCACTGGTAGTTGACCAGACATTGCCAGGAATCATAGTGGAATCGGTAGATAGTGAGTCACTTGTGAGTTATACTAATCAGAACCATAATGCCATGTGAAACCATACAACAATCAAAGACACTCAAACCATGTAGACACGTGTAATTACCTTATAAATGGGTTATCCACCAGTGTTCTGGTGACCTAGGGGTTAATTACTGATGTTAATTACTTTACTACATAAGAGGAGGAGAGTTGGTAACACGTCGGTGCATACACGCTTAGAAGTCCTGCGCGGGTGCGTAGTGACGTCTAGCGTGAGACTTTCCTAACTTAGTTGCCTTTAATTAAACCCTTGTGCCATCTAGTGGCCAGGTTGGGGAACCACTGAAACAACTAACGAGCTGATTACGGCACGTTGTGGCCATGAATCGAATTACGGATTTTCTTAGTTAAGTTATAAGGAGGGTGTCGACACCTAGCGGTGAACGTAGGTAAAAGGGCGTAGATTCGCCTCCTACAACTCGAAGGGATAGATCAACACATGTCCGTAACTCATTGACTAATTAGTTACGTCCATCCCTAATTCATAAACCATCTGATTATATGTAGTTCCGTGACAGAGATGGAAACTACGCCAATCTCCGTAAGTCACGTTATTTCCAAGTAATCATACATATTCTTAACTCCTTATATTAAGTTCAGCAACCAGATAATTATTACAACCGTACCATTAATTAATTATGTGATATTGTGGGGAAGGTAAGAGCAACTCCTAAGGCTAAGTGTGTGCGCAAGGCCACCAGACTCTCTACCCCTTGCGCACAACGAGGCCACCTAATGGGACCTTTAATTAAGGTGTATAAGATCTAATGTTGATATTAAGTAAGCTCTAATTACTATTAGTTTCGTGTCTTTACTATCATGGATGAGGACGAGATGAATGTGGTCGAAAATCACGAAATTGCAGCAAATAGACTATATTTCGAATATTTCAAAATGTCCTTTTTGGGGACTAGTTTAAATAGTTTTCATGCATCTAGGGCATTGTAGGGCAGAGTCTAGAACCATAAATATCACATAACTCCAATATTTAGACAAATTATGGCTAAAAACGTGAGGGCGTCACGTTACGACACCAGCATAAAATCGTGCATGAAATAAAATAAAAAAGTGGCAGAATAAAATGAGTTTCGCTGTTTTTAATGACTCACTTATATGCATCTTCCCACCATAAAAGGATAGGCCTATATGGCTTCCTTCATACTAAACTGAATTTGTGCTATTTTGGTGTAGTTTAGGCAGTCACGTTACGACACCCACTAAACTATCAATAGTTCCGGTTCCCTATGATATTAGTAATAGTTTTTTTAGGATATCAAGAGGCAGATATATAGCTACACAATGGCGAAAGAATTAAGTCTCTATCTTTATTAGAGAAAAAGTTATCAGCCCAAACGTATCTTTTCGTCACGTTACGACCCCGTCACGTTACGACCCCGTCACGTTACGACCCCGTCACGTTATGACCCGCAGTGGGTCACATAGGGTCAAGAAAAAGGTAGAAATAATTTTCCTGTGTTGGGTAAATATATACCTATAGAATGGCAAAAAAATTAAATCGTTATCTTTATTAGGAAAAAAGTTATGAGGCTCTAAATATTTTTGCATCACGTTACGACCCCCGTCACGTTACGACCCCCGTCACGTTACGACCCCCCAGTGGGTATAAGGCCAGGGAGAGCAAAAGAATGATAGAAATACATTTTCTGTGGATCAAATCAATTTCCCCAGTGTCAGCCCATTCCCTGGTGGGGGTGTGGACACAGCCTATAAATATGAGCCAGTTTGGGGGTGGGGGGTGGGGGGGGGGGTCGTAACGTGACGTTTTTATTTTTATATTAGCCCTGTGCTAAAGCTAATTATGCTAGTTAGCTATCCCAACTTTGCACATGAGTCCTCTAATATATAGAGATGATATTTGCAAAAGGAATTAATGATCCTCTCAGATTTGATTTTTTGGGTAGTTGGCGGACACTGTACGTTAGTGTCGTTAGTGTCGTTAGTGTCGTTAGTGTCGTTAGTGTCGTGAGTGTCGTTAGTGTCGTGAGAGTCGTGAGAGTCGTGAGAGTCGTGAGAGTCGTGAGAGTCGTGAGAGTCGTGAGAGTCGTGAGAGTCGTGAGAGTCGTGAGAGTCGTGAGAGTCGTGAGAGTCGTGAGAGTCGTGAGAGTCGTGAGAGTCGTGAGAGTCGTGAGAGTCGTGAGAGTCGTGAGAGTCGTGAGAGTCGTGAGAGTCGTGAGAGTCGTGAGAGTCGTGAGAGTCGTGAGAGTCGTGAGAGTCGTGAGAGTCGTGAGAGTCGTGAGAGTCGTGAGAGTCGTGAGAGTCGTGAGAGTCGTGAGAGTCGTGAGAGTCGTGAGAGTCGTGAGAGTCGTGAGAGTCGTGAGAGTCGTGAGAGTCGTGAGAGTCGTGAGAGTCGTGAGAGTCGTGAGAGTCGTGAGAGTCGTGAGAGTCGTGAGAGTCGTGAGAGTCGTTACAGTCGTTACAGTCGTTACAGTCGTTACAGTCGTTACAGTCGTAAGAGTCGTTAGAGTCGTTAGAGTCGTTAGAGTCGTTAGAGTCGTTAGAGTCGTTAGAGTCGTTAGAGTCGTTAGAGTCGTTAGTCGTTAGAGTCGTTAGAGTCGTTAGAGTCGTTAGAGTCGTTAGAGTCGTTAGAGTCGTTAGAGTCGTTAGAGTCGTTAGAGTCGTTAGAGTCGTTAGAGTCGTTAGAGTCGTTAGAGTCGTTAGAGTCGTTAGAGTCGTTAGAGTCGTTAGAGTCGTTAGAGTCGTTAGAGTCGTTAGAGTCGTTAGAGTCGTTAGAGTCGTTAGAGTCGTTAGAGTCGTTAGAGTCGTTAGAGTCGTTAGAGTCGTTAGAGTCGTTAGAGTCGTTAGAGTCGTTAGAGTCGTTAGAGTCGTTAGAGTCGTTAGAGTCGTTAGAGTCGTTAAAGTCGTTCTCTGACTACAAGTCAACTGCCCTAACCACTGGGCCACCACGATGAGCTATATGAGAGGCAAGAATAGACAGTATTAAATTCTTAGTGACTGGCAATGCTGCGGGGATGTTTTGCTCGACAAAATTATTGTATGAATCATTATTGAATGGGTCGTTGTAAGTGGTGTCTTTGTAAGCTGTAGATGACGACACTAAACCCCTCAATTTTTTTTTTTTGCTGTTAAAAATGTGGGATAATATGGAATATGATAGTAGAAACTGCACTGTATCTAACTAAATATGAGGAGGCGGAATTGGATTTAAAATCATTTATCACATTTTAAAGATAATTAATTTTTATGGTCTGAAATTGAAAATGTCCTGTCTTTGCTCATCGGTGCGCATCAGAAGATATCAGTGTCACTTTGAATGGGAAATTATATGAAATAATCAATGTCACCATTCTGAAAATTATGAAATTTTCAGAATATCTGGAATATATAATGATAATGCTGCTCCGCAATTATGGTGAAATTTGATAATAGATAAAGGTTTCAAATTGATCATTTCATACTTTAAATTGGAACTAATTCTTTCATTAAATAGCATTATGAAATATCATATACTATGTTTTGTATCTACAGATAAAGTATCAATCATAAATATGCATTATTTCTGGAATCATAAAAGAAAAATGGTTGATTACGCTGGTTGCAACTAGAGGTATATCGGGGTGTATCAGGACCATGGTGCCTTTTTAACCCTTTTCTTCCTTCTAACATTGGAGATAATTTTAGAACCATGGTGTGCTATATGCATTCTTAACATCAATGCATTTTCTTTTAATCTAACTGCATTATTTAATTAACAACAATATTCAGCAGAAATTGGAGAACTGTGAATCAACCTTCCTTATAAATCCAAGATGGCGGACACTGTACGTTAGTGTCGTTAGTGTCGTTAGTGTCGTTAGTGTCGTTAGTGTCGTTAGAGTCGTTAGAGTCGTAGTAGTCGTGAGAGTCGTGAGAGTCGTGAGAGTCGTGAGAGTCGTGAGAGTCGTGAGAGTCGTGAGAGTCGTGAGAGTCGTGAGAGTCGTGAGAGTCGTGAGAGTCGTGAGAGTCGTGAGAGTCGTGAGAGTCGTGAGAGTCGTGAGAGTCGTGAGAGTCGTGAGAGTCGTGAGAGTCGTGAGAGTCGTGAGAGTCGTGAGAGTCGTGAGTGTCGTGAGTGTCGTGAGTGTCGTGAGTGTCGTGAGTGTCGTGAGTGTCGTGAGTGTCGTGAGTGTCGTGAGAGTCGTGAGAGTCGTGAGAGTCGTGAGAGTCGTGAGAGTCTCGATAGTCGTTAGAGTCGTTAGTCGTTAGTGTCGTTAGTGTCGTTAGTGTCGTTAGTGTCGTTAGTGTCGTTAGTGTCGTTAGTGTCGTTAGTGTCGTTAGTGTCGTTAGTGTCGTTAGTGTCGTTAGTGTCGTTAGTGTCGTTAGTGTCGTTAGTGTCGTTAGTGTCGTTAGTGTCGTTAGTGTCGTTAGTGTCGCTAGTGTCGTTAGTGTCGTTAGTGTCGTTAGTGTCGTTAGTGTCGTCCTCTGACTACAAGTCAACTGCCCTAACCACTGGGCCACCACGATGAGCTATATGAGAGGCAAGAATAGACAGTATTATATTCTTAGTGACTGGCAATGCTGCGGGGATGTTTTGCTCGACAAAATTATTGTATGAATCATTATTGAATGGGTCGTTGTAAGTGGTGTCTTTGTAAGCTGTAGATGACGACACTAAACCTGTGTCGTGAGTGTCGTGAGTGTCGTGAGTGTCGTGAGTGTCGTGAGTGTCGTGAGTGTCGTGAGTGTCTTGAGTGTCGTTAGTGTCGTTTGTGTCGTTTGTGTCGTTAGTGTCGTTAGTGTCGTTAGTGTCGTTAGTGTCGTTAGTGTCGTTAGTGTCGTTAGTGTCGTTAGTGTCGTTAGTGTCGTTAGTGTCGTTAGTGTCGTTAGTGTCGTTAGTGTCGTTAGTGTCGTTAGTGTCGTTAGTGTCGTTAGTGTCGTTAGTGTCGTTAGTGTCGTTAGTGTCGTTAGTGTCGTTAGTGTCGTTAGTGTCGTTAGTGTCGTTAGTGTCGTTAGTGTCGTTAGTGTCGTTAGTGTCGTTAGTGTCGTTAGTGTCGTCCTCTGACTACAAGTCAACTGCCCTAACCACTGGGCCACCACGATGAGCTATATGAGAGGCAAGAATAGACAGTATTATATTCTTAGTGACTGGCAATGCTGCGGGGATGTTTTGCTCGACAAAATTATTGTATGAATCATTATTGAATGGGTCGTTGTAAGTGGTGTCTTTGTTAGCTGTAGATGACGACACTAAACCTGTGTCGTGAGTGTCGTGAGTGTCGTGAGTGTCGTGAGTGTCGTGAGTGTCGTGAGTGTCGTGAGTGTCTTGAGTGTCTTGAGTGTCTTGAGTGTCTTGAGTGTCGTTAGTGTCGTTAGTGTCGTTAGTGTCGTTAGTGTCGTTAGTGTCGTTAGTGTCGTTAGTGTCGTTAGTGTCGTTAGTGTCGTTAGTGTCGTTAGAGTCGTTAGTGTCGTTAGTGTCGTTAGTGTCGTTAGTGTCGTTAGTGTCGTTAGTGTCGTTAGTGTCGTTAGTGTCGTTAGTGTCGTTAGTGTCGTTAGTGTCGTTAGTGTCGTTAGTGTCGTTAGTGTCGTTAGTGTCGTTAGTGTCGTTAGTGTCGTAAGTGTCGTAAGTGTCGTTAGTGTCGTTAGTGTCGTTAGTGTCGTTAGTGTCGTTAGTGTCGTTAGTGTCGTTAGTGTCGTTAGAGTCGTTAGAGTCGTTAGAGTCGTTAGAGTCGTTAGAGTCGTTAGAGTCGTTAGAGTCGTTAGAGGTGTTAGAGTCGTTAGAGTCGTTAGAGTCGTTAGAGTCGTTAGAGTCGTTAGAGTCGTTAGAGTCGTTAGAGTCGTTAGAGTCGTTAGAGTCGTTAGAGTCGTTAGAGTCGTTAGAGTCGTTAGAGTCGTTAGAGTCGTTAGAGTCGTTAGAGTCGTTAGAGTCGTTAGAGTCGTTAGAGTCGTTAGAGTCGTTAGAGTCGTTAGAGTCGTTAGAGTCGTTAGAGTCGTTAGAGTCGTTAGAGTCGTTAGAGTCGTTAGAGTCGTTAGAGTCGTTAGAGTCGTTAGAGTCGTTAGAGTCGTTAGAGTCGTTAGAGTCGTTAGAGTCGTTAGAGTCGTTAGAGTCGTTAGAGTCGTTCTCTGACTACAAGTCAACTGCCCTAACCACTGGGCCACCACGATGAGCTATATGAGAGGCAAGAATAGACAGTATTAAATTCTTAGTGACTGGCAATGCTGCGGGGATGTTTTGCTCGACAAAATTATTGTATGAATCATTATTGAATGGGTCGTTGTAAGTGGTGTCTTTGTAAGCTGTAGATGACGACACTAAACCCCTCAATATTTTTTTTTTGCTGTTAAAAATGTGGGATAATATGGAATATAATAGTAGAAACTGCACTGTATCTAACTAAATATGAGGAGGCGGAATTGGATTTAAAATCATTTATCACATTTTAAAGATAATTAATTTTTATGGTCTGAAATTGAAAATGTCCTGTCTTTGCTCATCGGTGCGCATCAGAAGATATCAGTGTCACTTTGAATGGGAAATTATATGAAATAATCAATGTCACCATTCTGAAAATTATGAAATTTTCAGAATATCTGGAATATATAATGATAATGCTGCTCCGCAATTATGGTGAAATTTGATAATAGATAAAGGTTTCAAATTGATCATTTCATACTTTAAATTGGAACTAATTCTTTCATTAAATAGCATTATGAAATATCATATACTATGTTTTGTATCTACAGATAAAGTATCAATCATAAATATGCATTATTTCTGGAATCATAAAAGAAAAATGGTTGATTACGCTGGTTGCAACTAGAGGTATATCGGGGTGTATCAGGACCATGGTGCCTTTTTAACCCTTTTCTTCCTTCTAACATTGGAGATAATTTTAGAACCATGGTGTGCTATATGCATTCTTAACATCAATGCATTTTCTTTTAATCTAACTGCATTATTTAATTAACAACAATATTCAGCAGAAATTGGAGAGCTGTGAATCAACCTTCCTTATAAATCCAAGATGGCGGACACTGTACGTTAGTGTCGTTAGTGTCGTTAGTGTCGTTAGTGTCGTTAGAGTCGTTAGAGTCGTAGTAGTCGTGAGAGTCGTGAGAGTCGTGAGAGTCGTGAGAGTCGTGAGAGTCGTGAGAGTCGTGAGAGTCGTGAGAGTCGTGAGAGTCGTGAGAGTCGTGAGAGTCGTGAGAGTCGTGAGAGTCGTGAGAGTCGTGAGAGTCGTGAGAGTCGTGAGAGTCGTGAGAGTCGTGAGAGTCGTGAGAGTCGTGAGAGTCGTGAGTGTCGTGAGTGTCGTGAGTGTCGTGAGTGTCGTGAGTGTCGTGAGTGTCGTGAGTGTCGTTAGTGTCGTTAGTGTCGTTAGTGTCGTTAGTGTCGTTAGTGTCGTTAGTGTCGTTAGTGTCGTTAGTGTCGTTAGTGTCGTTAGTGTCGTTAGTGTCGTTAGTGTCGTTAGTGTCGTTAGTGTCGTTAGTGTCGTTAGTGTCGTTAGTGTCGTTAGTGTCGTTAGTGTCGTTAGTGTCGTTAGTGTCGTTAGTGTCGTTAGTGTCGTTAGTGTCGTTAGTGTCGTTAGTGTCGTTAGTGTCGTTAGTGTCGTTAGTGTCGTTAGTGTCGTTAGTGTCGTTAGTGTCGTTAGTGTCGTTAGTGTCGTTAGTGTCGTTAGTGTCGTTAGTGTCGTTAGTGTCGTTAGTGTCGTTAGTGTCGTTAGTGTCGTTAGTGTCGTTAGTGTCGTTAGTGTCGTTAGTGTCGTTAGTGTCGTTAGTGTCGTTAGTGTCGTTAGTGTCGTTAGTGTCGTTAGTGTCGTTAGTGTCGTTAGTGTCGTTAGTGTCGTTAGTGTCGTTAGTGTCGTTAGTGTCGTTAGTGTCGTTAGTGTCGTTAGTGTCGTTAGTGTCGTTAGTGTCGTTAGTGTCGTTAGTGTCGTTAGTGTCGTTAGTGTCGTTAGTGTCGTTAGTGTCGTTAGTGTCGTTAGTGTCGTTAGTGTCGTTAGTGTCGTTAGTGTCGTTAGTGTCGTTAGTGTCGCTAGTGTCGCTAGTGTCGCTAGTGTCGCTAGTGTCGTTAGTGTCGCTAGTGTCGCTAGTGTCGCTAGTGTCGCTAGTGTCGCTAGTGTCGCTAGTGTCGCTAGTGTCGCTAGTGTCGCTAGTGTCGCTAGTGTCGTTAGTGTCGTTAGTGTCGTTAGTGTCGTTAGTGTCGTTAGTGTCGTAAGTGTCGTTAGTGTCGTTAGTGTCGTTAGTGTCGTTAGTGTCGTTAGTGTCGTTAGTGTCGTTAGTGTCGTTAGAGTCGTTAGAGTCGTGAGAGTCGTGAGAGTCGTGAGAGTCGTGAGAGTCGTGAGAGTCGTGAGAGTCGTGAGAGTCGTGAGAGTCGTGAGAGTCGTGAGAGTCGTGAGAGTCGTGAGAGTCGTGAGAGTCGTGAGAGTCGTGAGAGTCGTGAGAGTCGTGAGAGTCGTGAGAGTCGTGAGAGTCGTGAGAGTCGTGAATGTCGTGAGAGTCGTGAGAGTCGTGAGAGTCGTGAGAGTCGTGAGAGTCGTGAGAGTCGTGAGTCGTGAGAGTCGTGAGTCGTGAGAGTCGTGAGTCGTGAGAGTCGTGAGAGTCGTGAGAGTCGTGAGAGTCGTGAGAGTCGTGAGAGTCGTGAGGGTCGTGAGGGTCGTGAGGGTCGTGAGGGTCGTGAGGGTCGTGAGGGTCGTGAGGGTCGTGAGGGTCGTGAGGGTCGTGAGGGTCGTGAGGGTCGTGAGGGTCGTGAGGGTCGTGAGGGTCGTGAGGGTCGTGAGGGTCGTGAGGGTCGTGAGGGTCGTGAGGGTCGTGAGGGTCGTGAGGGTCGTGAGGGTCGTGAGGGTCGTGAGGGTCGTGAGGGTCGTGAGGGTCGTGAGGGTCGTGAGGGTCGTGAGGGTCGTGAGGGTCGTGAGGGTCGTGAGGGTCGTGAGGGTCGTGAGGGTCGTGAGGGTCGTGAGGGTCGTGAGGGTCGTGAGAGTCGTGAGAGTCGTGAGAGTCGTGAGAGTCGTGAGAGTCGTGAGAGTCGTGAGAGTCGTGAGAGTCGTGAGAGTCGTGAGAGTCGTGAGAGTCGTGAGAGTCGTGAGAGTCGTGAGAGTAATGGGAGTCGAGGGAGTCGAGGGAGTCGTGAGTGTCGTTAGTGTCGTTAGTGTCGTTAGTGTCGTCAGTGTCGTCAGTGTCGTCAGTGTCGTCAGTGTCGTCAGTGTCGTCAGTGTCGTCAGTGTCGTCAGTGTCGTCAGTGTCGTTAGTGTCGTTAGTGTCGTTAGTGTCGTGAGAGTCGTGAGAGTCGTGAGAGTCGTGAGAGTCGTGAGAGTCGTGAGAGTCGTGAGAGTCGTGAGAGTCGTGAGAGTCGTGAGAGTCGTGAGAGTCGTGAGAGTCGTGAGAGTCGTGAGAGTCGTGAGAGTCGTGAGAGTCGTGAGAGTCGTGAGAGTCGTGAGAGTCGTGAGAGTCGTGAGAGTCGTGAGAGTCGTGAGAGTCGTGAGAGTCGTAAAGTCGTGAGAGTCGTGAGAGTCGTGAGAGTCGTGAGAGTCGTGAGAGTCGTGAGAGTCGTGAGAGTCGTGAGAGTCGTGAGAGTCGTGAGAGTCGTGAGAGTCGTGAGAGTCGTGAGAGTCGTGAGAGTCGTGAGAGTCGTGAGAGTCGTGAGAGTCGTGAGAGTCGTGAGAGTCGTGAGAGTCGTGAGAGTCGTGAGAGTCGTGAGAGTCGTGAGAGTCGTTAGAGTCGTTAGAGTCGTTAGAGTCGTTAGAGTCGTTAGAGTCGTTAGAGTCGTTAGAGTCGTTAGAGTCGTTAGAGTCGTTAGAGTCGTTAGAGTCGTTAGAGTCGTTAGAGTCGTTAGAGTCGTTAGAGTCGTTAGAGTCGTTAGAGTCGTTAGAGTCGTTAGAGTCGTTAGAGTCGTTAGAGTCGTTAGAGTCGTTAGAGTCGTTAGAGTCGTTAGAGTCGTTAGAGTCGTTAGAGTCGTTAGAGTCGTTAGAGTCGTTAGAGTCGTTAGAGTCGTTAGAGTCGTTAGAGTCGTTAGAGTCGTTAGAGTCGTTAGAGTCGTTAGAGTCGTTAGAGTCGTTAGAGTCGTTAGAGTCGTTAGAGTCGTTAGAGTCGTTAGAGTCGTTAGAGTCGTTAGAGTCGTTAGAGTCGTTAGAGTCGTTAGAGTCGTTAGAGTCGTTAGAGTCGTTAGAGTCGTTAGAGTCGTTAGAGTCGTTAGAGTCGTTAGAGTCGTTAGAGTCGTTAGAGTCGTTAGAGTCGTTAGAGTCGTTAGAGTCGTTAGAGTCGTTAGAGTCGTTAGAGTCGTTAGAGTCGTTAGAGTCGTTAGAGTCGTTAGAGTCGTTAGAGTCGTTAGAGTCGTTAGAGTCGTTAGAGTCGTTAGAGTCGTTAGAGTCGTTAGAGTCGTTAGAGTCGTTAGAGTCGTTAGAGTCGTTAGAGTCGTTAGAGTCGTTCTCTGACTACAAGTCAACTGCCCTAACCACTGGGCCACCACGATGAGCTATATGAGAGGCAAGAATAGACAGTATTAAATTCTTAGTGACTGGCAATGCTGCGGGGATGTTTTGCTCGACAAAATTATTGTATGAATCATTATTGAATGGGTCGTTGTAAGTGGTGTCTTTGTAAGCTGTAGATGACGACACTAAACCCCTCAATATTTTTTTTTTGCTGTTAAAAATGTGGGATAATATGGAATATAATAGTAGAAACTGCACTGTATCTAACTAAATATGAGGAGGCGGAATTGGATTTAAAATCATTTATCACATTTTAAAGATAATTAATTTTTATGGTCTGAAATTGAAAATGTCCTGTCTTTGCTCATCGGTGCGCATCAGAAGATATCAGTGTCACTTTGAATGGGAAATTATATGAAATAATCAATGTCACCATTCTGAAAATTATGAAATTTTCAGAATATCTGGAATATATAATGATAATGCTGCTCCGCAATTATGGTGAAATTTGATAATAGATAAAGGTTTCAAATTGATCATTTCATACTTTAAATTGGAACTAATTCTTTCATTAAATAGCATTATGAAATATCATATACTATGTTTTGTATCTACAGATAAAGTATCAATCATAAATATGCATTATTTCTGGAATCATAAAAGAAAAATGGTTGATTACGCTGGTTGCAACTAGAGGTATATCGGGGTGTATCAGGACCATGGTGCCTTTTTAACCCTTTTCTTCCTTCTAACATTGGAGATAATTTTAGAACCATGGTGTGCTATATGCATTCTTAACATCAATGCATTTTCTTTTAATCTAACTGCATTATTTAATTAACAACAATATTCAGCAGAAATTGGAGAGCTGTGAATCAACCTTCCTTATAAATCCAAGATGGCGGACACTGTACGTTAGTGTCGTTAGTGTCGTTAGTGTCGTTAGTGTCGTTAGAGTCGTTAGAGTCGTAGTAGTCGTGAGAGTCGTGAGAGTCGTGAGAGTCGTGAGAGTCGTGAGAGTCGTGAGAGTCGTGAGAGTCGTGAGAGTCGTGAGAGTCGTGAGAGTCGTGAGAGTCGTGAGAGTCGTGAGAGTCGTGAGAGTCGTGAGAGTCGTGAGAGTCGTGAGAGTCGTGAGAGTCGTGAGAGTCGTGAGTGTCGTGAGTGTCGTGAGTGTCGTGAGTGTCGTGAGTGTCGTGAGTGTCGTGAGTGTCGTTAGTGTCGTTAGTGTCGTTAGTGTCGTTAGTGTCGTTAGTGTCGTTAGTGTCGTTAGTGTCGTTAGTGTCGTTAGTGTCGTTAGTGTCGTTAGTGTCGTTAGTGTCGTTAGTGTCGTTAGTGTCGTTAGTGTCGTTAGTGTCGTTAGTGTCGTTAGTGTCGTTAGTGTCGTTAGTGTCGTTAGTGTCGTTAGTGTCGTTAGTGTCGTTAGTGTCGTTAGTGTCGTTAGTGTCGTTAGTGTCGTTAGTGTCGTTAGTGTCGTTAGTGTCGTTAGTGTCGTTAGTGTCGTTAGTGTCGTTAGTGTCGTTAGTGTCGTTAGTGTCGTTAGTGTCGTTAGTGTCGTTAGTGTCGTTAGTGTCGTTAGTGTCGTTAGTGTCGTTAGTGTCGTTAGTGTCGTTAGTGTCGTTAGTGTCGTTAGTGTCGTTAGTGTCGTTAGTGTCGTTAGTGTCGTTAGTGTCGTTAGTGTCGTTAGTGTCGTTAGTGTCGTTAGTGTCGTTAGTGTCGTTAGTGTCGTTAGTGTCGTTAGTGTCGTTAGTGTCGTTAGTGTCGTTAGTGTCGTTAGTGTCGTTAGTGTCGTTAGTGTCGTTAGTGTCGTTAGTGTCGTTAGTGTCGTTAGTGTCGTTAGTGTCGTTAGTGTCGTTAGTGTCGTTAGTGTCGTTAGTGTCGTTAGTGTCGTTAGTGTCGTTAGTGTCGTTAGTGTCGTTAGTGTCGTTAGTGTCGTTAGTGTCGCTAGTGTCGCTAGTGTCGTTAGTGTCGTTAGTGTCGTTAGTGTCGCTAGTGTCGCTAGTGTCGCTAGTGTCGCTAGTGTCGCTAGTGTCGCTAGTGTCGCTAGTGTCGCTAGTGTCGTTAGTGTCGTTAGTGTCGTTAGTGTCGTTAGTGTCGTTAGTGTCGTTAGTGTCGTTAGTGTCGTTAGTGTCGTTAGTGTCGTTAGTGTCGTTAGTGTCGTTAGTGTCGTTAGTGTCGTTAGTGTCGTTAGTGTCGTTAGTGTCGTTAGAGTCGTTAGAGTCGTTAGAGTCGTTAGTGTCGTGAGAGTCGTGAGAGTCGTGAGAGTCGTGAGAGTCGTGAGAGTCGTGAGAGTCGTGAGAGTCGTGAGAGTCGTGAGAGTCGTGAGAGTCGTGAGAGTCGTGAGAGTCGTGAGAGTCGTGAATGTCGTGAATGTCGTGAGAGTCGTGAGAGTCGTGAGAGTCGTGAGAGTCGTGAGAGTCGTGAGAGTCGTGAGAGTCGTGAGTCGTGAGAGTCGTGAGTCGTGAGAGTCGTGAGAGTCGTGAGAGTCGTGAGAGTCGTGAGAGTCGTGAGAGTCGTGAGGGTCGTGAGGGTCGTGAGGGTCGTGAGGGTCGTGAGGGTCGTGAGGGTCGTGAGGGTCGTGAGGGTCGTGAGGGTCGTGAGGGTCGTGAGGGTCGTGAGGGTCGTGAGGGTCGTGAGGGTCGTGAGGGTCGTGAGGGTCGTGAGGGTCGTGAGGGTCGTGAGGGTCGTGAGGGTCGTGAGGGTCGTGAGAGTCGTGAGAGTCGTGAGAGTCGTGAGAGTCGTTAGAGTCGTGAGAGTCGTGAGAGTCGTGAGAGTCGTGAGAGTCGTGAGAGTCGTGAGAGTCGTGAGAGTCGTGAGAGTCGTGAGAGTCGTGAGAGTCGTGAGAGTAATGGGAGTCGAGGGAGTCGAGGGAGTCGTGAGTGTCGTTAGTGTCGTTAGTGTCGTTAGTGTCGTCAGTGTCGTCAGTGTCGTCAGTGTCGTCAGTGTCGTCAGTGTCGTCAGTGTCGTCAGTGTCGTCAGTGTCGTTAGTGTCGTTAGTGTCGTTAGTGTCGTTAGTGTCGTTAGTGTCGTTAGTGTCGTTAGTGTCGTGAGAGTCGTGAGAGTCGTGAGAGTCGTGAGAGTCGTGAGAGTCGTGAGAGTCGTGAGAGTCGTGAGAGTCGTGAGAGTCGTGAGAGTCGTGAGAGTCGTGAGAGTCGTGAGAGTCGTGAGAGTCGTGAGAGTCGTGAGAGTCGTGAGAGTCGTGAGAGTCGTGAGAGTCGTGAGAGTCGTGAGAGTCGTGAGAGTCGTGAGAGTCGTGAGAGTCGTGAGAGTCGTGAGAGTCGTGAGAGTCGTGAGAGTCGTGAGAGTCGTGAGAGTCGTGAGAGTCGTGAGAGTCGTGAGAGTCGTGAGAGTCGTGAGAGTCGTGAGAGTCGTGAGAGTCGTGAGAGTCGTGAGAGTCGTGAGAGTCGTGAGAGTCGTGAGAGTCGTGAGAGTCGTTAGAGTCGTTAGAGTCGTTAGAGTCGTTAGAGTCGTTAGAGTCGTTAGAGTCGTTAGAGTCGTTAGAGTCGTTAGAGTCGTTAGAGTCGTTAGAGTCGTTAGAGTCGTTAGAGTCGTTAGAGTCGTTAGAGTCGTTAGAGTCGTTAGAGTCGTTAGAGTCGTTAGAGTCGTTAGAGTCGTTAGAGTCGTTAGAGTCGTTAGAGTCGTTAGAGTCGTTAGAGTCGTTAGAGTCGTTAGAGTCGTTAGAGTCGTTAGAGTCGTTAGAGTCGTTAGAGTCGTTAGAGTCGTTAGAGTCGTTAGAGTCGTTAGAGTCGTTAGAGTCGTTAGAGTCGTTAGAGTCGTTAGAGTCGTTAGAGTCGTTAGAGTCGTTAGAGTCGTTAGAGTCGTTAGAGTCGTTAGAGTCGTTAGAGTCGTTAGAGTCGTTAGAGTCGTTAGAGTCGTTAGAGTCGTTAGAGTCGTTAGAGTCGTTCTCTGACTACAAGTCAACTGCCCTAACCACTGGGCCACCACGATGAGCTATATGAGAGGCAAGAATAGACAGTATTAAATTCTTAGTGACTGGCAATGCTGCGGGGATGTATTGCTCGACATAATTATTGTATGAATCATTATTGAATGGGTCGTTGTAAGTGGTGTCTTTGTAAGCTGTAGATGACGACACTAAACCCCTCAATATTTTTTTTTGCTGTTAAAAATGTGGGATAATATGGAATATGATAGTAGAAACTGCACTGTATCTAACTAAATATGAGGAGGCGGAATTGGCTTTAAAATCATTTATCACATTTTAAAGATAATTAATTTTTATGGTCTGAAATTGAAAATGTCCTGTCTTTGCTCATCGGTGCGCATCAGAAGATATCAGTGTCACTTTGAATGGGAAATCATATGAAATAATCAATGTCACCATTCTGAAAATTATGAAATTTTCAGAATATCTGGAATATATAATGATAATGCTGCTCCGCAATTATGGTGAAATTTGATAATAGATAAAGGTTTCAAATTGATCATTTCATACTTTAAATTGGAACTAATTCTTTCATTAAATAGCATTATGAAATATCATATACTATGTTTTGTATCTACAGATAAAGTATCAATCATAAATATGCATTATTTCTGGAATCATAAAAGAAAAATGGTTGATTACGCTGGTTGCAACTAGAGCTATATCGGGGTGTATCAGGACCATGGTGCCTTTTTAACCCTTTCCTTCCTTCTAACATTGGAGATAATTTTAGAACCATGGTGTGCTATATGCATTCTTAACATCAATGCATTTTCTTTTAATCTAACTGCATTATTTAATTAACAACAATATTCAGCAGAAATTGGAGAGCTGTGAATCAACCTTCCTTATAAATCCAAGATGGCGGACACTGTACGTTAGTGTCGTTAGTGTCGTTAGTGTCGTTAGTGTCGTTAGTGTCGTTAGTGTCGTTAGTGTCGTTAGTGTCGTTAGTGTCGTTAGTGTCGTTAGTGTCGTTAGTGTCGTTAGTGTCGTTAGAGTCGTGAGAGTCGTGAGAGTCGTGAGAGTCGTGAGAGTCGTGAGAGTCGTGAGAGTCGTGAGAGTCGTGAGAGTCGTTAGTGTCGTTAGTGTCGTGAGAGTCGTGAGAGTCGTGAGAGTCGTGAGAGTCGTGAGAGTCGTGAGAGTCGTGAGAGTCGTGAGAGTCGTGAGAGTCGTGAGAGTCGTGAGAGTCGTGAGAGTCGTGAGAGTCGTGAGAGTCGTGAGAGTCGTGAGAGTCGTGAGAGTCGTGAGAGTCGTGAGAGTCGTGAGAGTCGTGAGAGTCGTGAGAGTCGTGAGAGTCGTGAGAGTCGTGAGAGTCGTGAGAGTCGTGAGAGTCGTGAGAGTCGTGAGAGTCGTGAGAGTCGTGAGAGTCGTGAGAGTCGTGAGAGTCGTTAGAGTCGTGAGAGTCGTGAGAGTCGTGAGAGTCGTGAGAGTCGTTACAGTCGTTACAGTCGTTACAGTCGTTACAGTCGTTACAGTCGTAAGAGTCGTTAGAGTCGTTAGAGTCGTTAGAGTCGTTAGAGTCGTTAGAGTCGTTAGAGTCGTTAGAGTCGTTAGAGTCGTTAGTCGTTAGAGTCGTTAGAGTCGTTAGAGTCGTTAGAGTCGTTAGAGTCGTTAGAGTCGTTAGAGTCGTTAGAGTCGTTAGAGTCGTTAGAGTCGTTAGAGTCGTTAGAGTCGTTAGAGTCGTTAGAGTCGTTAGAGTCGTTAGAGTCGTTAGAGTCGTTAGAGTCGTTAGAGTCGTTAGAGTCGTTAGAGTCGTTAGAGTCGTTAGAGTCGTTAGAGTCGTTAGAGTCGTTAGAGTCGTTAGAGTCGTTAGAGTCGTTAGAGTCGTTAGAGTCGTTAGAGTCGTTAGAGTCGTTAGAGTCGTTAAAGTCGTTCTCTGACTACAAGTCAACTGCCCTAACCACTGGGCCACCACGATGAGCTATATGAGAGGCAAGAATAGACAGTATTAAATTCTTAGTGACTGGCAATGCTGCGGGGATGTTTTGCTCGACAAAATTATTGTATGAATCATTATTGAATGGGTCGTTGTAAGTGGTGTCTTTGTAAGCTGTAGATGACGACACTAAACCCCTCAATTTTTTTTTTTTGCTGTTAAAAATGTGGGATAATATGGAATATGATAGTAGAAACTGCACTGTATCTAACTAAATATGAGGAGGCGGAATTGGATTTAAAATCATTTATCACATTTTAAAGATAATTAATTTTTATGGTCTGAAATTGAAAATGTCCTGTCTTTGCTCATCGGTGCGCATCAGAAGATATCAGTGTCACTTTGAATGGGAAATTATATGAAATAATCAATGTCACCATTCTGAAAATTATGAAATTTTCAGAATATCTGGAATATATAATGATAATGCTGCTCCGCAATTATGGTGAAATTTGATAATAGATAAAGGTTTCAAATTGATCATTTCATACTTTAAATTGGAACTAATTCTTTCATTAAATAGCATTATGAAATATCATATACTATGTTTTGTATCTACAGATAAAGTATCAATCATAAATATGCATTATTTCTGGAATCATAAAAGAAAAATGGTTGATTACGCTGGTTGCAACTAGAGGTATATCGGGGTGTATCAGGACCATGGTGCCTTTTTAACCCTTTTCTTCCTTCTAACATTGGAGATAATTTTAGAACCATGGTGTGCTATATGCATTCTTAACATCAATGCATTTTCTTTTAATCTAACTGCATTATTTAATTAACAACAATATTCAGCAGAAATTGGAGAACTGTGAATCAACCTTCCTTATAAATCCAAGATGGCGGACACTGTACGTTAGTGTCGTTAGTGTCGTTAGTGTCGTTAGTGTCGTTAGTGTCGTTAGAGTCGTTAGAGTCGTAGTAGTCGTGAGAGTCGTGAGAGTCGTGAGAGTCGTGAGAGTCGTGAGAGTCGTGAGAGTCGTGAGAGTCGTGAGAGTCGTGAGAGTCGTGAGAGTCGTGAGAGTCGTGAGAGTCGTGAGAGTCGTGAGAGTCGTGAGAGTCGTGAGAGTCGTGAGAGTCGTGAGAGTCGTGAGAGTCGTGAGAGTCGTGAGTGTCGTGAGTGTCGTGAGTGTCGTGAGTGTCGTGAGTGTCGTGAGTGTCGTGAGTGTCGTGAGTGTCGTGAGAGTCGTGAGAGTCGTGAGAGTCGTGAGAGTCGTGAGAGTCTCGATAGTCGTTAGTGTCGTTAGTGTCGTTAGTGTCGTTAGTGTCGTTAGTGTCGTTAGTGTCGTTAGTGTCGTTAGTGTCGTTAGTGTCGTTAGTGTCGTTAGTGTCGTTAGTGTCGTTAGTGTCGTTAGTGTCGTTAGTGTCGTTAGTGTCGCTAGTGTCGTTAGTGTCGTTAGTGTCGTTAGTGTCGTTAGTGTCGTCCTCTGACTACAAGTCAACTGCCCTAACCACTGGGCCACCACGATGAGCTATATGAGAGGCAAGAATAGACAGTATTATATTCTTAGTGACTGGCAATGCTGCGGGGATGTTTTGCTCGACAAAATTATTGTATGAATCATTATTGAATGGGTCGTTGTAAGTGGTGTCTTTGTAAGCTGTAGATGACGACACTAAACCTGTGTCGTGAGTGTCGTGAGTGTCGTGAGTGTCGTGAGTGTCGTGAGTGTCGTGAGTGTCGTGAGTGTCTTGAGTGTCGTTAGTGTCGTTTGTGTCGTTTGTGTCGTTAGTGTCGTTAGTGTCGTTAGTGTCGTTAGTGTCGTTAGTGTCGTTAGTGTCGTTAGTGTCGTTAGTGTCGTTAGTGTCGTTAGTGTCGTTAGTGTCGTTAGTGTCGTTAGTGTCGTTAGTGTCGTTAGTGTCGTTAGTGTCGTTAGTGTCGTTAGTGTCGTTAGTGTCGTTAGTGTCGTTAGTGTCGTTAGTGTCGTTAGTGTCGTTAGTGTCGTTAGTGTCGTTAGTGTCGTTAGTGTCGTTAGTGTCGTTAGTGTCGTCCTCTGACTACAAGTCAACTGCCCTAACCACTGGGCCACCACGATGAGCTATATGAGAGGCAAGAATAGACAGTATTATATTCTTAGTGACTGGCAATGCTGCGGGGATGTTTTGCTCGACAAAATTATTGTATGAATCATTATTGAATGGGTCGTTGTAAGTGGTGTCTTTGTTAGCTGTAGATGACGACACTAAACCTGTGTCGTGAGTGTCGTGAGTGTCGTGAGTGTCGTGAGTGTCGTGAGTGTCGTGAGTGTCGTGAGTGTCTTGAGTGTCTTGAGTGTCTTGAGTGTCTTGAGTGTCTTGAGTGTCGTTAGTGTCGTTAGTGTCGTTAGTGTCGTTAGTGTCGTTAGTGTCGTTAGTGTCGTTAGTGTCGTTAGTGTCGTTAGTGTCGTTAGAGTCGTTAGTGTCGTTAGTGTCGTTAGTGTCGTTAGTGTCGTTAGTGTCGTTAGTGTCGTTAGTGTCGTTAGTGTCGTTAGTGTCGTTAGTGTCGTTAGTGTCGTTAGTGTCGTTAGTGTCGTTAGTGTCGTTAGTGTCGTAAGTGTCGTTAGTGTCGTTAGTGTCGTTAGTGTCGTTAGTGTCGTTAGTGTCGTTAGTGTCGTTAGTGTCGTTAGAGTCGTTAGAGTCGTTAGAGTCGTTAGAGTCGTTAGAGTCGTTAGAGTCGTTAGAGTCGTTAGAGGTGTTAGAGTCGTTAGAGTCGTTAGAGTCGTTAGAGTCGTTAGAGTCGTTAGAGTCGTTAGAGTCGTTAGAGTCGTTAGAGTCGTTAGAGTCGTTAGAGTCGTTAGAGTCGTTAGAGTCGTTAGAGTCGTTAGAGTCGTTAGAGTCGTTAGAGTCGTTAGAGTCGTTAGAGTCGTTAGAGTCGTTAGAGTCGTTAGAGTCGTTAGAGTCGTTAGAGTCGTTAGAGTCGTTAGAGTCGTTAGAGTCGTTAGAGTCGTTAGAGTCGTTAGAGTCGTTAGAGTCGTTAGAGTCGTTAGAGTCGTTAGAGTCGTTAGAGTCGTTAGAGTCGTTAGAGTCGTTAGAGTCGTTAGAGTCGTTAGAGTCGTTAGAGTCGTTAGAGTCGTTCTCTGACTACAAGTCAACTGCCCTAACCACTGGGCCACCACGATGAGCTATATGAGAGGCAAGAATAGACAGTATTAAATTCTTAGTGACTGGCAATGCTGCGGGGATGTTTTGCTCGACAAAATTATTGTATGAATCATTATTGAATGGGTCGTTGTAAGTGGTGTCTTTGTAAGCTGTAGATGACGACACTAAACCCCTCAATATTTTTTTTTTGCTGTGGGATAATATGGAATATAATAGTAGAAACTGCACTGTATCTAACTAAATATGAGGAGGCGGAATTGGATTTAAAATCATTTATCACATTTTAAAGATAATTAATTTTTATGGTCTGAAATTGAAAATGTCCTGTCTTTGCTCATCGGTGCGCATCAGAAGATATCAGTGTCACTTTGAATGGGAAATTATATGAAATAATCAATGTCACCATTCTGAAAATTATGAAATTTTCAGAATATCTGGAATATATAATGATAATGCTGCTCCGCAATTATGGTGAAATTTGATAATAGATAAAGGTTTCAAATTGATCATTTCATACTTTAAATTGGAACTAATTCTTTCATTAAATAGCATTATGAAATATCATATACTATGTTTTGTATCTACAGATAAAGTATCAATCATAAATATGCATTATTTCTGGAATCATAAAAGAAAAATGGTTGATTACGCTGGTTGCAACTAGAGGTATATCGGGGTGTATCAGGACCATGGTGCCTTTTTAACCCTTTTCTTCCTTCTAACATTGGAGATAATTTTAGAACCATGGTGTGCTATATGCATTCTTAACATCAATGCATTTTCTTTTAATCTAACTGCATTATTTAATTAACAACAATATTCAGCAGAAATTGGAGAGCTGTGAATCAACCTTCCTTATAAATCCAAGATGGCGGACACTGTACGTTAGTGTCGTTAGTGTCGTTAGTGTCGTTAGTGTCGTTAGAGTCGTTAGAGTCGTAGTAGTCGTGAGAGTCGTGAGAGTCGTGAGAGTCGTGAGAGTCGTGAGAGTCGTGAGAGTCGTGAGAGTCGTGAGAGTCGTGAGAGTCGTGAGAGTCGTGAGAGTCGTGAGAGTCGTGAGAGTCGTGAGAGTCGTGAGAGTCGTGAGAGTCGTGAGAGTCGTGAGAGTCGTGAGAGTCGTGAGAGTCGTGAGTGTCGTGAGTGTCGTGAGTGTCGTGAGTGTCGTGAGTGTCGTGAGTGTCGTGAGTGTCGTGAGTGTCGTGAGTGTCGTTAGTGTCGTTAGTGTCGTTAGTGTCGTTAGTGTCGTTAGTGTCGTTAGTGTCGTTAGTGTCGTTAGTGTCGTTAGTGTCGTTAGTGTCGTTAGTGTCGTTAGTGTCGTTAGTGTCGTTAGTGTCGTTAGTGTCGTTAGTGTCGTTAGTGTCGTTAGTGTCGTTAGTGTCGTTAGTGTCGTTAGTGTCGTTAGTGTCGTTAGTGTCGTTAGTGTCGTTAGTGTCGTTAGTGTCGTTAGTGTCGTTAGTGTCGTTAGTGTCGTTAGTGTCGTTAGTGTCGTTAGTGTCGTTAGTGTCGTTAGTGTCGTTAGTGTCGTTAGTGTCGTTAGTGTCGTTAGTGTCGTTAGTGTCGTTAGTGTCGTTAGTGTCGTTAGTGTCGTTAGTGTCGTTAGTGTCGTTAGTGTCGTTAGTGTCGTTAGTGTCGTTAGTGTCGTTAGTGTCGTTAGTGTCGTTAGTGTCGTTAGTGTCGTTAGTGTCGTTAGTGTCGTTAGTGTCGTTAGTGTCGTTAGTGTCGTTAGTGTCGTTAGTGTCGTTAGTGTCGTTAGTGTCGTTAGTGTCGTTAGTGTCGTTAGTGTCGTTAGTGTCGTTAGTGTCGTTAGTGTCGTTAGTGTCGTTAGTGTCGTTAGTGTCGTTAGTGTCGTTAGTGTCGTTAGTGTCGTTAGTGTCGTTAGTGTCGTTAGTGTCGTTAGTGTCGTTAGTGTCGTTAGTGTCGTTAGTGTCGTTAGTGTCGTTAGTGTCGTTAGTGTCGTTAGTGTCGTTAGTGTCGTTAGTGTCGTTAGTGTCGTTAGTGTCGTTAGTGTCGCTAGTGTCGCTAGTGTCGCTAGTGTCGCTAGTGTCGTTAGTGTCGCTAGTGTCGCTAGTGTCGCTAGTGTCGCTAGTGTCGCTAGTGTCGCTAGTGTCGCTAGTGTCGCTAGTGTCGCTAGTGTCGTTAGTGTCGTTAGTGTCGTTAGTGTCGTTAGTGTCGTTAGTGTCGTTAGTGTCGTTAGTGTCGTTAGTGTCGTTAGTGTCGTTAGTGTCGTTAGTGTCGTTAGTGTCGTTAGTGTCGTTAGTGTCGTTAGAGTCGTTAGAGTCGTTAGAGTCGTTAGTGTCGTGAGAGTCGTGAGAGTCGTGAGAGTCGTGAGAGTCGTGAGAGTCGTGAGAGTCGTGAGAGTCGTGAGAGTCGTGAGAGTCGTGAGAGTCGTGAGAGTCGTGAGAGTCGTGAGAGTCGTGAGAGTCGTGAGAGTCGTGAGAGTCGTGAGAGTCGTGAATGTCGTGAATGTCGTGAGAGTCGTGAGAGTCGTGAGAGTCGTGAGAGTCGTGAGAGTCGTGAGAGTCGTGAGAGTCGTGAGAGTCGTGAGAGTCGTGAGTCGTGAGTCGTGAGTCGTGAGAGTCGTGAGAGTCGTGAGAGTCGTGAGAGTCGTGAGAGTCGTGAGGGTCGTGAGGGTCGTGAGGGTCGTGAGGGTCGTGAGGGTCGTGAGGGTCGTGAGGGTCGTGAGGGTCGTGAGGGTCGTGAGGGTCGTGAGGGTCGTGAGGGTCGTGAGGGTCGTGAGGGTCGTGAGGGTCGTGAGGGTCGTGAGGGTCGTGAGGGTCGTGAGGGTCGTGAGGGTCGTGAGGGTCGTGAGAGTCGTGAGAGTCGTGAGAGTCGTGAGAGTCGTGAGAGTCGTGAGAGTCGTGAGAGTCGTGAGAGTCGTGAGAGTCGTGAGAGTCGTGAGAGTCGTGAGAGTCGTGAGAGTCGTGAGAGTCGTGAGAGTAATGGGAGTCGAGGGAGTCGAGGGAGTCGTGAGTGTCGTTAGTGTCGTTAGTGTCGTTAGTGTCGTCAGTGTCGTCAGTGTCGTCAGTGTCGTCAGTGTCGTCAGTGTCGTCAGTGTCGT
The DNA here is from genome assembly GCA_950022655.1 of Alentia gelatinosa. NCBI lineage: Eukaryota > Metazoa > Annelida > Polychaeta > Phyllodocida > Polynoidae > Alentia > Alentia gelatinosa. Next base: position 21,052,742 of record OX465584.1, on the reverse strand, counting down.
CAGTGTCGTCAGTGTCGTCAGTGTCGTCAGTGTCGTCAGTGTCGTCAGTGTCGTTAGTGTCGTTAGTGTCGTTAGTGTCGTTAGTGTCGTGAGAGTCGTGAGAGTCGTGAGAGTCGTGAGAGTCGTGAGAGTCGTGAGAGTCGTGAGAGTCGTGAGAGTCGTGAGAGTCGTGAGAGTCGTGAGAGTCGTGAGAGTCGTGAGAGTCGTGAGAGTCGTGAGAGTCGTGAGAGTCGTGAGAGTCGTGAGAGTCGTGAGAGTCGTGAGAGTCGTGAGAGTCGTGAGAGTCGTAAAGTCGTGAGAGTCGTGAGAGTCGTGAGAGTCGTGAGAGTCGTGAGAGTCGTGAGAGTCGTGAGAGTCGTGAGAGTCGTGAGAGTCGTGAGAGTCGTGAGAGTCGTGAGAGTCGTGAGAGTCGTGAGAGTCGTGAGAGTCGTGAGAGTCGTGAGAGTCGTGAGAGTCGTGAGAGTCGTTAGAGTCGTTAGAGTCGTTAGAGTCGTTAGAGTCGTTAGAGTCGTTAGAGTCGTTAGAGTCGTTAGAGTCGTTAGAGTCGTTAGAGTCGTTAGAGTCGTTAGAGTCGTTAGAGTCGTTAGAGTCGTTAGAGTCGTTAGAGTCGTTAGAGTCGTGAGAGTCGTGAGAGTCGTGAGAGTCGTGAGAGTCGTGAGAGTCGTGAGAGTCGTGAGAGTCGTGAGAGTCGTGAGAGTCGTGAGAGTCGTGAGAGTCGTTAGAGTCGTTAGAGTCGTTAGAGTCGTTAGAGTCGTTAGAGTCGTTAGAGTCGTTAGAGTCGTTAGAGTCGTTAGAGTCGTTAGAGTCGTTAGAGTCGTTAGAGTCGTTAGAGTCGTTAGAGTCGTTAGAGTCGTTAGAGTCGTTAGAGTCGTTAGAGTCGTTAGAGTCGTTAGAGTCGTTAGAGTCGTTAGAGTCGTTAGAGTCGTTAGAGTCGTTAGAGTCGTTAGAGTCGTTAGAGTCGTTAGAGTCGTTAGAGTCGTTAGAGTCGTTAGAGTCGTTAGAGTCGTTAGAGTCGTTAGAGTCGTTAGAGTCGTTAGAGTCGTTAGAGTCGTTAGAGTCGTTAGAGTCGTTAGAGTCGTTAGAGTCGTTAGAGTCGTTAGAGTCGTTAGAGTCGTTAGAGTCGTTAGAGTCGTTAGAGTCGTTAGAGTCGTTAGAGTCGTTAGAGTCGTTAGAGTCGTTAGAGTCGTTAGAGTCGTTAGAGTCGTTAGAGTCGTTAGAGTCGTTAGAGTCGTTAGAGTCGTTAGAGTCGTTAGAGTCGTTAGAGTCGTTAGAGTCGTTAGAGTCGTTAGAGTCGTTAGAGTCGTTAGAGTCGTTAGAGTCGTTAGAGTCGTTAGAGTCGTTAGAGTCGTTAGAGTCGTTAGAGTCGTTAGAGTCGTTAGAGTCGTTAGAGTCGTTAGAGTCGTTAGAGTCGTTAGAGTCGTTAGAGTCGTTAGAGTCGTTAGAGTCGTTAGAGTCGTTAGAGTCGTTAGAGTCGTTAGAGTCGTTAGAGTCGTTCTCTGACTACAAGTCAACTGCCCTAACCACTGGGCCACCACGATGAGCTATATGAGAGGCAAGAATAGACAGTATTAAATTCTTAGTGACTGGCAATGCTGCGGGGATGTATTGCTCGACATAATTATTGTATGAATCATTATTGAATGGGTCGTTGTAAGTGGTGTCTTTGTAAGCTGTAGATGACGACACTAAACCCCTCAATATTTTTTTTTGCTGTTAAAAATGTGGGATAATATGGAATATGATAGTAGAAACTGCACTGTATCTAACTAAATATGAGGAGGCGGAATTGGCTTTAAAATCATTTATCACATTTTAAAGATAATTAATTTTTATGGTCTGAAATTGAAAATGTCCTGTCTTTGCTCATCGGTGCGCATCAGAAGATATCAGTGTCACTTTGAATGGGAAATCATATGAAATAATCAATGTCACCATTCTGAAAATTATGAAATTTTCTGAATATCTGGAATATATAATGATAATGCTGCTCCGCAATTATGGTGAAATTTGATAATAGATAAAGGTTTCAAATTGATCATTTCATACTTTAAATTGGAACTAATTCTTTCATTAAATAGCATTATGAAATATCATATACTATGTTTTGTATCTACAGATAAAGTATCAATCATAAATATGCATTATTTCTGGAATCATAAAAGAAAAATGGTTGATTACGCTGGTTGCAACTAGAGCTATATCGGGGTGTATCAGGACCATGGTGCCTTTTTAACCCTTTCCTTCCTTCTAACATTGGAGATAATTTTAGAACCATGGTGTGCTATATGCATTCATAACATCAATGCATTTTCTTTTAATCTAACTGCATTATTTAATTAACAACAATATTCAGCAGAAATTGGAGAGCTGTGAATCAACCTTCCTTATAAATCCAAGATGGCGGACACTGTACGTTAGTGTCGTTAGTGTCGTTAGTGTCGTTAGTGTCGTTAGTGTCGTTAGTGTCGTTAGTGTCGTTAGTGTTGTTAGTGTCGTTAGAGTCGTTAGAGTCGTAAGAGTCGTTAGAGTCGTAGTAGTCGTTAGTGTCGTGAGAGTCGTGAGAGTCGTGAGAGTCGTGAGAGTCGTGAGAGTCGTGAGAGTCGTGAGAGTCGTGAGAGTCGTGAGAGTCGTTCGAGTCGTTCGAGTCGTTCGAGTCGTTCGAGTCGTTCGAGTCGTTCGAGTCGTTCGAGTCGTTCGAGTCGTTCGAGTCGTTCGAGTCGTTCGAGTCGTTCGAGTCGTGCGAGTCGTGCGAGTCGTGCGAGTCGTGCGAGTCGTGCGAGTCGTGCGAGTCGTGCGAGTCGTGCGAGTCGTGCGAGTCGTGCGAGTCGTGCGAGTCGTGCGAGTCGTGCGAGTCGTGCGAGTCGTGCGAGTCGTGCGAGTCGTGCGAGTCGTGCGAGTCGTGCGAGTCGTGCGAGTCGTGCGAGTCGTGCGAGTCGTGCGAGTCGTGCGAGTCGTGCGAGTCGTGCGAGTCGTGCGAGTCGTGCGAGTCGTGCGAGTCGTGCGAGTCGTGCGAGTCGTGCGAGTCGTGCGAGTCGTGCGAGTCGTGAGAGTCGTGAGAGTCGTGAGAGTCGTGAGAGTCGTGAGAGTCGTGAGAGTCGTGAGAGTCGTGAGAGTCGTGAGAGTCGTGAGAGTCGTGAGAGTCGTGAGAGTCGTGAGAGTCGTGAGAGTCGTGAGAGTCGTGAGAGTCGTGAGAGTCGTGAGAGTCGTGAGAGTCGTGAGAGTCGTGAGAGTCGTGAGAGTCGTGAGAGTCGTGAGAGTCGTGAGAGTCGTGAGAGTCGTGAGAGTCGTGAGAGTCGTGAGAGTCGTGAGAGTCGTGAGAGTCGTGAGAGTCGTGAGAGTCGTGAGAGTCGTGAGAGTCGTGAGAGTCGTGAGAGTCGTGAGAGTCGTGAGAGTCGTGAGAGTCGTGAGAGTCGTGAGAGTCGTGAGAGTCGTGAGAGTCGTGAGAGTCGTGAGAGTCGTGAGAGTCGTGAGAGTCGTGAGAGTCGTGAGAGTCGTGAGAGTCGTGAGTGTCGTGAGTGTCGTGAGTGTCGTGAGTGTCGTGAGTGTCGTGAGTGTCGTGAGTGTCGTGAGTGTCGTGAGTGTCGTGAGTGTCGTGAGTGTCGTGAGTGTCGTGAGTGTCGTGAGTGTCGTGAGTGTCGTGAGTGTCGTGAGTGTCGTGAGTGTCGTGAGTGTCGTGAGTGTCGTGAGTGTCGTGAGTGTCGTGAGTGTCGTGAGTGTCGTGAGAGTCGTGAGAGTCGTGAGAGTCGTGAGTGTCGTGAGTGTCGTGAGTGTCGTGAGTGTCGTGAGTGTCGTGAGTGTCGTGAGTGTCGTGAGTGTCGTGAGTGTCGTGAGTGTCGTGAGTGTCGTGAGTGTCGTGAGTGTCGTGAGTGTCGTGAGTGTCGTGAGTGTCGTGAGTGTCGTGAGTGTCGTGAGTGTCGTGAGTGTCGTGAGTGTCGTGAGTGTCGTGAGTGTCGTGAGTGTCGTGAGTGTCGTGAGAGTCGTGAGAGTCGTGAGAGTCGTGAGAGTCGTGAGAGTCGTGAGAGTCGTGAGAGTCGTGAGAGTCGTGAGAGTCGTGAGAGTCGTTAGGGTCGTTAGGGTCGTTAGGGTCGTTAGGGTCGTTAGGGTCGTTAGGGTCGTTAGGGTCGTTAGGGTCGTTAGGGTCGTTAGGGTCGTTAGGGTCGTTAGGGTCGTTAGGGTCGTTAGGGTCGTTAGGGTCGTTAGGGTCGTTAGGGTCGTTAGGGTCGTTAGGGTCGTTAGGGTCGTTAGGGTCGTTAGGGTCGTTAGGGTCGTTAGAGTCGTTAGAGTCGTTAGAGTCGTTAGAGTCGTTAGAGTCGTTAGAGTCGTTCTCTGACTACAAGTCAACTGCCCTAACCACTGGGCCACCACGATGAGCTATATGAGAGGCAAGAATAGACAGTATTAAATTCTTAGTGACTGGCAATGCTGCGGGGATGTTTTGCTCGACAAAATTATTGTATGAATCATTATTGAATGGGTCGTTGTAAGTGGTGTCTTTGTAAGCTGTAGATGACGACACTAAATCCCTCAATTTTTTTTTTGCTGTTAAAAATGTGGGATAATATGGAATATGATAGTAGAAACTTCACTGTATCTAACTAAATATGAGGAGGCGGAATTGGCTTTAAAATCATTTATCACATTTTAAAGAAAATTAATTTTTATGGTCTGAAATTGAAAATGTCCTGTCTTTGCTCATCGGTGCGCATCAGAAGATATCAGTGTCACTTTGAATGGGAAATCATATGAAATAATCAATGTCACCATTCTGAAAATTATGAAATTTTCTGAATATCTGGAATATATAATGATAATGCTGCTCCGCAATTATGGTGAAATTTGATAATAGATAAAGGTTTCAAATTGATCATTTCATACTTTAAATTGGAACTAATTTTTTCATTAAATAGCATTATGAAATATCATATACTATGTTTTGTATCTACAGATAAATTTTCAATCATAAATATGCATTATTTCTGGAATCATAAAAGAAAAATGGTTGATTACGCTGGTTGCAACTAGAGCTATATCGGGGTGTATCAGGACCATGGTGCCTTTTTAACCCTTTCCTTCCTTCTAACATTGGAGATAATTTTAGAACCATGTTGTGCTATATGCATTCTTAACATCAATGCATTTTCTTTTAATCTAACTGCATTATTTGATTAACAACAATATTCAGCAGAAATTGGAGAGCTGTGAATCAACCTTCCTTATAAATCCAAGATGGCGGACACTGTACGTTAGTGTCGTTAGTGTCGTTAGTGTCGTTAGTGTCGTTAGTGTCGTTAGTGTCGTTAGTGTCGTTAGTGTCGTTAGTGTCGTTAGTGTCGTTAGTGTCGTTAGTGTCGTTAGAGTCGTTAGAGTCGTTAGAGTCGTAGTAGTCGTGAGAGTCGTGAGAGTCGTGAGAGTCGTGAGAGTCGTGAAAGTCGTGAGAGTCGTGAGAGTCGTGAGAGTCGTGAGAGTCGTTAGAGTCGCTAGAGTCGTGAGAGTCGTGAGAGTCGTGAGAGTCGTGAGAGTCGTGAGAGTCGTGAGAGTCGTGAGAGTCGTGAGAGTCGTGAGAGTCGTGAGAGTCGTGAGAGTCGTGAGAGTCGTGAGAGTCGTGAGAGTCGTGAGAGTCGTGAGAGTCGTGAGAGTCGTGAGAGTCGTGAGAGTCGTGAGAGTCGTGAGAGTCGTGAGAGTCGTGAGAGTCGTGAGAGTCGTGAGAGTCGTGAGAGTCGTGAGAGTCGTGAGAGTCGTGAGAGTCGTGAGAGTCGTGAGAGTCGTGAGAGTCGTGAGAGTCGTGAGAGTCGTGAGAGTCGTGAGAGTCGTGAGAGTCGTGAGAGTCGTGAGAGTCGTGAGAGTCGTGAGAGTCGTGAGAGTCGTGAGAGTCGTGAGAGTCGTGAGAGTCGTTAGAGTCGTTAGAGTCGTTAGAGTCGTTAGAGTCGTTAGAGTCGTTAGAGTCGTTAGAGTCGTTAGAGTCGTTAGAGTCGTTAGAGTCGTTAGAGTCGTTAGAGTCGTTAGAGTCGTTAGAGTCGTTAGAGTCGTTAGAGTCGTTAGAGTCGTTAGAGTCGTTAGAGTCGTTAGAGTCGTTAGAGTCGTTAGAGTCGTTAGAGTCGTTAGAGTCGTTAGAGTCGTTAGAGTCGTTAGAGTCGTTAGAGTCGTTAGAGTCGTTAGAGTCGTTAGAGTCGTTAGAGTCGTTAGAGTCGTTAGAGTCGTTAGAGTCGTTAGAGTCGTTAGAGTCGTTAGAGTCGTTCTCTGACTACAAGTCAACTGCCCTAACCACTGGGCCATCACGATGAGCTATATGAGAGGCAAGAATAGACAGTATTAAATTCTTAGTGACTGGCAATGCTGCGGGGATGTTTTGCTCGACAAAATTATTGTATGAATCATTATTGAATGGGTCGTTGTAAGTGGTGTCTTTGTAAGCTGTAGATGACGACACTAAACCCCTCAATATTTCTTTTTTGCTGTTAAAAATGTGGGATAATATGGAATATGATAGTAGAAACTGCACTGTATCTAACTAAATATGAGGAGGCGGAATTGGATTTAAAATCATTTATCACATTTTAAAGATAATTAATTTTTATGGTTTGAAATTGAAAATGTCCTGTCTTTGCTCATTGGTGCGCATCAGAAGATATCAGTGTCACTTTGAATGGGAAATCATATGAAATAATCAATGTCACCATTCTGAAAATTATGAAATTTTCTGAATATCTGGAATATATATTGATAATGCTGCTCCGCAATTATGGTGAAATTTGATAATAGATAAAGGTTTCAAATTGATCATTTCATACTTTAAATTGGAACTAATTCTTTCATTAAATAGCATTATGAAATATCATATACTATGTTTTGTATCTACAGATAAATTTTCAATCATAAATATGCATTATTTCTAGAATCATAAAAGAAAAATGGTTGATTACGCTGGTTGCAACTAGAGCTATATCGGGGTGTATCAGGACCATGGTGCCTTTTTAACCCTTTTCTTCCTTCTAACATTGGAGATAATTTTAGAACCATGGTGTGCTATATGCATTCTTAACATCAATGCATTTTCTTTTAATCTAACTGCATTATTTGATTAACAACAATATTCAGCAGAAATTGGAGAGCTGTGAATCAACCTTCCTTATAAATCCAAGATGGCGGACACTGTACGTTAGTGTCGTTAGTGTCGTTAGTGTCGTTAGTGTCGTTAGTGTCGTTAGTGTCGTTAGTGTCGTTAGTGTCGTTAGTGTCGTTAGTGTCGTTAGTGTCGTTAGTGTCGTTAGTGTCGTTAGTGTCGTTAGTGTCGTTAGAGTCGTTAGAGTCGTTAGTGTCGTTAGAGTCGTGAGAGTCGTGAGAGTCGTGAGAGTCGTGAGAGTCGTGAGAGTCGTGAGAGTCGTGAGAGTCGTGAGAGTCGTGAGAGTCGTGAGAGTCGTGAGAGTCGTGAGAGTCGTGAGAGTCGTGAGAGTCGTGAGAGTCGTGAGAGTCGTGAGAGTCGTGAGAGTCGTGAGAGTCGTGAGAGTCGTGAGAGTCGTGAGAGTCGTGAGAGTCGTGAGAGTCGTGAGAGTCGTGAGAGTCGTGAGAGTCGTGAGAGTCGTGAGAGTCGTGAGAGTCGTGAGAGTCGTGAGAGTCGTGAGAGTCGTGAGAGTCGTGAGAGTCGTGAGAGTCGTGAGAGTCGTGAGAGTCGTGAGAGTCGTGAGAGTCGTGAGAGTCGTGAGAGTCGTGAGAGTCGTGAGAGTCGTGAGAGTCGTGAGAGTCGTGAGAGTCGTGAGAGTCGTGAGAGTCGTGAGAGTCGTGAGAGTCGTGAGAGTCGTGAGAGTCGTGAGAGTCGTGAGAGTCGTGAGAGTCGTGAGAGTCGTGAGAGTCGTGAGAGTCGTGAGAGTCGTGAGAGTCGTGAGAGTCGTGAGAGTCGTGAGAGTCGTGAGAGTCGTGAGAGTCGTGAGAGTCGTGAGAGTCGTGAGAGTCGTGAGAGTCGTGAGAGTCGTTAGAGTCGTTAGAGTCGTTAGAGTCGTTAGAGTCGTTAGAGTCGTTAGAGTCGTTAGAGTCGTTAGAGTCGTTAGAGTCGTTAGTGTCGTTAGAGTCGTTAGAGTCGTTAGAGTCGTTAGAGTCGTTAGAGTCGTTAGAGTCGTTAGAGTCGTTAGAGTCGTTAGAGTCGTTAGAGTCGTTAGAGTCGTTAGAGTCGTTAGAGTCGTTAGAGTCGTTAGAGTCGTTAGAGTCGTTAGAGTCGTTAGAGTCGTTAGAGTCGTTAGAGTCGTTAGAGTCGTTAGAGTCGTTAGAGTCGTTAGAGTCGTTAGAGTCGTTAGAGTCGTTAGAGTCGTTAGAGTCGTTCTCTGACTACAAGTCAACTGCCCTAACCACTGGGCCACCACGATGAGCTATATGAGAGGCAAGAATAGACAGTATTAAATTCTTAGTGACTGGCAATGCTGCGGGGATGTTTTGCTCGACAAAATTATTGTATGAATCATTATTGAATGGGTCGTTGTAAGTGGTGTCTTTGTAAGCTGTAGATGACGACACTAAATCCCTCAATTTTTTTTTTGCTGTTAAAAATGTGGGATAATATGGAATATGATAGTAGAAACTTCACTGTATCTAACTAAATATGAGGAGGCGGAATTGGCTTTAAAATCATTTATCACATTTTAAAGATAATTAATTTTTATGGTCTGAAATTGAAAATGTCCTGTCTTTGCTCATCGGTGCGCATCAGAAGATATCAGTGTCACTTTGAATGGGAAATCATATGAAATAATCAATGTCACCATTCTGAAAATTATGAAATTTTCTGAATATCTGGAATATATAATGATAATGCTGCTCTGCAATTATGGTGAAATTTGATAATAGATAAAGGTTTCAAATTGATCATTTCATACTTTAAATTGGAACTAATTTTTTCATTAAATAGCATTATGAAATATCATATACTATGTTTTGTATCTACAGATAAATTTTCAATCATAAATATGCATTATTTCTGGAATCATAAAAGAAAAATGGTTGATTACGCTGGTTGCAACTAGAGCTATATCGGGGTGTATCAGGACCATGGTGCCTTTTTAACCCTTTCCTTCCTTCTAACATTGGAGATAATTTTAGAACCATGGTGTGCTATATGCATTCTTAACATCAATGCATTTTCTTTTAATCTAACTGCATTATTTGATTAACAACAATATTCAGCAGAAATTGGAGAGCTGTGAATCAACCTTCCTTATAAATCCAAGATGGCGGACACTGTACGTTAGTGTCGTTAGTGTCGTTAGTGTCGTTAGTGTCGTTAGTGTCGTTAGTGTCGTTAGTGTCGTTAGTGTCGTTAGTGTCGTTAGTGTCGTTAGTGTCGTTAGAGTCGTTAGAGTCGTTAGAGTCGTAGTAGTCGTGAGAGTCGTGAGAGTCGTGAGAGTCGTGAGAGTCGTGAGAGTCGTGAGAGTCGTGAGAGTCGTGAGAGTCGTGAGAGTCGTGAGAGTCGCGAGAGTCGCGAGAGTCGCGAGAGTCGCGAGAGTCGCGAGAGTCGCGAGAGTCGCGAGAGTCGTGAGAGTCGTGAGAGTCGTGAGAGTCGTGAGAGTCGTGAGAGTCGTGAGAGTCGTGAGAGTCGTGAGAGTCGTGAGAGTCGTGAGAGTCGTGAGAGTCGTGAGAGTCGTGAGAGTCGTTAGAGTCGTTAGAGTCGTTAGAGTCGTTAGAGTCGTTAGAGTCGTTAGAGTCGTTAGAGTCGTTAGAGTCGTTAGAGTCGTTAGAGTCGTTAGAGTCGTTAGAGTCGTTAGAGTCGTTAGAGTCGTTAGAGTCGTTAGAGTCGTTAGAGTCGTTAGAGTCGTTAGAGTCGTTAGAGTCGTTAGAGTCGTTAGAGTCGTTAGAGTCGTTAGAGTCGTTAGAGTCGTTAGAGTCGTTCTCTGACTACAAGTCAACTGCCCTAACCACTGGGCCATCACGATGAGCTATATGAGAGGCAAGAATAGACAGTATTAAATTCTTAGTGACTGGCAATGCTGCGGGGATGTTTTGCTCGACAAAATTATTGTATGAATCATTATTGAATGGGTCGTTGTAAGTGGTGTCTTTGTAAGCTGTAGATGACGACACTAAACCCCTCAATATTTCTTTTTTGCTGTTAAAAATGTGGGATAATATGGAATATGATAGTAGAAACTGCACTGTATCTAACTAAATATGAGGAGGCGGAATTGGATTTAAAATCATTTATCACATTTTAAAGATAATTAATTTTTATGGTTTGAAATTGAAAATGTCCTGTCTTTGCTCATTGGTGCGCATCAGAAGATATCAGTGTCACTTTGAATGGGAAATCATATGAAATAATCAATGTCACCATTCTGAAAATTATGAAATTTTCTGAATATCTGGAATATATATTGATAATGCTGCTCCGCAATTATGGTGAAATTTGATAATAGATAAAGGTTTCAAATTGATCATTTCATACTTTAAATTGGAACTAATTCTTTCATTAAATAGCATTATGAAATATCATATACTATGTTTTGTATCTACAGATAAATTTTCAATCATAAATATGCATTATTTCTAGAATCATAAAAGAAAAATGGTTGATTACGCTGGTTGCAACTAGAGCTATATCGGGGTGTATCAGGACCATGGTGCCTTTTTAACCCTTTTCTTCCTTCTAACATTGGAGATAATTTTAGAACCATGGTGTGCTATATGCATTCTTAACATCAATGCATTTTCTTTTAATCTAACTGCATTATTTGATTAACAACAATATTCAGCAGAAATTGGAGAGCTGTGAATCAACCTTCCTTATAAATCCAAGATGGCGGACACTGTACGTTAGTGTCGTTAGTGTCGTTAGTGTCGTTAGTGTCGTTAGTGTCGTTAGTGTCGTTAGTGTCGTTAGTGTCGTTAGTGTCGTTAGTGTCGTTAGTGTCGTTAGTGTCGTTAGTGTCGTTAGTGTCGTTAGTGTCGTTAGTGTCGTTAGTGTCGTTAGTGTCGTTAGTGTCGTTAGTGTCGTTAGTGTCGTTAGAGTCGTTAGAGTCGTTAGTGTCGTTAGAGTCGTGAGAGTCGTGAGAGTCGTGAGAGTCGTGAGAGTCGTGAGAGTCGTGAGAGTCGTGAGAGTCGTGAGAGTCGTGAGAGTCGTGAGAGTCGTGAGAGTCGTGAGAGTCGTGAACGTCGTGAGAGTCGTGAGAGTCGTGAGAGACGTGAGAGTCGTGAGAGTCGTGAGAGTCGTGAGAGTCGTGAGAGTCGTGAGAGTCGTGAGAGTCGTGAGAGTCGTGAGAGTCGTGAGAGTCGTGAGAGTCGTGAGAGTCGTGAGAGTCGTGAGAGTCGTGAGAGTCGTGAGAGTCGTGAGAGTCGTGAGAGTCGTGAGAGTCGTGAGAGTCGTGAGAGTCGTGAGAGTCGTGAGAGTCGTGAGAGTCGTGAGAGTCGTGAGAGTCGTGAGAGTCGTGAGAGTCGTGAGAGTCGTGAGAGTCGTGAGAGTCGTGAGAGTCGTGAGAGTCGTGAGAGTCGTGAGAGTCGTGAGAGTCGTGAGAGTCGTGAGAGTCGTGAGAGTCGTGAGAGTCGTTAGAGTCGTTAGAGTCGTTAGAGTCGTTAGAGTCGTTAGAGTCGTTAGAGTCGTTAGAGTCGTTAGAGTCGTTAGAGTCGTTAGAGTCGTTAGAGTCGTTAGAGTCGTTAGAGTCGTTAGAGTCGTTAGAGTCGTTAGAGTCGTTAGAGTCGTTAGAGTCGTTAGAGTCGTTAGAGTCGTTAGAGTCGTTAGAGTCGTTAGAGTCGTTAGAGTCGTTAGAGTCGTTAGAGTCGTTAGAGTCGTTAGAGTCGTTAGAGTCGTTAGAGTCGTTAGAGTCGTTAGAGTCGTTAGAGTCGTTAGAGTCGTTAGAGTCGTTAGAGTCGTTAGAGTCGTTAGAGTCGTTAGAGTCGTTAGAGTCGTTAGAGTCGTTAGAGTCGTTAGAGTCGTTAGAGTCGTTAGAGTCGTTCTCTGACTACAAGTCAACTGCCCTAACCACTGGGCCACCACGATGAGCTATATGAGAGGCAAGAATAGACAGTATTAAATTCTTAGTGACTGGCAATGCTGCGGGGATGTTTTGCTCGACAAAATTATTGTATGAATCATTATTGAATGGGTCGTTGTAAGTGGTGTCTTTGTAAGCTGTAGATGACGACACTAAATCCCTCAATTTTTTTTTTGCTGTTAAAAATGTGGGATAATATGGAATATGATAGTAGAAACTTCACTGTATCTAACTAAATATGAGGAGGCGGAATTGGCTTTAAAATCATTTATCACATTTTAAAGATAATTAATTTTTATGGTCTGAAATTGAAAATGTCCTGTCTTTGCTCATCGGTGCGCATCAGAAGATATCAGTGTCACTTTGAATGGGAAATCATATGAAATAATCAATGTCACCATTCTGAAAATTATGAAATTTTCTGAATATCTGGAATATATAATGATAATGCTGCTCTGCAATTATGGTGAAATTTGATAATAGATAAAGGTTTCAAATTGATCATTTCATACTTTAAATTGGAACTAATTTTTTCATTAAATAGCATTATGAAATATCATATACTATGTTTTGTATCTACAGATAAATTTTCAATCATAAATATGCATTATTTCTGGAATCATAAAAGAAAAATGGTTGATTACGCTGGTTGCAACTAGAGCTATATCGGGGTGTATCAGGACCATGGTGCCTTTTTAACCCTTTCCTTCCTTCTAACATTGGAGATAATTTTAGAACCATGGTGTGCTATATGCATTCTTAACATCAATGCATTTTCTTTTAATCTAACTGCATTATTTGATTAACAACAATATTCAGCAGAAATTGGAGAGCTGTGAATCAACCTTCCTTATAAATCCAAGATGGCGGACACTGTACGTTAGTGTCGTTAGTGTCGTTAGTGTCGTTAGTGTCGTTAGTGTCGTTAGTGTCGTTAGTGTCGTTAGTGTCGTTAGTGTCGTTAGTGTCGTTAGTGTCGTTAGAGTCGTTAGAGTCGTTAGAGTCGTAGTAGTCGTGAGAGTCGTGAGAGTCGTGAGAGTCGTGAGAGTCGTGAGAGTCGTGAGAGTCGTGAGAGTCGTGAGAGTCGTGAGAGTCGTGAGAGTCGTGAGAGTCGCGAGAGTCGCGAGAGTCGCGAGAGTCGCGAGAGTCGCGAGAGTCGCGAGAGTCGCGAGAGTCGCGAGAGTCGCGAGAGTCGTGAGAGTCGTGAGAGTCGTGAGAGTCGTGAGAGTCGTGAGAGTCGTGAGAGTCGTGAGAGTCGTGAGAGTCGTGAGAGTCGTGAGAGTCGTGAGAGTCGTGAGAGTCGTGAGAGTCGTGAGAGTCGTTAGAGTCGTTAGAGTCGTTAGAGTCGTTAGAGTCGTTAGAGTCGTTAGAGTCGTTAGAGTCGTTAGAGTCGTTAGAGTCGTTAGAGTCGTTAGAGTCGTTAGAGTCGTTAGAGTCGTTAGAGTCGTTAGAGTCGTTAGAGTCGTTAGAGTCGTTAGAGTCGTTAGAGTCGTTAGAGTCGTTAGAGTCGTTAGAGTCGTTAGAGTCGTTAGAGTCGTTAGAGTCGTTAGAGTCGTTAGAGTCGTTAGAGTCGTTAGAGTCGTTAGAGTCGTTCTCTGACTACAAGTCAACTGCCCTAACCACTGGGCCATCACGATGAGCTATATGAGAGGCAAGAATAGACAGTATTAAATTCTTAGTGACTGGCAATGCTGCGGGGATGTTTTGCTCGACAAAATTATTGTATGAATCATTATTGAATGGGTCGTTGTAAGTGGTGTCTTTGTAAGCTGTAGATGACGACACTAAACCCCTCAATATTTCTTTTTTGCTGTTAAAAATGTGGGATAATATGGAATATGATAGTAGAAACTGCACTGTATCTAACTAAATATGAGGAGGCGGAATTGGATTTAAAATCATTTATCACATTTTAAAGATAATTAATTTTTATGGTTTGAAATTGAAAATGTCCTGTCTTTGCTCATTGGTGCGCATCAGAAGATATCAGTGTCACTTTGAATGGGAAATCATATGAAATAATCAATGTCACCATTCTGAAAATTATGAAATTTTCTGAATATCTGGAATATATATTGATAATGCTGCTCCGCAATTATGGTGAAATTTGATAATAGATAAAGGTTTCAAATTGATCATTTCATACTTTAAATTGGAACTAATTCTTTCATTAAATAGCATTATGAAATATCATATACTATGTTTTGTATCTACAGATAAATTTTCAATCATAAATATGCATTATTTCTAGAATCATAAAAGAAAAATGGTTGATTACGCTGGTTGCAACTAGAGCTATATCGGGGTGTATCAGGACCATGGTGCCTTTTTAACCCTTTTCTTCCTTCTAACATTGGAGATAATTTTAGAACCATGGTGTGCTATATGCATTCTTAACATCAATGCATTTTCTTTTAATCTAACTGCATTATTTGATTAACAACAATATTCAGCAGAAATTGGAGAGCTGTGAATCAACCTTCCTTATAAATCCAAGATGGCGGACACTGTACGTTAGTGTCGTTAGTGTCGTTAGTGTCGTTAGTGTCGTTAGTGTCGTTAGTGTCGTTAGTGTCGTTAGTGTCGTTAGTGTCGTTAGTGTCGTTAGTGTCGTTAGTGTCGTTAGAGTCGTTAGAGTCGTTAGTGTCGTTAGAGTCGTGAGAGTCGTGAGAGTCGTGAGAGTCGTGAGAGTCGTGAGAGTCGTGAGAGTCGTGAGAGTCGTGAGAGTCGTGAGAGTCGTGAGAGTCGTGAGAGTCGTGAACGTCGTGAGAGTCGTGAGAGTCGTGAGAGACGTGAGAGTCGTGAGAGTCGTGAGAGTCGTGAGAGTCGTGAGAGTCGTGAGAGTCGTGAGAGTCGTGAGAGTCGTGAGAGTCGTGAGAGTCGTGAGAGTCGTGAGAGTCGTGAGAGTCGTGAGAGTCGTGAGAGTCGTGAGAGTCGTGAGAGTCGTGAGAGTCGTGAGAGTCGTGAGAGTCGTGAGAGTCGTGAGAGTCGTGAGAGTCGTGAGAGTCGTGAGAGTCGTGAGAGTCGTGAGAGTCGTGAGAGTCGTGAGAGTCGTGAGAGTCGTGAGAGTCGTGAGAGTCGTGAGAGTCGTGAGAGTCGTGAGAGTCGTGAGAGTCGTGAGAGTCGTGAGAGTCGTGAGAGTCGTGAGAGTCGTGAGAGTCGTTAGAGTCGTTAGAGTCGTTAGAGTCGTTAGAGTCGTTAGATTCGTTAGAGTCGTTAGAGTCGTTAGAGTCGTTAGAGTCGTTAGAGTCGTTAGAGTCGTTAGAGTCGTTAGAGTCGTTAGAGTCGTTAGAGTCGTTAGAGTCGTTAGAGTCGTTAGAGTCGTTAGAGTCGTTAGAGTCGTTAGAGTCGTTAGAGTCGTTAGAGTCGTTAGAGTCGTTAGAGTCGTTAGAGTCGTTAGAGTCGTTAGAGTCGTTAGAGTCGTTAGAGTCGTTAGAGTCGTTAGAGTCGTTAGAGTCGTTAGAGTCGTTAGAGTCGTTAGAGTCGTTAGAGTCGTTAGAGTCGTTAGAGTCGTTAGAGTCGTTAGAGTCGTTAGAGTCGTTAGAGTCGTTAGAGTCGTTAGAGTCGTTAGAGTCGTTAGAGTCGTTCTCTGACTACAAGTCAACTGCCCTAACCACTGGGCCACCACGATGAGCTATATGAGAGGCAAGAATAGACAGTATTAAATTCTTAGTGACTGGCAATGCTGCGGGGATGTTTTGCTCGACAAAATTATTGTATGAATCATTATTGAATGGGTCGTTGTAAGTGGTGTCTTTGTAAGCTGTAGATGACGACACTAAATCCCTCAATTTTTTTTTTGCTGTTAAAAATGTGGGATAATATGGAATATGATAGTAGAAACTTCACTGTATCTAACTAAATATGAGGAGGCGGAATTGGCTTTAAAATCATTTATCACATTTTAAAGATAATTAATTTTTATGGTCTGAAATTGAAAATGTCCTGTCTTTGCTCATCGGTGCGCATCAGAAGATATCAGTGTCACTTTGAATGGGAAATCATATGAAATAATCAATGTCACCATTCTGAAAATTATGAAATTTTCTGAATATCTGGAATATATAATGATAATGCTGCTCCGCAATTATGGTGAAATTTGATAATAGATAAAGGTTTCAAATTGATCATTTCATACTTTAAATTGGAACTAATTTTTTCATTAAATAGCATTATGAAATATCATATACTATGTTTTGTATCTACAGATAAATTTTCAATCATAAATATGCATTATTTCTGGAATCATAAAAGAAAAATGGTTGATTACGCTGGTTGCAACTAGAGCTATATCGGGGTGTATCAGGACCATGGTGCCTTTTTAACCCTTTCCTTCCTTCTAACATTGGAGATAATTTTAGAACCATGGTGTGCTATATGCATTCTTAACATCAATGCATTTTCTTTTAATCTAACTGCATTATTTGATTAACAACAATATTCAGCAGAAATTGGAGAGCTGTGAATCAACCTTCCTTATAAATCCAAGATGGCGGACACTGTACGTTAGTGTCGTTAGTGTTGTTAGTGTCGTTAGTGTCGTTAGTGTCGTTAGTGTCGTTAGTGTCGTTAGTGTCGTTAGTGTCGTTAGTGTCGTTAGTGTCGTTAGAGTCGTTAGAGTCGTTAGAGTCGTAGTAGTCGTGAGAGTCGTGAGAGTCGTGAGAGTCGTGAGAGTCGTGAGAGTCGTGAGAGTCGTGAGAGTCGTGAGAGTCGTGAGAGTCGTTAGAGTCGCTAGAGTCGTGAGAGTCGTGAGAGTCGTGAGAGTCGTGAGAGTCGTGAGAGTCGTGAGAGTCGTGAGAGTCGTGAGAGTCGTGAGAGTCGTGAGAGTCGTGAGAGTCGTGAGAGTCGTGAGAGTCGTGAGAGTCGTGAGAGTCGTGAGAGTCGTGAGAGTCGTGAGAGTCGTGAGAGTCGTGAGAGTCGTGAGAGTCGTGAGAGTCGTGAGAGTCGTGAGAGTCGTGAGAGTCGTGAGAGTCGTGAGAGTCGTGAGAGTCGTGAGAGTCGTGAGAGTCGTGAGAGTCGTGAGAGTCGTGAGAGTCGTGAGAGTCGTTAGAGTCGTTAGAGTCGTTAGAGTCGTTAGAGTCGTTAGAGTCGTTAGAGTCGTTAGAGTCGTTAGAGTCGTTAGAGTCGTTAGAGTCGTTAGAGTCGTTAGAGTCGTTAGAGTCGTTAGAGTCGTTAGAGTCGTTAGAGTCGTTAGAGTCGTTAGAGTCGTTAGAGTCGTTAGAGTCGTTAGAGTCGTTAGAGTCGTTAGAGTCGTTAGAGTCGTTAGAGTCGTTAGAGTCGTTAGAGTCGTTAGAGTCGTTAGAGTCGTTAGAGTCGTTAGAGTCGTTAGAGTCGTTAGAGTCGTTAGAGTCGTTAGAGTCGTTAGAGTCGTTAGAGTCGTTAGAGTCGTTAGAGTCGTTAGAGTCGTTAGAGTCGTTAGAGTCGTTAGAGTCGTTAGAGTCGTTAGAGTCGTTAGAGTCGTTAGAGTCGTTAGAGTCGTTAGAGTCGTTAGAGTCGTTCTCTGACTACAAGTCAACTGCCCTAACCACTGGGCCATCACGATGAGCTATATGAGAGGCAAGAATAGACAGTATTAAATTCTTAGTGACTGGCAATGCTGCGGGGATGTTTTGCTCGACAAAATTATTGTATGAATCATTATTGAATGGGTCGTTGTAAGTGGTGTCTTTGTAAGCTGTAGATGACGACACTAAACCCCTCAATATTTCTTTTTTGCTGTTAAAAATGTGGGATAATATGGAATATGATAGTAGAAACTGCACTGTATCTAACTAAATATGAGGAGGCGGAATTGGATTTAAAATCATTTATCACATTTTAAAGATAATTAATTTTTATGGTTTGAAATTGAAAATGTCCTGTCTTTGCTCATTGGTGCGCATCAGAAGATATCAGTGTCACTTTGAATGGGAAATCATATGAAATAATCAATGTCACCATTCTGAAAATTATGAAATTTTCTGAATATCTGGAATATATATTGATAATGCTGCTCCGCAATTATGGTGAAATTTGATAATAGATAAAGGTTTCAAATTGATCATTTCATACTTTAAATTGGAACTAATTTTTTCATTAAATAGCATTATGAAATATCATATACTATGTTTTGTATCTACAGATAAATTTTCAATCATAAATATGCATTATTTCTAGAATCATAAAAGAAAAATGGTTGATTACGCTGGTTGCAACTAGAGCTATATCGGGGTGTATCAGGACCATGGTGCCTTTTTAACCCTTTTCTTCCTTCTAACATTGGAGATAATTTTAGAACCATGGTGTGCTATATGCATTCTTAACATCAATGCATTTTCTTTTAATCTAACTGCATTATTTGATTAACAACAATATTCAGCAGAAATTGGAGAGCTGTGAATCAACCTTCCTTATAAATCCAAGATGGCGGACACTGTACGTTAGTGTCGTTAGTGTCGTTAGTGTCGTTAGTGTCGTTAGTGTCGTTAGTGTCGTTAGTGTCGTTAGTGTCGTTAGTGTCGTTAGTGTCGTTAGTGTCGTTAGTGTCGTTAGTGTCGTTAGTGTCGTTAGAGTCGTTAGAGTCGTTAGTGTCGTTAGAGTCGTGAGAGTCGTGAGAGTCGTGAGAGTCGTGAGAGTCGTGAGAGTCGTGAGAGTCGTGAGAGTCGTGAGAGTCGTGAGAGTCGTGAGAGTCGTGAGAGTCGTGAGAGTCGTGAGAGTCGTGAATGTCGTGAGAGTCGTGAGAGTCGTGAGAGTCGTGAGAGTCGTGAGAGTCGTGAGAGTCGTGAGAGTCGTGAGAGTCGTGAGAGTCGTGAGAGTCGTGAGAGTCGTGAGAGTCGTGAGAGTCGTGAGAGTCGTGAGAGTCGTGAGAGTCGTGAGAGTCGTTAGAGTCGTTAGAGTCGTTAGAGTCGTTAGAGTCGTTAGAGTCGTTAGAGTCGTTAGAGTCGTCAGAGTCGTCAGAGTCGTCAGAGTCGTCAGAGTCGTCAGAGTCGTCAGAGTCGTCAGAGTCGTCAGAGTCGTCAGAGTCGTCAGAGTCGTCAGAGTCGTCAGAGTCGTCAGAGTCGTCAGAGTCGTCAGAGTCGTCAGAGTCGTCAGAGTCGTCAGAGTCGTCAGAGTCGTCAGAGTCGTCAGAGTCGTCAGAGTCGTCAGAGTCGTCAGAGTCGTCAGAGTCGTCAGAGTCGTCAGAGTCGTCAGAGTCGTCAGAGTCGTCAGAGTCGTCAGAGTCGTCAGAGTCGTCAGAGTCGTCAGAGTCGTCAGAGTCGTCAGAGTCGTCAGAGTCGTCAGAGTCGTCAGAGTCGTCAGAGTCGTCAGAGTCGTCAGAGTCGTCAGAGTCGTCAGAGTCGTCAGAGTCGTCAGAGTCGTCAGAGTCGTCAGAGTCGTCAGAGTCGTCAGAGTCGTCAGAGTCGTCAGAGTCGTCAGAGTCGTCAGAGTCGTCAGAGTCGTCAGAGTCGTCAGAGTCGTCAGAGTCGTCAGAGTCGTCAGAGTCGTCAGAGTCGTCAGAGTCGTCAGAGTCGTCAGAGTCGTCAGAGTCGTTAGAGTCGTCAGAGTCGTTAGAGTCGTTAGAGTCGTTAGAGTCGTTAGAGTCGTTAGAGTCGTTAGAGTCGTTAGAGTCGTTAGAGTCGTTAGAGTCGTTAGAGTCGTTAGAGTCGTTCTCTGACTACAAGTCAACTGCCCTAACCACTGGGCCACCACGATGAGCTATATGAGAGGCAAGAATAGACAGTATTAAATTCTTAGTGACTGGCAATGCTGCGGGGATGTTTTGCTCGACAAAATTATTGTATGAATCATTATTGAATGGGTCGTTGTAAGTGGTGTCTTTGTAAGCTGTAGATGACGACACTAAATCCCTCAATTTTTTTTTTGCTATTAAAAATGTGGGATAATATGGAATATGATAGTAGAAACTTCACTGTATCTAACTAAATATGAGGAGGCGGAATTGGCTTTAAAATCATTTATCACATTTTAAAGATAATTAATTTTTATGGTCTGAAATTGAAAATGTCCTGTCTTTGCTCATCGGTGCGCATCAGAAGATATCAGTGTCACTTTGAATGGGAAATCATATGAAATAATCAATGTCACCATTCTGAAAATTATGAAATTTTCTGAATATCTGGAATATATAATGATAATGCTGCTCCGCAATTATGGTGAAATTTGATAATAGATAAAGGTTTCAAATTGATCATTTCATACTTTAAATTGGAACTAATTTTTTCATTAAATAGCATTATGAAATATCATATACTATGTTTTGTATCTACAGATAAATTTTCAATCATAAATATGCATTATTTCTGGAATCATAAAAGAAAAATGGTTGATTACGCTGGTTGCAACTAGAGCTATATCGGGGTGTATCAGGACCATGGTGCCTTTTTAACCCTTTCCTTCCTTCTAACATTGGAGATAATTTTAGAACCATGGTGTGCTATATGCATTCTTAACATCAATGCATTTTCTTTTAATCTAACTGCATTATTTGATTAACAACAATATTCAGCAGAAATTGGAGAGCTGTGAATCAACCTTCCTTATAAATCCAAGATGGCAGACACTGTACTGCTCCAGTAGTAGTAGCAGTGCTTAATAACAAAGCTTTTATAAAAAAGATAAATGGCGGTCTAATTTGGGTAAACAAAACAAATAATTGCCGAAATCAATGGATTTTCACTATAAAATAGCAGAAAGTTCTGATCTGCTTTGATGGAAATAGCAGGGTGTGGCTGACCCGCCCTCCAGCGAATAAACGGGGAACTCATCTATTGTATGAAATGTGGCCAGCGTCCACCAGACGGTGTGACAGCCGAAAACGACCATGTAGATAGAAACCTAGTGACACATTCCAACAATCAGTTATCAAGGGAAAGACATAGTAGCTGCCGGTCTTCTCACGCACTATTTGGTGCCATGTGGACTCCTTTTTCATGTGCTACTTAGTAGAATACAGCTTCCCGTATTCTACTCAGTAGCTCTTTAGTATGGAGATTTCGTATTAAGGCGGTACTCCACTGAGCCGATTATTGTTCTCATTCTCCACCCATTCTCCACCCATTCTTCGCCTGAGTTGTTCTGACCCTAAATGGTGGGGCTGCTTCACTAGCGCTCCACTGTTGTTTTTCGTCAATCTTCCCTCGACCAGCATTGGGTCAGACCACCTGCTCCACTGGGCTACATTAACACGATCCCAACAATCAGGAGCCGGCATCAAAACACATGTGAAATGATTTTCTTTGCGTTGTTTATAATCATAATATTATTTTGAAATTTTCGGTATGAATCTTTAGTTTGTATATTTGTGTTTTTATTTACGTATTTCCGTTTTAAGTGGAACAGAATTTATTCAAAGTATGGTGGTTCATCGGTGGTGGACCAGCACAGTATTTGGAAATACGTAAATAAAAACACAAAAAGAAAATCATTTCAAAAGAATTTTAAATATTGCGGTACCCGGGGCCGTTTCAATAAGGTAAAAATGTTTCACGAAAAAGCCCTAATCTGTTTGCTTAACATGCTGGTAAATAATTTTTGATTGTATGCTATTGCTTCCACTCTCCGCACCCTGTGTAGTTATGTTGTTTTTCTTCACCATGCCTTGTCTTCCTGCATTTGTTATGTATGTATTGTATGTATAACTCCAACGAAGCGTACCTTTTAACCAGAACACAAAGTATCTAACAGTCTGATCTGTGCTGCCATCTAGTGTGCAATAATGCTACTCACCAACCTTATTCCTATATCGGTGCAAGTGCAGCGTAAATTAGTGTTTTAGCAGCTTATTGTATATTCTACATTGAAAACTCATTGTATGTGTATTTGTATTGTTTTGGGGGATTACTTTGATCATAACATACCCTGGGTAAAACAGAAGAAGAACGCCCGAAAAGACACTATACTATTTCAAATGATGAAATCAGTGAATATCCAAACAACTCACCCACTTTACTCTTATTGACCTATCGTCGATTAAATACCCTGAGATGTTTATCAAATCATCTAAAAGACGGACCATACAAGTGCTACAAGCATAAACAACAAACGTTTCGAACCACGCATGTTTCAGGGCCCATGGAAGATCTGGAATAAAATCTATCAAAAGAAAAAAAGGAAATCATCTCGGGACATTTATTCTAACTCGTGATATTACTGATGATTAATCATTATCAATAAGGAATTCTTAAGAAAGTAACTTGCCGTGTACGTTAATTTGAGAAATAGGTTTATGAATCCGCTTTTATCTATGAACCACCTTTTACTCGGGACATGTGTACATGTATGTACATCAGTCTTCTACAAAATGTGCTGCATATCCCATTTAGATTATGTATAAGTTAGCTATACTTCTAGCTGACGTTTTTCAACTATCACAGGGGCATTTCGTCGTGTGTGAGCTATTTCATACTCTTTGTACAGGGACTACATTTTATTTCTTTTCAATTACTTTTAGTTTCAACATGCTGCACTACGAGGTCTAGATTGTTCCAGAGCGGTATGCAGGTAATTGCAGATTATGGATTATGTAATTAGAACAGATAAGGAACTTGCTCCGTGGTTAACGTTTCATAGATCCTAAAAAGAAATAGTTTTTTTCCATTTTTTTTTCATCATTGTGATAGAGGTGTATTTAGCCACGCCATAATAATCTAGATCCTAAAAGGAATAGATAGGAATTACATTAAGAAATTGTTTCACGTGGACTGGAAGTATGGACGTTCCCAGTCAATGCATGATTAAGTTCCCTTCTTTCAGAATAACTATTAATTCTATATTAAATAAAAAGGAAAAACGCCAGTGCAGAGAGGTGCAGTAAAAAACAGGTAAACAAAATAAAAATCTATTCTGGATTATATTAGGTTTATGTGAAAGGGTTAAGTTGGTCTGTCTCTTTAAGATTCTGAATGAAAATAGAAATAATTCAGAAAGAGGAAAAATGGCAACTTACAATAGAAAATATAGAGTGACTAGTGTAGTGGAACTAAAATTGGTTCCTAAAAGAATCTTTATGACTGAGGAAAGAAAAAGAAAGGATCTGCATGGAGGGGAATTGAACTCTCAGCATGAGGTTTCTTTTGCAGACACTCTACTTCTAGACTACTTAAACTGACTTGTAGAGGGAACGTTTCAGGGATTCCTGAATGCATGGACAAATCTAGTTCCTCACAATACACCAGGTGGCAGGCACTGTAATAAAAATGCTAGTTCTGTTCATATACACCCAGTGTCAGTGCTGTGCTTAGACTATACCAGTAGAGCCAAGGGATAAGATATGGGATAAGTTAACCATACTTTTGGTCATTTCCAAACAGTGTCAGTGCTGTACTGTGATAAAGTTGTGATAAAGGAACACGACAAGATGACTTCAGCTTATGCATACTGGCAACAGAACAGAATTCTTGACTGCAGTATGATATCAGTATACACAGCCTGAAACTATCTTGCTTGATTCTAAGAGATTATTCTACGAAGTGACTAGTGCAGTAGAACTTTCATTACTTCCTGAACCAAATTCAATGACTCTGTAAACAAAGACAAGTTCTGGATGGGTTTATGTTGTGCATACTAATAACAGAAGAGAATTACTGCCGACTTACTGTTATAACTCTGCATAAACTGAAGCTTTCTTGCCTTCATTATACACCCTAGAATACAAGTATTTTACCCTGAATAGATGAAGAAGGTTGTCAAAATACTAATGTCTCCATTCTAAGACATCACATGTTGACCATGTGTTGATATTTATTTCTGCCCAAGACCTGCAGTAAGCTATGATTACTGCACACGTGTGCTGTACATAGTTTATACTGCATGCCCCAGAATCTGAAGTAGAGTAGAACCCCTTGTAAACATACACCCTCCAATTGGGGCCAAAGTGTCTGCCTACATAGGGGAGGGGGAGGCACTTGCATATTTATTAGAAAGAACTGTTCTGAGGAAAGGTGTTGAATGACCAGTTAACGCTGTTCTGCTACCCAGGTTGCCATTAGGCGGTGGTCTACTGTAACTGGTGCATGAGAAAGGGCTTAAATGACTGGTCTGTCATTCCATTGGATAAGTTTTGTAAGATTCAAAAGCGGAAATATAAGCAATTTAAAAGGAGAAATGGAGATTATTCTAGTGTGGAAGAACTGACATTATTTGTTCAAAGAATATTTATTACTTTCAAAAAAGAAAAAAGAGCTGGATTGAGGGGATTTGAACCATCAAGCTTAGGGTTTCCTTGCAGACACTCTACCTCTAGACTACAGAAAAGACATGAAGAAGGAATGTTTAAGTCAGTCTGTCTCTGTAAGATTCTGAATGAAAATAGAAATAATTCACTGCACGAAACTAACGCCTTTATTCATATATGCGGCATTCCGGCATTGCACGTATCGGCTGTAAATCGACTCATTTTCATTTGTAAATGCCTGTAATCCGCACCAGCGTATGAGGCATCTACAAGACAGTTTCCTTTTAAATACGGACGCGACTTGGCTGTATTTCACACCAGGCGTACACATACAATAGGAAATATCCTCTGTGCAACATGTGAACGCCTGGCATTTACATGTCGCGATAGAAAATAAAAAAGGAAGTCCTCCTCCCCTGTGGTTTATCAGTGTCTTGTTTTAGCACTTTAGGCAGGAGCTCTCAGTGAAGCCCTGTTCCCCTATTGTCTCTGGGCGGGCAGTGCATGGTTGTGTGTAGACTGGTCTCAAATCGGCGGGTGTCAAAGCGGCAGGTGTGACGTGAGTGACGTGAGTGACGTGAGTGACGTGAGTGACGTGAGTGACGTGAGTGACGTGAGTGACGTGAGTGACGAGAGTGACGAGAGTGACGAGAGTGACGAGAGTGACGAGAGTGACGAGAGTGACGAGAGTGACGAGAGTGACGAGAGTGACGAGAGTGACGAGAGTGACGAGAGTGACGAGAGTGACGAGAGTGACGAGAGTGACGAGAGTGACGAGAGTGACGAGAGTGACGAGAGTGACGAGAGTGACGAGAGTGACGAGAGTGACGAGAGTGACGAGAGTGACGAGAGTGACGAGAGTGACGAGAGTGACGAGAGTGACGAGAGTGACGAGAGTGACGAGAGTGACGAGAGTGACGAGAGTGACGAGAGTGACGAGAGTGACGAGAGTGACGAGAGTGACGAGAGTGACGAGAGTGACGAGAGTGACGAGAGTGACGAGAGTGACGAGAGTGACGAGAGTGACGAGAGTGACGAGAGTGACGAGAGTGACGAGAGTGACGAGAGTGACGAGAGTGACGAGAGTGACGAGAGTGACGAGAGTGACGAGAGTGACGAGAGTGACGAGAGTGACGGTTCTAGGCATCCTAGAAAATTAATCACTGTAATTCTATACATCATGTTATATGGATATCTGAAACAGGAACACCTTAACAAAGACTTAGCTCTCGTCATTAAATATTGATAGGGGATAACAATGATCATACCCTGTGACTGACGTGCCCATTGTAAGTTTATGTTGTAAACCCTTATAGTGCCACGGCGATGCATGCAATGTTACAAAGAATTTGGCTTGCAAAGGTACTCTGGGGTAGCGCGATATTGGTCATATATAACGACTTGGACAATTGAGTCATTGAACTGCTATTGATATTGCAGGGTCGACACTATTCAGCTTTCAGATTTGTAGCCTATTTTTCTACCACCTCCATCCCTCCCCCTCGTCCCTGCACATCCATTGCCCTCTCTATCCCTCTCCTACACCCCACCGCCATAAGGCCCTCCTCTTACCCGTCTCTTTACCAGCCCATCCTCCTTGAGATCTCTCATTGACCCTCTCAACTATATCCCACCCTCCTACGATCCTTTCCTTTACCCTCTTCCCTTTATCCAACCCCTTTAAGGCCCTCCCCTTGCCTCACTCCTCTACACCCCACTCTCCCAGAGCCTACTCCTCCACCCCTTTTCCTGCAGCCCATCCTCCCAAAACCCGATCCCCCACCCCGTTCCTCTATACAACATATTTCCAGGGCCTACTACTCTACCCTTCTCTATTACACCCGCAATTTTAGGGCCCTCTCCTTGCCCTTTTTCCCTTAGACCCCACCCTTATAGGCCCCTGCCCTTCACCCCTCCCCTTTTGTTCTCAGCACCTCGTCTTTACACACCCCCTACCTGCCCATGGCCCTTCCTCCCACCCCCTTCCCCCACACACCCCACCTCCAAGGGCTTGGTTCTCAACCCCTCCCGCTCCTCGCTGCCCCCGGCCCGGCCTTGATTGCTTCCCTCCATCCCATCAGTCCAACTTCAGGTGCCGGAAAATGAGGCGCGGCCACAGTTTGGGCGACGGCGGGTGAGAGCAGGCCTTTCAATATTCTTTCTCTGGCACCAAGACTCCCGAACCCCACTCTCCCCCCACCACCCCGCACCTCTCCCCAGGCCTGCTCGCCGCCCGGTGTCGCTGCTCTGTTCCATCATAAGACCTAAGCTGATAACACCCCTCCCGCCAAGCTCCAAGCACAGTACATCCAATTTTCTGTCGCAATCAGGCGTTGAGCGTTGGTGAGCAGGTGGGTGGCGCGGTGCTTGGAGTGTGAGATGCTCGCCTTGGGGCCCTGCTCTGAGCAGATGGGTGGTTTTATGCTTGGCCAGTGAGTTGTTTACCCTGGGGACCCCATATATGAGCAGGTAGGGATCATCGGCTTGGAGAGTGAGCTGCTCTTGTCGGACCGAACCACCATGGGTAGGTTGGGTTCTGTAACTAATAGAGTGAATGTATGCGGAAATATATAGAACATGAGCAGGGGACTGACTACCCGCTTGGAGAGTTACATTAAAACCTGCCCTTGGGACTCCACCTTGAGCAGGTATATGAGCATCGAGAATGGCTTATTTCCTGAGGGACCTGCTGTATACGACACGACAGCGCTTATATGCTGGGCGTGTGAGCTGCTGTCTATAGGCCTGGTACGAGTAGACGAGTAACATTTTTCTTTAGATAGTAAGCAGCTTTTTCAGCTGACCTCGTTTGTGGGATTCAAGTGACACTGACCAGATGTTTGTTCCATTGGCCATGCACCCACCCAAACCTCTGACCCGTCATTGGTCCGCAAGCAAAGGGATCCTATCATAATGTGTCTATCTGTTTGTGATAAGACAGAATTATACATGTAATGTTCATGTGAAATGGATGTGACCTGTGATCTATGTGTGATATGCCAGAATTATATACATGATGTCCATCTGAGATAGGCTACTGAAGGGTAGAAGTATGACAAATGAACGATAATTTTTTTTTACATTCAATGTAAAGTTAATTTGTGTAGGATATAAGACAATAAATGTTGCGGTGAGCTTTAATATAAGAGAGGAGACAGGATGCTATCCCTCCTCATCTCTGGGCCAGGGAACCATAACCACCTCCATTTTGAGAATACTAAAGAAGAAACCAACGATTTTTTTTTATCAAAGTTGTCGTTCTCCACTAGTGTGATGCAGAGCAATATGAACCAAGCGAAGCCGAGTCAATATCGCATAGAGCTCAATCGAGTTAGAGAATAATGACTGACCAAAATGAGTCGCTTTCTGTATCTAACTCACCCCTGTACATACTAAAGAAACAGACGACAAACTAAATATATGGGGACCATAGAGAATTCACTTTGATACTCGTAGGAGCATGGAGAATGAGTTACCAATGTTAGGCCTTTGGGACAAAGATACTAGGGTTGAGATAGAACTACAGTTAAGATAGATGGAGAGGAAATTGGATTAATCCTACATATATATTACGTTCCACTTTAAGTATGAACGTTATTAATATTGTCTCAGCTGCGATTGCTCTCGCTGACAACGTATTAATTCTCCGTAATGCCCTTATCCTCAACGAGTGTGTCCGTAAACAACACACATAGTGTGTGGGTGTGAAAACATGCAGGCGCAGGCGTGATGATTCATAATCGTAACCAGGACGTGAGCGCCATGTTGTATTACTACGCCGGGTGTAGTCACACTGTGAGAAGGGAGGGTGTAAGATGAGAGAAACCAGTCACCCTGCTGTGACATGTCATGCACCTTATAAACACCCCGTGACAACATGGGGAGACGCCTTCGTGCTGACATGACTGACGGGTATATGTTAACCCTTTAAGGATGGCTGACAATGGCAGAACTACACACTTGGGGACGGCTACTAGTGACTGTATAGTTCTAGGGGACGTGGGTACTGTCCTCTGAACTCTAAAGTCGAAGGTTTATCATGTGATATAATATGCTATTATTAATATTTTTATTTATATTATTTAGAATTCAAAACTACTATGTTACACCTACATTCTGTGAACATTTCAAGTTAATTGTTAAAATATTTCCTTTTGAAAAACAATTATATGAATATCCAGCAATGATGCCTTAAGGTATCATCCGCCCCTGGCCGGTTGATGACTTAAGGTATCATCCGCCCTTAAAGGGTTAAACTGATGCATCTGATATCACATCTTATATGGCCAGATGTCATGGATCGTCGTCAAATAACCATTATTGCTTCTCCATTCAATAATAGGCTAAATTTAATAGATATTTATTATTTTATTGTGTTTTCTGGTCAGACTCAATCGGATCTTCCAGGGGAACCATGGTTTTGCCTATGTGGGATCATAAATAACGGAGATAGTAGGTCCAAACTACCTGAAACAGGGTGTTTTTTCATGATAAAATGACTAAACCATAATTGCAATAGTCAGCATTAGTAGAAAGAGTATAAAATGTTGACAATAACTGTTCTTAACTGGGTCCCCATAGGTTAAGGATTTTTTCAGACCATTTACACATTTTTGGGCAGGATAGTATACTCTCTCCATGGCAAAATGTACATGTGTAGTTTTAGTGTGGAAACGATTGACTCCCTAAAGAAGTAACCCTCCCAATATCTACATATAGCACAGACAGGAATAAAATACATCCTGGTAAGCCTTAACCTGTACCTATGTATATATGAAAAAAAATTATATCTAAATATACTATGATAGCACTGGGAGCCTATTCCCTTGGTTTGTGTAGTTTTTGTGTGGAAACGATTGACTCCCACCCTACAGTGATAGCTAACAAGTATATTATATTTGACTACTGTCCATTTCAAATAAATACCCCCTTATATCAAGGTAACTTCACATGGTACAAGCTTTCTTGTACTCCTTCCCTGTACATAGTTATGAACTCATATCTGGGAATGTGGATACGATTGACTCCCTGTGGAAACGATTGACCCCCTAGCTGATATTCATCTTAGTAAGGTTCAAAACAAAAAGAAAGAATACCTACTCAAACCAGTCATGGAGCTTATAAAAATATTGGATAATTAGCCTTAAAAATTAAATTTATCAGTATAATCTCTGCAGTGTTTAGAAAGAGGGAGTCAATCGTTTCCACATAGCATATATGTACTACTAAATTTTGGCTCTGTGGTGCATGTTTATTATAGGTATTTAACCTACGCTCATACATCCAACATATTCCCCACCCACTGTACTATTCACATACAAAAGGTTTTAACCATACTCCTAACTTTATTTTTGACCCCTGTCACTGCCCATTTGACGACGATCCGTGACATCTGGCCATATGTGGTACACTCAGTCGCAAGGAAGCCAGTACCTCCACTCTGAGACTGGAGGTACCGGCTCGCAAGCCCATAAAGTCGCAGAGTATGAACTGGCCTTTATCTGGCAGTAATCAACTAGAAGAGATAACAGCTGACCGCCCGACTGGGGCGGCGATGGGCAGCGGCAATCAATATCGTCCAACTCATCGCTGCTCTACATGGTAAGAAGTATCACGTTCCACTGGGAAGGTTATCCATGCTGGTCTAGTCTGATATGCATGGTAGACGTCACATAAAATAAGTCACTATACCCTGCCATGACATGGTCCAATATCCGTGACAACTATGAAATAAGATAAGTCACCATACCCTGATATGGCATTGTCCAACTATGAGAAACAAAAGGTCACTATACCCGGCCATGACATGGTCCAATATTCATGGCAACTATGAGATAAAATAAGTGGCTATACCTTGCCATGGCATTCTCCAGTATCTATGACAACTATGAGATAAGATAAGTTACTATACTCTGCAATGACATGGTCCAATATCCATGACAACTATGAGATAAGATAAGTTACTATACCCTGCCATGGCATTGCCCAGTATCTATGACAACTATGAGATAAGATAAGTTACTATACCCTGCAATGACATGGTCCAATATCCATGACAACTATGAGATTAAATAAGTCACTATACCCTGCCATGGCATGGTTAAATATCTATGACCACTATGAGAAACAATAAGCCGCTACCCTAAGTCACTATACCTTACAGGTATTTTTAAACTCATTGTAGAAAGAGGATGTCAGGATAGACAATTGACAGTCATTGGGTAGATTCAGTCGATTTCCAGACTAACAGCAGAAAATAAGACCGAAGATAGACATGAAAGAAACCGAGTGGAATAGGAGTAATCAAGAAGCCTGCTGTACATGTTATCACGTAATCAATTCATACATTGTACAATGCAAGTTGGTGTGTGACACTGATACATGCCATACCCTTGTTCAGGATGGTGAAAACAGATGTTTTTTTTCTTCAGTTCGTGTGGGACACACTTAGATAAGGTGCGTCGTTTAGTATCTCAGGTGTTTAGTTTACTACCTCAGTAGCATATTTGGACCTCCCCGCAGAACTGATTGGTTCGCTGGGCACCAAGTTATGTCCAGCTTCATATAAGTACGACTCAAAGTTTCGAGAAAGATGTAGTCAGTTCTTTATCTAATGAAAGGTGATTTCTGTGAGACGTCATTGCACATTGTGGTAATTACTTCATCTCCTCCTCATTATCATGAACATCCTATATATACATATGTCTATTGTATATCTGGATGGTAGTCTTACAGTCATGTGTATGTACAAGGTATCAGAATGTCAGGACTTCCTACTGGTTCAGCAAATGGTATTTTATACTCTCTGAAGTGTTCTGGTGACCTAGGGGTTAATTAGTGATGTTAATTACTTTACTACATAAGAGGAGGAGAGTTGGTAACACGTCGGTGCATACACGCTTAGAAGTCCTGCGCGGGTGCGTAGTGACGTCTAGCGTGAGACTTTCCTAACTTAGTTGCCTTTAATTAAACCCTTGTGCCATCTAGTGGCCAGGGTGGGGAACCACTGAAACAACTAACGTGCCGCTTACAGCACGTTGTGGCCATGAATCGAATTACGGATTTTCTTAGTTAAGTTATAAGGAGGGTGTCGACACCTAGCGGTGAACCCAGGGAAAATGGGCGTAGATTCGCCTCCTACAACTCGAAGGGATTAATCAACATATGTCCGTAACTCATTGACTAATTAGTTACGTCCATCCCTAATTCATAAACCATCTGATTATATGTAGTTCCGTGACAGAGATGGAAACTACGCCAATCTCCGTAAGTCACGTTATTTCCAAGTAATCATACGTATTCTTAACTCCTTATATTAAGTTAAGCAACCAGATGATTATTACAACCGTACCATTAATTAATTATGTGATATTGTGGGGAAGGTAAGAGCAACTCCTAAGGCTAAGTGTGTGCGCAAGGCCACCAGACTCTCTACCCCTTGCGCACAACGAGGCCACCTAATGGGACCTTTAATTAAGGTGTATAAGATCTAATGTTGATATTAAGTAAGCTCTAATTACTATTAGTTTCGTGTCTTTACTATCATGGATGAGGACGAGATGAATGTATGTTTGATATTCTTTTAATAAAGTATTCAAACGTTTCACAAGTGTAGCATGGCAAACATTCAAACAATGCAAGGTAATATGCAGCATAACTCACCACAAGTTAGAGTGTCCTGAGTGAACCCACAAGATTCCAATAATCATTAATAAACACAGATCCAGTTTCGTCAGAAGTTGGGTGAACTATAAGTGAAGTACTATTACTTAATTAAGTGATAATGTTCAATAGTGAACGTTGATAGTTCAGCAGATTCCTATTTAAGTCCTTTTCAGAATACGTGTGCTTGGAGAGTCCCAATCCAAGCCAATTTCTACTATCCAAAGCCGCTAGGCAACTTGCCTAGGCTGTTCCAATATGATATAATTTCACTGCTGAATCCGCGCACTTCTGCCGGTATCCGGAGCCAAGCAGAACGCGTCCGACTCGCAGGAGATGGTGGTAGAGACTGACGATACGGTCAGCTCGGGAGCAGATCGAAAATGAGCATTTTCTAAAGGATCATGGGAAATTTGGAATGAATCTCGCTTAAGCTCACGCAGGTCCGAGACACGCGTGGTTATGTTAATACTGCGGGAATTCGGGAATACCCTGAGAGGGGACTTCCCCAGGGAACTCCAGAGCCGACCCTCAGTCGTCATAGTGACGTCAGAGGGTCTATTCCCAGAAGCGCGGTGTTCCCCAAAGACTAGCTAGTAGTATAAGGAACATCGCTTCTGTCACGGCTATCTACCTTGTAGGATGTTCAGCCTATATTGTGGCTTAGTAGATAGCTATGATTAATACCTTGTCGTATAATGTCCAACACCAACACCCAACACCGATGTGTGATGTTTAACACCAATACTCAATACCAACACTCAATACTGATGTGTGATGTTCAACACCAATACTCAATACCAACACTCAATACTGATGTGTGATGTTCAACACCAATACTCAATACCAACACTCAATACTGATGTGTGATGTTCAACACCAATACTCAATACCAACACTCAATACTGATGTGTGATGTTCAACACCAATACTCAATACCAACACCTGGTATCAATACTAACACTTATGATAACACCTGATACTAACACCTGATATGTCATGTTTCAATACTTATACGTATACAACACTTTATTTACATCTTATTTTCAATATTTAATAAAACAGTCTTTTAATACCTTTTAATAAACTTTCATCTTAAAACATCAATACTTTGTGCTTAACTTGGTTACAGCACACTCTTCCGGGTTTGGCTTAAAGACACGGTACTTGATCACAAAAAGATCAATTAGCTTGTCTTCAACAATCGTTCCTTAGTTCTTTACCTTGTTTCTTATAAATTTATTATTATCATTAAATCGTTACTCGGGTTAGGAACCTATAGAAAATAAGATACAGAAACAAACACACACTAGTCATGCAACATAATACGACACACAGCTTATTTGCTTATGGCCTTGTCAGTCATGCTGCAAGGACAAGGATTTTCAAGTACTTCTTTCATAGGAACCAATGACAATGTGCAGTACAGACACACCACATTATGCATGGTTAGTCCGCATAAGTATATGCAGAAGAACCGGGCGGTTAATAGCAATCTGCCCATGTAGACACATGAGAATGACCAATAAGCAGAGACTAGAAACAAATTCCATTAGAAAAGGTAGAAAAGCGAAAAATACCCATAGATGGTAAAATTAGGACAGATGTTCGTAAACCTGTGGAAGGGGGACCGGCGGCAAATCACCAGTCCTCCTCGGAGGAGGGGGAGCCGAAGCTCCGCCAACAACAGGAGCGGAAGAAACCGTCGCTGAAGCACGTTCGTGCAAACGGACAGCAGCACGCTCCATACCGACTAATGCTCTCTCCAAGAAAGATAGCCTCCATTGCGTCAGGAGCTGCTATCTGAACGTACAGACTATCTGTAGGGACAGATTTCCGAGAACGTCGCCATTTAACATCAAAGAAAAATGGTCAACGCAATCAGGAGGAGAATGACCACAGAAACGCTGCCGCATGGGTAACCACCTGTGCAGCGGTCATGCCAAAAACAACACGCCGCAGATAGTATAGAGCTGTACAACCCAGACAAATGGCAAGAATAACCAAAATGACCAAACCAATCGTGGTCCACGGAATCCCAAAAGTACTTTCAGCTGTAGGGGCCAGTTCTTCAAAAGCCAATTTAGCTGAACTGTCTTCGAGAAGTTCACGGAGATCCGCCGGAATCGGATCCATTACCACTTCAAGCTGACTATCATCTAACAAAGCATGTGACCAAACATGAATATCAAGGGTCAGTCTAAACAAATCATTTGATGGGTACCGAATGACACTCGATCGTTTTCACCATATCAGCATGAACACCTAAACGTCTGGCATTTATCTCTACATCATCCGCGCGAGCTGTACAAAACAAATGGTACGAAAGCTCACCCATCAGACTGAGAACCGGCATTCCGCCATGAGCACCGCGACTAGGCAACCCAGAATGATCCAAAGAGACATTCCCTAGGGGTTTAACCATAGACATAAGGCAAGCTCGTTCCTTAAAGAAACGTCAGGCATACGACTCAAGAATACTATCTAGCCATAAATCAACAGACTCAACCCGCTGACAGGCAAGATGAAGTGGTGCACTTTCATCGAGGGTCATCATAACGACGAGCCCTATCATTACAAAGGTGTATAGTGGCAAACTGGGGATTAACCTCAGTGTCCCTAGGGATATGAACCCTAAAGGCTTGTACCACTCGACTCGTGTCTCAGTGATAAGGCATCCAGGTTTTAAAACCGACACCACATTTTCCTCTACTTAAGAACACGAAGAGTTTCGGGGAAGCCATGACTGCAGAAAAACCCGAAATAAGCATAGAAGAGAACACATAGAACAAAAGAGAAACACGTATAAAAGCCATAATGAAATCAATTAATCAGACAGAAGTGCCTCATTGACACCTCGCATAAAATTCTGCGAACACGCCACGACGCCAGTCATGATGCACGATGCCATCCAATAGAACCATCAAAAGTTTTAAAAGAATCCAAAATTAAAAATCACAAAAATGTTAAAATAATTTTCAAGATATGACCAACTTAATTAAGACCAGACGACAAGAGATAATGAGCCATATAAAACAGCATCATCATCGGACTCAACAGTCCAGAACTAAAGAGTATCCCAAGAACCAATCTGCAGCCAAATGAAATCCTAATTATCCGGACCACAAGGCAATTAAAAATTTCTTAGTTAGAAGAAAATCAGAAAAAATCAATTCAAAGACAAAGCAAGAAATTAAATGCTTTGATCAACAATGTCACTATGTTAGAATAAGTAACAACAAATGTCAATGTTAAAGATGGACCAACGAAAGCCAATACAACCATGCAACAACAAACGCAGTGCGTTGACAAAACTGCGCGTCAAAATCACTGTGTTAGAATAAACAAATGACCGAGACAACTTCTTAAGTAATCAGGAAAAATAATTATTCAAAGAAAAACCAATTATACATGAAATGTGACAAGACCAGCGACAGGACTCGCTAGAAAGCAGAAAAGAAAAACAAGAAAAAAAAATGAAACATACGTATACAGAAGGAAATAACTGTATACTATACACAAACTATATCTAAGACATAAAACCAGGTTGAAGTGATTCAGAACCCCAGTAGACAAAGAACAGGCATTTAACCATAGACGACATACATTACAGCTTGGCAAAGCGACAAATCCATGAAATTCAAAGGAAAATAAAATATATGAATTAGGAATAAGGCAAGTCTACGCGGAGCGCGTGGACCCAGACGCTAGCACCCAGTCAGGGCCCCCACCCACCAGCTGAGTAACAGCTGATCGGAGGGTAAACACCAAAGGTCACAGGGTCACGCGGGTCACGTGGGGGCACGCCAGCTGGCGTCCTCTAGACCAAAACAAAGCCAGACTAGACTGAATTTAGACAGAAAACCGAAATATGCCTCTAAAACGCTCAAAAATGCTCCCAGAGCCTAGATAATGGCACCAAACGACTTGTAGTACAGTCACCGATAAAACAGATGTTATTAATTAGCAGATACGTGGCAGGTTGAAAAACGCACACAGACTATCCCAAATTAGGATATATGCAATAAGGAAGCCAATAAGTACATTAATCAGGATAATATGGGCAACATACAGTATGTCACGAGTATGTCAGGATAATCCATATGCAATACTAATTCAAGTACCACATCCAGTGAAAACACCAATGACCTATAATTCCAGGGAGAAAAACATTTGAAACTTAGGGACAAATAGAAAAACGACAAATATGAGACACATAAGAAATAATATTGAAATTTTACAGTTTTGACTTATAAAATACCGAAGCATGCCTTAAATAGGCAACGTGGTAGAAATCAGCTGATGTTATAGCCGACACACACCGCGACTCGCCACGCGGGGAAGGGGGCTGATAGCGGCACTCTCCCACAGAGGGTCCGCTGCACAACACGGCACACGCCGGCCAGTCACGTCCAACGGGCGGGAAGGCGGGAGTGGCAGCGGCATATAGCCGACATACACCGCAACTCGCCACGCAGGGAAGTGGGTGCGGGGGGGATGGGGGGAGGGCAGATGTCAACTCCGCACCCTTACACACTACTATCAAAACCAGATTCTCTGCAAGTAATTAAGAAAATTCCGAACCAAAACGTAATGTATCCCGAAGTCTCACGTATTTAAGGGGGGTGATAGCGGCACGCTTCCACAGCGGCCCGCCACACGACACGGCACACGCCGACCAGCCAAGCCCAGCGGGCGGGAAGGTGGGACGCGGCAGCGGCACGCGACCGCCACACGACATGGCACGTGCCAGGCACGCGACCGTCACCACATCACACGGCACACAAACGGTCTCATGCCTAGGTGTGGGGGGCGGAATTTAGGCGACAATGACAGGAATAGGTCACAGTTCCACTGACAAAACCGAGACTATTGCAGAAAACAATTAATCAAATACACTATAGGTATGGCTATTAAACTATTAGAATTTAACAGACAAATCGGAATGCGCAGCCTATCGTAATAGGCAACGTATCATAAGCACCACGCGTTGAAATACAAACGGCAGTGCCAGAACGTGAGGCTATTGTGGGGGGAAAAGGAATGGAAGCGCTTTAACACTGAGAAGTCCATAGGAAACACAAAATCCGCTGTATTTCCGTAAATAAGCGAGCTAGCGCCTCAAAAACATCGCCAGTGAATAGCTACCATCCAGATGTGTATCAGCAGACATACCGATCCATAATCAGGGATCCTATAGGGGGGGGGGGGGGGGGCTAGGTAATAGCCAACCCAAATACGCCTCCCACAAGGAAGGTGGGCTAATTTCCAGACTTGATACTTAAACTTACAGACTTACACAAAGACAACGAAACGGAGGGACAGAATTAGCCTACTCAAAAATATCATCCAGTAAGGTAACAGAGCAGCCGTAGCCACCCGAAATACATCCCACGCCGCACAAGGCGACTGGGAGGGAAGGTGGGAGGGAGAGGGCAGTATTCCAATACCGGACACATTCCAATCATGTGCACCGGTGCCACGAGCAGCTCATGGGCGGACAGGCGGGTGAGGGAAATCCACGCGACGCTCCTCTCCAAACAAGGAGGTGGAGGGGGATGGTACCGGTAACTACCAATCCCAAGAATTCGCGTATGCTAATCATCGTAACCAGGCGGATATCGCAACACCATTACATTCAAAATGGCGTCGCGTCGCTGGGCGGAAGTTCGCCCTGGTCCCGACAAAACAGGTACCGGTAGCACGCATGTCCATATAAAGGGCACGTCCCACCGGTCGGTAGACGATAACGCACGTCAGCATCTAGGCACCATCCCCTATCAGAGACACAGCTGGTCATGACCCAACAAACACTGTAAGCGTACCCCGAAAGACACCACTAATGCACCACACATATCACGTCCCGTATACAGACATAGACAGTCAAACGAGCCCCGCGCGGTCGTCACCACGCAAACAGCCTCGTTAGACAGCACGCCCCTGTCCAAACAGAAGCGCCCCATCTGCGGGGATGACGCCTTATCTCGGGAACGACCAGGGTGATACTCGTTAATCCGTCGGGGGGGAGGCGATAACGACCATACCGCAACCAGCTGTGCTCGTTAACCCACAATTGCGCTTCAACACGGCACGGGGTACGCATTAACGCGTCGGGGAGGGAGACACTAAACGACCATAAACACTGATAGCGGCCGTCTCATCTTTCGGCTCACAGAAAAAGAAAAATCAATCAGACCGAAATTAAACTGTTAATAGAGAGAGAACTTTAGAAGCAAGCTAAAGAACGTGAAAACCACGTAGAATAAGCAATATTAAGCCCACTAAACGTAGCCATTTAATAAAAAGCAGAAAAACATGAATTAAACATGTAATTCTTCATAGCAGATCTCCATCATCCAAAGAATTACTAGATGACGACGGCGGCTACCCACATAGATACAGAGACAACTCATATACTCATTAGAACCATATATTAATCAATTTAGAAAACTTAGTTAATTAGATTATTAAATAAAATAGTGATTTAAGCAATAAATTAAATTAAGTTTACATCCAGAAAA
Organism: Alentia gelatinosa; assembly: GCA_950022655.1. Lineage (NCBI taxonomy): Eukaryota > Metazoa > Annelida > Polychaeta > Phyllodocida > Polynoidae > Alentia > Alentia gelatinosa. Next base: position 21,014,442 of record OX465584.1, on the reverse strand, counting down.
TAGACCCTAGAACGGCGGATACAATCCATTTTAAACCGTTCCAGTACGAATTACAGGTTTAAGAAAAAGGAATCAAAAATACTTTACACCGATCAGGGCTTTCCCGACATAAGAACACGCACAAGGGAATCAAATACCGATGCGCGGCAGCGCTCAAACGGTCTTGAAACCAGAAAAATGAGAAAAGTGAGAAAAATCCAAAATTTCACTTTTTAAACGCGATTTTGAGGCACTTGCGATCGTCGGAGCGATCTGAGAGTGCGATTTTCGGAATCCTGAGGCCGAAATTGACAAAAGTTAAACCGAGGTCATTTACAAGCACGAAACAGGCAGTACCAAATACTGCTCCAAATACACCATACTCCTAAAATAGTCTATACTGTTAGCTATACTAAACTATAATGAAAATTACTTCAAGATTACTACAGATGACCAAGCAACCGTCAGGCGAGGCCCACAAACATCAGGCAATCACCCAGTCTTGTAATCATCATAGTTGTCAAGGAAAGTGGTGACCGGGTCATTCCAAGTGGTTCTCAGTCCAAGAAAGTGGGTTAAAGCTTTGGAAAAGGCATTTCAAAATCCAAATTTTAGGAGCCCCCAGAAAAATTTTCAGAGCCCCAGAGCCATTATTTCACCTAGCTGCCATAGAAACCAACGTTAAACCCACTTTCGAGGCAAGCTAAGTGAAATCCCCAAATCTTCATAGGATTAACATTGACAAGGCTGAGTCTATGAGAAAACTTATATATGTTCCAACTTCCTTAAAAATGATCGTATCGGAATGCGGTAAAGACCAAAATTATGTGGAAAATCATGGACAACACTAGAAAAATACAAAACAACAAATAGAAACAATATAAACGTCACAAAAACGGTAAAAACATGTAAAAAAAAAAAACCAAAATCATACGATAAGGCTAGAGACAAAACGCAATCACCACAGCACAGCTCACGGATGAACTGAGCAGAGTTTATAGCAGTAGTAAGTCGTGAAAAAGACCCTTTTAACGCAGGCATAGGGAAGCCTACCCAGATTACAGCCAGTAATCCACGGGGATTTTCGTTCACAAACCCCTAAAAGACTCATAGAGCGCAGTGCGGAATCTGCTTTTCCACTCTAGGCAGTCAGGGCCGAAAATAAAGTCAAGCATGTTCTACTTAATCTAAAAACAATGTAACGCTTACCCCTCACACCCAGTGGAGATGACACAGTGCGGAATCTAGAGCATCCAGACAGTGAGAGTGAGGGAGGTCTCGAATAATTCAGAGGGCTAAATTTCCTCAGATAAGAACGACCACGGTGACCGGGGGACCGTGCTGAGGTAAACCTTTTTGCTGGCAAAGCGACAGTACCAGGCTCCCACCAGGGGCAGCCTCTGAGACCCCTTGTACCGCCACGGATGGAGGCTGGGCCAGGAGTGGTTAGAATGCTTGTACTACCACCACTGTCCATATTTTTATTACACTCCTCACGCGTCAGCGATTCATATGAGCCATGCCGGTCACCCACACTCGTTTTCTGCTTAGCACCCTCTAAATGGGCGTGAACCGTGACAGGAGCGTTTTGAATTAATAGGCGAAACAGTTGACCGCGGACGACCAACCGGCGAGACCTGGGTCTCGAACGGGATTACCTGCGGAAGGCGTGCGGGCACCGTCGGGCCCGTCGGAACCCGGGGGCTCCTAGTGGATACACCTGAAGGTAGTACGGAATCTAGACAATCAGGCGGGGGGAAGGGGGGCAGAATTGAACACTGACATTGGGGATTGTTTCCGGCCGCTGTCAGAGGTGGATACTCTAGTATCCTTCATAGACCGTTCAATCCCAGAGCACGCTCGGGCCAAGGGACATGAGGGCGAGGCACTTGCCTCTAAAGTCGTGCCTGGCGGACCAGACGAAGCCGGAGCTTCTCCAAGCAAATCACAGTCACTATCAGGAGAACAAACCTCCTCATGAGAGGCGTCATCATACAGACGACTCAGACGACCGTTAGTCAGAGCAGGAGACCAAGAACCATACACTATCTTCACTTTGTCAATAATCATATAGTGTAACTATATTTCTTGTAGCAATTGAACGCAACTGAACCAAATTATCGCCACATACATTAAAGCTCATATAAACCAATTAAGCTCTGTTAATTAATCCTAAAGAGTAAGCCCCGCCTACAGGCGGGGCTTGGACTCAGCTGGGAGGAGCGTGGGTTGTATGCCGGCCGCTGGCCTTTGTATAACACTGGCGACCTTTGCGACAGAGTCACTTATGAGTACTATACTGCCTGGTATGAACCAGTCTGCCCTGTCTCAAAACGGGACGACTCTCTTGGCCCCTCTGCACGGGCATATATAAGAACAGAACCTCTGCAGGTGATCCAGTCAAGCATGACAGTAGGAGAGTGTAGAGACCTCACCTGTCCACACACAGGGCTCCGTGATTACCGGCTATGACAAGGAATACCAGCAGTAAACTGACCACAACATGAAAATATGGTAACTAATTCAATATACACAATATCTATGTATCTCTATATGTCTATCTGGTATCTGTATCTAATGTATCTATAGTTTCATAGGATAGTCTTACTGCATTGTGCATGTTTACAATGCCAGGTGAGAGAAAGGTGGCAGGGGCATTGAGGCATGACAGGTCAAGGTTGTACTGGTGTGTGTTGGGGGGAGGTATGTATGCAACTCTGTGTATCATATGTATCTATATATCATGTGTATTTCTGTATCTTTGCCTGTCTGTCTATCTTGTTATCTGGTTTATATCCCACCATTCCTCACAATGAAACAGCTAAACTTACAGGGAATCCATGTTCTCTTGTGGCTACCTTCCAGAGCCCACATGACCTGTTGCGAGTCCTGCATATAAATGAGCTGTAGACACCCTCCCACCTGTGTTATATACCTCCTGACTGACTCTGCTGCCGACCTGACATGTCATGACCGCCTCTACACAGACCCGTACTCTCACTGTGTGAGGGGCGGGTCTTTATTTTTAATGAATTTATCATCAAGACTCATTTCTGTACTTCATCTTTAACATATGAGAATGACCTTCATCCAAGTACCATGACTGAGGGAAACTGTTAGATCTGCAGACGTCCTATACATCCACATCCACTAGCAGCACTAGCTACAGCACAGAGCAGGCAGACAGCACAATTCAAGCATAATTATTAATCAGATTCATAATAATAATTTAGCAGCATTGCAAGCAGTCTTAAAACACTCTTGAAAAATCTAGACAACCGAGTAACAGTACATTATTAATTTAGAGAATAACCAAAAAGGAACGAATCACCTTCACCAAAAGAAGCATCTCGCAATGCAGCATACAGTAATGATCTACTGTAGGGCATCACACTGTAGTGATCTTTTCTGTAACTTATTATACTGTAATGAACTTCCTGTAATGTATCGTACTGTAGGATATACCTTCAAAATACCCATCGGTACATAGCAACAGTAGACCGTGTTTGCAAACCAGTAGCCACGCTGTGATACCAGGAGGCAGTATTACCAAAATTCAGATAATTGCTATTTTCTTACCAAAATAATGTGAACATTTTCATAATATTTCTACCCAGCATACGTAAAACTATATCATAGCTGATATCTGTACTACTGTACAACATCCTAAACAATTAGTATTACCATGGATGTTTCAGAAAATGGCACTCCCCAAACACACATTAAAAAGTGCCAGTATACTACAGGGGTGAAAAATGACAGGACAGCATTGTGTAAGGATCTCTCGCAACATATTGTGCTGTCAGAATTTCCTGTAATGTACTATGGTGTTAGAACCTCCTGTAAAGTATGACATTGTAAGTACCCTCTGTAATGTATGATATTGCAAGGACCTCCTGTAACGTATGACATAGCAAGAACCTTCTGTAATGTATGATATTGCAAGAACTCTCTGTAATGTATGATACTATAGGACACACCATGAAAATACGCGTCTGCACACAACAACAACAGATGAACCGTAGTCCCTTAGTACCAGAGATATTTTCAGGGTGAATGAATAATCCTAATAATTTAAAACAAAATAAAACAGAAGAACACCAAAATAGGTTAAGGCGCCGAAACGGCGGCCGCTTATGCGGGTACAAAGCACGGCTACCAGGGTACCCGGCAGACAATGAACAATACATCGAACGATGAACTGCAGAGGAATGGCAGTTAGAACCCGCAACCAAAGCAAGGCCGGATCACATACCAGCATAGATGCGCCTGTGATCTCTAATGAACCTGTCTGGGCAGTATACGGCAGTAAACCTAGTCTTACAGTGTGAATTGCAGGATATGCCTTCAAAATACGCATCTGCGCATAGTAACTGTAGATCGTGCATTTAAACCACAAGAACCGACCCTAAAGCCAGTCAGAACCCTTAAAACAAACCTATTAAGGTATTACAAAAAATATGTTAAAAGACCTGAAAATCATTCCAATATGTGAAAATTCCGTTTATATCACACTAAAGAAATATTAAATTGAGTTCCTGACACCTGAAGAAATCATTCAAACCTTTTAAATTGCCAACGGCAAAGTCAGGACAGAAAATCCAATAAACCCAATACCATTCCAATAGAATGGACATAAACGTAACCTTAAGGTTCTACCGGGCAATATAGCCTGAAAATCAAAACACATGCGATCTTTCTGAAGTTTACACAGAGTGATCCCGTAATAGTCTAGATTATATATCTAAAATAAAATTTGGGGGTCACCGTTTGAAATTTTGAGCTAAAAATCAAAACGATGGCAATTTTACAATAGAACAAAGAGAAATCCGAAAAAGTCAATTTTCACACAGTAAAAATCGCTCTAAAAATCTGAAATTTTTACAGAATATAGCTGACGTATCTTGCTACACATCCCAATCATAAAAATGATAGGTCATGACTAAAGAATTTGAAATAATCAAGAAAAACCGTATATCTGGCTTAGTTTTCATAGAAACGCCTAATCAGTTCAACAGGCAACAACAACCCAGCTCACTTGATCTAAAGCAAGGTACAAAGGTAATAATGATATGTATCATCAAAAGTATATCAATTTCAACCAAGGGTTTAGCATAATTAAGCCAGTAAACCATATGTGATAGATCTCTGTATCTGTTAGTCTTATCAGTAGGATTCGGCCGAGCTGCCCTGGCTGCGCCGGGTCTGTAGACTATCTAACTGTTGGTTGATAGCCTATCCAATGAGATGATACTTACGAGAGATACGTAGTGACTGGTCGAGACATGGGCCAATGACAGCAAGATTGGCATGGAAAATTGTAATATAACCTGTGGTAATGACTGGAATTAAACAGACTTAGACAGTGAACCGTGTGTCGATGCTTCTTCTTTGATCCATTACATTTGGCGATCTTGCCAGGATCACGACCACGATAGATAGAACAGAAACGCAGTCGGACGAGAAAATTAACCAGAATGGCGGACAAAGACCAGCAGAAATTGGACCTTGCGGTAGCAGAAGCAACACGACGAAGGTTAGGTGAATTTACCAAGAAGATCGAAGTAATTGACGGTATCGACGCAGCCGCCTTAAGAAAGTGGGTGGATGCGCTGGACTATGCTGTAGGAAACGTTAATCCAGGGGAGAAGCTGATATTGGAATCAGCCGCCGCCAAAGCAGAGGATGGACTCGCCAGATTCATAACCAAGACGAAAGCAAACATAGCCGCGAGAGTGCCACCACAGGTCGTCACGTGGGAAAAGGTAAAGAAAGCCATTTTAGAAGAATTTTTGGGACCCGTAGAAGTCAAGCATCTGAGGAGAAAGGTACAAAAAGCGCAACAAGGTGTTTGCGAAACTGTCAGAGAATATAGTCGGAGGTTTCAGGAAGAAGTACATAGGGCATATACCATGGAAGAACAAACGTCAGAATTGATGATAGGACAAATCAGAGATTTCTTCATAGAAGGGTTAAGAAGCGATCGTTTGAGAGACTTTGTAGCATGTCAGGACAATGATACGGTAGCAACTGCTATACGACGAGCTAACCATGCGGTGCACGCACTCAAATTAGATGAGCTATATGAGTTAGAACAAGCAGCGCTTCCACCACCGCCACCAACATTATTAGAAGATTTAGCTCCTATCAAGGAAATGTCTGGCTTGATAAAGTCACTAGAAAGACAAGTACAGCAGTTAACAGTATCTCTACGGCCATCTAAAGACACAGAAAAGGAGGTGGCGGCTGTGACACCGTCAGCAACACAAAATCTGCCGGCCGCATCTGTTGCCGCGCCCTATCCGTCACAACAGCACTATCCCCCACCGTACCCGCACTACTCCTGGCCGACCGCAATGCCCGCGATGACCGGCGCCTACGGCGGCGCGTATCCAATCGGAGCAATGGCTACGGGACCAGAAACACGGGGTTCACAGAACATCTTTTACGTGGGGCAGCAACCTTCATCAGGACGAGGAAGAGGAAGAGGAGGCAGAGGACGCGGAGGTCGCAACAACGGCAGTACGAACAGGATACAGTGCTATGAGTGCGATGGGTTTGGTCACATTGCACGTGACTGTGCAACGAAACGAAATAATCAACAAAATTATAACGGAAATCAGCAGACAGACAGGGAAGCTTGGGAGCCAGTTCCTCAAGGAAATCAGTCGCCCTACTACGCAAATCAGGGAAACTAATCGCAGCGTCAGACGGTCGTGTGTGTGTCACGTTACTACAGGGCGGCATCGAACTACATACACTGATCGACTCTGGCGCGTCGCGGTCGTTGATAACCACAAGAAAGTGGAATGAAATATGTGAAGTAAGTAATAGACCAACGGTATTAGTGCCTGGTTCAGTGCTGAAGTCGCTGTCAGGACATGTACTACCAACACGAGGGGTAGCTGTGATTCCCCTGTTGGACCGAGAAATATCTGTTTACGTGTGTGACGAATTAAAACATGATCTTTTGCTTGGGATAGATATGATGGAGACATTGGACTGCCAGCTAAACTGTGCGTACAAATTGTTGTGGTTGGCTAACCAGTGTTTCACGTATGGACAATGTGAAGATTTCTGTAACGAAGTAGCTGGAGTGCACACGGACCTGGAAGAATGGAAAAATAAATATCCAACAGTGTTCGCAGAGGAAGGTCATCCCCTGCAAGCAGCGCCTGAAGTTGAGATGCACATTGATATAGGCAATAACGCGCCTATAAGACAACGGCCTTATCGCATACCACTAGCGTTGAAACAAAAAGTATCGGACGAAATAGACAAGTTACTCAAGGCCGGAGTAATAACACCAAGTGCAAGTCCGTGGTCGTCCCCACTACTGATAGTTCCAAAGGCAGATGGAGGAATTCGGTGTTGCGTGGATTACAGACGCGTCAATCTGTTGTGCAAAAAGGACGCCTTTCCACTGCCCAACATTCAAGACATCTTTGATGCCTTGGCTGGAGCTACTGTATTCTCGGTAATAGACCTCAAGAATGCGTACTATCAGATAAGTATCTCACCTGAGAGTCGGGAAGTCACGGCCTTTGCGGCACCAGGGGGCCTGTACGAATTTCTGAGAATGCCACAAGGATATTGCAACAGTCCAGCGACGTGGCAACGATACATTAATAGAGTATTGGCCCCTCTCTTGGACCGCACCGTGCTAGTATACTTGGATGACATCATTGTATACTCTCGACATCTGGAAGATCACACACGGCATCTGAACGAAGTATTCCAACTACTGGCGCAACACAAACTAACAGTCAACTCCAGCAAATGTAAGTTGCGCCAGTCGGAAGTGAAGCTACTTGGCTATATTGTGGGAATTCACGGGGTCAAACCCGATCCGAAGAAGGTTGAAGCCATACATGACATGGCCGCCCCTAACAATGCTAAAGAAGTACAACGCTTTCTCGGCCTGGCGGGGTATTACCGACAATGTATTCCCGACTTTTCGGGTTTAGCGGAACCGTTGGTAAAGCTCACCAGGAAAGGCATTCACTTCGATTGGACAAACCAGTGTCATGAATCATGGTGCAACTTGAGGGACGCGCTAACGTCCGAAAGCATCATGGCATACCCCGATCCATCAAAACCCTACCGGTTGTACGTCGACGCGAGTATGGGGTGTGTGGGAGGAATACTCACGCAGGCTGATGAACAAGGAATAGAAAAACCCGTGCAGTATGTGTCGAAACAGTTAAGTGAAGGACAACGTAAATGGGCCACTATCGAGAAGGAAGCCTTTGCAATCATCTATGCATTACAGAAGTTGCGCCCATATCTACATGGAGGGGCATCGTTCACGATTATAACCGATCACAAACCCTTAAAATCGTTATTTCAGCAAGAAATCAAGAACTCGAAAATCCAACGATGGGCGGTGTTGCTAGCTGAATATGGGGCTCCCATAGAGTATAGAAAAGGATCTTACAACGTGAGGGCCGACATGCTCTCCAGGCTGCCACCCACCATGGAAGGACAGGAAAAGAAAAACGACAGTACTTGCGAAATGGCTGAATGCGAGGCAAACCTAAATGAGTCGGTTATAATTAACTTCATAGGACAGTTAACATCAGTCACAGTCGACACCAAGGCGGTCTCAACACACGACGAGACATGGTCGGATCCCTACATTATGAAAGATCAATTAATGTCCGAACAAACCAAATTGCCACAGTATAGACAGGGTCTGAGAGAAGAAGACGATTTCATAATAGATGACGGAGTACTGTACACCTTGCGAGAGGTAAATGGGTCCAGTTATCCACGAATCGTGCTCCCACCAGGTCTTGTACATACGGTGGTAATGCAAGCACACCAGGAGCTGGGACACCAACGAATGGAAAAAACTTATCAAAGAGTGGCGGCACGATATAAATGGCCTAATATGAGAAGACAGATTCACCAGATTCTAAAGAACTGTTCCGTGTGCTTACTGTATAGGCCGATCAAAACACATCCACCCTCCCAACCTCTACCAACCCCAACATCGCCGAATGAACTACTGGGCATTGATCTAATTGGACCGTTGCCCGAAAGTCATAAAGGACACAAATACGTGATCATGTGCATTGATCACTGCACTGGCTGGGCAGAGGCGGTGCCAATTCCGGATAAAAGGGCGAAATGGATAGTATCCTTCTTTGAAGAAACTTGGATACCAAGGCATGGGGTTCCATCGGTAATAATCTCAGACAGAGGCCTAGAGTTTTTGAATGCCGCGGTACGGCAAATGTGTCAAAAAAATCAAATACAGTGGAGATACTCAACGGCCTACCACCCGACTACAAACTCTAAAACCGAGCGTTTTAACGGCACTCTCAAATCAATGATAGCCAAACTAGTGCAAGGACAAGTACACAATTGGGAACAGCAACTGTACACGGCACTATGGGCGTATCGATCTTCAGTTTCAACAGTTACGGGGTTCTCGCCGTACTTCCTACATTATGGAAGGGAACCCCTGGGAAGGAAGGTGCAGCAAGAACAAATTCCTGTAGGAGAGGAACTACGAGTACTTCAAGAAAGAATTCGACAAAACAACGTGAACCTGAAAAAAGCTTGTATCAAGACGCAGAAATTACAGGAAAAGAACAAGATACGACTAGATCAAAGACAGGCGGCCCCGCTTTATCATGAAGGACAGGAGGTGTTGTTACAGAATATCAGAAAAACCACATTCGAACCCGCGTATCGGCACGGATATGTAATTCACAAGTTACACAATAACGTGGCCGAACTGCTACACTTCACGGGTAAGAAGATACAGATAAACGTGGACCGTCTGAAAACAATCCCTGTCGGGGTTACGTATCTGCCTGTCATGCAAAACCTCCAAGATAAGGATCAAACACCGGACGCCAACACTACGTGCGGGGTACGCGATAAACACTACCATCAGAAACAAGTCGACCAGCAGAACAAAGACGAACCATTGGGCGTGTTTGCACGACTTCCGCAGGGTACGATAGTGGACGGCCGTTATCACAAAAGTCAGATAAACAAGACCACCGCACCATCAAGGACGACCCTCAGAAGACGGCAGACACGCCGGCGGCAGATAGAGCGGTACAAGGGCACAACACAAACAACAAGCCCCAAGGTGCCAACAGACATGCTGATAGATGTCTCGCGTCCACTGAGCGATATCTCTGATGATAAAGGGACAACAGATAAAAGCAACGCCTCCTTGGGCACGATAGTAGATAATCTCGAATCATCTGACGAAACACCGCTTAGTGATAACCAAGCGACGTCAACCGCACAGACGGAGACCACCGATAACACGTCGTCTGCAGCCACTACATCGGGCTCGTATCACGGGGACACTGACACCAACCTCGGTGATAACGACCAAGATAACGGGACACTAACGACAGGCTCTGATACGGCTTACGAAAAGCCGACTAGTGGACTAGAAGAAGCGGAAGAAGATAATGATACATGTCCGGGCTATATAAGCGGAGGCAATTCTCCAGGTAACCACAGTCTACCTACAGACACACCTAGCACCATCGTTCACTCACCACGAACACGCGCCGAATACAGAAGCGCCGCGGGCAACTCTATGCGAAATGCCGTCAACTACAAAGAATGGTCATCCACTTCGGAAGAAGACGCATGATCCCCTTGTAGCTCTCATAATTATGGGAACTCTGATAATGACTACCACCGCCTCACCTATACTATACAAGGACGGAGTATTGGTCACGTTGGAAGGTGACACTCGGGTAATATCAGCCTTATGGACAGTAGTAGTGACTTTGGAAACACCTGTAGCGCCGGACATAACGATCCTGCGTCAGCAATACATGGAGTATAAAAATATATCAGAGGACCGCATCGACCCCGCCACGCTGACCATGAGGGATTTCAGATTCCAACAAATTCTTCATGGATTGCAAACGGGAAACGATCAACTACAAGAAGACACCATCGAACCACGAGTGAAAAGAGGTTTCAGGTCAGTCTTCGCAGAATTAGCCAAAGCGGTCATCGGTGTCGCTACAGAAGCAGATGTACAATACTTAACTCAAAGAGTATCGGAGTTAAGTTCGTCCATACAACGGATGCAGCAGCATGATTCGCAACTATTATCATTGTTGAACATTACCAGGCAAGAAGGGTTAAACACACGTAAAAGTGTAACTACATTACAAACACAGACAGAACAATTAAGAATAATCATAGCTAAAATAGACCGACGCGTGGCCGATCATATTTTTGCCATACAAACACTGCAAATCGGACACATAATTGACCAACTACTAATGGTAATGGAGATACGGGTACAACAATTCGCTCAAGCAGTAGACGTATTTCACAAGCAACTGATACAACTGGAACAATCCACTTTGTCACGAGAGATACTGTATCCGCGGGAGTTAACGGTCATATTGCAGGATTTGGAGAAACAAGGACACGCGGTACTTCCAATTACTTGGTATTATCAACATGTAAAAATCGAACCTCTATGGATACATGCACAAGGTTTGGCGTACAAAGTAATAATACCGGCGGTAACAAGGGACGTATATCTCACGTACCGTTTACAATATTTTCCAGTGCTGTTTACAAATAACCTGACAAGAACGATAGTAGGTAACGACAGAGTAGCATTATCATCGGAATCAACGGCTGCATTCACCCCGACCAGCAGTGTATGCTTAGGACGGGCGCCTTTAATATGTTTTCCCTCAATTCAACATAAAAGTGCTTCGTGTGAGGCGCAACTTGTTGAAGGTGAAGGGGGAGAGAAATGCAAAGTTACAATAGCAACGAGGCCACACGCAAAATCACAAGTAAAACGCGACTTGGAAAAACCTTTTGTAGTAACCATTATCCCTTACACCAACGTAACGGTGGTTCACAGATGCACCGGACTAACAGCAAAAAAAGAGAAAGTGGCCCATATCACGCAGTTCGTACTGCGAGAACATTGTGGTCTGGAAAGTAGTGACTGGAACCTGAAAGGCGTCAACATAGGATTTAGACGGGTAAAATTGCAGGCTGCCGTTCCCTTGGAGTTACCGGCCATACCGATGTCATGGCCAAGGAAAATAGACAATGACATACAGCAAGAATTAAACAAACTAGGAGCTATTACAGTGCCCATCGCCGAAGTCGAGCAATGGACTGGGGTAGTGATCACCGATGAACCACAGTTGAAGCACTTAGCGGTATCTGGTCTAACGCTGGGTCTCGGAGATCTATTACTGCTTGTAGCCGTGGCTTTCGGGATTGTGATATACGTGAAACGCACCTATATGATTAAGGTGATAAAAGCGACATTCGACGAGGTAAGGAAGATCGATCCTGTAACTGACGTGGAACAGCCCATGATTCCCTTAGAGACTCGCACAAACACGGTATACCCCGGTCTACCTGCACCCTAGACAAAAAGATGACGAACTCTGAAACCATGCGTAGTAACATATCCTTACATGATTAAGATTGTATAACCATTGTTTGTGTAAAATTGTATACCCATTGCCCTTATGTGTAATTGTATAACCATTGTCAATTGAGTATCAGTTTTGTTGATATTCCAAATACTTGGAATTTACTTGATGAGGGAGGTGTGTGATAGATCTCTGTATCTGTTAGTCTTATCAGTAGGATTCGGCCGAGCTGCCCTGGCTGCGCCGGGTCTGTAGACTATCTAACTGTTGGTTGATAGCCTATCCAATGAGATGATACTTACGAGAGATACGTAGTGACTGGTCGAGACATGGGCCAATGACAGCAAGATTGGCATGGAAAATTGTAATATAACCTGTGGTAATGACTGGAATTAAACAGACTTAGACAGTGAACCGTGTGTCGATGCTTCTTCTTTGATCCATTACACATACCTACAATAACCATAGCGTCTTCTATATAACCGGAGATGTAACAGCTGGAGAGCAGGACATGTAACAGTCAGCTGACGCACTGTAGCCCACAGACCACTGCAAACTGCACTTCTATTATAGACCTTAAAACAACAGTCTGTGTGGGAGAGATAGTATTATACCCAAACAAACAAATAATATACCTGATTTACAGAAATATTTCATTTTCAAAACCAAAGAAAATAATAATAAAAATATACCCATAATACAGAACTGGTGCCGACCTTACCAGGCACATAGAAATTAAAAATGCCATTAGAACAGAATGAATACCCAAATGAGGCACATTAATTAAAAACAACATTATGTCAAATTAATAAGAATACCACATGAATTATTAAGCCACAATACTTATAAAACAGACCCTTGAGAGTCTATAATGAAGGAATTACAAAAACTAATAATATCAAAACCTTTCGTAGGTATCAAAACCTCATAATTCCAAAATCAAAACCATAAATAAAGGTCAAGGCCCTCAAACAGGCATTACAGAACCACCTACAGGATTTAATAAATTTTACTGTCATTGTCAAAAAGGCATAATTTCACCCATCCCTGAAGCACATCCGAAGTCCGGGGAAGGTCAGGGGGGCTTGTCGGGGATGAAGACGTGGAGGGCCGGCCACGGGCATCGGGTACGCGGCGGCCTTCCGCGGGTGTAGGCCGCGGTACCCGCCGACTGGTACAGCGAGCGGTGGACGTCGCAGCAGACCCCGCGGTCGTCGCGGAAACACGGTAGACATCGCGGGAGGGCCGCACTCGTCGACACGGGCGTCTCTGCTGTAGATACATCACGGTGGGGGTATTGCAGGCTCAGGTACGGGAGGCGGGTCTCTAGAGAGCAGGGAGAGCACACATCCACTCTGTTTTGACGCTCAACAGCCAGGGGCGACGAGAAGGGAGATGTGAAGCATAATTTTGATTTGCCCACTGCATGGAGGAGCCGTGCAGTAGATGCAGTAGCAGTAGAGTTGAGTGAGGGATAGAGCTCAAGAGTATTGTTCTTATCACTTTGAGAGCACATTCCCAAGCAGTAGCAGCACATTTTGAAGTCACACATCGTCATGTCAGGGAATAAAGTATCAGTTCGTTTACTGCCAAGGCCAGAAAATAAGGCATAGGAAGGCGAGGTATACGTGGTCCAGGTGCCTGACCAACTTGAGTCACCGAGCCTTGTCACTGAATAATGCTGAAACTTGACCGGGTGTCGAAAATTGATTTACGGCAGGATTAGGTGCTATACCGGTAAGTGCTGATTCGTCGTGCACCAAAGCCGTAAACCCACCTGCAGGGGTCTGGCCGGGTTTAGTTTGTCCCTGCAGACCGGATATCAGTTCTGAAGCCACTTAGAAGGACAGACTCGTGGCCAGTTGATTCCAACAACGTCTTAGTAGGTGTCGGGCCTAGCAAGCGGTCGCTAGAAACAGATGTATCTGGTGCCACACCCGAAGTGGCGCCGTGGATACGGCACCAGAGACAATAGAAAAGTCAGAACTGTTCATGGACACATTAGATGGTTGTGAAGTGTCCGAATAGGAACTAGGACTTTGGAGTCAAAGTAGAATCTGAAGGACAGACTGAAAGTTCAGAAGAAGAGTGTTTCTCATGGGCAACTGGAGAACCGTGGCCTTTGGTTAAACCAGCACCATGTGAAGACTGTGGTTGAGTGTTAATTACAGTCTGAGCACTCCTCAAAGTATGATCTGAGGAAGATACCTGAACATTCTCAGTCTAATGAGGCACTGGTAGTTGACCAGACATTGCCAGGAATCATAGTGGAATCGGTAGATAGTGAGTCACTTGTGAGTTATACTAATCAGAACCATAATGCCATGTGAAACCATACAACAATCAAAGACACTCAAACCATGTAGACACGTGTAATTACCTTATAAATGGGTTCTCCACCAGTGTTCTGGTGACCTAGGGGTTAATTAGTGATGTTAATTACTTTACTACATAAGAGGAGGAGAGTTGGTAACACGTCGGTGCATACACGCTTAGAAGTCCTGCGCGGGTGCGTAGTGACGTCTAGCGTGAGACTTTCCTAACTTAGTTGCCTTTAATTAAACCCTTGTGCCATCTAGTGGCCAGGTTGGGGAACCACTGAAACAACTAACGAGCTGATTACGGCACGTTGTGGCCATGAATCGAATTACGGATTTTCTTAGTTAAGTTATAAGGAGGGTGTCGACACCTAGCGGTGAACGTAGGTAAAAGGGCGTAGATTCGCCTCCTACAACTCGAAGGGATAGATCAACACATGTCCGTAACTCATTGACTAATTAGTTACGTCCATCCCTAATTCATAAACCATCTGATTATATGTAGTTCCGTGACAGAGATGGAAACTACGCCAAACTCCGTAAGTCACGTTATTTCCAAGTAATCATACATATTCTTAACTCCTTATATTAAGTTCAGCAACCAGATAATTATTACAACCGTACCATTAATTAATTATGTGATATTGTGGGGAAGGTAAGAGCAACTCCTAAGGCTAAGTGTGTGCGCAAGGCCACCAGACTCTCTACCCCTTGCGCACAACGAGGCCACCTAATGGGACCTTTAATTAAGGTGTATAAGATCTAATGTTGATATTAAGTAAGCTCTAATTACTATTAGTTTCGTGTCTTTACTATCATGGATGAGGACGAGATGAATGTGGTCGAAAATCACGAAATTGCAGCAAATAGACTATATTTCGAATATTTCAAAATGTCCTTTTTGGGGACTAGTTTAAATAGTTTTCATGCATCTAGGGCATTGTAGGGCAGAGTCTAGAACCATAAATATCACATAACTCCAATATTTAGACAAATTATGGCTAAAAACGTGAGGGCGTCACGTTACGACACCAGCATAAAATCGTGCATGAAATAAAATAAAAAAGTGGCAGAATAAAATGAGTTTCGCTGTTTTTAATGACTCACTTATATGCATCTTCCCACCATAAAAGGATAGGCCTATATGGCTTCCTTCATACTAAACTGAATTTGTGCTATTTTGGTGTAGTTTAGGCAGTCACGTTACGACACCCACTAAACTATCAATAGTTCCGGTTCCCTATGATATTAGTAATAGTTTTTTTAGGATATCAAGAGGCAGATATATAGCTACACAATGGCGAAAGAATTAAGTCTCTATCTTTATTAGAGAAAAAGTTATCAGCCCAAACGTATCTTTTCGTCACGTTACGACCCCGTCACGTTACGACCCCGTCACGTTATGACCCGCAGTGGGTCACATAGGGTCAGGAAAAAGGTAGAAATAATTTTCCTGTGTTGGGTACATATATACCTATAGAATGGCAAAAAAATTAAATCGTTATCTTTATTAGGAAAAAAGTTATGAGGCTCTAAATATTTTTACATCACGTTACGACCCCCGTCACGTTACGACCCCCGTCACGTTACGACCCCCCAGTGGGTATAAGGCCAGGGAGAGCAAAAGAATGATAGAAATACATTTTCTGTGGATCAAATCAATTTCCCCAGTGTCAGCCCATTCCCTGGTGGGGGTGTGGACACAGCCTATAAATATGAGCCAGTTTGGGGGTGGGGGGTGGGGGGGGGGGTCGTAACGTGACGTTTTTATTTTTATATTAGCCCTGTGCTAAAGCTAATTATGCTAGTTAGCTATCCCAACTTTGCACATGAGTCCTCTAATATATAGAGATGATATTTGCAAAAGGAATTAATGATCCTCTCAGATTTGATTTTTTGGGTAGTTGGCGGACACTGTACGTTAGTGTCGTTAGTGTCGTTAGTGTCGTTAGTGTCGTTAGTGTCGTTAGTGTCGTGAGTGTCGTTAGTGTCGTGAGAGTCGTGAGAGTCGTGAGAGTCGTGAGAGTCGTGAGAGTCGTGAGAGTCGTGAGAGTCGTGAGAGTCGTGAGAGTCGTGAGAGTCGTGAGAGTCGTGAGAGTCGTGAGAGTCGTGAGAGTCGTGAGAGTCGTGAGAGTCGTGAGAGTCGTGAGAGTCGTGAGAGTCGTGAGAGTCGTGAGAGTCGTGAGAGTCGTGAGAGTCGTGAGAGTCGTGAGAGTCGTGAGAGTCGTGAGAGTCGTGAGAGTCGTGAGAGTCGTGAGAGTCGTGAGAGTCGTGAGAGTCGTGAGAGTCGTGAGAGTCGTGAGAGTCGTGAGAGTCGTGAGAGTCGTGAGAGTCGTGAGAGTCGTGAGAGTCGTGAGAGTCGTGAGAGTCGTGAGAGTCGTGAGAGTCGTGAGAGTCGTGAGAGTCGTGAGAGTCGTGAGAGTCGTTAGAGTCGTGAGAGTCGTGAGAGTCGTGAGAGTCGTGAGAGTCGTGAGAGTCGTGAGAGTCGTGAGAGTCGTGAGAGTCGTGAGAGTCGTGAGAGTCGTGAGAGTCGTGAGAGTCGTTAGAGTCGTTAGAGTCGTTAGAGTCGTTAGAGTCGTTAGAGTCGTTAGAGTCGTTAGAGTCGTTAGAGTCGTTAGAGTCGTTAGAGTCGTTAGAGTCGTTAGAGTCGTTAGAGTCGTTAGAGTCGTTAGAGTCGTTAGAGTCGTTAGAGTCGTTAGAGTCGTTAGAGTCGTTAGAGTCGTTAGAGTCGTTAGAGTCGTTAGAGTCGTTAGAGTCGTTAGAGTCGTTAGAGTCGTTAGAGTCGTTAGAGTCGTTAGAGTCGTTAGAGTCGTTAGAGTCGTTAGAGTCGTTAGAGTCGTTCTCTGACTACAAGTCAACTGCCCTAACCACTGGGCCATCACGATGAGCTATATGAGAGGCAAGAATAGACAGTATTAAATTCTTAGTGACTGGCAATGCTGCGGGGATGTTTTGCTCGACAAAATTATTGTATGAATCATTATTGAATGGGTCGTTGTAAGTGGTGTCTTTGTAAGCTGTAGATGACGACACTAAACCCCTCAATATTTCTTTTTTGCTGTTAAAAATGTGGGATAATATGGAATATGATAGTAGAAACTGCACTGTATCTAACTAAATATGAGGAGGCGGAATTGGATTTAAAATCATTTATCACATTTTAAAGATAATTAATTTTTATGGTTTGAAATTGAAAATGTCCTGTCTTTGCTCATTGGTGCGCATCAGAAGATATCAGTGTCACTTTGAATGGGAAATCATATGAAATAATCAATGTCACCATTCTGAAAATTATGAAATTTTCTGAATATCTGGAATATATATTGATAATGCTGCTCCGCAATTATGGTGAAATTTGATAATAGATAAAGGTTTCAAATTGATCATTTCATACTTTAAATTGGAACTAATTCTTTCATTAAATAGCATTATGAAATATCATATACTATGTTTTGTATCTACAGATAAATTTTCAATCATAAATATGCATTATTTCTAGAATCATAAAAGAAAAATGGTTGATTACGCTGGTTGCAACTAGAGCTATATCGGGGTGTATCAGGACCATGGTGCCTTTTTAACCCTTTTCTTCCTTCTAACATTGGAGATAATTTTAGAACCATGGTGTGCTATATGCATTCTTAACATCAATGCATTTTCTTTTAATCTAACTGCATTATTTGATTAACAACAATATTCAGCAGAAATTGGAGAGCTGTGAATCAACCTTCCTTATAAATCCAAGATGGCGGACACTGTACGTTAGTGTCGTTAGTGTCGTTAGTGTCGTTAGTGTCGTTAGTGTCGTTAGTGTCGTTAGTGTCGTTAGTGTCGTTAGTGTCGTTAGAGTCGTTAGAGTCGTTAGTGTCGTTAGAGTCGTGAGAGTCGTGAGAGTCGTGAGAGTCGTGAGAGTCGTGAGAGTCGTGAGAGTCGTGAGAGTCGTGAGAGTCGTGAGAGTCGTGAGAGTCGTGAGAGTCGTGAGAGTCGTGAACGTCGTGAGAGTCGTGAGAGTCGTGAGAGACGTGAGAGTCGTGAGAGTCGTGAGAGTCGTGAGAGTCGTGAGAGTCGTGAGAGTCGTGAGAGTCGTGAGAGTCGTGAGAGTCGTGAGAGTCGTGAGAGTCGTGAGAGTCGTGAGAGTCGTGAGAGTCGTGAGAGTCGTGAGAGTCGTGAGAGTCGTGAGAGTCGTGAGAGTCGTGAGAGTCGTGAGAGTCGTGAGAGTCGTGAGAGTCGTGAGAGTCGTGAGAGTCGTGAGAGTCGTGAGAGTCGTGAGAGTCGTGAGAGTCGTGAGAGTCGTGAGAGTCGTGAGAGTCGTGAGAGTCGTGAGAGTCGTGAGAGTCGTGAGAGTCGTGAGAGTCGTGAGAGTCGTGAGAGTCGTGAGAGTCGTGAGAGTCGTGAGAGTCGTGAGAGTCGTGAGAGTCGTGAGAGTCGTTAGAGTCGTTAGAGTCGTTAGAGTCGTTAGAGTCGTTAGAGTCGTTAGAGTCGTTAGAGTCGTTAGAGTCGTTAGAGTCGTTAGAGTCGTTAGAGTCGTTAGAGTCGTTAGAGTCGTTAGAGTCGTTAGAGTCGTTAGAGTCGTTAGAGTCGTTAGAGTCGTTAGAGTCGTTAGAGTCGTTAGAGTCGTTAGAGTCGTTAGAGTCGTTAGAGTCGTTAGAGTCGTTAGAGTCGTTAGAGTCGTTAGAGTCGTTAGAGTCGTTAGAGTCGTTAGAGTCGTTAGAGTCGTTAGAGTCGTTAGAGTCGTTAGAGTCGTTAGAGTCGTTAGAGTCGTTAGAGTCGTTCTCTGACTACAAGTCAACTGCCCTAACCACTGGGCCACCACGATGAGCTATATGAGAGGCAAGAATAGACAGTATTAAATTCTTAGTGACTGGCAATGCTGCGGGGATGTTTTGCTCGACAAAATTATTGTATGAATCATTATTGAATGGGTCGTTGTAAGTGGTGTCTTTGTAAGCTGTAGATGACGACACTAAACCCCTCAATTTTTTTTTTGCTGTTAAAAATGTGGGATAATATGGAATATGATAGTAGAAACTTCACTGTATCTAACTAAATATGAGGAGGCGGAATTGGCTTTAAAATCATTTATCACATTTTAAAGATAATTAATTTTTATGGTCTGAAATTGAAAATGTCCTGTCTTTGCTCATCGGTGCGCATCAGAAGATATCAGTGTCACTTTGAATGGGAAATCATATGAAATAATCAATGTCACCATTCTGAAAATTATGAAATTTTCTGAATATCTGGAATATATAATGATAATGCTGCTCCGCAATTATGGTGAAATTTGATAATAGATAAAGGTTTCAAATTGATCATTTCATACTTTAAATTGGAACTAATTTTTTCATTAAATAGCATTATGAAATATCATATACTATGTTTTGTATCTACAGATAAATTTTCAATCATAAATATGCATTATTTCTGGAATCATAAAAGAAAAATGGTTGATTACGCTGGTTGCAACTAGAGCTATATCGGGGTGTATCAGGACCATGGTGCCTTTTTAACCCTTTCCTTCCTTCTAACATTGGAGATAATTTTAGAACCATGGTGTGCTATATGCATTCTTAACATCAATGCATTTTCTTTTAATCTAACTGCATTATTTGATTAACAACAATATTCAGCAGAAATTGGAGAGCTGTGAATCAACCTTCCTTATAAATCCAAGATGGCGGACACTGTACGTTAGTGTCGTTAGTGTTGTTAGTGTCGTTAGTGTCGTTAGTGTCGTTAGTGTCGTTAGTGTCGTTAGTGTCGTTAGTGTCGTTAGTGTCGTTAGTGTCGTTAGAGTCGTTAGAGTCGTTAGAGTCGTAGTAGTCGTGAGAGTCGTGAGAGTCGTGAGAGTCGTGAGAGTCGTGAGAGTCGTGAGAGTCGTGAGAGTCGTGAGAGTCGTGAGAGTCGTGAGAGTCGTGAGAGTCGTGAGAGTCGTTAGAGTCGCTAGAGTCGTGAGAGTCGTGAGAGTCGTGAGAGTCGTGAGAGTCGTGAGAGTCGTGAGAGTCGTGAGAGTCGTGAGAGTCGTGAGAGTCGTGAGAGTCGTGAGAGTCGTGAGAGTCGTGAGAGTCGTGAGAGTCGTGAGAGTCGTGAGAGTCGTGAGAGTCGTGAGAGTCGTGAGAGTCGTGAGAGTCGTGAGAGTCGTGAGAGTCGTGAGAGTCGTGAGAGTCGTGAGAGTCGTGAGAGTCGTGAGAGTCGTTAGAGTCGTGAGAGTCGTTAGAGTCGTGAGAGTCGTTAGAGTCGTTAGAGTCGTTAGAGTCGTTAGAGTCGTTAGAGTCGTTAGAGTCGTTAGAGTCGTTAGAGTCGTTAGAGTCGTTAGAGTCGTTAGAGTCGTTAGAGTCGTTAGAGTCGTTAGAGTCGTTAGAGTCGTTAGAGTCGTTAGAGTCGTTAGAGTCGTTAGAGTCGTTAGAGTCGTTAGAGTCGTTAGAGTCGTTAGAGTCGTTAGAGTCGTTAGAGTCGTTAGAGTCGTTAGAGTCGTTAGAGTCGTTAGAGTCGTTAGAGTCGTTAGAGTCGTTAGAGTCGTTAGAGTCGTTAGAGTCGTTAGAGTCGTTAGAGTCGTTAGAGTCGTTAGAGTCGTTAGAGTCGTTAGAGTCGTTAGAGTCGTTCTCTGACTACAAGTCAACTGCCCTAACCACTGGGCCATCACGATGAGCTATATGAGAGGCAAGAATAGACAGTATTAAATTCTTAGTGACTGGCAATGCTGCGGGGATGTTTTGCTCGACAAAATTATTGTATGAATCATTATTGAATGGGTCGTTGTAAGTGGTGTCTTTGTAAGCTGTAGATGACGACACTAAACCCCTCAATATTTCTTTTTTGCTGTTAAAAATGTGGGATAATATGGAATATGATAGTAGAAACTGCACTGTATCTAACTAAATATGAGGAGGCGGAATTGGATTTAAAATCATTTATCACATTTTAAAGATAATTAATTTTTATGGTTTGAAATTGAAAATGTCCTGTCTTTGCTCATTGGTGCGCATCAGAAGATATCAGTGTCACTTTGAATGGGAAATCATATGAAATAATCAATGTCACCATTCTGAAAATTATGAAATTTTCTGAATATCTGGAATATATATTGATAATGCTGCTCCGCAATTATGGTGAAATTTGATAATAGATAAAGGTTTCAAATTGATCATTTCATACTTTAAATTGGAACTAATTCTTTCATTAAATAGCATTATGAAATATCATATACTATGTTTTGTATCTACAGATAAATTTTCAATCATAAATATGCATTATTTCTAGAATCATAAAAGAAAAATGGTTGATTACGCTGGTTGCAACTAGAGCTATATCGGGGTGTATCAGGACCATGGTGCCTTTTTAACCCTTTTCTTCCTTCTAACATTGGAGATAATTTTAGAACCATGGTGTGCTATATGCATTCTTAACATCAATGCATTTTCTTTTAATCTAACTGCATTATTTGATTAACAACAATATTCAGCAGAAATTGGAGAGCTGTGAATCAACCTTCCTTATAAATCCAAGATGGCAGACACTGTACGTTAGTGTCGTTAGTGTCGTTAGTGTCGTTAGTGTCGTTAGTGTCGTTAGTGTCGTTAGTGTCGTTAGTGTCGTTAGTGTCGTTAGAGTCGTTAGAGTCGTTAGTGTCGTTAGAGTCGTGAGAGTCGTGAGAGTCGTGAGAGTCGTGAGAGTCGTGAGAGTCGTGAGAGTCGTGAGAGTCGTGAGAGTCGTGAGAGTCGTGAGAGTCGTGAGAGTCGTGAGAGTCGTGAACGTCGTGAGAGTCGTGAGAGTCGTGAGAGACGTGAGAGTCGTGAGAGTCGTGAGAGTCGTGAGAGTCGTGAGAGTCGTGAGAGTCGTGAGAGTCGTGAGAGTCGTGAGAGTCGTGAGAGTCGTGAGAGTCGTGAGAGTCGTGAGAGTCGTGAGAGTCGTGAGAGTCGTGAGAGTCGTGAGAGTCGTGAGAGTCGTGAGAGTCGTGAGAGTCGTGAGAGTCGTGAGAGTCGTGAGAGTCGTGAGAGTCGTGAGAGTCGTGAGAGTCGTGAGAGTCGTGAGAGTCGTGAGAGTCGTGAGAGTCGTGAGAGTCGTGAGAGTCGTGAGAGTCGTGAGAGTCGTGAGAGTCGTGAGAGTCGTGAGAGTCGTGAGAGTCGTGAGAGTCGTGAGAGTCGTGAGAGTCGTGAGAGTCGTGAGAGTCGTGAGAGTCGTTAGAGTCGTTAGAGTCGTTAGAGTCGTTAGAGTCGTTAGAGTCGTTAGAGTCGTTAGAGTCGTTAGAGTCGTTAGAGTCGTTAGAGTCGTTAGAGTCGTTAGAGTCGTTAGAGTCGTTAGAGTCGTTAGAGTCGTTAGAGTCGTTAGAGTCGTTAGAGTCGTTAGAGTCGTTAGAGTCGTTAGAGTCGTTAGAGTCGTTAGAGTCGTTAGAGTCGTTAGAGTCGTTAGAGTCGTTAGAGTCGTTAGAGTCGTTAGAGTCGTTAGAGTCGTTAGAGTCGTTAGAGTCGTTAGAGTCGTTAGAGTCGTTAGAGTCGTTAGAGTCGTTAGAGTCGTTAGAGTCGTTCTCTGACTACAAGTCAACTGCCCTAACCACTGGGCCACCACGATGAGCTATATGAGAGGCAAGAATAGACAGTATTAAATTCTTAGTGACTGGCAATGCTGCGGGGATGTTTTGCTCGACAAAATTATTGTATGAATCATTATTGAATGGGTCGTTGTAAGTGGTGTCTTTGTAAGCTGTAGATGACGACACTAAACCCCTCAATTTTTTTTTTGCTGTTAAAAATGTGGGATAATATGGAATATGATAGTAGAAACTTCACTGTATCTAACTAAATATGAGGAGGCGGAATTGGCTTTAAAATCATTTATCACATTTTAAAGATAATTAATTTTTATGGTCTGAAATTGAAAATGTCCTGTCTTTGCTCATCGGTGCGCATCAGAAGATATCAGTGTCACTTTGAATGGGAAATCATATGAAATAATCAATGTCACCATTCTGAAAATTATGAAATTTTCTGAATATCTGGAATATATAATGATAATGCTGCTCCGCAATTATGGTGAAATTTGATAATAGATAAAGGTTTCAAATTGATCATTTCATACTTTAAATTGGAACTAATTTTTTCATTAAATAGCATTATGAAATATCATATACTATGTTTTGTATCTACAGATAAATTTTCAATCATAAATATGCATTATTTCTGGAATCATAAAAGAAAAATGGTTGATTACGCTGGTTGCAACTAGAGCTATATCGGGGTGTATCAGGACCATGGTGCCTTTTTAACCCTTTCCTTCCTTCTAACATTGGAGATAATTTTAGAACCATGGTGTGCTATATGCATTCTTAACATCAATGCATTTTCTTTTAATCTAACTGCATTATTTGATTAACAACAATATTCAGCAGAAATTGGAGAGCTGTGAATCAACCTTCCTTATAAATCCAAGATGGCGGACACTGTACGTTAGTGTCGTTAGTGTTGTTAGTGTCGTTAGTGTCGTTAGTGTCGTTAGTGTCGTTAGTGTCGTTAGTGTCGTTAGTGTCGTTAGTGTCGTTAGTGTCGTTAGAGTCGTTAGAGTCGTTAGAGTCGTAGTAGTCGTGAGAGTCGTGAGAGTCGTGAGAGTCGTGAGAGTCGTGAGAGTCGTGAGAGTCGTGAGAGTCGTGAGAGTCGTGAGAGTCGTGAGAGTCGTGAGAGTCGTGAGAGTCGTTAGAGTCGCTAGAGTCGTGAGAGTCGTGAGAGTCGTGAGAGTCGTGAGAGTCGTGAGAGTCGTGAGAGTCGTGAGAGTCGTGAGAGTCGTGAGAGTCGTGAGAGTCGTGAGAGTCGTGAGAGTCGTGAGAGTCGTGAGAGTCGTGAGAGTCGTGAGAGTCGTGAGAGTCGTGAGAGTCGTGAGAGTCGTGAGAGTCGTGAGAGTCGTGAGAGTCGTGAGAGTCGTGAGAGTCGTGAGAGTCGTGAGAGTCGTGAGAGTCGTGAGAGTCGTTAGAGTCGTTAGAGTCGTTAGAGTCGTTAGAGTCGTTAGAGTCGTTAGAGTCGTTAGAGTCGTTAGAGTCGTTAGAGTCGTTAGAGTCGTTAGAGTCGTTAGAGTCGTTAGAGTCGTTAGAGTCGTTAGAGTCGTTAGAGTCGTTAGAGTCGTTAGAGTCGTTAGAGTCGTTAGAGTCGTTAGAGTCGTTAGAGTCGTTAGAGTCGTTAGAGTCGTTAGAGTCGTTAGAGTCGTTAGAGTCGTTAGAGTCGTTAGAGTCGTTAGAGTCGTTAGAGTCGTTAGAGTCGTTAGAGTCGTTAGAGTCGTTAGAGTCGTTAGAGTCGTTAGAGTCGTTAGAGTCGTTAGAGTCGTTCTCTGACTACAAGTCAACTGCCCTAACCACTGGGCCATCACGATGAGCTATATGAGAGGCAAGAATAGACAGTATTAAATTCTTAGTGACTGGCAATGCTGCGGGGATGTTTTGCTCGACAAAATTATTGTATGAATCATTATTGAATGGGTCGTTGTAAGTGGTGTCTTTGTAAGCTGTAGATGACGACACTAAACCCCTCAATATTTCTTTTTTGCTGTTAAAAATGTGGGATAATATGGAATATGATAGTAGAAACTGCACTGTATCTAACTAAATATGAGGAGGCGGAATTGGATTTAAAATCATTTATCACATTTTAAAGATAATTAATTTTTATGGTTTGAAATTGAAAATGTCCTGTCTTTGCTCATTGGTGCGCATCAGAAGATATCAGTGTCACTTTGAATGGGAAATCATATGAAATAATCAATGTCACCATTCTGAAAATTATGAAATTTTCTGAATATCTGGAATATATATTGATAATGCTGCTCCGCAATTATGGTGAAATTTGATAATAGATAAAGGTTTCAAATTGATCATTTCATACTTTAAATTGGAACTAATTCTTTCATTAAATAGCATTATGAAATATCATATACTATGTTTTGTATCTACAGATAAATTTTCAATCATAAATATGCATTATTTCTAGAATCATAAAAGAAAAATGGTTGATTACGCTGGTTGCAACTAGAGCTATATCGGGGTGTATCAGGACCATGGTGCCTTTTTAACCCTTTTCTTCCTTCTAACATTGGAGATAATTTTAGAACCATGGTGTGCTATATGCATTCTTAACATCAATGCATTTTCTTTTAATCTAACTGCATTATTTGATTAACAACAATATTCAGCAGAAATTGGAGAGCTGTGAATCAACCTTCCTTATAAATCCAAGATGGCAGACACTGTACGTTAGTGTCGTTAGTGTCGTTAGTGTCGTTAGTGTCGTTAGTGTCGTTAGTGTCGTTAGTGTCGTTAGTGTCGTTAGTGTCGTTAGTGTCGTTAGTGTCGTTAGTGTCGTTAGAGTCGTTAGAGTCGTTAGTGTCGTTAGAGTCGTGAGAGTCGTGAGAGTCGTGAGAGTCGTGAGAGTCGTGAGAGTCGTGAGAGTCGTGAGAGTCGTGAGAGTCGTGAGAGTCGTGAGAGTCGTGAGAGTCGTGAGAGTCGTGAGAGTCGTGAACGTCGTGAGAGTCGTGAGAGTCGTGAGAGTCGTGAGAGTCGTGAGAGTCGTGAGTCGTGAGAGTCGTGAGAGTCGTGAGAGTCGTGAGTGTCGTGAGAGTCGTGAGAGTCGTGAGAGTCGTGAGAGTCGTGAGAGTCGTGAGAGTCGTGAGAGTCGTGAGAGTCGTGAGAGTCGTGAGAGTCGTGACCATCGTGAGAGTCGTGAGAGTCGTGAGAGTCGTGAGAGTCGTGAGAGTCGTGAGAGTCGTGAGAGTCGTGAGAGTCGTGAGAGTCGTGAGAGTCGTGAGAGTCGTGAGAGTCGTGAGAGTCGTGAGAGTCGTGAGAGTCGTGAGAGTCGTGAGAGTCGTGAGAGTCGTGAGAGTCGTGAGAGTCGTGAGAGTCGTTAGAGTCGTTAGAGTCGTTAGAGTCGTTAGAGTCGTTAGAGTCGTTAGAGTCGTTAGAGTCGTTAGAGTCGTTAGAGTCGTTAGAGTCGTTAGAGTCGTTAGAGTCGTTAGAGTCGTTAGAGTCGTTAGAGTCGTTAGAGTCGTTAGAGTCGTTAGAGTCGTTAGAGTCGTTCTCTGACTACAAGTCAACTGCCCTAACCACTGGGCCACCACGATGAGCTATATGAGAGGCAAGAATAGACAGTATTAAATTCTTAGTGACTGGCAATGCTGCGGGGATGTTTTGCTCGACAAAATTATTGTATGAATCATTATTGAATGGGTCGTTGTAAGTGGTGTCTTTGTAAGCTGTAGATGACGACACTAAATCCCTCAATTTTTTTTTTGCTGTTAAAAATGTGGGATAATATGGAATATGATAGTAGAAACTTCACTGTATCTAACTAAATATGAGGAGGCGGAATTGGCTTTAAAATCATTTATCACATTTTAAAGATAATTAATTTTTATGGTCTGAAATTGAAAATGTCCTGTCTTTGCTCATCGGTGCGCATCAGAAGATATCAGTGTCACTTTGAATGGGAAATCATATGAAATAATCAATGTCACCATTCTGAAAATTATGAAATTTTCTGAATATCTGGAATATATAATGATAATGCTGCTCCGCAATTATGGTGAAATTTGATAATAGATAAAGGTTTCAAATTGATCATTTCATACTTTAAATTGGAACTAATTTTTTCATTAAATAGCATTATGAAATATCATATACTATGTTTTGTATCTACAGATAAATTTTCAATCATAAATATGCATTATTTCTGGAATCATAAAAGAAAAATGGTTGATTACGCTGGTTGCAACTAGAGCTATATCGGGGTGTATCAGGACCATGGTGCCTTTTTAACCCTTTCCTTCCTTCTAACATTGGAGATAATTTTAGAACCATGGTGTGCTATATGCATTCTTAACATCAATGCATTTTCTTTTAATCTAACTGCATTATTTGATTAACAACAATATTCAGCAGAAATTGGAGAGCTGTGAATCAACCTTCCTTATAAATCCAAGATGGCAGACACTGTACTGCTCCAGTAGTAGTAGCAGTGCTTAATAACAAAGCTTTTATAAAAAAGATAAATGGCGGTCTAATTTGGGTAAACAAAACAAATAATTGCCGAAATCAATGGATTTTCACTATAAAATAGCAGAAAGTTCTGATCTGCTTTGATGGAAATAGCAGGGTGTGGCTGACCCGCCCTCCAGCGAATAAACGGGGAACTCATCTATTGTATGAAATGTGGCCAGCGTCCACCAGACGGTGTGACAGCCGAAAACGACCATGTAGATAGAAACCTAGTGACACATTCCAACAATCAGTTATCAAGGGAAAGACATAGTAGCTGCCGGTCTTCTCACGCACTATTTGGTGCCATGTGGACTCCTTTTTCATGTGCTACTTAGTAGAATACAGCTTCCCGTATTCTACTCAGTAGCTCTTTAGTATGGAGATTTCGTATTAAGGCGGTACTCCACTGAGCCGATTATTGTTCTCATTCTCCACCCATTCTCCACCCATTCTTCGCCTGAGTTGTTCTGACCCTAAATGGTGGGGCTGCTTCACTAGCGCTCCACTGTTGTTTTTCGTCAATCTTCCCTCGACCAGCATTGGGTCAGACCACCTGCTCCACTGGGCTACATTAACACGATCCCAACAATCAGGAGCCGGCATCAAAACACATGTGAAATGATTTTCTTTGCGTTGTTTATAATCATAATATTATTTTGAAATTTTCGGTATGAATCTTTAGTTTGTATATTTGTGTTTTTATTTACGTATTTCCGTTTTAAGTGGAACAGAATTTATTCAAAGTATGGTGGTTCATCGGTGGTGGACCAGCACAGTATTTGGAAATACGTAAATAAAAACACAAAAAGAAAATCATTTCAAAAGAATTTTAAATATTGCGGTACCCGGGGCCGTTTCAATAAGGTAAAAATGTTTCACGAAAAAGCCCTAATCTGTTTGCTTAACATGCTGGTAAATAATTTTTGATTGTATGCTATTGCTTCCACTCTCCGCACCCTGTGTAGTTATGTTGTTTTTCTTCACCATGCCTTGTCTTCCTGCATTTGTTATGTATGTATTGTATGTATAACTCCAACGAAGCGTACCTTTTAACCAGAACACAAAGTATCTAACAGTCTGATCTGTGCTGCCATCTAGTGTGCAATAATGCTACTCACCAACCTTATTCCTATATCGGTGCAAGTGCAGCGTAAATTAGTGTTTTAGCAGCTTATTGTATATTCTACATTGAAAACTCATTGTATGTGTATTTGTATTGTTTTGGGGGATTACTTTGATCATAACATACCCTGGGTAAAACAGAAGAAGAACGCCCGAAAAGACACTATACTATTTCAAATGATGAAATCAGTGAATATCCAAACAACTCACCCACTTTACTCTTATTGACCTATCGTCGATTAAATACCCTGAGATGTTTATCAAATCATCTAAAAGACGGACCATACAAGTGCTACAAGCATAAACAACAAACGTTTCGAACCACGCATGTTTCAGGGCCCATGGAAGATCTGGAATAAAATCTATCAAAAGAAAAAAAGGAAATCATCTCGGGACATTTATTCTAACTCGTGATATTACTGATGATTAATCATTATCAATAAGGAATTCTTAAGAAAGTAACTTGCCGTGTACGTTAATTTGAGAAATAGGTTTATGAATCCGCTTTTATCTATGAACCACCTTTTACTCGGGACATGTGTACATGTATGTACATCAGTCTTCTACAAAATGTGCTGCATATCCCGTTTAGATTATGTATAAGTTAGCTATACTTCTAGCTGACGTTTTTCAACTATCACAGGGGCATTTCGTCGTGTGTGAGCTATTTCATACTCTTTGTACAGGGACTACATTTTATTTCTTTTCAATTACTTTTAGTTTCAACATGCTGCACTACGAGGTCTAGATTGTTCCAGAGCGGTATGCAGGTAATTGCAGATTATGGATTATGTAATTAGAACAGATAAGGAACTTGCTCCGTGGTTAACGTTTCATAGATCCTAAAAAGAAATAGTTTTTTTCCATTTTTTTTTCATCATTGTGATAGAGGTGTATTTAGCCACGCCATAATAATCTAGATCCTAAAAGGAATAGATAGGAATTACATTAAGAAATTGTTTCACGTGGACTGGAAGTATGGACGTTCCCAGTCAATGCATGATTAAGTTCCCTTCTTTCAGAATAACTATTAATTCTATATTAAATAAAAAGGAAAAACGCCAGTGCAGAGAGGTGCAGTAAAAAACAGGTAAACAAAATAAAAATCTATTCTGGATTATATTAGGTTTATGTGAAAGGGTTAAGTTGGTCTGTCTCTTTAAGATTCTGAATGAAAATAGAAATAATTCAGAAAGAGGAAAAATGGCAACTTACAATAGAAAATATAGAGTGACTAGTGTAGTGGAACTAAAATTGGTTCCTAAAAGAATCTTTATGACTGAGGAAAGAAAAAGAAAGGATCTGCATGGAGGGGAATTGAACTCTCAGCATGAGGTTTCTTTTGCAGACACTCTACTTCTAGACTACTTAAACTGACTTGTAG
Source organism: Alentia gelatinosa (assembly GCA_950022655.1). Taxonomy (NCBI): domain Eukaryota; kingdom Metazoa; phylum Annelida; class Polychaeta; order Phyllodocida; family Polynoidae; genus Alentia; species Alentia gelatinosa. The sequence continues at coordinate 20,984,223 of OX465584.1, read as the reverse complement.
AGGGAACGTTTCAGGGATTCCTGAATGCATGGACAAATCTAGTTCCTCACAATACACCAGGTGGCAGGCACTGTAATAAAAATGCTAGTTCTGTTCATATACACCCAGTGTCAGTGCTGTGCTTAGACTATACCAGTAGAGCCAAGGGATAAGATATGGGATAAGTTAACCATACTTTTGGTCATTTCCAAACAGTGTCAGTGCTGTACTGTGATAAAGTTGTGATAAAGGAACACGACAAGATGACTTCAGCTTATGCATACTGGCAACAGAACAGAATTCTTGACTGCAGTATGATATCAGTATACACAGCCTGAAACTATCTTGCTTGATTCTAAGAGATTATTCTACGAAGTGACTAGTGCAGTAGAACTTTCATTACTTCCTGAACCAAATTCAATGACTCTGTAAACAAAGACAAGTTCTGGATGGGTTTATGTTGTGCATACTAATAACAGAAGAGAATTACTGCCGACTTACTGTTATAACTCTGCATAAACTGAAGCTTTCTTGCCTTCATTATACACCCTAGAATACAAGTATTTTACCCTGAATAGATGAAGAAGGTTGTCAAAATACTAATGTCTCCATTCTAAGACATCACATGTTGACCATGTGTTGATATTTATTTCTGCCCAAGACCTGCAGTAAGCTATGATTACTGCACACGTGTGCTGTACATAGTTTATACTGCATGCCTCAGAATCTGAAGTAGAGTAGAACCCCTTGTAAACATACACCCTCCAATTGGGGCCAAAGTGTCTGCCTACATAGGGGAGGGGGAGGCACTTGCATATTTATTAGAAAGAACTGTTCTGAGGAAAGGTGTTGAATGACCAGTTAACGCTGTTCTGCTACCCAGGTTGCCATTAGGCGGTGGTCTACTGTAACTGGTGCATGAGAAAGGGCTTAAATGACTGGTCTGTCATTCCATTGGATAAGTTTTGTAAGATTCAAAAGCGGAAATATAAGCAATTTAAAAGGAGAAATGGAGATTATTCTAGTGTGGAAGAACTGACATTATTTGTTCAAAGAATATTTATTACTTTCAAAAAAGAAAAAAGAGCTGGATTGAGGGGATTTGAACCATCAAGCTTAGGGTTTCCTTGCAGACACTCTACCTCTAGACTACAGAAAAGACATGAAGAAGGAATGTTTAAGTCAGTCTGTCTCTGTAAGATTCTGAATGAAAATAGAAATAATTCACTGCACGAAACTAACGCCTTTATTCATATATGCGGCATTCCGGCATTGCACGTATCGGCTGTAAATCGACTCATTTTCATTTGTAAATGCCTGTAATCCGCACCAGCGTATGAGGCATCTACAAGACAGTTTCCTTTTAAATACGGACGCGACTTGGCTGTATTTCACACCAGGCGTACACATACAATAGGAAATATCCTCTGTGCAACATGTGAACGCCTGGCATTTACATGTCGCGATAGAAAATAAAAAAGGAAGTCCTCCTCCCCTGTGGTTTATCAGTGTCTTGTTTTAGCACTTTAGGCAGGAGCTCTCAGTGAAGCCCTGTTCCCCTATTGTCTCTGGGCGGGCAGTGCATGGTTGTGTGTAGACTGGTCTCAAATCGGCGGGTGTCAAAGCGGCAGGTGTGACGTGAGTGACGTGAGTGACGTGAGTGACGTGAGTGACGTGAGTGACGTGAGTGACGTGAGTGACGAGAGTGACGAGAGTGACGAGAGTGACGAGAGTGACGAGAGTGACGAGAGTGACGAGAGTGACGAGAGTGACGAGAGTGACGAGAGTGACGAGAGTGACGAGAGTGACGAGAGTGACGAGAGTGACGAGAGTGACGAGAGTGACGAGAGTGACGAGAGTGACGAGAGTGACGAGAGTGACGAGAGTGACGAGAGTGACGAGAGTGACGAGAGTGACGAGAGTGACGAGAGTGACGAGAGTGACGAGAGTGACGAGAGTGACGAGAGTGACGAGAGTGACGAGAGTGACGAGAGTGACGAGAGTGACGAGAGTGACGAGAGTGACGAGAGTGACGAGAGTGACGAGAGTGACGAGAGTGACGAGAGTGACGAGAGTGACGAGAGTGACGAGAGTGACGAGAGTGACGAGAGTGACGAGAGTGACGAGAGTGACGAGAGTGACGAGAGTGACGAGAGTGACGAGAGTGACGAGAGTGACGAGAGTGACGAGAGTGACGAGAGTGACGAGAGTGACGGTTCTAGGCATCCTAGAAAATTAATCACTGTAATTCTATACATCATGTTATATGGATATCTGAAACAGGAACACCTTAACAAAGACTTAGCTCTCGTCATTAAATATTGATAGGGGATAACAATGATCATACCCTGTGACTGACGTGCCCATTGTAAGTTTATGTTGTAAACCCTTATAGTGCCACGGCGATGCATGCAATGTTACAAAGAATTTGGCTTGCAAAGGTACTCTGGGGTAGCGCGATATTGGTCATATATAACGACTTGGACAATTGAGTCATTGAACTGCTATTGATATTGCAGGGTCGACACTATTCAGCTTTCAGATTTGTAGCCTATTTTTCTACCACCTCCATCCCTCCCCCTCGTCCCTGCACATCCATTGCCCTCTCTATCCCTCTCCTACACCCCACCGCCATAAGGCCCTCCTCTTACCCGTCTCTTTACCAGCCCATCCTCCTTGAGATCTCTCATTGACCCTCTCAACTATATCCCACCCTCCTACGATCCTTTCCTTTACCCTCTTCCCTTTATCCAACCCCTTTAAGGCCCTCCCCTTGCCTCACTCCTCTACACCCCACTCTCCCAGAGCCTACTCCTCCACCCCTTTTCCTGCAGCCCATCCTCCCAAAACCCGATCCCCCACCCCGTTCCTCTATACAACATATTTCCAGGGCCTACTACTCTACCCTTCTCTATTACACCCGCAATTTTAGGGCCCTCTCCTTGCCCTTTTTCCCTTAGACCCCACCCTTATAGGCCCCTGCCCTTCACCCCTCCCCTTTTGTTCTCAGCACCTCGTCTTTACACACCCCCTACCTGCCCATGGCCCTTCCTCCCACCCCCTTCCCCCACACACCCCACCTCCAAGGGCTTGGTTCTCAACCCCTCCCGCTCCTCGCTGCCCCCGGCCCGGCCTTGATTGCTTCCCTCCATCCCATCAGTCCAACTTCAGGTGCCGGAAAATGAGGCGCGGCCACAGTTTGGGCGACGGCGGGTGAGAGCAGGCCTTTCAATATTCTTTCTCTGGCACCAAGACTCCCGAACCCCACTCTCCCCCCACCACCCCGCACCTCTCCCCAGGCCTGCTCGCCGCCCGGTGTCGCTGCTCTGTTCCATCATAAGACCTAAGCTGATAACACCCCTCCCGCCAAGCTCCAAGCACAGTACATCCAATTTTCTGTCGCAATCAGGCGTTGAGCGTTGGTGAGCAGGTGGGTGGCGCGGTGCTTGGAGTGTGAGATGCTCGCCTTGGGGCCCTGCTCTGAGCAGATGGGTGGTTTTATGCTTGGCCAGTGAGTTGTTTACCCTGGGGACCCCATATATGAGCAGGTAGGGATCATCGGCTTGGAGAGTGAGCTGCTCTTGTCGGACCGAACCACCATGGGTAGGTTGGGTTCTGTAACTAATAGAGTGAATGTATGCGGAAATATATAGAACATGAGCAGGGGACTGACTACCCGCTTGGAGAGTTACATTAAAACCTGCCCTTGGGACTCCACCTTGAGCAGGTATATGAGCATCGAGAATGGCTTATTTCCTGAGGGACCTGCTGTATACGACACGACAGCGCTTATATGCTGGGCGTGTGAGCTGCTGTCTATAGGCCTGGTACGAGTAGACGAGTAACATTTTTCTTTAGATAGTAAGCAGCTTTTTCAGCTGACCTCGTTTGTGGGATTCAAGTGACACTGACCAGATGTTTGTTCCATTGGCCATGCACCCACCCAAACCTCTGACCCGTCATTGGTCCGCAAGCAAAGGGATCCTATCATAATGTGTCTATCTGTTTGTGATAAGACAGAATTATACATGTAATGTTCATGTGAAATGGATGTGACCTGTGATCTATGTGTGATATGCCAGAATTATATACATGATGTCCATCTGAGATAGGCTACTGAAGGGTAGAAGTATGACAAATGAACGATAATTTTTTTTTACATTCAATGTAAAGTTAATTTGTGTAGGATATAAGACAATAAATGTTGCGGTGAGCTTTAATATAAGAGAGGAGACAGGATGCTATCCCTCCTCATCTCTGGGCCAGGGAACCATAACCACCTCCATTTTGAGAATACTAAAGAAGAAACCAACGATTTTTTTTTATCAAAGTTGTCGTTCTCCACTAGTGTGATGCAGAGCAATATGAACCAAGCGAAGCCGAGTCAATATCGCATAGAGCTCAATCGAGTTAGAGAATAATGACTGACCAAAATGAGTCGCTTTCTGTATCTAACTCACCCCTGTACATACTAAAGAAACAGACGACAAACTAAATATATGGGGACCATAGAGAATTCACTTTGATACTCGTAGGAGCATGGAGAATGAGTTACCAATGTTAGGCCTTTGGGACAAAGATACTAGGGTTGAGATAGAACTACAGTTAAGATAGATGGAGAGGAAATTGGATTAATCCTACATATATATTACGTTCCACTTTAAGTATGAACGTTATTAATATTGTCTCAGCTGCGATTGCTCTCGCTGACAACGTATTAATTCTCCGTAATGCCCTTATCCTCAACGAGTGTGTCCGTAAACAACACACATAGTGTGTGGGTGTGAAAACATGCAGGCGCAGGCGTGATGATTCATAATCGTAACCAGGACGTGAGCGCCATGTTGTATTACTACGCCGGGTGTAGTCACACTGTGAGAAGGGAGGGTGTAAGATGAGAGAAACCAGTCACCCTGCTGTGACATGTCATGCACCTTATAAACACCCCGTGACAACATGGGGAGACGCCTTCGTGCTGACATGACTGACGGGTATATGTTAACCCTTTAAGGATGGCTGACAATGGCAGAACTACACACTTGGGGACGGCTACTAGTGACTGTATAGTTCTAGGGGACGTGGGTACTGTCCTCTGAACTCTAAAGTCGAAGGTTTATCATGTGATATAATATGCTATTATTAATATTTTTATTTATATTATTTAGAATTCAAAACTACTATGTTACACCTACATTCTGTGAACATTTCAAGTTAATTGTTAAAATATTTCCTTTTGAAAAACAATTATATGAATATCCAGCAATGATGCCTTAAGGTATCATCCGCCCCTGGCCGGTTGATGACTTAAGGTATCATCCGCCCTTAAAGGGTTAAACTGATGCATCTGATATCACATCTTATATGGCCAGATGTCATGGATCGTCGTCAAATAACCATTATTGCTTCTCCATTCAATAATAGGCTAAATTTAATAGATATTTATTATTTTATTGTGTTTTCTGGTCAGACTCAATCGGATCTTCCAGGGGAACCATGGTTTTGCCTATGTGGGATCATAAATAACGGAGATAGTAGGTCCAAACTACCTGAAACAGGGTGTTTTTTCATGATAAAATGACTAAACCATAATTGCAATAGTCAGCATTAGTAGAAAGAGTATAAAATGTTGACAATAACTGTTCTTAACTGGGTCCCCATAGGTTAAGGATTTTTTCAGACCATTTACACATTTTTGGGCAGGATAGTATACTCTCTCCATGGCAAAATGTACATGTGTAGTTTTAGTGTGGAAACGATTGACTCCCTAAAGAAGTAACCCTCCCAATATCTACATATAGCACAGACAGGAATAAAATACATCCTGGTAAGCCTTAACCTGTACCTATGTATATATGAAAAAAAATTATATCTAAATATACTATGATAGCACTGGGAGCCTATTCCCTTGGTTTGTGTAGTTTTTGTGTGGAAACGATTGACTCCCACCCTACAGTGATAGCTAACAAGTATATTATATTTGACTACTGTCCATTTCAAATAAATACCCCCTTATATCAAGGTAACTTCACATGGTACAAGCTTTCTTGTACTCCTTCCCTGTACATAGTTATGAACTCATATCTGGGAATGTGGATACGATTGACTCCCTGTGGAAACGATTGACCCCCTAGCTGATATTCATCTTAGTAAGGTTCAAAACAAAAAGAAAGAATACCTACTCAAACCAGTCATGGAGCTTATAAAAATATTGGATAATTAGCCTTAAAAATTAAATTTATCAGTATAATCTCTGCAGTGTTTAGAAAGAGGGAGTCAATCGTTTCCACATAGCATATATGTACTACTAAATTTTGGCTCTGTGGTGCATGTTTATTATAGGTATTTAACCTACGCTCATACATCCAACATATTCCCCACCCACTGTACTATTCACATACAAAAGGTTTTAACCATACTCCTAACTTTATTTTTGACCCCTGTCACTGCCCATTTGACGACGATCCGTGACATCTGGCCATATGTGGTACACTCAGTCGCAAGGAAGCCAGTACCTCCACTCTGAGACTGGAGGTACCGGCTCGCAAGCCCATAAAGTCGCACAGTATGAACTGGCCTTTATCTGGCAGTAATCAACTAGAAGAGATAACAGCTGACCGCCCGACTGGGGCGGCGATGGGCAGCGGCAATCAATATCGTCCAACTCATCGCTGCTCTACATGGTAAGAAGTATCACGTTCCACTGGGAAGGTTATCCATGCTGGTCTAGTCTGATATGCATGGTAGACGTCACATAAAATAAGTCACTATACCCTGCCATGACATGGTCCAATATCCGTGACAACTATGAAATAAGATAAGTCACCATACCCTGATATGGCATTGTCCAACTATGAGAAACAAAAGGTCACTATACCCGGCCATGACATGGTCCAATATTCATGGCAACTATGAGATAAAATAAGTGGCTATACCTTGCCATGGCATTCTCCAGTATCTATGACAACTATGAGATAAGATAAGTTACTATACTCTGCAATGACATGGTCCAATATCCATGACAACTATGAGATAAGATAAGTTACTATACCCTGCCATGGCATTGCCCAGTATCTATGACAACTATGAGATAAGATAAGTTACTATACCCTGCAATGACATGGTCCAATATCCATGACAACTATGAGATTAAATAAGTCACTATACCCTGCCATGGCATGGTTAAATATCTATGACCACTATGAGAAACAATAAGCCGCTACCCTAAGTCACTATACCTTACAGGTATTTTTAAACTCATTGTAGAAAGAGGATGTCAGGATAGACAATTGACAGTCATTGGGTAGATTCAGTCGATTTCCAGACTAACAGCAGAAAATAAGACCGAAGATAGACATGAAAGAAACCGAGTGGAATAGGAGTAATCAAGAAGCCTGCTGTACATGTTATCACGTAATCAATTCATACATTGTACAATGCAAGTTGGTGTGTGACACTGATACATGCCATACCCTTGTTCAGGATGGTGAAAACAGATGTTTTTTTTCTTCAGTTCGTGTGGGACACACTTAGATAAGGTGCGTCGTTTAGTATCTCAGGTGTTTAGTTTACTACCTCAGTAGCATATTTGGACCTCCCCGCAGAACTGATTGGTTCGCTGGGCACCAAGTTATGTCCAGCTTCATATAAGTACGACTCAAAGTTTCGAGAAAGATGTAGTCAGTTCTTTATCTAATGAAAGGTGATTTCTGTGAGACGTCATTGCACATTGTGGTAATTACTTCATCTCCTCCTCATTATCATGAACATCCTATATATACATATGTCTATTGTATATCTGGATGGTAGTCTTACAGTCATGTGTATGTACAAGGTATCAGAATGTCAGGACTTCCTACTGGTTCAGCAAATGGTATTTTATACTCTCTGAAGTGTTCTGGTGACCTAGGGGTTAATTAGTGATGTTAATTACTTTACTACATAAGAGGAGGAGAGTTGGTAACACGTCGGTGCATACACGCTTAGAAGTCCTGCGCGGGTGCGTAGTGACGTCTAGCGTGAGACTTTCCTAACTTAGTTGCCTTTAATTAAACCCTTGTGCCATCTAGTGGCCAGGGTGGGGAACCACTGAAACAACTAACGTGCCGCTTACAGCACGTTGTGGCCATGAATCGAATTACGGATTTTCTTAGTTAAGTTATAAGGAGGGTGTCGACACCTAGCGGTGAACCCAGGGAAAATGGGCGTAGATTCGCCTCCTACAACTCGAAGGGATTAATCAACATATGTCCGTAACTCATTGACTAATTAGTTACGTCCATCCCTAATTCATAAACCATCTGATTATATGTAGTTCCGTGACAGAGATGGAAACTACGCCAATCTCCGTAAGTCACGTTATTTCCAAGTAATCATACGTATTCTTAACTCCTTATATTAAGTTAAGCAACCAGATGATTATTACAACCGTACCATTAATTAATTATGTGATATTGTGGGGAAGGTAAGAGCAACTCCTAAGGCTAAGTGTGTGCGCAAGGCCACCAGACTCTCTACCCCTTGCGCACAACGAGGCCACCTAATGGGACCTTTAATTAACCCTTTCCCAGCTGACAATGCCTCAAGGCATTCCCGCGGCTACGGCCGGAGAATGCCTGGAGGCATTCCCGCGGCTACGGCCGGAGAATGCCTGGAGGCATTCCCGCGGCTACGGCCGGAGAATGCCTTGAGGCATTTTTTCTTTATTTGTTACTAATGTGTATATCTAATGAAGAAATACTTGATGGATTTTCGTAATTTTTTCCGTGGTGGTAGAAACTTGAATAATTATGACAATTTTATAATATTTTGGTCGAATGTCTCCTTGGAAACGTTGATATAGCGCTATAAATACCGTGCGTCGCGCCGTCAAGCCCAGTCTCATTTGCGTGACCGCGAGTGAGGCTTCTCAGCGCAACCATTCCTTGGTGTCAAAGACGATTTTTGCGCGAAAAATACAGAAAAAACGAAAGAATGGATAGCGACGGGTCGTGGGAGAGTGAAGAGGACGATGGAACGGATATGTCGCTCAGATTATCAACCTCAGAGAACGAATCCGACGAAGACGATTGCCCTGACAGCGCCCCAGCCCCCACCATCACAACCACTGTGGGTGGGCGTGTCTGGAACGAGTTCGACGAAGACGCTCCCTTCCCTCGCGAAAACCAGAAAAAAAATCTTCTAATCGCCCCAGGATTGTCGAATGCTGCCAAGACGAAGAACCCGACCAACATTCTGGATTTTTTAAAATTATTTTTCACGGTGGAGTTCATTGCAGGCCTGTGTGAGCGGACCAACAAATACGCAGCCATCCAAACGACGCTAGCGAAAGGAAAACCAAAGAAGATGCTCGCATGGATTCCAGTTACGATAGCAGAAATGACACGGTTCATCTCAATGACTTTCCTGATGGGATTAATACGGAAGCCAGACTTGGATCACTATTGGTCAACGATTCCCGTATATTCTACCGCAGGAATTCGCAATATCATGACCAGAGCACGCTTCAAGGCGATACTAAGGTGAGCCTATGTTTTGTTTATATTTCAGCTGTCAGTGTCAAACGTCAACAAATCCAAAGCGAGGCCAGCGTCTTTTTCAGTGGGCGAAAGGATATTACTGCTAGCGATCGCTTTGCTTCATAGATTCACCTGAAATTCACTCTGTATTTAAATTATGTTATGTTCTGTCGCCTTATAAATTCTGAAAATATTCTGTGGACTTTCTCCGCAGTTATCTACACTTTGGTGGAGCTGCTACGAACGCCGCCCAGCAGCCTGGTGCTTCCGGTGGAGGTGACGGCCCAGCTCTCCCGCCCAGACGAGACCCGATGACGATGATTGATTTTTTCCTTTCCCATTTTAATTCCCTAGCGAAAGCTATTTATCACCCTAACAAGGAATTAAGTGTAGATGAGACGATTGTGAAGCACAAAGGCAGGACTCGTCACCGCCAATACATGCCCAACAAACCGTGTAAATGGGGCCTAAAGTGTTGGGTTTTGGCGGAGGCGATTTCTGGCTTTGTGCTTCAGATCAATCCCTTTTTTGGCCGTGATGATCGCCGTGGCAAAATGTCCACCGAAACCGTAGTAATAAACTTGTTAACAGGTGCCGAATTAACTCTGAAAGGACATCATGTATACTTCGACAATTTCTTTACCAGTGTCAAATTACTTGAACGTTTATTTCAGTTGAAGACATATGCTTGTGGTACTCTGCGGGCGAACCGTGTCGAGGTGCCTAAATGTTTGATGACAAAAAAACATCCAGGTCTGAAATCGAAGGGCGATTGTCTTTTTTCTAGGTGCTGTAATATTCTGTTGACGTTATGGCTTGATCGCAAAATCATTAGGATTCTTTCTACCATTCACTCTTCTGTTATGTCCACTGCAAAACGAACGATTCGCAATTCTGTTACTGGAAAATTCGAAAAAAAAGACATCGCCTGTCCGGAAGTCGTTCGTTCCTATTGTAAATACATGGGCGGTGTCGATTTGTGCGATCAGATGTGTGGATACTATAATTTCGGGCGAAAGAGTCGCAAATGGCCCAAGAAACTCTTCTTTTTCGTTTTAGAAGCAATGAAACTCAATTCGCAAATCCTCTACAACCTTTCGGCCCCCAAAAAGTTATCTTTCGTTGACTTCACACTGTCGTTAATTTGCCAGATGCTTGAGGAAGCGAATCTTCAACTACCTCAGTCTGTCCCCTCCACGGCCTCCAGCCGTTTAACGAGCCGTTGTTTTCCCGAAGATCTAGAAAGAAAGAGTTATTGCCGTGTCTGTTACCATCGACACAAAAATGGCCTAGAATCTTCGAGGAAACAATCTAAGTACGGCTGCAAGTCGTGTGGGGTTCATCTTTGTCTTTTTCCTTGCTTTAAAACCTTCCACACTGTCTCGAACTATGCTTCTGCTCAGTTAGAATCTTAATTTCATATCTTTGTTATACTCTGTACACTTTGCTTCCTATATTTCACCTTTAACCCACACATCAATTCTTATTTATTTCGATTTTCCGTACAAGTCATAACGTATTAATATATTCGTTCATAATCAAAATTGTCAAAATTAAATCAAAATTTCAAGAATAATTCAAAATTTCATCTACTTTCGGCACCTCGATGTGGTTCGCTCGCAGAGTTGTTTTTTTTTCATTTCCCTGATCTATGACCTTCTATTTTTATCTAATCTACATTATCAATCTGAAACAAAGTTCATTATTATATCGGTGATAAAGCCCCCAGGTCCGACCATGTCAAGTGCCAGACAGACACCGATAAATTCAAATATCAACCTGAAACATTCCTGCCTATGTAATTTAGCACGTAATGCTATTCTATGATTCAACTGTTAGTGTGAATCGTTTTTTAGTCGCTAATCGATAAATTTATATGAGCCAGAACCTTTCCTGCCTATGTAAACTAGCACGTAATGCTATTCTATGATTCAACTGTGAAGTCTATGGACACAAACGATATGGTATTTATATCTAATCTACTGTATCAACCTGAAACAAAGTAAGCCTGGACGATCTATAGACCTTCAAGGTTCTCTACATGTTTATTTTGTGTAAATATATCGACCAGAAGTGGTTAAATTGATTATTATATCGGAGAAAAAGCCACGTCGAGTGCCAGACAGACACTGAATATATTTATATCTTGTTGAATCTGAAATGAAACATGCCTATCTGTGTATAGCCAACACTAATCTATGTATATCAACCTGAAACATCCCTGCCTATGTGATCTAGCACGTAATGCTATTCTACGATTCAACTGAGAAGTGTATGGACACGAACTATAATTGGATTTTGTATCTAATCCACGTTATCAATCTGAAACAAAGTAAACCTGAACGATCTATGTATCATCAAGATTCTCTACATGTATATTTTGTGAAAATATATTGATCAGAAATGGTCAAATTGATTATTAGATCGGAGACAAAGCCCCCAGGTCCGACCACGTCGAGTGCCAGCTAGACACTGAATCTATGAATACCTTGTCGACTATTTCAATCTGAAACAAAAATCATTCCTGCCTGTGTAATATATATATATAGCGTTGATTCAGTCTCAGATCAACCTCAGAACTGTAGAAATTGATCATATACCTTGTTGAATCTGAAATAAAACATGCCTATCTGTGTATAGCCAACACTAATCTAGGTACATATTGTGAATACGATGACGACTGCTGCACCTGGAAATGTATCAAGCCTTGTCAACCTGTGTATATATATATATTGAACAATATTGCTGAATAATTGATCTGAAAAAAAATACATACACAATATTAAAATATATTTTAAATCTTACTTCACCTACCTTGTCTTCTTTTCTGCCTTTCAGAAGTATTCGTCTGTAGATATAGTCGATCATTGTCCAGCAATCGATTTAAAAGTTAACTCCTCCTGGAGATGTCAATGCTGAATAGGCACAAGTCGAATTTTCCGAATTCAATATATCAGCCTGGACATTAAATCTATATGTAGATGATCCTTAGAGTGTGGGAGATAACCACATATAGCCTTGTAATGATAAAACTCCATTAGAATCCTTAGGCGAATCAATTTGAAAAGACCACTGTAATTCTGTTGTCGCTTGTCCATAGTATAATCAATGGCGAAATAAGCCAATATAGTCACTGCTCGAATCTAATTTTCAAAAATGAATATCTAAGTCCCAACTTGTCCGAAATGGTCGAGATATATATCAAATGATACCTGAGAATCTCTAATTTACGAATATTAATGTCTCCAATCATATATTTGAGGTTAAATCCTCATAATAAGTGATTTTCTAAATCGTGTCCAGACCAGTGCCCCACTAGCCTAACGCACCCATAGTAAAGGCTTAGCTTAGATGTCCATACTTGTTAATTATATTCTAAATTCTCCGCTGGTTCAAAGTTCATGATATTTCGTATAAAGAAACCTTAGACAGTGTAGATTGCCCTAATCCAACTCCCTGTTCATAGATTCAAGGTGAAAAGCCTCAAATAAATCATTTTGTACAAGATGTTTTAGCACCTAGCAATGGCGAGATAAGCCAATATAGTCACTGCTCGAATCTAATTTTCAAAAATCAATATCTAAGTCCCACCATGTTCCAATTGCACATAATATATATCGGAAGAAAGCCCAGAATCTATAATTTACGAATATTAATGTCTCCAGTCATATATTTAAAGTTAAATACTCATAATAAATGCTTTTCGAAATCCTGTCTTGCCCAGAGCCCGACTCCCCTACCAAACCCATAGTAAATCTGTAGCTATATGACCATTTCTTTTAATTCAATTCTAATTTCTCCGCTGGTTCAAATTGAATGATATTTCGTATGAACAAACCTCAGACAGTGTAGTTTGCCCTAATATAAGTCCCCGTCCATAGATTCAATGCTGAAAGCCTCAAAGAAATCATTTTGAAGAAGATGTCTTAGAACCCAGCTATCGCGAAATAAGCCATTTTATTGACAGATTACTTTTAATCTTCTAAATTCAATATCTAAGTCCCATATTGTCTGAAATACAGAAATTATATATCAGGAGAAAGCTAAGAACCCGTAGTTTATGAATATTAATGTCTACAGTGATATATATCAAGATAGATACTCATAATACATGATTTTCTAAATTATATCTGGACCAGCGCACCACTCCCCTACAAATCCTATAATAAAACTTTTAATACATTAAATTCGATAACTAAGTCCCAAATCGTCTGAAATACACAAAATATATATCAGAAGAAAGCTGAGAATCTGTAGTTTATGAATATTAATGTCTCCAGTAATAGATTCCAAATTAAATCCTTATAATAAATGAATTTCTGAATCGTGTCTGGCCCAGATCCACACTCCCATACTGAACCTATAGTAAAGTATAGAGAGTGCGTATGGCGCACCTTAATATTTCGATTACTTGGTCTCGAATCGACCAAAATGGACAATATTATATCATCATGAAGCTGAGAGTGTGTAGTTCACGTTAGAATATACGAAAATTCATTTATCTAAGATTTAAACCCCGAAAGAGATGATTTAGTTAGCCAAACCACAAAACTGCGTAATGCCGACTTTCTCTGTTTGATTATTAATTCTAACCTGGACTAATCTCGACAATATTTACATAGGATTGTAGCTTAGAGTGTGTAGATGATCAATATATAAACAGAATTACATTAATTCCAATGATAAACTCTGGGCGAGATGATTTATGATTCAATCCGTGCCCACTCGGCAGCCCCCTCCACACAGTAAGCTATGGACAGACGGTCTGATATAGTCTGCGCGTTGACCAAACAATATAATCAATTTCTAATTCGCCAGTGGCCAGATAACCAAAAAATACATACTGGAACAAACCTTGAAGTCTATAGAATGTGAAAATACACTTCCCTGTGGTTAATTATATTGTTTAAACCCTATCTGAGCTGATTTTGTGATCATCGTATGAAATTCGACTGAACCAGCAAGCCGAGTGCGTAATACCCAAGTTTAAATTTGAAATATTAAATCTGAACTCGTCAAACCTGGACATTATTTACATAGAAAGGTAGCTTAGAGTGTGTAGAATAACAATATACGTATGATTAATGATGAATCTAAAGTTTAAACCCGGTGCGAGCTGATTTCTAATGACAGCTCGACCACCCAGACTACACAGTATGAGCAATGGCCGATCGAGCTAGGCCAGAATTCAACGTGCGTAACTCGCATCTTAATATTCTAATATCTTGGTCTCTTCTCGTCTAACTATGATAAAATACATACTGGAATAAACCTTGAAGTCTATAGAATGTGAAAATACACTTCCCTGTGGTTAATTATATTGTTTAAACCCTATCTGAGCTGATTTTGTGATCATCGTATGAAATTCGACTGAACCAGCAAGCCGACTGCGTAATACCCAAGTTTAAATTTGAAATATTAAATCTGAACTCGTCAAACCTGGACATTATTTACATAGAACAGTAGCTTAGAGTGTGTAGAATAACAATATACGTATGATTTATCATGAATCTAAAGTTTAAACCCGGTACGAGCTGATTTCTAATGACAGCTCGACCACCCTAACTACACAGTATGGAAAATGGCGGATCAAGCTAGGCCAGAATTCAACGTGCGTAATGCGCATCTTAATATTCTAATATCTTGGTCTCTTCTCGTCTAAATATGATAAAATACGTACTGGAACAAACCTTGGAGTCTATAGAATGTGAAAATACACTTCCCTGTGGTTAATTATATTGTTTAAACCCTATCTGAGCTGATTTTGTGATCATCGTATGAAATTCGACTGAACCAGCAAGCCGACTGCGTAATGCCCAAGGCTAAATTTGAATTATTAAATCTTAACCTGATCTAACCTGGACATTATTTAGATAGAAACAAACCTTACAGTATGTAGATTATGAATATACGTATCATTAATCATTTATCTAAAGTTTAAACCCGGTGCGAGATGATTGCTAATGACAGCTCGACCACCTTAACTACACAGTATAAGCAATGGCGTATCAAGCTAGGCCAGAATTCAACGTGCGTAACTCGCATAGTAATATTTCAATATCTTGGTCTCTACTCGTCTGAATTTGCTAAAATACATACTGGAACAAACCTTAGAGTCTATAGAATGTGAAAATACACTTCCCTGTGGTTAATTCTAATGTTTAAACCCTATCTGAGCTGATTTTGTAAACCTCGTCTAAGATTCGACTGAACCAGCAAGCCGAGTGCGTAATACCCAAGGCTAAATTTGAATGATTAAATATAAACTCGTCAAACCTGGACATTATTTACATAGAAAGAAACCTTACAGTATGTAGATTATGAATATACGTATCATTTATCATTAATCTAAAGTTTAAACCCGGTGCGAGCTGATTTTGTATTATAACTTGACAACCCTACGTTTCGAGCAGTGACATGGCTTCCCATAGATTCAACCTTATAATCTAGACAGGACTCTATAGAGGCTTTGCCGATATTAGTTACAAAGCGCTAGGTTAATTCCACCGTGTCAAGTCTGACACCCTCGTATAGCTGATGATCAGATGAACATAATGCTGGTCTCAGTTTACACTGTTGACGCCATAGGAAGATATAAATGGCAATTCTGTGGGTTGTCGCATCGACTTGTAGCAGACAGCTTAGCAGACATGGCGCTGTCACTGGACTTGACACCTATACCACCAGGCTGAAAGATCCGAAGTTATCACCGTATTAACCACACTTTCGATGGTTTTTCCGCCATTATATTTATATCCTTTTGGAGGCACAAGCCTTATAATGAAGTTGCTGGGTTTCATTTCTGTTGTTAATCCGCTATTTGACGAGGGGAAATGATTTTACACAGCGTCCATTGCGTAGAGGAATCAGCTTAGCTATCCATATTGACACTGACACTCCCGCCCCCACCAACGGTTTTGCTATGGTGCGCGAGTTTAAACTTTCGATTTTGCTTAAATCACCTTAGGCATTGTTTTATTTCGTTATACTTTAGAATCGTGTAGGTAGGGATCATATTTGAATATGTATGGGGGTTTCATCAACTTTAACGACAATATATATTGATGCGAACAAATCTGCTACAGTAGTGTGTAAGGCCTTAGATAGGCGGACGCCATGGACGGTTAATTTTTACATAGGCGCGTATTTTAGGCCAACTTCAGTTCGAGATTACATATATTCAACCGTTAATTTTATTCACAAAATACATATACACACCAAGATACAGGTCTCCTGTTTACCGTAATGGTCATCTTTTATTAAAACATCATCAATTTACGGAGAAAATGGAGAAATTCTGCCACTACCACCCTCAAAACAAGAGACGCGCACCGTTCACGGCAAAAGTGGCCGGCCGTTGAAACGTCCACATTGAAACCTGCTGCTGCCGTAGTATAGGTGAACGTCGCTGGTGGCGCTGCCGTAGGATTGCCGCCCGGGTGAGGCGTGCGGCCGGCAAAGGGTTAAGGTGTATAAGATCTAATGTTGATATTAAGTAAGCTCTAATTACTATTAGTTTCGTGTCTTTACTATCATGGATGAGGACGAGATGAATGTATGTTTGATATTCTTTTAATAAAGTATTCAAACGTTTCACAAGTGTAGCATGGCAAACATTCAAACAATGCAAGGTAATATGCAGCATAACTCACCACAAGTTAGAGTGTCCTGAGTGAACCCACAAGATTCCAATAATCATTAATAAACACAGATCCAGTTTCGTCAGAAGTTGGGTGAACTATAAGTGAAGTACTATTACTTAATTAAGTGATAATGTTCAATAGTGAACGTTGATAGTTCAGCAGATTCCTATTTAAGTCCTTTTCAGAATACGTGTGCTTGGAGAGTCCCAATCCAAGCCAATTTCTACTATCCAAAGCCGCTAGGCAACTTGCCTAGGCTGTTCCAATATGATATAATTTCACTGCTGAATCCGCGCACTTCTGCCGGTATCCGGAGCCAAGCAGAACGCGTCCGACTCGCAGGAGATGGTGGTAGAGACTGACGATACGGTCAGCTCGGGAGCAGATCGAAAATGAGCATTTTCTAAAGGATCATGGGAAATTTGGAATGAATCTCGCTTAAGCTCACGCAGGTCCGAGACACGCGTGGTTATGTTAATACTGCGGGAATTCGGGAATACCCTGAGAGGGGACTTCCCCAGGGAACTCCAGAGCCGACCCTCAGTCGTCATAGTGACGTCAGAGGGTCTATTCCCAGAAGCGCGGTGTTCCCCAAAGACTAGCTAGTAGTATAAGGAACATCGCTTCTGTCACGGCTATCTACCTTGTAGGATGTTCAGCCTATATTGTGGCTTAGTAGATAGCTATGATTAATACCTTGTCGTATAATGTCCAACACCAACACCCAACACCGATGTGTGATGTTTAACACCAATACTCAATACCAACACTCAATACTGATGTGTGATGTTCAACACCAATACTCAATACCAACACTCAATACTGATGTGTGATGTTCAACACCAATACTCAATACCAACACTCAATACTGATGTGTGATGTTCAACACCAATACTCAATACCAACACTCAATACTGATGTGTGATGTTCAACACCAATACTCAATACCAACACCTGGTATCAATACTAACACTTATGATAACACCTGATACTAACACCTGATATGTCATGTTTCAATACTTATACGTATACAACACTTTATTTACATCTTATTTTCAATATTTAATAAAACAGTCTTTTAATACCTTTTAATAAACTTTCATCTTAAAACATCAATACTTTGTGCTTAACTTGGTTACAGCACACTCTTCCGGGTTTGGCTTAAAGACACGGTACTTGATCACAAAAAGATCAATTAGCTTGTCTTCAACAATCGTTCCTTAGTTCTTTACCTTGTTTCTTATAAATTTATTATTATCATTAAATCGTTACTCGGGTTAGGAACCTATAGAAAATAAGATACAGAAACAAACACACACTAGTCATGCAACATAATACGACACACAGCTTATTTGCTTATGGCCTTGTCAGTCATGCTGCAAGGACAAGGATTTTCAAGTACTTCTTTCATAGGAACCAATGACAATGTGCAGTACAGACACACCACATTATGCATGGTTAGTCCGCATAAGTATATGCAGAAGAACCGGGCGGTTAATAGCAATCTGCCCATGTAGACACATGAGAATGACCAATAAGCAGAGACTAGAAACAAATTCCATTAGAAAAGGTAGAAAAGCGAAAAATACCCATAGATGGTAAAATTAGGACAGATGTTCGTAAACCTGTGGAAGGGGGACCGGCGGCAAATCACCAGTCCTCCTCGGAGGAGGGGGAGCCGAAGCTCCGCCAACAACAGGAGCGGAAGAAACCGTCGCTGAAGCACGTTCGTGCAAACGGACAGCAGCACGCTCCATACCGACTAATGCTCTCTCCAAGAAAGATAGCCTCCATTGCGTCAGGAGCTGCTATCTGAACGTACAGACTATCTGTAGGGACAGATTTCCGAGAACGTCGCCATTTAACATCAAAGAAAAATGGTCAACGCAATCAGGAGGAGAATGACCACAGAAACGCTGCCGCATGGGTAACCACCTGTGCAGCGGTCATGCCAAAAACAACACGCCGCAGATAGTATAGAGCTGTACAACCCAGACAAATGGCAAGAATAACCAAAATGACCAAACCAATCGTGGTCCACGGAATCCCAAAAGTACTTTCAGCTGTAGGGGCCAGTTCTTCAAAAGCCAATTTAGCTGAACTGTCTTCGAGAAGTTCACGGAGATCCGCCGGAATCGGATCCATTACCACTTCAAGCTGACTATCATCTAACAAAGCATGTGACCAAACATGAATATCAAGGGTCAGTCTAAACAAATCATTTGATGGGTACCGAATGACACTCGATCGTTTTCACCATATCAGCATGAACACCTAAACGTCTGGCATTTATCTCTACATCATCCGCGCGAGCTGTACAAAACAAATGGTACGAAAGCTCACCCATCAGACTGAGAACCGGCATTCCGCCATGAGCACCGCGACTAGGCAACCCAGAATGATCCAAAGAGACATTCCCTAGGGGTTTAACCATAGACATAAGGCAAGCTCGTTCCTTAAAGAAACGTCAGGCATACGACTCAAGAATACTATCTAGCCATAAATCAACAGACTCAACCCGCTGACAGGCAAGATGAAGTGGTGCACTTTCATCGAGGGTCATCATAACGACGAGCCCTATCATTACAAAGGTGTATAGTGGCAAACTGGGGATTAACCTCAGTGTCCCTAGGGATATGAACCCTAAAGGCTTGTACCACTCGACTCGTGTCTCAGTGATAAGGCATCCAGGTTTTAAAACCGACACCACATTTTCCTCTACTTAAGAACACGAAGAGTTTCGGGGAAGCCATGACTGCAGAAAAACCCGAAATAAGCATAGAAGAGAACACATAGAACAAAAGAGAAACACGTATAAAAGCCATAATGAAATCAATTAATCAGACAGAAGTGCCTCATTGACACCTCGCATAAAATTCTGCGAACACGCCACGACGCCAGTCATGATGCACGATGCCATCCAATAGAACCATCAAAAGTTTTAAAAGAATCCAAAATTAAAAATCACAAAAATGTTAAAATAATTTTCAAGATATGACCAACTTAATTAAGACCAGACGACAAGAGATAATGAGCCATATAAAACAGCATCATCATCGGACTCAACAGTCCAGAACTAAAGAGTATCCCAAGAACCAATCTGCAGCCAAATGAAATCCTAATTATCCGGACCACAAGGCAATTAAAAATTTCTTAGTTAGAAGAAAATCAGAAAAAATCAATTCAAAGACAAAGCAAGAAATTAAATGCTTTGATCAACAATGTCACTATGTTAGAATAAGTAACAACAAATGTCAATGTTAAAGATGGACCAACGAAAGCCAATACAACCATGCAACAACAAACGCAGTGCGTTGACAAAACTGCGCGTCAAAATCACTGTGTTAGAATAAACAAATGACCGAGACAACTTCTTAAGTAATCAGGAAAAATAATTATTCAAAGAAAAACCAATTATACATGAAATGTGACAAGACCAGCGACAGGACTCGCTAGAAAGCAGAAAAGAAAAACAAGAAAAAAAAATGAAACATACGTATACAGAAGGAAATAACTGTATACTATACACAAACTATATCTAAGACATAAAACCAGGTTGAAGTGATTCAGAACCCCAGTAGACAAAGAACAGGCATTTAACCATAGACGACATACATTACAGCTTGGCAAAGCGACAAATCCATGAAATTCAAAGGAAAATAAAATATATGAATTAGGAATAAGGCAAGTCTACGCGGAGCGCGTGGACCCAGACGCTAGCACCCAGTCAGGGCCCCCACCCACCAGCTGAGTAACAGCTGATCGGAGGGTAAACACCAAAGGTCACAGGGTCACGCGGGTCACGTGGGGGCACGCCAGCTGGCGTCCTCTAGACCAAAACAAAGCCAGACTAGACTGAATTTAGACAGAAAACCGAAATATGCCTCTAAAACGCTCAAAAATGCTCCCAGAGCCTAGATAATGGCACCAAACGACTTGTAGTACAGTCACCGATAAAACAGATGTTATTAATTAGCAGATACGTGGCAGGTTGAAAAACGCACACAGACTATCCCAAATTAGGATATATGCAATAAGGAAGCCAATAAGTACATTAATCAGGATAATATGGGCAACATACAGTATGTCACGAGTATGTCAGGATAATCCATATGCAATACTAATTCAAGTACCACATCCAGTGAAAACACCAATGACCTATAATTCCAGGGAGAAAAACATTTGAAACTTAGGGACAAATAGAAAAACGACAAATATGAGACACATAAGAAATAATATTGAAATTTTACAGTTTTGACTTATAAAATACCGAAGCATGCCTTAAATAGGCAACGTGGTAGAAATCAGCTGATGTTATAGCCGACACACACCGCGACTCGCCACGCGGGGAAGGGGGCTGATAGCGGCACTCTCCCACAGAGGGTCCGCTGCACAACACGGCACACGCCGGCCAGTCACGTCCAACGGGCGGGAAGGCGGGAGTGGCAGCGGCATATAGCCGACATACACCGCAACTCGCCACGCAGGGAAGTGGGTGCGGGGGGGATGGGGGGAGGGCAGATGTCAACTCCGCACCCTTACACACTACTATCAAAACCAGATTCTCTGCAAGTAATTAAGAAAATTCCGAACCAAAACGTAATGTATCCCGAAGTCTCACGTATTTAAGGGGGGTGATAGCGGCACGCTTCCACAGCGGCCCGCCACACGACACGGCACACGCCGACCAGCCAAGCCCAGCGGGCGGGAAGGTGGGACGCGGCAGCGGCACGCGACCGCCACACGACATGGCACGTGCCAGGCACGCGACCGTCACCACATCACACGGCACACAAACGGTCTCATGCCTAGGTG
This sequence comes from Alentia gelatinosa, assembly GCA_950022655.1. NCBI lineage: Eukaryota > Metazoa > Annelida > Polychaeta > Phyllodocida > Polynoidae > Alentia > Alentia gelatinosa. The sequence goes on along the minus strand of OX465584.1, from coordinate 20,962,271 downwards.
TGGGGGGCGGAATTTAGGCGACAATGACAGGAATAGGTCACAGTTCCACTGACAAAACCGAGACTATTGCAGAAAACAATTAATCAAATACACTATAGGTATGGCTATTAAACTATTAGAATTTAACAGACAAATCGGAATGCGCAGCCTATCGTAATAGGCAACGTATCATAAGCACCACGCGTTGAAATACAAACGGCAGTGCCAGAACGTGAGGCTATTGTGGGGGGAAAAGGAATGGAAGCGCTTTAACACTGAGAAGTCCATAGGAAACACAAAATCCACTGTATTTCCGTAAATAAGCGAGCTAGCGCCTCAAAAACATCGCCAGTGAATAGCTACCATCCAGATGTGTATCAGCAGACATACCGATCCATAATCAGGGATCCTATAGGGGGGGGGGGGGGGGGCTAGGTAATAGCCAACCCAAATACGCCTCTGTAATAGTCTAAGTTAGAGAGAGAAACAACACGCGTTCCGACTTAAATCTGCCGTTTTATTTCATAACCTTCCTTGATATACCTTCTACACAGTGCTACAGTCCACGTGCTGGTATCTGATTGGTCTACATATACTATCATCCATTGGTCTAGGTATACTATCAATCATAACAGTTTGGCCCCGCCTTGTTGGCGGCCTGACCCGGGCTTATCAATGCCACCTGGCGTCGGCCTATTACATGACTATAATTCGTACCGTTACATATTCCTCCACCACAAGACGACCTCATTACTTACAATAAATGTATAGTGCGCGGGCATACTAGTCCAAATACGCACTTAATCTCATGATGGTTATACATGCACTATTTTATTCGAGATTAATGTTACCAATATTCAATATCGCCAAACTAATTACCGTAGGCTTAAACTATTGTTCAATTTCTTCCAAGCTAGGAATACCACCATTTTACCATGTTTTAACTATCGGTTGCTTATACTGGCGGTAATTCCGGATATACCGTGCTTGCGTACGTATCCACAGGTATCATTGCCATATGTTCATCAGCCTTCGCCGGTGTCGTCGTCGTGAGGGTATTCAGAGTGGATTGTACAGTTTTAAACACATAAGAGCGTTTTACATATATCAAGATGCACGCTGCCACAATCATAACCGTGAGAAAATCTGTTATACCCAATGTCAGACCCGACAGAGCGACACTCCTCATTACTCGACCATCTTCTAGTGTTACACTTCCCCATATGGGCACATCCCTGACCGAGACTGTTAGTTTTCCCAATTTATGGAGTTCTTCTTGTACTTGGTAATTCACTCTCTCCGGCCATGTCACTCGTAGAGCGGGTAAGTGCATGGGAACTGGCACTTTTAAGTTCACACGACGAAATCCTACATCCACGCCTCTTAAAACCCAATCCTTCGATTCTAACCCACATCGCTCCGGTATGATCATCTGTGTAATCTTGTCTATCGCTTGCCTCCAAGCCGTTACTCCAGTGCAACGATGCGTAATCGAGATGTTCTCATAAGGTACTATGGTCACTAAAAAGGGTTGATCGATGTTCCTTGTTATGACCGATTTGGCCAATGGCTTGGATCGTATGGTAACCTCACAATCATTTTCCCCTTCTCCTGCCACCAGTTGAGCCTCGCAGGATGCAGTCATATACTCCACCGCGGGTAGACACACCGAGGGCTGTCGTCCCACACAAGTGTCCTCTGTTGGCACAAATGAGGACGTTGACTGCGAGGATACGGCCACTTTCGGTCTTCCAACTATTAGTCTAGTGAGATTTTGCGCTAGTTTAACAGGGAAGTATTGTAATTTGTAAGTCAGATATACGTCCCGTGATATGGCTGGTATAATAACTTTATAAGCCAGTTTACCTTGGTGAAACCACAATGGTTCAATAACCAGATTCTGGTAGTACCAATTGAGGGGTACGGTGTCATGTCCTTGTTTTCTCAAATCGTTCAAGATGGAAGCCAATTCGCTTGTGAACATGATGTCTCTTGACAGTCGACCTCGATCTAATTGCAGTACTTGTTGATGAAACAGGTCTACGGCTCGTGCGTACCTGTCCACTACCAGCTCCATAACTGTCAGCACTTGTCCAACAATTTGCCGCAATTGCAATACCTGTATCGCATAGATATGATCTTCCACTTGCCTATTTACTTTTTCAACGATTGCCGCCAACTGCTTGGAGTGTTGTTGTAACATTATTATGTCCTGATGATTGTCTTGGTTGTACTTATTAGTTATGTCGAGCATCGATAATAGCTGCGCGCCATGTTGATTCAGTCGTTGTACCGAGTCGGATAAGGTGTCTACCTGTGTAGCTAATGTCTGCAGTTGTTGATCCGTTGCTACTCCAAAACACGCTTTGGCTAACTCTGCCAGCACTGATCTAATCCCTCTTCGTTTCCTGGTCGTTCCGCTCACTTCTTCCTGTATCTGTTCGTCCCCCATTTGAACCGTGCGGAGAATGTGGGACAGTCTCGTATCCCATACAGCCATAGTATCCTCGTCCACCCTGCCGGCAGACATATTTTTGTATTGATCGATTTGTTGGGCATAATGTGTTAGGTCTGGCGCTATTGGAGAGTCTACCGTGACAACCACTGTCCATAGTGCTGATACGATGCGCGTCTCCCCTTCCAGTGTGATTAATACTCCATCCGACTCCAACAACGGAGACATTTCCTTCGTGTTCGTAACCGTTGTCAACATTGTACACAGCAACAGAAATAAGACCCTACTGTGAAGTCGTTTCATGGCTGCTGGATGATGAGCTCCACTCCCGGTAGTTTATGGAAGTAGTTTCAGTTAAACTTCGAACTCCGCGATGTTGAGCCCTCGTTCGTGGAGATCGTGTATATTGGCTGCACTGAGGTAACTGTACTTCAGTCGTTTCCGCACTATCTGACTCGATGGTGTTATCCAACACAGGAGAGTGCCGTGAGAGGACCGTCTCCGAGTCACTGTCCAGTTGTGATGAACATGTGCCGTAGTCTTCGGTTATATACACTTGGTCATGGTTATGTGTATTGGCCTGCACGTCCACTGGTGTCGCTAGTGGTCCAACCGCTGTGTGGTCATCACGTGTATTGTAATCTAAATCCTCCCCGTCCACGTGTGTCATTAGTTGACTCGCCGCGTCGCTATCATATCCTATACCAGTCCCGCTGCCACTTGTGTCATCTCTGTTAGAGATTATCGTATGTGTATTCCCCGTTGAGGCCGTGCCCGTCAAGTGGGGTTGTTCGCGCTCTGGGGACCAGGCTCGATAGGGGAGTGTAATCGGTCGCTTTATCGTTTGATCTTGTACAAAGGGCAACATCGCGTCGTCTGTCACATCACGTATGTCTGGATTATGTTGTTTGAGGCGATGTGTCTGTCGGGCCCGACGTCGCCTTATCGTCCTGACACTAGCCCCGCTATCGCTGGCATGTGACAGTGGTCGGTCATTATCTACACGTGTGTCAGGCCGGCTATCACCCAGAAGTTGGTTCTGTCCTTTGGTGCAAGGGCCGACTGCTGTATTGGTTATCGGTGGTGCCGAGGTATTACCCGCCGCTCTCAGTGTGTGTGGATTAGCTGAAGTCTGGATATCTTCCGCGCAGGGTGACGTGTCCGGTGGTTGTGTCCTTATCTGGTGCGGCAGATAAGTGATGTCCGTTGGGACTAACTTCAAACGTTCTAGGTTGACAGTCATTTGTTTTCCTGCAAAGTGCCGTATGTCGGCTACATTGCCTCGTACTTGTAGTATCACGTATCCGTGCGTATAGGGTGCTTGAAATGTTGTCCGTTTCATGTTTTGCAACAGCACTTCTCTGCCCGCCTGATAACATGGAGATGCCTTTCGAGTATCTAACCGTTGCTTATTCTTCCATTGAATCTTTTTCGTTTTGTCATGAGCTAGTTTTATTGCTTGCTTATTTTGATCTATTCTGTCCTGTAGTACTTTCAACTCTTCTCCCGGTGGTACCTTTCGCTGATTCTGGTTACACGGTTCCCTGCCATTAAACAGAAAATAGGGGGAAAAACCAGTGACTGTTGATACAGTGGATCTATATGACCATAGAGCCGTGGATAGTTGTTTTTCCCAATCATGTGCCTTGTTCTCTGTTAGTTTGGCCAGCATCGCCTTCAATGTGCCGTTGAAGCGTTCTGTTTTTGAGTTAGACGCCGGATGATAAGCAGTGGTGTATCTCCATTGCACATGATGTTTAGCCGCAAGTTCTCTTATGTATGCATTCCGGAACTCGGTTCCCCGGTCCGATATTATTATCGATGGGGGTCCGTGGCGTGGAATCCATTGTTCTGCGAGGAATTGCACTACCCATTTCGTCCTTTTGTCTGGAATTGGCCATACTTCGGCCCACCCGGTGCAGTGATCGATACACACAATGGAGTACTTGTTCCCTTGATGTGATTCTGGCAACGGACCTATCAAGTCTATGCCCACTATTTCATTGGGCTCAGTTGGGATCGGCAGAGGTTGTGTGGGTGGATACGTTTTCACCGGTCTGTACAGAAAACACACGGGACACGCAGATAATATGTCATGTATGTCCTTTCTCATCCCTGCCCATTTGTATTTCGTCGCGACTCGCTGGTATACTTTATCCATCCCTTGATGTCCAATCTCCTGATGTATGAGTTTGACTACTGATGGTACTAGACTTTCGGGTAGTACTATACGTGGGTAACTAACGCCCCTGATTTCGTTTAACGTATAGAGAACCTCGTTATCCACCATATAGTCTTCTTCTTCTTTCAGTCCCAACTGGTACTGCGCCATCAATCGTTGTGCTTTCACCAATGTTACTTTGTTCAAGTACGTGTCGTGCCATCCATCGCTCCTTTGGTTGAGAACTGAAGTATCGTCCTGTTGATCATTGTTGAGTAGCGAGACAGCATCTAAGATTGGATTGTTTGGTCGTAACGCTGCTACGTTGACCGAGACACTGCTACCTTCCCTTCCTGGTGTCGGTGGCAGACGCGATAGCATGTCTGCTCTCACATTGGATGAACCTTGTCGATACTCAATGGGCGCGCCGTATTCGGCTAATAGAACCGCCCACCTTTGTATTTTAGAATTCTTCATTTCTTGTGTGAATAGCGATTTCAAGGGCAAATGATCCGTGACTATGGTAAACTTCGCCCCCTGTAAGTACGGGTTTAGTTTCTGAAGCGCATATACGATGGCATACGCTTCTTTCTCGATCGTTGCCCATCTTCTTTGTGTGTCTGTCAATTGCTTAGATATATATTGTATCGGTCGCTCAATCCCGTGATTGTCGTCCTGTGTGAGAATACCCCCCACACAATTCATGCTCGCATCCACGTATAGCATGTAAGGCGTGCTTGCATCAGGGAAAGCCATCACTTGATCGGATGTCAAGGCATCCCTTAATCGAGACCACGCCCAATGTCTACGCTGAGTCCAGTTAAACTCTTCCTCTTTTCTCGTCAATTCCACTAATGGTTCTGCCATCACTGAAAAATGTGGTATACACTGTCTATAGTAGCCGGCCAACCCCAAGAATCTTTGTACTTCTTTGACTGTTTGTGGTGGTGCCATTTCTTGAATGGCTTCCACTTTCTTGGGGTCGGCTCGGATTCCGTCTTGACTCACAACGTATCCCAACAGTTTCACTTCGGTGCTTCGCAACTTACATTTACCTTCGTTCACCGTCAGATTATGCTTCTGTAACAGACGAAATACTTGTTCTAGATGTAGCGTGTGCTGGTCTGGATCTTTCGAATACACAATGATATCATCTAGATAAACAAGCACTGTTTTGTTGAGTAACGGTGCCAAGACCATATTTATGTATCTCTGCCAAACTGCCGGGCTATTGCAGTAACCCTGAGGCATTCGGAGAAATTCATACAAACCCCCTGGCACGGTGAATGCAGTGATCTCTCTGCTTTGAGGTGTGATAGGTATTTGATAATATGCATTTTTTAAGTCTATCACCGAGAAGGTATTTGCCCCTGATAGCGCGTCAAAGATATCCTGAATGTGGGGAATTGGATAAGCATCTTTCTTACACAGATTGTTGACTTGACGAAAATCGACACAGCATCGTATTCCCCCATTCGGTTTCGGCACTATCAGAAGCGGGGAGGACCATGGGCTCGAACTAGGCTGAATGACTCCTGTCTCCAACATCTTATCGATTTCTTGGTTGACTTGTTCTTTTAATGCAAGTGGTATGCGGTATGGACGTTGTTTGATGGGATGCGTGTTCCCTACTTCAATATGTAGTCTAACTTTTGATACCGCTTTCAATGTACCTGTATCCTTCGCAAACACTGCTGGGTATTGTTTTTTCCAGGTATCCAACTCGCAGTGTACTCCCGCCATTTTCTCGCATATATCATCACAAAACCCGTATTGAAATTGTTGGTTAGCCAGACTCACCGTTTTGTCTTTGCAGTTAAGTCGGCAGTCCATCAATTCCATGGCATCGATTCCTAGCAATATGTCGTGGTTCAGTTCGTCACATACATGTACGGTTATTTCAATACCTAATAACGCTATTACTGCGACGCCTTTGGTACTCAACGTGTGTCCCGTCAGTGATCGTAACTGTACTCCCGGAATCAGTACTTCCGCTCGTCCGGATTCCTTACACAGTTCTTTCCAGCAGAGGGAGGTTATTAATGATCGAGAAGCGCCAGAGTCAACCAATGTGTGTATTGCTAAACCGCCCTGTTGTAAAGCAACACAAACGCGGCCGTCCGACGCCGCTACTAGTTTCCCTGCTGTCCGTTGTAGTACTGGTTGTGATTCTCCCCTTGATTCTCCCAGTTATTTCCGCTGGTCTGTCCGTAATTCATTGTGTTATTGCCCGGTCCTGTTCTATTGTAGCAGTTGGCTGCGATGTGCCCGAATCCCTTACATTCATAGCACTGAATGGAAGAGTGGTTACCGCCTCCTCTTCCTCCCCGACCGCGTCCTCGTCCGCGTCCCCGACCTTGATTACCGTTAGCGCGTTGTGTACCCACATAGAACACATTGGTACTGCCTTGCTCACCGTTATTGCAGCACGTTCCTCGAGATCCTCCATTGCACGTTTGTTGTGGTAAACTGTGCTGTTGTGTACCGTTATCGTGGTCCACTGGTGATCTTGAAGCTGCCGTTGCTGCTGCTATCTCGACTCGTGATTTGTTGCTGGATTTCAATTCTAAAACCATGGCTTGCATTTGGCGCTCCAATGATTTCAGCACTCCCGTCACTTCCTTCATTTGAGGGGACTCTTCTAATAAGACCTCCAGGGGCGGAGGTAACGCTGCCTGTTCTAACTCCATGTTTTCACTGAGTTTCAACACATTGGAGTTATGCGTGGCAAACTTGATAGCGTCTTCTACGTTGTGGGGATTACGAAACCCTACTGCTTTACGTAACTCATTGTTTCTTAATCCGTCTATATAAAAGTCCCGAATCTGACCCACCATCAAGTCTAGTTGCTGTTCCTGTGCCGTGTAGGCTCTATGCACACATTCCGTGAAACGTTCGCTGTACTCTCTGACTGTTTCACATAGTCCTTGTTGTGCCTTTTCTACTTTCCGTCTTAATTCTTTGACTTCTTCTGGTCCCAAGTACTTCGCCCGCAAAGCTTCCTTCACATTCGCCCATGTGTAGGGTTGGGGTGGTACACGTGCTGCGAATAATGTTTTTATCGTTCCAAGATACCGTACTAACCCGTCGGATGATTTGGCCACCGCTGCTTCAAGTATCATCTTGTCCCCCGGGTTTACGTGTTCTACAGCTGTGTCAAATGAATCGATCCACTTGCGTAATGTCGCCCGATCACATCCGTCGGCCACACGTATATTTCTTGTAAATTCGCCTAATCTTCGTCGCGTGGCTTCTACTACAGCCAAGTCAAGTTTCTTCTGTTCTCTCTGAGGTTCCGTCATATCATCACCGGCCATAATCCTGGCAAGATCGCCACTTGTAATAGTCTAAGTTAGAGAGAGAAACAACACGCGTTCCGACTTAAATCTGCCGTTTTATTTCATAACCTTCCTTGATATACCTTCTACACAGTGCTACAGTCCACGTGCTGGTATCTGATTGGTCTACATATACTATCATCCATTGGTCTAGGTATACTATCAATCATAACAGTTTGGCCCCGCCTTGTTGGCGGCCTGACCCGGGCTTATCAATGCCACCTGGCGTCGGCCTATTACATGACTATAATTCGTACCGTTACACCTCCCACAAGGAAGGTGGGCTAATTTCCAGACTTGATACTTAAACTTACAGACTTACACAAAGACAACGAAACGGAGGGACAGAATTAGCCTACTCAAAAATATCATCCAGTAAGGTAACAGAGCAGCCGTAGCCACCCGAAATACATCCCACGCCGCACAAGGCGACTGGGAGGGAAGGTGGGAGGGAGAGGGCAGTATTCCAATACCGGACACATTCCAATCATGTGCACCGGTGCCACGAGCAGCTCATGGGCGGACAGGCGGGTGAGGGAAATCCACGCGACGCTCCTCTCCAAACAAGGAGGTGGAGGGGGATGGTACCGGTAACTACCAATCCCAAGAATTCGCGTATGCTAATCATCGTAACCAGGCGGATATCGCAACACCATTACATTCAAAATGGCGTCGCGTCGCTGGGCGGAAGTTCGCCCTGGTCCCGACAAAACAGGTACCGGTAGCACGCATGTCCATATAAAGGGCACGTCCCACCGGTCGGTAGACGATAACGCACGTCAGCATCTAGGCACCATCCCCTATCAGAGACACAGCTGGTCATGACCCAACAAACACTGTAAGCGTACCCCGAAAGACACCACTAATGCACCACACATATCACGTCCCGTATACAGACATAGACAGTCAAACGAGCCCCGCGCGGTCGTCACCACGCAAACAGCCTCGTTAGACAGCACGCCCCTGTCCAAACAGAAGCGCCCCATCTGCGGGGATGACGCCTTATCTCGGGAACGACCAGGGTGATACTCGTTAATCCGTCGGGGGGGAGGCGATAACGACCATACCGCAACCAGCTGTGCTCGTTAACCCACAATTGCGCTTCAACACGGCACGGGGTACGCATTAACGCGTCGGGGAGGGAGACACTAAACGACCATAAACACTGATAGCGGCCGTCTCATCTTTCGGCTCACAGAAAAAGAAAAATCAATCAGACCGAAATTAAACTGTTAATAGAGAGAGAACTTTAGAAGCAAGCTAAAGAACGTGAAAACCACGTAGAATAAGCAATATTAAGCCCACTAAACGTAGCCATTTAATAAAAAGCAGAAAAACATGAATTAAACATGTAATTCTTCATAGCAGATCTCCATCATCCAAAGAATTACTAGATGACGACGGCGGCTACCCACATAGATACAGAGACAACTCATATACTCATTAGAACCATATATTAATCAATTTAGAAAACTTAGTTAATTAGATTATTAAATAAAATAGTGATTTAAGCAATAAATTAAATTAAGTTTACATCCAGAAAATAGACCCTAGAACGGCGGATACAATCCATTTTAAACCGTTCCAGTACGAATTACAGGTTTAAGAAAAAGGAATCAAAAATACTTTACACCGATCAGGGCTTTCCCGACATAAGAACACGCACAAGGGAATCAAATACCGATGCGCGGCAGCGCTCAAACGGTCTTGAAACCAGAAAAATGAGAAAAGTGAGAAAAATCCAAAATTTCACTTTTTAAACGCGATTTTGAGGCACTTGCGATCGTCGGAGCGATCTGAGAGTGCGATTTTCGGAATCCTGAGGCCGAAATTGACAAAAGTTAAACCGAGGTCATTTACAAGCACGAAACAGGCAGTACCAAATACTGCTCCAAATACACCATACTCCTAAAATAGTCTATACTGTTAGCTATACTAAACTATAATGAAAATTACTTCAAGATTACTACAGATGACCAAGCAATCGTCAGGCGAGGCCCACAAACATCAGGCAATCACCCAGTCTTGTAATCATCATAGTTGTCAAGGAAAGTGGTGACCGGGTCATTCCAAGTGGTTCTCAGTCCAAGAAAGTGGGTTAAAGCTTTGGAAAAGGCATTTCAAAATCCAAATTTTAGGAGCCCCCAGAAAAATTTTCAGAGCCCCAGAGCCATTATTTCACCTAGCTGCCATAGAAACCAACGTTAAACCCACTTTCGAGGCAAGCTAAGTGAAATCCCCAAATCTTCATAGGATTAACATTGACAAGGCTGAGTCTATGAGAAAACTTATATATGTTCCAACTTCCTTAAAAATGATCGTATCGGAATGCGGTAAAGACCAAAATTATGTGGAAAATCATGGACAACACTAGAAAAATACAAAACAACAAATAGAAACAATATAAACGTCACAAAAACGGTAAAAACATGTAAAAAAAACCAACCAAAATCATACGATAAGGCTAGAGACAAAACGCAATCACCACAGCACAGCTCACGGATGAACTGAGCAGAGTTTATAGCAGTAGTAAGTCGTGAAAAAGACCCTTTTAACGCAGGCATAGGGAAGCCTACCCAGATTACAGCCAGTAATCCACGGGGATTTTCGTTCACAAACCCCTAAAAGACTCATAGAGCGCAGTGCGGAATCTGCTTTTCCACTCTAGGCAGTCAGGGCCGAAAATAAAGTCAAGCATGTTCTACTTAATCTAAAAACAATGTAACGCTTACCCCTCACACCCAGTGGAGATGACACAGTGCGGAATCTAGCGATTCATATGAGCCATGCCGGTCACCCACACTCGTTTTCTGCTTAGCACCCTCTAAATGGGCGTGAACCGTGACAGGAGCGTTTTGAATTAATAGGCGAAACAGTTGACCGCGGACGACCAACCGGAATCTGCTTTTCCACTCTAGGCAGTCAGGGCCGAAAATAAAGTCAAGCATGTTCTACTTAATCTAAAAACAATGTAACGCTTACCCCTCACACCCAGTGGAGATGACACAGTGCGGAATCTAGAGCATCCAGACAGTGAGAGTGAGGGAGGTCTCGAATAATTCAGAGGGCTAAATTTCCTCAGATAAGAACGACCACGGTGACCGGGGGACCGTGCTGAGGTAAACCTTTTTGCTGGCAGAGCGACAGTACCAGGCTCCCACCAGGGGCAGCCTCTGAGACCCCTTGTACCGCCACGGATGGAGGCTGGGCCAGGAGTGGTTAGAATGCTTGTACTACCACCACTGTCCATATTTTTATTACACTCCTCACGCGTCAGCGATTCATATGAGCCATGCCGGTCACCCACACTCGTTTTCTGCTTAGCACCCTCTAAATGGGCGTGAACCGTGACAGGAGCGTTTTGAATTAATAGGCGAAACAGTTGACCGCGGACGACCAACCGGCGAGACCTGGGTCTCGAACGGGATTACCTGCGGAAGGCGTGCGGGCACCGTCGGGCCCGTCGGAACCCGGGGGCTCCTAGTGGATACACCTGAAGGTAGTACGGAATCTAGACAATCAGGCGGGGGGAAGGGGGGCAGAATTGAACACTGACATTGGGGATTGTTTCCGGCCGCTGTCAGAGGTGGATACTCTAGTATCCTTCATAGACCGTTCAATCCCAGAGCACGCTCGGGCCAAGGGACATGAGGGCGAGGCACTTGCCTCTAAAGTCGTGCCTGGCGGACCAGACGAAGCCGGAGCTTCTCCAAGCAAATCACAGTCACTATCAGGAGAACAAACCTCCTCATGAGAGGCGTCATCATACAGATGACTCAGACGACCGTTAGTCAGAGCAGGAGACCAAGAACCATACACTATCTTCACTTTGTCAATAATCATATAGTGTAACTATATTTCTTGTAGCAATTGAACGCAACTGAACCAAATTATCGCCACATACATTAAAGCTCATATAAACCAATTAAGCTCTGTTAATTAATCCTAAAGAGTAAGCCCCGCCTACAGGCGGGGCTTGGACTCAGCTGGGAGGAGCGTGGGTTGTATGCCGGCCGCTGGCCTTTGTATAACACTGGCGACCTTTGCGACAGAGTCACTTATGAGTACTATACTGCCTGGTATGAACCAGTCTGCCCTGTCTCAAAACGGGACGACTCTCTTGGCCCCTCTGCACGGGCATATATAAGAACAGAACCTCTGCAGGTGATCCAGTCAAGCATGACAGTAGGAGAGTGTAGAGACCTCACCTGTCCACACACAGGGCTCCGTGATTACCGGCTATGACAAGGAATACCAGCAGTAAACTGACCACAACATGAAAATATGGTAACTAATTCAATATACACAATATCTATGTATCTCTATATGTCTATCTGGTATCTGTATCTAATGTATCTATAGTTTCATAGGATAGTCTTACTGCATTGTGCATGTTTACAATGCCAGGTGAGAGAAAGGTGGCAGGGGCATTGAGGCATGACAGGTCAAGGTTGTACTGGTGTGTGTTGGGGGGAGGTATGTATGCAACTCTGTGTATCATATGTATCTATATATCATGTGTATTTCTGTATCTTTGCCTGTCTGTCTATCTTGTTATCTGGTTTATATCCCACCATTCCTCACAATGAAACAGCTAAACTTACAGGGAATCCATGTTCTCTTGTGGCTACCTTCCAGAGCCCACATGACCTGTTGCGAGTCCTGCATATAAATGAGCTGTAGACACCCTCCCACCTGTGTTATATACCTCCTGACTGACTCTGCTGCCGACCTGACATGTCATGACCGCCTCTACACAGACCCGTACTCTCACTGTGTGAGGGGCGGGTCTTTATTTTTAATGAATTTATCATCAAGACTCATTTCTGTACTTCATCTTTAACATATGAGAATGACCTTCATCCAAGTACCATGACTGAGGGAAACTGTTAGATCTGCAGACGTCCTATACATCCACATCCACTAGCAGCACTAGCTACAGCACAGAGCAGGCAGACAGCACAATTCAAGCATAATTATTAATCAGATTCATAATAATAATTTAGCAGCATTGCAAGCAGTCTTAAAACACTCTTGAAAAATTTAGACAACCGAGTAACAGTACATTATTAATTTAGAGAATAACCAAAAAGGAACGAATCACCTTCACCAAAAGAAGCATCTCGCAATGCAGCATACAGTAATGATCTACTGTAGGGCATCACACTGTAGTGATCTTTTCTGTAACTTATTATACTGTAATGAACTTCCTGTAATGTATCGTACTGTAGGATATACCTTCAAAATACCCATCGGTACATAGCAACAGTAGACCGTGTTTGCAAACCAGTAGCCACGCTGTGATACCAGGAGGCAGTATTACCAAAATTCAGATAATTGCTATTTTCTTACCAAAATAATGTGAACATTTTCATAATATTTCTACCCAGCATACGTAAAACTATATCATAGCTGATATCTGTACTACTGTACAACATCCTAAACAATTAGTATTACCATGGATGTTTCAGAAAATGGCACTCCCCAAACACACATTAAAAAGTGCCAGTATACTACAGGGGTGAAAAATGACAGGACAGCATTGTGTAAGGATCTCTCGCAACATATTGTGCTGTCAGAATTTCCTGTAATGTACTATGGTGTTAGAACCTCCTGTAAAGTATGACATTGTAAGTACCCTCTGTAATGTATGATATTGCAAGGACCTCCTGTAACGTATGACATAGCAAGAACCTTCTGTAATGTATGATATTGCAAGAACTCTCTGTAATGTATGATACTATAGGACACACCATGAAAATACGCGTCTGCACACAACAACAACAGATGAACCGTAGTCCCTTAGTACCAGAGATATTTTCAGGGTGAATGAATAATCCTAATAATTTAAAACAAAATAAAACAGAAGAACACCAAAATAGGTTAAGGCGCCGAAACGGCGGCCGCTTATGCGGGTACAAAGCACGGCTACCAGGGTACCCGGCAGACAATGAACAATACATCGAACGATGAACTGCAGAGGAATGGCAGTTAGAACCCGCAACCAAAGCAAGGCCGGATCACATACCAGCATAGATGCGCCTGTGATCTCTAATGAACCTGTCTGGGCAGTATACGGCAGTAAACCTAGTCTTACAGTGTGAATTGCAGGATATGCCTTCAAAATACGCATCTGCGCATAGTAACTGTAGATCGTGCATTTAAACCACAAGAACCGACCCTAAAGCCAGTCAGAACCCTTAAAACAAACCTATTAAGGTATTACAAAAAATATGTTAAAAGACCTGAAAATCATTCCAATATGTGAAAATTCCGTTTATATCACACTAAAGAAATATTAAATTGAGTTCCTGACACCTGAAGAAATCATTCAAACCTTTTAAATTGCCAACGGCAAAGTCAGGACAGAAAATCCAATAAACCCAATACCATTCCAATAGAATGGACATAAACGTAACCTTAAGGTTCTACCGGGCAATATAGCCTGAAAATCAAAACACATGCGATCTTTCTGAAGTTTACACAGAGTGATCACGTAATAGTCTAGATTATATATCTAAAATAAAATTTGGGGGTCACCGTTTGAAATTTTGAGCTAAAAATCAAAACGATGGCAATTTTACAATAGAACAAAGAGAAATCCGAAAAAGTCAATTTTCACACAGTAAAAATCGCTCTAAAAATCTGAAATTTTTACAGAATATAGCTGACGTATCTTGCTACACATCCCAATCATAAAAATGATAGGTCATGACTAAAGAATTTGAAATAATCAAGAAAAACCGTATATCTGGCTTAGTTTTCATAGAAACGCCTAATCAGTTCAACAGGCAACAACAACCCAGCTCACTTGATCTAAAGCAAGGTACAAAGGTAATAATGATATGTATCATCAAAAGTATATCAATTTCAACCAAGGGTTTAGCATAATTAAGCCAGTAAACCATACCTACAATAACCATAGCGTCTTCTATATAACCGGAGATGTAACAGCTGGAGAGCAGGACATGTAACAGTCAGCTGACGCACTGTAGCCCACAGACCACTGCAAACTGCACTTCTATTATAGACCTTAAAACAACAGTCTGTGTGGGAGAGATAGTATTATACCCAAACAAACAAATAATATACCTGATTTACAGAAATATTTCATTTTCAAAACCAAAGAAAATAATAATAAAAATATACCCATAATACAGAACTGGTGCCGACCTTACCAGGCACATAGAAATTAAAAATGCCATTAGAACAGAATGAATACCCAAATGAGGCACATTAATTAAAAACAACATTATGTCAAATTAATAAGAATACCACATGAATTATTAAGCCACAATACTTATAAAACAGACCCTTGAGAGTCTATAATGAAGGAATTACAAAAACTAATAATATCAAAACCTTTCGTAGGTATCAAAACCTCATAATTCCAAAATCAAAACCATAAATAAAGGTCAAGGCCCTCAAACAGGCATTACAGAACCACCTACAGGATTTAATAAATTTTACTGTCATTGTCAAAAAGGCATAATTTCACCCATCCCTGAAGCACATCCGAAGTCCGGGGAAGGTCAGGGCGGCTTGTCGGGGATGAAGACGTGGAGGGCCGGCCACGGGCATCGGGTACGCGGCGGCCTTCCGCGGGTGTAGGCCGCGGTACCCGCCGACTGGTACAGCGAGCGGTGGACGTCGCAGCAGACCCCGCGGTCGTCGCGGAAACACGGTAGACATCGCGGGAGGGCCGCACTCGTCGACACGGGCGTCTCTGCTGTAGATACATCACGGTGGGGGTATTGCAGGCTCAGGTACGGGAGGCGGGTCTCTAGAGAGCAGGGAGAGCACACATCCACTCTGTTTTGACGCTCAACAGCCAGGGGCGACGAGAAGGGAGATGTGAAGCATAATTTTGATTTGCCCACTGCATGGAGGAGCCGTGCAGTAGATGCAGTAGCAGTAGAGTTGAGTGAGGGATAGAGCTCAAGAGTATTGTTCTTATCACTTTGAGAGCACATTCCCAAGCAGTAGCAGCACATTTTGAAGTCACACATCGTCATGTCAGGGAATAAAGTATCAGTTCGTTTACTGCCAAGGCCAGAAAATAAGGCATAGGAAGGCGAGGTATACGTGGTCCAGGTGCCTGACCAACTTGAGTCACCGAGCCTTGTCACTGAATAATGCTGAAACTTGACCGGGTGTCGAAAATTGATTTACGGCAGGATTAGGTGCTATACCGGTAAGTGCTGATTCGTCGTGCACCAAAGCCGTAAACCCACCTGCAGGGGTCTGGCCGGGTTTAGTTTGTCCCTGCAGACCGGATATCAGTTCTGAAGCCACTTAGAAGGACAGACTCGTGGCCAGTTGATTCCAACAACGTCTTAGTAGGTGTCGGGCCTAGCAAGCGGTCGCTAGAAACAGATGTATCTGGTGCCACACCCGAAGTGGCGCCGTGGATACGGCACCAGAGACAATAGAAAAGTCAGAACTGTTCATGGACACATTAGATGGTTGTGAAGTGTCCGAATAGGAACTAGGACTTTGGAGTCAAAGTAGAATCTGAAGGACAGACTGAAAGTTCAGAAGAAGAGTGTTTCTCATGGGCAACTGGAGAACCGTGGCCTTTGGTTAAACCAGCACCATGTGAAGACTGTGGTTGAGTGTTAATTACAGTCTGAGCACTCCTCAAAGTATGATCTGAGGAAGATACCTGAACATTCTCAGTCTAATGAGGCACTGGTAGTTGACCAGACATTGCCAGGAATCATAGTGGAATCGGTAGATAGTGAGTCACTTGTGAGTTATACTAATCAGAACCATAATGCCATGTGAAACCATACAACAATCAAAGACACTCAAACCATGTAGACACGTGTAATTACCTTATAAATGGGTTCTCCACCAGTGTTCTGGTGACCTAGGGGTTAATTAGTGATGTTAATTACTTTACTACATAAGAGGAGGAGAGTTGGTAACACGTCGGTGCATACACGCTTAGAAGTCCTGCGCGGGTGCGTAGTGACGTCTAGCGTGAGACTTTCCTAACTTAGTTGCCTTTAATTAAACCCTTGTGCCATCTAGTGGCCAGGTTGGGGAACCACTGAAACAACTAACGAGCTGATTACGGCACGTTGTGGCCATGAATCGAATTACGGATTTTCTTAGTTAAGTTATAAGGAGGGTGTCGACACCTAGCGGTGAACGTAGGTAAAAGGGCGTAGATTCGCCTCCTACAACTCGAAGGGATAGATCAACACATGTCCGTAACTCATTGACTAATTAGTTACGTCCATCCCTAATTCATAAACCATCTGATTATATGTAGTTCCGTGACAGAGATGGAAACTACGCCAATCTCCGTAAGTCACGTTATTTCCAAGTAATCATACATATTCTTAACTGCTTATATTAAGTTCAGCAACCAGATAATTATTACAACAGTACCATTAATTAATTATGTGATATTGTGGGGAAGGTAAGAGCAACTCCTAAGGCTAAGTGTGTGCGCAAGGCCACCAGACTCTCTACCCCTTGCGCACAACGAGGCCAACTAATGGGACCTTTAATTAAGGTGTATAAGATCTAATGTTGATATTAAGTAAGCTCTAATTACTATTAGTTTCGTGTCTTTACTATCATGGATGAGGACGAGATGAATGTGGTCGAAAATCACGAAATTGCAGCAAATAGACTATATTTCGAATATTTCAAAATGTCCTTTTTGGGGACTAGTTTAAATAGTTTTCATGCATCTAGGGCATTGTAGGGCAGAGTCTAGAACCATAAATATCACATAACTCCAATATTTAGACAAATTATGGCTAAAAACGTGAGGGCGTCACGTTACGACACCAGCATAAAATCGTGCATGAAATAAAATAAAAAAGTGGCAGAATAAAATGAGTTTCACTGTTTTTAATGACTCACTTATATGCATCTTCCCACCATAAAAAGATAGGCCTATATGGCTTCCTTCATACTAAACTGAATTTGTGCTATTTTGGTGTAGTTTAGGCAGTCACGTTACGACACCCACTAAACTATCAATAGTTCCGGTTCCCTATGATATTAGTAATAGTTTTTTTAGGATATCAAGAGGCAGATATATAGCTACACAATGGCGAAAGAATTAAGTCTCTATCTTTATTAGAGAAAAAGTTATCAGCCCAAACGTATCTTTTCGTCACGTTACGACCCCGTCACGTTACGACCCCGTCACGTTATGACTCGCAGTGGGTCACATAGGGTCAGGAAAAAGGTAGAAATAATTTTCCTGTGTTGGGTACATATATACCTATAGAATGGCAAAAAAATTAAATCGTTATCTTTATTAGGAAAAAAGTTATGAGGCTCTAAATATTTTTGCATCACGTTACGACCCCCGTCACGTTACGACCCCCGTCACGTTACGACCCCCCAGTGGGTATAAGGCCAGGGAGAGCAAAAGAATGATAGAAATACATTTTCTGTGGATCAAATCAATTTCCCCAGTGTCAGCCCATTCCCTGGTGGGGGTGTGGACACAGCCTATAAATATGAGCCAGTTTGGGGGTGGGGGGTGGGGGGGGGGGGTCGTAACGTGATGTTTTATTTTTATATTAGCCCTGTGCTAAAGCTAATTATGCTAGTTAGCTATCCCAACTTTGCACATGAGTCCTCTAATATATAGAGATGATATTTGCAAAAGGAATTAATGATCCTCTCAGATTTGATTTTTTGGGTAGTTGGCGGACACTGTACGTTAGTGTCGTTAGTGCCGTTAGTGTCGTTAGTGTCGTTAGTGTCGTTAGTGTCGTTAGTGTCGTTAGTGTCGTGAGTGTCGTGAGTGTCGTGAGTGTCGTTAGTGTCGTTAGTGTCGTGAGAGTCGTGAGAGTCGTGAGAGTCGTGAGAGTCGTGAGAGTCGTGAGAGTCGTGAGAGTCGTGAGAGTCGTGAGAGTCGTGAGAGTCGTGAGAGTCGTGAGAGTCGTGAGAGTCGTGAGAGTCGTGAGAGTCGTGAGAGTCGTGAGAGTCGTGAGAGTCGTGAGAGTCGTGAGAGTCGTGAGAGTCGTGAGAGTCGTGAGAGTCGTGAGAGTCGTGAGAGTCGTGAGAGTCGTGAGAGTCGTGAGAGTCGTGAGAGTCGTGAGAGTCGTGAGAGTCGTGAGGGTCGTGAGGGTCGTGAGGGTCGTGAGGGTCGTTAGGGTCGTGAGAGTCGTGAGAGTCGTGAGGA
Organism: Alentia gelatinosa; assembly: GCA_950022655.1. Lineage (NCBI taxonomy): Eukaryota > Metazoa > Annelida > Polychaeta > Phyllodocida > Polynoidae > Alentia > Alentia gelatinosa. The sequence goes on along the minus strand of OX465584.1, from coordinate 20,943,177 downwards.
TCGTGAGGGTCGTGAGGGTCGTGAGGGTCGTGAGGGTCGTTAGGGTCGTTAGGGTCGTTAGGGTCGTTAGGGTCGTTAGAGTCGTTAGAGTCGTTAGAGTCGTTAGAGTCGTTAGAGTCGTTAGAGTCGTTAGAGTCGTGAGTGTCGTGAGTGTCGTGAGTGTCGTGAGTGTCGTGAGTGTCGTGAGTGTCGTGAGTGTCGTGAGTGTCGTGAGTGTCGTGAGTGTCGTGAGTGTCGTGAGTGTCGTGAGTGTCGTGAGTGTCGTGAGTGTCGTGAGTGTCGTGAGTGTCGTGAGTGTCGTGAGTGTCGTGAGTGTCGTGAGTGTCGTGAGTGTCGTGAGTGTCGTGAGTGTCGTGAGTGTCGTGAGTGTCGTGAGTGTCGTGAGTGTCGTGAGTGTCGTGAGTGTCGTGAGTGTCGTGAGTGTCGTGAGTGTCGTGAGTGTCGTGAGTGTCGTCAGTGTCGTCAGTGTCGTGAGTGTCGTGAGTGTCGTCAGTGTCGTCAGTGTCGTCAGTGTCGTGAGTGTCGTGAGTGTCGTGAGTGTCGTGAGTGTCGTCAGTGTCGTCAGTGTCGTCAGTGTCGTCAGTGTCGTCAGTGTCGTCAGTGTCGTCAGTGTCGTCAGTGTCGTCAGTGTCGTCAGTGTCGTCAGTGTCGTCAGTGTCGTCAGTGTCGTCAGTGTCGTCAGTGTCGTCAGTGTCGTCAGTGTCGTCAGTGTCGTCAGTGTCGTCAGTGTCGTCAGTGTCGTCAGTGTCGTCAGTGTCGTCAGTGTCGTCAGTGTCGTCAGTGTCGTCAGTGTCGTCAGTGTCGTCAGTGTCGTCAGTGTCGTCAGTGTCGTCAGTGTCGTCAGTGTCGTCAGTGTCGTCAGTGTCGTCAGTGTCGTCAGTGTCGTCAGTGTCGTCAGTGTCGTCAGTGTCGTCAGTGTCGTCAGTGTCGTCAGTGTCGTCAGTGTCGTCAGTGTCGTCAGTGTCGTCAGTGTCGTCAGTGTCGTCAGTGTCGTCAGTGTCGTCAGTGTCGTCAGTGTCGTCAGTGTCGTCAGTGTCGTCCTCTGACTACAAGTCAACTGCCCTAACCACTGGGCCACCACGATGAGCTATATGAGAGGCAAGAATAGACAGTATTATATTCTTAGTGACTGGCAATGCTGCGGGGATGTTTTGCTCGACAAAATTATTGTATGAATCATTATTGAATGGGTCGTTGTAAGTGGTGTCTTTGTAAGCTGTAGATGACGACACTAAACCTGTGTCGTGAGTGTCGTGAGTGTCGTGAGTGTCGTGAGTGTCGTGAGTGTCGTGAGTGTCGTGAGTGTCGTTTGTGTCGTTAGTGTCGTTAGTGTCGTTAGTGTCGTTAGTGTCGTTAGTGTCGTTAGTGTCGTTAGTGTCGTTAGTGTCGTTAGTGTCGTTAGTGTCGTTAGTGTCGTTAGTGTCGTTAGTGTCGTTAGTGTCGTTAGTGTCGTTAGTGTCGTTAGTGTCGTTCGTGTCGTTCGTGTCGTTCGTGTCGTTAGTGTCGTTCGTGTCGTTCGTGTCGTTCGTGTCGTTCGTGTCGTTCGTGTCGTTCGTGTCGTTCGTGTCGTTCGTGTCGTTCGTGTCGTTCGTGTCGTTCGTGTCGTTCGTGTCGTTCGTGTCGTTCGTGTCGTTCGTGTCGTTCGTGTCGTTCGTGTCGTTCGTGTCGTTCGTGTCGTTCGTGTCGTTCGTGTCGTTCGTGTCGTTCGTGTCGTTCGTGTCGTTCGTGTCGTTCGTGTCGTTCGTGTCGTTCGTGTCGTTCGTGTCGTTCGTGTCGTTCGTGTCGTTCGTGTCGTTCGTGTCGTTCGTGTCGTTAGAGTCGTTAGAGTCGTTAGAGTCGTTAGAGTCGTTAGAGTCGTTAGAGTCGTTAGAGTCGTTAGAGTCGTTAGAGTCGTTAGAGTCGTTAGAGTCGTTAGAGTCGTTAGAGTCGTTAGAGTCGTTAGAGTCGTTAGAGTCGTTAGAGTCGTTAGAGTCGTTAGAGTCGTTAGAGTCGTTAGAGTCGTTAGAGTCGTTAGAGTCGTTAGAGTCGTTAGAGTCGTTAGAGTCGTTAGAGTCGTGAGAGTCGTGAGAGTCGTGAGAGTCGTGAGTCGTGAGTCGTGAGAGTCGTGAGAGTCGTGAGAGTCGTGAGAGTCGTGAGAGTCGTGAGAGTCGTGAGAGTCGTGAGAGTCGTGAGAGTCGTGAGAGTCGTGAGAGTCGTTAGAGTCGTGAGTGTCGTGAGTGGTTCATGGACGCCTTGAGCCCGGGACGATTCGAGCCCTGGACGCCTTGAGCCTTTCTGTGGACGCCTTGAGCCTACCCTGTGGACGCCTTGAGCCTACCCCATTTTGGTTTCCTTGAGCATCAATATGTAAAAAACTTTGAAAAGTGTACTTATACTGGTTTATAGTCATATATACTCTACCCTAACCCTTACCCAACCCTTTTCTAACCCTAACCCGCTATTCGGAACTAAAATGAGGTAGGCTCAAGGCGTCCACGGGGTAGGCTCAAGGCGTCCACGTTTTCGCGCTGACAGGAGGCTCAAACTGTAAAAGGCTCAAGGCGTCCAATTCCCGTCGTGAGTGTCGTGAGTGTCGTGAGTGTCGTGAGTGTCGTTAGAGTCGTTAGAGTCGTTAGAGTCGTTAGAGTCGTTAGAGTCGTTAGAGTCGTTAGAGTCGTTAGAGTCGTTAGAGTCGTTAGAGTCGTTAGAGTCGTTAGAGTCGTTAGAGTCGTTAGAGTCGTTAGAGTCGTTAGAGTCGTTAGAGTCGTTAGAGTCGTTAGAGTCGTTAGAGTCGTTAGAGTCGTTAGAGTCGTTAGAGTCGTTAGAGTCGTTAGAGTCGTTAGAGTCGTTAGAGTCGTTAGAGTCGTTAGAGTCGTTAGAGTCGTTAGAGTCGTTAGAGTCGTTAGAGTCGTTAGAGTCGTTAGAGTCGTTAGAGTCGTTAGAGTCGTTAGAGTCGTTAGAGTCGTTCTCTGACTACAAGTCAACTGCCCTAACCACTCGGCCACCACGATGAGCTATATGAGAGGCAAGAATAGACAGTATTAAATTCTTAGTGACTGGCAATGCTGCGGGGATGTATTGCTCGACATAATTATTGTATGAATCATTATTGAATGGGTCGTTGTAAGTGGTGTCTTTGTAAGCTGTAGATGACGACACTAAACCCCTCAATATTTTTTTTTGCTGTTAAAAATGTGGGATAATATGGAATATGATAGTAGAAACTGCACTGTATCTAACTAAATATGAGGAGGCGGAATTGGCTTTAAAATCATTTATCACATTTTAAAGATAATTAATTTTTATGGTCTGAAATTGAAAATGTCCTGTCTTTGCTCATCGGTGCGCATCAGAAGATATCAGTGTCACTTTGAATGGGAAATCATATGAAATAATCAATGTCACCATTCTGAAAATTATGAAATTTTCAGAATATCTGGAATATATAATGATAATGCTGCTCCGCAATTATGGTGAAATTTGATAATAGATAAAGGTTTCAAATTGATCATTTCATACTTTAAATTGGAACTAATTCTTTCATTAAATAGCATTATGAAATATCATATACTATGTTTTGTATCTACAGATAAAGTATCAATCATAAATATGCATTATTTCTGGAATCATAAAAGAAAAATGGTTGATTACGCTGGTTGCAACTAGAGCTATATCGGGGTGTATCAGGACCATGGTGCCTTTTTAACCCTTTCCTTCCTTCTAACATTGGAGATAATTTTAGAACCATGGTGTGCTATATGCATTCATAACATCAATGCATTTTCTTTTAATCTAACTGCATTATTTAATTAACAACAATATTCAGCAGAAATTGGAGAGCTGTGAATCAACCTTCCTTATAAATCCAAGATGGCGGACACTGTACGTTAGTGTCGTTAGTGTCGTTAGTGTCGTTAGTGTCGTTAGTGTCGTTAGTGTCGTTAGTGTCGTTAGTGTTGTTAGTGTCGTTAGAGTCGTTAGAGTCGTAAGAGTCGTTAGAGTCGTAGTAGTCGTTAGTGTCGTGAGAGTCGTGAGAGTCGTGAGAGTCGTGAGAGTCGTGAGAGTCGTGAGAGTCGTGAGAGTCGTGAGAGTCGTGAGAGTCGTGAGAGTCGTGAGAGTCGTGAGAGTCGTGAGAGTCGTGAGAGTCGTGAGAGTCGTGAGAGTCGTGAGAGTCGTGAGAGTCGTGAGAGTCGTGAGAGTCGTGAGAGTCGTGAGAGTCGTGAGAGTCGTGAGAGTCGTGAGAGTCGTGAGAGTCGTGAGAGTCGTGAGAGTCGTGAGAGTCGTGAGAGTCGTGAGAGTCGTGAGAGTCGTGAGAGTCGTGAGAGTCGTGAGAGTCGTGAGAGTCGTGAGAGTCGTGAGAGTCGTGAGTGTCGTGAGTGTCGTGAGTGTCGTTAGTGTCGTTAGTGTCGTTAGTGTCGTTAGTGTCGTTAGTGTCGTTAGTGTCGTTAGTGTCGTTAGTGTCGTTAGTGTCGTTAGTGTCGTTAGTGTCGTTAGTGTCGTTAGTGTCGTTAGTGTCGTAGGTGTCGTAAGTGTCGTTAGTGTCGTTAGTGTCGTTAGTGTCGTTAGTGTCGTTAGTGTCGTTAGTGTCGTTAGTGTCGTTAGTGTCGTTAGTGTCGTTAGTGTCGTTAGTGTCGTTAGTGTCGTTAGTGTCGTTAGTGTCGTTAGTGTCGTTAGTGTCGTTAGTGTCGTTAGTGTCGTTAGTGTCGTTAGTGTCGTTAGTGTCGTTAGTGTCGTTAGTGTCGTTAGTGTCGTTAGTGTCGTTAGTGTCGTTAGTGTCGTTAGTGTCGTCCTCTGACTACAAATCAACTGCCCTAACCACTGGGCCACCACGATGAGCTATATGAGAGGCAAGAATAGACAGTATTAAATTCTTAGTGACTGGCAATGCTGCGGGGATGTTTTGCTCGACAAAATTATTGTATGAATCATTATGGAATGGGTCGTTGTAAGTGGTGTCTTTGTAAGCTGTAGATGACGACACTAAACCCGTGTCGTGAGTGTCGTGAGTGTCGTGAGTGTCGTGAGTGTCGTGAGTGTCGTGAGTGTCGTGAGTGTCGTGAGTGTCGTGAGTGTCGTGAGTGTCGTGAGTGTCGTGAGTGTCGTGAGTGTCGTGAGTGTCGTGAGTGTCGTGAGTGTCGTGAGTGTCGTGAGTGTCGTGAGTGTCGTGAGTGTCGTGAGTGTCGTGAGTGTCGTGAGTGTCGTGAGTGTCGTGAGTGTCGTGAGTGTCGTGAGTGTCGTGAGTGTCGTGAGTGTCGTGAGTGTCGTGAGTGTCGTGAGTGTCGTGAGTGTCGTGAGTGTCGTGAGTGTCGTGAGTGTCGTGAGTGTCGTGAGTGTCGTGAGTGTCGTGAGTGTCGTGAGTGTCGTGAGTGTCGTGAGTGTCGTGAGTGTCGTGAGTGTCGTGAGTGTCGTGAGTGTCGTGAGTGTCGTGAGTGTCGTGAGTGTCGTGAGTGTCGTGAGTGTCGTGAGAGTCGTGAGAGTCGTGAGTGTCGTGAGAGTCGTGAGAGTCGTGAGAGTCGTGAGAGTCGTGAGAGTCGTGAGAGTCGTGAGAGTCGTGAGAGTCGTGAGAGTCGTGAGAGTCGTGAGAGTCGTGAGAGTCGTGAGAGTCGTGAGAGTCGTGAGAGTCGTGAGAGTCGTGAGAGTCGTGAGAGTCGTGAGAGTCGTGAGAGTCGTGAGAGTCGTGAGAGTCGTGAGAGTCGTGAGAGTCGTGAGAGTCGTGAGAGTCGTGAGAGTCGTGAGAGTCGTGAGAGTCGTGAGAGTCGTGAGAGTCGTGAGAGTCGTGAGAGTCGTGAGAGTCGTGAGAGTCGTGAGAGTCGTGAGAGTCGTGAGAGTCGTGAGAGTCGTGAGAGTCGTGAGAGTCGTGAGAGTCGTGAGAGCCGTGAGAGCCGTGAGAGCCGTGAGAGCCGTGAGAGCCGTGTGAGCCGTTAGAGCCGTTAGAGCCGTTAGAGCCGTTAGAGCCGTTAGAGCCGTTAGAGCCGTTAGAGCCGTTAGAGCCGTTAGAGCCGTTAGAGCCGTTAGAGCCGTTAGAGCCGTTAGAGCCGTTAGAGCCGTTAGAGCCGTTAGAGCCGTTAGAGCCGTTAGAGTCGTTAGAGTCGTTAGAGTCGTTAGAGTCGTTAGAGTCGTTAGAGTCGTTAGAGTCGTTAGAGTCGTTAGAGTCGTTAGAGTCGTTAGAGTCGTTAGAGTCGTTAGAGTCGTTAGAGTCGTTAGAGTCGTTAGAGTCGTTAGAGTCGTTAGAGTCGTTAGAGTCGTTAGAGTCGTTAGAGTCGTTAGAGTCGTTAGAGTCGTTAGAGTCGTTAGAGTCGTTAGAGTCGTTAGAGTCGTTAGAGTCGTTAGAGTCGTTAGAGTCGTTAGAGTCGTTAGAGTCGTTAGAGTCGTTAGAGTCGTTAGAGTCGTTAGAGTCGTTAGAGTCGTTAGAGTCGTTAGAGTCGTTAGAGCCGTTAGAGTCGTTAGAGCCGTTAGAGCCGTTAGAGCCGTTAGAGCCGTTAGAGCCGTTAGAGCCGTTAGAGCCGTTAGAGCCGTTAGAGCCGTTAGAGCCGTTAGAGCCGTTAGAGCCGTTAGAGCCGTTAGAGCCGTTAGAGCCGTTAGAGCCGTTAGAGCCGTTAGAGCCGTTAGAGCCGTTAGAGCCGTTAGAGCCGTTAGAGCCGTTAGAGCCGTTAGAGCCGTTAGAGCCGTTAGAGCCGTTAGAGTCGTTAGAGTCGTTAGAGTCGTTAGAGTCGTTAGAGTCGTTAGAGTCGTTAGAGTCGTTAGAGTCGTTAGAGTCGTTAGAGTCGTTAGAGTCGTTAGAGTCGTTAGAGTCGTTAGAGTCGTTAGAGTCGTTAGAGTCGTTAGAGTCGTTAGAGTCGTTAGAGTCGTTCTCTGATTACAAGTCAACTGCCCTAACCACTGGGCCACCACGATGAGCTATATGAGAGGCAAGAATAGACAGTATTAAATTCTTAGTGACTGGCAATGCTGCGGGGATGTTTTGCTCGACAAAATTATTGTATGAATCATTATTGAATGGGTCGTTGTAAGTGGTGTCTTTGTAAGCTGTAGATGACGACACTAAACCCCTCAATTTTTTTTTTGCTGTTAAAAATGTGGGATAATATGGAATATGATAGTAGAAACTGCACTGTATCTAACTAAATATGAGGAGGCGGAATTGGCTTTAAAATCATTTATCACATTTTAAAGATAATTAATTTTTATGGTCTGAAATTGAAAATGTCCTGTCTTTGCTCATCGGTGCGCATCAGAAGATATCAGTGTCACTTTGAATGGGAAATCATATGAAATAATCAATGTCACCATTCTGAAAATTATGAAATTTTCTGAATATCTGGAATATATAATGATAATGCTGCTCCGCAATTATGGTGAAATTTGATAATAGATAAAGGTTTCAAATTGATCATTTCATACTTTAAATTGGAACTAATTCTTTCATTAAATAGCATTATGAAATATCATATACTATGTTTTGTATCTACAGATAAATTTTCAATCATAAATATGCATTATTTCTGGAATCATAAAAGAAAAATGGTTGATTACGCTGGTTGCAACTAGAGCTATATCGGGGTGTATCAGGACCATGGTGCCTTTTTAACCCTTTCCTTCCTTCTAACATTGGAGATAATTTTAGAACCATGGTGTGCTATATGCATTCTTAACATCAATGCATTTTCTTTTAATCTAACTGCATTATTTGATTAACAACAATATTCAGCAGAAATTGGAGAGCTGTGAATCAACCTTCCTTATAAATCCAAGATGGCAGACACTGTACTGCTCCAGTAGTAGTAGCAGTGCTTAATAACAAAGCTTTTATAAAAAAGATAAATGGCGGTCTAATTTGGGTAAACAAAACAAATAATCGCCGAAATCAATGGATTTTCACTATAAAATAGCAGAAAGTTCTGATCTGCTTTGATGGAAATAGCAGGGTGTGGCTGACCCGCCCTCCAGCGAATAAACGGGGAACTCATCTATTGTATGAAATGTGGCCAGCGTCCACCAGACGGTGTGACAGCCGAAAACGACCATGTAGATAGAAACCTAGTGACACATTCCAACAATCAGTTATCAAGGGAAAGACATAGTAGCTGCCGGTCTTCTCACGCACTATTTGGTGCCATGTGGACTCCTTTTTCATGTGCTACTTAGTAGAATACAGCTTCCCGTATTCTACTCAGTAGCTCTTTAGTATGGAGATTTCGTATTAAGGCGGTACTCCACTGAGCCGATTATTGTTCTCATTCTCCACCCATTCTCCACCCATTCTTCGCCTGAGTTGTTCTGACCCTAAATGGTGGGGCTGCTTCACTAGCGCTCCACTGTTGTTTTTCGTCAATCTTCCCTCGACCAGCATTGGGTCAGACCACCTGCTCCACTGGGCTACATTAACACGATCCCAACAATCAGGAGCCGGCATCAAAACACATGTGAAATGATTTTCTTTGCGTTGTTTGCGTCATAATATTATTTTGAAATTTTCGGTATGAATCTTTAGTTTGTATATTTGTGTTTTTATTTACGTATTTCCGTTTTAAGTGGAACAGAATTTATTCAAAGTATGGTGGTTCATCAGTGGTGGACCAGCACAGTATTTGGAAATACGTAAATAAAAACACAAAAAGAAAATCATTTCAAAAGAATTTTAAATATTGCGGTACCCGGGGCCGTTTCAATAAGGTAAAAATGTTTCACGAAAAAGCCCTAATCTGTTTGCTTAACATGCTGGTAAATAATTTTTGATTGTATGCTATTGCTTCCACTCTCCGCACCCTGTGTAGTTATGTTGTTTTTCTTCACCATGCCTTGTCTTCCTGCATTTGTTATGTATGTATTGTATGTATAACTCCAACGAAGCGTACCTTTTAACCAGAACACAAAGTATCTAACAGTCTGATCTGTGCTGCCATCTAGTGTGCAATAATGCTACTCACCAACCTTATTCCTATATCGGTGCAAGTGCAGCGTAAATTAGTGTTTTAGCAGCTTATTGTATATTCTACATTGAAAACTCATTGTATGTGTATTTGTATTGTTGTGGGGGATTACTTTGATCATAACATACCCTGGGTAAAACAGAAGAAGAACGCCCGAAAAGACACTATACTATTTCAAATGATGAAATCAGTGAATATCCAAACAACTCACCCACTTTACTCTTATTGACCTATCGTCGATTAAATACCCTGAGATGTTTATCAAATCATCTAAAAGACGGACCATACAAGTGCTACAAGCATAAACAACAAACGTTTCGAACCACGCATGTTTCAGGGCCCATGGAAGATCTGGAATAAAATCTATCAAAAGAAAAAAAGGAAATCATCTCGGGACATTTATTCTAACTCGTGATATTACTGATGATTAATCATTATCAATAAGGAATTCTTAAGAAAGTAACTTGCCGTGTACGTTAATTTGAGAAATAGGTTTATGAATCCGCTTTTATCTATGAACCACCTTTTACTCGGGACATGTGTACATGTATGTACATCAGTCTTCTACAAAATGTGCTGCATATCCCGTTTAGATTATGTATAAGTTAGCTATACTTCTAGCTGACGTTTTTCAACTATCACAGGGGCATTTCGTCGTGTGTGAGCTATTTCATACTCTTTGTACAGGGACTACATTTTATTTCTTTTCAATTACTTTTAGTTTCAACATGCTGCACTACGAGGTCTAGATTGTTCCAGAGCGGTATGCAGGTAATTGCAGATTATGGATTATGTAATTAGAACAGATAAGGAACTTGCTCCGTGGTTAACGTTTCATAGATCCTAAAAAGAAATTGTTTTTTCCATTTTTTTTTCATCATTGTGATAGAGGTGTATTTAGCCACGCCATAATAATCTAGATCCTAAAAGGAATAGATAGGAATTACATTAAGAAATTGTTTCACGTGGACTGGAAGTATGGACGTTCCCAGTCAATGCATGATTAAGTTCCCTTCTTTCAGAATAACTATTAATTCTATATTAAATAAAAAGGAAAAACGCCAGTGCAGAGAGGTGCAGTAAAAAACAGGTAAACAAAATAAAAATCTATTCTGGATTATATTAGGTTTATGTGAAAGGGTTAAGTTGGTCTGTCTCTTTAAGATTCTGAATGAAAATAGAAATAATTCAGAAAGAGGAAAAATGGCAACTTACAATAGAAAATATAGAGTGACTAGTGTAGTGGAACTAAAATTGGTTCCTAAAAGAATCTTTATGACTGAGGAAAGAAAAAGAAAGGATCTGCATGGAGGGGAATTGAACTCTCAGCATGAGGTTTCTTTTGCAGACACTCTACTTCTAGACTACTTAAACTGACTTGTAGAGGGAACGTTTCAGGGATTCCTGAATGCATGGACAAATCTAGTTCCTCACAATACACCAGGTGGCAGGCACTGTAATAAAAATGCTAGTTCTGTTCATATACACCCAGTGTCAGTGCTGTGCTTAGACTATACCAGTAGAGCCAAGGGATAAGATATGGGATAAGTTAACCATACTTTTGGTCATTTCCAAACAGTGTCAGTGCTGTACTGTGATAAAGTTGTGATAAAGGAACACGACAAGATGACTTCAGCTTATGCATACTGGCAACAGAACAGAATTCTTGACTGCAGTATGATATCAGTATACACAGCCTGAAACTATCTTGCTTGATTCTAAGAGATTATTCTACGAAGTGACTAGTGCAGTAGAACTTTCATTACTTCCTGAACCAAATTCAATAACTCTGTAAACAAAGACAAGTTCTGGATGGGTTTATGTTGTGCATACTAATAACAGAAGAGAATTACTGCCGACTTACTGTTATAACTCTGCATAAACTGAAGCTTTCTTGCCTTCATTATACACCCTAGAATACAAGTATTTTACCCTGAATAGATGAAGAAGGTTGTCAAAATACTAATGTCTCCATTCTAAGACATCACATGTTGACCATGTGTTGATATTTATTTCTGCCCAAGACCTGCAGTAAGCTATGATTACTGCACACGTGTGCTGTACATAGTTTATACTGCATGCCCCAGAATCTGAAGTAGAGTAGAACCCCTTGTAAACATACACCCTCCAATTGGGGCCAAAGTGTCTGCCTACATAGGGGAGGGGGAGGCACTTGCATATTTATTAGAAAGAACTGTTCTGAGGAAAGGTGTTGAATGACCAGTTAACGCTGTTCTGCTACCCAGGTTGCCATTAGGCGGTGGTCTACTGTAACTGGTGCATGAGAAAGGGCTTAAATGACTGGTCTGTCATTCCATTGGATAAGTTTTGTAAGATTCAAAAGCGGAAATATAAGCAATTTAAAAGGAGAAATGGAGATTATTCTAGTGTGGAAGAACTGACATTATTTGTTCAAAGAATATTTATTACTTTCAAAAAAGAAAAAAGAGCTGGATTGAGGGGATTTGAACCATCAAGCTTAGGGTTTCCTTGCAGACACTCTACCTCTAGACTACAGAAAAGACATGAAGAAGGAATGTTTAAGTCAGTCTGTCTCTGTAAGATTCTGAATGAAAATAGAAATAATTCACTGCACGAAACTAACGCCTTTATTCATATATGCGGCATTCCGGCATTGCACGTATCGGCTGTAAATCGACTCGTTTTCATTTGTAAATGCCTGTAATCCGCACCAGCATATGAGGCATCTACAAGACAGTTTCCTTTTAAATACGGACGCGACTTGGCTGTATTTCACACCAGGCGTACACATACAATAGGAAATATCCTCTGTGCAACATGTGAACGCCTGGCATTTACATGTCGCGATAGAAAATAAAAAAGGAAGTCCTCCTCCCCTGTGGTTTATCAGTGTCTTGTTTTAGCACTTTAGGCAGGAGCTCTCAGTGAAGCCCTGTTCCCCTATTGTCTCTGGGCGGGCAGTGCATGGTTGTGTGTAGACTGGTCTCAAATCGGCGGGTGTCAAAGCGGCAGGTGTGACGTGAGTGACGTGAGTGACGTGAGTGACGTGAGTGACGTGAGTGACGTGAGCGACGTGAGCGACGTGAGCGACGTGAGCGACGTGAGCGACGTGAGCGACGAGAGTGAGGAGAGTGAGGAGAGTGAGGAGAGTGAGGAGAGTGAGGAGAGTGAGGAGAGTGAGGAGAGTGAGGAGAGTGAGGAGAGTGAGGAGAGTGAGGAGAGTGAGGAGAGTGAGGAGAGTGAGGAGAGTGAGGAGAGTGAGGAGAGTGAGGAGAGTGAGGAGAGTGAGGAGAGTGAGGAGAGTGAGGAGAGTGAGGAGAGTGAGGAGAGTGAGGAGAGTGAGGAGAGTGAGGAGAGTGAGGAGAGTGAGGAGAGTGAGGAGAGTGAGGAGAGTGAGGAGAGTGAGGAGAGTGAGGAGAGTGAGGAGAGTGAGGAGAGTGAGGAGAGTGAGGAGAGTGAGGAGAGTGAGGAGAGTGAGGAGAGTGAGGAGAGTGAGGAGAGTGAGGAGAGTGAGGAGAGTGAGGAGAGTGAGGAGAGTGAGGAGAGTGAGGAGAGTGAGGAGAGTGAGGAGAGTGAGGAGAGTGAGGAGAGTGAGGAGAGTGAGGAGAGTGAGGAGAGTGAGGAGAGTGAGGAGAGTGAGGAGAGTGAGGAGAGTGAGGAGAGTGAGGAGAGTGAGGAGAGTGAGGAGAGTGAGGAGAGTGAGGAGAGTGAGGAGAGTGAGGAGAGTGAGGAGAGTGAGGAGAGTGAGGAGAGTGAGGAGAGTGAGGAGAGTGAGGAGAGTGAGGAGAGTGAGGAGAGTGAGGAGAGTGAGGAGAGTGAGGAGAGTGAGGAGAGTGAGGAGAGTGAGGAGAGTGAGGAGAGTGAGGAGAGTGAGGAGAGTGAGGAGAGTGAGGAGAGTGAGGAGAGTGAGGAGAGTGAGGAGAGTGAGGAGAGTGAGGAGAGTGAGGAGAGTGAGGAGAGTGAGGAGAGTGAGGAGAGTGAGGAGAGTGAGGAGAGTGAGGAGAGTGAGGAGAGTGAGGAGAGTGAGGAGAGTGAGGAGAGTGAGGAGAGTGAGGAGAGTGAGGAGAGTGAGGAGAGTGAGGAGAGTGAGGAGAGTGAGGAGAGTGAGGAGAGTGAGGAGAGTGAGGAGAGTGAGGAGAGTGAGGAGAGTGAGGAGAGTGAGGAGAGTGAGGAGAGTGAGGAGAGTGAGGAGAGTGAGGAGAGTGAGGAGAGTGAGGAGAGTGAGGAGAGTGAGGAGAGTGAGGAGAGTGAGGAGAGTGAGGAGAGTGAGGAGAGTGAGGAGAGTGAGGAGAGTGAGGAGAGTGAGGAGAGTGAGGAGAGTGAGGAGAGTGAGGAGAGTGAGGAGAGTGAGGAGAGTGAGGAGAGTGACGAGAGTGACGAGAGTGACGAGAGTGACGAGAGTGACGAGAGTGACGAGAGTGACGAGAGTGACGAGAGTGACGAGAGTGACGAGAGTGACGAGAGTGACGAGAGTGACGAGAGTGACGAGAGTGACGAGAGTGACGAGAGTGACGAGAGTGACGAGAGTGACGAGAGTGACGAGAGTGACGAGAGTGACGAGAGTGACGAGAGTGACGAGAGTGACGAGAGTGACGAGAGTGACGAGAGTGACGAGAGTGACGAGAGTGACGAGAGTGACGAGAGTGACGAGAGTGACGAGAGTGACGAGAGTGACGAGAGTGACGAGAGTGACGAGAGTGACGAGAGTGACGAGAGTGACGAGAGTGACGAGAGTGACGAGAGTGACGAGAGTGACGAGAGTGACGAGAGTGACGAGAGTGACGAGAGTGACGAGAGTGACGAGAGTGACGAGAGTGACGAGAGTGACGAGAGTGACGAGAGTGACGGTTCTAGGCATCCTAGAAAATTAATCACTGTAATTCTATACATCATGTTATATGGATATCTGAAACAGGAACACCTTAACAAAGACTTAGCTCTCGTCATTAAATATTGATAGGGGATAACAATGATCATACCCTGTGACTGACGTGCCCATTGTAAGTTTATGTTGTAAACCCTTATAGTGCCACGGCGATGCATGCAATGTTACAAAGAATTTGGCTTGCAAAGGTACTCTGGGGTAGCGCGATATTGGTCATATATAACGACTTGGACAATTGAGTCATTGAACTGCTATTGATATTGCAGGGTCGACACTATTCAGCTTTCAGATTTGTAGCCTATTTTTCTACCACCTCCATCCCTCCCCCTCGTCCCTGCACATCCATTGCCCTCTCTATCCCTCTCCTACACCCCACCGCCATAAGGCCCTCCTCTTACCCGTCTCTTTACCAGCCCATCCTCCTTGAGATCTCTCATTGACCCTCTCAACTATATCCCACCCTCCTACGATCCTTTCCTTTACCCTCTTCCCTTTATCCAACCCCTTTAAGGCCCTCCCCTTGCCTCACTCCTCTACACCCCACTCTCCCAGAGCCTACTCCTCCACCCCTTTTCCTGCAGCCCATCCTCCCAAAACCCGATCCCCCACCCCGTTCCTCTATACAACATATTTCCAGGGCCTACTACTCTACCCTTCTCTATTACACCCGCAATTTTAGGGCCCTCTCCTTGCCCTTTTTCCCTTAGACCCCACCCTTATAGGCCCCTGCCCTTCACCCCTCCCCTTTTGTTCTCAGCACCTCGTCTTTACACACCCCCTACCTGCCCATGGCCCTTCCTCCCACCCCCTTCCCCCACACACCCCACCTCCAAGGGCTTGGTTCTCAACCCCTCCCGCTCCTCGCTGCCCCCGGCCCGGCCTTGATTGCTTCCCTCCATCCCATCAGTCCAACTTCAGGTGCCGGAAAATGAGGCGCGGCCACAGTTTGGGCGACGGCGGGTGAGAGCAGGCCTTTCAATATTCTTTCTCTGGCACCAAGACTCCCGAACCCCACTCTCCCCCCACCACCCCGCACCTCTCCCCAGGCCTGCTCGCCGCCCGGTGTCGCTGCTCTGTTCCATCATAAGACCTAAGCTGATAACACCCCTCCCGCCAAGCTCCAAGCACAGTACATCCAATTTTCTGTCGCAATCAGGCGTTGAGCGTTGGTGAGCAGGTGGGTGGCGCGGTGCTTGGAGTGTGAGATGCTCGCCTTGGGGCCCTGCTCTGAGCAGATGGGTGGTTTTATGCTTGGCCAGTGAGTTGTTTACCCTGGGGACCCCATATATGAGCAGGTAGGGATCATCGGCTTGGAGAGTGAGCTGCTCTTGTCGGACCGAACCACCATGGGTAGGTTGGGTTCTGTAACTAATAGAGTGAATGTATGCGGAAATATATAGAACATGAGCAGGGGACTGACTACCCGCTTGGAGAGTTACATTAAAACCTGCCCTTGGGACTCCACCTTGAGCAGGTATATGAGCATCGAGAATGGCTTATTTCCTGAGGGACCTGCTGTATACGACACGACAGCGCTTATATGCTGGGCGTGTGAGCTGCTGTCTATAGGCCTGGTACGAGTAGACGAGTAACATTTTTCTTTAGATAGTAAGCAGCTTTTTCAGCTGACCTCGTTTGTGGGATTCAAGTGACACTGACCAGATGTTTGTTCCATTGGCCATGCACCCACCCAAACCTCTGACCCGTCATTGGTCCGCAAGCAAAGGGATCCTATCATAATGTGTCTATCTGTTTGTGATAAGACAGAATTATACATGTAATGTTCATGTGAAATGGATGTGACCTGTGATCTATGTGTGATATGCCAGAATTATATACATGATGTCCATCTGAGATAGGCTACTGAAGGGTAGAAGTATGACAAATGAACGATAATTTTTTTTTACATTCAATGTAAAGTTAATTTGTGTAGGATATAAGACAATAAATGTTGCGGTGAGCTTTAATATAAGAGAGGAGACAGGATGCTATCCCTCCTCATCTCTGGGCCAGGGAACCATAACCACCTCCATTTTGAGAATACTAAAGAAGAAACCAACAATTTTTTTTTATCAAAGTTGTCGTTCTCCACTAGTGTGATGCAGAGCAATATGAACCAAGCGAAGCCGAGTCAATATCGCATAGAGCTCAATCGAGTTAGAGAATAATGACTGACCAAAATGAGTCGCTTTCTGTATCTAACTCACCCCTGTACATACTAAAGAAACAGACGACAAACTAAATATATGGGGACCATAGAGAATTCACTTTGATACTCGTAGGAGCATGGAGAATGAGTTACCAATGTTAGGCCTTTGGGACAAAGATACTAGGGTTGAGATAGAACTACAGTTAAGATAGATGGAGAGGAAATTGGATTAATCCTACATATATATTACGTTCCACTTTAAGTATGAACGTTATTAATATTGTCTCAGCTGCGATTGCTCTCGCTGACAACGTATTAATTCTCCGTAATGCCCTTATCCTCAACGAGTGTGTCCGTAAACAACACACATAGTGTGTGGGTGTGAAAACATGCAGGCACAGGCGTGATGATTCATAATCGTAACCAGGACGTGAGCGCCATGTTGTATTACTACGCCGGGTGTAGTCACACTGTGAGAAGGGAGGGTGTAAGATGAGAGAAACCAGTCACCCTGCTGTGACATGTCATGCACCTTATAAACACCCTGTGACAACATGGGGAGACGCCTTCGTGCTGACATGACTGACGGGTATATGTTAACCCTTTAAGGATGGCTGACAATGGCAGAACTACACACTTGGGGACGGCTACTAGTGACTGTATAGTTCTAGGGGACGTGGGTACTGTCCTCTGAACTCTAAAGTCGAAGGTTTATCATGTGATATAATATGCTATTATTAATATTTTTATTTATATTATTTAGAATTCAAAACTACTATGTTACACCTACATTCTGTGAACATTTCAAGTTAATTGTTAAAATATTTCCTTTTGAAAAACAATTATATGAATATCCAGCAATGATGCCTTAAGGTATCATCCGCCCCTGGCCGGTTGATGACTTAAGGTATCATCCGCCCTTAAAGGGTTAAACTGATGCATCTGATATCACATCTTATATGGCCAGATGTCATGGATCGTCGTCAAATAACCATTATTGCTTCTCCATTCAATAATAGGCTAAATTTAATAGATATTTATTATTTTATTGTGTTTTCTGGTCAGACTCAATCGGATCTTCCAGGGGAACCATGGTTTTGCCTATGTGGGATCATAAATAACGGAGATAGTAGGTCCAAACTACCTGAAACAGGGTGTTTTTTCATGATAAAATGACTAAACCATAATTGCAATAGTCAGCATTAGTAGAAAGAGTATAAAATGTTGACAATAACTGTTCTTAACTGGGTCCCCATAGGTTAAGGATTTTTTCAGACCATTTACACATTTTTGGGCAGGATAGTATACTCTCTCCATGGCAAAATGTACATGTGTAGTTTTAGTGTGGAAACGATTGACTCCCTAAAGAAGTAACCCTCCCAATATCTACATATAGCACAGACAGGAATAAAATACATCCTGGTAAGCCTTAACCTGTACCTATGTATATATGAAAAAAAATTATATCTAAATATACTATGATAGCACTGGGAGCCTATTCCCTTGGTTTGTGTAGTTTTTGTGTGGAAACGATTGACTCCCACCCTACAGTGATAGCTAACAAGTATATTATATTTGACTACTGTCCATTTCAAATAAATACCCCCTTATATCAAGGTAACTTCACATGGTACAAGCTTTCTTGTACTCCTTCCCTGTACATAGTTATGAACTCATATCTGGGAATGTGGATACGATTGACTCCCTGTGGAAACGATTGACCCCCTAGCTGATATTCATCTTAGTAAGGTTCAAAACAAAAAGAAAGAATACCTACTCAAACCAGTCATGGAGCTTATAAAAATATTGGATAATTAGCCTTAAAAATTAAATTTATCAGTATAATCTCTGCAGTGTTTAGAAAGAGGGAGTCAATCGTTTCCACATAGCATATATGTACTACTAAATTTTGGCTCTGTGGTGCATGTTTATTATAGGTATTTAACCTACGCTCATACATCCAACATATTCCCCACCCACTGTACTATTCACATACAAAAGGTTTTAACCATACTCCTAACTTTATTTTTGACCCCTGTCACTGCCCATTTGACGACGATCCGTGACATCTGGCCATATGTGGTACACTCAGTCGCAAGGAAGCCAGTACCTCCACTCTGAGACTGGAGGTACCGGCTCGCAAGCCCATAAAGTCGCACAGTATGAACTGGCCTTTATCTGGCAGTAATCAACTAGAAGAGATAACAGCTGACCGCCCGACTGGGGCGGCGATGGGCAGCGGCAATCAATATCGTCCAACTCATCGCTGCTCTACATGGTAAGAAGTATCACGTTCCACTGGGAAGGTTATCCATGCTGGTCTAGTCTGATATGCATGGTAGACGTCACATAAAATAAGTCACTATACCCTGCCATGACATGGTCCAATATCCGTGACAACTATGAAATAAGATAAGTCACCATACCCTGATATGGCATTGTCCAACTATGAGAAACAAAAGGTCACTATACCCGGCCATGACATGGTCCAATATTCATGGCAACTATGAGATAAAATAAGTGGCTATACCTTGCCATGGCATTCTCCAGTATCTATGACAACTATGAGATAAGATAAGTTACTATACTCTGCAATGACATGGTCCAATATCCATGACAACTATGAGATAAGATAAGTTACTATACCCTGCCATGGCATTGCCCAGTATCTATGACAACTATGAGATAAGATAAGTTACTATACCCTGCAATGACATGGTCCAATATCCATGACAACTATGAGATTAAATAAGTCACTATACCCTGCCATGGCATGGTTAAATATCTATGACCACTATGAGAAACAATAAGCCGCTACCCTAAGTCACTATACCTTACAGGTATTTTTAAACTCATTGTAGAAAGAGGATGTCAGGATAGACAATTGACAGTCATTGGGTAGATTCAGTCGATTTCCAGACTAACAGCAGAAAATAAGACCGAAGATAGACATGAAAGAAACCGAGTGGAATAGGAGTAATCAAGAAGCCTGCTGTACATGTTATCACGTAATCAATTCATACATTGTACAATGCAAGTTGGTGTGTGACACTGATACATGCCATACCCTTGTTCAGGATGGTGAAAACAGATGTTTTTTTTCTTCAGTTCGTGTGGGACACACTTAGATAAGGTGCGTCGTTTAGTATCTCAGGTGTTTAGTTTACTACCTCAGTAGCATATTTGGACCTCCCCGCAGAACTGATTGGTTCGCTGGGCACCAAGTTATGTCCAGCTTCATATAAGTACGACTCAAAGTTTCGAGAAAGATGTAGTCAGTTCTTTATCTAATGAAAGGTGATTTCTGTGAGACGTCATTGCACATTGTGGTAATTACTTCATCTCCTCCTCATTATCATGAACATCCTATATATACATATGTCTATTGTATATCTGGATGGTAGTCTTACAGTCATGTGTATGTACAAGGTATCAGAATGTCAGGACTTCCTACTGGTTCAGCAAATGGTATTTTATACTCTCTGAAGTGTTCTGGTGACCTAGGGGTTAATTAGTGATGTTAATTACTTTACTACATAAGAGGAGGAGAGTTGGTAACACGTCGGTGCATACACGCTTAGAAGTCCTGCGCGGGTGCGTAGTGACGTCTAGCGTGAGACTTTCCTAACTTAGTTGCCTTTAATTAAACCCTTGTGCCATCTAGTGGCCAGGGTGGGGAACCACTGAAACAACTAACGTGCCGCTTACAGCACGTTGTGGCCATGAATCGAATTACGGATTTTCTTAGTTAAGTTATAAGGAGGGTGTCGACACCTAGCGGTGAACCCAGGGAAAATGGGCGTAGATTCGCCTCCTACAACTCGAAGGGATTAATCAACATATGTCCGTAACTCATTGACTAATTAGTTACGTCCATCCCTAATTCATAAACCATCTGATTATATGTAGTTCCGTGACAGAGATGGAAACTACGCCAATCTCCGTAAGTCACGTTATTTCCAAGTAATCATACGTATTCTTAACTCCTTATATTAAGTTAAGCAACCAGATAATTATTACAACCGTACCATTAATTAATTATGTGATATTGTGGGGAAGGTAAGAGCAACTCCTAAGGCTAAGTGTGTGCGCAAGGCCACCAGACTCTCTACCCCTTGCGCACAACGAGGCCACCTAATGGGACCTTTAATTAAGGTGTATAAGATCTAATGTTGATATTAAGTAAGCTCTAATTACTATTAGTTTCGTGTCTTTACTATCATGGATGAGGACGAGATGAATGTATGTTTGATATTCTTTTAATAAAGTATTCAAACGTTTCACAAGTGTAGCATGGCAAACATTCAAACAATGCAAGGTAATATGCAGCATAACTCACCACAAGTTAGAGTGTCCTGAGTGAACCCACAAGATTCCAATAATCATTAATAAACACAGATCCAGTTTCGTCAGAAGTTGGGTGAACTATAGGTGAAGTACTATCACTTAATTAAGTGATAATGTTCAATAGTGAACGTTGATAGTTCAGCAGATTCCTATTTAAGTCCTTTTCAGAATACGTGTGCTTGGAGAGTCCCAATCCAAGCCAATTTCTACTATCCAAAGCCGCTAGGCAACTTGCCTAGGCTGTTCCAATATGATATAATTTCACTGCTGAATCCGCGCACTTCTGCCGGTATCCGGAGCCAAGCAGAACGCGTCCGACTCGCAGGAGATGGTGGTAGAGACTGACGATACGGTCAGCTCGGGAGCAGATCGAAAATGAGCATTTTCTAAAGGATCATGGGCAATTTGGAATGAATCTCGCTTAAGCTCACGCAGGTCCGAGACACGCGTGGTTATGTTAATACTGCGGGAATTCGGGAATACCCTGAGAGGGGACTTCCCCAGGGAACTCCAGAGCCGACCCTCAGTCGTCATAGTGACGTCAGAGGGTCTATTCCCAGAAGCGCGGTGTTCCCCAAAGACTAGCTAGTAGTATAAGGAACATCGCTTCTGTCACGGCTATCTACCTTGTAGGATGTTCAGCCTATATTGTGGCTTAGTAGATAGCTATGATTAATACCTTGTCGTATAATGTCCAACACCAACACCCAACACCGATGTGTGATGTTTAACACCAATACTCAATACCAACACTCAATACTGATGTGTGATGTTCAACACCAATACTCAATACCAACACTCAATACTGATGTGTGATGTTCAACACCAATACTCAATACCAACACTCAATACTGATGTGTGATGTTCAACACCAATACTCAATACCAACACTCAATACTGATGTGTGATGTTCAACACCAATACTCAATACCAACACCTGGTATCAATACTAACACTTATGATAACACCTGATACTAACACCTGATATGTCATGTTTCAATACTTATACGTATACAACACTTTATTTACATCTTATTTTCAATATCTAATAAAACAGTCTTTTAATACCTTTTAATAAACTTTCATCTTAAAACATCAATACTTTGTGCTTAACTTGGTTACAGCACACTCTTCCGGGTTTGGCTTAAAGACACGGTACTTGATCACAAAAAGATCAATTAGCTTGTCTTCAACAATCGTTCCTTAGTTCTTTACCTTGTTTCTTATAAGATACAGAAACAAACACACACTAGTCATGCAACATAATACGACACACAGCTTATTTGCTTATGGCCTTGTCAGTCATGCTGCAAGGACAAGGATTTTCAAGTACTTCTTTCATAGGAACCAATGACAATGTGCAGTACAGACACACCACATTATGCATGGTAAGTCCGCATAAGTATATGCAGAAGAACCGGGCGGTTAATAGCAATCTGCCCATGTAGACACATGAGAATGACCAATAAGCAGAGACTAGAAACAAATTCCATTAGAAAAGGTAGAAAAGCGAAAAATACCCATAGATGGTAAAATTAGGACAGATGTTCGTAAACCTGTGGAAGGGGGACCGGCGGCAAATCACCAGTCCTCCTCGGAGGAGGGGGAGCCGAAGCTCCGCCAACAACAGGAGCGGAAGAAACCGTCGCTGAAGCACGTTCGTGCAAACGGACAGCAGCACGCTCCATACCGACTAATGCTCTCTCCAAGAAAGATAGCCTCCATTGCGTCAGGAGCTGCTATCTGAACGTACAGACTATCTGTAGGGACAGATTTCCGAGAACGTCGCCATTTAACATCAAAGAAAAATGGTCAACGCAATCAGGAGGAGAATGACCACAGAAACGCTGCCGCATGGGTAACCACCTGTGCAGCGGTCATGCCAAAAACAACACGCCGCAGATAGCACAGAGCTGTACAACCCAGACAAATGGCAAGAATAACCAAAATGACCAAACCAATCGTGGTCCACGGAATCCCAAAAGTACTTTCAGCTGTAGGGGCCAGTTCTTCCAAAGCCAATTTAGCCGAACTGTCTTCGAGAAGTTCACGGAGATCCGCCGGAATCGGATCCATTACCACTTCAAGCTGACTATCATCTAACAAAGCATGTGACCAAACATGAATATCAAGGGTCAGTCTAAACAAATCATTTGATGGGTACCGAATGACACTCGATCGTTTTCACCATATCAGCATGAACACCTAAACGTCTGGCATTTATCTCTACATCATCCGCGCGAGCTGTACAAAACAAATGGTACGAAAGCACACCCATCAGACTGAGAACCGGCATTCCGCCATGAGCACCGCGACTAGGCAACCCAGAATGATCCAAAGAGACATTCCCTAGGGGTTTAACCATAGACATAAGGCAAGCTCGTTCCTTAAAGAAACGTCAGGCATACGACTCAAGAATACTATCTAGCCATAAATCAACAGACTCAACCCGCTGACAGGCAAGATGAAGTGGTGCACTTTCATCGAGGGTCATCATAACGACGAGCCCTATCATTACAAAGGTGTATAGTGGCAAACTGGGGATTAACCTCAGTGTCCCTAGGGATATGAACCCTAAAGGCTTGTACCACTCGACTCGTGTCTCAGTGATAAGGCATCCAGGTTTTAAAACCGACACCACATTTTCCTCTACTTAAGAACACGAAGAGTTTCGGGGAAGCCATGACTGCAGAAAAACCCGAAATAAGCATAGAAGAGAACACATAGAACAAAAGAGAAACACGTATAAAAGCCATAATGAAATCAATTAATCAGACCGAAGTGCCTCATTGACACCTCGCATAAAATTCTGCGAACACGACACGACGCCAGTCATGATGCACGATGCCATCCAATAGAACCATCAAAAGTTTTAAAAGAATCCAAAATTAAAAATCACAAAAATGTTAAAATAATTTTCAAGATATGACCAACTTAATTAAGACCAGACGACAAGAGATAATGAGCCATATAAAACAGCATCATCATCGGACTCAACAGTCCAGAACTAAAGAGTATCCCAAGAACCAATCTGCAGCCAAATGAAATCCTAATTATCCGGACCACAAGGCAATTAAAAATTTCTTAGTTAGAAGAAAATCAGAAAAAATCAATTCAAAGACAAAGCAAGAAATTAAATGCTTTGATCAACAATGTCACTATGTTAGAATAAGTAACAATAAATGTCAATGTTAAAGATGGACCAACGAAAGCCAATACAACCATGCAACAACAAACGCAGTGCGTTGACAAAACTGCGCGTCAAAATCACTGTGTTAGAATAAACAAATGACCGAGACAACTTCTTAAGTAATCAGGAAAAATAATTATTCAAAGAAAAACCAATTATACATGAAATGTGACAAGACCAGCGACAGGACTCGCTAGAAAGCAGAAAAGAAAAACAAGAAAAAAAAATGAAACATACGTATACAGAAGGAAATAACTGTATACTATACACAAACTATATCTAAGACATAAAACCAGGTTGAAGTGATTCAGAACCCCAGTAGACAAAGAACAGGCATTTAACCATAGACGACATACATTACAGCTTGGCAAAGCGACAAATCCATGAAATTCAAAGGAAAATAAAATATATGAATTAGGAATAAGGCAAGTCTACGCGGAGCGCGTGGACCCAGACGCTAGCACCCAGTCAGGGCCCCCACCCACCAGCTGAGTAACAGCTGATCGGAGGGTAAACACCAAAGGTCACAGGGTCACGCGGGTCACGTGGGGGCACGCCAGCTGGCGTCCTCTAGACCAAAACAAAGCCAGACTAGACTGAATTTAGACAGAAAACCGAAATATGCCTCTAAAACGCTCAAAAATGCTCCCAGAGCCTAGATAATGGCACCAAACGACTTGTAGTACAGTCACCGATAAAACAGATGTTATTAATTAGCAGATACGTGGCAGGTTGAAAAACGCACACACACTATCCCAAATTAGGATATATGCAATAAGGAAGCCAATAAGTACATTAATCAGGATAATATGGGCAACATACAGTATGTCACGAGTATGTCAGGATAATCCATATGCAATACTAATTCAAGTACCACATCCAGTGAAAACACCAATGACCTATAATTCCAGGGAGAAAAACATTTGAAACTTAGGGACAAATAGAAAAACGACAAATATGAGACACATAAGAAATAATATTGAAATTTTACAGTTTTGACTTATAAAATACCGAAGCATGCCTTAAGTAGGCAACGTGGTAGAAATCAGCTGATGTTATAGCCGACACACACCGCGACTCGCCACGCGGGGAAGGGGGCTGATAGCGGCACTCTCCCACAGAGGGTCCGCTGCACAACACGGCACACGCCGGCCAGTCACGTCCAACGGGCGGGAAGGCGGGAGTGGCAGCGGCATATAGCCGACATACACCGCAACTCGCCACGCAGGGAAGTGGGTGCGGGGGGGATGGGGGGAGGGCAGATGTCAACTCCGCACCCTTACACACTACTATCAAAACCAGATTCTCTGCAAGTAATTAAGAAAATTCCGAACCAAAACGTAATGTATCCCGAAGTCTCACGTATTTAAGGGGGGTGATAGCGGCACGCTTCCACAGCGGCCCGCCACACGACACGGCACACGCCGACCAGCCAAGCCCAGCGGGCGGGAAGGTGGGACGCGGCAGCGGCACGCGACCGCCACACGACATGGCACGTGCCAGGCACGCGACCGTCACCACATCACACGGCACACAAACGGTCTCATGCCTAGGTGTGGGGGGCGGAATTTAGGCGACAATGACAGGAATAGGTCACAGTTCCACTGACAAAACCGAGACTATTGCAGAAAACAATTAATCAAATACACTATAGGTATGGCTATTAAACTATTAGAATTTAACAGACAAATCGGAATGCGCAGCCTATCGTAATAGGCAACGTATCATAAGCACCACGCGTTGAAATACAAACGGCAGTGCCAGAACGTGAGGCTATTGTGGGGGGAAAAGGAATGGAAGCGCTTTAACACTGAGAAGTCCATAGGAAACACAAAATCCGCTGTATTTCCGTAAATAAGCGAGCTAGCGCCTCAAAAACATCGCCAGTGAATAGCTACCATCCAGATGTGTATCAGCAGACATACCGATCCATAATCAGGGATCCTATAGGGGGGGGGGCTAGGTAATAGCCAACCCAAATACGCCTCCCACAAGGAAGGTGGGCTAATTTCCAGACTTGATACTTAAACTTACAGACTTACACAAAGACAACGAAACGGAGGGACAGAATTAGCCTACTCAAAAATATCATCCAGTAAGGTAACAGAGCAGCCGTAGCCACCCGAAATACATCCCACGCCGCACAAGGCGACTGGGAGGGAAGGTGGGAGGGATGTAAAAGTAACGAATACGGAGAAGCACAGACAGGGTCAGTTATGCGGGTACGCTGAAACAATGACGCCGAGACGACGGCAGCCGATGCGGGTACAAAGCGCCACTAACAAAGTAACCGGCGAACAATGGGCAAAGGTCGGGTATCAAACCACAAACATTACCAGCACCAGCGCACACCCGCATACAAACGCCTGTGATCCTCAATGAACATGTCTGGGCAGGCTAATTGGGGATTATTGCATTGTTTGACTCCTTGTGTAACCTATACAGATGGCAGCTGCCACCATGTCATGAATGTCCTTTGTTCAGGATGGTATATAACCTGATGGAGAAACCTCAATAAAGCACTAAGTTCCTAGCAGTCGTGTTGTTCAGACTCCTTGTATACTGGGCGGGATACGGCAGGAAACCTTGTTTTACAGTGGAACCACCGGCGGGACTAAGAGAGTACCCGGCCTAGTAAAACACAGGTCAACCCACAAACACCGTATTACAGTATGGACGAGGCACAGTTCAAACGAATGGAGGAGCTGAAGGTCAAGCAGCTAGAATGTATCAAACAAGAAGCGCAGCGGACGAAACTCAGAGACCACGCCTCCAGAATAGACTCCACCAGCGGCGATGACCTCGACGCATTACGTAAATGGCTGAGAGAGGTGGAATCCGCCGCTCAAGGGTCACAAGCCAGTGACGCCCTCCTCCTGGATCTCGCCTTATACGTATCGACAGGGAGCCTCCGAATCTTCGTAGGTCAAACGATAAGCCAACTACCAGCCGCCTCCCGGTCGTGGGAGAAGCTAAGGAAGGAGATATCCGACGCTTTCCTAGGTGAGGAAGAGAGACGGGTGTTGAGAGAGAGAGTGGAGAAGGCCATACGCTTCCCAGAAGAACCGGTACGGGCTTTTGGGAGGAGGTTCTCCGAAGCCGTATCCGAGGCCTACACTACACAAAAGTTGCAGGATAAGGACCTAGTGGAGAAGCTAATAGAAACATTCTGCAACGGCCTCAACGACGTAACCGTTCGCAGAATCGCACTGGGGAAGGATCCCAAGACGCTGAAAGAAGCCATCGGGGCAGCTGTAGCTGCGGCACGCATATGCGAGACGGAGGAAGCCGCTATCGTAGCTGCCGCCTCCGCCACCGGAGGAAAAACCCACCTAGATCAAGAACTACGCCGGTTACAACTCGAGCACATGTCGGAAGTGTCCCAAGTTATGAAATCGATGCAGAAGGAGCTGAAAGCGATAAACGCCCGATCAACCAAGGCAGGAGAAATCAACGCCCAGGCCGCAGCAACTATAGCCGCCGTCTCCACCCAGGCGCCAGCCCCCGGCCCACAAGCCACGACAGCGCATCCACAACAGCTACCTTCCGCTGGATATACCGCCCCGCAGTGGGGAGGGTTTCCTACTCCCGTAGCGAACCACAGCGGCTTCCCCGGGCCAGCCGGGGGAATGTACGGACCCGCCCCGGCCGGTTATGGGTTCGGACACCAACCACACAGCAACTTCTACGGACCCCAATCGACACAAGGCGGTTATCCCCCATTCCACACCCCGGCCCCCATCATCCATTACTACTATGGCAATAACGGAGACAACAACAACAGGAGAGGAGGAAAAGGAGGGGGACGGAACAACGGCAGCAACCAAAGAGGAAACCGACAAGACACGAACCGCGGAAGGGGCCCCTGCTACGGTTGCGGCGAAGTAGGACACCTCGCGGCCAACTGTCCTCACAAAGGGGCACAACTGCAAGCCGCGGTATCAGCAGCGGTCGACCACGCCATGCAAATCGCAGGAGGACACCACGAGCAGCCTTTCAACCAGGGAAACTAGGAGAGGCGCCGGACGGCCGGACAGTATTTCAGGCCCTAGTGTGCGGGGTGGACATCGAAATACTGGCCGACTCCGGCGCCAGCCGGTCGATGATCAGGCAGAGTGCGTGGGACGAGCTATGCAAACGACAAAACAGAGCACCGGTACTACAACCAGGAGTCCGACTAAGATCCCTAAGCGGGCACGAAATTCCAACAATGGGTACGGGGACACTGCAAATCTGGGGCAAGCCTATTCCAGTGTTCGTTGTAGAAGACATGCAACACGATCTTCATGAAATTACTGAAAGCAAGCCTAGATTGCTCAGAATACACAATCACCCTTGCTGGAAAAGCTTTCCGCTGGGGAGAAGGAAGGGCAGATCCAGTCCTAAGCGGAGTATTCAGTGAGATCGACGCGTGGGTAGAGAAATTCCCACGGGCATTCACAACAGGAGTAGGCCTACTAAACGTGACAGATAGGGTGCGTATGACCATAGATACAGGCCGTGCCCCCCCACAACGCAGCCGACCTTACCGAACCCCTTTAGCCAAAAGGAAAATAATCGAAGACGAGATCAACGACTTACTGAACAAGGGGGTGATCAGACCGAGCAACAGCCCCTGGGCTTCGCCGATCCTACTGGTGCCCAAACCCGACGGCTCAATGAGATGCGTGGTGGACTATCGCAGGGTTAATAGTGTGACCAAGAAGGATGCCCACCCAATCCCCCTCATTCAAGATATCTTCGATCTACTAGAGGGAGCCTCGGTATTTTCGACTCTCGACCTGAAGTCAGCATACTGGCAAATACCAATGGCCCCAGACTCGATCGAAAAAACGGCAGTATCCACCCATTTGGGGCTATTCGAATTCACCCGAATGCCAATGGGGCTATGCAACAGCGCCGCAACATGGCAGAGGTTCATCAATTCGGTACTAGCCCCGTTTATCCCCAGATTCGCGCTGGTATACCTGGACGACATAGTCATCTTCTCAAAAACCCAGGAGGAACACACGGACCACATAGAACAGGTCATACAAGCACTAATGGGACATGGACTGGCACTCAATCCTAAGAAGTGCGTGTTTCGAGAAAGGTCGGTAAAACTGCTGGGTTATATCGTAAGCGAAGAGGGCATCGCCCCAGACCCCGATAAGGTAGAGGCCATCAAAGACATGCCCCCGCCCATATCGGTGAAGGAAGTAAGGCGTTTCCTAGGGATGGCGAATTACTACCGCCAATGTATACCCCGATTCGCGGAGTTAGCCGCTCCTCTGATAGACCTTACGAAAAAGTGCGCCAGGTTCGAATGGAATGCCGAAAGAAACAGAGCATGGGAGAAACTAAGAGACGCACTGATATCAGAGCAGGTCATGACCCACCCCGACCCGCAAAAAGACTACCAACTCTACACAGACGCGTCTGACCAGTGCGTAGGAGGGATCCTCACCCAAAGAGACGACAAAGGTATAGAGAGACCGATCCAGTTCTTCTCGAAAAGGCTAAAAGGAGCCCAGCTACGTTGGGCTACAATAGAGAAAGAGGCATACGCGGTAGTTTACGCCCTAACCAAACTACGCCCGTATCTCTTCGGGGCCAAATTCACCATCATAACGGATCACAAACCTCTCAAGTCCCTCTTCCTGTCTGAAATCAATAATACCAAGATACAAAGGTGGGCAGTCCTGCTAGCGGAATACGGAGCGCCTATAGAATACCGGCGAGGTGCGAACAACGTACGGGCCGATATGCTGAGCCGGCTGAGAGACCCAGATTCCACGGTAATCGGAGCGATTGAGGTAGGAGGACAATGGAACGACCCAGTACTACCTAAAAGAGAGCTGATAGAGGCCCAAAGAACGCTCCCCGAATACGACTCAGGAAGGAAAGGCGAGGACAATTACCTGGTATATGAGGAAGTGTTGTACTCGGTGGAGCCCCCGAGTGGCCAAGTGGAATTCCCTAGAATAGTGGTACCCCCGAAATGGCAGAATGAACTGGTGAAAAAGGCCCACTTGGAAGTAGGGCACCAAGGAGTAGACAAAACGCTAGGGAGACTGCACGAGAACTATAAATGGCCTAAGATGAGGGCACAAGTGTGTAAAACAGTCCTCCAGTGCCGCCCTTGTGCGGCCAACCGCAGGAAGCGATACTACCCTCCAGCAGCGTCCATGCCCATTCCGGAATACGCCGGGGAAATTATAGGTCTGGACCTGATCGGTCCCTTGCCTATATCAAGCAAAGGCAACCGATACGTGCTAGTCGTAGTGGATCATTTCTCGGGATGGGCAGAGGTGCAACCCATACCAGACAAACAGGCGAAACACGTGGTAAACTACCTAGAAAACCACTACATACCACGCTTCGGAGCTCCTAGGGTGACAATCACGGATAGAGGGGGAGAATTCCTTAACACGTATCTCAAGGCATCGTTGGCTCTCCGAGGAGTGGAAACACGTTTTACCTCCGGGTACCACCCCGCAACAAACGGCAAGGCGGAACGCTTTAACCAAACCCTAAAAGGGATTCTCCGCAAGCTAGCAGATGCCAGGCCAAACCTATGGGAGGATCTTCTGGGCGCCGCGCTAACAGCATACAGAACCACACCGTCCAACGCAACCGGTTTCTCCCCCTTCTTTATTCTATACGGGAGAAGCCCGCGCATACCTCCCGGGAACGGGGGTAGCGCATCACAAGAACATTTTCCACAAGTAGTAGCGGACCGGGCAAGAAGAGGGGAATTCATGAAGAGGCAGATAAGAACCCAAATAGAGAAGCAGCAGAAACAAAACATCGCTCGCCTCGACAAACGACCCAGGTGCCCCAGCCTCCACCCGGGCAGCAAGGTCATGATCTTCCAACCCACGGCGAGTACACTGGACCCCAAATTCCGAGGAGGATACACCGTACTGGAAGTACATAAGGGAACGGCCAAAGTAATGGGGGAGGACAACTCAATGAAAACGGTAAACCTCGACCGAATTCAAGAAGATAAGTCAGTAGGCCCAGCCGCCCGGACACCCATGACGCGAGCCGAGCGAAGAAGGGGCAGATACATCTTCCCAAATCTACCAATCAACCCGCCGCCCGAATACGAAGCTATAGATACAGACGACCCCCACCCAACGGAGGAGATAGCCGAACATCAAGGAGGGGACGACGCACGCCGCCTAACCCACGGGGAAACTGATACACCGCACCCACAAGCTCCACCTAGAAGGCTTTCACAGTCCACACAACGAGAGGGGGAGACAATAGCCCGCGACCGTACCAGAGGATTAAGACCTAATCCTCAGCCTACCCGACGATACGCCGCAGAAAGGGACTACAAACAAGTCCGACATGCGGGCAGAAACGACACCTGCCACACAGAGCCAAACACGCCAACCCCGCGGCCCATACAAGCTCACGAGGAAATAGTGGCACCGACACATCAAGCAGTTAGTGTCACACCATCCGATGCGGGCGCGAGCTTAGCGACACCCCCCACGCCAGCCCTTATAAGCAGGGAACCAAACAGTACCGTCAGTAGCTCGACCGACCGCCAGCTGGAAACACCTAGAAACCAGACGAACCGACACGCTTCGCAGAATGGAAGGGGTATGGATGGCGATTATGTTCTGGCTACATGTAGGAACTAGTAACGCCAACCTACTAACAAACGAAGGAGTACTGGCGAGCAAGTCGGGAATCGCCAGAATAGTCGCAGGAAAGTGGCAGTTAGCGGTCGCCATTCAACGACCTTGCGCACCAGACACGACCAACTGGACCTCCCAAATCCAAGAATCCCTAGGACCGTTGGCCAGACTAGTACCGGATAAAGAGAGACTAGCATGGGAAACCCGGACCCGGAATGCAATCGGGAAGGTGCGAATGGGAAAAACCATCCTAACGGATTACACGGAAAAAGAACCGACTCCGCGAAAGAAGGGGATAACACCGGCCCGAGTAAAGAGAGGTTGGTTCGATATAGTAGGCCACGCGCAGAAGATCATGTTCGGGGTAGCAACACAAGCAGACATCCGAGCACTACGAAAAGACGTAGAAGTACTGAGAGGTGGAAATAGCATAGCAAGACACAACCAACGAGCGCTGCTATCCGTAGTCAACGCCACCCGCCTTTTTGCCAAAGAAAACAGGGATGATATCAAGGCACTAAAGAAAGCAGCCACGGAGATATACCAAATAGTGACACATAACGACGATCGATTAAGGGCAATGACGGCCGCAGTCAGGGGCCTCCAACTAGATAACCAGGTTAGTGCATACCTAGATGTAATGGAAATGATAGCTGAAACATTCCTCATGGAAGCGACCATTTTTCAAAGACAGTACATAACCTTGGAATCCGAACACCTGACCCGGCTAGTACTCCCAGCGGCAACACTCAACGAAGTACTACAGGCCATGTCAACAGCCAGCCAAACAGCGCTATCCCCTCACTGGTACTATCGAAATGCACAAGTAATGCCCCTATGGAAATCAGAAAAGGGAGAACTAATCTTCCACGTAACATTGATCGCGGTATCCAACGATAAGTTCCAGCAATTCCAACTCCAATTTGTACCGGTGCCGTGGAAAGGGGAAGTGTTCCGAATAATGCACGCAAAACACTCAGTAGCCATCGCAGAAGGGTCAAACAACGCCATCGTACCTGACCACCGCCGCTGCATAGGTCACAACCCAACAGTATGTACAGCAGTGCCTTCCGACCTAACCCCCTCTTGCGAAGTAGCGCTAATAAAGGGACTAAAACCAACGGACTGCAGCGTGTCGGTGTTCAAAAGCAAAACAGGAGTAATGGTCGCCAGGGTACAATCGAACCTATCAGAAATCGTAGTCTCCTCAAACAAAGCTACAGACCTAAAACTGCTATGCACAGGCAGGTTCCCGACGGTAATTCGACACCAAGGAATAAGGAGGTACGAGCTGCCACACGAATGCACGCTAATGTCCAAGATGTGGTCAGTCGCAGGACTCAGAGTACAAGCTTCATCGGTCAACGTCTCGGCTAGACCGCTGTTGCACTTAACAGGGTTCAACTTCACCTGGCCATCGACCCTACCCTACGCTGTGAAAGAATCGCTGAAGTTCAACGATAGGAAACCCATCCCTATCGCCAACTTGAATACCTTACGGTTGACTAACGAGCCGAGCACACCATACGGAGACTTCCATGAGCCAGCGAGCCACCTGGGAGTGGTGGCCTTCATCGGAACAGTGGCAGCGGCAGTAATAGGAGGAGGTTACAAAGGATATCGTAACCACATAAACAAAAGGAAGGGAGAAGGAAAGAAGGCAAGCAGCGACGACCCTGACATAGTGATAAACAGAGATGAAAAGAAAGAAGGAGGACAACAGGGGGCAGCAACGGAAGCTGAAGATCCTCTATTCCCCAGTCTGACAATGTGTGACACTTCTATATAAACAATCGACGAAAAAGAGTACTATACGCCTATAACCATCCATATTATACAACTTGTTTTCAAATGCTTAAAAACTATATAGCAGGGAGTATTGTAAAAGTAACGAATACGGAGAAGCACAGACAGGGTCAGTTATGCGGGTACGCTGAAACAATGACGCCGAGACGACGGCAGCCGATGCGGGTACAAAGCGCCACTAACAAAGTAACCGGCGAACAATGGGCAAAGGTCGGGTATCAAACCACAAACATTACCAGCACCAGCGCACACCCGCATACAAACGCCTGTGATCCTCAATGAACATGTCTGGGCAGGCTAATTGGGGATTATTGCATTGTTTGACTCCTTGTGTAACCTATACAGATGGCAGCTGCCACCATGTCATGAATGTCCTTTGTTCAGGATGGTATATAACCTGATGGAGAAACCTCAATAAAGCACTAAGTTCCTAGCAGTCGTGTTGTTCAGACTCCTTGTATACTGGGCGGGATACGGCAGGAAACCTTGTTTTACAGGGAGAGGGCAGTATTCCAATACCGGACACATTCCAATCATGTGCACCGGTGCCACGAGCAGCTCATGGGCGGACAGGCGGGTGAGGGAAATCCACGCGACGCTCCTCTCCAAACAAGGAGGTGGAGGGGGATGGTACCGGTAACTACCAATCCCAAGAATTCGCGTATGCTAATCATCGTAACCAGGCGGATATCGCAACACCATTACATT
Source organism: Alentia gelatinosa (assembly GCA_950022655.1). Taxonomy (NCBI): domain Eukaryota; kingdom Metazoa; phylum Annelida; class Polychaeta; order Phyllodocida; family Polynoidae; genus Alentia; species Alentia gelatinosa. The sequence continues at coordinate 20,909,567 of OX465584.1, read as the reverse complement.
CAAAATGGCGTCGCGTCGCTGGGCGGAAGTTCGCCCTGGTCCCGACAAAACAGGTACCGGTAGCACGCATGTCCATATAAAGGGCACGTCCCACCGGTCGGTAGACGATAACGCACGTCAGCATCTAGGCACCATCCCCTATCAGAGACACAGCTGGTCATGACCCAACAAACACTGTAAGCGTACCCCGAAAGACACCACTAATGCACCACACATATCACGTCCCGTATACAGACATAGACAGTCAAACGAGCCCCGCGCGGTCGTCACCACGCAAACAGCCTCGTTAGACAGCACGCCCCTGTCCAAACAGAAGCGCCCCATCTGCGGGGATGACGCCTTATCTCGGGAACGACCAGGGTGATACTCGTTAATCCGTCGGGGGGGAGGCGATAACGACCATACCGCAACCAGCTGTGCTCGTTAACCCACAATTGCGCTTCAACACGGCACGGGGTACGCATTAACGCGTCGGGGAGGGAGACACTAAACGACCATAAACACTGATAGCGGCCGTCTCATCTTTCGGCTCACAGAAAAAGAAAAATCAATCAGACCGAAATTAAACTGTTAATAGAGAGAGAACTTTAGAAGCAAGCTAAAGAACGTGAAAACCACGTAGAATAAGCAATATTAAGCCCACTAAACGTAGCCATTTAATAAAAAGCAGAAAAACATGAATTAAACATGTAATTCTTCATAGCAGATCTCCATCATCCAAAGAATTACTAGATGACGACGGCGGCTACCCACATAGATACAGAGACAACTCATATACTCATTAGAACCATATATTAATCAATTTAGAAAACTTAGTTAATTAGATTATTAAATAAAATAGTGATTTAAGCAATAAATTAAATTAAGTTTACATCCAGAAAATAGACCCTAGAACGGCGGATACAATCCATTTTAAACCGTTCCAGTACGAATTACAGGTTTAAGAAAAAGGAATCAAAAATACTTTACACCGATCAGGGCTTTCCCGACATAAGAACACGCACAAGGGAATCAAATACCGATGCGCGGCAGCGCTCAAACGGTCTTGAAACCAGAAAAATGAGAAAAGTGAGAAAAATCCAAAATTTCACTTTTTAAACACGATTTTGAGGCACTTGCGATCGTCGGAGCGATCTGAGAGTGCGATTTTCGGAATCCTGAGGCCGAAATTGACAAAAGTTAAACCGAGGTCATTTACAAGCACGAAACAGGCAGTACCAAATACTGCTCCAAATACACCATACTCCTAAAATAGTCTATACTGTTAGCTATACTAAACTATAATGAAAATTACTTCAAGATTACTACAGATGACCAAGCAATCGTCAGGCGAGGCCCACAAACATCAGGCAATCACCCAGTCTTGTAATCATCATAGTTGTCAAGGAAAGTGGTGACCGGGTCATTCCAAGTGGTTCTCAGTCCAAGAAAGTGGGTTAAAGCTTTGGAAAAGGCATTTCAAAATCCAAATTTTAGGAGCCCCCAGAAAAATTTTCAGAGCCCCAGAGCCATTATTTCACCTAGCTGCCATAGAAACCAACGTTAAACCCACTTTCGAGGCAAGCTAAGTGAAATCCCCAAATCTTCATAGGATTAACATTGACAAGGCTGAGTCTATGAGAAAACTTATATATGTTCCAACTTCCTTAAAAATGATCGTATCGGAATGCGGTAAAGACCAAAATTATGTGGAAAATCATGGACAACACTAGAAAAATACAAAACAACAAATAGAAACAATATAAACGTCACAAAAACGGTAAAAACATGTAAAAAAAACCAACCAAAATCATACGATAAGGCTAGAGACAAAACGCAATCACCACAGCACAGCTCACGGATGAACTGAGCAGAGTTTATAGCAGTAGTAAGTCGTGAAAAAGACCCTTTTAACGCAGGCATAGGGAAGCCTACCCAGATTACAGCCAGTAATCCACGGGGATTTTCGTTCACAAACCCCTAAAAGACTCATAGAGCGCAGTGCGGAATCTGCTTTTCCACTCTAGGCAGTCAGGGCCGAAAATAAAGTCAAGCATGTTCTACTTAATCTAAAAACAATGTAACGCTTACCCCTCACACCCAGTGGAGATGACACAGTGCGGAATCTAGAGCATCCAGACAGTGAGAGTGAGGGAGGTCTCGAATAATTCAGAGGGCTAAATTTCCTCAGATAAGAACGACCACGGTGACCGGGGGACCGTGCTGAGGTAAACCTTTTTGCTGGCAGAGCGACAGTACCAGGCTCCCACCAGGGGCAGCCTCTGAGACCCCTTGTACCGCCACGGATGGAGGCTGGGCCAGGAGTGGTTAGAATGCTTGTACTACCACCACTGTCCATATTTTTATTACACTCCTCACGCGTCAGCGATTCATATGAGCCATGCCGGTCACCCACACTCGTTTTCTGCTTAGCACCCTCTAAATGGGCGTGAACCGTGACAGGAGCGTTTTGAATTAATAGGCGAAACAGTTGACCGCGGACGACCAACCGGCGAGACCTGGGTCTCGAACGGGATTACCTGCGGAAGGCGTGCGGGCACCGTCGGGCCCGTCGGAACCCGGGGGCTCCTAGTGGATACACCTGAAGGTAGTACGGAATCTAGACAATCAGGCGGGGGGAAGGGGGGCAGAATTGAACACTGACATTGGGGATTGTTTCCGGCCGCTGTCAGAGGTGGATACTCTAGTATCCTTCATAGACCGTTCAATCCCAGAGCACGCTCGGGCCAAGGGACATGAGGGCGAGGCACTTGCCTCTAAAGTCGTGCCTGGCGGACCAGACGAAGCCGGAGCTTCTCCAAGCAAATCACAGTCACTATCAGGAGAACAAACCTCCTCATGAGAGGCGTCATCATACAGACGACTCAGACGACCGTTAGTCAGAGCAGGAGACCAAGAACCATACACTATCTTCACTTTGTCAATAATCATATAGTGTAACTATATTTCTTGTAGCAATTGAACGCAACTGAACCAAATTATCGCCACATACATTAAAGCTCATATAAACCAATTAAGCTCTGTTAATTAATCCTAAAGAGTAAGCCCCGCCTACAGGCGGGGCTTGGACTCAGCTGGGAGGAGCGTGGGTTGTATGCCGGCCGCTGGCCTTTGTATAACACTGGCGACCTTTGCGACAGAGTCACTTATGAGTACTATACTGCCTGGTATGAACCAGTCTGCCCTGTCTCAAAACGGGACGACTCTCTTGGCCCCTTAGACTCTAGTACAGCCCGTTGTCGCCAGGGCCAGGGCGCACAGGCTCTCATACTGGGACTGTTTTGCGCTGCCATTTTGAGGTAGATTTTCCTACCTCCGCTGGTACTAAGCTGCCCTGATTGATTTGCCAGTAACCAGTATGCTACTCTTCAAGCAGAGGTCCTAGAGTAGCTTTTACTGGGCATGTACCAACTAAATCAGCTTGGAGAGTTATAATGATTCCCAGAATAATGCCAGAATCGTGGTATTCACAGGCTTGGGTTTGCACTAAAATTAGAACAACCAACCAAGAAATCCTTTTCTCCAATCAGTGCCTAAGGAACTGGCAAATCAGAGCTGTGCTCTGTTAGACCCTTACATACTTTAAGCAGACTAAGCGCCTGTTTGTATTCCTCCTTGTCAAACTGATACTATAAATAGGACAGCCAACCACGATATTCCTCTCACTAAAGGTGGCAGGCCAGTCAGAGCCATACTCTGTTAGACCTTCACGTACCGTAACCCGAAGGTGGCACGGTGCGTGAACGGACTATTGGCCCCTCTGCACGGGCATATATAAGAACAGAACCTCTGCAGGTGATCCAGTCAAGCATGACAGTAGGAGAGTGTAGAGACCTCACCTGTCCACACACAGGGCTCCGTGATTACCGGCTATGACAAGGAATACCAGCAGTAAACTGACCACAACATGAAAATATGGTAACTAATTCAATATACACAATATCTATGTATCTCTATATGTCTATCTGGTATCTGTATCTAATGTATCTATAGTTTCATAGGATAGTCTTACTGCATTGTGCATGTTTACAATGCCAGGTGAGAGAAAGGTGGCAGGGGCATTGAGGCATGACAGGTCAAGGTTGTACTGGTGTGTGTTGGGGGGAGGTATGTATGCAACTCTGTGTATCATATGTATCTATATATCATGTGTATTTCTGTATCTTTGCCTGTCTGTCTATCTTGTTATCTGGTTTATATCCCACCATTCCTCACAATGAAACAGCTAAACTTACAGGGAATCCATGTTCTCTTGTGGCTACCTTCCAGAGCCCACATGACCTGTTGCGAGTCCTGCATATAAATGAGCTGTAGACACCCTCCCACCTGTGTTATATACCTCCTGACTGACTCTGCTGCCGACCTGACATGTCATGACCGCCTCTACACAGACCCGTACTCTCACTGTGTGAGGGGCGGGTCTTTATTTTTAATGAATTTATCATCAAGACTCATTTCTGTACTTCATCTTTAACATATGAGAATGACCTTCATCCAAGTACCATGACTGAGGGAAACTGTTAGATCTGCAGACGTCCTATACATCCACATCCACTAGCAGCACTAGCTACAGCACAGAGCAGGCAGACAGCACAATTCAAGCATAATTATTAATCAGATTCATAATAATAATTTAGCAGCATTGCAAGCAGTCTTAAAACACTCTTGAAAAATTTAGACAACCGAGTAACAGTACATTATTAATTTAGAGAATAACCAAAAAGGAACGAATCACCTTCACCAAAAGAAGCATCTCGCAATGCAGCATACAGTAATGATCTACTGTAGGGCATCACACTGTAGTGATCTTTTCTGTAACTTATTATACTGTAATGAACTTCCTGTAATGTATCGTACTGTAGGATATAGGCCTACCTTCAAAATACCCATCGGTACATAGCAACAGTAGACCGTGTTTGCAAACCAGTAGCCACGCTGTGATACCAGGAGGCAGTATTACCAAAATTCAGATAATTGCTATTTTCTTACCAAAATAATGTGAACATTTTCATAATATTTCTACCCAGCATACGTAAAACTATATCATAGCTGATATCTGTACTACTGTACAACATCCTAAACAATTAGTATTACCATGGATGTTTCAGAAAATGGCACTCCCCAAACACACATTAAAAAGTGCCAGTATACTACAGGGGTGAAAAATGACAGGACAGCATTGTGTAAGGATCTCTCGCAACATATTGTGCTGTCAGAATTTCCTGTAATGTACTATGGTGTTAGAACCTCCTGTAAAGTATGACATTGTGAGTACCCTCTGTAATGTATGATATTGCAAGGACCTCCTGTAACGTATGACATAGCAAGAACCTTCTGTAATGTATGATATTGCAAGAACTCTCTGTAATGTATGATACTATAGGACACACCATGAAAATACGCGTCTGCACACAACAACAACAGATGAACCGTAGTCCCTTAGTACCAGAGATATTTTCAGGGTGAATGAATAATCCTAATAATTTAAAACAAAATAAAACAGAAGAACACCAAAATAGGTTAAGGCGCCGAAACGGCGGCCGCTTATGCGGGTACAAAGCACGGCTACCAGGGTACCCGGCAGACAATGAACAATACATCGAACGATGAACTGCAGAGGAATGGCAGTTAGAACCCGCAACCAAAGCAAGGCCGGATCACATACCAGCATAGATGCGCCTGTGATCTCTAATGAACCTGTCTGGGCAGTATACGGCAGTAAACCTAGTCTTACAGTGTGAATTGCAGGATATGCCTTCAAAATACGCATCTGCGCATAGTAACTGTAGATCGTGCATTTAAACCACAAGAACCGACCCTAAAGCCAGTCAGAACCCTTAAAACAAACCTATTAAGGTATTACAAAAAATATGTTAAAAGACCTGAAAATCATTCCAATATGTGAAAATTCCGTTTATATCACACTAAAGAAATATTAAATTGAGTTCCTGACACCTGAAGAAATCATTCAAACCTTTGAAATTGCCAACGGCAAAGTCAGGACAGAAAATCCAATAAACCCAATACCATTCCAATAGAATGGACATAAACGTAACCTTAAGGTTCTACCGGGCAATATAGCCTGAAAATCAAAACACATGCGATCTTTCTGAAGTTTACACAGAGTGATCCCGTAATAGTCTAGATTATATATCTAAAATAAAATTTGGGGGTCACCGTTTGAAATTTTGAGCTAAAAATCAAAACGATGGCAATTTTACAATAGAACAAAGAGAAATCCGAAAAAGTCAATTTTCACACAGTAAAAATCGCTCTAAAAATCTGAAATTTTTACAGAATATAGCTGACGTATCTTGCTACACATCCCAATCATAAAAATGATAGGTCATGACTAAAGAATTTGAAATAATCAAGAAAAACCGTTTTATCTGGCTTAGTTTTCATAGAAACGCCTAATCAGTTCAACAGGCAACAACAACCCAGCTCACTTGATCTAAAGCAAGGTACAAAGGTAATAATGATATGTATCATCAAAAGTATATCAATTTCAACCAAGGGTTTAGCATAATTAAGCCAGTAAACCATACCTACAATAACCATAGCGTCTTCTATATAACCGGAGATGTAACAGCTGGAGAGCAGGACATGTAACAGTCAGCTGACGCACTGTAGCCCACAGACCACTGCAAACTGCACTTCTATTATAGACCTTAAAACAACAGTCTGTGTGGGAGAGATAGTATTATACCCAAACAAACAAATAATATACCTGATTTACAGAAATATTTCATTTTCAAAACCAAAGAAAATAATAATAAAAATATACCCATAATACAGAACTGGTGCCGACCTTACCAGGCACATAGAAATTAAAAATGCCATTAGAACAGAATGAATACCCAAATGAGGCACATTAATTAAAAACAACATTATGTCAAATTAATAAGAATACCACATGAATTATTAAGCCACAATACTTATAAAACAGACCCTTGAGAGTCTATAATGAAGGAATTACAAAAACTAATAATATCAAAACCTTTCGTAGGTATCAAAACCTCATAATTCCAAAATCAAAACCATAAATAAAGGTCAAGGCCCTCAAACAGGCATTACAGAACCACCTACAGGATTTAATAAATTTTACTGTCATTGTCAAAAAGGCATAATTTCACCCATCCCTGAAGCACATCCGAAGTCCGGGGAAGGTCAGGGCGGCTTGTCGGGGATGAAGACGTGGAGGGCCGGCCACGGGCATCGGGTACGCGGCGGCCTTCCGCGGGTGTAGGCCGCGGTACCCGCCGACTGGTACAGCGAGCGGTGGACGTCGCAGCAGACCCCGCGGTCGTCGCGGAAACACGGTAGACATCGCGGGAGGGCCGCACTCGTCGACACGGGCGTCTCTGCTGTAGATACATCACGGTGGGGGTATTGCAGGCTCAGGTACGGGAGGCGGGTCTCTAGAGAGCAGGGAGAGCACACATCCACTCTGTTTTGACGCTCAACAGCCAGGGGCGACGAGAAGGGAGATGTGAAGCATAATTTTGATTTGCCCACTGCATGGAGGAGCCGTGCAGTAGATGCAGTAGCAGTAGAGTTGAGTGAGGGATAGAGCTCAAGAGTATTGTTCTTATCACTTTGAGAGCACATTCCCAAGCAGTAGCAGCACATTTTGAAGTCACACATCGTCATGTCAGGGAATAAAGTATCAGTTCGTTTACTGCCAAGGCCAGAAAATAAGGCATAGGAAGGCGAGGTATACGTGGTCCAGGTGCCTGACCAACTTGAGTCACCGAGCCTTGTCACTGAATAATGCTGAAACTTGACCGGGTGTCGAAAATTGATTTACGGCAGGATTAGGTGCTATACCGGTAAGTGCTGATTCGTCGTGCACCAAAGCCGTAAACCCACCTGCAGGGGTCTGGCCGGGTTTAGTTTGTCCCTGCAGACCGGATATCAGTTCTGAAGCCACTTAGAAGGACAGACTCGTGGCCAGTTGATTCCAACAACGTCTTAGTAGGTGTCGGGCCTAGCAAGCGGTCGCTAGAAACAGATGTATCTGGTGCCACACCCGAAGTGGCGCCGTGGATACGGCACCAGAGACAATAGAAAAGTCAGAACTGTTCATGGACACATTAGATGGTTGTGAAGTGTCCGAATAGGAACTAGGACTTTGGAGTCAAAGTAGAATCTGAAGGACAGACTGAAAGTTCAGAAGAAGAGTGTTTCTCATGGGCAACTGGAGAACCGTGGCCTTTGGTTAAACCAGCACCATGTGAAGACTGTGGTTGAGTGTTAATTACAGTCTGAGCACTCCTCAAAGTATGATCTGAGGAAGATACCTGAACATTCTCAGTCTAATGAGGCACTGGTAGTTGACCAGACATTGCCAGGAATCATAGTGGAATCGGTAGATAGTGAGTCACTTGTGAGTTATACTAATCAGAACCATAATGCCATGTGAAACCATACAACAATCAAAGACACTCAAACCATGTAGACACGTGTAATTACCTTATAAATGGGTTCTCCACCAGTGTTCTGGTGACCTAGGGGTTAATTAGTGATGTTAATTACTTTACTACATAAGAGGAGGAGAGTTGGTAACACGTCGGTGCATACACGCTTAGAAGTCCTGCGCGGGTGCGTAGTGACGTCTAGCGTGAGACTTTCCTAACTTAGTTGCCTTTAATTAAACCCTTGTGCCATCTAGTGGCCAGGTTGGGGAACCACTGAAACAACTAACGAGCTGATTACGGCACGTTGTGGCCATGAATCGAATTACGGATTTTCTTAGTTAAGTTATAAGGAGGGTGTCGACACCTAGCGGTGAACGTAGGTAAAAGGGCGTAGATTCGCCTCCTACAACTCGAAGGGATAGATCAACACATGTCCGTAACTCATTGACTAATTAGTTACGTCCATCCCTAATTCATAAACCATCTGATTATATGTAGTTCCGTGACAGAGATGGAAACTACGCCAAACTCCGTAAGTCACGTTATTTCCAAGTAATCATACATATTCTTAACTCCTTATATTAAGTTCAGCAACCAGATAATTATTACAACCGTACCATTAATTAATTATGTGATATTGTGGGGAAGGTAAGAGCAACTCCTAAGGCTAAGTGTGTGCGCAAGGCCACCAGACTCTCTACCCCTTGCGCACAACGAGGCCACCTAATGGGACCTTTAATTAAGGTGTATAAGATCTAATGTTGATATTAAGTAAGCTCTAATTACTATTAGTTTCGTGTCTTTACTATCATGGATGAGGACGAGATGAATGTGGTCGAAAATCACGAAATTGCAGCAAATAGACTATATTTCGAATATTTCAAAATGTCCTTTTTGGGGACTAGTTTAAATAGTTTTCATGCATCTAGGGCATTGTAGGGCAGAGTCTAGAACCATAAATATCACATAACTCCAATATTTAGACAAATTATGGCTAAAAACGTGAGGGCGTCACGTTACGACACCAGCATAAAATCGTGCATGAAATAAAATAAAAAAGTGGCAGAATAAAATGAGTTTCGCTGTTTTTAATGACTCACTTATATGCATCTTCCCACCATAAAAGGATAGGCCTATATGGCTTCCTTCATACTAAACTGAATTTGTGCTATTTTGGTGTAGTTTAGGCAGTCACGTTACGACACCCACTAAACTATCAATAGTTCCGGTTCCCTATGATATTAGTAATAGTTTTTTTAGGATATCAAGAGGCAGATATATAGCTACACAATGGCGAAAGAATTAAGTCTCTATCTTTATTAGAGAAAAAGTTATCAGCCCAAACGTATCTTTTCGTCACGTTACGACCCCGTCACGTTACGACCCCGTCACGTTACGACCCCGTCACGTTATGACCCGCAGTGGGTCACATAGGGTCAGGAAAAAGGTAGAAATAATTTTCCTGTGTTGGGTACATATATACCTATAGAATGGCAAAAAAATTAAATCGTTATCTTTATTAGGAAAAAAGTTATGAGGCTCTAAATATTTTTGCATCACGTTACGACCCCCGTCACGTTACGACCCCCGTCACGTTACGACCCCCCAGTGGGTATAAGGCCAGGGAGAGCAAAAGAATGATAGAAATACATTTTCTGTGGATCAAATCAATTTCCCCAGTGTCAGCCCATTCCCTGGTGGGGGTGTGGACACAGCCTATAAATATGAGCCAGTTTGGGGGTGGGGGGTGGGGGGGGGGGGGGTCGTAACGTGACGTTTTTAATTTTATATTAGCCCTGTGCTAAAGCTAATTATGCTAGTTAGCTATCCCAACTTTGCACATGAGTCCTCTAATATATAGAGATGATATTTGCAAAAGGAATTAATGATCCTCTCAGATTTGATTTTTTGGGTAGTTGGCGGACACTGTACGTTAGTGTCGTTAGTGTCGTAAGTGTCGTAAGTGTCGTTAGTGTCGTTAGTGTCGTGAGTGTCGTTAGTGTCGTGAGAGTCGTGAGAGTCGTGAGAGTCGTGAGAGTCGTGAGAGTCGTGAGAGTCGTGAGAGTCGTGAGAGTCGTGAGAGTCGTGAGAGTCGTGAGAGTCGTGAGAGTCGTGAGAGTCGTGAGAGTCGTGAGTCGTGAGAGTCGTGAGAGTCGTGAGAGTCGTGAGAGTCGTGAGAGTCGTGAGAGTCGTGAGAGTCGTGAGAGTCGTGAGAGTCGTGAGAGTCGTGAGAGTCGTGAGAGTCGTGAGAGTCGTGAGAGTCGTGAGAGTCGTGAGAGTCGTGAGAGTCGTGAGAGTCGTGAGAGTCGTGAGAGTCGTGAGAGTCGTGAGAGTCGTGAGAGTCGTGAGAGTCGTGAGAGTCGTGAGAGTCGTGAGAGTCGTGAGAGTCGTGAGAGTCGTGAGAGTCGTGAGAGTCGTGAGAGTCGTGAGAGTCGTGAGAGTCGTGAGAGTCGTGAGAGTCGTGAGAGTCGTGAGAGTCGTGAGAGTCGTGAGAGTCGTGAGAGTCGTGAGAGTCGTGAGAGTCGTGAGAGTCGTGAGAGTCGTGAGAGTCGTGAGAGTCGTGAGAGTCGTGAGAGTCGTGAGAGTCGTGAGAGTCGTGAGAGTCGTGAGAGTCGTGAGAGTCGTGAGAGTCGTGAGAGTCGTGACAGTCGTGACAGTCGTGACAGTCGTGACAGTCGTGACAGTCGTGACAGTCGTGACAGTCGTGACAGTCGTGACAGTCGTGACAGTCGTGACAGTCGTGACAGTCGTGACAGTCGTTGCAGTCGTTGCAGTCGTTGCAGTCGTTGCAGTCGTTGCAGTCGTTGCAGTCGTTGCAGTCGTTGCAGTCGTTGCAGTCGTTGCAGTCGTTGCAGTCGTTGCAGTCGTTGCAGTCGTTGCAGTCGTTAGAGTCGTTAGAGTCGTTAGAGTCGTTAGAGTCGTTAGAGTCGTTAGAGTCGTTAGAGTCGTTAGAGTCGTTAGAGTCGTTAGAGTCGTTAGAGTCGTTAGAGTCGTTAGAGTCGTTAGAGTCGTTAGAGTCGTTAGAGTCGTTAGAGTCGTTAGAGTCGTTAGAGTCGTTAGAGTCGTTAGAGTCGTTAGAGTCGTTAGAGTCGTTAGAGTCGTTAGAGTCGTTAGAGTCGTTAGAGTCGTTAGAGTCGTTAGAGTCGTTAGAGTCGTTAGAGTCGTTAGAGTCGTTAGAGTCGTTAGAGTCGTTAGAGTCGTTAGAGTCGTTAGAGTCGTTAGAGTCGTTAGAGTCGTTAGAGTCGTTAGAGTCGTTAGAGTCGTTAGAGTCGTTAGAGTCGTTAGAGTCGTTAGAGTCGTTAGAGTCGTTAGAGTCGTTAGAGTCGTTAGAGTCGTTAGAGTCGTTAGAGTCGTTAGAGTCGTTAGAGTCGTTAGAGTCGTTAGAGTCGTTAGAGTCGTTAGAGTCGTTAGAGTCGTTAGAGTCGTTAGAGTCGTTAGAGTCGTTAGAGTCGTTAGAGTCGTTCTCTGACTACAAGTCAACTGCCCTTACCACTGGGCCATCACGATGAGCTATATGAGAGGCAAGAATAGACAGTATTAAATTCTTAGTGACTGGCAATGCTGCGGGGATGTTTTGCTCGACAAAATTATTGTATGAATCATTATTGAATGGGTCGTTGTAAGTGGTGTCTTTGTAAGCTGTAGATGACGACACTAAACCCCTCAATATTTCTTTTTTGCTGTTAAAAATGTGGGATAATATGGAATATGATAGTAGAAACTGCACTGTATCTAACTAAATATGAGGAGGCGGAATTGGATTTAAAATCATTTATCACATTTTAAAGATAATTAATTTTTATGGTTTGAAATTGAAAATGTCCTGTCTTTGCTCATTGGTGCGCATCAGAAGATATCAGTGTCACTTTGAATGGGAAATCATATGAAATAATCAATGTCACCATTCTGAAAATTATGAAATTTTCTGAATATCTGGAATATATATTGATAATGCTGCTCCGCAATTATGGTGAAATTTGATAATAGATAAAGGTTTCAAATTGATCATTTCATACTTTAAATTGGAACTAATTCTTTCATTAAATAGCATTATGAAATATCATATACTATGTTTTGTATCTACAGATAAATTTTCAATCATAAATATGCATTATTTCTAGAATCATAAAAGAAAAATGGTTGATTACGCTGGTTGCAACTAGAGCTATATCGGGGTGTATCAGGACCATGGTGCCTTTTTAACCCTTTTCTTCCTTCTAACATTGGAGATAATTTTAGAACCATGGTGTGCTATATGCATTCTTAACATCAATGCATTTTCTTTTAATCTAACTGCATTATTTGATTAACAACAATATTCAGCAGAAATTGGAGAGCTGTGAATCAACCTTCCTTATAAATCCAAGATGGCGGACACTGTACTTTAGTGTCGTTAGTGTCGTTAGTGTCGTTAGTGTCGTTAGTGTCGTTAGTGTCGTTAGTGTCGTTAGTGTCGTTAGTGTCGTTAGTGTCGTTAGTGTCGTTAGTGTCGTTAGTGTCGTTAGAGTCGTTAGAGTCGTTAGTGTCGTTAGAGTCGTGAGAGTCGTGAGAGTCGTGAGAGTCGTGAGAGTCGTGAGAGTCGTGAGTCGTGAGAGTCGTGAGAGTCGTGAGAGTCGTGAGAGTCGTGAGAGTCGTGAGAGTCGTGAGAGTCGTGAGAGTCGTGAGAGTCGTGAGAGTCGTGAGAGTCGTGAGAGTCGTGAGAGTCGTGAGAGTCGTGAGAGTCGTGAGAGTCGTGAGTCGTGAGAGTCGTGAGAGTCGTGAGAGTCGTGAGAGTCGTGAGAGTCGTTAGAGTCGTGAGTGTCGTGAGTGTCGTGAGTGTCGTGAGTGTCGTGAGTGTCGTGAGTGTCGTGAGTGTCGTTAGAGTCGTTAGAGTCGTTAGAGTCGTTAGAGTCGTTAGAGTCGTTAGAGTCGTTAGAGTCGTTAGAGTCGTTAGAGTCGTTAGAGTCGTTAGAGTCGTTAGAGTCGTTAGAGTCGTTAGAGTCGTTAGAGTCGTTAGAGTCGTTAGAGTCGTTAGAGTCGTTAGAGTCGTTAGAGTCGTTAGAGTCGTTAGAGTCGTTAGAGTCGTTAGAGTCGTTAGAGTCGTTAGAGTCGTTAGAGTCGTTAGAGTCGTTAGAGTCGTTAGAGTCGTTAGAGTCGTTAGAGTCGTTAGAGTCGTTAGAGTCGTTAGAGTCGTTAGAGTCGTTAGAGTCGTTAGAGTCGTTAGAGTCGTTAGAGTCGTTAGAGTCGTTAGAGTCGTTAGAGTCGTTAGAGTCGTTAGAGTCGTTAGAGTCGTTAGAGTCGTTAGAGTCGTTCTCTGACTACAAGTCAACTGCCCTAACCACTGGGCCATCACGATGAGCTATATGAGAGGCAAGAATAGACAGTATTAAATTCTTAGTGACTGGCAATGCTGCGGGGATGTTTTGCTCGACAAAATTATTGTATGAATCATTATTGAATGGGTCGTTGTAAGTGGTGTCTTTGTAAGCTGTAGATGACGACACTAAACCCCTCAATATTTCTTTTTTGCTGTTAAAAATGTGGGATAATATGGAATATGATAGTAGAAACTGCACTGTATCTAACTAAATATGAGGAGGCGGAATTGGATTTAAAATCATTTATCACATTTTAAAGATAATTAATTTTTATGGTTTGAAATTGAAAATGTCTTGTCTTTGCTCATTGGTGCGCATCAGAAGATATCAGTGTCACTTTGAATGGGAAATCATATGAAATAATCAATGTCACCATTCTGAAAATTATGAAATTTTCTGAATATCTGGAATATATATTGATAATGCTGCTCCGCAATTATGGTGAAATTTGATAATAGATAAAGGTTTCAAATTGATCATTTCATACTTTAAATTGGAACTAATTCTTTCATTAAATAGCATTATGAAATATCATATACTATGTTTTGTATCTACAGATAAATTTTCAATCATAAATATGCATTATTTCTAGAATCATAAAAGAAAAATGGTTGATTACGCTGGTTGCAACTAGAGCTATATCGGGGTGTATCAGGACCATGGTGCCTTTTTAACCCTTTTCTTCCTTCTAACATTGGAGATAATTTTAGAACCATGGTGTGCTATATGCATTCTTAACATCAATGCATTTTCTTTTAATCTAACTGCATTATTTGATTAACAACAATATTCAGCAGAAATTGGAGAGCTGTGAATCAACCTTCCTTATAAATCCAAGATGGCGGACACTGTACGTTAGTGTCGTTAGTGTCGTTAGTGTCGTTAGTGTCGTTAGTGTCGTTAGTGTCGTTAGTGTCGTTAGTGTCGTTAGTGTCGTTAGTGTCGTTAGTGTCGTTAGTGTCGTTAGTGTCGTTAGTGTCGTTAGAGTCGTTAGAGTCGTTAGTGTCGTGAGAGTCGTGAGAGTCGTAAGAGTCGTGAGAGTCGTGAGAGTCGTGAGAGTCGTGAGAGTCGTGAGAGTCGTGAGAGTCGTGAGAGTCGTGAGAGTCGTGAGAGTCGTGAGAGTCGTGAGAGTCGTGAGAGTCGTGAGAGTCGTGAGAGTCGTGAGAGTCGTGAGAGTCGTGAGAGTCGTGAGAGTCGTGAGAGTCGTGAGAGTCGTGAGAGTCGTGAGAGTCGTGAGAGTCGTGAGAGTCGTGAGAGTCGTGAGAGTCGTGAGAGTCGTGAGAGTCGTGAGAGTCGTGAGAGTCGTGAGAGTCGTGAGAGTCGTGAGAGTCGTGAGAGTCGTGAGAGTCGTGAGAGTCGTGAGAGTCGTGAGAGTCGTGAGAGTCGTGAGAGTCGTGAGAGTCGTGAGAGTCGTGAGAGTCGTGAGAGTCGTGAGAGTCGTGAGAGTCGTGAGAGTCGTGAGAGTCGTGAGAGTCGTTAGAGTCGTTAGAGTCGTTAGAGTCGTTAGAGTCGTTAGAGTCGTTAGAGTCGTTAGAGTCGTTAGAGTCGTTAGAGTCGTTAGAGTCGTTA
The DNA here is from genome assembly GCA_950022655.1 of Alentia gelatinosa. Lineage (NCBI taxonomy): Eukaryota > Metazoa > Annelida > Polychaeta > Phyllodocida > Polynoidae > Alentia > Alentia gelatinosa. Next base: position 20,894,221 of record OX465584.1, on the reverse strand, counting down.
GAGTCGTTAGAGTCGTTAGAGTCGTTAGAGTCGTTAGAGTCGTTAGAGTCGTTAGAGTCGTTAGAGTCGTTAGAGTCGTTAGAGTCGTTAGAGTCGTTAGAGTCGTTAGAGTCGTTAGAGTCGTTAGAGTCGTTAGAGTCGTTAGAGTCGTTAGAGTCGTTAGAGTCGTTAGAGTCGTTAGAGTCGTTAGAGTCGTTAGAGTCGTTAGAGTCGTTCTCTGACTACAAGTCAACTGCCCTAACCACTGGGCCACCACGATGAGCTATATGAGAGGCAAGAATAGACAGTATTAAATTCTTAGTGACTGGCAATGCTGCGGGGATGTTTTGCTCGACAAAATTATTGTATGAATCATTATTGAATGGGTCGTTGTAAGTGGTGTCTTTGTAGGCTGTAGATGACGACACTAAATCCCTCAATTTTTTTTTTGCTGTTAAAAATGTGGGATAATATGGAATATGATAGTAGAAACTTCACTGTATCTAACTAAATATGAGGAGGCGGAATTGGCTTTAAAATCATTTATCACATTTTAAAGATAATTAATTTTTATGGTCTGAAATTGAAAATGTCCTGTCTTTGCTCATCGGTGCGCATCAGAAGATATCAGTGTCACTTTGAATGGGAAATCATATGAAATAATCAATGTCACCATTCTGAAAATTATGAAATTTTCTGAATATCTGGAATATATAATGATAATGCTGCTCCGCAATTATGGTGAAATTTGATAATAGATAAAGGTTTCAAATTGATCATTTCATACTTTAAATTGGAACTAATTTTTTCATTAAATAGCATTATGAAATATCATATACTATGTTTTGTATCTACAGATAAATTTTCAATCATAAATATGCATTATTTCTGGAATCATAAAAGAAAAATGGTTGATTACGCTGGTTGCAACTAGAGCTATATCGGGGTGTATCAGGACCATGGTGCCTTTTTAACCCTTTCCTTCCTTCTAACATTGGAGATAATTTTAGAACCATGGTGTGCTATATGCATTCTTAACATCAATGCATTTTCTTTTAATCTAACTGCATTATTTGATTAACAACAATATTCAGCAGAAATTGGAGAGCTGTGAATCAACCTTCCTTATAAATCCAAGATGGCGGACACTGTACGTTAGTGTCGTTAGTGTCGTTAGTGTCGTTAGTGTCGTTAGTGTCGTTAGTGTCGTTAGTGTCGTTAGTGTCGTTAGTGTCGTTAGTGTCGTTAGTGTCGTTAGAGTCGTTAGAGTCGTGAGAGTCGTGAGAGTCGTGAGAGTCGTGAGAGTCGTGAGAGTCGTGAGAGTCGTGAGAGTCGTGAGAGTCGTGAGAGTCGTGAGAGTCGTGAGAGTCGTGAGAGTCGTGAGAGTCGTGAGAGTCGTGAGAGTCGTGAGAGTCGTGAGAGTCGTGAGAGTCGTGAGAGTCGTGAGAGTCGTGAGAGTCGTGAGAGTCGTGAGAGTCGTGAGAGTCGTGAGAGTCGTGAGAGTCGTGAGAGTCGTGAGAGTCGTGAGAGTCGTGAGAGTCGTGAGAGTCGTGAGAGTCGTGAGAGTCGTGAGAGTCGTGAGAGTCGTTAGAGTCGTGAGAGTCGTGAGAGTCGTTAGAGTCGTTAGAGTCGTTAGAGTCGTTAGAGTCGTTAGAGTCGTTAGAGTCGTTAGAGTCGTTAGAGTCGTTAGAGTCGTTAGAGTCGTTAGAGTCGTTAGAGTCGTTAGAGTCGTTAGAGTCGTTAGAGTCGTTAGAGTCGTTAGAGTCGTTAGAGTCGTTAGAGTCGTTAGAGTCGTTAGAGTCGTTAGAGTCGTTAGAGTCGTTAGAGTCGTTAGAGTCGTTAGAGTCGTTAGAGTCGTTAGAGTCGTTAGAGTCGTTAGAGTCGTTAGAGTCGTTAGAGTCGTTAGAGTCGTTAGAGTCGTTAGAGTCGTTAGAGTCGTTAGAGTCGTTAGAGTCGTTAGAGTCGTTAGAGTCGTTAGAGTCGTTAGAGTCGTTAGAGTCGTTAGAGTCGTTAGAGTCGTTAGAGTCGTTAGAGTCGTTAGAGTCGTTAGAGTCGTTAGAGTCGTTAGAGTCGTTAGAGTCGTTAGAGTCGTTAGAGTCGTTAGAGTCGTTCTCTGACTACAAGTCAACTGCCCTAACCACTGGGCCACCACGATGAGCTATATGAGAGGCAAGAATAGACAGTATTAAATTCTTAGTGACTGGCAATGCTGCGGGGATGTTTTGCTCGACAAAATTATTGTATGAATCATTATTGAATGGGTCGTTGTAAGTGGTGTCTTTGTAAGCTGTAGATGACGACACTAAATCCCTCAATTTTTTTTTTGCTGTTAAAAATGTGGGATAATATGGAATATGATAGTAGAAACTTCACTGTATCTAACTAAATATGAGGAGGCGGAATTGGCTTTAAAATCATTTATCACATTTTAAAGATAATTAATTTTTATGGTCTGAAATTGAAAATGTTCTGTCTTTGCTCATCGGTGCGCATCAGAAGATATCAGTGTCACTTTGAATGGGAAATCATATGAAATAATCAATGTCACCATTCTGAAAATTATGAAATTTTCTGAATATCTGGAATATATAATGATAATGCTGCTCCGCAATTATGGTGAAATTTGATAATAGATAAAGGTTTCAAATTGATCATTTCATACTTTAAATTGGAACTAATTTTTTCATTAAATAGCATTATGAAATATCATATACTATGTTTTGTATCTACAGATAAATTTTCAATCATAAATATGCATTATTTCTGGAATCATAAAAGAAAAATGGTTGATTACGCTGGTTGCAACTAGAGCTATATCGGGGTGTATCAGGACCATGGTGCCTTTTTAACCCTTTCCTTCCTTCTAACATTGGAGATAATTTTAGAACCATGGTGTGCTATATGCATTCTTAACATCAATGCATTTTCTTTTAATCTAACTGCATTATTTGATTAACAACAATATTCAGCAGAAATTGGAGAGCTGTGAATCAACCTTCCTTATAAATCCAAGATGGCGGACACTGTACGTTAGTGTCGTTAGTGTCGTTAGTGTCGTTAGTGTCGTTAGTGTCGTTAGTGTCGTTAGTGTCGTTAGTGTCGTTAGTGTCGTTAGTGTCGTTAGTGTCGTTAGTGTCGTTAGTGTCGTTAGTGTCGTTAGTGACGTTAGTGTCGTTAGTGTCGTTAGTGTCGTTAGAGTCGTTAGAGTCGTTAGTGTCGTTAGAGTCGTGAGAGTCGTTAGTGTCGTGAGAGTCGTGAGAGTCGTGAGAGTCGTGAGAGTCGTGAGAGTCGTGAGAGTCGTGAGAGTCGTGAGAGTCGTGAGAGTCGTGAGAGTCGTGAGAGTCGTGAGAGTCGTGAGAGTCGTGAGAGTCGTGAGAGTCGTGAGAGTCGTGAGAGTCGTGAGAGTCGTGAGAGTCGTGAGAGTCGTGAGAGTCGTGAGAGTCGTGAGAGTCGTGAGAGTCGTGAGAGTCGTGAGAGTCGTGAGAGTCGTGAGAGTCGTGAGAGTCGTGAGAGTCGTGAGAGTCGTGAGAGTCGTGAGAGTCGTGAGAGTCGTGAGAGTCGTGAGAGTCGTGAGAGTCGTGAGAGTCGTGAGAGTCGTGAGAGTCGTGAGAGTCGTGAGAGTCGTGAGAGTCGTGAGAGTCGTGAGAGTCGTGAGAGTCGTGAGAGTCGTGAGAGTCGTGAGAGTCGTGAGAGTCGTGAGAGTCGTGAGAGTCGTGAGAGTCGTGAGAGTCGTGAGAGTCGTGAGAGTCGTGAGAGTCGTGAGAGTCGTTAGAGTCGTTAGAGTCGTTAGAGTCGTTAGTGTCGTTAGTGTCGTTAGTGTCGTTAGAGTCGTTAGAGTCGTTAGAGTCGTTAGAGTCGTTAGAGTCGTTAGAGTCGTTAGAGTCGTTAGAGTCGTTAGAGTCGTTAGAGTCGTTAGAGTCGTTAGAGTCGTTAGAGTCGTTAGAGTCGTTCTCTGACTACAAGTCAACTGCCCTAACCACTGGGCCACCACGATGAGCTATATGAGAGGCAAGAATAGACAGTATTAAATTCTTAGTGACTGGCAATGCTGCGGGGATGTTTTGCTCGACAAAATTATTGTATGAATCATTATTGAATGGGTCGTTGTAAGTGGTGTCTTTGTAAGCTGTAGATGACGACACTAAATCCCTCAATTTTTTTTTTGCTGTTAAAAATGTGGGATAATATGGAATATGATAGTAGAAACTTCACTGTATCTAACTAAATATGAGGAGGCGGAATTGGCTTTAAAATCATTTATCACATTTTAAAGATAATTAATTTTTATGGTCTGAAATTGAAAATGTTCTGTCTTTGCTCATCGGTGCGCATCAGAAGATATCAGTGTCACTTTGAATGGGAAATCATATGAAATAATCAATGTCACCATTCTGAAAATTATGAAATTTTCTGAATATCTGGAATATATAATGATAATGCTGCTCCGCAATTATGGTGAAATTTGATAATAGATAAAGGTTTCAAATTGATCATTTCATACTTTAAATTGGAACTAATTTTTTCATTAAATAGCATTATGAAATATCATATACTATGTTTTGTATCTACAGATAAATTTTCAATCATAAATATGCATTATTTCTGGAATCATAAAAGAAAAATGGTTGATTACGCTGGTTGCAACTAGAGCTATATCGGGGTGTATCAGGACCATGGTGCCTTTTTAACCCTTTCCTTCCTTCTAACATTGGAGATAATTTTAGAACCATGGTGTGCTATATGCATTCTTAACATCAATGCATTTTCTTTTAATCTAACTGCATTATTTGATTAACAACAATATTCAGCAGAAATTGGAGAGCTGTGAATCAACCTTCCTTATAAATCCAAGATGGCGGACACTGTACGTTAGTGTCGTTAGTGTCGTTAGTGTCGTTAGTGTCGTTAGTGTCGTTAGTGTCGTTAGTGTCGTTAGTGTCGTTAGTGTCGTTAGTGTCGTTAGTGTCGTTAGTGTCGTTAGTGTCGTTAGTGTCGTTAGTGTCGTTAGTGTCGTTAGAGTCGTTAGAGTCGTTAGTGTCGTTAGAGTCGTGAGAGTCGTGAGAGTCGTGAGAGTCGTGAGAGTCGTGAGAGTCGTGAGAGTCGTGAGAGTCGTGAGAGTCGTGAGAGTCGTGAGAGTCGTGAGAGTCGTGAGAGTCGTGAGAGTCGTGAGAGTCGTGAGAGTCGTGAGAGTCGTGAGAGTCGTGAGAGTCGTGAGAGTCGTGAGAGTCGTGAGAGTCGTGAGAGTCGTGAGAGTCGTGAGAGTCGTGAGAGTCGTGAGAGTCGTGAGAGTCGTGAGAGTCGTGAGAGTCGTGAGAGTCGTGAGAGTCGTGAGAGTCGTGAGAGTCGTGAGAGTCGTGAGAGTCGTGAGAGTCGTGAGAGTCGTGAGAGTCGTGAGAGTCGTGAGAGTCGTGAGAGTCGTGAGAGTCGTGAGAGTCGTGAGAGTCGTGAGAGTCGTGAGAGTCGTGAGAGTCGTGAGAGTCGTGAGAGTCGTGAGAGTCGTGAGAGTCGTGAGAGTCGTGAGAGTCGTGAGAGTCGTGAGAGTCGTGAGAGTCGTGAGAGTCGTGAGAGTCGTGAGAGTCGTGAGAGTCGTGAGAGTCGTGAGAGTCGTGAGAGTCGTGAGAGTCGTGAGAGTCGTGAGAGTCGTGAGAGTCGTGAGAGTCGTGAGAGTCGTTAGAGTCGTTAGAGTCGTTAGAGTCGTTAGAGTCGTTAGAGTCGTTAGAGTCGTTAGAGTCGTTAGAGTCGTTAGAGTCGTTAGAGTCGTTAGAGTCGTTAGAGTCGTTAGAGTCGTTAGAGTCGTTAGAGTCGTTAGAGTCGTTAGAGTCGTTAGAGTCGTTAGAGTCGTTAGAGTCGTTAGAGTCGTTAGAGTCGTTAGAGTCGTTAGAGTCGTTAGAGTCGTTAGAGTCGTTAGAGTCGTTAGAGTCGTTAGAGTCGTTAGAGTCGTTAGAGTCGTTAGAGTCGTTAGAGTCGTTAGAGTCGTTAGAGTCGTTAGAGTCGTTAGAGTCGTTAGAGTCGTTAGAGTCGTTAGAGTCGTTAGAGTCGTTAGAGTCGTTAGAGTCGTTAGAGTCGTTAGAGTCGTTAGAGTCGTTAGAGTCGTTAGAGTCGTTAGAGTCGTTAGAGTCGTTAGAGTCGTTAGAGTCGTTAGAGTCGTTAGAGTCGTTAGAGTCGTTAGAGTCGTTAGAGTCGTTCTCTGACTACAAGTCAACTGCCCTAACCACTGGGCCACCACGATGAGCTATATGAGAGGCAAGAATAGACAGTATTAAATTCTTAGTGACTGGCAATGCTGCGGGGATGTTTTGCTCGACAAAATTATTGTATGAATCATTATTGAATGGGTCGTTGTAAGTGGTGTCTTTGTAAGCTGTAGATGACGACACTAAATCCCTCAATTTTTTTTTTGCTGTTAAAAATGTGGGATAATATGGAATATGATAGTAGAAACTTCACTGTATCTAACTAAATATGAGGAGGCGGAATTGGCTTTAAAATCATTTATCACATTTTAAAGATAATTAATTTTTATGGTCTGAAATTGAAAATGTCCTGTCTTTGCTCATCGGTGCGCATCAGAAGATATCAGTGTCACTTTGAATGGGAAATCATATGAAATAATCAATGTCACCATTCTGAAAATTATGAAATTTTCTGAATATCTGGAATATATAATGATAATGCTGCTCCGCAATTATGGTGAAATTTGATAATAGATAAAGGTTTCAAATTGATCATTTCATACTTTAAATTGGAACTAATTTTTTCATTAAATAGCATTATGAAATATCATATACTATGTTTTGTATCTACAGATAAATTTTCAATCATAAATATGCATTATTTCTGGAATCATAAAAGAAAAATGGTTGATTACGCTGGTTGCAACTAGAGCTATATCGGGGTGTATCAGGACCATGGTGCCTTTTTAACCCTTTCCTTCCTTCTAACATTGGAGATAATTTTAGAACCATGGTGTGCTATATGCATTCTTAACATCAATGCATTTTCTTTTAATCTAACTGCATTATTTGATTAACAACAATATTCAGCAGAAATTGGAGAGCTGTGAATCAACCTTCCTTATAAATCCAAGATGGCAGACACTGTACTGCTCCAGTAGTAGTAGCAGTGCTTAATAACAAAGCTTTTATAAAAAAGATAAATGGCGGTCTAATTTGGGTAAACAAAACAAATAATCGCCGAAATCAATGGATTTTCACTATAAAATAGCAGAAAGTTCTGATCTGCTTTGATGGAAATAGCAGGGTGTGGCTGACCCGCCCTCCAGCGAATAAACGGGGAACTCATCTATTGTATGAAATGTGGCCAGCGTCCACCAGACGGTGTGACAGCCGAAAACGACCATGTAGATAGAAACCTAGTGACACATTCCAACAATCAGTTATCAAGGGAAAGACATAGTAGCTGCCGGTCTTCTCACGCACTATTTGGTGCCATGTGGACTCCTTTTTCATGTGCTACTTAGTAGAATACAGCTTCCCGTATTCTACTCAGTAGCTCTTTAGTATGGAGATTTCGTATTAAGGCGGTACTCCACTGAGCCGATTATTGTTCTCATTCTCCACCCATTCTCCACCCATTCTTCGCCTGAGTTGTTCTGACCCTAAATGGTGGGGCTGCTTCACTAGCGCTCCACTGTTGTTTTTCGTCAATCTTCCCTCGACCAGCATTGGGTCAGACCACCTGCTCCACTGGGCTACATTAACACGATCCCAACAATCAGGAGCCGGCATCAAAACACATGTGAAATGATTTTCTTTGCGTTGTTTATAATCATAATATTATTTTGAAATTTTCGGTATGAATCTTTAGTTTGTATATTTGTGTTTTTATTTACGTATTTCCGTTTTAAGTGGAACAGAATTTATTCAAAGTATGGTGGTTCATCGGTGGTGGACCAGCACAGTATTTGGAAATACGTAAATAAAAACACAAAAAGAAAATCATTTCAAAAGAATTTTAAATATTGCGGTACCCGGGGCCGTTTCAATAAGGTAAAAATGTTTCACGAAAAAGCCCTAATCTGTTTGCTTAACATGCTGGTAAATAATTTTTGATTGTATGCTATTGCTTCCACTCTCCGCACCCTGTGTAGTTATGTTGTTTTTCTTCACCATGCCTTGTCTTCCTGCATTTGTTATGTATGTATTGTATGTATAACTCCAACGAAGCGTACCTTTTAACCAGAACACAAAGTATCTAACAGTCTGATCTGTGCTGCCATCTAGTGTGCAATAATGCTACTCACCAACCTTATTCCTATATCGGTGCAAGTGCAGCGTAAATTAGTGTTTTAGCAGCTTATTGTATATTCTACATTGAAAACTCATTGTATGTGTATTTGTATTGTTTTGGGGGATTACTTTGATCATAACATACCCTGGGTAAAACAGAAGAAGAACGCCCGAAAAGACACTATACTATTTCAAATGATGAAATCAGTGAATATCCAAACAACTCACCCACTTTACTCTTATTGACCTATCGTCGATTAAATACCCTGAGATGTTTATCAAATCATCTAAAAGACGGACCATACAAGTGCTACAAGCATAAACAACAAACGTTTCGAACCACGCATGTTTCAGGGCCCATGGAAGATCTGGAATAAAATCTATCAAAAGAAAAAAAGGAAATCATCTCGGGACATTTATTCTAACTCGTGATATTACTGATGATTAATCATTATCAATAAGGAATTCTTAAGAAAGTAACTTGCCGTGTACGTTAATTTGAGAAATAGGTTTATGAATCCGCTTTTATCTATGAACCACCTTTTACTCGGGACATGTGTACATGTATGTACATCAGTCTTCTACAAAATGTGCTGCATATCCCGTTTAGATTATGTATAAGTTAGCTATACTTCTAGCTGACGTTTTTCAACTATCACAGGGGCATTTCGTCGTGTGTGAGCTATTTCATACTCTTTGTACAGGGACTACATTTTATTTCTTTTCAATTACTTTTAGTTTCAACATGCTGCACTACGAGGTCTAGATTGTTCCAGAGCGGTATGCAGGTAATTGCAGATTATGGATTATGTAATTAGAACAGATAAGGAACTTGCTCCGTGGTTAACGTTTCATAGATCCTAAAAAGAAATTGTTTTTTTCCATTTTTTTTTCATCATTGTGATAGAGGTGTATTTAGCCACGCCATAATAATCTAGATCCTAAAAGGAATAGATAGGAATTACATTAAGAAATTGTTTCACGTGGACTGGAAGTATGGACGTTCCCAGTCAATGCATGATTAAGTTCCCTTCTTTCAGAATAACTATTAATTCTATATTAAATAAAAAGGAAAAACGCCAGTGCAGAGAGGTGCAGTAAAAAACAGGTAAACAAAATAAAAATCTATTCTGGATTATATTAGGTTTATGTGAAAGGGTTAAGTTGGTCTGTCTCTTTAAGATTCTGAATGAAAATAGAAATAATTCAGAAAGAGGAAAAATGGCAACTTACAATAGAAAATATAGAGTGACTAGTGTAGTGGAACTAAAATTGGTTCCTAAAAGAATCTTTATGACTGAGGAAAGAAAAAGAAAGGATCTGCATGGAGGGGAATTGAACTCTCAGCATGAGGTTTCTTTTGCAGACACTCTACTTCTAGACTACTTAAACTGACTTGTAGAGGGAACGTTTCAGGGATTCCTGAATGCATGGACAAATCTAGTTCCTCACAATACACCAGGTGGCAGGCACTGTAATAAAAATGCTAGTTCTGTTCATATACACCCAGTGTCAGTGCTGTGCTTAGACTATACCAGTAGAGCCAAGGGATAAGATATGGGATAAGTTAACCATACTTTTGGTCATTTCCAAACAGTGTCAGTGCTGTACTGTGATAAAGTTGTGATAAAGGAACACGACAAGATGACTTCAGCTTATGCATACTGGCAACAGAACAGAATTCTTGACTGCAGTATGATATCAGTATACACAGCCTGAAACTATCTTGCTTGATTCTAAGAGATTATTCTACGAAGTGACTAGTGCAGTAGAACTTTCATTACTTCCTGAACCAAATTCAATGACTCTGTAAACAAAGACAAGTTCTGGATGGGTTTATGTTGTGCATACTAATAACAGAAGAGAATTACTGCCGACTTACTGTTATAACTCTGCATAAACTGAAGCTTTCTTGCCTTCATTATACACCCTAGAATACAAGTATTTTACCCTGAATAGATGAAGAAGGTTGTCAAAATACTAATGTCTCCATTCTAAGACATCACATGTTGATACACCCTCCAATTGGGGCCAAAGTGTCTGCCTACATAGGGGAGGGGGAGGCACTTGCATATTTATTAGAAAGAACTGTTCTGAGGAAAGGTGTTGAATGACCAGTTAACGCTGTTCTGCTACCCAGGTTGCCATTAGGCGGTGGTCTACTGTAACTGGTGCATGAGAAAGGGCTTAAATGACTGGTCTGTCATTCCATTGGATAAGTTTTGTAAGATTCAAAAGCGGAAATATAAGCAATTTAAAAGGAGAAATGGAGATTATTCTAGTGTGGAAGAACTGACATTATTTGTTCAAAGAATATTTATTACTTTCAAAAAAGAAAAAAGAGCTGGATTGAGGGGATTTGAACCATCAAGCTTAGGGTTTCCTTGCAGACACTCTACCTCTAGACTACAGAAAAGACATGAAGAAGGAATGTTTAAGTCAGTCTGTCTCTGTAAGATTCTGAATGAAAATAGAAATAATTCACTGCACGAAACTAACGCCTTTATTCATATATGCGGCATTCCGGCATTGCACGTATCGGCTGTAAATCGACTCGTTTTCATTTGTAAATGCCTGTAATCCGCACCAGCGTATGAGGCATCTACAAGACAGTTTCCTCTTAAATACGGACGCGACTTGGCTGTATTTCACACCAGGCGTACACATACAATAGGAAATATCCTCTGTGCAACATGTGAACGCCTGGCATTTACATGTCGCGATAGAAAATAAAAAAGGAAGTCCTCCTCCCCTGTGGTTTATCAGTGTCTTGTTTTAGCACTTTAGGCAGGAGCTCTCAGTGAAGCCCTGTTCCCCTATTGTCTCTGGGCGGGCAGTGCATGGTTGTGTGTAGACTGGTCTCAAATCGGCGGGTGTCAAAGCGGCAGGTGTGACGTGAGTGACGTGAGTGACGTGAGTGACGTGAGTGACGTGAGTGACGTGAGTGACGTGAGTGACGTGAGTGACGTGAGTGACGTGAGTGACGTGAGTGACGTGAGTGACGTGAGTGACGTGAGTGACGAGAGTGACGAGAGTGACGAGAGTGACGAGAGTGACGAGAGTGACGAGAGTGACGAGAGTGACGAGAGTGACGAGAGTGACGAGAGTGACGAGAGTGACGAGAGTGACGAGAGTGACGAGAGTGACGAGAGTGACGAGAGTGACGAGAGTGACGAGAGTGACGAGAGTGACGAGAGTGACGAGAGTGACGAGAGTGACGAGAGTGACGAGAGTGACGAGAGTGACGAGAGTGACGAGAGTGACGAGAGTGACGAGAGTGACGAGAGTGACGAGAGTGACGAGAGTGACGAGAGTGACGAGAGTGACGAGAGTGACGAGAGTGACGAGAGTGACGAGAGTGACGAGAGTGACGAGAGTGACGAGAGTGACGAGAGTGACGAGAGTGACGAGAGTGACGAGAGTGACGAGAGTGACGAGAGTGACGGTTCTAGGCATCCTAGAAAATTAATCACTGTAATTCTATACATCATGTTATATGGATATCTGAAACAGGAACACCTTAACAAAGACTTAGCTCTCGTCATTAAATATTGATAGGGGATAACAATGATCATACCCTGTGACTGACGTGCCCATTGTAAGTTTATGTTGTAAACCCTTATAGTGCCACGGCGATGCATGCAATGTTACAAAGAATTTGGCTTGCAAAGGTACTCTGGGGTAGCGCGATATTGGTCATATATAACGACTTGGACAATTGAGTCATTGAACTGCTATTGATATTGCAGGGTCGACACTATTCAGCTTTCAGATTTGTAGCCTATTTTTCTACCACCTCCATCCCTCCCCCTCGTCCCTGCACATCCATTGCCCTCTCTATCCCTCTCCTACACCCCACCGCCATAAGGCCCTCCTCTTACCCGTCTCTTTACCAGCCCATCCTCCTTGAGATCTCTCATTGACCCTCTCAACTATATCCCACCCTCCTACGATCCTTTCCTTTACCCTCTTCCCTTTATCCAACCCCTTTAAGGCCCTCCCCTTGCCTCACTCCTCTACACCCCACTCTCCCAGAGCCTACTCCTCCACCCCTTTTCCTGCAGCCCATCCTCCCAAAACCCGATCCCCCACCCCGTTCCTCTATACAACATATTTCCAGGGCCTACTACTCTACCCTTCTCTATTACACCCGCAATTTTAGGGCCCTCTCCTTGCCCTTTTTCCCTTAGACCCCACCCTTATAGGCCCCTGCCCTTCACCCCTCCCCTTTTGTTCTCAGCACCTCGTCTTTACACACCCCCTACCTGCCCATGGCCCTTCCTCCCACCCCCTTCCCCCACACACCCCACCTCCAAGGGCTTGGTTCTCAACCCCTCCCGCTCCTCGCTGCCCCCGGCCCGGCCTTGATTGCTTCCCTCCATCCCATCAGTCCAACTTCAGGTGCCGGAAAATGAGGCGCGGCCACAGTTTGGGCGACGGCGGGTGAGAGCAGGCCTTTCAATATTCTTTCTCTGGCACCAAGACTCCCGAACCCCACTCTCCCCCCACCACCCCGCACCTCTCCCCAGGCCTGCTCGCCGCCCGGTGTCGCTGCTCTGTTCCATCATAAGACCTAAGCTGATAACACCCCTCCCGCCAAGCTCCAAGCACAGTACATCCAATTTTCTGTCGCAATCAGGCGTTGAGCGTTGGTGAGCAGGTGGGTGGCGCGGTGCTTGGAGTGTGAGATGCTCGCCTTGGGGCCCTGCTCTGAGCAGATGGGTGGTTTTATGCTTGGCCAGTGAGTTGTTTACCCTGGGGACCCCATATATGAGCAGGTAGGGATCATCGGCTTGGAGAGTGAGCTGCTCTTGTCGGACCGAACCACCATGGGTAGGTTGGGTTCTGTAACTAATAGAGTGAATGTATGCGGAAATATATAGAACATGAGCAGGGGACTGACTACCCGCTTGGAGAGTTACATTAAAACCTGCCCTTGGGACTCCACCTTGAGCAGGTATATGAGCATCGAGAATGGCTTATTTCCTGAGGGACCTGCTGTATACGACACGACAGCGCTTATATGCTGGGCGTGTGAGCTGCTGTCTATAGGCCTGGTACGAGTAGACGAGTAACATTTTTCTTTAGATAGTAAGCAGCTTTTTCAGCTGACCTCGTTTGTGGGATTCAAGTGACACTGACCAGATGTTTGTTCCATTGGCCATGCACCCACCCAAACCTCTGACCCGTCATTGGTCCGCAAGCAAAGGGATCCTATCATAATGTGTCTATCTGTTTGTGATAAGACAGAATTATACATGTAATGTTCATGTGAAATGGATGTGACCTGTGATCTATGTGTGATATGCCAGAATTATATACATGATGTCCATCTGAGATAGGCTACTGAAGGGTAGAAGTATGACAAATGAACGATAATTTTTTTTTACATTCAATGTAAAGTTAATTTGTGTAGGATATAAGACAATAAATGTTGCGGTGAGCTTTAATATAAGAGAGGAGACAGGATGCTATCCCTCCTCATCTCTGGGCCAGGGAACCATAACCACCTCCATTTTGAGAATACTAAAGAAGAAACCAACGATTTTTTTTTATCAAAGTTGTCGTTCTCCACTAGTGTGATGCAGAGCAATATGAACCAAGCGAAGCCGAGTCAATATCGCATAGAGCTCACTCACCCCTGTACATACTAAAGAAACAGACGACAAACTAAATATATGGGGACCATAGAGAATTCACTTTGATACTCGTAGGAGCATGGAGAATGAGTTACCAATGTTAGGCCTTTGGGACAAAGATACTAGGGTTGAGATAGAACTACAGTTAAGATAGATGGAGAGGAAATTGGATTAATCCTACATATATATTACGTTCCACTTTAAGTATGAACGTTATTAATATTGTCTCAGCTGCGATTGCTCTCGCTGACAACGTATTAATTCTCCGTAATGCCCTTATCCTCAACGAGTGTGTCCGTAAACAACACACATAGTGTGTGGGTGTGAAAACATGCAGGCGCAGGCGTGATGATTCATAATCGTAACCAGGACGTGAGCGCCATGTTGTATTACTACGCCGGGTGTAGTCACACTGTGAGAAGGGAGGGTGTAAGATGAGAGAAACCAGTCACCCTGCTGTGACATGTCATGCACCTTATAAACACCCCGTGACAACATGGGGAGACGCCTTCGTGCTGACATGACTGACGGGTATATGTTAACCCTTTAAGGATGGCTGACAATGGCAGAACTACACACTTGGGGACGGCTACTAGTGACTGTATAGTTCTAGGGGACGTGGGTACTGTCCTCTGAACTCTAAAGTCGAAGGTTTATCATGTGATATAATATGCTATTATTAATATTTTTATTTATATTATTTAGAATTCAAAACTACTATGTTACACCTACATTCTGTGAACATTTCAAGTTAATTGTTAAAATATTTCCTTTTGAAAAACAATTATATGAATATCCAGCAATGATGCCTTAAGGTATCATCCGCCCCTGGCCGGTTGATGACTTAAGGTATCATCCGCCCTTAAAGGGTTAAACTGATGCATCTGATATCACATCTTATATGGCCAGATGTCATGGATCGTCGTCAAATAACCATTATTGCTTCTCCATTCAATAATAGGCTAAATTTAATAGATATTTATTATTTTATTGTGTTTTCTGGTCAGACTCAATCGGATCTTCCAGGGGAACCATGGTTTTGCCTATGTGGGATCATAAATAACGGAGATAGTAGGTCCAAACTACCTGAAACAGGGTGTTTTTTCATGATAAAATGACTAAACCATAATTGCAATAGTCAGCATTAGTAGAAAGAGTATAAAATGTTGACAATAACTGTTCTTAACTGGGTCCCCATAGGTTAAGGATTTTTTCAGACCATTTACACATTTTTGGGCAGGATAGTATACTCTCTCCATGGCAAAATGTACATGTGTAGTTTTAGTGTGGAAACGATTGACTCCCTAAAGAAGTAACCCTCCCAATATCTACATATAGCACAGACAGGAATAAAATACATCCTGGTAAGCCTTAACCTGTACCTATGTATATATGAAAAAAAATTATATCTAAATATACTATGATAGCACTGGGAGCCTATTCCCTTGGTTTGTGTAGTTTTTGTGTGGAAACGATTGACTCCCACCCTACAGTGATAGCTAACAAGTATATTATATTTGACTACTGTCCATTTCAAATAAATACCCCCTTATATCAAGGTAACTTCACATGGTACAAGCTTTCTTGTACTCCTTCCCTGTACATAGTTATGAACTCATATCTGGGAATGTGGATACGATTGACTCCCTGTGGAAACGATTGACCCCCTAGCTGATATTCATCTTAGTAAGGTTCAAAACAAAAAGAAAGAATACCTACTCAAACCAGTCATGGAGCTTATAAAAATATTGGATAATTAGCCTTAAAAATTAAATTTATCAGTATAATCTCTGCAGTGTTTAGAAAGAGGGAGTCAATCGTTTCCACATAGCATATATGTACTACTAAATTTTGGCTCTGTGGTGCATGTTTATTATAGGTATTTAACCTACGCTCATACATCCAACATATTCCCCACCCACTGTACTATTCACATACAAAAGGTTTTAACCATACTCCTAACTTTATTTTTGACCCCTGTCACTGCCCATTTGACGACGATCCGTGACATCTGGCCATATGTGGTACACTCAGTCGCAAGGAAGCCAGTACCTCCACTCTGAGACTGGAGGTACCGGCTCGCAAGCCCATAAAGTCGCACAGTATGAACTGGCCTTTATCTGGCAGTAATCAACTAGAAGAGATAACAGCTGACCGCCCGACTGGGGCGGCGATGGGCAGCGGCAATCAATATCGTCCAACTCATCGCTGCTCTACATGGTAAGAAGTATCACGTTCCACTGGGAAGGTTATCCATGCTGGTCTAGTCTGATATGCATGGTAGACGTCACATAAAATAAGTCACTATACCCTGCCATGACATGGTCCAATATCCGTGACAACTATGAAATAAGATAAGTCACCATACCCTGATATGGCATTGTCCAACTATGAGAAACAAAAGGTCACTATACCCGGCCATGACATGGTCCAATATTCATGGCAACTATGAGATAAAATAAGTGGCTATACCTTGCCATGGCATTCTCCAGTATCTATGACAACTATGAGATAAGATAAGTTACTATACTCTGCAATGACATGGTCCAATATCCATGACAACTATGAGATAAGATAAGTTACTATACCCTGCCATGGCATTGCCCAGTATCTATGACAACTATGAGATAAGATAAGTTACTATACCCTGCAATGACATGGTCCAATATCCATGACAACTATGAGATTAAATAAGTCACTATACCCTGCCATGGCATGGTTAAATATCTATGACCACTATGAGAAACAATAAGCCGCTACCCTAAGTCACTATACCTTACAGGTATTTTTAAACTCATTGTAGAAAGAGGATGTCAGGATAGACAATTGACAGTCATTGGGTAGATTCAGTCGATTTCCAGACTAACAGCAGAAAATAAGACCGAAGATAGACATGAAAGAAACCGAGTGGAATAGGAGTAATCAAGAAGCCTGCTGTACATGTTATCACGTAATCAATTCATACATTGTACAATGCAAGTTGGTGTGTGACACTGATACATGCCATACCCTTGTTCAGGATGGTGAAAACAGATGTTTTTTTTCTTCAGTTCGTGTGGGACACACTTAGATAAGGTGCGTCGTTTAGTATCTCAGGTGTTTAGTTTACTACCTCAGTAGCATATTTGGACCTCCCCGCAGAACTGATTGGTTCGCTGGGCACCAAGTTATGTCCAGCTTCATATAAGTACGACTCAAAGTTTCGAGAAAGATGTAGTCAGTTCTTTATCTAATGAAAGGTGATTTCTGTGAGACGTCATTGCACATTGTGGTAATTACTTCATCTCCTCCTCATTATCATGAACATCCTATATATACATATGTCTATTGTATATCTGGATGGTAGTCTTACAGTCATGTGTATGTACAAGGTATCAGAATGTCAGGACTTCCTACTGGTTCAGCAAATGGTATTTTATACTCTCTGAAGTGTTCTGGTGACCTAGGGGTTAATTAGTGATGTTAATTACTTTACTACATAAGAGGAGGAGAGTTGGTAACACGTCGGTGCATACACGCTTAGAAGTCCTGCGCGGGTGCGTAGTGACGTCTAGCGTGAGACTTTCCTAACTTAGTTGCCTTTAATTAAACCCTTGTGCCATCTAGTGGCCAGGGTGGGGAACCACTGAAACAACTAACGTGCCGCTTACAGCACGTTGTGGCCATGAATCGAATTACGGATTTTCTTAGTTAAGTTATAAGGAGGGTGTCGACACCTAGCGGTGAACCCAGGGAAAATGGGCGTAGATTCGCCTCCTACAACTCGAAGGGATTAATCAACATATGTCCGTAACTCATTGACTAATTAGTTACGTCCATCCCTAATTCATAAACCATCTGATTATATGTAGTTCCGTGACAGAGATGGAAACTACGCCAATCTCCGTAAGTCACGTTATTTCCAAGTAATCATACGTATTCTTAACTCCTTATATTAAGTTAAGCAACCAGATGATTATTACAACCGTACCATTAATTAATTATGTGATATTGTGGGGAAGGTAAGAGCAACTCCTAAGGCTAAGTGTGTGCGCAAGGCCACCAGACTCTCTACCCCTTGCGCACAACGAGGCCACCTAATGGGACCTTTAATTAAGGTGTATAAGATCTAATGTTGATATTAAGTAAGCTCTAATTACTATTAGTTTCGTGTCTTTACTATCATGGATGAGGACGAGATGAATGTATGTTTGATATTCTTTTAATAAAGTATTCAAACGTTTCACAAGTGTAGCATGGCAAACATTCAAACAATGCAAGGTAATATGCAGCATAACTCACCACAAGTTAGAGTGTCCTGAGTGAACCCACAAGATTCCAATAATCATTAATAAACACAGATCCAGTTTCGTCAGAAGTTGGGTGAACTATAAGTGAAGTACTATCACTTAATTAAGTGATAATGTTCAATAGTGAACGTTGATAGTTCAGCAGATTCCTATTTAAGTCCTTTTCAGAATACGTGTGCTTGGAGAGTCCCAATCCAAGCCAATTTCTACTATCCAAAGCCGCTAGGCAACTTGCCTAGGCTGTTCCAATATGATATAATTTCACTGCTGAATCCGCGCACTTCTGCCGGTATCCGGAGCCAAGCAGAACGCGTCCGACTCGCAGGAGATGGTGGTAGAGACTGACGATACGGTCAGCTCGGGAGCAGATCGAAAATGAGCATTTTCTAAAGGATCATGGGAAATTTGGAATGAATCTCGCTTAAGCTCACGCAGGTCCGAGACACGCGTGGTTATGTTAATACTGCGGGAATTCGGGAATACCCTGAGAGGGGACTTCCCCAGGGAACTCCAGAGCCGACCCTCAGTCGTCATAGTGACGTCAGAGGGTCTATTCCCAGAAGCGCGGTGTTCCCCAAAGACTAGCTAGTAGTATAAGGAACATCGCTTCTGTCACGGCTATCTACCTTGTAGGATGTTCAGCCTATATTGTGGCTTAGTAGATAGCTATGATTAATACCTTGTCGTATAATGTCCAACACCAACACCCAACACCGATGTGTGATGTTTAACACCAATACTCAATACCAACACTCAATACTGATGTGTGATGTTCAACACCAATACTCAATACCAACACTCAATACTGATGTGTGATGTTCAACACCAATACTCAATACCAACACTCAATACTGATGTGTGATGTTCAACACCAATACTCAATACCAACACTCAATACTGATGTGTGATGTTCAACACCAATACTCAATACCAACACCTGGTATCAATACTAACACTTATGATACCTTTTAATAAACTTTCATCTTAAAACATCAATACTTTGTGCTTAACTTGGTTACAGCACACTCTTCCGGGTTTGGCTTAAAGACACGGTACTTGATCACAAAAAGATCAATTAGCTTGTCTTCAACAATCGTTCCTTAGTTCTTTACCTTGTTTCTTATAAATTTATTATTATCATTAAATCGTTACTCGGGTTAGGAACCTATAGAAAATAAGATACAGAAACAAACACACACTAGTCATGCAACATAATACGACACACAGCTTATTTGCTTATGGCCTTGTCAGTCATGCTGCAAGGACAAGGATTTTCAAGTACTTCTTTCATAGGAACCAATGACAATGTGCAGTACAGACACACCACATTATGCATGGTTAGTCCGCATAAGTATATGCAGAAGAACCGGGCGGTTAATAGCAATCTGCCCATGTAGACACATGAGAATGACCAATAAGCAGAGACTAGAAACAAATTCCATTAGAAAAGGTAGAAAAGCGAAAAATACCCATAGATGGTAAAATTAGGACAGATGTTCGTAAACCTGTGGAAGGGGGACCGGCGGCAAATCACCAGTCCTCCTCGGAGGAGGGGGAGCCGAAGCTCCGCCAACAACAGGAGCGGAAGAAACCGTCGCTGAAGCACGTTCGTGCAAACGGACAGCAGCACGCTCCATACCGACTAATGCTCTCTCCAAGAAAGATAGCCTCCATTGCGTCAGGAGCTGCTATCTGAACGTACAGACTATCTGTAGGGACAGATTTCCGAGAACGTCGCCATTTAACATCAAAGAAAAATGGTCAACGCAATCAGGAGGAGAATGACCACAGAAACGCTGCCGCATGGGTAACCACCTGTGCAGCGGTCATGCCAAAAACAACACGCCGCAGATAGTATAGAGCTGTACAACCCAGACAAATGGCAAGAATAACCAAAATGACCAAACCAATCGTGGTCCACGGAATCCCAAAAGTACTTTCAGCTGTAGGGGCCAGTTCTTCAAAAGCCAATTTAGCTGAACTGTCTTGGAGAAGTTCACGGAGATCCGCCGGAATCGGATCCATTACCACTTCAAGCTGACTATCATCTAACAAAGCATGTGACCAAACATGAATATCAAGGGTCAGTCTAAACAAATCATTTGATGGGTACCGAATGACACTCGATCGTTTTCACCATATCAGCATGAACACCTAAACGTCTGGCATTTATCTCTACATCATCCGCGCGAGCTGTACAAAACAAATGGTACGAAAGCTCACCCATCAGACTGAGAACCGGCATTCCGCCATGAGCACCGCGACTAGGCAACCCAGAATGATCCAAAGAGACATTCCCTAGGGGTTTAACCATAGACATAAGGCAAGCTCGTTCCTTAAAGAAACGTCAGGCATACGACTCAAGAATACTATCTAGCCATAAATCAACAGACTCAACCCGCTGACAGGCAAGATGAAGTGGTGCACTTTCATCGAGGGTCATCATAACGACGAGCCCTATCATTACAAAGGTGTATAGTGGCAAACTGGGGATTAACCTCAGTGTCCCTAGGGATATGAACCCTAAAGGCTTGTACCACTCGACTCGTGTCTCAGTGATAAGGCATCCAGGTTTTAAAACCGACACCACATTTTCCTCTACTTAAGAACACGAAGAGTTTCGGGGAAGCCATGACTGCAGAAAAACCCGAAATAAGCATAGAAGAGAACACATAGAACAAAAGAGAAACACGTATAAAAGCCATAATGAAATCAATTAATCAGACAGAAGTGCCTCATTGACACCTCGCATAAAATTCTGCGAACACGCCACGACGCCAGTCATGATGCACGATGCCATCCAATAGAACCATCAAAAGTTTTAAAAGAATCCAAAATTAAAAATCACAAAAATGTTAAAATAATTTTCAAGATATGACCAACTTAATTAAGACCAGACGACAAGAGATAATGAGCCATATAAAACAGCATCATCATCGGACTCAACAGTCCAGAACTAAAGAGTATCCCAAGAACCAATCTGCAGCCAAATGAAATCCTAATTATCCGGACCACAAGGCAATTAAAAATTTCTTAGTTAGAAGAAAATCAGAAAAAATCAATTCAAAGACAAAGCAAGAAATTAAATGCTTTGATCAACAATGTCACTATGTTAGAATAAGTAACAACAAATGTCAATGTTAAAGATGGACCAACGAAAGCCAATACAACCATGCAACAACAAACGCAGTGCGTTGACAAAACTGCGCGTCAAAATCACTGTGTTAGAATAAACAAATGACCGAGACAACTTCTTAAGTAATCAGGAAAAATAATTATTCAAAGAAAAACCAATTATACATGAAATGTGACAAGACCAGCGACAGGACTCGCTAGAAAGCAGAAAAGAAAAACAAGAAAAAAAAATGAAACATACGTATACAGAAGGAAATAACTGTATACTATACACAAACTATATCTAAGACATAAAACCAGGTTGAAGTGATTCAGAACCCCAGTAGACAAAGAACAGGCATTTAACCATAGACGACATACATTACAGCTTGGCAAAGCGACAAATCCATGAAATTCAAAGGAAAATAAAATATATGAATTAGGAATAAGGCAAGTCTACGCGGAGCGCGTGGACCCAGACGCTAGCACCCAGTCAGGGCCCCCACCCACCAGCTGAGTAACAGCTGATCGGAGGGTAAACACCAAAGGTCACAGGGTCACGCGGGTCACGTGGGGGCACGCCAGCTGGCGTCCTCTAGACCAAAACAAAGCCAGACTAGACTGAATTTAGACAGAAAACCGAAATATGCCTCTAAAACGCTCAAAAATGCTCCCAGAGCCTAGATAATGGCACCAAACGACTTGTAGTACAGTCACCGATAAAACAGATGTTATTAATTAGCAGATACGTGGCAGGTTGAAAAACGCACACACACTATCCCAAATTAGGATATATGCAATAAGGAAGCCAATAAGTACATTAATCAGGATAATATGGGCAACATACAGTATGTCACGAGTATGTCAGGATAATCCATATGCAATACTAATTCAAGTACCACATCCAGTGAAAACACCAATGACCTATAATTCCAGGGAGAAAAACATTTGAAACTTAGGGACAAATAGAAAAACGACAAATATGAGACACATAAGAAATAATATTGAAATTTTACAGTTTTGACTTATAAAATACCGAAGCATGCCTTAAATAGGCAACGTGGTAGAAATCAGCTGATGTTATAGCCGACACACACCGCGACTCGCCACGCGGGGAAGGGGGCTGATAGCGGCACTCTCCCACAGAGGGTCCGCTGCACAACACGGCACACGCCGGCCAGTCACGTCCAACGGGCGGGAAGGCGGGAGTGGCAGCGGCATATAGCCGACATACACCGCAACTCGCCACGCAGGGAAGTGGGTGCGGGGGGGATGGGGGGAGGGCAGATGTCAACTCCGCACCCTTACACACTACTATCAAAACCAGATTCTCTGCAAGTAATTAAGAAAATTCCGAACCAAAACGTAATGTATCCCGAAGTCTCACGTATTTAAGGGGGGTGATAGCGGCACGCTTCCACAGCGGCCCGCCACACGACACGGCACACGCCGACCAGCCAAGCCCAGCGGGCGGGAAGGTGGGACGCGGCAGCGGCACGCGACCGCCACACGACATGGCACGTGCCAGGCACGCGACCGTCACCACATCACACGGCACACAAACGGTCTCATGCCTAGGTGTGGGGGGCGGAATTTAGGCGACAATGACAGGAATAGGTCACAGTTCCACTGACAAAACCGAGACTATTGCAGAAAACAATTAATCAAATACACTATAGGTATGGCTATTAAACTATTAGAATTTAACAGACAAATCGGAATGCGCAGCCTATCGTAATAGGCAACGTATCATAAGCACCACGCGTTGAAATACAAACGGCAGTGCCAGAACGTGAGGCTATTGTGGGGGGAAAAGGAATGGAAGCGCTTTAACACTGAGAAGTCCATAGGAAACACAAAATCCACTGTATTTCCGTAAATAAGCGAGCTAGCGCCTCAAAAACATCGCCAGTGAATAGCTACCATCCAGATGTGTATCAGCAGACATACCGATCCATAATCAGGGATCCTATAGGGGGGGGGGGGGGGGGGCTAGGTAATAGCCAACCCAAATACGCCTCTGTAATAGTCTAAGTTAGAGAGAGAAACAACACGCGTTCCGACTTAAATCTGCCGTTTTATTTCATAACCTTCCTTGATATACCTTCTACACAGTGCTACAGTCCACGTGCTGGTATCTGATTGGTCTACATATACTATCATCCATTGGTCTAGGTATACTATCAATCATAACAGTTTGGCCCCGCCTTGTTGGCGGCCTGACCCGGGCTTATCAATGCCACCTGGCGTCGGCCTATTACATGACTATAATTCGTACCGTTACATATTCCTCCACCACAAGACGACCTCATTACTTACAATAAATGTATAGTGCGCGGGCATACTAGTCCAAATACGCACTTAATCTCATGATGGTTATACATGCACTATTTTATTCGAGATTAATGTTACCAATATTCAATATCGCCAAACTAATTACCGTAGGCTTAAACTATTGTTCAATTTCTTCCAAGCTAGGAATACCACCATTTTACCATGTTTTAACTATCGGTTGCTTATACTGGCGGTAATTCCGGATATACCGTGCTTGCGTACGTATCCACAGGTATCATTGCCATATGTTCATCAGCCTTCGCCGGTGTCGTCGTCGTGAGGGTATTCAGAGTGGATTGTACAGTTTTAAACACATAAGAGCGTTTTACATATATCAAGATGCACGCTGCCACAATCATAACCGTGAGAAAATCTGTTATACCCAATGTCAGACCCGACAGAGCGACACTCCTCATTACTCGACCATCTTCTAGTGTTACACTTCCCCATATGGGCACATCCCTGACCGAGACTGTTAGTTTTCCCAATTTATGGAGTTCTTCTTGTACTTGGTAATTCACTCTCTCCGGCCATGTCACTCGTAGAGCGGGTAAGTGCATGGGAACTGGCACTTTTAAGTTCACACGACGAAATCCTACATCCACGCCTCTTAAAACCCAATCCTTCGATTCTAACCCACATCGCTCCGGTATGATCATCTGTGTAATCTTGTCTATCGCTTGCCTCCAAGCCGTTACTCCAGTGCAACGATGCGTAATCGAGATGTTCTCATAAGGTACTATGGTCACTAAAAAGGGTTGATCGATGTTCCTTGTTATGACCGATTTGGCCAATGGCTTGGATCGTATGGTAACCTCACAATCATTTTCCCCTTCTCCTGCCACCAGTTGAGCCTCGCAGGATGCAGTCATATACTCCACCGCGGGTAGACACACCGAGGGCTGTCGTCCCACACAAGTGTCCTCTGTTGGCACAAATGAGGACGTTGACTGCGAGGATACGGCCACTTTCGGTCTTCCAACTATTAGTCTAGTGAGATTTTGCGCTAGTTTAACAGGGAAGTATTGTAATTTGTAAGTCAGATATACGTCCCGTGATATGGCTGGTATAATAACTTTATAAGCCAGTTTACCTTGGTGAAACCACAATGGTTCAATAACCAGATTCTGGTAGTACCAATTGAGGGGTACGGTGTCATGTCCTTGTTTTCTCAAATCGTTCAAGATGGAAGCCAATTCGCTTGTGAACATGATGTCTCTTGACAGTCGACCTCGATCTAATTGCAGTACTTGTTGATGAAACAGGTCTACGGCTCGTGCGTACCTGTCCACTACCAGCTCCATAACTGTCAGCACTTGTCCAACAATTTGCCGCAATTGCAATACCTGTATCGCATAGATATGATCTTCCACTTGCCTATTTACTTTTTCAACGATTGCCGCCAACTGCTTGGAGTGTTGTTGTAACGTTATTATGTCCTGATGATTGTCTTGGTTGTACTTATTAGTTATGTCGAGCATCGATAATAGCTGCGCGCCATGTTGATTCAGTCGTTGTACCGAGTCGGATAAGGTGTCTACCTGTGTAGCTAATGTCTGCAGTTGTTGATCCGTTGCTACTCCAAAACACGCTTTGGCTAACTCTGCCAGCACTGATCTAATCCCTCTTCGTTTCCTGGTCGTTCCGCTCACTTCTTCCTGTATCTGTTCGTCCCCCATTTGAACCGTGCGGAGAATGTGGGACAGTCTCGTATCCCATACAGCCATAGTATCCTCGTCCACCCTGCCGGCAGACATATTTTTGTATTGATCGATTTGTTGGGCATAATGTGTTAGGTCTGGCGCTATTGGAGAGTCTACCGTGACAACCACTGTCCATAGTGCTGATACGATGCGCGTCTCCCCTTCCAGTGTGATTAATACTCCATCCGACTCCAACAACGGAGACATTTCCTTCGTGTTCGTAACCGTTGTCAACATTGTACACAGCAACAGAAATAAGACCCTACTGTGAAGTCGTTTCATGGCTGCTGGATGATGAGCTCCACTCCCGGTAGTTTATGGAAGTAGTTTCAGTTAAACTTCGAACTCCGCGATGTTGAGCCCTCGTTCGTGGAGATCGTGTATATTGGCTGCACTGAGGTAACTGTACTTCAGTCGTTTCCGCACTATCTGACTCGATGGTGTTATCCAACACAGGAGAGTGCCGTGAGAGGACCGTCTCCGAGTCACTGTCCAGTTGTGATGAACATGTGCCGTAGTCTTCGGTTATATACACTTGGTCATGGTTATGTGTATTGGCCTGCACGTCCACTGGTGTCGCTAGTGGTCCAACCGCTGTGTGGTCATCACGTGTATTGTAATCTAAATCCTCCCCGTCCACGTGTGTCATTAGTTGACTCGCCGCGTCGCTATCATATCCTATACCAGTCCCGCTGCCACTTGTGTCATCTCTGTTAGAGATTATCGTATGTGTATTCCCCGTTGAGGCCGTGCCCGTCAAGTGGGGTTGTTCGCGCTCTGGGGACCAGGCTCGATAGGGGAGTGTAATCGGTCGCTTTATCGTTTGATCTTGTACAAAGGGCAACAT
Organism: Alentia gelatinosa; assembly: GCA_950022655.1. Taxonomy (NCBI): domain Eukaryota; kingdom Metazoa; phylum Annelida; class Polychaeta; order Phyllodocida; family Polynoidae; genus Alentia; species Alentia gelatinosa. Next base: position 20,868,067 of record OX465584.1, on the reverse strand, counting down.
CGCGTCGTCTGTCACATCACGTATGTCTGGATTATGTTGTTTGAGGCGATGTGTCTGTCGGGCCCGACGTCGCCTTATCGTCCTGACACTAGCCCCGCTATCGCTGGCATGTGACAGTGGTCGGTCATTATCTACACGTGTGTCAGGCCGGCTATCACCCAGAAGTTGGTTCTGTCCTTTGGTGCAAGGGCCGACTGCTGTATTGGTTATCGGTGGTGCCGAGGTATTACCCGCCGCTCTCAGTGTGTGTGGATTAGCTGAAGTCTGGATATCTTCCGCGCAGGGTGACGTGTCCGGTGGTTGTGTCCTTATCTGGTGCGGCAGATAAGTGATGTCCGTTGGGACTAACTTCAAACGTTCTAGGTTGACAGTCATTTGTTTTCCTGCAAAGTGCCGTATGTCGGCTACATTGCCTCGTACTTGTAGTATCACGTATCCGTGCGTATAGGGTGCTTGAAATGTTGTCCGTTTCATGTTTTGCAACAGCACTTCTCTGCCCGCCTGATAACATGGAGATGCCTTTCGAGTATCTAACCGTTGCTTATTCTTCCATTGAATCTTTTTCGTTTTGTCATGAGCTAGTTTTATTGCTTGCTTATTTTGATCTATTCTGTCCTGTAGTACTTTCAACTCTTCTCCCGGTGGTACCTTTCGCTGATTCTGGTTACACGGTTCCCTGCCATTAAACAGAAAATAGGGGGAAAAACCAGTGACTGTTGATACAGTGGATCTATATGACCATAGAGCCGTGGATAGTTGTTTTTCCCAATCATGTGCCTTGTTCTCTGTTAGTTTGGCCAGCATCGCCTTCAATGTGCCGTTGAAGCGTTCTGTTTTTGAGTTAGACGCCGGATGATAAGCAGTGGTGTATCTCCATTGCACATGATGTTTAGCCGCAAGTTCTCTTATGTATGCATTCCGGAACTCGGTTCCCCGGTCCGATATTATTATCGATGGGGGTCCGTGGCGTGGAATCCATTGTTCTGCGAGGAATTGCACTACCCATTTCGTCCTTTTGTCTGGAATTGGCCATACTTCGGCCCACCCGGTGCAGTGATCGATACACACAATGGAGTACTTGTTCCCTTGATGTGATTCTGGCAACGGACCTATCAAGTCTATGCCCACTATTTCATTGGGCTCAGTTGGGATCGGCAGAGGTTGTGTGGGTGGATACGTTTTCACCGGTCTGTACAGAAAACACACGGGACACGCAGATAATATGTCATGTATGTCCTTTCTCATCCCTGCCCATTTGTATTTCGTCGCGACTCGCTGGTATACTTTATCCATCCCTTGATGTCCAATCTCCTGATGTATGAGTTTGACTACTGATGGTACTAGACTTTCGGGTAGTACTATACGTGGGTAACTAACGCCCCTGATTTCGTTTAACGTATAGAGAACCTCGTTATCCACCATATAGTCTTCTTCTTCTTTCAGTCCCAACTGGTACTGCGCCATCAATCGTTGTGCTTTCACCAATGTTACTTTGTTCAAGTACGTGTCGTGCCATCCATCGCTCCTTTGGTTGAGAACTGAAGTATCGTCCTGTTGATCATTGTTGAGTAGCGAGACAGCATCTAAGATTGGATTGTTTGGTCGTAACGCTGCTACGTTGACCGAGACACTGCTACCTTCCCTTCCTGGTGTCGGTGGCAGACGCGATAGCATGTCTGCTCTCACATTGGATGAACCTTGTCGATACTCAATGGGCGCGCCGTATTCGGCTAATAGAACCGCCCACCTTTGTATTTTAGAATTCTTCATTTCTTGTGTGAATAGCGATTTCAAGGGCAAATGATCCGTGACTATGGTAAACTTCGCCCCCTGTAAGTACGGGTTTAGTTTCTGAAGCGCATATACGATGGCATACGCTTCTTTCTCGATCGTTGCCCATCTTCTTTGTGTGTCTGTCAATTGCTTAGATATATATTGTATCGGTCGCTCAATCCCGTGATCGTCGTCCTGTGTGAGAATACCCCCCACACAATTCATGCTCGCATCCACGTATAGCATGTAAGGCGTGCTTGCATCAGGGAAAGCCATCACTTGATCGGATGTCAAGGCATCCCTTAATCGAGACCACGCCCAATGTCTACGCTGAGTCCAGTTAAACTCTTCCTCTTTTCTCGTCAATTCCACTAATGGTTCTGCCATCACTGAAAAATGTGGTATACACTGTCTATAGTAGCCGGCCAACCCCAAGAATCTTTGTACTTCTTTGACTGTTTGTGGTGGTGCCATTTCTTGAATGGCTTCCACTTTCTTGGGGTCGGCTCGGATTCCGTCTTGACTCACAACGTATCCCAACAGTTTCACTTCGGTGCTTCGCAACTTACATTTACCTTCGTTCACCGTCAGATTATGCTTCTGTAACAGACGAAATACTTGTTCTAGATGTAGCGTGTGCTGGTCTGGATCTTTCGAATACACAATGATATCATCTAGATAAACAAGCACTGTTTTGTTGAGTAACGGTGCCAAGACCATATTTATGTATCTCTGCCAAACTGCCGGGCTATTGCAGTAACCCTGAGGCATTCGGAGAAATTCATACAAACCCCCTGGCACGGTGAATGCAGTGATCTCTCTGCTTTGAGGTGTGATAGGTATTTGATAATATGCATTTTTTAAGTCTATCACCGAGAAGGTATTTGCCCCTGATAGCGCGTCAAAGATATCCTGAATGTGGGGAATTGGATAAGCATCTTTCTTACACAGATTGTTGACTTGACGAAAATCGACACAGCATCGTATTCCCCCATTCGGTTTCGGCACTATCAGAAGCGGGGAGGACCATGGGCTCGAACTAGGCTGAATGACTCCTGTCTCCAACATCTTATCGATTTCTTGGTTGACTTGTTCTTTTAATGCAAGTGGTATGCGGTATGGACGTTGTTTGATGGGATGCGTGTTCCCTACTTCAATATGTAGTCTAACTTTTGATACCGCTTTCAATGTACCTGTATCCTTCGCAAACACTGCTGGGTATTGTTTTTTCCAGGTATCCAACTCGCAGTGTACTCCCGCCATTTTCTCGCATATATCATCACAAAACCCGTATTGAAATTGTTGGTTAGCCAGACTCACCGTTTTGTCTTTGCAGTTAAGTCGGCAGTCCATCAATTCCATGGCATCGATTCCTAGCAATATGTCGTGGTTCAGTTCGTCACATACATGTACGGTTATTTCAATACCTAATAACGCTATTACTGCGACGCCTTTGGTACTCAACGTGTGTCCCGTCAGTGATCGTAACTGTACTCCCGGAATCAGTACTTCCGCTCGTCCGGATTCCTTACACAGTTCTTTCCAGCAGAGGGAGGTTATTAATGATCGAGAAGCGCCAGAGTCAACCAATGTGTGTATTGCTAAACCGCCCTGTTGTAAAGCAACACAAACGCGGCCGTCCGACGCCGCTACTAGTTTCCCTGCTGTCCGTTGTAGTACTGGTTGTGATTCTCCCCTTGATTCTCCCAGTTATTTCCGCTGGTCTGTCCGTAATTCATTGTGTTATTGCCCGGTCCTGTTCTATTGTAGCAGTTGGCTGCGATGTGCCCGAATCCCTTACATTCATAGCACTGAATGGAAGAGTGGTTACCGCCTCCTCTTCCTCCCCGACCGCGTCCTCGTCCGCGTCCCCGACCTTGATTACCGTTAGCGCGTTGTGTACCCACATAGAACACATTGGTACTGCCTTGCTCACCGTTATTGCAGCACGTTCCTCGAGATCCTCCATTGCACGTTTGTTGTGGTAAACTGTGCTGTTGTGTACCGTTATCGTGGTCCACTGGTGATCTTGAAGCTGCCGTTGCTGCTGCTATCTCGACTCGTGATTTGTTGCTGGATTTCAATTCTAAAACCATGGCTTGCATTTGGCGCTCCAATGATTTCAGCACTCCCGTCACTTCCTTCATTTGAGGGGACTCTTCTAATAAGACCTCCAGGGGCGGAGGTAACGCTGCCTGTTCTAACTCCATGTTTTCACTGAGTTTCAACACATTGGAGTTATGCGTGGCAAACTTGATAGCGTCTTCTACGTTGTGGGGATTACGAAACCCTACTGCTTTACGTAACTCATTGTTTCTTAATCCGTCTATATAAAAGTCCCGAATCTGACCCACCATCAAGTCTAGTTGCTGTTCCTGTGCCGTGTAGGCTCTATGCACACATTCCGTGAAACGTTCGCTGTACTCTCTGACTGTTTCACATAGTCCTTGTTGTGCCTTTTCTACTTTCCGTCTTAATTCTTTGACTTCTTCTGGTCCCAAGTACTTCGCCCGCAAAGCTTCCTTCACATTCGCCCATGTGTAGGGTTGGGGTGGTACACGTGCTGCGAATAATGTTTTTATCGTTCCAAGATACCGTACTAACCCGTCGGATGATTTGGCCACCGCTGCTTCAAGTATCATCTTGTCCCCCGGGTTTACGTGTTCTACAGCTGTGTCAAATGAATCGATCCACTTGCGTAATGTCGCCCGATCACATCCGTCGGCCACACGTATATTTCTTGTAAATTCGCCTAATCTTCGTCGCGTGGCTTCTACTACAGCCAAGTCAAGTTTCTTCTGTTCTCTCTGAGGTTCCGTCATATCATCACCGGCCATAATCCTGGCAAGATCGCCACTTGTAATAGTCTAAGTTAGAGAGAGAAACAACACGCGTTCCGACTTAAATCTGCCGTTTTATTTCATAACCTTCCTTGATATACCTTCTACACAGTGCTACAGTCCACGTGCTGGTATCTGATTGGTCTACATATACTATCATCCATTGGTCTAGGTATACTATCAATCATAACAGTTTGGCCCCGCCTTGTTGGCGGCCTGACCCGGGCTTATCAATGCCACCTGGCGTCGGCCTATTACATGACTATAATTCGTACCGTTACACCTCCCACAAGGAAGGTGGGCTAATTTCCAGACTTGATACTTAAACTTACAGACTTACACAAAGACAACGAAACGGAGGGACAGAATTAGCTTACTCAAAAATATCATCCAGTAAGGTAACAGAGCAGCCGTAGCCACCCGAAATACATCCCACGCCGCACAAGGCGACTGGGAGGGAAGGTGGGAGGGAGAGGGCAGTATTCCAATACCGGACACATTCCAATCATGTGCACCGGTGCCACGAGCAGCTCATGGGCGGACAGGCGGGTGAGGGAAATCCACGCGACGCTCCTCTCCAAACAAGGAGGTGGAGGGGGATGGTACCGGTAACTACCAATCCCAAGAATTCGCGTATGCTAATCATCGTAACCAGGCGGATATCGCAACACCATTACATTCAAAATGGCGTCGCGTCGCTGGGCGGAAGTTCGCCCTGGTCCCGACAAAACAGGTACCGGTAGCACGCATGTCCATATAAAGGGCACGTCCCACCGGTCGGTAGACGATAACGCACGTCAGCATCTAGGCACCATCCCCTATCAGAGACACAGCTGGTCATGACCCAACAAACACTGTAAGCGTACCCCGAAAGACACCACTAATGCACCACACATATCACGTCCCGTATACAGACATAGACAGTCAAACGAGCCCCGCGCGGTCGTCACCACGCAAACAGCCTCGTTAGACAGCACGCCCCTGTCCAAACAGAAGCGCCCCATCTGCGGGGATGACGCCTTATCTCGGGAACGACCAGGGTGATACTCGTTAATCCGTCGGGGGGGAGGCGATAACGACCATACCGCAACCAGCTGTGCTCGTTAACCCACAATTGCGCTTCAACACGGCACGGGGTACGCATTAACGCGTCGGGGAGGGAGACACTAAACGACCATAAACACTGATAGCGGCCGTCTCATCTTTCGGCTCACAGAAAAAGAAAAATCAATCAGACCGAAATTAAACTGTTAATAGAGAGAGAACTTTAGAAGCAAGCTAAAGAACGTGAAAACCACGTAGAATAAGCAATATTAAGCCCACTAAACGTAGCCATTTAATAAAAAGCAGAAAAACATGAATTAAACATGTAATTCTTCATAGCAGATCTCCATCATCCAAAGAATTACTAGATGACGACGGCGGCTACCCACATAGATACAGAGACAACTCATATACTCATTAGAACCATATATTAATCAATTTAGAAAACTTAGTTAATTAGATTATTAAATAAAATAGTGATTTAAGCAATAAATTAAATTAAGTTTACATCCAGAAAATAGACCCTAGAACGGCGGATACAATCCATTTTAAACCGTTCCAGTACGAATTACAGGTTTAAGAAAAAGGAATCAAAAATACTTTACACCGATCAGGGCTTTCCCGACATAAGAACACGCACAAGGGAATCAAATACCGATGCGCGGCAGCGCTCAAACGGTCTTGAAACCAGAAAAATGAGAAAAGTGAGAAAAATCCAAAATTTCACTTTTTAAACGCGATTTTGAGGCACTTGCGATCGTCGGAGCGATCTGAGAGTGCGATTTTCGGAATCCTGAGGCCGAAATTGACAAAAGTTAAACCGAGGTCATTTACAAGCACGAAACAGGCAGTACCAAATACTGCTCCAAATACACCATACTCCTAAAATAGTCTATACTGTTAGCTATACTAAACTATAATGAAAATTACTTCAAGATTACTACAGATGACCAAGCAATCGTCAGGCGAGGCCCACAAACATCAGGCAATCACCCAGTCTTGTAATCATCATAGTTGTCAAGGAAAGTGGTGACCGGGTCATTCCAAGTGGTTCTCAGTCCAAGAAAGTGGGTTAAAGCTTTGGAAAAGGCATTTCAAAATCCAAATTTTAGGAGCCCCCAGAAAAATTTTCAGAGCCCCAGAGCCATTATTTCACCTAGCTGCCATAGAAACCAACGTTAAACCCACTTTCGAGGCAAGCTAAGTGAAATCCCCAAATCTTCATAGGATTAACATTGACAAGGCTGAGTCTATGAGAAAACTTATATATGTTCCAACTTCCTTAAAAATGATCGTATCGGAATGCGGTAAAGACCAAAATTATGTGGAAAATCATGGACAACACTAGAAAAATACAAAACAACAAATAGAAACAATATAAACGTCACAAAAACGGTAAAAACATGTAAAAAAAACCAACCAAAATCATACGATAAGGCTAGAGACAAAACGCAATCACCACAGCACAGCTCACGGATGAACTGAGCAGAGTTTATAGCAGTAGTAAGTCGTGAAAAAGACCCTTTTAACGCAGGCATAGGGAAGCCTACCCAGATTACAGCCAGTAATCCACGGGGATTTTCGTTCACAAACCCCTAAAAGACTCATAGAGCGCAGTGCGGAATCTGCTTTTCCACTCTAGGCAGTCAGGGCCGAAAATAAAGTCAAGCATGTTCTACTTAATCTAAAAACAATGTAACGCTTACCCCTCACACCCAGTGGAGATGACACAGTGCGGAATCTAGCGATTCATATGAGCCATGCCGGTCACCCACACTCGTTTTCTGCTTAGCACCCTCTAAATGGGCGTGAACCGTGACAGGAGCGTTTTGAATTAATAGGCGAAACAGTTGACCGCGGACGACCAACCGGAATCTGCTTTTCCACTCTAGGCAGTCAGGGCCGAAAATAAAGTCAAGCATGTTCTACTTAATCTAAAAACAATGTAACGCTTACCCCTCACACCCAGTGGAGATGACACAGTGCGGAATCTAGAGCATCCAGACAGTGAGAGTGAGGGAGGTCTCGAATAATTCAGAGGGCTAAATTTCCTCAGATAAGAACGACCACGGTGACCGGGGGACCGTGCTGAGGTAAACCTTTTTGCTGGCAGAGCGACAGTACCAGGCTCCCACCAGGGGCAGCCTCTGAGACCCCTTGTACCGCCACGGATGGAGGCTGGGCCAGGAGTGGTTAGAATGCTTGTACTACCACCACTGTCCATATTTTTATTACACTCCTCACGCGTCAGCGATTCATATGAGCCATGCCGGTCACCCACACTCGTTTTCTGCTTAGCACCCTCTAAATGGGCGTGAACCGTGACAGGAGCGTTTTGAATTAATAGGCGAAACAGTTGACCGCGGACGACCAACCGGCGAGACCTGGGTCTCGAACGGGATTACCTGCGGAAGGCGTGCGGGCACCGTCGGGCCCGTCGGAACCCGGGGGCTCCTAGTGGATACACCTGAAGGTAGTACGGAATCTAGACAATCAGGCGGGGGGAAGGGGGGCAGAATTGAACACTGACATTGGGGATTGTTTCCGGCCGCTGTCAGAGGTGGATACTCTAGTATCCTTCATAGACCGTTCAATCCCAGAGCACGCTCGGGCCAAGGGACATGAGGGCGAGGCACTTGCCTCTAAAGTCGTGCCTGGCGGACCAGACGAAGCCGGAGCTTCTCCAAGCAAATCACAGTCACTATCAGGAGAACAAACCTCCTCATGAGAGGCGTCATCATACAGATGACTCAGACGACCGTTAGTCAGAGCAGGAGACCAAGAACCATACACTATCTTCACTTTGTCAATAATCATATAGTGTAACTATATTTCTTGTAGCAATTGAACGCAACTGAACCAAATTATCGCCACATACATTAAAGCTCATATAAACCAATTAAGCTCTGTTAATTAATCCTAAAGAGTAAGCCCCGCCTACAGGCGGGGCTTGGACTCAGCTGGGAGGAGCGTGGGTTGTATGCCGGCCGCTGGCCTTTGTATAACACTGGCGACCTTTGCGACAGAGTCACTTATGAGTACTATACTGCCTGGTATGAACCAGTCTGCCCTGTCTCAAAACGGGACGACTCTCTTGGCCCCTCTGCACGGGCATATATAAGAACAGAACCTCTGCAGGTGATCCAGTCAAGCATGACAGTAGGAGAGTGTAGAGACCTCACCTGTCCACACACAGGGCTCCGTGATTACCGGCTATGACAAGGAATACCAGCAGTAAACTGACCACAACATGAAAATATGGTAACTAATTCAATATACACAATATCTATGTATCTCTATATGTCTATCTGGTATCTGTATCTAATGTATCTATAGTTTCATAGGATAGTCTTACTGCATTGTGCATGTTTACAATGCCAGGTGAGAGAAAGGTGGCAGGGGCATTGAGGCATGACAGGTCAAGGTTGTACTGGTGTGTGTTGGGGGGAGGTATGTATGCAACTCTGTGTATCATATGTATCTATATATCATGTGTATTTCTGTATCTTTGCCTGTCTGTCTATCTTGTTATCTGGTTTATATCCCACCATTCCTCACAATGAAACAGCTAAACTTACAGGGAATCCATGTTCTCTTGTGGCTACCTTCCAGAGCCCACATGACCTGTTGCGAGTCCTGCATATAAATGAGCTGTAGACACCCTCCCACCTGTGTTATATACCTCCTGACTGACTCTGCTGCCGACCTGACATGTCATGACCGCCTCTACACAGACCCGTACTCTCACTGTGTGAGGGGCGGGTCTTTATTTTTAATGAATTTATCATCAAGACTCATTTCTGTACTTCATCTTTAACATATGAGAATGACCTTCATCCAAGTACCATGACTGAGGGAAACTGTTAGATCTGCAGACGTCCTATACATCCACATCCACTAGCAGCACTAGCTACAGCACAGAGCAGGCAGACAGCACAATTCAAGCATAATTATTAATCAGATTCATAATAATAATTTAGCAGCATTGCAAGCAGTCTTAAAACACTCTTGAAAAATTTAGACAACCGAGTAACAGTACATTATTAATTTAGAGAATAACCAAAAAGGAACGAATCACCTTCACCAAAAGAAGCATCTCGCAATGCAGCATACAGTAATGATCTACTGTAGGGCATCACACTGTAGTGATCTTTTCTGTAACTTATTATACTGTAATGAACTTCCTGTAATGTATCGTACTGTAGGATATACCTTCAAAATACCCATCGGTACATAGCAACAGTAGACCGTGTTTGCAAACCAGTAGCCACGCTGTGATACCAGGAGGCAGTATTACCAAAATTCAGATAATTGCTATTTTCTTACCAAAATAATGTGAACATTTTCATAATATTTCTACCCAGCATACGTAAAACTATATCATAGCTGATATCTGTACTACTGTACAACATCCTAAACAATTAGTATTACCATGGATGTTTCAGAAAATGGCACTCCCCAAACACACATTAAAAAGTGCCAGTATACTACAGGGGTGAAAAATGACAGGACAGCATTGTGTAAGGATCTCTCGCAACATATTGTGCTGTCAGAATTTCCTGTAATGTACTATGGTGTTAGAACCTCCTGTAAAGTATGACATTGTGAGTACCCTCTGTAATGTATGATATTGCAAGGACCTCCTGTAACGTATGACATAGCAAGAACCTTCTGTAATGTATGATATTGCAAGAACTCTCTGTAATGTATGATACTATAGGACACACCATGAAAATACGCGTCTGCACACAACAACAACAGATGAACCGTAGTCCCTTAGTACCAGAGATATTTTCAGGGTGAATGAATAATCCTAATAATTTAAAACAAAATAAAACAGAAGAACACCAAAATAGGTTAAGGCGCCGAAACGGCGGCCGCTTATGCGGGTACAAAGCACGGCTACCAGGGTACCCGGCAGACAATGAACAATACATCGAACGATGAACTGCAGAGGAATGGCAGTTAGAACCCGCAACCAAAGCAAGGCCGGATCACATACCAGCATAGATGCGCCTGTGATCTCTAATGAACCTGTCTGGGCAGTATACGGCAGTAAACCTAGTCTTACAGTGTGAATTGCAGGATATGCCTTCAAAATACGCATCTGCGCATAGTAACTGTAGATCGTGCATTTAAACCACAAGAACCGACCCTAAAGCCAGTCAGAACCCTTAAAACAAACCTATTAAGGTATTACAAAAAATATGTTAAAAGACCTGAAAATCATTCCAATATGTGAAAATTCCGTTTATATCACACTAAAGAAATATTAAATTGAGTTCCTGACACCTGAAGAAATCATTCAAACCTTTTAAATTGCCAACGGCAAAGTCAGGACAGAAAATCCAATAAACCCAATACCATTCCAATAGAATGGACATAAACGTAACCTTAAGGTTCTACCGGGCAATATAGCCTGAAAATCAAAACACATGCGATCTTTCTGAAGTTTACACAGAGTGATCCCGTAATAGTCTAGATTATATATCTAAAATAAAATTTGGGGGTCACCGTTTGAAATTTTGAGCTAAAAATCAAAACGATGGCAATTTTACAATAGAACAAAGAGAAATCCGAAAAAGTCAATTTTCACACAGTAAAAATCGCTCTAAAAATCTGAAATTTTTACAGAATATAGCTGACGTATCTTGCTACACATCCCAATCATAAAAATGATAGGTCATGACTAAAGAATTTGAAATAATCAAGAAAAACCGTATATCTGGCTTAGTTTTCATAGAAACGCCTAATCAGTTCAACAGGCAACAACAACCCAGCTCACTTGATCTAAAGCAAGGTACAAAGGTAATAATGATATGTATCATCAAAAGTATATCAATTTCAACCAAGGGTTTAGCATAATTAAGCCAGTAAACCATACCTACAATAACCATAGCGTCTTCTATATAACCGGAGATGTAACAGCTGGAGAGCAGGACATGTAACAGTCAGCTGACGCACTGTAGCCCACAGACCACTGCAAACTGCACTTCTATTATAGACCTTAAAACAACAGTCTGTGTGGGAGAGATAGTATTATACCCAAACAAACAAATAATATACCTGATTTACAGAAATATTTCATTTTCAAAACCAAAGAAAATAATAATAAAAATATACCCATAATACAGAACTGGTGCCGACCTTACCAGGCACATAGAAATTAAAAATGCCATTAGAACAGAATGAATACCCAAATGAGGCACATTAATTAAAAACAACATTATGTCAAATTAATAAGAATACCACATGAATTATTAAGCCACAATACTTATAAAACAGACCCTTGAGAGTCTATAATGAAGGAATTACAAAAACTAATAATATCAAAACCTTTCGTAGGTATCAAAACCTCATAATTCCAAAATCCAAACCATAAATAAAGGTCAAGGCCCTCAAACAGGCATTACAGAACCACCTACAGGATTTAATAAATTTTACTGTCATTGTCAAAAAGGCATAATTTCACCCATCCCTGAAGCACATCCGAAGTCCGGGGAAGGTCAGGGCGGCTTGTCGGGGATGAAGACGTGGAGGGCCGGCCACGGGCATCGGGTACGCGGCGGCCTTCCGCGGGTGTAGGCCGCGGTACCCGCCGACTGGTACAGCGAGCGGTGGACGTCGCAGCAGACCCCGCGGTCGTCGCGGAAACACGGTAGACATCGCGGGAGGGCCGCACTCGTCGACACGGGCGTCTCTGCTGTAGATACATCACGGTGGGGGTATTGCAGGCTCAGGTACGGGAGGCGGGTCTCTAGAGAGCAGGGAGAGCACACATCCACTCTGTTTTGACGCTCAACAGCCAGGGGCGACGAGAAGGGAGATGTGAAGCATAATTTTGATTTGCCCACTGCATGGAGGAGCCGTGCAGTAGATGCAGTAGCAGTAGAGTTGAGTGAGGGATAGAGCTCAAGAGTATTGTTCTTATCACTTTGAGAGCACATTCCCAAGCAGTAGCAGCACATTTTGAAGTCACACATCGTCATGTCAGGGAATAAAGTATCAGTTCGTTTACTGCCAAGGCCAGAAAATAAGGCATAGGAAGGCGAGGTATACGTGGTCCAGGTGCCTGACCAACTTGAGTCACCGAGCCTTGTCACTGAATAATGCTGAAACTTGACCGGGTGTCGAAAATTGATTTACGGCAGGATTAGGTGCTATACCGGTAAGTGCTGATTCGTCGTGCACCAAAGCCGTAAACCCACCTGCAGGGGTCTGGCCGGGTTTAGTTTGTCCCTGCAGACCGGATATCAGTTCTGAAGCCACTTAGAAGGACAGACTCGTGGCCAGTTGATTCCAACAACGTCTTAGTAGGTGTCGGGCCTAGCAAGCGGTCGCTAGAAACAGATGTATCTGGTGCCACACCCGAAGTGGCGCCGTGGATACGGCACCAGAGACAATAGAAAAGTCAGAACTGTTCATGGACACATTAGATGGTTGTGAAGTGTCCGAATAGGAACTAGGACTTTGGAGTCAAAGTAGAATCTGAAGGACAGACTGAAAGTTCAGAAGAAGAGTGTTTCTCATGGGCAACTGGAGAACCGTGGCCTTTGGTTAAACCAGCACCATGTGAAGACTGTGGTTGAGTGTTAATTACAGTCTGAGCACTCCTCAAAGTATGATCTGAGGAAGATACCTGAACATTCTCAGTCTAATGAGGCACTGGTAGTTGACCAGACATTGCCAGGAATCATAGTGGAATCGGTAGATAGTGAGTCACTTGTGAGTTATACTAATCAGAACCATAATGCCATGTGAAACCATACAACAATCAAAGACACTCAAACCATGTAGACACGTGTAATTACCTTATAAATGGGTTCTCCACCAGTGTTCTGGTGACCTAGGGGTTAATTAGTGATGTTAATTACTTTACTACATAAGAGGAGGAGAGTTGGTAACACGTCGGTGCATACACGCTTAGAAGTCCTGCGCGGGTGCGTAGTGACGTCTAGCGTGAGACTTTCCTAACTTAGTTGCCTTTAATTAAACCCTTGTGCCATCTAGTGGCCAGGTTGGGGAACCACTGAAACAACTAACGAGCTGATTACGGCACGTTGTGGCCATGAATCGAATTACGGATTTTCTTAGTTAAGTTATAAGGAGGGTGTCGACACCTAGCGGTGAACGTAGGTAAAAGGGCGTAGATTCGCCTCCTACAACTCGAAGGGATAGATCAACACATGTCCGTAACTCATTGACTAATTAGTTACGTCCATCCCTAATTCATAAACCATCTGATTATATGTAGTTCCGTGACAGAGATGGAAACTACGCCAAACTCCGTAAGTCACGTTATTTCCAAGTAATCATATATATTCTTAACTCCTTATATTAAGTTCAGCAACCAGATAATTATTACAACCGTACCATTAATTAATTATGTGATATTGTGGGGAAGGTAAGAGCAACTCCTAAGGCTAAGTGTGTGCGCAAGGCCACCAGACTCTCTACCCCTTGCGCACAACGAGGCCACCTAATGGGACCTTTAATTAAGGTGTATAAGATCTAATGTTGATATTAAGTAAGCTCTAATTACTATTAGTTTCGTGTCTTTACTATCATGGATGAGGACGAGATGAATGTGGTCGAAAATCACGAAATTGCAGCAAATAGACTATATTTCGAATATTTCAAAATGTCCTTTTTGGGGACTAGTTTAAATAGTTTTCATGCATCTAGGGCATTGTAGGGCAGAGTCTAGAACCATAAATATCACATAACTCCAATATTTAGACAAATTATGGCTAAAAACGTGAGGGCGTCACGTTACGACACCAGCATAAAATCGTGCATGAAATAAAATAAAAAAGTGGCAGAATAAAATGAGTTTCGCTGTTTTTAATGACTCACTTATATGCATCTTCCCACCATAAAAGGATAGGCCTATATGGCTTCCTTCATACTAAACTGAATTTGTGCTATTTTGGTGTAGTTTAGGCAGTCACGTTACGACACCCACTAAACTATCAATAGTTCCGGTTCCCTATGATATTAGTAATAGTTTTTTTAGGATATCAAGAGGCAGATATATAGCTACACAATGGCGAAAGAATTAAGTCTCTATCTTTATTAGAGAAAAAGTTATCAGCCCAAACGTATCTTTTCGTCACGTTACGACCCCGTCACGTTACGACCCCGTCACGTTACGACCCCGTCACGTTATGACCCGCAGTGGGTCACATAGGGTCAGGAAAAAGGTAGAAATAATTTTCCTGTGTTGGGTACATATATACCTATAGAATGGCAAAAAAATTAAATCGTTATCTTTATTAGGAAAAAAGTTATGAGGCTCTAAATATTTTTGCATCACGTTACGACCCCCGTCACGTTACGACCCCCGTCACGTTACGACCCCCCAGTGGGTATAAGGCCAGGGAGAGCAAAAGAATGATAGAAATACATTTTCTGTGGATCAAATCAATTTCCCCAGTGTCAGCCCATTCCCTGGTGGGGGTGTGGACACAGCCTATAAATATGAGCCAGTTTGGGGGTGGGGGGTGGGGGGGGGGGGGGGGTCGTAACGTGACGTTTTTATTTTTATATTAGCCCTGTGCTAAAGCTAATTATGCTAGTTAGCTATCCCAACTTTGCACATGAGTCCTCTAATATATAGAGATGATATTTGCAAAAGGAATTAATGATCCTCTCAGATTTGATTTTTTGGGTAGTTGGCGGACACTGTACGTTAGTGTCGTTAGTGTCGTAAGTGTCGTTAGTGTCGTTAGTGTCGTTAGTGTCGTGAGTGTCGTTAGTGTCGTGAGAGTCGTGAGAGTCGTGAGAGTCGTGAGAGTCGTGAGAGTCGTGAGAGTCGTGAGAGTCGTGAGAGTCGTGAGAGTCGTGAGAGTCGTGAGAGTCGTGAGAGTCGTGAGTCGTGAGAGTCGTGAGAGTCGTGAGAGTCGTGAGAGTCGTGAGAGTCGTGAGAGTCGTGAGAGTCGTGAGAGTCGTGAGAGTCGTGAGAGTCGTGAGAGTCGTGAGAGTCGTTAGAGTCGTGAGTGTCGTGAGTGGTTCATGGACGCCTTGAGCCCGGGACGATTCGAGCCCTGGACGCCTTGAGCCTTTCTGTGGACGCCTTGAGCCTACCCTGTGGACGCCTTGAGCCTACCCCATTTTGGTTTCCTTGAGCATCAATATGTAAAAAACTTTGAAAAGTGTACTTATACTGGTTTATAGTCATATATACTCTACCCTAACCCTTACCCAACCCTTTTCTAACCCTAACCCGCTATTAGGAACTAAAATGAGGTAGGCTCAAGGCGTCCACGGGGTAGGCTCAAGGCGTCCACGTTTTCGCGCTGACAGGAGGCTCAAACTGTAAAAGGCTCAAGGCGTCCAATTCCCGTCGTGAGTGTCGTGAGTGTCGTGAGTGTCGTGAGTGTCGTTAGAGTCGTTAGAGTCGTTAGAGTCGTTAGAGTCGTTAGAGTCGTTAGAGTCGTTAGAGTCGTTAGAGTCGTTAGAGTCGTTAGAGTCGTTAGAGTCGTTAGAGTCGTTAGAGTCGTTAGAGTCGTTAGAGTCGTTAGAGTCGTTAGAGTCGTTAGAGTCGTTAGAGTCGTTAGAGTCGTTAGAGTCGTTAGAGTCGTTAGAGTCGTTAGAGTCGTTAGAGTCGTTAGAGTCGTTAGAGTCGTTAGAGTCGTTAGAGTCGTTAGAGTCGTTAGAGTCGTTAGAGTCGTTAGAGTCGTTAGAGTCGTTAGAGTCGTTAGAGTCGTTAGAGTCGTTAGAGTCGTTAGAGTCGTTAGAGTCGTTAGAGTCGTTAGAGTCGTTAGAGTCGTTAGAGTCGTTAGAGTCGTTAGAGTCGTTAGAGTCGTTAGAGTCGTTAGAGTCGTTCTCTGACTACAAGTCAACTGCCCTAACCACTGGGCCATCACGATGAGCTATATGAGAGGCAAGAATAGACAGTATTAAATTCTTAGTGACTGGCAATGCTGCGGGGATGTTTTGCTCGACAAAATTATTGTATGAATCATTATTGAATGGGTCGTTGTAAGTGGTGTCTTTGTAAGCTGTAGATGACGACACTAAACCCCTCAATATTTCTTTTTTGCTGTTAAAAATGTGGGATAATATGGAATATGATAGTAGAAACTGCACTGTATCTAACTAAATATGAGGAGGCGGAATTGGATTTAAAATCATTTATCACATTTTAAAGATAATTAATTTTTATGGTTTGAAATTGAAAATGTCTTGTCTTTGCTCATTGGTGCGCATCAGAAGATATCAGTGTCACTTTGAATGGGAAATCATATGAAATAATCAATGTCACCATTCTGAAAATTATGAAATTTTCTGAATATCTGGAATATATATTGATAATGCTGCTCCGCAATTATGGTGAAATTTGATAATAGATAAAGGTTTCAAATTGATCATTTCATACTTTAAATTGGAACTAATTCTTTCATTAAATAGCATTATGAAATATCATATACTATGTTTTGTATCTACAGATAAATTTTCAATCATAAATATGCATTATTTCTAGAATCATAAAAGAAAAATGGTTGATTACGCTGGTTGCAACTAGAGCTATATCGGGGTGTATCAGGACCATGGTGCCTTTTTAACCCTTTTCTTCCTTCTAACATTGGAGATAATTTTAGAACCATGGTGTGCTATATGCATTCTTAACATCAATGCATTTTCTTTTAATCTAACTGCATTATTTGATTAACAACAATATTCAGCAGAAATTGGAGAGCTGTGAATCAACCTTCCTTATAAATCCAAGATGGCGGACACTGTACGTTAGTGTCGTTAGTGTCGTTAGTGTCGTTAGTGTCGTTAGTGTCGTTAGTGTCGTTAGTGTCGTTAGTGTCGTTAGTGTCGTTAGTGTCGTTAGAGTCGTTAGTGTCGTTAGAGTCGTGAGAGTCGTGAGAGTCGTGAGAGTCGTGAGAGTCGTGAGAGTCGTGAGAGTCGTGAGAGTCGTGAGAGTCGTGAGAGTCGTGAGAGTCGTGAGAGTCGTGAGAGTCGTGAGAGTCGTGAGAGTCGTGAGAGTCGTGAGAGTCGTGAGAGTCGTGAGAGTCGTGAGAGTCGTGAGAGTCGTGAGAGTCGTGAGAGTCGTGAGAGTCGTGAGAGTCGTGAGAGTCGTGAGAGTCGTGAGAGTCGTGAGAGTCGTGAGAGTCGTGAGAGTCGTGAGAGTCGTGAGAGTCGTGAGAGTCGTGAGAGTCGTGAGAGTCGTGAGAGTCGTGAGAGTCGTGAGAGTCGTGAGAGTCGTGAGAGTCGTGAGAGTCGTGAGAGTCGTGAGAGTCGTGAGAGTCGTGAGAGTCGTGAGAGTCGTGAGAGTCGTGAGAGTCGTGAGAGTCGTGAGAGTCGTGAGAGTCGTGAGAGTCGTGAGAGTCGTGAGAGTCGTGAGAGTCGTGAGAGTCGTGAGAGTCGTGAGAGTCGTGAGAGTCGTGAGAGTCGTGAGAGTCGTGAGAGTCGTGAGAGTCGTGAGAGTCGTGAGAGTCGTGAGAGTCGTGAGAGTCGTGAGAGTCGTGAGAGTCGTGAGAGTCGTGAGAGTCGTGAGAGTCGTGAGAGTCGTGAGAGTCGTGAGAGTCGTGAGAGTCGTGAGAGTCGTGAGAGTCGTGAGAGTCGTGAGAGTCGTGAGAGTCGTGAGAGTCGTGAGAGTCGTGAGAGTCGTGAGAGTCGTGAGAGTCGTGAGAGTCGTGAGAGTCGTGAGAGTCGTGAGAGTCGTGAGAGTCGTGAGAGTCGTTAGTGTCGTTAGTGTCGTTAGTGTCGTTAGTGTCGTTAGTGTCGTTAGAGTCGTTAGAGTCGTTAGAGTCGTAGTAGTCGTGAGTGTCGTGAGTGTCGTGAGTGTCGTGAGTGTCTCGAGTGTCTCGAGAGTCGTGAGGGTCGTGAGGGTCGTGAGGGTCGTGAGGGTCGTGAGGGTCGTGAGGGTCGTGAGGGTCGTGAGGGTCGTGAGGGTCGTGAGGGTCGTGAGGGTCGTGAGGGTCGTGAGGGTCGTGAGGGTCGTGAGGGTCGTAAGGGTCGTGAGGGTCGTGAGGGTCGTGAGGGTCGTGAGGGTCGTGAGGGTCGTGAGGGTCGTGAGGGTCGTGAGGGTCGTGAGGGTCGTGAGAGTCGTGAGAGTCGTGAGAGTCGTGAGAGTCGTGAGAGTCGTGAGAGTCGTTAGTGTCGTTAGTGTCGTTAGTGTCGTTAGTGTCGTTAGTGTCGTTAGTGTCGTTAGTGTCGTAAGTGTCGTAAGTGTCGTAAGTGTCGTTAGTGTCGTTAGTGTCGTTAGTGTCGTTAGTGTCGTTAGTGTCGTTAGTGTCGTTAGTGTCGTTAGTGTCGTTAGTGTCGTTAGAGTCGTTAGAGTCGTTAGAGTCGTTAGAGTCGTTAGAGTCGTTAGAGTCGTGAGTCGTGAGTCGTGAGTCGTGAGTCGTTAGAGTCGTTAGAGTCGTTAGAGTCGTTAGAGTCGTTAGAGTCGTTAGAGTCGTTAGAGTCGTTAGAGTCGTTAGAGTCGTTAGAGTCGTTAGAGTCGTTAGAGTCGTTAGAGTCGTTAGAGTCGTTAGAGTCGTTAGAGTCGTTAGAGTCGTTAGAGTCGTTAGAGTCGTTAGAGTCGTTAGAGTCGTTAGAGTCGTTAGAGTCGTTAGAGTCGTTAGAGTCGTTAGAGTCGTTAGAGTCGTTAGAGTCGTTAGAGTCGTTAGAGTCGTTAGAGTCGTTAGAGTCGTTAGAGTCGTTAGAGTCGTTAGAGTCGTTAGAGTCGTTAGAGTCGTTAGAGTCGTTAGAGTCGTTAGAGTCGTTAGAGTCGTTAGAGTCGTTAGAGTCGTTAGAGTCGTTAGAGTCGTTAGAGTCGTTAGAGTCGTTAGAGTCGTTAGAGTCGTTAGAGTCGTTAGAGTCGTTAGAGTCGTTAGAGTCGTTAGAGTCGTTAGAGTCGTTAGAGTCGTTAGAGTCGTTAGAGTCGTTAGAGTCGTTAGAGTCGTTAGAGTCGTTAGAGTCGTTAGAGTCGTTAGAGTCGTTCTCTGACTACAAGTCAACTGCCCTAACCACTGGGCCATCACGATGAGCTATATGAGAGGCAAGAATAGACAGTATTAAATTCTTAGTGACTGGCAATGCTGCGGGGATGTTTTGCTCGACAAAATTATTGTATGAATCATTATTGAATGGGTCGTTGTAAGTGGTGTCTTTGTAAGCTGTAGATGACGACACTAAACCCCTCAATATTTCTTTTTTGCTGTTAAAAATGTGGGATAATATGGAATATGATAGTAGAAACTGCACTGTATCTAACTAAATATGAGGAGGCGGAATTGGATTTAATATCATTTATCACATTTTAAAGATAATTAATTTTTATGGTTTGAAATTGAAAATGTCTTGTCTTTGCTCATTGGTGCGCATCAGAAGATATCAGTGTCACTTTGAATGGGAAATCATATGAAATAATCAATGTCACCATTCTGAAAATTATGAAATTTTCTGAATATCTGGAATATATATTGATAATGCTGCTCCGCAATTATGGTGAAATTTGATAATAGATAAAGGTTTCAAATTGATCATTTCATACTTTAAATTGGAACTAATTCTTTCATTAAATAGCATTATGAAATATCATATACTATGTTTTGTATCTACAGATAAATTTTCAATCATAAATATGCATTATTTCTAGAATCATAAAAGAAAAATGGTTGATTACGCTGGTTGCAACTAGAGCTATATCGGGGTGTATCAGGACCATGGTGCCTTTTTAACCCTTTTCTTCCTTCTAACATTGGAGATAATTTTAGAACCATGGTGTGCTATATGCATTCTTAACATCAATGCATTTTCTTTTAATCTAACTGCATTATTTGATTAACAACAATATTCAGCAGAAATTGGAGAGCTGTGAATCAACCTTCCTTATAAATCCAAGATGGCGGACACTGTACGTTAGTGTCGTTAGTGTCGTTAGTGTCGTTAGTGTCGTTAGTGTCGTTAGTGTCGTTAGTGTCGTTAGTGTCGTTAGTGTCGTTAGTGTCGTTAGAGTCGTTAGAGTCGTTAGAGTCGTTAGAGTCGTTAGAGTCGTTAGAGTCGTTAGAGTCGTTAGAGTCGTTAGAGTCGTTAGAGTCGTTAGAGTCGTTAGAGTCGTGAGAGTCGTGAGAGTCGTGAGAGTCGTGAGAGTCGTGAGAGTCGTGAGAGTCGTGAGAGTCGTGAGAGTCGTGAGAGTCGTGAGAGTCGTTAGAGTCGTGAGAGTCGTTAGAGTCGTTAGAGTCGTTAGAGTCGTTAGAGTCGTTAGAGTCGTTAGAGTCGTTAGAGTCGTTAGAGTCGTTAGAGTCGTTAGAGTCGTTAGAGTCGTTAGAGTCGTTAGAGTCGTTAGAGTCGTTAGAGTCGTTAGAGTCGTTAGAGTCGTTAGAGTCGTTAGAGTCGTTAGAGTCGTTAGAGTCGTTAGAGTCGTTAGAGTCGTTAGAGTCGTTAGAGTCGTTAGAGTCGTTAGAGTCGTTAGAGTCGTTAGAGTCGTTAGAGTCGTTAGAGTCGTTAGAGTCGTTAGAGTCGTTAGAGTCGTTAGAGTCGTTAGAGTCGTTAGAGTCGTTAGAGTCGTTAGAGTCGTTAGAGTCGTTAGAGTCGTTAGAGTCGTTAGAGTCGTTAGAGTCGTTAGAGTCGTTAGAGTCGTTAGAGTCGTTAGAGTCGTTAGAGTCGTTCTCTGACTACAAGTCAACTGCCCTAACCACTGGGCCATCACGATGAGCTATATGAGAGGCAAGAATAGACAGTATTAAATTCTTAGTGACTGGCAATGCTGCGGGGATGTTTTGCTCGACAAAATTATTGTATGAATCATTATTGAATGGGTCGTTGTAAGTGGTGTCTTTGTAATCTGTAGATGACGACACTAAACCCCTCAATATTTCTTTTTTGCTGTTAAAAATGTGGGATAATATGGAATATGATAGTAGAAACTGCACTGTATCTAACTAAATATGAGGAGGCGGAATTGGATTTAAAATCATTTATCACATTTTAAAGATAATTAATTTTTATGGTTTGAAATTGAAAATGTCTTGTCTTTGCTCATTGGTGCGCATCAGAAGATATCAGTGTCACTTTGAATGGGAAATCATATGAAATAATCAATGTCACCATTCTGAAAATTATGAAATTTTCTGAATATCTGGAATATATATTGATAATGCTGCTCCGCAATTATGGTGAAATTTGATAATAGATAAAGGTTTCAAATTGATCATTTCATACTTTAAATTGGAACTAATTCTTTCATTAAATAGCATTATGAAATATCATATACTATGTTTTGTATCTACAGATAAATTTTCAATCATAAATATGCATTATTTCTAGAATCATAAAAGAAAAATGGTTGATTACGCTGGTTGCAACTAGAGCTATATCGGGGTGTATCAGGACCATGGTGCCTTTTTAACCCTTTTCTTCCTTCTAACATTGGAGATAATTTTAGAACCATGGTGTGCTATATGCATTCTTAACATCAATGCATTTTCTTTTAATCTAACTGCATTATTTGATTAACAACAATATTCAGCAGAAATTGGAGAGCTGTGAATCAACCTTCCTTATAAATCCAAGATGGCGGACACTGTACGTTAGTGTCGTTAGTGTCGTTAGTGTCGTTAGTGTCGTTAGTGTCGTTAGTGTCGTTAGTGTCGTTAGTGTCGTTAGTGTCGTTAGTGTCGTTAGAGTCGTTAGTGTCGTTAGAGTCGTGAGAGTCGTGAGAGTCGTGAGAGTCGTGAGAGTCGTGAGAGTCGTGAGAGTCGTGAGAGTCGTGAGAGTCGTGAGAGTCGTGAGAGTCGTGAGAGTCGTGAGAGTCGTGAGAGTCGTGAGAGTCGTGAGAGTCGTGAGAGTCGTGAGAGTCGTGAGAGTCGTGAGAGTCGTGAGAGTCGTGAGAGTCGTGAGAGTCGTGAGAGTCGTGAGAGTCGTGAGAGTCGTGAGAGTCGTGAGAGTCGTGAGAGTCGTGAGAGTCGTGAGAGTCGTGAGAGTCGTGAGAGTCGTGAGAGTCGTGAGAGTCGTTAGTGTCGTTAGTGTCGTTAGTGTCGTTAGTGTCGTTAGTGTCGTTAGAGTCGTTAGAGTCGTTAGAGTCGTAGTAGTCGTGAGTGTCGTGAGTGTCGTGAGTGTCGTGAGTGTCGTGAGTGTCGTGAGTGTCGTGAGAGTCGTGAGGGTCGTGAGGGTCGTGAGGGTCGTGAGGGTCGTGAGGGTCGTGAGGGTCGTGAGGGTCGTGAGGGTCGTGAGGGTCGTGAGGGTCGTGAGGGTGGTGAGGGTCGTGAGGGTCGTGAGGGTCGTGAGGGTCGTGAGGGTCGTGAGGGTCGTGAGGGTCGTGAGGGTCGTGAGGGTCGTGAGGGTCGTGAGGGTCGTGAGGGTCGTGAGGGTCGTGAGGGTCGTGAGAGTCGTGAGAGTCGTGAGAGTCGTGAGAGTCGTGAGAGTCGTGAGAGTCGTGAGAGTCGTTAGTGTCGTTAGTGTCGTTAGTGTCGTTAGTGTCGTTAGTGTCGTTAGTGTCGTTAGTGTCGTAAGTGTCGTAAGTGTCGTTAGTGTCGTTAGTGTCGTTAGTGTCGTTAGTGTCGTTAGTGTCGTTAGTGTCGTTAGTGTCGTTAGTGTCGTTAGTGTCGTTAGTGTCGTTAGTGTCGTTAGTGTCGTTAGTGTCGTTAGAGTCGTTAGAGTCGTTAGAGTCGTTAGAGTCGTTAGAGTCGTTAGAGTCGTTTGAGTCGTGAGTCGTGAGTCGTGAGTCGTGAGTCGTTAGAGTCGTTAGAGTCGTTAGAGTCGTTAGAGTCGTTAGAGTCGTTAGAGTCGTTAGAGTCGTTAGAGTCGTTAGAGTCGTTAGAGTCGTTAGTCGTTAGAGTCGTTAGAGTCGTTAGAGTCGTTAGAGTCGTTAGAGTCGTTAGAGTCGTTAGAGTCGTTAGAGTCGTTAGAGTCGTTAGAGTCGTTAGAGTCGTTAGAGTCGTTAGAGTCGTTAGAGTCGTTAGAGTCGTTAGAGTCGTTAGAGTCGTTAGAGTCGTTAGAGTCGTTAGAGTCGTTAGAGTCGTTAGAGTCGTTAGAGTCGTTAGAGTCGTTAGAGTCGTTAGAGTCGTTAGAGTCGTTAGAGTCGTTAGAGTCGTTAGAGTCGTTAGAGTCGTTAGAGTCGTTAGAGTCGTTAGAGTCGTTAGAGTCGTTAGAGTCGTTAGAGTCGTTAGAGTCGTTAGAGTCGTTAGAGTCGTTAGAGTCGTTAGAGTCGTTAGAGTCGTTAGAGTCGTTAGAGTCGTTAGAGTCGTTAGAGTCGTTAGAGTCGTTAGAGTCGTTAGAGTCGTTAGAGTCGTTAGAGTCGTTAGAGTCGTTAGAGTCGTTAGAGTCGTTAGAGTCGTTAGAGTCGTTAGAGTCGTTAGAGTCGTTAGAGTCGTTAGAGTCGTTAGAGTCGTTAGAGTCGTTAGAGTCGTTAGAGTCGTTAGAGTCGTTAGAGTCGTTAGAGTCGTTAGAGTCGTTAGAGTCGTTAGAGTCGTTAGAGTCGTTAGAGTCGTTAGAGTCGTTAGAGTCGTTAGAGTCGTTAGAGTCGTTAGAGTCGTTAGAGTCGTTAGAGTCGTTAGAGTCGTTAGAGTCGTTAGAGTCGTTAGAGTCGTTAGAGTCGTTAGAGTCGTTAGAGTCGTTAGAGTCGTTAGAGTCGTTAGAGTCGTTAGAGTCGTTCTCTGACTACAAGTCAACTGCCCTAACCACTGGGCCATCACGATGAGCTATATGAGAGGCAAGAATAGACAGTATTAAATTCTTAGTGACTGGCAATGCTGCGGGGATGTTTTGCTCGACAAAATTATTGTATGAATCATTATTGAATGGGTCGTTGTAAGTGGTGTCTTTGTAAGCTGTAGATGACGACACTAAACCCCTCAATATTTCTTTTTTGCTGTTAAAAATGTGGGATAATATGGAATATGATAGTAGAAACTGCACTGTATCTAACTAAATATGAGGAGGCGGAATTGGATTTAAAATCATTTATCACATTTTAAAGATAATTAATTTTTATGGTTTGAAATTGAAAATGTCTTGTCTTTGCTTATTGGTGCGCATCAGAAGATATCAGTGTCACTTTGAATGGGAAATCATATGAAATAATCAATGTCACCATTCTGAAAATTATGAAATTTTCTGAATATCTGGAATATATATTGATAATGCTGCTCCGCAATTATGGTGAAATTTGATAATAGATAAAGGTTTCAAATTGATCATTTCATACTTTAAATTGGAACTAATTCTTTCATTAAATAGCATTATGAAATATCATATACTATGTTTTGTATCTACAGATAAATTTTCAATCATAAATATGCATTATTTCTAGAATCATAAAAGAAAAATGGTTGATTACGCTGGTTGCAACTAGAGCTATATCGGGGTGTATCAGGACCATGGTGCCTTTTTAACCCTTTTCTTCCTTCTAACATTGGAGATAATTTTAGAACCATGGTGTGCTATATGCATTCTTAACATCAATGCATTTTCTTTTAATCTAACTGCATTATTTGATTAACAACAATATTCAGCAGAAATTGGAGAGCTGTGAATCAACCTTCCTTATAAATCCAAGATGGCGGACACTGTACGTTAGTGTCGTTAGTGTCGTTAGTGTCGTTAGTGTCGTTAGTGTCGTTAGTGTCGTTAGTGTCGTTAGTGTCGTTAGAGTCGTTAGAGTCGTTAGAGTCGTTAGAGTCGTTAGAGTCGTTAGAGTCGTTAGAGTCGTTAGAGTCGTTAGAGTCGTTAGAGTCGTTAGAGTCGTTAGAGTCGTTAGAGTCGTTAGAGTCGTTAGAGTCGTTAGAGTCGTTAGAGTCGTTAGAGTCGTTAGAGTCGTTAGAGTCGTTAGAGTCGTTAGAGTCGTTAGAGTCGTTAGAGTCGTTAGAGTCGTTAGAGTCGTTAGAGTCGTTAGAGTCGTTAGAGTCGTTAGAGTCGTTAGAGTCGTTAGAGTCGTTAGAGTCGTTAGAGTCGTTAGAGTCGTTAGAGTCGTTAGAGTCGTTAGAGTCGTTAGAGTCGTTAGAGTCGTTAGAGTCGTTAGAGTCGTTAGAGTCGTTAGAGTCGTTAGAGTCGTTAGAGTCGTTAGAGTCGTTAGAGTCGTTAGAGTCGTTAGAGTCGTTCTCTGACTACAAGTCAACTGCCCTAACCACTGGGCCATCACGATGAGCTATATGAGAGGCAAGAATAGACAGTATTAAATTCTTAGTGACTGGCAATGCTGCGGGGATGTTTTGCTCGACAAAATTATTGTATGAATCATTATTGAATGGGTCGTTGTAAGTGGTGTCTTTGTAAGCTGTAGATGACGACACTAAACCCCTCAATATTTCTTTTTTGCTGTTAAAAATGTGGGATAATATGGAATATGATAGTAGAAACTGCACTGTATCTAACTAAATATGAGGAGGCGGAATTGGATTTAAAATCATTTATCACATTTTAAAGATAATTAATTTTTATGGTTTGAAATTGAAAATGTCTTGTCTTTGCTCATTGGTGCGCATCAGAAGATATCAGTGTCACTTTGAATGGGAAATCATATGAAATAATCAATGTCACCATTCTGAAAATTATGAAATTTTCTGAATATCTGGAATATATATTGATAATGCTGCTCCGCAATTATGGTGAAATTTGATAATAGATAAAGGTTTCAAATTGATCATTTCATACTTTAAATTGGAACTAATTCTTTCATTAAATAGCATTATGAAATATCATATACTATGTTTTGTATCTACAGATAAATTTTCAATCATAAATATGCATTATTTCTAGAATCATAAAAGAAAAATGGTTGATTACGCTGGTTGCAACTAGAGCTATATCGGGGTGTATCAGGACCATGGTGCCTTTTTAACCCTTTTCTTCCTTCTAACATTGGAGATAATTTTAGAACCATGGTGTGCTATATGCATTCTTAACATCAATGCATTTTCTTTTAATCTAACTGCATTATTTGATTAACAACAATATTCAGCAGAAATTGGAGAGCTGTGAATCAACCTTCCTTATAAATCCAAGATGGCGGACACTGTACGTTAGTGTCGTTAGTGTCGTTAGTGTCGTTAGTGTCGTTAGTGTCGTTAGTGTCGTTAGTGTCGTTAGAGTCGTTAGTGTCGTTAGAGTCGTGAGAGTCGTGAGAGTCGTGAGAGTCGTGAGAGTCGTGAGAGTCGTGAGAGTCGTGAGAGTCGTGAGAGTCGTGAGAGTCGTGAGAGTCGTGAGAGTCGTGAGAGTCGTGAGAGTCGTGAGAGTCGTGAGAGTCGTGAGAGTCGTGAGAGTCGTGAGAGTCGTGAGAGTCGTGAGAGTCGTGAGAGTCGTGAGAGTCGTGAGAGTCGTGAGAGTCGTGAGAGTCGTGAGAGTCGTGAGAGTCGTGAGAGTCGTGAGAGTCGTGAGAGTCGTGAGAGTCGTGAGAGTCGTGAGAGTCGTTAGAGTCGTTAGAGTCGTGAGAGTCGTGAGAGTCGTGAGAGTCGTGAGAGTCGTGAGAGTCGTGAGAGTCGTGAGAGTCGTGAGAGTCGTGAGAGTCGTGAGAGTCGTGAGAGTCGTGAGAGTCGTGAGAGTCGTGAGAGTCGTGAGAGTCGTGAGAGTCGTGAGAGTCGTGAGAGTCGTGAGAGTCGTGAGAGTCGTGAGAGTCGTGAGAGTCGTGAGAGTCGTGAGAGTCGTGAGAGTCGTGAGAGTCGTGAGAGTCGTGAGAGTCGTGAGAGTCGTGAGAGTCGTGAGAGTCGTGAGAGTCGTGAGAGTCGTGAGAGTCGTGAGAGTCGTGAGAGTCGTGAGAGTCGTGAGAGTCGTGAGAGTCGTGAGAGTCGTGAGAGTCGTGAGAGTCGTGAGAGTCGTGAGAGTCGTGAGAGTCGTGAGAGTCGTGAGAGTCGTGAGAGTCGTGAGAGTCGTGAGAGTCGTGAGAGTCGTGAGAGTCGTGAGAGTCGTGAGAGTCGTGAGAGTCGTGAGAGTCGTGAGAGTCGTGAGTGTCGTTAGTGTCGTTAGTGTCGTTAGTGTCGTTAGTGTCGT
This sequence comes from Alentia gelatinosa, assembly GCA_950022655.1. Classification (NCBI taxonomy): domain Eukaryota; kingdom Metazoa; phylum Annelida; class Polychaeta; order Phyllodocida; family Polynoidae; genus Alentia; species Alentia gelatinosa. Next base: position 20,840,489 of record OX465584.1, on the reverse strand, counting down.
TAGTGTCGTTAGAGTCGTTAGAGTCGTTAGAGTCGTAGTAGTCGTGAGTGTCGTGAGTGTCGTGAGTGTCGTGAGTGTCTCGAGTGTCTCGAGTGTCTCGAGTGTCTCGAGTGTCGTGAGGGTCGTGAGGGTCGTGAGGGTCGTGAGGGTCGTGAGGGTCGTGAGGGTCGTGAGGGTCGTGAGGGTCGTGAGGGTCGTGAGGGTCGTGAGGGTCGTGAGGGTCGTGAGGGTCGTGAGGGTCGTGAGGGTCGTGAGGGTCGTGAGGGTCGTGAGGGTCGTGAGGGTCGTGAGGGTCGTGAGGGTCGTGAGGGTCGTGAGGGTCGTGAGGGTCGTGAGGGTCGTGAGGGTCGTGAGAGTCGTGAGAGTCGTGAGAGTCGTGAGAGTCGTGAGAGTCGTTAGTGTCGTTAGTGTCGTTAGTGTCGTTAGTGTCGTTAGTGTCGTTAGTGTCGTTAGTGTCGTTAGTGTCGTTAGAGTCGTTAGTGTCGTTAGAGTATTGAGAGTCGTTAGTGTCGTTAGTGTCGTTAGTGTCGTTAGTGTCGTTAGAGTCGTTAGAGTCGTTAGAGTCGTTAGTGTCGTTAGTGTCGTTAGTGTCGTTAGTGTCGTTAGTGTCGTTAGTGTCGTTAGTGTCGTTAGAGTCGTTAGAGTCGTAGTAGTCGTGAGTGTCGTGAGTGTCGTGAGAGTCGTGAGGGTCGTGAGAGTCGTGAGAGTCGTGAGGGTCGTGAGGGTCGTGAGGGTCGTGAGGGTCGTGAGGGTCGTGAGGGTCGTGAGGGTCGTGAGGGTCGTGAGGGTCGTGAGGGTCGTGAGGGTCGTGAGGGTCGTGAGGGTCGTGAGGGTCGTGAGAGTCGTGAGAGTCGTGAGAGTCGTGAGAGTCGTGAGAGTCGTGAGTGTCGTGAGTGTCGTGAGTGTCGTGAGTGTCGTTAGTGTCGTTAGAGTCGTTAGAGTCGTTAGAGTCGTTAGAGTCGTTAGAGTCGTTAGAGTCGTTAGAGTCGTTAGAGTCGTTAGAGTCGTTAGAGTCGTTAGAGTCGTTAGAGTCGTTAGAGTCGTTAGAGTCGTTAGAGTCGTTAGAGTCGTTAGAGTCGTTAGAGTCGTTAGAGTCGTTAGAGTCGTTAGAGTCGTTAGAGTCGTTAGAGTCGTTAGAGTCGTTAGAGTCGTTAGAGTCGTTAGAGTCGTTAGAGTCGTTAGAGTCGTTAGAGTCGTTAGAGTCGTTAGAGTCGTTAGAGTCGTTAGAGTCGTTAGAGTCGTTAGAGTCGTTAGAGTCGTTAGAGTCGTTAGAGTCGTTAGAGTCGTTAGAGTCGTTAGAGTCGTTAGAGTCGTTAGAGTCGTTAGAGTCGTTAGAGTCGTTAGAGTCGTTAGAGTCGTTAGAGTCGTTAGAGTCGTTAGAGTCGTTAGAGTCGTTAGAGTCGTTAGAGTCGTTAGAGTCGTTAGAGTCGTTAGAGTCGTTAGAGTCGTTAGAGTCGTTAGAGTCGTTAGAGTCGTTAGAGTCGTTAGAGTCGTTCTCTGACTACAAGTCAACTGCCCTAACCACTGGGCCATCACGATGAGCTATATGAGAGGCAAGAATAGACAGTATTAAATTCTTAGTGACTGGCAATGCTGCGGGGATGTTTTGCTCGACAAAATTATTGTATGAATCATTATTGAATGGGTCGTTGTAAGTGGTGTCTTTGTAAGCTGTAGATGACGACACTAAACCCCTCAATATTTCTTTTTTGCTGTTAAAAATGTGGGATAATATGGAATATGATAGTAGAAACTGCACTGTATCTAACTAAATATGAGGAGGCGGAATTGGATTTAAAATCATTTATCACATTTTAAAGATAATTAATTTTTATGGTTTGAAATTGAAAATGTCTTGTCTTTGCTCATTGGTGCGCATCAGAAGATATCAGTGTCACTTTGAATGGGAAATCATATGAAATAATCAATGTCACCATTCTGAAAATTATGAAATTTTCTGAATATCTGGAATATATATTGATAATGCTGCTCCGCAATTATGGTGAAATTTGATAATAGATAAAGGTTTCAAATTGATCATTTCATACTTTAAATTGGAACTAATTCTTTCATTAAATAGCATTATGAAATATCATATACTATGTTTTGTATCTACAGATAAATTTTCAATCATAAATATGCATTATTTCTAGAATCATAAAAGAAAAATGGTTGATTACGCTGGTTGCAACTAGAGCTATATCGGGGTGTATCAGGACCATGGTGCCTTTTTAACCCTTTTCTTCCTTCTAACATTGGAGATAATTTTAGAACCATGGTGTGCTATATGCATTCTTAACATCAATGCATTTTCTTTTAATCTAACTGCATTATTTGATTAACAACAATATTCAGCAGAAATTGGAGAGCTGTGAATCAACCTTCCTTATAAATCCAAGATGGCGGACACTGTACGTTAGTGTCGTTAGTGTCGTTAGTGTCGTTAGTGTCGTTAGTGTCGTTAGTGTCGTTAGTGTCGTTAGTGTCGTTAGTGTCGTTAGTGTCGTTAGTGTCGTTAGTGTCGTTAGAGTCGTTAGTGTCGTGAGAGTCGTGAGAGTCGTGAGAGTCGTGAGAGTCGTGAGAGTCGTGAGAGTCGTGAGAGTCGTGAGAGTCGTGAGAGTCGTGAGAGTCGTGAGAGTCGTTAGAGTCGTTAGAGTCGTTAGAGTCGTTAGAGTCGTTAGAGTCGTTAGAGTCGTTAGAGTCGTTAGAGTCGTTAGAGTCGTTAGAGTCGTTAGAGTCGTTAGAGTCGTTAGAGTCGTTAGAGTCGTTAGAGTCGTTAGAGTCGTTAGAGTCGTTAGAGTCGTTAGAGTCGTTAGAGTCGTTAGAGTCGTTAGAGTCGTTAGAGTCGTTAGAGTCGTTAGAGTCGTTAGAGTCGTTAGAGTCGTTAGAGTCGTTAGAGTCGTTAGAGTCGTTAGAGTCGTTAGAGTCGTTAGAGTCGTTAGAGTCGTTAGAGTCGTTAGAGTCGTTAGAGTCGTTAGAGTCGTTAGAGTCGTTAGAGTCGTTAGAGTCGTTAGAGTCGTTAGAGTCGTTAGAGTCGTTAGAGTCGTTAGAGTCGTTAGAGTCGTTAGAGTCGTTAGAGTCGTTAGAGTCGTTAGAGTCGTTAGAGTCGTTAGAGTCGTTAGAGTCGTTAGAGTCGTTAGAGTCGTTAGAGTCGTTAGAGTCGTTAGAGTCGTTAGAGTCGTTAGAGTCGTTAGAGTCGTTAGAGTCGTTAGAGTCGTTCTCTGACTACAAGTCAACTGCCCTAACCACTGGGCCACCACGATGAGCTATATGAGAGGCAAGAATAGACAGTATTAAATTCTTAGTGACTGGCAATGCTGCGGGGATGTTTTGCTCGACAAAATTATTGTATGAATCATTATTGAATGGGTCGTTGTAAGTGGTGTCTTTGTAAGCTGTAGATGACGACACTAAATCCCTCAATTTTTTTTTTGCTGTTAAAAATGTGGGATAATATGGAATATGATAGTAGAAACTTCACTGTATCTAACTAAATATGAGGAGGCGGAATTGGCTTTAAAATCATTTATCACATTTTAAAGATAATTAATTTTTATGGTCTGAAATTGAAAATGTCCTGTCTTTGCTCATCGGTGCGCATCAGAAGATATCAGTGTCACTTTGAATGGGAAATCATATGAAATAATCAATGTCACCATTCTGAAAATTATGAAATTTTCTGAATATCTGGAATATATAATGATAATGCTGCTCCGCAATTATGGTGAAATTTGATAATAGATAAAGGTTTCAAATTGATCATTTCATACTTTAAATTGGAACTAATTTTTTCATTAAATAGCATTATGAAATATCATATACTATGTTTTGTATCTACAGATAAATTTTCAATCATAAATATGCATTATTTCTGGAATCATAAAAGAAAAATGGTTGATTACGCTGGTTGCAACTAGAGCTATATCGGGGTGTATCAGGACCATGGTGCCTTTTTAACCCTTTCCTTCCTTCTAACATTGGAGATAATTTTAGAACCATGGTGTGCTATATGCATTCTTAACATCAATGCATTTTCTTTTAATCTAACTGCATTATTTGATTAACAACAATATTCAGCAGAAATTGGAGAGCTGTGAATCAACCTTCCTTATAAATCCAAGATGGCAGACACTGTACTGCTCCAGTAGTAGTAGCAGTGCTTAATAACAAAGCTTTTATAAAAAAGATAAATGGCGGTCTAATTTGGGTAAACAAAACAAATAATCGCCGAAATCAATGGATTTTCACTATAAAATAGCAGAAAGTTCTGATCTGCTTTGATGGAAATAGCAGGGTGTGGCTGACCCGCCCTCCAGCGAATAAACGGGGAACTCATCTATTGTATGAAATGTGGCCAGCGTCCACCAGACGGTGTGACAGCCGAAAACGACCATGTAGATAGAAACCTAGTGACACATTCCAACAATCAGTTATCAAGGGAAAGACATAGTAGCTGCCGGTCTTCTCACGCACTATTTGGTGCCATGTGGACTCCTTTTTCATGTGCTACTTAGTAGAATACAGCTTCCCGTATTCTACTCAGTAGCTCTTTAGTATGGAGATTTCGTATTAAGGCGGTACTCCACTGAGCCGATTATTGTTCTCATTCTCCACCCATTCTCCACCCATTCTTCGCCTGAGTTGTTCTGACCCTAAATGGTGGGGCTGCTTCACTAGCGCTCCACTGTTGTTTTTCGTCAATCTTCCCTCGACCAGCATTGGGTCAGACCACCTGCTCCACTGGGCTACATTAACACGATCCCAACAATCAGGAGCCGGCATCAAAACACATGTGAAATGATTTTCTTTGCGTTGTTTATAATCATAATATTATTTTGAAATTTTCGGTATGAATCTTTAGTTTGTATATTTGTGTTTTTATTTACGTATTTCCGTTTTAAGTGGAACAGAATTTATTCAAAGTATGGTGGTTCATCGGTGGTGGACCAGCACAGTATTTGGAAATACGTAAATAAAAACACAAAAAGAAAATCATTTCAAAAGAATTTTAAATATTGCGGTACCCGGGGCCGTTTCAATAAGGTAAAAATGTTTCACGAAAAAGCCCTAATCTGTTTGCTTAACATGCTGGTAAATAATTTTTGATTGTATGCTATTGCTTCCACTCTCCGCACCCTGTGTAGTTATGTTGTTTTTCTTCACCATGCCTTGTCTTCCTGCATTTGTTATGTATGTATTGTATGTATAACTCCAACGAAGCGTACCTTTTAACCAGAACACAAAGTATCTAACAGTCTGATCTGTGCTGCCATCTAGTGTGCAATAATGCTACTCACCAACCTTATTCCTATATCGGTGCAAGTGCAGCGTAAATTAGTGTTTTAGCAGCTTATTGTATATTCTACATTGAAAACTCATTGTATGTGTATTTGTATTGTTTTGGGGGATTACTTTGATCATAACATACCCTGGGTAAAACAGAAGAAGAACGCCCGAAAAGACACTATACTATTTCAAATGATGAAATCAGTGAATATCCAAACAACTCACCCACTTTACTCTTATTGACCTATCGTCGATTAAATACCCTGAGATGTTTATCAAATCATCTAAAAGACGGACCATACAAGTGCTACAAGCATAAACAACAAACGTTTCGAACCACGCATGTTTCAGGGCCCATGGAAGATCTGGAATAAAATCTATCAAAAGAAAAAAAGGAAATCATCTCGGGACATTTATTCTAACTCGTGATATTACTGATGATTAATCATTATCAATAAGGAATTCTTAAGAAAGTAACTTGCCGTGTACGTTAATTTGAGAAATAGGTTTATGAATCCGCTTTTATCTATGAACCACCTTTTACTCGGGACATGTGTACATGTATGTACATCAGTCTTCTACAAAATGTGCTGCATATCCCGTTTAGATTATGTATAAGTTAGCTATACTTCTAGCTGACGTTTTTCAACTATCACAGGGGCATTTCGTCGTGTGTGAGCTATTTCATACTCTTTGTACAGGGACTACATTTTATTTCTTTTCAATTACTTTTAGTTTCAACATGCTGCACTACGAGGTCTAGATTGTTCCAGAGCGGTATGCAGGTAATTGCAGATTATGGATTATGTAATTAGAACAGATAAGGAACTTGCTCCGTGGTTAACGTTTCATAGATCCTAAAAAGAAATTGTTTTTTTCCATTTTTTTTTCATCATTGTGATAGAGGTGTATTTAGCCACGCCATAATAATCTAGATCCTAAAAGGAATAGATAGGAATTACATTAAGAAATTGTTTCACGTGGACTGGAAGTATGGACGTTCCCAGTCAATGCATGATTAAGTTCCCTTCTTTCAGAATAACTATTAATTCTATATTAAATAAAAAGGAAAAACGCCAGTGCAGAGAGGTGCAGTAAAAAACAGGTAAACAAAATAAAAATCTATTCTGGATTATATTAGGTTTATGTGAAAGGGTTAAGTTGGTCTGTCTCTTTAAGATTCTGAATGAAAATAGAAATAATTCAGAAAGAGGAAAAATGGCAACTTACAATAGAAAATATAGAGTGACTAGTGTAGTGGAACTAAAATTGGTTCCTAAAAGAATCTTTATGACTGAGGAAAGAAAAAGAAAGGATCTGCATGGAGGGGAATTGAACTCTCAGCATGAGGTTTCTTTTGCAGACACTCTACTTCTAGACTACTTAAACTGACTTGTAGAGGGAACGTTTCAGGGATTCCTGAATGCATGGACAAATCTAGTTCCTCACAATACACCAGGTGGCAGGCACTGTAATAAAAATGCTAGTTCTGTTCATATACACCCAGTGTCAGTGCTGTGCTTAGACTATACCAGTAGAGCCAAGGGATAAGATATGGGATAAGTTAACCATACTTTTGGTCATTTCCAAACAGTGTCAGTGCTGTACTGTGATAAAGTTGTGATAAAGGAACACGACAAGATGACTTCAGCTTATGCATACTGGCAACAGAACAGAATTCTTGACTGCAGTATGATATCAGTATACACAGCCTGAAACTATCTTGCTTGATTCTAAGAGATTATTCTACGAAGTGACTAGTGCAGTAGAACTTTCATTACTTCCTGAACCAAATTCAATGACTCTGTAAACAAAGACAAGTTCTGGATGGGTTTATGTTGTGCATACTAATAACAGAAGAGAATTACTGCCGACTTACTGTTATAACTCTGCATAAACTGAAGCTTTCTTGCCTTCATTATACACCCTAGAATACAAGTATTTTACCCTGAATAGATGAAGAAGGTTGTCAAAATACTAATGTCTCCATTCTAAGACATCACATGTTGACCATGTGTTGATATTTATTTCTGCCCAAGACCTGCAGTAAGCTATGATTACTGCACACGTGTGCTGTACATAGTTTATACTGCATGCCCCAGAATCTGAAGTAGAGTAGAACCCCTTGTAAACATACACCCTCCAATTGGGGCCAAAGTGTCTGCCTACATAGGGGAGGGGGAGGCACTTGCATATTTATTAGAAAGAACTGTTCTGAGGAAAGGTGTTGAATGACCAGTTAACGCTGTTCTGCTACCCAGGTTGCCATTAGGCGGTGGTCTACTGTAACTGGTGCATGAGAAAGGGCTTAAATGACTGGTCTGTCATTCCATTGGATAAGTTTTGTAAGATTCAAAAGCGGAAATATAAGCAATTTAAAAGGAGAAATGGAGATTATTCTAGTGTGGAAGAACTGACATTATTTGTTCAAAGAATATTTATTACTTTCAAAAAAGAAAAAAGAGCTGGATTGAGGGGATTTGAACCATCAAGCTTAGGGTTTCCTTGCAGACACTCTACCTCTAGACTACAGAAAAGACATGAAGAAGGAATGTTTAAGTCAGTCTGTCTCTGTAAGATTCTGAATGAAAATAGAAATAATTCACTGCACGAAACTAACGCCTTTATTCATATATGCGGCATTCCGGCATTGCACGTATCGGCTGTAAATCGACTCGTTTTCATTTGTAAATGCCTGTAATCCGCACCAGCGTATGAGGCATCTACAAGACAGTTTCCTCTTAAATACGGACGCGACTTGGCTGTATTTCACACCAGGCGTACACATACAATAGGAAATATCCTCTGTGCAACATGTGAACGCCTGGCATTTACATGTCGCGATAGAAAATAAAAAAGGAAGTCCTCCTCCCCTGTGGTTTATCAGTGTCTTGTTTTAGCACTTTAGGCAGGAGCTCTCAGTGAAGCCCTGTTCCCCTATTGTCTCTGGGCGGGCAGTGCATGGTTGTGTGTAGACTGGTCTCAAATCGGCGGGTGTCAAAGCGGCAGGTGTGACGTGAGTGACGTGAGTGACGTGAGTGACGTGAGTGACGTGAGTGACGTGAGTGACGTGAGTGACGTGAGTGACGTGAGTGACGTGAGTGACGTGAGTGACGTGAGTGACGAGAGTGACGAGAGTGACGAGAGTGACGAGAGTGACGAGAGTGACGAGAGTGACGAGAGTGACGAGAGTGACGAGAGTGACGAGAGTGACGAGAGTGACGAGAGTGACGAGAGTGACGAGAGTGACGAGAGTGACGAGAGTGACGAGAGTGACGAGAGTGACGAGAGTGACGAGAGTGACGAGAGTGACGAGAGTGACGAGAGTGACGAGAGTGACGAGAGTGACGAGAGTGACGAGAGTGACGAGAGTGACGAGAGTGACGAGAGTGACGAGAGTGACGAGAGTGACGAGAGTGACGAGAGTGACGGTTCTAGGCATCCTAGAAAATTAATCACTGTAATTCTATACATCATGTTATATGGATATCTGAAACAGGAACACCTTAACAAAGACTTAGCTCTCGTCATTAAATATTGATAGGGGATAACAATGATCATACCCTGTGACTGACGTGCCCATTGTAAGTTTATGTTGTAAACCCTTATAGTGCCACGGCGATGCATGCAATGTTACAAAGAATTTGGCTTGCAAAGGTACTCTGGGGTAGCGCGATATTGGTCATATATAACGACTTGGACAATTGAGTCATTGAACTGCTATTGATATTGCAGGGTCGACACTATTCAGCTTTCAGATTTGTAGCCTATTTTTCTACCACCTCCATCCCTCCCCCTCGTCCCTGCACATCCATTGCCCTCTCTATCCCTCTCCTACACCCCACCGCCATAAGGCCCTCCTCTTACCCGTCTCTTTACCAGCCCATCCTCCTTGAGATCTCTCATTGACCCTCTCAACTATATCCCACCCTCCTACGATCCTTTCCTTTACCCTCTTCCCTTTATCCAACCCCTTTAAGGCCCTCCCCTTGCCTCACTCCTCTACACCCCACTCTCCCAGAGCCTACTCCTCCACCCCTTTTCCTGCAGCCCATCCTCCCAAAACCCGATCCCCCACCCCGTTCCTCTATACAACATATTTCCAGGGCCTACTACTCTACCCTTCTCTATTACACCCGCAATTTTAGGGCCCTCTCCTTGCCCTTTTTCCCTTAGACCCCACCCTTATAGGCCCCTGCCCTTCACCCCTCCCCTTTTGTTCTCAGCACCTCGTCTTTACACACCCCCTACCTGCCCATGGCCCTTCCTCCCACCCCCTTCCCCCACACACCCCACCTCCAAGGGCTTGGTTCTCAACCCCTCCCGCTCCTCGCTGCCCCCGGCCTGGCCTTGATTGCTTCCCTCCATCCCATCAGTCCAACTTCAGGTGCCGGAAAATGAGGCGCGGCCACAGTTTGGGCGACGGCGGGTGAGAGCAGGCCTTTCAATATTCTTTCTCTGGCACCAAGACTCCCGAACCCCACTCTCCCCCCACCACCCCGCACCTCTCCCCAGGCCTGCACGCCGCCCGGTGTCGCTGCTCTGTTCCATCATAAGACCTAAGCTGATAACACCCCTCCCGCCAAGCTCCAAGCACAGTACATCCAATTTTCTGTCGCAATCAGGCGTTGAGCGTTGGTGAGCAGGTGGGTGGCGCGGTGCTTGGAGTGTGAGATGCTCGCCTTGGGGCCCTGCTCTGAGCAGATGGGTGGTTTTATGCTTGGCCAGTGAGTTGTTTACCCTGGGGACCCCATATATGAGCAGGTAGGGATCATCGGCTTGGAGAGTGAGCTGCTCTTGTCGGACCGAACCACCATGGGTAGGTTGGGTTCTGTAACTAATAGAGTGAATGTATGCGGAAATATATAGAACATGAGCAGGGGACTGACTACCCGCTTGGAGAGTTACATTAAAACCTGCCCTTGGGACTCCACCTTGAGCAGGTATATGAGCATCGAGAATGGCTTATTTCCTGAGGGACCTGCTGTATACGACACGACAGCGCTTATATGCTGGGCGTGTGAGCTGCTGTCTATAGGCCTGGTACGAGTAGACGAGTAACATTTTTCTTTAGATAGTAAGCAGCTTTTTCAGCTGACCTCGTTTGTGGGATTCAAGTGACACTGACCAGATGTTTGTTCCATTGGCCATGCACCCACCCAAACCTCTGACCCGTCATTGGTCCGCAAGCAAAGGGATCCTATCATAATGTGTCTATCTGTTTGTGATAAGACAGAATTATACATGTAATGTTCATGTGAAATGGATGTGACCTGTGATCTATGTGTGATATGCCAGAATTATATACATGATGTCCATCTGAGATAGGCTACTGAAGGGTAGAAGTATGACAAATGAACGATAATTTTTTTTTACATTCAATGTAAAGTTAATTTGTGTAGGATATAAGACAATAAATGTTGCGGTGAGCTTTAATATAAGAGAGGAGACAGGATGCTATCCCTCCTCATCTCTGGGCCAGGGAACCATAACCACCTCCATTTTGAGAATACTAAAGAAGAAACCAACGATTTTTTTTTATCAAAGTTGTCGTTCTCCACTAGTGTGATGCAGAGCAATATGAACCAAGCGAAGCCGAGTCAATATCGCATAGAGCTCAATCGAGTTAGAGAATAATGACTGACCAAAATGAGTCGCTTTCTGTATCTAACTCACCCCTGTACATACTAAAGAAACAGACGACAAACTAAATATATGGGGACCATAGAGAATTCACTTTGATACTCGTAGGAGCATGGAGAATGAGTTACCAATGTTAGGCCTTTGGGACAAAGATACTAGGGTTGAGATAGAACTACAGTTAAGATAGATGGAGAGGAAATTGGATTAATCCTACATATATATTACGTTCCACTTTAAGTATGAACGTTATTAATATTGTCTCAGCTGCGATTGCTCTCGCTGACAACGTATTAATTCTCCGTAATGCCCTTATCCTCAACGAGTGTGTCCGTAAACAACACACATAGTGTGTGGGTGTGAAAACATGCAGGCGCAGGCGTGATGATTCATAATCGTAACCAGGACGTGAGCGCCATGTTGTATTACTACGCCGGGTGTAGTCACACTGTGAGAAGGGAGGGTGTAAGATGAGAGAAACCAGTCACCCTGCTGTGACATGTCATGCACCTTATAAACACCCCGTGACAACATGGGGAGATGCCTTCGTGCTGACATGACTGACGGGTATATGTTAACCCTTTAAGGATGGCTGACAATGGCAGAACTACACACTTGGGGACGGCTACTAGTGACTGTATAGTTCTAGGGGACGTGGGTACTGTCCTCTGAACTCTAAAGTCGAAGGTTTATCATGTGATATAATATGCTATTATTAATATTTTTATTTATATTATTTAGAATTCAAAACTACTATGTTACACCTACATTCTGTGAACATTTCAAGTTAATTGTTAAAATATTTCCTTTTGAAAAACAATTATATGAATATCCAGCAATGATGCCTTAAGGTATCATCCGCCCCTGGCCGGTTGATGACTTAAGGTATCATCCGCCCTTAAAGGGTTAAACTGATGCATCTGATATCACATCTTATATGGCCAGATGTCATGGATCGTCGTCAAATAACCATTATTGCTTCTCCATTCAATAATAGGCTAAATTTAATAGATATTTATTATTTTATTGTGTTTTCTGGTCAGACTCAATCGGATCTTCCAGGGGAACCATGGTTTTGCCTATGTGGGATCATAAATAACGGAGATAGTAGGTCCAAACTACCTGAAACAGGGTGTTTTTTCATGATAAAATGACTAAACCATAATTGCAATAGTCAGCATTAGTAGAAAGAGTATAAAATGTTGACAATAACTGTTCTTAACTGGGTCCCCATAGGTTAAGGATTTTTTCAGACCATTTACACATTTTTGGGCAGGATAGTATACTCTCTCCATGGCAAAATGTACATGTGTAGTTTTAGTGTGGAAACGATTGACTCCCTAAAGAAGTAACCCTCCCAATATCTACATATAGCACAGACAGGAATAAAATACATCCTGGTAAGCCTTAACCTGTACCTATGTATATATGAAAAAAAATTATATCTAAATATACTATGATAGCACTGGGAGCCTATTCCCTTGGTTTGTGTAGTTTTTGTGTGGAAACGATTGACTCCCACCCTACAGTGATAGCTAACAAGTATATTATATTTGACTACTGTCCATTTCAAATAAATACCCCCTTATATCAAGGTAACTTCACATGGTACAAGCTTTCTTGTACTCCTTCCCTGTACATAGTTATGAACTCATATCTGGGAATGTGGATACGATTGACTCCCTGTGGAAACGATTGACCCCCTAGCTGATATTCATCTTAGTAAGGTTCAAAACAAAAAGAAAGAATACCTACTCAAACCAGTCATGGAGCTTATAAAAATATTGGATAATTAGCCTTAAAAATTAAATTTATCAGTATAATCTCTGCAGTGTTTAGAAAGAGGGAGTCAATCGTTTCCACATAGCATATATGTACTACTAAATTTTGGCTCTGTGGTGCATGTTTATTATAGGTATTTAACCTACGCTCATACATCCAACATATTCCCCACCCACTGTACTATTCACATACAAAAGGTTTTAACCATACTCCTAACTTTATTTTTGACCCCTGTCACTGCCCATTTGACGACGATCCGTGACATCTGGCCATATGTGGTACACTCAGTCGCAAGGAAGCCAGTACCTCCACTCTGAGACTGGAGGTACCGGCTCGCAAGCCCATAAAGTCGCACAGTATGAACTGGCCTTTATCTGGCAGTAATCAACTAGAAGAGATAACAGCTGACCGCCCGACTGGGGCGGCGATGGGCAGCGGCAATCAATATCGTCCAACTCATCGCTGCTCTACATGGTAAGAAGTATCACGTTCCACTGGGAAGGTTATCCATGCTGGTCTAGTCTGATATGCATGGTAGACGTCACATAAAATAAGTCACTATACCCTGCCATGACATGGTCCAATATCCGTGACAACTATGAAATAAGATAAGTCACCATACCCTGATATGGCATTGTCCAACTATGAGAAACAAAAGGTCACTATACCCGGCCATGACATGGTCCAATATTCATGGCAACTATGAGATAAAATAAGTGGCTATACCTTGCCATGGCATTCTCCAGTATCTATGACAACTATGAGATAAGATAAGTTACTATACTCTGCAATGACATGGTCCAATATCCATGACAACTATGAGATAAGATAAGTTACTATACCCTGCCATGGCATTGCCCAGTATCTATGACAACTATGAGATAAGATAAGTTACTATACCCTGCAATGACATGGTCCAATATCCATGACAACTATGAGATTAAATAAGTCACTATACCCTGCCATGGCATGGTTAAATATCTATGACCACTATGAGAAACAATAAGCCGCTACCCTAAGTCACTATACCTTACAGGTATTTTTAAACTCATTGTAGAAAGAGGATGTCAGGATAGACAATTGACAGTCATTGGGTAGATTCAGTCGATTTCCAGACTAACAGCAGAAAATAAGACCGAAGATAGACATGAAAGAAACCGAGTGGAATAGGAGTAATCAAGAAGCCTGCTGTACATGTTATCACGTAATCAATTCATACATTGTACAATGCAAGTTGGTGTGTGACACTGATACATGCCATACCCTTGTTCAGGATGGTGAAAACAGATGTTTTTTTTCTTCAGTTCGTGTGGGACACACTTAGATAAGGTGCGTCGTTTAGTATCTCAGGTGTTTAGTTTACTACCTCAGTAGCATATTTGGACCTCCCCGCAGAACTGATTGGTTCGCTGGGCACCAAGTTATGTCCAGCTTCATATAAGTACGACTCAAAGTTTCGAGAAAGATGTAGTCAGTTCTTTATCTAATGAAAGGTGATTTCTGTGAGACGTCATTGCACATTGTGGTAATTACTTCATCTCCTCCTCATTATCATGAACATCCTATATATACATATGTCTATTGTATATCTGGATGGTAGTCTTACAGTCATGTGTATGTACAAGGTATCAGAATGTCAGGACTTCCTACTGGTTCAGCAAATGGTATTTTATACTCTCTGAAGTGTTCTGGTGACCTAGGGGTTAATTAGTGATGTTAATTACTTTACTACATAAGAGGAGGAGAGTTGGTAACACGTCGGTGCATACACGCTTAGAAGTCCTGCGCGGGTGCGTAGTGACGTCTAGCGTGAGACTTTCCTAACTTAGTTGCCTTTAATTAAACCCTTGTGCCATCTAGTGGCCAGGGTGGGGAACCACTGAAACAACTAACGTGCCGCTTACAGCACGTTGTGGCCATGAATCGAATTACGGATTTTCTTAGTTAAGTTATAAGGAGGGTGTCGACACCTAGCGGTGAACCCAGGGAAAATGGGCGTAGATTCGCCTCCTACAACTCGAAGGGATTAATCAACATATGTCCGTAACTCATTGACTAATTAGTTACGTCCATCCCTAATTCATAAACCATCTGATTATATGTAGTTCCGTGACAGAGATGGAAACTACGCCAATCTCCGTAAGTCACGTTATTTCCAAGTAATCATACGTATTCTTAACTCCTTATATTAAGTTAAGCAACCAGATGATTATTACAACCGTACCATTAATTAATTATGTGATATTGTGGGGAAGGTAAGAGCAACTCCTAAGGCTAAGTGTGTGCGCAAGGCCACCAGACTCTCTACCCCTTGCGCACAACGAGGCCACCTAATGGGACCTTTAATTAAGGTGTATAAGATCTAATGTTGATATTAAGTAAGCTCTAATTACTATTAGTTTCGTGTCTTTACTATCATGGATGAGGACGAGATGAATGTATGTTTGATATTCTTTTAATAAAGTATTCAAACGTTTCACAAGTGTAGCATGGCAAACATTCAAACAATGCAAGGTAATATGCAGCATAACTCACCACAAGTTAGAGTGTCCTGAGTGAACCCACAAGATTCCAATAATCATTAATAAACACAGATCCAGTTTCGTCAGAAGTTGGGTGAACTATAAGTGAAGTACTATCACTTAATTAAGTGATAATGTTCAATAGTGAACGTTGATAGTTCAGCAGATTCCTATTTAAGTCCTTTTCAGAATACGTGTGCTTGGAGAGTCCCAATCCAAGCCAATTTCTACTATCCAAAGCCGCTAGGCAACTTGCCTAGGCTGTTCCAATATGATATAATTTCACTGCTGAATCCGCGCACTTCTGCCGGTATCCGGAGCCAAGCAGAACGCGTCCGACTCGCAGGAGATGGTGGTAGAGACTGACGATACGGTCAGCTCGGGAGCAGATCGAAAATGAGCATTTTCTAAAGGATCATGGGAAATTTGGAATGAATCTCGCTTAAGCTCACGCAGGTCCGAGACACGCGTGGTTATGTTAATACTGCGGGAATTCGGGAATACCCTGAGAGGGGACTTCCCCAGGGAACTCCAGAGCCGACCCTCAGTCGTCATAGTGACGTCAGAGGGTCTATTCCCAGAAGCGCGGTGTTCCCCAAAGACTAGCTAGTAGTATAAGGAACATCGCTTCTGTCACGGCTATCTACCTTGTAGGATGTTCAGCCTATATTGTGGCTTAGTAGATAGCTATGATTAATACCTTGTCGTATAATGTCCAACACCAACACCCAACACCGATGTGTGATGTTTAACACCAATACTCAATACCAACACTCAATACTGATGTGTGATGTTCAACACCAATACTCAATACCAACACTCAATACTGATGTGTGATGTTCAACACCAATACTCAATACCAACACTCAATACTGATGTGTGATGTTCAACACCAATACTCAATACCAACACTCAATACTGATGTGTGATGTTCAACACCAATACTCAATACCAACACCTGGTATCAATACTAACACTTATGATACCTTTTAATAAACTTTCATCTTAAAACATCAATACTTTGTGCTTAACTTGGTTACAGCACACTCTTCCGGGTTTGGCTTAAAGACACGGTACTTGATCACAAAAAGATCAATTAGCTTGTCTTCAACAATCGTTCCTTAGTTCTTTACCTTGTTTCTTATAAATTTATTATTATCATTAAATCGTTACTCGGGTTAGGAACCTATAGAAAATAAGATACAGAAACAAACACACACTAGTCATGCAACATAATACGACACACAGCTTATTTGCTTATGGCCTTGTCAGTCATGCTGCAAGGACAAGGATTTTCAAGTACTTCTTTCATAGGAACCAATGACAATGTGCAGTACAGACACACCACATTATGCATGGTTAGTCCGCATAAGTATATGCAGAAGAACCGGGCGGTTAATAGCAATCTGCCCATGTAGACACATGAGAATGACCAATAAGCAGAGACTAGAAACAAATTCCATTAGAAAAGGTAGAAAAGCGAAAAATACCCATAGATGGTAAAATTAGGACAGATGTTCGTAAACCTGTGGAAGGGGGACCGGCGGCAAATCACCAGTCCTCCTCGGAGGAGGGGGAGCCGAAGCTCCGCCAACAACAGGAGCGGAAGAAACCGTCGCTGAAGCACGTTCGTGCAAACGGACAGCAGCACGCTCCATACCGACTAATGCTCTCTCCAAGAAAGATAGCCTCCATTGCGTCAGGAGCTGCTATCTGAACGTACAGACTATCTGTAGGGACAGATTTCCGAGAACGTCGCCATTTAACATCAAAGAAAAATGGTCAACGCAATCAGGAGGAGAATGACCACAGAAACGCTGCCGCATGGGTAACCACCTGTGCAGCGGTCATGCCAAAAACAACACGCCGCAGATAGTATAGAGCTGTACAACCCAGACAAATGGCAAGAATAACCAAAATGACCAAACCAATCGTGGTCCACGGAATCCCAAAAGTACTTTCAGCTGTAGGGGCCAGTTCTTCAAAAGCCAATTTAGCTGAACTGTCTTGGAGAAGTTCACGGAGATCCGCCGGAATCGGATCCATTACCACTTCAAGCTGACTATCATCTAACAAAGCATGTGACCAAACATGAATATCAAGGGTCAGTCTAAACAAATCATTTGATGGGTACCGAATGACACTCGATCGTTTTCACCATATCAGCATGAACACCTAAACGTCTGGCATTTATCTCTACATCATCCGCGCGAGCTGTACAAAACAAATGGTACGAAAGCTCACCCATCAGACTGAGAACCGGCATTCCGCCATGAGCACCGCGACTAGGCAACCCAGAATGATCCAAAGAGACATTCCCTAGGGGTTTAACCATAGACATAAGGCAAGCTCGTTCCTTAAAGAAACGTCAGGCATACGACTCAAGAATACTATCTAGCCATAAATCAACAGACTCAACCCGCTGACAGGCAAGATGAAGTGGTGCACTTTCATCGAGGGTCATCATAACGACGAGCCCTATCATTACAAAGGTGTATAGTGGCAAACTGGGGATTAACCTCAGTGTCCCTAGGGATATGAACCCTAAAGGCTTGTACCACTCGACTCGTGTCTCAGTGATAAGGCATCCAGGTTTTAAAACCGACACCACATTTTCCTCTACTTAAGAACACGAAGAGTTTCGGGGAAGCCATGACTGCAGAAAAACCCGAAATAAGCATAGAAGAGAACACATAGAACAAAAGAGAAACACGTATAAAAGCCATAATGAAATCAATTAATCAGACAGAAGTGCCTCATTGACACCTCGCATAAAATTCTGCGAACACGCCACGACGCCAGTCATGATGCACGATGCCATCCAATAGAACCATCAAAAGTTTTAAAAGAATCCAAAATTAAAAATCACAAAAATGTTAAAATAATTTTCAAGATATGACCAACTTAATTAAGACCAGACGACAAGAGATAATGAGCCATATAAAACAGCATCATCATCGGACTCAACAGTCCAGAACTAAAGAGTATCCCAAGAACCAATCTGCAGCCAAATGAAATCCTAATTATCCGGACCACAAGGCAATTAAAAATTTCTTAGTTAGAAGAAAATCAGAAAAAATCAATTCAAAGACAAAGCAAGAAATTAAATGCTTTGATCAACAATGTCACTATGTTAGAATAAGTAACAATAAATGTCAATGTTAAAGATGGACCAACGAAAGCCAATACAACCATGCAACAACAAACGCAGTGCGTTGACAAAACTGCGCGTCAAAATCACTGTGTTAGAATAAACAAATGACCGAGACAACTTCTTAAGTAATCAGGAAAAATAAGTATTCAAAGAAAAACCAATTATACATGAAATGTGACAAGACCAGCGACAGGACTCGCTAGAAAGCAGAAAAGAAAAACAAGAAAAAAAAATGAAACATACGTATACAGAAGGAAATAACTGTATACTATACACAAACTATATCTAAGACATAAAACCAGGTTGAAGTGATTCAGAACCCCAGTAGACAAAGAACAGGCATTTAACCATAGACGACATACATTACAGCTTGGCAAAGCGACAAATCCATGAAATTCAAAGGAAAATAAAATATATGAATTAGGAATAAGGCAAGTCTACGCGGAGCGCGTGGACCCAGACGCTAGCACCCAGTCAGGGCCCCCACCCACCAGCTGAGTAACAGCTGATCGGAGGGTAAACACCAAAGGTCACAGGGTCACGCGGGTCACGTGGGGGCACGCCAGCTGGCGTCCTCTAGACCAAAACAAAGCCAGACTAGACTGAATTTAGACAGAAAACCGAAATATGCCTCTAAAACGCTCAAAAATGCTCCCAGAGCCTAGATAATGGCACCAAACGACTTGTAGTACAGTCACCGATAAAACAGATGTTATTAATTAGCAGATACGTGGCAGGTTGAAAAACGCACACACACTATCCCAAATTAGGATATATGCAATAAGGAAGCCAATAAGTACATTAATCAGGATAATATGGGCAACATACAGTATGTCACGAGTATGTCAGGATAATCCATATGCAATACTAATTCAAGTACCACATCCAGTGAAAACACCAATGACCTATAATTCCAGGGAGAAAAACATTTGAAACTTAGGGACAAATAGAAAAACGACAAATATGAGACACATAAGAAATAATATTGAAATTTTACAGTTTTGACTTATAAAATACCGAAGCATGCCTTAAGTAGGCAACGTGGTAGAAATCAGCTGATGTTATAGCCGACACACACCGCGACTCGCCACGCGGGGAAGGGGGCTGATAGCGGCACTCTCCCACAGAGGGTCCGCTGCACAACACGGCACACGCCGGCCAGTCACGTCCAACGGGCGGGAAGGCGGGAGTGGCAGCGGCATATAGCCGACATACACCGCAACTCGCCACGCAGGGAAGTGGGTGCGGGGGGGATGGGGGGAGGGCAGATGTCAACTCCGCACCCTTACACACTACTATCAAAACCAGATTCTCTGCAAGTAATTAAGAAAATTCCGAACCAAAACGTAATGTATCCCGAAGTCTCACGTATTTAAGGGGGGTGATAGCGGCACGCTTCCACAGCGGCCCGCCACACGACACGGCACACGCCGACCAGCCAAGCCCAGCGGGCGGGAAGGTGGGACGCGGCAGCGGCACGCGACCGCCACACGACATGGCACGTGCCAGGCACGCGACCGTCACCACATCACACGGCACACAAACGGTCTCATGCCTAGGTGTGGGGGGCGGAATTTAGGCGACAATGACAGGAATAGGTCACAGTTCCACTGACAAAACCGAGACTATTGCAGAAAACAATTAATCAAATACACTATAGGTATGGCTATTAAACTATTAGAATTTAACAGACAAATCGGAATGCGCAGCCTATCGTAATAGGCAACGTATCATAAGCACCACGCGTTGAAATACAAACGGCAGTGCCAGAACGTGAGGCTATTGTGGGGGGAAAAGGAATGGAAGCGCTTTAACACTGAGAAGTCCATAGGAAACACAAAATCCGCTGTATTTCCGTAAATAAGCGAGCTAGCGCCTCAAAAACATCGCCAGTGAATAGCTACCATCCAGATGTGTATCAGCAGACATACCGATCCATAATCAGGGATCCTATAGGGGGGGGGGGGGGCTAGGTAATAGCCAACCCAAATACGCCTCCCACAAGGAAGGTGGGCTAATTTCCAGACTTGATACTTAAACTTACAGACTTACACAAAGACAACGAAACGGAGGGACAGAATTAGCCTACTCAAAAATATCATCCAGTAAGGTAACAGAGCAGCCGTAGCCACCCGAAATACATCCCACGCCGCACAAGGCGACTGGGAGGGAAGGTGGGAGGGAGAGGGCAGTATTCCAATACCGGACACATTCCAATCATGTGCACCGGTGCCACGAGCAGCTCATGGGCGGACAGGCGGGTGAGGGAAATCCACGCGACGCTCCTCTCCAAACAAGGAGGTGGAGGGGGATGGTACCGGTAACTACCAATCCCAAGAATTCGCGTATGCTAATCATCGTAACCAGGCGGATATCGCAACACCATTACATTCAAAATGGCGTCGCGTCGCTGGGCGGAAGTTCGCCCTGGTCCCGACAAAACAGGTACCGGTAGCACGCATGTCCATATAAAGGGCACGTCCCACCGGTCGGTAGACGATAACGCACGTCAGC
This sequence comes from Alentia gelatinosa, assembly GCA_950022655.1. Lineage (NCBI taxonomy): Eukaryota > Metazoa > Annelida > Polychaeta > Phyllodocida > Polynoidae > Alentia > Alentia gelatinosa. The sequence goes on along the minus strand of OX465584.1, from coordinate 20,819,591 downwards.
ATCTAGGCACCATCCCCTATCAGAGACACAGCTGGTCATGACCCAACAAACACTGTAAGCGTACCCCGAAAGACACCACTAATGCACCACACATATCACGTCCCGTATACAGACATAGACAGTCAAACGAGCCCCGCGCGGTCGTCACCACGCAAACAGCCTCGTTAGACAGCACGCCCCTGTCCAAACAGAAGCGCCCCATCTGCGGGGATGACGCCTTATCTCGGGAACGACCAGGGTGATACTCGTTAATCCGTCGGGGGGGAGGCGATAACGACCATACCGCAACCAGCTGTGCTCGTTAACCCACAATTGCGCTTCAACACGGCACGGGGTACGCATTAACGCGTCGGGGAGGGAGACACTAAACGACCATAAACACTGATAGCGGCCGTCTCATCTTTCGGCTCACAGAAAAAGAAAAATCAATCAGACCGAAATTAAACTGTTAATAGAGAGAGAACTTTAGAAGCAAGCTAAAGAACGTGAAAACCACGTAGAATAAGCAATATTAAGCCCACTAAACGTAGCCATTTAATAAAAAGCAGAAAAACATGAATTAAACATGTAATTCTTCATAGCAGATCTCCATCATCCAAAGAATTACTAGATGACGACGGCGGCTACCCACATAGATACAGAGACAACTCATATACTCATTAGAACCATATATTAATCAATTTAGAAAACTTAGTTAATTAGATTATTAAATAAAATAGTGATTTAAGCAATAAATTAAATTAAGTTTACATCCAGAAAATAGACCCTAGAACGGCGGATACAATCCATTTTAAACCGTTCCAGTACGAATTACAGGTTTAAGAAAAAGGAATCAAAAATACTTTACACCGATCAGGGCTTTCCCGACATAAGAACACGCACAAGGGAATCAAATACCGATGCGCGGCAGCGCTCAAACGGTCTTGAAACCAGAAAAATGAGAAAAGTGAGAAAAATCCAAAATTTCACTTTTTAAACGCGATTTTGAGGCACTTGCGATCGTCGGAGCGATCTGAGAGTGCGATTTTCGGAATCCTGAGGCCGAAATTGACAAAAGTTAAACCGAGGTCATTTACAAGCACGAAACAGGCAGTACCAAATACTGCTCCAAATACACCATACTCCTAAAATAGTCTATACTGTTAGCTATACTAAACTATAATGAAAATTACTTCAAGATTACTACAGATGACCAAGCAATCGTCAGGCGAGGCCCACAAACATCAGGCAATCACCCAGTCTTGTAATCATCATAGTTGTCAAGGAAAGTGGTGACCGGGTCATTCCAAGTGGTTCTCAGTCCAAGAAAGTGGGTTAAAGCTTTGGAAAAGGCATTTCAAAATCCAAATTTTAGGAGCCCCCAGAAAAATTTTCAGAGCCCCAGAGCCATTATTTCACCTAGCTGCCATAGAAACCAACGTTAAACCCACTTTCGAGGCAAGCTAAGTGAAATCCCCAAATCTTCATAGGATTAACATTGACAAGGCTGAGTCTATGAGAAAACTTATATATGTTCCAACTTCCTTAAAAATGATCGTATCGGAATGCGGTAAAGACCAAAATTATGTGGAAAATCATGGACAACACTAGAAAAATACAAAACAACAAATAGAAACAATATAAACGTCACAAAAACGGTAAAAACATGTAAAAAAAAACAACCAAAATCATACGATAAGGCTAGAGACAAAACGCAATCACCACAGCACAGCTCACGGATGAACTGAGCAGAGTTTATAGCAGTAGTAAGTCGTGAAAAAGACCCTTTTAACGCAGGCATAGGGAAGCCTACCCAGATTACAGCCAGTAATCCACGGGGATTTTCGTTCACAAACCCCTAAAAGACTCATAGAGCGCAGTGCGGAATCTGCTTTTCCACTCTAGGCAGTCAGGGCCGAAAATAAAGTCAAGCATGTTCTACTTAATCTAAAAACAATGTAACGCTTACCCCTCACACCCAGTGGAGATGACACAGTGCGGAATCTAGAGCATCCAGACAGTGAGAGTGAGGGAGGTCTCGAATAATTCAGAGGGCTAAATTTCCTCAGATAAGAACGACCACGGTGACCGGGGGACCGTGCTGAGGTAAACCTTTTTGCTGGCAGAGCGACAGTACCAGGCTCCCACCAGGGGCAGCCTCTGAGACCCCTTGTACCGCCACGGATGGAGGCTGGGCCAGGAGTGGTTAGAATGCTTGTACTACCACCACTGTCCATATTTTTATTACACTCCTCACGCGTCAGCGATTCATATGAGCCATGCCGGTCACCCACACTCGTTTTCTGCTTAGCACCCTCTAAATGGGCGTGAACCGTGACAGGAGCGTTTTGAATTAATAGGCGAAACAGTTGACCGCGGACGACCAACCGGCGAGACCTGGGTCTCGAACGGGATTACCTGCGGAAGGCGTGCGGGCACCGTCGGGCCCGTCGGAACCCGGGGGCTCCTAGTGGATACACCTGAAGGTAGTACGGAATCTAGACAATCAGGCGGGGGGAAGGGGGGCAGAATTGAACACTGACATTGGGGATTGTTTCCGGCCGCTGTCAGAGGTGGATACTCTAGTATCCTTCATAGACCGTTCAATCCCAGAGCACGCTCGGGCCAAGGGACATGAGGGCGAGGCACTTGCCTCTAAAGTCGTGCCTGGCGGACCAGACGAAGCCGGAGCTTCTCCAAGCAAATCACAGTCACTATCAGGAGAACAAACCTCCTCATGAGAGGCGTCATCATACAGACGACTCAGACGACCGTTAGTCAGAGCAGGAGACCAAGAACCATACACTATCTTCACTTTGTCAATAATCATATAGTGTAACTATATTTCTTGTAGCAATTGAACGCAACTGAACCAAATTATCGCCACATACATTAAAGCTCATATAAACCAATTAAGCTCTGTTAATTAATCCTAAAGAGTAAGCCCCGCCTACAGGCGGGGCTTGGACTCAGCTGGGAGGAGCGTGGGTTGTATGCCGGCCGCTGGCCTTTGTATAACACTGGCGACCTTTGCGACAGAGTCACTTATGAGTACTATACTGCCTGGTATGAACCAGTCTGCCCTGTCTCAAAACGGGACGACTCTCTTGGCCCCTCTGCACGGGCATATATAAGAACAGAACCTCTGCAGGTGATCCAGTCAAGCATGACAGTAGGAGAGTGTAGAGACCTCACCTGTCCACACACAGGGCTCCGTGATTACCGGCTATGACAAGGAATACCAGCAGTAAACTGACCACAACATGAAAATATGGTAACTAATTCAATATACACAATATCTATGTATCTCTATATGTCTATCTGGTATCTGTATCTAATGTATCTATAGTTTCATAGGATAGTCTTACTGCATTGTGCATGTTTACAATGCCAGGTGAGAGAAAGGTGGCAGGGGCATTGAGGCATGACAGGTCAAGGTTGTACTGGTGTGTGTTGGGGGGAGGTATGTATGCAACTCTGTGTATCATATGTATCTATATATCATGTGTATTTCTGTATCTTTGCCTGTCTGTCTATCTTGTTATCTGGTTTATATCCCACCATTCCTCACAATGAAACAGCTAAACTTACAGGGAATCCATGTTCTCTTGTGGCTACCTTCCAGAGCCCACATGACCTGTTGCGAGTCCTGCATATAAATGAGCTGTAGACACCCTCCCACCTGTGTTATATACCTCCTGACTGACTCTGCTGCCGACCTGACATGTCATGACCGCCTCTACACAGACCCGTACTCTCACTGTGTGAGGGGCGGGTCTTTATTTTTAATGAATTTATCATCAAGACTCATTTCTGTACTTCATCTTTAACATATGAGAATGACCTTCATCCAAGTACCATGACTGAGGGAAACTGTTAGATCTGCAGACGTCCTATACATCCACATCCACTAGCAGCACTAGCTACAGCACAGAGCAGGCAGACAGCACAATTCAAGCATAATTATTAATCAGATTCATAATAATAATTTAGCAGCATTGCAAGCAGTCTTAAAACACTCTTGAAAAATTTAGACAACCGAGTAACAGTACATTATTAATTTAGAGAATAACCAAAAAGGAACGAATCACCTTCACCAAAAGAAGCATCTCGCAATGCAGCATACAGTAATGATCTACTGTAGGGCATCACACTGTAGTGATCTTTTCTGTAACTTATTATACTGTAATGAACTTCCTGTAATGTATCGTACTGTAGGATATACCTTCAAAATACCCATCGGTACATAGCAACAGTAGACCGTGTTTGCAAACCAGTAGCCACGCTGTGATACCAGGAGGCAGTATTACCAAAATTCAGATAATTGCTATTTTCTTACCAAAATAATGTGAACATTTTCATAATATTTCTACCCAGCATACGTAAAACTATATCATAGCTGATATCTGTACTACTGTACAACATCCTAAACAATTAGTATTACCATGGATGTTTCAGAAAATGGCACTCCCCAAACACACATTAAAAAGTGCCAGTATACTACAGGGGTGAAAAATGACAGGACAGCATTGTGTAAGGATCTCTCGCAACATATTGTGCTGTCAGAATTTCCTGTAATGTACTATGGTGTTAGAACCTCCTGTAAAGTATGACATTGTAAGTACCCTCTGTAATGTATGATATTGCAAGGACCTCCTGTAACGTATGACATAGCAAGAACCTTCTGTAATGTATGATATTGCAAGAACTCTCTGTAATGTATGATACTATAGGACACACCATGAAAATACGCGTCTGCACACAACAACAACAGATGAACCGTAGTCCCTTAGTACCAGAGATATTTTCAGGGTGAATGAATAATCCTAATAATTTAAAACAAAATAAAACAGAAGAACACCAAAATAGGTTAAGGCGCCGAAACGGCGGCCGCTTATGCGGGTACAAAGCACGGCTACCAGGGTACCCGGCAGACAATGAACAATACATCGAACGATGAACTGCAGAGGAATGGCAGTTAGAACCCGCAACCAAAGCAAGGCCGGATCACATACCAGCATAGATGCGCCTGTGATCTCTAATGAACCTGTCTGGGCAGTATACGGCAGTAAACCTAGTCTTACAGTGTGAATTGCAGGATATGCCTTCAAAATACGCATCTGCGCATAGTAACTGTAGATCGTGCATTTAAACCACAAGAACCGACCCTAAAGCCAGTCAGAACCCTTAAAACAAACCTATTAAGGTATTACAAAAAATATGTTAAAAGACCTGAAAATCATTCCAATATGTGAAAATTCCGTTTATATCACACTAAAGAAATATTAAATTGAGTTCCTGACACCTGAAGAAATCATTCAAACCTTTTAAATTGCCAACGGCAAAGTCAGGACAGAAAATCCAATAAACCCAATACCATTCCAATAGAATGGACATAAACGTAACCTTAAGGTTCTACCGGGCAATATAGCCTGAAAATCAAAACACATGCGATCTTTCTGAAGTTTACACAGAGTGATCCCGTAATAGTCTAGATTATATATCTAAAATAAAATTTGGGGGTCACCGTTTGAAATTTTGAGCTAAAAATCAAAACGATGGCAATTTTACAATAGAACAAAGAGAAATCCGAAAAAGTCAATTTTCACACAGTAAAAATCGCTCTAAAAATCTGAAATTTTTACAGAATATAGCTGACGTATCTTGCTACACATCCCAATCATAAAAATGATAGGTCATGACTAAAGAATTTGAAATAATCAAGAAAAACCGTATATCTGGCTTAGTTTTCATAGAAACGCCTAATCAGTTCAACAGGCAACAACAACCCAGCTCACTTGATCTAAAGCAAGGTACAAAGGTAATAATGATATGTATCATCAAAAGTATATCAATTTCAACCAAGGGTTTAGCATAATTAAGCCAGTAAACCATACCTACAATAACCATAGCGTCTTCTATATAACCGGAGATGTAACAGCTGGAGAGCAGGACATGTAACAGTCAGCTGACGCACTGTAGCCCACAGACCACTGCAAACTGCACTTCTATTATAGACCTTAAAACAACAGTCTGTGTGGGAGAGATAGTATTATACCCAAACAAACAAATAATATACCTGATTTACAGAAATATTTCATTTTCAAAACCAAAGAAAATAATAATAAAAATATACCCATAATACAGAACTGGTGCCGACCTTACCAGGCACATAGAAATTAAAAATGCCATTAGAACAGAATGAATACCCAAATGAGGCACATTAATTAAAAACAACATTATGTCAAATTAATAAGAATACCACATGAATTATTAAGCCACAATACTTATAAAACAGACCCTTGAGAGTCTATAATGAAGGAATTACAAAAACTAATAATATCAAAACCTTTCGTAGGTATCAAAACCTCATAATTCCAAAATCCAAACCATAAATAAAGGTCAAGGCCCTCAAACAGGCATTACAGAACCACCTACAGGATTTAATAAATTTTACTGTCATTGTCAAAAAGGCATAATTTCACCCATCCCTGAAGCACATCCGAAGTCCGGGGAAGGTCAGGGCGGCTTGTCGGGGATGAAGACGTGGAGGGCCGGCCACGGGCATCGGGTACGCGGCGGCCTTCCGCGGGTGTAGGCCGCGGTACCCGCCGACTGGTACAGCGAGCGGTGGACGTCGCAGCAGACCCCGCGGTCGTCGCGGAAACACGGTAGACATCGCGGGAGGGCCGCACTCGTCGACACGGGCGTCTCTGCTGTAGATACATCACGGTGGGGGTATTGCAGGCTCAGGTACGGGAGGCGGGTCTCTAGAGAGCAGGGAGAGCACACATCCACTCTGTTTTGACGCTCAACAGCCAGGGGCGACGAGAAGGGAGATGTGAAGCATAATTTTGATTTGCCCACTGCATGGAGGAGCCGTGCAGTAGATGCAGTAGCAGTAGAGTTGAGTGAGGGATAGAGCTCAAGAGTATTGTTCTTATCACTTTGAGAGCACATTCCCAAGCAGTAGCAGCACATTTTGAAGTCACACATCGTCATGTCAGGGAATAAAGTATCAGTTCGTTTACTGCCAAGGCCAGAAAATAAGGCATAGGAAGGCGAGGTATACGTGGTCCAGGTGCCTGACCAACTTGAGTCACCGAGCCTTGTCACTGAATAATGCTGAAACTTGACCGGGTGTCGAAAATTGATTTACGGCAGGATTAGGTGCTATACCGGTAAGTGCTGATTCGTCGTGCACCAAAGCCGTAAACCCACCTGCAGGGGTCTGGCCGGGTTTAGTTTGTCCCTGCAGACCGGATATCAGTTCTGAAGCCACTTAGAAGGACAGACTTGTGGCCAGTTGATTCCAACAACGTCTTAGTAGGTGTCGGGCCTAGCAAGCGGTCGCTAGAAACAGATGTATCTGGTGCCACACCCGAAGTGGCGCCGTGGATACGGCACCAGAGACAATAGAAAAGTCAGAACTGTTCATGGACACATTAGATGGTTGTGAAGTGTCCGAATAGGAACTAGGACTTTGGAGTCAAAGTAGAATCTGAAGGACAGACTGAAAGTTCAGAAGAAGAGTGTTTCTCATGGGCAACTGGAGAACCGTGGCCTTTGGTTAAACCAGCACCATGTGAAGACTGTGGTTGAGTGTTAATTACAGTCTGAGCACTCCTCAAAGTATGATCTGAGGAAGATACCTGAACATTCTCAGTCTAATGAGGCACTGGTAGTTGACCAGACATTGCCAGGAATCATAGTGGAATCGGTAGATAGTGAGTCACTTGTGAGTTATACTAATCAGAACCATAATGCCATGTGAAACCATACAACAATCAAAGACACTCAAACCATGTAGACACGTGTAATTACCTTATAAATGGGTTCTCCACCAGTGTTCTGGTGACCTAGGGGTTAATTAGTGATGTTAATTACTTTACTACATAAGAGGAGGAGAGTTGGTAACACGTCGGTGCATACACGCTTAGAAGTCCTGCGCGGGTGCGTAGTGACGTCTAGCGTGAGACTTTCCTAACTTAGTTGCCTTTAATTAAACCCTTGTGCCATCTAGTGGCCAGGTTGGGGAACCACTGAAACAACTAACGAGCTGATTACGGCACGTTGTGGCCATGAATCGAATTACGGATTTTCTTAGTTAAGTTATAAGGAGGGTGTCGACACCTAGCGGTGAACGTAGGTAAAAGGGCGTAGATTCGCCTCCTACAACTCGAAGGGATAGATCAACACATGTCCGTAACTCATTGACTAATTAGTTACGTCCATCCCTAATTCATAAACCATCTGATTATATGTAGTTCCGTGACAGAGATGGAAACTACGCCAAACTCCGTAAGTCACGTTATTTCCAAGTAATCATACATATTCTTAACTCCTTATATTAAGTTCAGCAACCAGATAATTATTACAACCGTACCATTAATTAATTATGTGATATTGTGGGGAAGGTAAGAGCAACTCCTAAGGCTAAGTGTGTGCGCAAGGCCACCAGACTCTCTACCCCTTGCGCACAACGAGGCCACCTAATGGGACCTTTAATTAAGGTGTATAAGATCTAATGTTGATATTAAGTAAGCTCTAATTACTATTAGTTTCGTGTCTTTACTATCATGGATGAGGACGAGATGAATGTGGTCGAAAATCACGAAATTGCAGCAAATAGACTATATTTCGAATATTTCAAAATGTCCTTTTTGGGGACTAGTTTAAATAGTTTTCATGCATCTAGGGCATTGTAGGGCAGAGTCTAGAACCATAAATATCACATAACTCCAATATTTAGACAAATTATGGCTAAAAACGTGAGGGCGTCACGTTACGACACCAGCATAAAATCGTGCATGAAATAAAATAAAAAAGTGGCAGAATAAAATGAGTTTCGCTGTTTTTAATGACTCACTTATATGCATCTTCCCACCATAAAAGGATAGGCCTATATGGCTTCCTTCATACTAAACTGAATTTGTGCTATTTTGGTGTAGTTTAGGCAGTCACGTTACGACACCCACTAAACTATCAATAGTTCCGGTTCCCTATGATATTAGTAATAGTTTTTTTAGGATATCAAGAGGCAGATATATAGCTACACAATGGCGAAAGAATTAAGTCTCTATCTTTATTAGAGAAAAAGTTATCAGCCCAAACGTATCTTTTCGTCACGTTACGACCCCGTCACGTTACGACCCCGTCACGTTACGACCCCGTCACGTTATGACCCGCAGTGGGTCACATAGGGTCAGGAAAAAGGTAGAAATAATTTTCCTGTGTTGGGTACATATATACCTATAGAATGGCAAAAAAATTAAATCGTTATCTTTATTAGGAAAAAAGTTATGAGGCTCTAAATATTTTTGCATCACGTTACGACCCCCGTCACGTTACGACCCCCGTCACGTTACGACCCCCCAGTGGGTATAAGGCCAGGGAGAGCAAAAGAATGATAGAAATACATTTTCTGTGGATCAAATCAATTTCCCCAGTGTCAGCCCATTCCCTGGTGGGGGTGTGGACACAGCCTATAAATATGAGCCAGTTTGGGGGTGGGGGGTGGGGGGGGGGGGGTCGTAACGTGACGTTTTTATTTTTATATTAGCCCTGTGCTAAAGCTAATTATGCTAGTTAGCTATCCCAACTTTGCACATGAGTCCTCTAATATATAGAGATGATATTTGCAAAAGGAATTAACCCTTTCCCAGCTGACAATGCCTCAAGGCATTCCCGCGGCTACGGCCGGAGAATGCCTGGAGGCATTCCCGCGGCTACGGCCGGAGAATGCCTGGAGGCATTCCCGCGGCTACGGCCGGAGAATGCCTTGAGGCATTTTTTCTTTATTTGTTACTAATGTGTATATCTAATGAAGAAATACTTGATGGATTTTCGTAATTTTTTCCGTGGTGGTAGAAACTTGAATAATTATGACAATTTTATAATATTTTGGTCGAATGTCTCTGTGATAGATCTCTGTATCTGTTAGTCTTATCAGTAGGATTCGGCCGAGCTGCCCTGGCTGCGCCGGGTCTGTAGACTATCTAACTGTTGGTTGATAGCCTATCCAATGAGATGATACTTACGAGAGATACGTAGTGACTGGTCGAGACATGGGCCAATGACAGCAAGATTGGCATGGAAAATTGTAATAAAACCTGTGGTAATGACTGGAATTAAAGAGACTTAGACAGTGAACCGTGTGTCGATGCTTCTTCTTTGATCCATTACATTTGGCGATCTTGCCAGGATCACGACCACGATAGATAGAACAGAAACGCAGTCGGACGAGAAAATTAACCAGAATGGCGGACAAAGACCAGCAGAAATTGGACCTTGCGGTAGCAGAAGCAACACGACGAAGGTTAGGTGAATTTACCAAGAAGATCGAAGTAATTGACGGTATCGACGCAGCCGCCTTAAGAAAGTGGGTGGATGCGCTGGACTATGCTGTAGGAAACGTTAATCCAGGGGAGAAGCTGATATTGGAATCAGCCGCCGCCAAAGCAGAGGATGGACTCGCCAGATTCATAACCAAGACGAAAGCAAACATAGCCGCGAGAGTGCCACCACAGGTCGTCACGTGGGAAAAGGTAAAGAAAGCCATTTTAGAAGAATTTTTGGGACCCGTAGAAGTCAAGCATCTGAGGAGAAAGGTACAAAAAGCGCAACAAGGTGTTTGCGAAACTGTCAGAGAATATAGTCGGAGGTTTCAGGAAGAAGTACATAGGGCATATACCATGGAAGAACAAACGTCAGAATTGATGATAGGACAAATCAGAGATTTCTTCATAGAAGGGTTAAGAAGCGATCGTTTGAGAGACTTTGTAGCATGTCAGGACAATGATACGGTAGCAACTGCTATACGACGAGCTAACCATGCGGTGCACGCACTCAAATTAGATGAGCTATATGAGTTAGAACAAGCAGCGCTTCCACCACCGCCACCAACATTATTAGAAGATTTAGCTCCTATCAAGGAAATGTCTGGCTTGATAAAGTCACTAGAAAGACAAGTACAGCAGTTAACAGTATCTCTACGGCCATCTAAAGACACAGAAAAGGAGGTGGCGGCTGTGACACCGTCAGCAACACAAAATCTGCCGGCCGCATCTGTTGCCGCGCCCTATCCGTCACAACAGCACTATCCCCCACCGTACCCGCACTACTCCTGGCCGACCGCAATGCCCGCGATGACCGGCGCCTACGGCGGCGCGTATCCAATCGGAGCAATGGCTACGGGACCAGAAACACGGGGTTCACAGAACATCTTTTACGTGGGGCAGCAACCTTCATCAGGACGAGGAAGAGGAAGGGGAGGCAGAGGACGCGGAGGTCGCAACAACGGCAATACGAACAGGATACAGTGCTATGAGTGCGATGGGTTTGGTCACATTGCACGTGACTGTGCAACGAAACGAAATAATCAACAAAATTATAACGGAAATCAGCAGACAGACAGGGAAGCTTGGGAGCCAGTTCCTCAAGGAAATCAGTCGCCCTACTACGCAAATCAGGGAAACTAATCGCAGCGTCAGACGGTCGTGTGTGTGTCACGTTACTACAGGGCGGCATCGAACTACATACACTGATCGACTCTGGCGCGTCGCGGTCGTTGATAACCACAAGAAAGTGGAATGAAATATGTGAAGTAAGTAATAGACCAACGGTATTAGTGCCTGGTTCAGTGCTGAAGTCGCTGTCAGGACATGTACTACCAACACGAGGGGTAGCTGTGATTCCCCTGTTGGACCGAGAAATATCTGTTTACGTGTGTGACGAATTAAAACATGATCTTTTGCTTGGGATAGATATGATGGAGACATTGGACTGCCAGCTAAACTGTGCGTACAAATTGTTGTGGTTGGCTAACCAGTGTTTCACGTATGGACAATGTGAAGATTTCTGTAACGAAGTAGCTGGAGTGCACACGGACCTGGAAGAATGGAAAAATAAATATCCAACAGTGTTCGCAGAGGAAGGTCATCCCCTGCAAGCAGCGCCTGAAGTTGAGATGCACATTGATATAGGCAATAACGCGCCTATAAGACAACGGCCTTATCGCATACCACTAGCGTTGAAACAAAAAGTATCGGACGAAATAGACAAGTTACTCAAGGCCGGAGTAATAACACCAAGTGCAAGTCCGTGGTCGTCCCCACTACTGATAGTTCCAAAGGCAGATGGAGGAATTCGGTGTTGCGTGGATTACAGACGCGTCAATCTGTTGTGCAAAAAGGACGCCTTTCCACTGCCCAACATTCAAGACATCTTTGATGCCTTGGCTGGAGCTACTGTATTCTCGGTAATAGACCTCAAGAATGCGTACTATCAGATAAGTATCTCACCTGAGAGTCGGGAAGTCACGGCCTTTGCGGCACCGGGGGGCCTGTACGAATTTCTGAGAATGCCACAAGGATATTGCAACAGTCCAGCGACGTGGCAACGATACATTAATAGAGTATTGGCCCCTCTCTTGGACCGCACCGTGCTAGTATACTTGGATGACATCATTGTATACTCTCGACATCTGGAAGATCACACACGGCATCTGAACGAAGTATTCCAACTACTGGCGCAACACAAACTAACAGTCAACTCCAGCAAATGTAAGTTGCGCCAGTCGGAAGTGAAGCTACTTGGCTATATTGTGGGAATTCACGGGGTCAAACCCGATCCGAAGAAGGTTGAAGCCATACATGACATGGCCGCCCCTAACAATGCTAAAGAAGTACAACGCTTTCTCGGCCTGGCGGGGTATTACCGACAATGTATTCCCGACTTTTCGGGTTTAGCGGAACCGTTGGTAAAGCTCACCAGGAAAGGCATTCACTTCGATTGGACAAACCAGTGTCATGAATCATGGTGCAACTTGAGGGACGCGCTAACGTCCGAAAGCATCATGGCATACCCCGATCCATCAAAACCCTACCGGTTGTACGTCGACGCGAGTATGGGGTGTGTGGGAGGAATACTCACGCAGGCTGATGAACAAGGAATAGAAAAACCCGTGCAGTATGTGTCGAAACAGTTAAGTGAAGGACAACGTAAATGGGCCACTATCGAGAAGGAAGCCTTTGCAATCATCTATGCATTACAGAAGTTGCGCCCATATCTACATGGAGGGGCATCGTTCACGATTATAACCGATCACAAACCCTTAAAATCGTTATTTCAGCAAGAAATCAAGAACTCGAAAATCCAACGATGGGCGGTGTTGCTAGCTGAATATGGGGCTCCCATAGAGTATAGAAAAGGAGCTTACAACGTGAGGGCCGACATGCTCTCCAGGCTGCCACCCACCATGGAAGGACAGGAAAAGAAAAACGACAGTACTTGCGAAATGGCTGAATGCGAGGCAAACCTAAATGAGTCGGTTATAATTAACTTCATAGGACAGTTAACATCAGTCACAGTCGACACCAAGGCGGTCTCAACACACGACGAGACATGGTCGGATCCCTACATTATGAAAGATCAATTAATGTCCGAACAGACCAAATTGCCACAGTATAGACAGGGTCTGAGAGAAGAAGACGATTTCATAATAGATGACGGAGTACTGTACACCTTGCGAGAGGTAAATGGGTCCAGTTATCCACGAATCGTGCTCCCACCAGGTCTTGTACATACGGTGGTAATGCAAGCACACCAGGAGCTGGGACACCAACGAATGGAAAAAACTTATCAAAGAGTGGCGGCACGATATAAATGGCCTAATATGAGAAGACAGATTCACCAGATTCTAAAGAACTGTTCCGTGTGCTTACTGTATAGGCCGATCAAAACACATCCACCCTCCCAACCTCTACCAACCCCAACATCGCCGAATGAACTACTGGGCATTGATCTAATTGGACCGTTGCCCGAAAGTCATAAAGGACACAAATACGTGATCATGTGCATTGATCACTGCACTGGCTGGGCAGAGGCGGTGCCAATTCCGGATAAAAGGGCGAAATGGATAGTATCCTTCTTTGAAGAAACTTGGATACCAAGGCATGGGGTTCCATCGGTAATAATCTCAGACAGAGGCCTAGAGTTTTTGAATGCCGCGGTACGGCAAATGTGTCAAAAAAATCAAATACAGTGGAGATACTCAACGGCCTACCACCCGACTACAAACTCTAAAACCGAGCGTTTTAACGGCACTCTCAAATCAATGATAGCCAAACTAGTGCAAGGACAAGTACACAATTGGGAACAGCAACTGTACACGGCACTATGGGCGTATCGATCTTCAGTTTCAACAGTTACGGGGTTCTCACCGTACTTCCTACATTATGGAAGGGAACCCCTGGGAAGGAAGGTGCAGCAAGAACAAATTCCTGTAGGAGAGGAACTACGAGTACTTCAAGAAAGAATTCGACAAAACAACGTGAACCTGAAAAAAGCTTGTATCAAGACGCAGAAATTACAGGAAAAGAACAAGATACGACTAGATCAAAGACAGGCGGCCCCGCTTTATCATGAAGGACAGGAGGTGTTGTTACAGAATATCAGAAAAACCACATTCGAACCCGCGTATCGGCACGGATATGTAATTCACAAGTTACACAATAACGTGGCCGAACTGCTACACTTCACGGGTAAGAAGATACAGATAAACGTGGACCGTCTGAAAACAATCCCTGTCGGGGTTACGTATCTGCCTGTCATGCAAAACCTCCAAGATAAGGATCAAACACCGGACGCCAACACTACGTGCGGGGTACGCGATAAACACTACCATCAGAAACAAGTCGACCAGCAGAACAAAGACGAACCATTGGGCGTGTTTGCACGACTTCCGCAGGGTACGATAGTGGACGGCCGTTATCACAAAAGTCAGATAAACAAGACCACCGCACCATCAAGGACGACCCTCAGAAGACGGCAGACACGCCGGCGGCAGATAGAGCGGTACAAGGACACAACACAAACAACAAGCCCCAAGGTGCCAACAGACATGCTGATAGATGTCTCGCGTCCACTGAGCGATATCTCTGATGATAAAGGGACAACAGATAAAAGCAACGCCTCCTTGGGCACGATAGTAGATAATCTCGAATCATCTGACGAAACACCGCTTAGTGATAACCAAGCGACGTCAACCGCACAGACGGAGACCACCGATAACACGTCGTCTGCAGCCACTACATCGGGCTCGTATCACGGGGACACTGACACCAACCTCGGTGATAACGACCAAGATAACGGGACACTAACGACAGGCTCTGATACGGCTTACGAAAAGCCGACTAGTGGACCAGAAGAAGCGGAAGAAGATAATGATACATGTCCGGGCTATATAAGCGGAGGCAATTCTCCAGGTAACCACAGTCTACCTACAGACACACCTAGCACCATCGTTCACTCACCACGAACACGCGCCGAATACAGAAGCGCCGCGGGCAACTCTATGCGAAATGCCGTCAACTACAAAGAATGGTCATCCACTTCGGAAGAAGACGCATGATCCCCTTGTAGCTCTCATAATTATGGGAACTCTGATAATGACTACCACCGCCTCACCTATACTATACAAGGACGGAGTATTGGTCACGTTGGAAGGTGACACTCGGGTAATATCAGCCTTATGGACAGTAGTAGTGACTTTGGAAACACCTGTAGCGCCGGACATAACGATCCTGCGTCAGCAATACATGGAGTATAAAAATATATCAGAGGACCGCATCGACCCCGCCACGCTGACCATGAGGGATTTCAGATTCCAACAAATTCTTCATGGATTGCAAACGGGAAACGATCAACTACAAGAAGACACCATCGAACCACGAGTGAAAAGAGGTTTCAGGTCAGTCTTCGCAGAATTAGCCAAAGCGGTCATCGGTGTCGCTACAGAAGCAGATGTACAATACTTAACTCAAAGAGTATCGGAGTTAAGTTCGTCCATACAACGGATGCAGCAGCATGATTCGCAACTATTATCATTGTTGAACATTACCAGGCAAGAAGGGTTAAACACACGTAAAAGTGTAACTACATTACAAACACAGACAGAACAATTAAGAATAATCATAGCTAAAATAGACCGACGCGTGGCCGATCACATTTTTGCCATACAAACACTGCAAATCGGACACATAATTGACCAACTACTAATGGTAATGGAGATACGGGTACAACAATTCGCTCAAGCAGTAGACGTATTTCACAAGCAACTGATACAACTGGAACAATCCACTTTGTCACGAGAGATACTGTATCCGCGGGAGTTAACGGTCATATTGCAGGATTTGGAGAAACAAGGACACGCGGTACTTCCAATTACTTGGTATTATCAACATGTAAAAATCGAACCTCTATGGATACATGCACAAGGTTTGGCGTACAAAGTAATAATACCGGCGGTAACGAGGGACGTATATCTCACGTACCGTTTACAATATTTTCCAGTGCTGTTTACAAATAACCTGACAAGAACGATAGTAGGTAACGACAGAGTAGCATTATCATCGGAATCAACGGCTGCATTCACCCCGACCAGCAGTGTATGCTTAGGACGGGCGCCTTTAATATGTTTTCCCTCAATTCAACATAAAAGTGCTTCGTGTGAGGCGCAACTTGTTGAAGGTGAAGGGGGAGAGAAATGCAAAGTTACAATAGCAACGAGGCCACACGCAAAATCACAAGTAAAACGCGACTTGGAAAAACCTTTTGTAGTAACCATTATCCCTTACACCAACGTAACGGTGGTTCACAGATGCACCGGACTAACAGCAAAAAAAGAGAAAGTGGCCCATATCACGCAGTTCGTACTGCGAGAACATTGTGGTCTGGAAAGTAGTGACTGGAACCTGAAAGGCGTCAACATAGGATTTAGACGGGTAAAATTGCAGGCTGCCGTTCCCTTGGAGTTACCGGCCATACCGATGTCATGGCCAAGGAAAATAGACAATGACATACAGCAAGAATTAAACAAACTAGGAGCTATTACAGTGCCCATCGCCGAAGTCGAGCAATGGACTGGGGTAGTGATCACCGATGAACCACAGTTGAAGCACTTAGCGGTATCTGGTCTAACGCTGGGTCTCGGAGATCTATTACTGCTTATAGCCGTGGCTTTCGGGATTGTGATATACGTGAAACGCACCTATATGATTAAGGTGATAAAAGCGACATTCGACGAGGTAAGGAAGATCGATCCTGTAACTGACGTGGAACAGCCCATGATTCCCTTAGAGACTCGCACAAACACGGTATACCCCGGTCTACCTGCACCCTAGACAAAAAGATGACGAACTCTGAAACCATGCGTAGTAACATATCCTTACATGATTAAGATTGTATAACCATTGTTTGTGTAAAATTGTATACCCATTGCCCTTATGTGTAATTGTATAACCATTGTCAATTGAGTATCAGTTTTGTTGATATTCCAAATACTTGGAATTTACTTGATGAGGGAGGTGTGTGATAGATCTCTGTATCTGTTAGTCTTATCAGTAGGATTCGGCCGAGCTGCCCTGGCTGCGCCGGGTCTGTAGACTATCTAACTGTTGGTTGATAGCCTATCCAATGAGATGATACTTACGAGAGATACGTAGTGACTGGTCGAGACATGGGCCAATGACAGCAAGATTGGCATGGAAAATTGTAATAAAACCTGTGGTAATGACTGGAATTAAAGAGACTTAGACAGTGAACCGTGTGTCGATGCTTCTTCTTTGATCCATTACATCTCCTTGGAAACGTTGATATAGCGCTATAAATACCGTGCGTCGCGCCGTCAAGCCCAGTCTCATTTGCGTGACCGCGAGTGAGGCTTCTCAGCGCAACCATTCCTTGGTGTCAAAGACGATTTTTGCGCGAAAAATACAGAAAAAACGAAAGAATGGATAGCGACGGGTCGTGGGAGAGTGAAGAGGACGATGGAACGGATATGTCGCTCAGATTATCAACCTCAGAGAACGAATCCGACGAAGACGATTGCCCTGACAGCGCCCCAGCCCCCACCATCACAACCACTGTGGGTGGGCGTGTCTGGAACGAGTTCGACGAAGACGCTCCCTTCCCTCGCGAAAACCAGAAAAAAAATCTTCTAATCGCCCCAGGATTGTCGAATGCTGCCAAGACGAAGAACCCGACCAACATTCTGGATTTTTTTAAATTATTTTTCACGGTGGAGTTCATTGCAGGCCTGTGTGAGCGGACCAACAAATACGCAGCCATCCAAACGACGCTAGCGAAAGGAAAACCAAAGAAGATGCTCGCATGGATTCCAGTTACGATAGCAGAAATGACACGGTTCATCTCAATGACTTTCCTGATGGGATTAATACGGAAGCCAGACTTGGATCACTATTGGTCAACGATTCCCGTATATTCTACCGCAGGAATTCGCAATATCATGACCAGAGCACGCTTCAAGGCGATACTAAGGTGAGCCTATGTTTTGTTTATATTTCAGCTGTCAGTGTCAAACGTCAACAAATCCAAAGCGAGGCCAGCGTCTTTTTCAGTGGGCGAAAGGATATTACTGCTAGCGATCGCTTTGCTTCATAGATTCACCTGAAATTCACTCTGTATTTAAATTATGTTATGTTCTGTCGCCTTATAAATTCTGAAAATATTCTGTGGACTTTCTCCGCAGTTATCTACACTTTGGTGGAGCTGCTACGAACGCCGCCCAGCAGCCTGGTGCTTCCGGTGGAGGTGACGGCCCAGCTATCCCGCCCAGACGAGACCCGATGACGATGATTGATTTTTTCCTTTCCCATTTTAATTCCCTAGCGAAAGCTATTTATCACCCTAACAAGGAATTAAGTGTAGATGAGACGATTGTGAAGCACAAAGGCAGGACTCGTCACCGCCAATACATGCCCAACAAACCGTGTAAATGGGGCCTAAAGTGTTGGGTTTTGGCGGAGGCGATTTCTGGCTTTGTGCTTCAGATCAATCCCTTTTTTGGCCGTGATGATCGCCGTGGCAAAATGTCCACCGAAACCGTAGTAATAAACTTGTTAACAGGTGCCGAATTAACTCTGAAAGGACATCATGTATACTTCGACAATTTCTTTACCAGTGTCAAATTACTTGAACGTTTATTTCAGTTGAAGACATATGCTTGTGGTACTCTGCGGGCGAACCGTGTCGAGGTGCCTAAATGTTTGATGACAAAAAAACATCCAGGTCTGAAATCGAAGGGCGATTGTCTTTTTTCTAGGTGCTGTAATATTCTGTTGACGTTATGGCTTGATCGCAAAATCATTAGGATTCTTTCTACCATTCACTCTTCTGTTATGTCCACTGCAAAACGAACGATTCGCAATTCTGTTACTGGAAAATTCGAAAAAAAAGACATCGCCTGTCCGGAAGTCGTTCGTTCCTATTGTAAATACATGGGCGGTGTCGATTTGTGCGATCAGATGTGTGGATACTATAATTTCGGGCGAAAGAGTCGCAAATGGCCCAAGAAACTCTTCTTTTTCGTTTTAGAAGCAATGAAACTCAATTCGCAAATCCTCTACAACCTTTCGGCCCCCAAAAAGTTATCTTTCGTTGACTTCACACTGTCGTTAATTTGCCAGATGCTTGAGGAAGCGAATCTTCAACTACCTCAGTCTGTCCCCTCCACGGCCTCCAGCCGTTTAACGAGCCGTTGTTTTCCCGAAGATCTAGAAAGAAAGAGTTATTGCCGTGTCTGTTACCATCGACACAAAAATGGCCTAGAATCTTCGAGGAAACAATCTAAGTACGGCTGCAAGTCGTGTGGGGTTCATCTTTGTCTTTTTCCTTGCTTTAAAACCTTCCACACTGTCTCGAACTATGCTTCTGCTCAGTTAGAATCTTAATTTCATATCTTTGTTATACTCTGTACACTTTGCTTCCTATATTTCACCATTGACCACACACAAATAGATCAATTTTTGTTTAGTTCGATTTTTCGTACAAGCCATAACATATTAATAAATTTGTTCCTAATCAAAATTGTCAAAATTATAGTATTTGTCATTTGCTTTAGGCACCTCGATGTGGTTCGTTCGTAGAATTTTTTTTTCATTTCCCAGCAGCAACTTAATATAATCATATTCTTTTCCCTAGTCTGTACATATTGTGAATAGTCGATCAACTTTGTACATATATAATGTAGAATATCTGTAAATACGATGTAAAAAGAAGAAAAAAAACACTATCGATTTGTACCTGTATTTTGCAATTTATCATTCATCTGGGAATAATCCTGATTAAACTTTTTCACTTTTTATCATTCCTGCCTAAGTGATCTAACACGTAATGCTATTCTATGATTCACCAGAGAAGTGTATGGACACGACTACAATTGGTTTTTATATCTAATCTACGTTATCAATCTGAAACAAAGATCATAAATTCGCTATCGACCAAGAAAACTCGCTAAACATAGTGTCCTACTCGTTCCATCGGCATATTAACAACAGAATTGTTCGACACTGATCTATGTATAGCAGCCTGAAACATTTCTGCCTATGTGATCTAGCACGTAATGCTATTCTATGATTCAACTGAGAAGTGTACGACCACAAACGATATTTTGGTTTTCTATCTAATCCACGTTATCAATCTGAAACAAAGTAATCCTGAGCAATCTATGTATCATCAAGGTTCTCCACATGTACATTTTGTGAAAATATATCGACCAGAAGTGGTTAAAATTGATTATTATATCGGCGATAAAGCCCCCACCTCAGACCATGTCAAGTGCCAGCTAGACACCGATAAATTTATATCACCTTGAAACCTTCCTGCCTATGTGATCTAGCACGTAATGCTATTCTATGATTCAACTGTGGAGTCTATGGACACAAACGATATGGTTTTGTATCTAATCTACGTTATCACTCTGAAACAAAGACATCTTGAGCAATCTATGTATCATCAAGGTTCTCTACATGTTTATTTTGTGTAAATATATCGACCAGAAGTGGTTAAATTGATTATTATATCGGAGAAAAAGCCACGTCGAGTGCCAGACAGACACTGAATATATTTATATCTTGTTGAATCTGAAATGAAACATGCCTATCTGTGTATAGCCAACACTAATCTATGTATATCAACCTGAAACATCCCTGCCTATGTGATCTAGCACGTAATGCTATTCTACGATTCAACTGAGAAGTGTATGGACACGAACTATAATTGGATTTTGTATCTAATCCACGTTATCAATCTGAAACAAAGTAAACCTGAACGATCTATGTATCATCAAGATTCTCTACATGTATATTTTGTGAAAATATATTGATCAGAAATGGTCAAATTGATTATTAGATCGGAGACAAAGCCCCCAGGTCCGACCACGTCGAGTGCCAGCTAGACACTGAATCTATGAATACCTTGTCGACTATTTCAATCTGAAACAAAAATCATTCCTGCCTGTGTAATATATATATATAGCGTTGATTCAGTCTCAGATCAACCTCAGAACTGTAGAAATTGATCATATACCTTGTTGAATCTGAAATAAAACATGCCTATCTGTGTATAGCCAACACTAATCTATGTACATATTGTGAATACGATGACGACTGCTGCACCTGGAAATGTATCAAGCCTTGTCAACCTGTGTATATATATATATATATATTTAACAATATTGATGAATAATTGATCTGAAAGAAAATACAACACATTATTAAAATATATTCTAAATCTTACTTCACCTACCTTGTCTTCTTTTCTGCTTTTCAGAAGTATTCATCTGTAGATATAGTCAATCATTGTCCAGCAATCGATTTAAAAGTTAACTCCTCCTGGAGATGTCAATGCTGAATAGGCACAAGTCGAATTTTCCAAATTCAATATATCAGCCTGGACATTAAATCTATATGTAGATGATCCTTAGAGTGTGGGAGATAACCACATATAGCCTTGTAATGATCAAACTCCATTAGAATCCTTAGGCGAGTCCATAGTATAATCAATGGCGAAATAAGCCAATATAGTCACTGCTCGAATCTAATTTTCAAAAATCAATATCTAAGTCCCAACTTGTCCAAAATGGTCGAGATATATATCAAATGAAAGGCCAGAATCTCTAATTTACGAATATTAATGTCTCCAGTCATATATTTGAAGTTAAATCCTCATAGTAAATGATTTTCTAAATAGTGTCTTGCCCAGCGCCTAACTCCCCTACCGCTCCCATAGTAAAGGCTCAGCTTAGATGACCATTACTTTTAATTCAATTCTAAATCATCCGCTGGTTCAAAATGATTTATATTTCATATAAACAAACCTCAGACATTGTAGTTTACCCTGATATAAGTCCCCGTTCATAGATTCAAGGTTAAAAGCCTCAAAGAAATCATTTTGAAAGAGATGTCTTAGAACCCAGCTATGGCGAAATAAGCCAATTTATTGACAGAGTACTTTTAATTTTCTAAATTTGATAACTAATTCCCACCTTGTCCGAAATACACAAATTATATATCAGAAGAAAGCTAAGAACCCGTAGTTTATGGATATTAATGTCTCCATTGATATATTTCAAGTTAAATCCTCGTAATAAAAGATTTTCTAAACCGTATCTCGACCAGCGCCTGAATCCCATACCAATCCTATAGTAAAGCTTTTAATCTTCTAAATTCGATAACTAAATCCCACATTGTCCGAAATACACAAAGTATATATCAGGAGAAAGCTGAGAATCTGTAGTTTACGAATATTAATGTCTCCAGTAATAGAATCCAAGTTAAATCCTTATAATAAATGAATTTCTGAATCGTGTCTGGCCCAGATCCACACTCCCATACTGAACCTATAGTAAAGTATAGAGAGTGCGTATGGCGCACCTTAATATTTCGATTACTTGGTCTCGAATCGACCAAAATGGACAATATTATATCATCATGAAGCTGAGAGTGTGTAGTTCACGTTAGAATATACGAAAATTCATTTATCTAAGATTTAAACCCCGAAATATATGATTTAGTTAGCCAAACCACAAAACTGCGTAATGCCGACTTTCTCTGTTTGATTATTAATTCTAACCTGGACTAATCTCGACAATATTTACATAGGATTGTAGCTTAGAGTGTGTAGATGATCAATATATAAACAGAATTACATTAATTCCAATGATAAACTCTGGGCGAGATGATTTATGATTCAATCCGTGCCCACTCGGCAGCCCCCTCCACACAGTAAGCTATGGACAGACGGTCTGATATAGTCTGCGCCTTGACCAAACAATATAATCAATTTCTAATTCGCCAGTGGCCAGATAACCAAAAAATACATACTGGAACAAACCTTAGAGTCCATAGAATGTGAAAATACACTTCCCTGTGGTTAATTATATTGTTTAAACCCTATCTGAGCTGATTTTGTGATCATCGTATGAAATTCGACTGAACCAGCAAGCCGACTGCGTAATACCCAAGTTTAAATTTGAAATATTAAATCTGAACTTGTCAAACCTGGACATTATTTACATAGAACGGTAGCTTAGAGTGTGTAGAATAACAATATATATATGATTAATGATGAATCTAAAGTTTAAACCCGGTACGAGCTGATTTCTAATGACAGCTCGACCACCCTAACTACACAGTATGGAAAATGGCGGATCAAGCTAGGCCAGAATTCAACGTGCGTAACTCGCATCGTAATAATCTAATATCTTGGTCTCTACTCGTCTGAATTTGCTAAAATACATACTGGAATAAACCTTGAAGTCTATAGAATGTGAAAATACACTTCCCTGTGGTTAATTATATTGTTTAAACCCTATCTGAGCTGATTTTGTGATCATCGTATGAAATTCGACTGAACCAGCAAGCCGACTGCGTAATACCCAAGTTTAAATTTGAAATATTAAATCTGAACTCGTCAAACCTGGACATTATTTACATAGAACGGTAGCTTAGAGTGTGTAGAATAACAATATATATATGATTGATGATGAATCTAAAGTTTAAACCCGGTACGAGCTGATTTCTAATGACAGCTCGACCACCCTAACTACACAGTATGGAAAATGGCGGATCAAGCTAGGCCAGAATTCAACGTGCGTAATGCGCATCTTAATATTCTAATATCTTGGTCTCTTCTCGTCTAAATATGATAAAATACGTACTGGAACAAACCTTGGAGTCTATAGAATGTGAAAATACACTTCCCTGTGGTTAATTATATTGTTTAAACCCTATCTGAGCTGATTTTGTGATCATCGTATGAAATTCGACTGAACCAGCAAGCCGACTGCGTAATGCCCAAGGCTAAATTTGAATTATTAAATCTTAACCTGATCTAACCTGGACATTATTTAGATAGAAACAAACCTTACAGTATGTAGATTATGAATATACGTATCATTAATCATTTATCTAAAGTTTAAACCCGGTGCGAGATGATTTCTAATGACAGCTCGACCACCTTAACTACACAGTATAAGCAATGGCGTATCAAGCTAGGCCAGAATTCAACGTGCGTAACTCGCATAGTAATCATAGTAATATTTCAATATCTTGGTCTCTACTCGTCTGAATTTGCTAAAATACATACTGGAACAAACCTTAGAGTCTATAGAATGTGAAAATACACTTCCCTGTGGTTAATTCTAATGTTTAAACCCTATCTGAGCTGATTTTGTAAACCTCGTCTAAGATTCGACTGAACCAGCAAGCCGAGTGCGTAATACCCAAGGCTAAATTTGAATGATTAAATATAAACTCGTCAAACCTGGACATTATTTACATAGAAAGAAACCTTACAGTATGTAGATTATGAATATACGTATCATTTATCATTAATCTAAAGTTTAAACCCGGTGCGAGCTGATTTTGTATTATAACTTGACAACCCTACGTTTCGAGCAGTGACATGGCTTCCCATAGATTCAACCTTATAATCTAGACAGGACTCTATAGAGGCTTTGCCGATATTAGTTACAAAGCGCTAGGTTAATTCCACCGTGTCAAGTCTGACACCCTCGTATAGCTGATGATCAGATGAACATAATGCTGGTCTCAGTTTACACTGTTGACGCCATAGGAAGATATAAATGGCAATTCTGTGGGTTGTCGCATCGACTTGTAGCAGACAGCTTAGCAGACATGGCGCTGTCACTGGACTTGACACCTATACCACCAGGCTGAAAGATCCGAAGTTATCACCGTATTAACCACACTTTCGATGGTTTTTCCGCCATTATATTTATATCCTTTTGGAGGCACAAGCCTTATAATGAAGTTGCTGGGTTTCATTTCTGTTGTTAATCCGCTATTTGACGAGGGGAAATGATTTTACACAGCGTCCATTGCGTAGAGGAATCAGCTTAGCTATCCATATTGACACTGACACTCCCGCCCCCACCAACGGTTTTGCTATGGTGCGCGAGTTTAAACTTTCGATTTTGCTTAAATCACCTTAGGCATTGTTTTATTTCGTTATACTTTAGAATCGTGTAGGTAGGGATCATATTTGAATATGTATGGGGGTTTCATCAACTTTAACGACAATATATATTGATGCGAACAAATCTGCTACAGTAGTGTGTAAGGCCTTAGATAGGCGGACGCCATGGACGGTTAATTTTTACATAGGCGCGTATTTTAGGCCAACTTCAGTTCGAGATTACATATATTCAACCGTTAATTTTATTCACAAAATACATATACACACCAAGATACAGGTCTCCTGTTTACCGTAATGGTCATCTTTTATTAAAACATCATCAATTTACGGAGAAAATGGAGAAATTCTGCCACTACCACCCTCAAAACAAGAGACGCGCACCTTTCACGGCAAAAGTGGCCGGCCGTTGAAACGTCCACATTGAAACCTGCTGCTGCCGTAGTATAGGTGAACGTCGCTGGTGGCGCTGCCGTAGGATTGCCGCCCGGGTGAGGCGTGCGGCCGGCAAAGGGTTAATGATCCTCTCAGATTTGATTTTTTGGGTAGTTGGCGGACACTGTACGTTAGTGTCGTTAGTGTCGTAAGTGTCGTTAGTGTCGTTAGTGTCGTTAGTGTCGTGAGTGTCGTTAGTGTCGTGAGAGTCGTGAGAGTCGTGAGAGTCGTGAGAGTCGTGAGAGTCGTGAGAGTCGTGAGAGTCGTGAGAGTCGTGAGAGTCGTGAGAGTCGTGAGAGTCGTGAGAGTCGTGAGAGTCGTGAGAGTCGTGAGTCGTGAGAGTCGTGAGAGTCGTGAGAGTCGTGAGAGTCGTGAGAGTCGTGAGAGTCGTGAGAGTCGTGAGAGTCGTGAGAGTCGTGAGAGTCGTGAGAGTCGTGAGAGTCGTGCGAGTCGTGCGAGTCGTGAGAGTCGTGCGAGTCTTGAGAGTCGTGAGAGTCGTGAGAGTCGTGAGAGTCGTGAGAGTCGTGAGAGTCGTGAGAGTCGTGAGAGTCGTGAGAGTCGTGAGAGTCGTGAGAGTCGTGAGAGTCGTGAGAGTCGTGAGAGTCGTGAGAGTCGTGAGAGTCGTGAGAGTCGTGAGAGTCGTGAGAGTCGTGAGAGTCGTGAGAGTCGTGAGAGTCGTGAGAGTCGTGAGAGTCGTGAGAGTCGTGAGAGTCGTGAGAGTCGTGAGAGTCGTGAGAGTCGTGAGAGTCGTGAGAGTCGTGAGAGTCGTGAGAGTCGTGAGAGTCGTGACAGTCGTGACAGTCGTGACAGTCGTGACAGTCGTGACAGTCGTGACAGTCGTGACAGTCGTGACAGTCGTGACAGTCGTGACAGTCGTGACAGTCGTGACAGTCGTGACAGTCGTGACAGTCGTGACAGTCGTGACAGTCGTGACAGTCGTGACAGTCGTGACAGTCGTGACAGTCGTGACAGTCGTGACAGTCGTGACAGTCGTGACAGTCGTGACAGTCGTGACAGTCGTGACAGTCGTGACAGTCGTGACAGTCGTGACAGTCGTGACAGTCGTGACAGTCGTGACAGTCGTTACAGTCGTTACAGTCGTTACAGTCGTTACAGTCGTTACAGTCGTTACAGTCGTTACAGTCGTTACAGTCGTTACAGTCGTTACAGTCGTTACAGTCGTTACAGTCGTTACAGTCGTTACAGTCGTTACAGTCGTTACAGTCGTTACAGTCGTTACAGTCGTTAGAGTCGTTACAGTCGTTAGAGTCGTTACAGTCGTTACAGTCGTTAGAGTCGTTAGAGTCGTTAGAGTCGTTAGAGTCGTTAGAGTCGTTAGAGTCGTTAGAGTCGTTAGAGTCGTTAGAGTCGTTAGAGTCGTTAGAGTCGTTAGAGTCGTTAGAGTCGTTAGAGTCGTTAGAGTCGTTAGAGTCGTTAGAGTCGTTAGAGTCGTTAGAGTCGTTAGAGTCGTTAGAGTCGTTAGAGTCGTTAGAGTCGTTAGAGTCGTTAGAGTCGTTAGAGTCGTTAGAGTCGTTAGAGTCGTTAGAGTCGTTAGAGTCGTTAGAGTCGTTAGAGTCGTTAGAGTCGTTAGAGTCGTTAGAGTCGTTAGAGTCGTTAGAGTCGTTAGAGTCGTTCTCTGACTACAAGTCAACTGCCCTAACCACTGGGCCACCACGATGAGCTATATGAGAGGCAAGAATAGACAGTATTAAATTCTTAGTGACTGGCAATGCTGCGGGGATGTTTTGCTCGACAAAATTATTGTATGAATCATTATTGAATGGGTCGTTGTAAGTGGTGTCTTTGTAAGCTGTAGATGAAGACACTAAATCCCTCAATTTTTTTTTTGCTGTTAAAAATGTGGGATAATATGGAATATGATAGTAGAAACTTCACTGTATCTAACTAAATATGAGGAGGCGGAATTGGCTTTAAAATCATTTATCACATTTTAAAGATAATTAATTTTTATGGTCTGAAATTGAAAATGTCCTGTCTTTGCTCATCGGTGCGCATCAGAAGATATCAGTGTCACTTTGAATGGGAAATCATATGAAATAATCAATGTCACCATTCTGAAAATTATGAAATTTTCTGAATATCTGGAATATATAATGATAATGCTGCTCCGCAATTATGGTGAAATTTGATAATAGATAAAGGTTTCAAATTGATCATTTCATACTTTAAATTGGAACTAATTCTTTCATTAAATAGCATTATGAAATATCATATACTATGTTTTGTATCTACAGATAAATTTTCAATCATAAATATGCATTATTTCTAGAATCATAAAAGAAAAATGGTTGATTACGCTGGTTGCAACTAGAGCTATATCGGGGTGTATCAGGACCATGGTGCCTTTTTAACCCTTTTCTTCCTTCTAACATTGGAGATAATTTTAGAACCATGGTGTGCTATATGCATTCTTAACATCAATGCATTTTCTTTTAATCTAACTGCATTATTTGATTAACAACAATATTCAGCAGAAATTGGAGAGCTGTGAATCAACCTTCCTTATAAATCCAAGATGGCGGACACTGTACGTTAGTGTCGTTAGTGTCGTTAGTGTCGTTAGTGTCGTTAGTGTCGTTAGTGTCGTTAGTGTCGTTAGTGTCGTTAGTGTCGTTAGTGTCGTTAGTGTCGTTAGTGTCGTTAGTGTCGTTAGTGTCGTTAGTGTCGTTAGTGTCGTTAGAGTCGTTGGAGTCGTTAGTGTCGTTAGAGTCGTGAGAGTCGTGAGAGTCGTGAGAGTCGTGAGAGTCGTGAGAGTCGTGAGTCGTGAGAGTCGTGAGAGTCGTGAGAGTCGTGAGAGTCGTGAGAGTCGTGAGAGTCGTGAGAGTCGTGAGAGTCGTGAGAGTCGTGAGAGTCGTGAGAGTCGTGAGAGTCGTGAGAGTCGTGAGAGTCGTGAGTCGTGAGAGTCGTGAGAGTCGTGAGAGTCGTGAGAGTCGTGAGAGTCGTGAGAGTCGTGAGAGTCGTGAGTGTCGTGAGTGTCGTGAGTGTCGTGAGTGTCGTGAGTGTCGTTAGAGTCGTTAGAGTCGTTAGAGTCGTTAGAGTCGTTAGAGTCGTTAGAGTCGTTCTCTGACTACAAGTCAACTGCCCTAACCACTGGGCCATCACGATTAGCTATATGAGAGGCAAGAATAGACAGTATTAAATTCTTAGTGACTGGCAATGCTGCGGGGATGTTTTGCTCGACAAAATTATTGTATGAATCATTATTGAATGGGTCGTTGTAAGTGGTGTCTTTGTAAGCTGTAGATGACGACACTAAACCCCTCAATATTTCTTTTTTGCTGTTAAAAATGTGGGATAATATGGAATATGATAGTAGAAACTGCACTGTATCTAACTAAATATGAGGAGGCGGAATTGGATTTAAAATCATTTATCACATTTTAAAGATAATTAATTTTTATGGTTTGAAATTGAAAATGTCCTGTCTTTGCTCATTGGGCTCATTGGTGCGCATCAGAAGATATCAGTGTCACTTTGAATGGGAAATCATATGAAATAATCAATGTCACCATTCTGAAAATTATGAAATTTTCTGAATATCTGGAATATATATTGATAATGCTGCTCCGCAATTATGGTGAAATTTGATAATAGATAAAGGTTTCAAATTGATCATTTCATACTTTAAATTGGAACTAATTCTTTCATTAAATAGCATTATGAAATATCATATACTATGTTTTGTATCTACAGATAAATTTTCAATCATAAATATGCATTATTTCTAGAATCATAAAAGAAAAATGGTTGATTACGCTGGTTGCAACTAGAGCTATATCGGGGTGTATCAGGACCATGGTGCCTTTTTAACCCTTTTCTTCCTTCTAACATTGGAGATAATTTTAGAACCATGGTGTGCTATATGCATTCTTAACATCAATGCATTTTCTTTTAATCTAACTGCATTATTTGATTAACAACAATATTCAGCAGAAATTGGAGAGCTGTGAATCAACCTTCCTTATAAATCCAAGATGGCGGACACTGTACGTTAGTGTCGTTAGTGTCGTTGGTGTCGTTAGTGTCGTTAGTGTCGTAAGTGTCGTTAGTGTCGTTAGTGTCGTTAGTGTCGTTAGTGTCGTTAGTGTCGTTAGTGTCGTTAGTGTCGTTAGAGTCGTTAGTGTCGTGAGAGTCGTGAGAGTCGTGAGAGTCGTGAGAGTCGTGAGAGTCGTGAGAGTCGTGAGAGTCGTGAGAGTCGTGAGAGTCGTGAGAGTCGTGAGAGTCGTGAGAGTCGTGAGAGTCGTGAGAGTCGTGAGAGTCGTGAGAGTCGTGAGAGTCGTGAGAGTCGTGAGAGTCGTGAGAGTCGTGAGAGTCGTGAGAGTCGTGAGAGTCGTGAGAGTCGTGAGAGTCGTGAGAGTCGTGAGAGTCGTGAGAGTCGTGAGAGTCGTGAGAGTCGTGAGAGTCGTGAGAGTCGTGAGAGTCGTGAGAGTCGTGAGAGTCGTGAGAGTCGTGAGAGTCGTGAGAGTCGTGAGAGTCGTGAGAGTCGTGAGAGTCGTGAGAGTCGTGAGAGTCGTGAGAGTCGTGAGAGTCGTGAGAGTCGTGAGAGTCGTGAGAGTCGTGAGAGTCGTGAGAGTCGTGAGAGTCGTGAGAGTCGTGAGAGTCGTGAGAGTCGTGAGAGTCGTGAGAGTCGTGAGAGTCGTGAGAGTCGTGAGAGTCGTGAGAGTCGTTAGTGTCGTTAGTGTCGTTAGTGTCGTTAGTGTCGTTAGTGTCGTTAGAGTCGTAGTAGTCGTGAGTGTCGTGAGTGTCGTGAGTGTCGTGAGTGTCGTGAGTGTCGTGAGAGTCGTGAGGGTCGTGAGGGTCGTGAGGGTCGTGAGGGTCGTGAGGGTCGTGAGGGTCGTGAGGGTCGTGAGGGTCGTGAGGGTCGTGAGGGTCGTGAGGGTCGTGAGGGTCGTGAGGTCGTGAGGGTCGTGAGGGTCGTGAGGGTCGTGAGGGTCGTGAGGGTCGTGAGGGTCGTGAGGGTCGTGAGGGTCGTGAGAGTCGTGAGTCGTGAGAGTCGTGAGAGTCGTGAGAGTCGTGAGAGTCGTGAGAGTCGTGAGAGTCGTGAGAGTCGTGAGAGTCGTTAGTGTCGTTAGTGTCGTTAGTGTCGTTAGTGTCGTTAGTGTCGTTAGTGTCGTTAGTGTCGTTAGTGTCGTTAGTGTCGTTAGTGTCGTTAGTGTCGTTAGTGTCGTTAGTGTCGTTAGTGTCGTTAGTGTCGTTAGTGTCGTTAGTGTCGTTAGTGTCGTTAGTGTCGTTAGTGTCGTTAGTGTCGTTAGTGTCGTTAGTGTCGTTAGTGTCGTTAGTGTCGTTAGTGTCGTTAGTGTCGTTAGTGTCGTTAGTGTCGTTAGTGTCGTTAGTGTCGTTAGTGTCGTTAGTGCCGTTATTCTCGTTAGAGTCGTTAGAGTCGTTAGAGTCGTTAGAGTCGTTAGAGTTGTTAGAGTCGTTAGAGTCGTTAGAGTCGTTAGAGTCGTTAGTCGTTAGAGTCGTTAGAGTCGTTAGAGTCGTTAGAGTCGTTAGAGTCGTTAGAGTCGTTAGAGTCGTTAGAGTCGTTAGAGTCGTTAGAGTCGTTAGAGTCGTTAGAGTCGTTAGAGTCGTTAGAGTCGTTAGAGTCGTTAGAGTCGTTAGAGTCGTTAGAGTCGTTAGAGTCGTTAGAGTCGTTAGAGTCGTTAGAGTCGTTCTCTGACTACAAGTCAACTGCCCTAACCACTGGGCCACCACGATGAGCTATATGAGAGGCAAGAATAGACAGTATTAAATTCTTAGTGACTGGCAATGCTGCGGGGATGTTTTGCTCGACAAAATTATTGTATGAATCATTATTGAATGGGTCGTTGTAAGTGGTGTCTTTGTAAGCTGTAGATGACGACACTAAATCCCTCAATTTTTTTTTTGCTGTTAAAAATGTGGGATAATATGGAATATGATAGTAGAAACTTCACTGTATCTAACTAAATATGAGGAGGCGGAATTGGCTTTAAAATCATTTATCACATTTTAAAGATAATTAATTTTTATGGTCTGAAATTGAAAATGTCCTGTCTTTGCTCATCGGTGCGCATCAGAAGATATCAGTGTCACTTTGAATGGGAAATCATATGAAATAATCAATGTCACCATTCTGAAAATTATGAAATTTTCTGAATATCTGGAATATATAATGATAATGCTGCTCCGCAATTATGGTGAAATTTGATAATAGATAAAGGTTTCAAATTGATCATTTCATACTTTAAATTGGAACTAATTTTTTCATTAAATAGCATTATGAAATATCATATACTATGTTTTGTATCTACAGATAAATTTTCAATCATAAATATGCATTATTTCTGGAATCATAAAAGAAAAATGGTTGATTACGCTGGTTGCAACTAGAGCTATATCGGGGTGTATCAGGACCATGGTGCCTTTTTAACCCTTTCCTTCCTTCTAACATTGGAGATAATTTTAGAACCATGGTGTGCTATATGCATTCTTAACATCAATGCATTTTCTTTTAATCTAACTGCATTATTTGATTAACAACAATATTCAGCAGAAATTGGAGAGCTGTGAATCAACCTTCCTTATAAATCCAAGATGGCGGACACTGTACGTTAGTGTCGTTAGTGTCGTTAGTGTCGTTAGTGTCGTTAGTGTCGTTAGTGTCGTTAGTGTCGTTAGTGTCGTTAGTGTCGTTAGTGTCGTTAGTGTCGTTAGAGTCGTTAGAGTCGTAGTAGTCGTGAGAGTCGTGAGAGTCGTGAGAGTCGTGAGAGTCGTGAGAGTCGTGAGAGTCGTGAGAGTCGTGAGAGTCGTGAGAGTCGTGAGAGTCGTGAGAGTCGTGAGAGTCGTGAGAGTCGTGAGAGTCGTGAGAGTCGTGAGAGTCGTGAGAGTCGTGAGAGTCGTGAGAGTCGTGAGAGTCGTGAGAGTCGTGAGAGTCGTGAGAGTCGTGAGAGTCGTGAGAGTCGTGAGAGTCGTGAGAGTCGTGAGAGTCGTGAGAGTCGTGAGAGTCGTGAGAGTCGTGAGAGTCGTGAGAGTCGTGAGAGTCGTTAGAGTCGTTAGAGTCGTTAGAGTCGTTAGAGTCGTTAGAGTCGTTAGAGTCGTTAGAGTCGTTAGAGTCGTTAGAGTCGTTAGAGTCGTTAGAGTCGTTAGAGTCGTTAGAGTCGTTAGAGTCGTTAGAGTCGTTAGAGTCGTTAGAGTCGTTAGAGTCGTTAGAGTCGTTAGAGTCGTTAGAGTCGTTAGAGTCGTTAGAGTCGTTAGAGTCGTTCTCTGACTACAAGTCAACTGCCCTAACCACTGGGCCACCACGATGAGCTATATGAGAGGCAAGAATAGACAGTATTAAATTCTTAGTGACTGGCAATGCTGCGGGGATGTTTTGCTCGACAAAATTATTGTATGAATCATTATTGAATGGGTCGTTGTAAGTGGTGTCTTTGTAAGCTGTAGATGACGACACTAAATCCCTCAATTTTTTTTTTGCTGTTAAAAATGTGGGATAATATGGAATATGATAGTAGAAACTTCACTGTCTCTAACTAAATATGAGGAGGCGGAATTGGCTTTAAAATCATTTATCACATTTTAAAGATAATTAATTTTTATGGTCTGAAATTGAAAATGTCCTGTCTTTGCTCATCGGTGCGCATCAGAAGATATCAGTGTCACTTTGAATGGGAAATCATATGAAATAATCAATGTCACCATTCTGAAAATTATGAAATTTTCTGAATATCTGGAATATATAATGATAATGCTGCTCCGCAATTATGGTGAAATTTGATAATAGATAAAGGTTTCAAATTGATCATTTCATACTTTAAATTGGAACTAATTTTTTCATTAAATAGCATTATGAAATATCATATACTATGTTTTGTATCTACAGATAAATTTTCAATCATAAATATGCATTATTTCTGGAATCATAAAAGAAAAATGGTTGATTACGCTGGTTGCAACTAAAGCTATATCGGGGTGTATCAGGACCATGGTGCCTTTTTAACCCTTTCCTTCCTTCTAACATTGGAGATAATTTTAGAACCATGGTGTGCTATATGCATTCTTAACATCAATGCATTTTCTTTTAATCTAACTGCATTATTTGATTAACAACAATATTCAGCAGAAATTGGAGAGCTGTGAATCAACCTTCCTTATAAATCCAAGATGGCGGACACTGTACGTTAGTGTCGTTAGTGTCGTTAGTGTCGTTAGTGTCGTTAGTGTCGTTAGTGTCGTTAGTGTCGTTAGTGTCGTTAGTGTCGTTAGTGTCGTTAGTGTCGTTAGTGTCGTTAGAGTCGTTAGAGTCGTTAGAGTCGTGAGAGTCGTGAGAGTCGTGAGAGTCGTGAGAGTCGTGAGAGTCGTGAGAGTCGTGAGAGTCGTGAGAGTCGTGAGAGTCGTGAGAGTCGTGAGAGTCGTGAGAGTCGTGAGAGTCGTGAGAGTCGTGAGAGTCGTGAGAGTCGTGAGAGTCGTGAGAGTCGTGAGAGTCGTGAGAGTCGTGAGAGTCGTGAGAGTCGTGAGAGTCGTGAGAGTCGTGAGAGTCGTGAGAGTCGTGAGAGTCGTGAGAGTCGTGAGAGTCGTGAGAGTCGTGAGAGTCGTGAAAGTCTCGAGAGTCGTGAGAGTCGTGAGAGTCGTGAGAGTCGTGAGAGTCGTGAGAGTCGTGAGAGTCGTGAGAGTCGTGAGAGTCGTGAGAGTCGTGGGAGTCGTTGGAGTCGTTGGAGTCGTTGGAGTCGTTGGAGTCGTGGGAGTCGTGGGAGTCGTTGGAGTCGTGGGAGTCGTGGGAGTCGTGGGAGTCGTGGGAGTCGTGGGAGTCGTGGGAGTCGTGGGAGTCGTGGGAGTCGTGGGAGTCGTGGGAGTCGTTGGAGTCGTTGGAGTCGTTGGAGTCGTTGGAGTCGTTGGAGTCGTTGGAGTCGTTGGAGTCGTTGGAGTCGTTGGAGTCGTTGGAGTCGTTGGAGTCGTTGGAGTCGTTGGAGTCGTTGGAGTCGTTGGAGTCGTTGGAGTCGTGGGAGTCGTGGGAGTCGTGGGAGTCGTGGGAGTCGTGGGAGTCGTGGGAGTCGTGGGAGTCGTTGGAGTCGTGGGAGTCGTTGGAGTCGTTGGAGTCGTTGGAGTCGTTGGAGTCGTTGGAGTCGTTGGAGTCGTTGGAGTCGTTGGAGTCGTTGGAGTCGTTGGAGTCGTTGGAGTCGTTGGAGTCGTTGGAGTCGTTGGAGTCGTTGGAGTCGTTGGAGTCGTTGGAGTCGTTGGAGTCGTTGGAGTCGTTGGAGTCGTTGGAGTCGTTGGAGTCGTTGGAGTCGTTGGAGTCGTTGGAGTCGTTGGAGTCGTTGGAGTCGTTAGAGTCGTTAGAGTCGTTAGAGTCGTTAGAGTCGTTAGAGTCGTTAGAGTCGTTAGAGTCGTTAGAGTCGTTAGAGTCGTTAGAGTCGTTAGAGTCGTTAGAGTCGTTAGAGTCGTTAGAGTCGTTAGAGTCGTTAGAGTCGTTAGAGTCGTTAGAGTCGTTAGAGTCGTTAGAGTCGTTAGAGTCGTTAGAGTCGTTAGAGTCGTTAGAGTCGTTAGAGTCGTTAGAGTCGTTAGAGTCGTTAGAGTCGTTAGAGTCGTTAGAGTCGTTAGAGTCGTTAGAGTCGTTAGAGTCGTTAGAGTCGTTAGAGTCGTTAGAGTCGTTAGAGTCGTTAGAGTCGTTAGAGTCGTTAGAGTCGTTAGAGTCGTTAGAGTCGTTAGAGTCGTTAGAGTCGTTAGAGTCGTTAGAGTCGTTAGAGTCGTTAGAGTCGTTAGAGTCGTTAGAGTCGTTAGAGTCGTTAGAGTCGTTAGAGTCGTTAGAGTCGTTAGAGTCGTTAGAGTCGTTAGAGTCGTTAGAGTCGTGAGAGTCGTGAGAGTCGTGAGAGTCGTGAGAGTCGTGAGAGTCGTGAGAGTCGTGAGAGTCGTGAGAGTCGTGAGAGTCGTGAGAGTCGTGAGAGTCGTGAGAGTCGTGAGAGTCGTGAGAGTCGTGAGAGTCGTGAGAGTCGTGAGAGTCGTGAGAGTCGTGAGAGTCGTGAGAGTCGTGAGAGTCGTGAGAGTCGTGAGAGTCGTGAGAGTCGTGAGAGTCGTGAGAGTCGTGAGAGTCGTGAGAGTCGTGAGAGTCGTGAGAGTCGTGAGAGTCGTGAGAGTCGTGAGAGTCGTGAGAGTCGTGAGAGTCGTGAGAGTCGTGAGAGTCGTGAGAGTCGTGAGAGTCGTGAGAGTCGTGAGAGTCGTGAGAGTCGTGAGAGTCGTGAGAGTCGTGAGAGTCGTGAGAGTCGTGAGAGTCGTGAGAGTCGTGAGAGTCGTGAGAGTCGTGAGAGTCGTGAGAGTCGTGAGAGTCGTGAGAGTCGTGAGAGTCGTGAGAGTCGTGAGAGTCGTGAGAGTCGTGAGAGTCGTGAGAGTCGTGAGAGTCGTGAGAGTCGTGAGAGTCGTGAGAGTCGTGAGAGTCGTGAGAGTCGTGAGAGTCGTGAGAGTCGTGAGAGTCGTGAGAGTCGTGAGAGTCGTGAGAGTCGTGAGAGTCGTGAGAGTCGTGAGAGTCGTGAGAGTCGTGAGAGTCGTGAGAGTCGTGAGAGTCGTGAGAGTCGTGAGAGTCGTGAGAGTCGTGAGAGTCGTGAGAGTCGTGAGAGTCGTGAGAGTCGTGAGAGTCGTGAGAGTCGTGAGAGTCGTGAGAGTCGTGAGAG
Organism: Alentia gelatinosa; assembly: GCA_950022655.1. NCBI lineage: Eukaryota > Metazoa > Annelida > Polychaeta > Phyllodocida > Polynoidae > Alentia > Alentia gelatinosa. Next base: position 20,783,238 of record OX465584.1, on the reverse strand, counting down.
TCGTGAGAGTCGTGAGAGTCGTGAGAGTCGTGAGAGTCGTTAGAGTCGTTAGAGTCGTTAGAGTCGTTAGAGTCGTTAGAGTCGTTAGAGTCGTTAGAGTCGTTAGAGTCGTTAGAGTCGTTAGAGTCGTTAGAGTCGTTAGAGTCGTTAGAGTCGTTAGAGTCGTTAGAGTCGTTAGAGTCGTTAGAGTCGTTAGAGTCGTTAGAGTCGTTAGAGTCGTTAGAGTCGTTAGAGTCGTTAGAGTCGTTAGAGTCGTTAGAGTCGTTAGAGTCGTTAGAGTCGTTAGAGTCGTTAGAGTCGTTAGAGTCGTTAGAGTCGTTAGAGTCGTTAGAGTCGTTAGAGTCGTTAGAGTCGTTAGAGTCGTTAGAGTCGTTAGAGTCGTTAGAGTCGTTAGAGTCGTTAGAGTCGTTAGAGTCGTTAGAGTCGTTAGAGTCGTTAGAGTCGTTAGAGTCGTTAGAGTCGTTAGAGTCGTTAGAGTCGTTAGAGTCGTTAGAGTCGTTAGAGTCGTTAGAGTCGTTAGAGTCGTTAGAGTCGTTAGAGTCGTTAGAGTCGTTAGAGTCGTTAGAGTCGTTAGAGTCGTTAGAGTCGTTAGAGTCGTTAGAGTCGTTAGAGTCGTTAGAGTCGTTAGAGTCGTTAGAGTCGTTAGAGTCGTTAGAGTCGTTAGAGTCGTTAGAGTCGTTAGAGTCGTTAGAGTCGTTAGAGTCGTTAGAGTCGTTAGAGTCGTTAGAGTCGTTAGAGTCGTTAGAGTCGTTAGAGTCGTTAGAGTCGTTAGAGTCGTTAGAGTCGTTAGAGTCGTTAGAGTCGTTAGAGTCGTTAGAGTCGTTAGAGTCGTTAGAGTCGTTCTCTGACTACAAGTCAACTGCCCTAACCACTGGGCCACCACGATGAGCTATATGAGAGGCAAGAATAGACAGTATTAAATTCTTAGTGACTGGCAATGCTGCGGGGATGTTTTGCTCGACAAAATTATTGTATGAATCATTATTGAATGGGTCGTTGTAAGTGGTGTCTTTGTAAGCTGTAGATGACGACACTAAATCCCTCAATTTTTTTTTTGCTGTTAAAAATGTGGGATAATATGGAATATGATAGTAGAAACTTCACTGTATCTAACTAAATATGAGGAGGCGGAATTGGCTTTAAAATCATTTATCACATTTTAAAGATAATTAATTTTTATGGTCTGAAATTGAAAATGTCCTGTCTTTGCTCATCGGTGCGCATCAGAAGATATCAGTGTCACTTTGAATGGGAAATCATATGAAATAATCAATGTCACCATTCTGAAAATTATGAAATTTTCTGAATATCTGGAATATATAATGATAATGCTGCTCCGCAATTATGGTGAAATTTGATAATAGATAAAGGTTTCAAATTGATCATTTCATACTTTAAATTGGAACTAATTTTTTCATTAAATAGCATTATGAAATATCATATACTATGTTTTGTATCTACAGATAAATTTTCAATCATAAATATGCATTATTTCTGGAATCATAAAAGAAAAATGGTTGATTACGCTGGTTGCAACTAGAGCTATATCGGGGTGTATCAGGACCATGGTGCCTTTTTAACCCTTTCCTTCCTTCTAACATTGGAGATAATTTTAGAACCATGGTGTGCTATATGCATTCTTAACATCAATGCATTTTCTTTTAATCTAACTGCATTATTTGATTAACAACAATATTCAGCAGAAATTGGAGAGCTGTGAATCAACCTTCCTTATAAATCCAAGATGGCAGACACTGTACTGCTCCAGTAGTAGTAGCAGTGCTTAATAACAAAGCTTTTATAAAAAAGATAAATGGCGGTCTAATTTGGGTAAACAAAACAAATAATCGCCGAAATCAATGGATTTTCACTATAAAATAGCAGAAAGTTCTGATCTGCTTTGATGGAAATAGCAGGGTGTGGCTGACCCGCCCTCCAGCGAATAAACGGGGAACTCATCTATTGTATGAAATGTGGCCAGCGTCCACCAGACGGTGTGACAGCCGAAAACGACCATGTAGATAGAAACCTAGTGACACATTCCAACAATCAGTTATCAAGGGAAAGACATAGTAGCTGCCGGTCTTCTCACGCACTATTTGGTGCCATGTGGACTCCTTTTTCATGTGCTACTTAGTAGAATACAGCTTCCCGTATTCTACTCAGTAGCTCTTTAGTATGGAGATTTCGTATTAAGGCGGTACTCCACTGAGCCGATTATTGTTCTCATTCTCCACCCATTCTCCACCCATTCTTCGCCTGAGTTGTTCTGACCCTAAATGGTGGGGCTGCTTCACTAGCGCTCCACTGTTGTTTTTCGTCAATCTTCCCTCGACCAGCATTGGGTCAGACCACCTGCTCCACTGGGCTACATTAACACGATCCCAACAATCAGGAGCCGGCATCAAAACACATGTGAAATGATTTTCTTTGCGTTGTTTATAATCATAATATTATTTTGAAATTTTCGGTATGAATCTTTAGTTTGTATATTTGTGTTTTTATTTACGTATTTCCGTTTTAAGTGGAACAGAATTTATTCAAAGTATGGTGGTTCATCGGTGGTGGACCAGCACAGTATTTGGAAATACGTAAATAAAAACACAAAAAGAAAATCATTTCAAAAGAATTTTAAATATTGCGGTACCCGGGGCCGTTTCAATAAGGTAAAAATGTTTCACGAAAAAGCCCTAATCTGTTTGCTTAACATGCTGGTAAATAATTTTTGATTGTATGCTATTGCTTCCACTCTCCGCACCCTGTGTAGTTATGTTGTTTTTCTTCACCATGCCTTGTCTTCCTGCATTTGTTATGTATGTATTGTATGTATAACTCCAACGAAGCGTACCTTTTAACCAGAACACAAAGTATCTAACAGTCTGATCTGTGCTGCCATCTAGTGTGCAATAATGCTACTCACCAACCTTATTCCTATATCGGTGCAAGTGCAGCGTAAATTAGTGTTTTAGCAGCTTATTGTATATTCTACATTGAAAACTCATTGTATGTGTATTTGTATTGTTTTGGGGGATTACTTTGATCATAACATACCCTGGGTAAAACAGAAGAAGAACGCCCGAAAAGACACTATACTATTTCAAATGATGAAATCAGTGAATATCCAAACAACTCACCCACTTTACTCTTATTGACCTATCGTCGATTAAATACCCTGAGATGTTTATCAAATCATCTAAAAGACGGACCATACAAGTGCTACAAGCATAAACAACAAACGTTTCGAACCACGCATGTTTCAGGGCCCATGGAAGATCTGGAATAAAATCTATCAAAAGAAAAAAAGGAAATCATCTCGGGACATTTATTCTAACTCGTGATATTACTGATGATTAATCATTATCAATAAGGAATTCTTAAGAAAGTAACTTGCCGTGTACGTTAATTTGAGAAATAGGTTTATGAATCCGCTTTTATCTATGAACCACCTTTTACTCGGGACATGTGTACATGTATGTACATCAGTCTTCTACAAAATGTGCTGCATATCCCGTTTAGATTATGTATAAGTTAGCTATACTTCTAGCTGACGTTTTTCAACTATCACAGGGGCATTTCGTCGTGTGTGAGCTATTTCATACTCTTTGTACAGGGACTACATTTTATTTCTTTTCAATTACTTTTAGTTTCAACATGCTGCACTACGAGGTCTAGATTGTTCCAGAGCGGTATGCAGGTAATTGCAGATTATGGATTATGTAATTAGAACAGATAAGGAACTTGCTCCGTGGTTAACGTTTCATAGATCCTAAAAAGAAATTGTTTTTTTCCATTTTTTTTTCATCATTGTGATAGAGGTGTATTTAGCCACGCCATAATAATCTAGATCCTAAAAGGAATAGATAGGAATTACATTAAGAAATTGTTTCACGTGGACTGGAAGTATGGACGTTCCCAGTCAATGCATGATTAAGTTCCCTTCTTTCAGAATAACTATTAATTCTATATTAAATAAAAAGGAAAAACGCCAGTGCAGAGAGGTGCAGTAAAAAACAGGTAAACAAAATAAAAATCTATTCTGGATTATATTAGGTTTATGTGAAAGGGTTAAGTTGGTCTGTCTCTTTAAGATTCTGAATGAAAATAGAAATAATTCAGAAAGAGGAAAAATGGCAACTTACAATAGAAAATATAGAGTGACTAGTGTAGTGGAACTAAAATTGGTTCCTAAAAGAATCTTTATGACTGAGGAAAGAAAAAGAAAGGATCTGCATGGAGGGGAATTGAACTCTCAGCATGAGGTTTCTTTTGCAGACACTCTACTTCTAGACTACTTAAACTGACTTGTAGAGGGAACGTTTCAGGGATTCCTGAATGCATGGACAAATCTAGTTCCTCACAATACACCAGGTGGCAGGCACTGTAATAAAAATGCTAGTTCTGTTCATATACACCCAGTGTCAGTGCTGTGCTTAGACTATACCAGTAGAGCCAAGGGATAAGATATGGGATAAGTTAACCATACTTTTGGTCATTTCCAAACAGTGTCAGTGCTGTACTGTGATAAAGTTGTGATAAAGGAACACGACAAGATGACTTCAGCTTATGCATACTGGCAACAGAACAGAATTCTTGACTGCAGTATGATATCAGTATACACAGCCTGAAACTATCTTGCTTGATTCTAAGAGATTATTCTACGAAGTGACTAGTGCAGTAGAACTTTCATTACTTCCTGAACCAAATTCAATGACTCTGTAAACAAAGACAAGTTCTGGATGGGTTTATGTTGTGCATACTAATAACAGAAGAGAATTACTGCCGACTTACTGTTATAACTCTGCATAAACTGAAGCTTTCTTGCCTTCATTATACACCCTAGAATACAAGTATTTTACCCTGAATAGATGAAGAAGGTTGTCAAAATACTAATGTCTCCATTCTAAGACATCACATGTTGACCATGTGTTGATATTTATTTCTGCCCAAGACCTGCAGTAAGCTATGATTACTGCACACGTGTGCTGTACATAGTTTATACTGCATGCCCCAGAATCTGAAGTAGAGTAGAACCCCTTGTAAACATACACCCTCCAATTGGGGCCAAAGTGTCTGCCTACATAGGGGAGGGGGAGGCACTTGCATATTTATTAGAAAGAACTGTTCTGAGGAAAGGTGTTGAATGACCAGTTAACGCTGTTCTGCTACCCAGGTTGCCATTAGGCGGTGGTCTACTGTAACTGGTGCATGAGAAAGGGCTTAAATGACTGGTCTGTCATTCCATTGGATAAGTTTTGTAAGATTCAAAAGCGGAAATATAAGCAATTTAAAAGGAGAAATGGAGATTATTCTAGTGTGGAAGAACTGACATTATTTGTTCAAAGAATATTTATTACTTTCAAAAAAGAAAAAAGAGCTGGATTGAGGGGATTTGAACCATCAAGCTTAGGGTTTCCTTGCAGACACTCTACCTCTAGACTACAGAAAAGACATGAAGAAGGAATGTTTAAGTCAGTCTGTCTCTGTAAGATTCTGAATGAAAATAGAAATAATTCACTGCATGAAACTAACGCCTTTATTCATATATGCGGCATTCCGGCATTGCACGTATCGGCTGTAAATCGACTCGTTTTCATTTGTAAATGCCTGTAATCCGCACCAGCGTATGAGGCATATACAAGACAGTTTCCTTTTAAATACGGACGCGACTTGGCTGTATTTCACACCAGGCGTACACATACAATAGGAAATATCCTCTGTGCAACATGTGAACGCCTGGCATTTACATGTCGCGATAGAAAATAAAAAAGGAAGTCCTCCTCCCCTGTGGTTTATCAGTGTCTTGTTTTAGCACTTTAGGCAGGAGCTCTCAGTGAAGCCCTGTTCCCCTATTGTCTCTGGGCGGGCAGTGCATGGTTGTGTGTAGACTGGTCTCAAATCGGCGGGTGTCAAAGCGGCAGGTGTGACGTGAGTGACGTGAGTGACGTGAGTGACGTGAGTGACGTGAGTGACGTGAGTGACGTGAGTGACGTGAGTGACGTGAGTGACGTGAGTGACGTGAGTGACGTGAGTGACGAGAGTGACGAGAGTGACGAGAGTGACGAGAGTGACGAGAGTGACGAGAGTGACGAGAGTGACGAGAGTGACGAGAGTGACGAGAGTGACGAGAGTGACGAGAGTGACGAGAGTGACGAGAGTGACGAGAGTGACGAGAGTGACGAGAGTGACGAGAGTGACGAGAGTGACGAGAGTGACGAGAGTGACGAGAGTGACGAGAGTGACGAGAGTGACGAGAGTGACGAGAGTGACGAGAGTGACGAGAGTGACGAGAGTGACGAGAGTGACGAGAGTGACGAGAGTGACGAGAGTGACGAGAGTGACGAGAGTGACGAGAGTGACGAGAGTGACGGTTCTAGGCATCCTAGAAAATTAATCACTGTAATTCTATACATCATGTTATATGGATATCTGAAACAGGAACACCTTAACAAAGACTTAGCTCTCGTCATTAAATATTGATAGGGGATAACAATGATCATACCCTGTGACTGACGTGCCCATTGTAAGTTTATGTTGTAAACCCTTATAGTGCCACGGCGATGCATGCAATGTTACAAAGAATTTGGCTTGCAAAGGTACTCTGGGGTAGCGCGATATTGGTCATATATAACGACTTGGACAATTGAGTCATTGAACTGCTATTGATATTGCAGGGTCGACACTATTCAGCTTTCAGATTTGTAGCCTATTTTTCTACCACCTCCATCCCTCCCCCTCGTCCCTGCACATCCATTGCCCTCTCTATCCCTCTCCTACACCCCACCGCCATAAGGCCCTCCTCTTACCCGTCTCTTTACCAGCCCATCCTCCTTGAGATCTCTCATTGACCCTCTCAACTATATCCCACCCTCCTACGATCCTTTCCTTTACCCTCTTCCCTTTATCCAACCCCTTTAAGGCCCTCCCCTTGCCTCACTCCTCTACACCCCACTCTCCCAGAGCCTACTCCTCCACCCCTTTTCCTGCAGCCCATCCTCCCAAAACCCGATCCCCCACCCCGTTCCTCTATACAACATATTTCCAGGGCCTACTACTCTACCCTTCTCTATTACACCCGCAATTTTAGGGCCCTCTCCTTGCCCTTTTTCCCTTAGACCCCACCCTTATAGGCCCCTGCCCTTCACCCCTCCCCTTTTGTTCTCAGCACCTCGTCTTTACACACCCCCTACCTGCCCATGGCCCTTCCTCCCACCCCCTTCCCCCACACACCCCACCTCCAAGGGCTTGGTTCTCAACCCCTCCCGCTCCTCGCTGCCCCCGGCCCGGCCTTGATTGCTTCCCTCCATCCCATCAGTCCAACTTCAGGTGCCGGAAAATGAGGCGCGGCCACAGTTTGGGCGACGGCGGGTGAGAGCAGGCCTTTCAATATTCTTTCTCTGGCACCAAGACTCCCGAACCCCACTCTCCCCCCACCACCCCGCACCTCTCCCCAGGCCTGCTCGCCGCCCGGTGTCGCTGCTCTGTTCCATCATAAGACCTAAGCTGATAACACCCCTCCCGCCAAGCTCCAAGCACAGTACATCCAATTTTCTGTCGCAATCAGGCGTTGAGCGTTGGTGAGCAGGTGGGTGGCGCGGTGCTTGGAGTGTGAGATGCTCGCCTTGGGGCCCTGCTCTGAGCAGATGGGTGGTTTTATGCTTGGCCAGTGAGTTGTTTACCCTGGGGACCCCATATATGAGCAGGTAGGGATCATCGGCTTGGAGAGTGAGCTGCTCTTGTCGGACCGAACCACCATGGGTAGGTTGGGTTCTGTAACTAATAGAGTGAATGTATGCGGAAATATATAGAACATGAGCAGGGGACTGACTACCCGCTTGGAGAGTTACATTAAAACCTGCCCTTGGGACTCCACCTTGAGCAGGTATATGAGCATCGAGAATGGCTTATTTCCTGAGGGACCTGCTGTATACGACACGACAGCGCTTATATGCTGGGCGTGTGAGCTGCTGTCTATAGGCCTGGTACGAGTAGACGAGTAACATTTTTCTTTAGATAGTAAGCAGCTTTTTCAGCTGACCTCGTTTGTGGGATTCAAGTGACACTGACCAGATGTTTGTTCCATTGGCCATGCACCCACCCAAACCTCTGACCCGTCATTGGTCCGCAAGCAAAGGGATCCTATCATAATGTGTCTATCTGTTTGTGATAAGACAGAATTATACATGTAATGTTCATGTGAAATGGATGTGACCTGTGATCTATGTGTGATATGCCAGAATTATATACATGATGTCCATCTGAGATAGGCTACTGAAGGGTAGAAGTATGACAAATGAACGATAATTTTTTTTTACATTCAATGTAAAGTTAATTTGTGTAGGATATAAGACAATAAATGTTGCGGTGAGCTTTAATATAAGAGAGGAGACAGGATGCTATCCCTCCTCATCTCTGGGCCAGGGAACCATAACCACCTCCATTTTGAGAATACTAAAGAAGAAACCAACGATTTTTTTTTATCAAAGTTGTCGTTCTCCACTAGTGTGATGCAGAGCAATATGAACCAAGCGAAGCCGAGTCAATATCGCATAGAGCTCAATCGAGTTAGAGAATAATGACTGACCAAAATGAGTCGCTTTCTGTATCTAACTCACCCCTGTACATACTAAAGAAACAGACGACAAACTAAATATATGGGGACCATAGAGAATTCACTTTGATACTCGTAGGAGCATGGAGAATGAGTTACCAATGTTAGGCCTTTGGGACAAAGATACTAGGGTTGAGATAGAACTACAGTTAAGATAGATGGAGAGGAAATTGGATTAATCCTACATATATATTACGTTCCACTTTAAGTATGAACGTTATTAATATTGTCTCAGCTGCGATTGCTCTCGCTGACAACGTATTAATTCTCCGTAATGCCCTTATCCTCAACGAGTGTGTCCATAAACAACACACATAGTGTGTGGGTGTGAAAACATGCAGGCGCAGGCGTGATGATTCATAATCGTAACCAGGACGTGAGCGCCATGTTGTATTACTACGCCGGGTGTAGTCACACTGTGAGAAGGGAGGGTGTAAGATGAGAGAAACCAGTCACCCTGCTGTGACATGTCATGCACCTTATAAACACCCCGTGACAACATGGGGAGACGCCTTCGTGCTGACATGACTGACGGGTATATGTTAACCCTTTAAGGATGGCTGACAATGGCAGAACTACACACTTGGGGACGGCTACTAGTGACTGTATAGTTCTAGGGGACGTGGGTACTGTCCTCTGAACTCTAAAGTCGAAGGTTTATCATGTGATATAATATGCTATTATTAATATTTTTATTTATATTATTTAGAATTCAAAACTACTATGTTACACCTACATTCTGTGAACATTTCAAGTTAATTGTTAAAATATTTCCTTTTGAAAAACAATTATATGAATATCCAGCAATGATGCCTTAAGGTATCATCCGCCCCTGGCCGGTTGATGACTTAAGGTATCATCCGCCCTTAAAGGGTTAAACTGATGCATCTGATATCACATCTTATATGGCCAGATGTCATGGATCGTCGTCAAATAACCATTATTGCTTCTCCATTCAATAATAGGCTAAATTTAATAGATATTTATTATTTTATTGTGTTTTCTGGTCAGACTCAATCGGATCTTCCAGGGGAACCATGGTTTTGCCTATGTGGGATCATAAATAACGGAGATAGTAGGTCCAAACTACCTGAAACAGGGTGTTTTTTCATGATAAAATGACTAAACCATAATTGCAATAGTCAGCATTAGTAGAAAGAGTATAAAATGTTGACAATAACTGTTCTTAACTGGGTCCCCATAGGTTAAGGATTTTTTCAGACCATTTACACATTTTTGGGCAGGATAGTATACTCTCTCCATGGCAAAATGTACATGTGTAGTTTTAGTGTGGAAACGATTGACTCCCTAAAGAAGTAACCCTCCCAATATCTACATATAGCACAGACAGGAATAAAATACATCCTGGTAAGCCTTAACCTGTACCTATGTATATATGAAAAAAAATTATATCTAAATATACTATGATAGCACTGGGAGCCTATTCCCTTGGTTTGTGTAGTTTTTGTGTGGAAACGATTGACTCCCACCCTACAGTGATAGCTAACAAGTATATTATATTTGACTACTGTCCATTTCAAATAAATACCCCCTTATATCAAGGTAACTTCACATGGTACAAGCTTTCTTGTACTCCTTCCCTGTACATAGTTATGAACTCATATCTGGGAATGTGGATACGATTGACTCCCTGTGGAAACGATTGACCCCCTAGCTGATATTCATCTTAGTAAGGTTCAAAACAAAAAGAAAGAATACCTACTCAAACCAGTCATGGAGCTTATAAAAATATTGGATAATTAGCCTTAAAAATTAAATTTATCAGTATAATCTCTGCAGTGTTTAGAAAGAGGGAGTCAATCGTTTCCACATAGCATATATGTACTACTAAATTTTGGCTCTGTGGTGCATGTTTATTATAGGTATTTAACCTACGCTCATACATCCAACATATTCCCCACCCACTGTACTATTCACATACAAAAGGTTTTAACCATACTCCTAACTTTATTTTTGACCCCTGTCACTGCCCATTTGACGACGATCCGTGACATCTGGCCATATGTGGTACACTCAGTCGCAAGGAAGCCAGTACCTCCACTCTGAGACTGGAGGTACCGGCTCGCAAGCCCATAAAGTCGCACAGTATGAACTGGCCTTTATCTGGCAGTAATCAACTAGAAGAGATAACAGCTGACCGCCCGACTGGGGCGGCGATGGGCAGCGGCAATCAATATCGTCCAACTCATCGCTGCTCTACATGGTAAGAAGTATCACGTTCCACTGGGAAGGTTATCCATGCTGGTCTAGTCTGATATGCATGGTAGACGTCACATAAAATAAGTCACTATACCCTGCCATGACATGGTCCAATATCCGTGACAACTATGAAATAAGATAAGTCACCATACCCTGATATGGCATTGTCCAACTATGAGAAACAAAAGGTCACTATACCCGGCCATGACATGGTCCAATATTCATGGCAACTATGAGATAAAATAAGTGGCTATACCTTGCCATGGCATTCTCCAGTATCTATGACAACTATGAGATAAGATAAGTTACTATACTCTGCAATGACATGGTCCAATATCCATGACAACTATGAGATAAGATAAGTTACTATACCCTGCCATGGCATTGCCCAGTATCTATGACAACTATGAGATAAGATAAGTTACTATACCCTGCAATGACATGGTCCAATATCCATGACAACTATGAGATTAAATAAGTCACTATACCCTGCCATGGCATGGTTAAATATCTATGACCACTATGAGAAACAATAAGCCGCTACCCTAAGTCACTATACCTTACAGGTATTTTTAAACTCATTGTAGAAAGAGGATGTCAGGATAGACAATTGACAGTCATTGGGTAGATTCAGTCGATTTCCAGACTAACAGCAGAAAATAAGACCGAAGATAGACATGAAAGAAACCGAGTGGAATAGGAGTAATCAAGAAGCCTGCTGTACATGTTATCACGTAATCAATTCATACATTGTACAATGCAAGTTGGTGTGTGACACTGATACATGCCATACCCTTGTTCAGGATGGTGAAAACAGATGTTTTTTTTCTTCAGTTCGTGTGGGACACACTTAGATAAGGTGCGTCGTTTAGTATCTCAGGTGTTTAGTTTACTACCTCAGTAGCATATTTGGACCTCCCCGCAGAACTGATTGGTTCGCTGGGCACCAAGTTATGTCCAGCTTCATATAAGTACGACTCAAAGTTTCGAGAAAGATGTAGTCAGTTCTTTATCTAATGAAAGGTGATTTCTGTGAGACGTCATTGCACATTGTGGTAATTACTTCATCTCCTCCTCATTATCATGAACATCCTATATATACATATGTCTATTGTATATCTGGATGGTAGTCTTACAGTCATGTGTATGTACAAGGTATCAGAATGTCAGGACTTCCTACTGGTTCAGCAAATGGTATTTTATACTCTCTGAAGTGTTCTGGTGACCTAGGGGTTAATTAGTGATGTTAATTACTTTACTACATAAGAGGAGGAGAGTTGGTAACACGTCGGTGCATACACGCTTAGAAGTCCTGCGCGGGTGCGTAGTGACGTCTAGCGTGAGACTTTCCTAACTTAGTTGCCTTTAATTAAACCCTTGTGCCATCTAGTGGCCAGGGTGGGGAACCACTGAAACAACTAACGTGCCGCTTACAGCACGTTGTGGCCATGAATCGAATTACGGATTTTCTTAGTTAAGTTATAAGGAGGGTGTCGACACCTAGCGGTGAACCCAGGGAAAATGGGCGTAGATTCGCCTCCTACAACTCGAAGGGATTAATCAACATATGTCCGTAACTCATTGACTAATTAGTTACGTCCATCCCTAATTCATAAACCATCTGATTATATGTAGTTCCGTGACAGAGATGGAAACTACGCCAATCTCCGTAAGTCACGTTATTTCCAAGTAATCATACGTATTCTTAACTCCTTATATTAAGTTAAGCAACCAGATGATTATTACAACCGTACCATTAATTAATTATGTGATATTGTGGGGAAGGTAAGAGCAACTCCTAAGGCTAAGTGTGTGCGCAAGGCCACCAGACTCTCTACCCCTTGCGCACAACGAGGCCACCTAATGGGACCTTTAATTAAGGTGTATAAGATCTAATGTTGATATTAAGTAAGCTCTAATTACTATTAGTTTCGTGTCTTTACTATCATGGATGAGGACGAGATGAATGTATGTTTGATATTCTTTTAATAAAGTATTCAAACGTTTCACAAGTGTAGCATGGCAAACATTCAAACAATGCAAGGTAATATGCAGCATAACTCACCACAAGTTAGAGTGTCCTGAGTGAACCCACAAGATTCCAATAATCATTAATAAACACAGATCCAGTTTCGTCAGAAGTTGGGTGAACTATAAGTGAAGTACTATCACTTAATTAAGTGATAATGTTCAATAGTGAACGTTGATAGTTCAGCAGATTCCTATTTAAGTCCTTTTCAGAATACGTGTGCTTGGAGAGTCCCAATCCAAGCCAATTTCTACTATCCAAAGCCGCTAGGCAACTTGCCTAGGCTGTTCCAATATGATATAATTTCACTGCTGAATCCGCGCACTTCTGCCGGTATCCGGAGCCAAGCAGAACGCGTCCGACTCGCAGGAGATGGTGGTAGAGACTGACGATACGGTCAGCTCGGGAGCAGATCGAAAATGAGCATTTTCTAAAGGATCATGGGAAATTTGGAATGAATCTCGCTTAAGCTCACGCAGGTCCGAGACACGCGTGGTTATGTTAATACTGCGGGAATTCGGGAATACCCTGAGAGGGGACTTCCCCAGGGAACTCCAGAGCCGACCCTCAGTCGTCATAGTGACGTCAGAGGGTCTATTCCCAGAAGCGCGGTGTTCCCCAAAGACTAGCTAGTAGTATAAGGAACATCGCTTCTGTCACGGCTATCTACCTTGTAGGATGTTCAGCCTATATTGTGGCTTAGTAGATAGCTATGATTAATACCTTGTCGTATAATGTCCAACACCAACACCCAACACCGATGTGTGATGTTTAACACCAATACTCAATACCAACACTCAATACTGATGTGTGATGTTCAACACCAATACTCAATACCAACACTCAATACTGATGTGTGATGTTCAACACCAATACTCAATACCAACACTCAATACTGATGTGTGATGTTCAACACCAATACTCAATACCAACACTCAATACTGATGTGTGATGTTCAACACCAATACTCAATACCAACACCTGGTATCAATACTAACACTTATGATACCTTTTAATAAACTTTCATCTTAAAACATCAATACTTTGTGCTTAACTTGGTTACAGCACACTCTTCCGGGTTTGGCTTAAAGACACGGTACTTGATCACAAAAAGATCAATTAGCTTGTCTTCAACAATCGTTCCTTAGTTCTTTACCTTGTTTCTTATAAATTTATTATTATCATTAAATCGTTACTCGGGTTAGGAACCTATAGAAAATAAGATACAGAAACAAACACACACTAGTCATGCAACATAATACGACACACAGCTTATTTGCTTATGGCCTTGTCAGTCATGCTGCAAGGACAAGGATTTTCAAGTACTTCTTTCATAGGAACCAATGACAATGTGCAGTACAGACACACCACATTATGCATGGTTAGTCCGCATAAGTATATGCAGAAGAACCGGGCGGTTAATAGCAATCTGCCCATGTAGACACATGAGAATGACCAATAAGCAGAGACTAGAAACAAATTCCATTAGAAAAGGTAGAAAAGCGAAAAATACCCATAGATGGTAAAATTAGGACAGATGTTCGTAAACCTGTGGAAGGGGGACCGGCGGCAAATCACCAGTCCTCCTCGGAGGAGGGGGAGCCGAAGCTCCGCCAACAACAGGAGCGGAAGAAACCGTCGCTGAAGCACGTTCGTGCAAACGGACAGCAGCACGCTCCATACCGACTAATGCTCTCTCCAAGAAAGATAGCCTCCATTGCGTCAGGAGCTGCTATCTGAACGTACAGACTATCTGTAGGGACAGATTTCCGAGAACGTCGCCATTTAACATCAAAGAAAAATGGTCAACGCAATCAGGAGGAGAATGACCACAGAAACGCTGCCGCATGGGTAACCACCTGTGCAGCGGTCATGCCAAAAACAACACGCCGCAGATAGTATAGAGCTGTACAACCCAGACAAATGGCAAGAATAACCAAAATGACCAAACCAATCGTGGTCCACGGAATCCCAAAAGTACTTTCAGCTGTAGGGGCCAGTTCTTCAAAAGCCAATTTAGCTGAACTGTCTTGGAGAAGTTCACGGAGATCCGCCGGAATCGGATCCATTACCACTTCAAGCTGACTATCATCTAACAAAGCATGTGACCAAACATGAATATCAAGGGTCAGTCTAAACAAATCATTTGATGGGTACCGAATGACACTCGATCGTTTTCACCATATCAGCATGAACACCTAAACGTCTGGCATTTATCTCTACATCATCCGCGCGAGCTGTACAAAACAAATGGTACGAAAGCTCACCCATCAGACTGAGAACCGGCATTCCGCCATGAGCACCGCGACTAGGCAACCCAGAATGATCCAAAGAGACATTCCCTAGGGGTTTAACCATAGACATAAGGCAAGCTCGTTCCTTAAAGAAACGTCAGGCATACGACTCAAGAATACTATCTAGCCATAAATCAACAGACTCAACCCGCTGACAGGCAAGATGAAGTGGTGCACTTTCATCGAGGGTCATCATAACGACGAGCCCTATCATTACAAAGGTGTATAGTGGCAAACTGGGGATTAACCTCAGTGTCCCTAGGGATATGAACCCTAAAGGCTTGTACCACTCGACTCGTTTCTCAGTGATAAGGCATCCAGGTTTTAAAACCGACACCACATTTTCCTCTACTTAAGAACACGAAGAGTTTCGGGGAAGCCATGACTGCAGAAAAACCCGAAATAAGCATAGAAGAGAACACATAGAACAAAAGAGAAACACGTATAAAAGCCATAATGAAATCAATTAATCAGACAGAAGTGCCTCATTGACACCTCGCATAAAATTCTGCGAACACGCCACGACGCCAGTCATGATGCACGATGCCATCCAATAGAACCATCAAAAGTTTTAAAAGAATCCAAAATTAAAAATCACAAAAATGTTAAAATAATTTTCAAGATATGACCAACTTAATTAAGACCAGACGACAAGAGATAATGAGCCATATAAAACAGCATCATCATCGGACTCAACAGTCCAGAACTAAAGAGTATCCCAAGAACCAATCTGCAGCCAAATGAAATCCTAATTATCCGGACCACAAGGCAATTAAAAATTTCTTAGTTAGAAGAAAATCAGAAAAAATCAATTCAAAGACAAAGCAAGAAATTAAATGCTTTGATCAACAATGTCACTATGTTAGAATAAGTAACAATAAATGTCAATGTTAAAGATGGACCAACGAAAGCCAATACAACCATGCAACAACAAACGCAGTGCGTTGACAAAACTGCGCGTCAAAATCACTGTGTTAGAATAAACAAATGACCGAGACAACTTCTTAAGTAATCAGGAAAAATAATTATTCAAAGAAAAACCAATTATACATGAAATGTGACAAGACCAGCGACAGGACTCGCTAGAAAGCAGAAAAGAAAAACAAGAAAAAAAAATGAAACATACGTATACAGAAGGAAATAACTGTATACTATACACAAACTATATCTAAGACATAAAACCAGGTTGAAGTGATTCAGAACCCCAGTAGACAAAGAACAGGCATTTAACCATAGACGACATACATTACAGCTTGGCAAAGCGACAAATCCATGAAATTCAAAGGAAAATAAAATATATGAATTAGAAATAAGGCAAGTCTACGCGGAGCGCGTGGACCCAGACGCTAGCACCCAGTCAGGGCCCCCACCCACCAGCTGAGTAACAGCTGATCGGAGGGTAAACACCAAAGGTCACAGGGTCACGCGGGTCACGTGGGGGCACGCCAGCTGGCGTCCTCTAGACCAAAACAAAGCCAGACTAGACTGAATTTAGACAGAAAACCGAAATATGCCTCTAAAACGCTCAAAAATGCTCCCAGAGCCTAGATAATGGCACCAAACGACTTGTAGTACAGTCACCGATAAAACAGATGTTATTAATTAGCAGATACGTGGCAGGTTGAAAAACGCACACACACTATCCCAAATTAGGATATATGCAATAAGGAAGCCAATAAGTACATTAATCAGGATAATATGGGCAACATACAGTATGTCACGAGTATGTCAGGATAATCCATATGCAATACTAATTCAAGTACCACATCCAGTGAAAACACCAATGACCTATAATTCCAGGGAGAAAAACATTTGAAACTTAGGGACAAATAGAAAAACGACAAATATGAGACACATAAGAAATAATATTGAAATTTTACAGTTTTGACTTATAAAATACCGAAGCATGCCTTAAGTAGGCAACGTGGTAGAAATCAGCTGATGTTATAGCCGACACACACCGCGACTCGCCACGCGGGGAAGGGGGCTGATAGCGGCACTCTCCCACAGAGGGTCCGCTGCACAACACGGCACACGCCGGCCAGTCACGTCCAACGGGCGGGAAGGCGGGAGTGGCAGCGGCATATAGCCGACATACACCGCAACTCGCCACGCAGGGAAGTGGGTGCGGGGGGGATGGGGGGAGGGCAGATGTCAACTCCGCACCCTTACACACTACTATCAAAACCAGATTCTCTGCAAGTAATTAAGAAAATTCCGAACCAAAACGTAATGTATCCCGAAGTCTCACGTATTTAAGGGGGGTGATAGCGGCACGCTTCCACAGCGGCCCGCCACACGACACGGCACACGCCGACCAGCCAAGCCCAGCGGGCGGGAAGGTGGGACGCGGCAGCGGCACGCGACCGCCACACGACATGGCACGTGCCAGGCACGCGACCGTCACCACATCACACGGCACACAAACGGTCTCATGCCTAGGTGTGGGGGGCGGAATTTAGGCGACAATGACAGGAATAGGTCACAGTTCCACTGACAAAACCGAGACTATTGCAGAAAACAATTAATCAAATACACTATAGGTATGGCTATTAAACTATTAGAATTTAACAGACAAATCGGAATGCGCAGCCTATCGTAATAGGCAACGTATCATAAGCACCACGCGTTGAAATACAAACGGCAGTGCCAGAACGTGAGGCTATTGTGGGGGGAAAAGGAATGGAAGCGCTTTAACACTGAGAAGTCCATAGGAAACACAAAATCCGCTGTATTTCCGTAAATAAGCGAGCTAGCGCCTCAAAAACATCGCCAGTGAATAGCTACCATCCAGATGTGTATCAGCAGACATACCGATCCATAATCAGGGATCCTATAGGGGGGGGGGGGGGCTAGGTAATAGCCAACCCAAATACGCCTCCCACAAGGAAGGTGGGCTAATTTCCAGACTTGATACTTAAACTTACAGACTTACACAAAGACAACGAAACGGAGGGACAGAATTAGCCTACTCAAAAATATCATCCAGTAAGGTAACAGAGCAGCCGTAGCCACCCGAAATACATCCCACGCCGCACAAGGCGACTGGGAGGGAAGGTGGGAGGGAGAGGGCAGTATTCCAATACCGGACACATTCCAATCATGTGCACCGGTGCCACGAGCAGCTCATGGGCGGACAGGCGGGTGAGGGAAATCCACGCGACGCTCCTCTCCAAACAAGGAGGTGGAGGGGGATGGTACCGGTAACTACCAATCCCAAGAATTCGCGTATGCTAATCATCGTAACCAGGCGGATATCGCAACACCATTACATTCAAAATGGCGTCGCGTCGCTGGGCGGAAGTTCGCCCTGGTCCCGACAAAACAGGTACCGGTAGCACGCATGTCCATATAAAGGGCACGTCCCACCGGTCGGTAGACGATAACGCACGTCAGCATCTAGGCACCATCCCCTATCAGAGACACAGCTGGTCATGACCCAACAAACACTGTAAGCGTACCCCGAAAGACACCACTAATGCACCACACATATCACGTCCCGTATACAGACATAGACAGTCAAACGAGCCCCGCGCGGTCGTCACCACGCAAACAGCCTCGTTAGACAGCACGCCCCTGTCCAAACAGAAGCGCCCCATCTGCGGGGATGACGCCTTATCTCGGGAACGACCAGGGTGATACTCGTTAATCCGTCGGGGGGGAGGCGATAACGACCATACCGCAACCAGCTGTGCTCGTTAACCCACAATTGCGCTTCAACACGGCACGGGGTACGCATTAACGCGTCGGGGAGGGAGACACTAAACGACCATAAACACTGATAGCGGCCGTCTCATCTTTCGGCTCACAGAAAAAGAAAAATCAATCAGACCGAAATTAAACTGTTAATAGAGAGAGAACTTTAGAAGCAAGCTAAAGAACGTGAAAACCACGTAGAATAAGCAATATTAAGCCCACTAAACGTAGCCATTTAATAAAAAGCAGAAAAACATGAATTAAACATGTAATTCTTCATAGCAGATCTCCATCATCCAAAGAATTACTAGATGACGACGGCGGCTACCCACATAGATACAGAGACAACTCATATACTCATTAGAACCATATATTAATCAATTTAGAAAACTTAGTTAATTAGATTATTAAATAAAATAGTGATTTAACCCTTTAACAGCAGCATGATGCCTCCAGGCATTCCCCTGGCTACAGCAGCATGATGCCTCCAGGCATTCCCCTGGCTACCGCAGCATGATGCCTCCAGGCATCATAGAGGCATCATTGATACTTTCTATTCAAAATTCAATAGATAAAAAAATAATTTTTTGAATTGAAAGAAATTTTGTCACAGTAAAAACAGCATATTGACCTTTGATTTGGTATAACAAAATATCATCAGCTACCAAGTTAAATTACTCAAATCACATGACACATCATGTGACATTGCTATTTTCCAAAAAAGGTGCCTGCTGTGGCAGGGTCGTTTATGCAGGCAATGCCTGCTGTACAATGGTGATCAGAGGAACTGGTTGCTGCAGGGAAAGGGTTAAGCAATAAATTAAATTAAGTTTACATCCAGAAAATAGACCCTAGAACGGCGGATACAATCCATTTTAAACCGTTCCAGTACGAATTACAGGTTTAAGAAAAAGGAATCAAAAATACTTTACACCGATCAGGGCTTTCCCGACATAAGAACACGCACAAGGGAATCAAATACCGATGCGCGGCAGCGCTCAAACGGTCTTGAAACCAGAAAAATGAGAAAAGTGAGAAAAATCCAAAATTTCACTTTTTAAACGCGATTTTGAGGCACTTGCGATCGTCGGAGCGATCTGAGAGTGCGATTTTCGGAATCCTGAGGCCGAAATTGACAAAAGTTAAACCGAGGTCATTTACAAGCACGAAACAGGCAGTACCAAATACTGCTCCAAATACACCATACTCCTAAAATAGTCTATACTGTTAGCTATACTAAACTATAATGAAAATTACTTCAAGATTACTACAGATGACCAAGCAATCGTCAGGCGAGGCCCACAAACATCAGGCAATCACCCAGTCTTGTAATCATCATAGTTGTCAAGGAAAGTGGTGACCGGGTCATTCCAAGTGGTTCTCAGTCCAAGAAAGTGGGTTAAAGCTTTGGAAAAGGCATTTCAAAATCCAAATTTTAGGAGCCCCCAGAAAAATTTTCAGAGCCCCAGAGCCATTATTTCACCTAGCTGCCATAGAAACCAACGTTAAACCCACTTTCGAGGCAAGCTAAGTGAAATCCCCAAATCTTCATAGGATTAACATTGACAAGGCTGAGTCTATGAGAAAACTTATATATGTTCCAACTTCCTTAAAAATGATCGTATCGGAATGCGGTAAAGACCAAAATTATGTGGAAAATCATGGACAACACTAGAAAAATACAAAACAACAAATAGAAACAATATAAACGTCACAAAAACGGTAAAAACATGTAAAAAAAAACAACCAAAATCATACGATAAGGCTAGAGACAAAACGCAATCACCACAGCACAGCTCACGGATGAACTGAGCAGAGTTTATAGCAGTAGTAAGTCGTGAAAAAGACCCTTTTAACGCAGGCATAGGGAAGCCTACCCAGATTACAGCCAGTAATCCACGGGGATTTTCGTTCACAAACCCCTAAAAGACTCATAGAGCGCAGTGCGGAATCTGCTTTTCCACTCTAGGCAGTCAGGGCCGAAAATAAAGTCAAGCATGTTCTACTTAATCTAAAAACAATGTAACGCTTACCCCTCACACCCAGTGGAGATGACACAGTGCGGAATCTAGAGCATCCAGACAGTGAGAGTGAGGGAGGTCTCGAATAATTCAGAGGGCTAAATTTCCTCAGATAAGAACGACCACGGTGACCGGGGGACCGTGCTGAGGTAAACCTTTTTGCTGGCAGAGCGACAGTACCAGGCTCCCACCAGGGGCAGCCTCTGAGACCCCTTGTACCGCCACGGATGGAGGCTGGGCCAGGAGTGGTTAGAATGCTTGTACTACCACCACTGTCCATATTTTTATTACACTCCTCACGCGTCAGCGATTCATATGAGCCATGCCGGTCACCCACACTCGTTTTCTGCTTAGCACCCTCTAAATGGGCGTGAACCGTGACAGGAGCGTTTTGAATTAATAGGCGAAACAGTTGACCGCGGACGACCAACCGGCGAGACCTGGGTCTCGAACGGGATTACCTGCGGAAGGCGTGCGGGCACCATCGGGCCCGTCGGAACCCGGGGGCTCCTAGTGGATACACCTGAAGGTAGTACGGAATCTAGACAATCAGGCGGGGGGAAGGGGGGCAGAATTGAACACTGACATTGGGGATTGTTTCCGGCCGCTGTCAGAGGTGGATACTCTAGTATCCTTCATAGACCGTTCAGTCCCAGAGCACGCTCGGGCCAAGGGACATGAGGGCGAGGCACTTGCCTCTAAAGTCGTGCCTGGCGGACCAGACGAAGCCGGAGCTTCTCCAAGCAAATCACAGTCACTATCAGGAGAACAAACCTCCTCATGAGAGGCGTCATCATACAGACGACTCAGACGACCGTTAGTCAGAGCAGGAGACCAAGAACCATACACTATCTTCACTTTGTCAATAATCATATTGTGTAACTATATTTCTTGTAGCAACTGAACGCAACTGAACCAAATTATCGCCACATACATTAAAGCTTATATAAACCAATTAAGCTCTGTTAATTAATCCTAAAGAGTAAGCCCCGCCTACAGGCGGGGCTTGGACTCAGCTGGGAGGAGCGTGGGTTGTATGCCGGCCGCTGGCCTTTGTATAACACTGGCGACCTTTGCGACAGAGTCACTTATGAGTACTATACTGCCTGGTATGAACCAGTCTGCCCTGTCTCAAAACGGGATGACTCTCTTGGCCCCTCTGCACGGGCATATATAAGAACAGAACCTCTGCAGGTGATCCAGTCAAGCATGACAGTAGGAGAGTGTAGAGACCTCACCTGTCCACACACAGGGCTCCGTGATTACCGGCTATGACAAGGAATACCAGCAGTAAACTGACCACAACATGAAAATATGGTAACTAATTCAATATACACAATATCTATGTATCTCTATATGTCTATCTGGTATCTGTATCTAATGTATCTATAGTTTCATAGGATAGTCTTACTGCATTGTGCATGTTTACAATGCCAGGTGAGAGAAAAGTGGTAGGGGCATTGAGGCATGACAGGTCAAGGTTGTACTGGTGTGTGTTGGGGGGAGGTATGTATGCAACTCTGTGTATCATATGTATCTATATATCATGTGTATTTCTGTATCTTTGCCTGTCTGTCTATCTTGTTATCTGGTTTATATCCCACCATTCCTCACAATGAAACAGCTAAACTTACAGGGAATCCATGTTCTCTTGTGGCTACCTTCCAGAGCCCACATGACCTGTTGCGAGTCCTGCATATAAATGAGCTGTAGACACCCTCCCACCTGTGTTATATACCTCCTGACTGACTCTGCTGCCGACCTGACATGTCATGACCGCCTCTACACAGACCCGTACTCTCACTGTGTGAGGGGCGGGTCTTTATTTTTAATGAATTTATCATCAAGACTCATTTCTGTACTTCATCTTTAACATATGAGAATGACCTTCATCCAAGTACCATGACTGAGGGAAACTGTTAGATCTGCAGACGTCCTATACATCCACATCCACTAGCAGCACTAGCTACAGCACAGAGCAGGCAGACAGCACAATTCAAGCATAATTATTAATCAGATTCATAATAATAATTTAGCAGCATTGCAAGCAGTCTTAAAACACTCTTGAAAAATTTAGACAACCGAGTAACAGTACATTATTAATTTAGAGAATAACCAAAAAGGAACGAATCACCTTCACCAAAAGAAGCATCTCGCAATGCAGCATACAGTAATGATCTACTGTAGGGCATCACACTGTAGTGATCTTTTCTGTAACTTATTATACTGTAATGAACTTCCTGTAATGTATCGTACTGTAGGATATACCTTCAAAATACCCATCGGTACATAGCAACAGTAGACCGTGTTTGCAAACCAGTAGCCACGCTGTGATACCAGGAGGCAGTATTACCAAAATTCAGATAATTGCTATTTTCTTACCAAAATAATGTGAACATTTTCATAATATTTCTACCCAGCATACGTAAAACTATATCATAGCTGATATCTGTACTACTGTACAACATCCTAAACAATTAGTATTACCATGGATGTTTCAGAAAATGGCACTCCCCAAACACACATTAAAAAGTGCCAGTATACTACAGGGGTGAAAAATGACAGGACAGCATTGTGTAAGGATCTCTCGCAACATATTGTGCTGTCAGAATTTCCTGTAATGTACTATGGTGTTAGAACCTCCTGTAAAGTATGACATTGTAAGTACCCTCTGTAATGTATGATATTGCAAGGACCTCCTGTAACGTATGACATAGCAAGAACCTTCTGTAATGTATGATATTGCAAGAACTCTCTGTAATGTATGATACTATAGGACACACCATGAAAATACACGTCTGCACACAACAACAACAGATGAACCGTAGTCCCTTAGTACCAGAGATATTTTCAGGGTAAATGAATAATCCTAATAATTTAAAACAAAATAAAACAGAAGAACACCAAAATAGGTTAAGGCGCCGAAACGGCGGCCGCTTATGCGGGTACAAAGCACGGCTACCAGGGTACCCGGCAGACAATGAACAATACATCGAACGATGAACTGCAGAGGAATGGCAGTTAGAACCCGCAACCAAAGCAAGGCCGGATCACATACCAGCATAGATGCGCCTGTGATCTCTAATGAACCTGTCTGGGCAGTATACGGCAGTAAACCTAGTCTTACAGTGTGAATTGCAGGATATGCCTTCAAAATACGCATCTGCGCATAGTAACTGTAGATCGTGCATTTAAACCACAAGAACCGACCCTAAAGCCAGTCAGAACCCTTAAAACAAACCTATTAAGGTATTACAAAAAATATGTTAAAAGACCTGAAAATCATTCCAATATGTGAAAATTCCGTTTATATCACACTAAAGAAATATTAAATTGAGTTCCTGACACCTGAAGAAATCATTCAAACCTTTTAAATTGCCAACGGCAAAGTCAGGACAGAAAATCCAATAAACCCAATACCATTCCAATAGAATGGACATAAACGTAACCTTAAGGTTCTACCGGGCAATATAGCCTGAAAATCAAAACACATGCGATCTTTCTGAAGTTTACACAGAGTGATCCGGTAATAGTCTAGATTATATATCTAAAATAAAATTTGGGGGTCACCGTTTGAAATTTTGAGCTAAAAATCAAAACGATGGCAATTTTACAATAGAACAAAGAGAAATCCGAAAAAGTCAATTTTCACACAGTAAAAATCGCTCTAAAAATCTGAAATTTTTACAGAATATAGCTGACGTATCTTGCTACACATCCCAATCATAAAAATGATAGGTCATGACTAAAGAATTTGAAATAATCAAGAAAAACCGTATATCTGGCTTAGTTTTCATAGAAACGCCTAATCAGTTCAACAGGCAACAACAACCCAGCTCACTTGATCTAAAGCAAGGTACAAAGGTAATAATGATATGTATCATCAAAAGTATATCAATTTCAACCAAGGGTTTAGCATAATTAAGCCAGTAAACCATACCTACAATAACCATAGCGTCTTCTATATAACCGGAGATGTAACAGCTGGAGAGCAGGACATGTAACAGTCAGCTGACGCACTGTAGCCCACAGACCACTGCAAACTGCACTTCTATTATAGACCTTAAAACAACAGTCTGTGTGGGAGAGATAGTATTATACCCAAACAAACAAATAATATACCTGATTTACAGAAATATTTCATTTTCAAAACCAAAGAAAATAATAATAAAAATATACCCATAATACAGAACAGGTGCCGACCTTACCAGGCACATAGAAATTAAAAATGCCATTAGAACAGAATGAATACCCAAATGAGGCACATTAATTAAAAACAACATTATGTCAAATTAATAAGAATACCACATGAATTATTAAGCCACAATACTTATAAAACAGACCCTTGAGAGTCTATAATGAAGGAATTACAAAAACTAATAATATCAAAACCTTTCGTAGGTATCAAAACCTCATAATTCCAAAATCAAAACCATAAATAAAGGTCAAGGCCCTCAAACAGGCATTACAGAACCACCTACAGGATTTAATAAATTTTACTGTCATTGTCAAAAAGGCATAATTTCACCCATCCCTGAAGCACATCCGAAGTCCGGGGAAGGTCAGGGCGGCTTGTCGGGGATGAAGACGTGGAGGGCCTGGAGGGCCGGCCACGGGCATCGGGTACGCGGCGGCCTTCCGCGGGTGTAGGCCGCGGTACCCGCCGACTGGTACAGCGAGCGGTGGACGTCGCAGCAGACCCCGCGGTCGTCGCGGAAACACGGTAGACATCGCGGGAGGGCCGCACTCGTCGACACGGGCGTCTCTGCTGTAGATACATCACGGTGGGGGTATTGCAGGCTCAGGTACGGGAGGCGGGTCTCTAGAGAGCAGGGAGAGCACACATCCACTCTGTTTTGACGCTCAACAGCCAGGGGCGACGAGAAGGGAGATGTGAAGCATAATTTTGATTTGCCCACTGCATGGAGGAGCCGTGCAGTAGATGCAGTAGCAGTAGAGTTGAGTGAGGGATAGAGCTCAAGAGTATTGTTCTTATCACTTTGAGAGCACATTCCCAAGCAGTAGCAGCACATTTTGAAGTCACACATCGTCATGTCAGGGAATAAAGTATCAGTTCGTTTACTGCCAAGGCCAGAAAATAAGGCATAGGAAGGCGAGGTATACGTGGTCCAGGTGCCTGACCAACTTGAGTCACCGAGCCTTGTCACTGAATAATGCTGAAACTTGACCGGGTGTCGAAAATTGATTTACGGCAGGATTAGGTGCTATACCGGTAAGTGCTGATTCGTCGTGCACCAAAGCCGTAAACCCACCTGCAGGGGTCTGGCCGGGTTTAGTTTGTCCCTGCAGACCGGATATCAGTTCTGAAGCCACTTAGAAGGACAGACTCGTGGCCAGTTGATTCCAACAACGTCTTAGTAGGTGTCGGGCCTAGCAAGCGGTCGCTAGAAACAGATGTATCTGGTGCCACACCCGAAGTGGCGCCGTGGATACGGCACCAGAGACAATAGAAAAGTCAGAACTGTTCATGGACACATTAGATGGTTGTGAAGTGTCCGAATAGGAACTAGGACTTTGGAGTCAAAGTAGAATCTGAAGGACAGACTGAAAGTTCAGAAGAAGAGTGTTTCTCATGGGCAACTGGAGAACCGTGGCCTTTGGTTAAACCAGCACCATGTGAAGACTGTGGTTGAGTGTTAATTACAGTCTGAGCACTCCTCAAAGTATGATCTGAGGAAGATACCTGAACATTCTCAGTCTAATGAGGCACTGGTAGTTGACCAGACATTGCCAGGAATCATAGTGGAATCGGTAGATAGTGAGTCACTTGTGAGTTATACTAATCAGAACCATAATGCCATGTGAAACCATACAACAATCAAAGACACTCAAACCATGTAGACACGTGTAATTACCTTATAAATGGGTTCTCCACCAGTGTTCTGGTGACCTAGGGGTTAATTAGTGATGTTAATTACTTTACTACATAAGAGGAGGAGAGTTGGTAACACGTCGGTGCATACACGCTTAGAAGTCCTGCGCGGGTGCGTAGTGACGTCTAGCGTGAGACTTTCCTAACTTAGTTGCCTTTAATTAAACCCTTGTGCCATCTAGTGGCCAGGTTGGGGAACCACTGAAACAACTAACGAGCTGATTACGGCACGTTGTGGCCATGAATCGAATTACGGATTTTCTTAGTTAAGTTATAAGGAGGGTGTCGACACCTAGCGGTGAACGTAGGTAAAAGGGCGTAGATTCGCCTCCTACAACTCGAAGGGATAGATCAACACATGTCCGTAACTCATTGACTAATTAGTTACGTCCATCCCTAATTCATAAACCATCTGATTATATGTAGTTCCGTGACAGAGATGGAAACTACGCCAATCTCCGTAAGTCACGTTATTTCCAAGTAATCATACATATTCTTAACTCCTTATATTAAGTTCAGCAACCAGAGAATTATTACAACCGTACCATTAATTAATTATGTGATATTGTGGGGAAGGTAAGAGCAACTCCTAAGGCTAAGTGTGTGCGCAAGGCCACCAGACTCTCTACCCCTTGCGCACAACGAGGCCACCTAATGGGACCTTTAATTAAGGTGTATAAGATCTAATGTTGATATTAAGTAAGCTCTAATTACTATTAGTTTCGTGTCTTTACTATCATGGATGAGGACGAGATGAATGTGGTCGAAAATCACGAAATTGCAGCAAATAGACTATATTTCGAATATTTCAAAATGTCCTTTTTGGGGACTAGTTTAAATAGTTTTCATGCATCTAGGGCATTGTAGGGCAGAGTCTAGAACCATAAATATCACATAACTCCAATATTTAGACAAATTATGGCTAAAAACGTGAGGGCGTCACGTTACGACACCAGCATAAAATCGTGCATGAAATAAAATAAAAAAGTGGCAGAATAAAATGAGTTTCGCTGTTTTTAATGACTCACTTATATGCATCTTCCCACCATAAAAGGATAGGCCTATATGGCTTCCTTCATACTAAACTGAATTTGTGCTATTTTGGTGTAGTTTAGGCAGTCACGTTACGACACCCACTAAACTATCAATAGTTCCGGTTCCCTATGATATTAGTAATAGTTTTTTTAGGATATCAAGAGGCAGATATATAGCTACACAATGGCGAAAGAATTAAGTCTCTATCTTTATTAGAGAAAAAGTTATCAGCCCAAACGTATCTTTTCGTCACGTTACGACCCCGTCACGTTACGACCCCGTCACGTTACGACCCCGTCACGTTATGACCCGCAGTGGGTCACATAGGGTCAGGAAAAAGGTAGAAATAATTTTCCTGTGTTGGGTAAATATATACCTATAGAATGGCAAAAAAATTAAATCGTTATCTTTATTAGGAAAAAAGTTATGAGGCTCTAAATATTTTTGCATCACGTTACGACCCCCGTCACGTTACGACCCCCGTCACGTTACGACCCCCCAGTGGGTATAAGGCCAGGGAGAGCAAAAGAATGATAGAAATACATTTTCTGTGGATCAAATCAATTTCCCCAGTGTCAGCCCATTCCCTGGTGGGGGTGTGGACACAGCCTATAAATATGAGCCAGTTTGGGGGTGGGGGGTGGGGGGGGGTCGTAACGTGACGTTTTTATTTTTATATTAGCCCTGTGCTAAAGCTAATTATGCTAGTTAGCTATCCCAACTTTGCACATGAGTCCTCTAATATATAGAGATGATATTTGCAAAAGGAATTAATGATCCTCTCAGATTTGATTTTTTGGGTAGTTGGCGGACACTGTACGTTAGTGTCGTTAGTGTCGTTAGTGTCGTTAGTGTCGTTAGTGTCGTTAGTGTCGTGAGTGTCGTTAGTGTCGTGAGAGTCGTGAGAGTCGTGAGAGTCGTGAGAGTCGTGAGAGTCGTGAGAGTCGTGAGAGTCGTGAGAGTCGTGAGAGTCGTGAGAGTCGTGAGAGTCGTGAGAGTCGTGAGAGTCGTGAGAGTCGTGAGAGTCGTGAGAGTCGTGAGAGTCGTGAGAGTCGTGAGAGTCGTGAGAGTCGTGAGAGTCGTGAGAGTCGTGAGAGTCGTGAGAGTCGTGAGAGTCGTGAGAGTCGTGAGAGTCGTGAGAGTCGTGAGAGTCGTGAGAGTCGTGAGAGTCGTGAGAGTCGTGAGAGTCGTGAGAGTCGTGAGAGTCGTGAGAGTCGTGAGAGTCGTGAATGTCGTGAGAGTCGTGAGAGTCGTGAGAGTCGTGAGAGTCGTGAGAGTCGTGAGAGTCGTGAGAGTCGTGAGAGTCGTGAGAGTCGTGAGAGTCGTGAGAGTCGTGAGAGTCGTGAGAGTCGTGAGAGTCGTGAGAGTCGTGAGAGTCGTGAGAGTCGTTAGAGTCGTTAGAGTCGTTAGAGTCGTTAGAGTCGTGAGTCGTTAGAGTCGTTAGAGTCGTTAGAGTCGTTAGAGTCGTTAGAGTCGTTAGAGTCGTGAGTCGTTAGAGTCGTTAGAGTCGTTAGAGTCGTGAGAGTCGTGAGAGTCGTGAGAGTCGTGAGAGTCGTGAGAGTCGTGAGAGTCGTGAGAGTCGTGAGAGTCGTGAGAGTCGTGAGAGTCGTGAGAGTCGTGAGAGTCGTGAGAGTCGTGAGAGTCGTGAGAGTCGTGAGAGTCGTGAGAGTCGTGAGAGTCGTGAGAGTCGTGAGAGTCGTGAGAGTCGTGAGAGTCGTGAGAGTCGTGAGAGTCGTGAGAGTCGTGAGAGTCGTGAGAGTCGTGAGAGTCGTGAGAGTCGTGAGAGTCGTGAGAGTCGTGAGAGTCGTGAGAGTCGTGAGAGTCGTGAGAGTCGTGAGAGTCGTGAGAGTCGTGAGAGTCGTGAGAGTCGTGAGAGTCGTGAGAGTCGTGAGAGTCGTGAGAGTCGTGAGAGTCGTGAGAGTCGTGAGAGTCGTGAGAGTCGTGAGAGTCGTGAGAGTCGTGAGAGTCGTGAGAGTCGTGAGAGTCGTTAGAGTCGTTAGAGTCGTTAGAGTCGTTAGAGTCGTTAGAGTCGTTAGAGTCGTTAGAGTCGTTAGAGTCGTTAGAGTCGTTAGAGTCGTTAGAGTCGTTAGAGTCGTTAGAGTCGTTAGAGTCGTTAGAGTCGTTAGAGTCGTTAGAGTCGTTAGAGTCGTTAGAGTCGTTAGAGTCGTTAGAGTCGTTAGAGTCGTTAGAGTCGTTAGAGTCGTTAGAGTCGTTAGAGTCGTTAGAGTCGTTAGAGTCGTTAGAGTCGTTAGAGTCGTTAGAGTCGTTAGAGTCGTTAGAGTCGTTAGAGTCGTTAGAGTCGTTAGAGTCGTTAGAGTCGTTAGAGTCGTTAGAGTCGTTAGAGTCGTTAGAGTCGTTAGAGTCGTTAGAGTCGTTAGAGTCGTTAGAGTCGTTAGAGTCGTTAGAGTCGTTAGAGTCGTTAGAGTCGTTAGAGTCGTTAGAGTCGTTAGAGTCGTTAGAGTCGTTAGAGTCGTTAGAGTCGTTAGAGTCGTTAGAGTCGTTAGAGTCGTTAGAGTCGTTAGAGTCGTTAGAGTCGTTAGAGTCGTTAGAGTCGTTAGAGTCGTTAGAGTCGTTAGAGTCGTTAGAGTCGTTAGAGTCGTTAGAGTCGTTAGAGTCGTTAGAGTCGTTAGAGTCGTTAGAGTCGTTAGAGTCGTTAGAGTCGTTAGAGTCGTTAGAGTCGTTAGAGTCGTTAGAGTCGTTAGAGTCGTTAGAGTCGTTAGAGTCGTTAGAGTCGTTAGAGTCGTTAGAGTCGTTCTCTGACTACAAGTCAACTGCCCTAACCACTGGGCCACCACGATGAGCTATATGAGAGGCAAGAATAGACAGTATTAAATTCTTAGTGACTGGCAATGCTGCGGGGATGTTTTGCTCGACAAAATTATTGTATGAATCATTATTGAATGGGTCGTTGTAAGTTTTAAAGATAATTAATTTTTATGGTCTGAAATTGAAAATGTCCTGTCTTTGCTCATCGGTGCGCATCAGAAGATATCAGTGTCACTTTGAATGGGAAATTATATGAAATAATCAATGTCACCATTCTGAAAATTATGAAATTTTCAGAATATCTGGAATATATAATGATAATGCTGCTCCGCAATTATGGTGAAATTTGATAATAGATAAAGGTTTCAAATTGATCATTTCATACTTTAAATTGGAACTAATTCTTTCATTAAATAGCATTATGAAATATCATATACTATGTTTTGTATCTACAGATAAAGTATCAATCATAAATATGCATTATTTCTGGAATCATAAAAGAAAAATGGTTGATTACGCTGGTTGCAACTAGAGGTATATCGGGGTGTATCAGGACCATGGTGCCTTTTTAATCCTTTTCTTCCTTCTAACATTGGAGATAATTTTAGAACCATGGTGTGCTATATGCATTCTTAACATCAATGCATTTTCTTTTAATCTAACTGCATTATTTAATTAACAACAATATTCAGCAGAAATTGGAGAGCTGTGAATCAACCTTCCTTATAAATCCAAGATGGCGGACACTGTACGTTAGTGTCGTTAGTGTCGTTAGTGTCGTTAGTGTCGTTAGTGTCGTTAGAGTCGTTAGAGTCGTAGGAGTCGTGAGAGTCGTGAGAGTCGTGAGAGTCGTGAGAGTCGTGAGAGTCGTGAGAGTCGTGAGAGTCGTGAGAGTCGTGAGAGTCGTGAGAGTCGTGAGAGTCGTGAGAGTCGTGAGAGTCGTGAGAGTCGTGAGAGTCGTGAGAGTCGTGAGAGTCGTGAGAGTCGTGAGAGTCGTGAGAGTCGTGAGAGTCGTGAGAGTCGTGAGAGTCGTGAGAGTCGTGAGAGTCGTGAGAGTCGTGAGAGTCGTGAGAGTCGTGAGAGTCGTGAGAGTCGTGAGAGTCGTGAGAGTCGTGAGAGTCGTGAGAGTCGTGAGAGTCGTGAGAGTCGTGAGAGTCGTGAGAGTCGTTAGAGTCGTTAGAGTCGTTAGAGTCGTTAGAGTCGTTAGAGTCGTTAGAGTCGTTAGAGTCGTTAGAGTCGTTAGAGTCGTTAGAGTCGTTAGAGTCGTTAGAGTCGTTAGAGTCGTTAGAGTCGTTAGAGTTGTTAGAGTCGTTAGAGTCGTTAGAGTCGTTAGAGTCGTTAGAGTCGTTAGAGTCGTTAGAGTCGTTAGAGTCGTTAGAGTCGTTCTCTAATCATTATTGAATGGGTCGTTGTAAGTGGTGTCTTTGTAAGCTGTAGATGACGACACTAAACCCCTCAATTTTTTTTTTGCTGTAAAAAATGTGGGATAATATGGAATATGATAGTAGAAACTGCACTGTATCTAACTAAATATGAGGAGGCGGAATTGGCTTTAAAATCATTTATCACATTTTAAAGATAATTAATTTTTATGGTCTGAAATTGAAAATGTCCTGTCTTTGCTCATCGGTGCGCATCAGAAGATATCAGTGTCACTTTGAATGGGAAATCATATGAAATAATCAATGTCACCATTCTGAAAATTATGAAATTTTCTGAATATCTGGAATATATAATGATAATGCTGCTCCGCAATTATGGTGAAATTTGATAATAGATAAAGGTTTCAAATTGATCATTTCATACTTTAAATTGGAACTAATTTTTTCATTAAATAGCATTATGAAATATCATATACTATGTTTTGTATCTACAGATAAATTTTCAATCATAAATATGCATTATTTCTGGAATCATAAAAGAAAAATGGTTGATTACGCTGGTTGCAACTAGAGCTATATCGGGGTGTATCAGGACCATGGTGCCTTTTTAACCCTTTCCTTCCTTCTAACATTGGAGATAATTTTAGAACCATGGTGTGCTATATGCATTCTTAACATCAATGCATTTTCTTTTAATCTAACTGCATTATTTGATTAACAACAATATTCAGCAGAAATTGGAGAGCTGTGAATCAACCTTCCTTATAAATCCAAGATGGCGGACACTGAACGTTAGTGTCGTTAGTGTCGTTAGTGTCGTTAGTGTCGTTAGTGTCGTTAGTGTCGTTAGTGTCGTTAGTGTCGTTAGTGTCGTTAGTGTCGTTAGTGTCGTTAGTGTCGTTAGTGTCGTTAGTGTCGTTAGTGTCGTTAGTGTCGTTAGTGTCGTTAGTGTCGTTAGTGTCGTTAGTGTCGTTAGTGTCGTTAGTGTCGTTAGTGTCGTTAGTGTCGTTAGTGTCGTTAGTGTCGTTAGTGTCGTTAGTGTCGTTAGTGTCGTTAGTGTCGTTAGTGTCGTTAGTGTCGTTAGTGTCGTCCTCTGACTACAAATCAACTGCCCTAACCACTGGGCCACCACGATGAGCTATATGAGAGGCAAGAATAGACAGTATTAAATTCTTAGTGACTGGCAATGCTGCGGGGATGTTTTGCTCGACAAAATTATTGTATGAATCATTATTGAATGGGTCGTTGTAAGTGGTGTCTTTGTAAGCTGTAGATGACGACACTAAACCCGTGTCGTGAGTGTCGTGAGTGTCGTGAGTGTCGTGAGTGTCGTGAGTGTCGTGAGTGTCGTGAGTGTCGTGAGTGTCGTGAGTG
The DNA here is from genome assembly GCA_950022655.1 of Alentia gelatinosa. Taxonomy (NCBI): domain Eukaryota; kingdom Metazoa; phylum Annelida; class Polychaeta; order Phyllodocida; family Polynoidae; genus Alentia; species Alentia gelatinosa. The sequence goes on along the minus strand of OX465584.1, from coordinate 20,749,920 downwards.
TCGTGAGTGTCGTGAGTGTCGCGAGTGTCGCGAGTGTCGCGAGTGTCGCGAGTGTCGTTAGTGTCGTTAGTGTCGTTAGTGTCGTTAGTGTCGTTAGTGTCGTTAGTGTCGTTAGTGTCGTTAGTGTCGTGAGTGTCGTTAGTGTCGTGAGTGTCGTGAGTGTCGTGAGTGTCGTGAGTGTCGTGAGTGTCGTGAGTGTCGTGAGTGTCGTGAGTGTCGTTAGAGTCGTTAGAGTCGTTAGAGTCGTTAGAGTCGTTAGAGTCGTTAGAGTCGTTAGAGTCGTTAGAGTCGTTAGAGTCGTTAGAGTCGTTAGAGTCGTTAGAGTCGTTAGAGTCGTTAGAGTCGTTAGAGTCGTTAGAGTCGTTAGAGTCGTTAGAGTCGTTAGAGTCGTTAGAGTCGTTAGAGTCGTTAGAGTCGTTAGAGTCGTTAGAGTCGTTAGAGTCGTTAGAGTCGTTAGAGTCGTTAGAGTCGTTAGAGTCGTTAGAGTCGTTAGAGTCGTTAGAGTCGTTAGAGTCGTTAGAGTCGTTAGAGTCGTTAGAGTCGTTAGAGTCGTTAGAGTCGTTAGAGTCGTTAGAGTCGTTAGAGTCGTTAGAGTCGTTAGAGTCGTTAGAGTCGTTAGAGTCGTTAGAGTCGTTAGAGTCGTTAGAGTCGTTCTCTAATCATTATTGAATGGGTCGTTGTAAGTGGTGTCTTTGTAAGCTGTAGATGACGACACTAAACCCCTCAATTTTTTTTTTGCTGTAAAAAATGTGGGATAATATGGAATATGATAGTAGAAACTGCACTGTATCTAACTAAATATGAGGAGGCGGAATTGGCTTTAAAATCATTTATCACATTTTAAAGATAATTAATTTTTATGGTCTGAAATTGAAAATGTCCTGTCTTTGCTCATCGGTGCGCATCAGAAGATATCAGTGTCACTTTGAATGGGAAATCATATGAAATAATCAATGTCACCATTCTGAAAATTATGAAATTTTCTGAATATCTGGAATATATAATGATAATGCTGCTCCGCAATTATGGTGAAATTTGATAATAGATAAAGGTTTCAAATTGATCATTTCATACTTTAAATTGGAACTAATTTTTTCATTAAATAGCATTATGAAATATCATATACTATGTTTTGTATCTACAGATAAATTTTCAATCATAAATATGCATTATTTCTGGAATCATAAAAGAAAAATGGTTGATTACGCTGGTTGCAACTAGAGCTATATCGGGGGGTATCAGGACCATGGTGCCTTTTTAACCCTTTCCTTCCTTCTAACATTGGAGATAATTTTAGAACCATGGTGTGCTATATGCATTCTTAACATCAATGCATTTTCTTTTAATCTAACTGCATTATTTGATTAACAACAATATTCAGCAGAAATTGGAGAGCTGTGAATCAACCTTCCTTATAAATCCAAGATGGCGGACACTGTACGTTAGTGTCGTTAGTGTCGTTAGTGTCGTTAGTGTCGTTAGTGTCGTTAGTGTCGTTAGTGTCGTTAGTGTCGTTAGTGTCGTTAGTGTCGTTAGTGTCGTTAGTGTCGTTAGTGTCGTTAGTGTCGTTAGTGTCGTTAGTGTCGTTAGTGTCGTTAGTGTCGTTAGTGTCGTTAGTGTCGTTAGTGTCGTTAGTGTCGTTAGTGTCGTAAGTGTCGTAAGTGTCGTTAGTGTCGTTAGTGTCGTTAGTGTCGTTAGTGTCGTTAGTGTCGTTAGTGTCGTTAGTGTCGTTAGTGTCGTTAGTGTCGTTAGTGTCGTTAGTGTCGTTAGTGTCGTTAGTGTCGTTAGTGTCGTTAGTGTCGTTAGTGTCGTTAGTGTCGTTAGTGTCGTTAGTGTCGTTAGTGTCGTCCTCTGACTACAAATCAACTGCCCTAACCACTGGGCCACCACGATGAGCTATATGAGAGGCAAGAATAGACAGTATTAAATTCTTAGTGACTGGCAATGCTGCGGGGATGTTTTGCTCGACAAAATTATTGTATGAATCATTATTGAATGGGTCGTTGTAAGTGGTGTCTTTGTAAGCTGTAGATGACGACACTAAACCCGTGTCGTGAGTGTCGTGAGTGTCGTGAGTGTCGTGAGTGTCGTGAGTGTCGTGAGTGTCGTGAGTGTCGTGAGTGTCGTGAGTGTCGTGAGTGTCGTGAGTGTCGTGAGTGTCGTGAGTGTCGTGAGTGTCGTGAGTGTCGTGAGTGTCGTTAGTGTCGTTAGTGTCGTTAGTGTCGTTAGTGTCGTTAGTGTCGTTAGTGTCGTTAGTGTCGTTAGTGTCGTGAGTGTCGTGAGTGTCGTGAGTGTCGTGAGTGTCGTGAGTGTCGTGAGTGTCGTGAGTGTCGTGAGTGTCGTGAGTGTCGTTAGTGTCGTTAGTGTCGTTAGTGTCGTTAGTGTCGTTAGTGTCGTTAGTGTCGTTAGTGTCGTTAGCGTCGTTAGCGTCGTTAGCGTCGTTAGCGTCGTTAGCGTCGTTAGCGTCGTTAGCGTCGTTAGCGTCGTTAGCGTCGTTAGCGTCGTTAGCGTCGTTAGCGTCGTTAGCGTCGTTAGCGTCGTTAGCGTCGTTAGCGTCGTTAGCGTCGTTAGCGTCGTTAGCGTCGTTAGCGTCGTTAGCGTCGTTAGCGTCGTTAGCGTCGTTAGCGTCGTTAGCGTCGTTAGCGTCGTTAGCGTCGTTAGCGTCGTGATTGCGTGAGCGTCGTGAGCGTCGTGAGTGTCGTGAGTGTCGTGAGTGTCGTGAGTGTCGTGAGTGTCGTGAGTGTCGTGAGTGTCGTGAGTGTCGTGAGTGTCGTGAGTGTCGTGAGTGTTGTGAGTGTCGTGAGTGTCGTGAGTGTCGTGAGTGTCGTGAGTGTCGTGAGTGTCGTGAGTGTCGTGAATGTCGTTAGAGTCGTTAGAGTCGTTAGAGTCGTTAGAGTCGTTAGAGTCGTTAGAGTCGTTAGAGTCGTTAGAGTCGTTAGAGTCGTTAGAGTCGTTAGAGTCGTTAGAGTCGTTCTCTGACTACAAGTCAACTGCCCTAACCACTGGGCCACCACGATGAGCTATATGAGAGGCAAGAATAGACAGTATTAAATTCTTAGTGACTGGCAATGCTGCGGGGATGTTTTGCTCGACAAAATTATTGTATGAATCATTATTGAATGGGTCGTTGTAAGTGGTGTCTTTGTAAGCTGTAGATGACGACGCTAAACCCCTCAATTTTTTTTTTGCTGTAAAAAATGTGGGATAATATGGAATATGATAGTAGAAACTGCACTGTATCTAACTAAATATGAGGAGGCGGAATTGGCTTTAAAATCATTTATCACATTTTAAAGATAATTAATTTTTATGGTCTGAAATTGAAAATGTCCTGTCTTTGCTCATCGGTGCGCATCAGAAGATATCAGTGTCACTTTGAATGGGAAATCATATGAAATAATCAATGTCACCATTCTGAAAATTATGAAATTTTCTGAATATCTGGAATATATAATGATAATGCTGCTCCGCAATTATGGTGAAATTTGATAATAGATAAAGGTTTCAAATTGATCATTTCATACTTTAAATTGGAACTAATTTTTTCATTAAATAGCATTATGAAATATCATATACTATGTTTTGTATCTACAGATAAATTTTCAATCATAAATATGCATTATTTCTGGAATCATAAAAGAAAAATGGTTGATTACGCTGGTTGCAACTAGAGCTATATCGGGGTGTATCAGGACCATGGTGCCTTTTTAACCCTTTCCTTCTTTCTAACATTGGAGATAATTTTAGAACCATGGTGTGCTATATGCATTCTTAACATCAATGCATTTTCTTTTAATCTAACTGCATTATTTGATTAACAACAATATTCAGCAGAAATTGGAGAGCTGTGAATCAACCTTCCTTATAAATCCAAGATGGCAGACACTGTACTGCTCCAGTAGTAGTAGCAGTGCTTAATAACAATGCTTTTATAAAAAAGATAAATGGCGGTCTAATTTGGGTAAACAAAACAAATAATCGCCGAAATCAATGGATTTTCACTATAAAATAGCAGAAAGTTCTGATCTGCTTTGATGGAAATAGCAGGGTGTGGCTGACCCGCCCTCCAGCGACTAAACGGGGAACTCATCTATTGTATGAAATGTGGCCAGCGTCCACCAGACAGTGTGACAGCCGAAAACGACCATGTAGATAGAAACCTAGTGACACATTCCAACAATCAGTTATCAAGGGAAAGACATAGTAGCTGCCGGTCTTCTCACGCACTATTTGGTGCCATGTGGACTCCTTTTTCATGTGCTACTTAGTAGAATACAGCTTCCCGTATTCTACTCAGTAGCTCTTTAGTATGGAGATTTCGTATTAAGGCGGTACTCCACTGAGCCGATTATTGTTCTCATTCTCCACCCATTCTCCACCCATTCTTCGCCTGAGTTGTTCTGACCCTAAATGGTGGGGCTGCTTCACTAGCGCTCCACTGTTGTTTTTCGTCAATCTTCCCTCGACCAGCATTGGGTCAGACCACCTGCTCCACTGGGCTACATTAACACGATCCCAACAATCAGGAGCCGGCATCAAAACACATGTGAAATGATTTTCTTTGCGTTGTTTATAATCATAATATTATTTTGAAATTTTCGGTATGAATCTTTAGTTTGTATATTTGTGTTTTTATTTACGTATTTCCGTTTTAAGTGGAACAGAATTTATTCAAAGTATGGTGGTTCATCGGTGGTGGACCAGCACAGTATTTGGAAATACGTAAATAAAAACACAAAAAGAAAATCATTTCAAAAGAATTTTAAATATTGCGGTACCCGGGGCCGTTTCAATAAGGTAAAAATGTTTCACGAAAAAGCCCTAATCTGTTTGCTTAACATGCTGGTAAATAATTTTTGATTGTATGCTATTGCTTCCACTCTCCGCACCCTGTGTAGTTATGTTGTTTTTCTTCACCATGCCTTGTCTTCCTGCATTTGTTATGTATGTATTGTATGTATAACTCCAACGAAGCGTACCTTTTAACCAGAACACAAAGTATCTAACAGTCTGATCTGTGCTGCCATCTAGTGTGCAATAATGCTACTCACCAACCTTATTCCTATATCGGTGCAAGTGCAGCGTAAATTAGTGTTTTAGCAGCTTATTGTATATTCTACATTGAAAACTCATTGTATGTGTATTTGTATTGTTGTGGGGGATTACTTTGATCATAACATACCCTGGGTAAAACAGAAGAAGAACGCCCGAAAAGACACTATACTATTTCAAATGATGAAATCAGTGAATATCCAAACAACTCACCCACTTTACTCTTATTGACCTATCGTCGATTAAATACCCTGAGATGTTTATCAAATCATCTAAAAGACGGACCATACAAGTGCTACAAGCATAAACAACAAACGTTTCGAACCACGCATGTTTCAGGGCCCATGGAAGATCTGGAATAAAATCTATCAAAAGAAAAAAAGGAAATCATCTCGGGACATTTATTCTAACTCGTGATATTACTGATGATTAATCATTATCAATAAGGAATTCTTAAGAAAGTAACTTGCCGTGTACGTTAATTTGAGAAATAGGTTTATGAATCCGCTTTTATCTATGAACCACCTTTTACTCGGGACATGTGTACATGTATGTACATCAGTCTTCTACAAAATGTGCTGCATATCCCGTTTAGATTATGTATAAGTTAGCTATACTTCTAGCTGACGTTTTTCAACTATCACAGGGGCATTTCGTCGTGTGTGAGCTATTTCATACTCTTTGTACAGGGACTACATTTTATTTCTTTTCAATTACTTTTAGTTTCAACATGCTGCACTACGAGGTCTAGATTGTTCCAGAGCGGTATGCAGGTAATTGCAGATTATGGATTATGTAATTAGAACAGATAAGGAACTTGCTCCGTGGTTAACGTTTCATAGATCCTAAAAAGAAATTGTTTTTTTCCATTTTTTTTTCATCATTGTGATAGAGGTGTATTTAGCCACGCCATAATAATCTAGATCCTAAAAGGAATAGATAGGAATTACATTAAGAAATTGTTTCACGTGGACTGGAAGTATGGACGTTCCCAGTCAATGCATGATTAAGTTCCCTTCTTTCAGAATAACTATTAATTCTATATTAAATAAAAAGGAAAAACGCCAGTGCAGAGAGGTGCAGTAAAAAACAGGTAAACAAAATAAAAATCTATTCTGGATTATATTAGGTTTATGTGAAAGGGTTAAGTTGGTCTGTCTCTTTAAGATTCTGAATGAAAATAGAAATAATTCAGAAAGAGGAAAAATGGCAACTTACAATAGAAAATATAGAGTGACTAGTGTAGTGGAACTAAAATTGGTTCCTAAAAGAATCTTTATGACTGAGGAAAGAAAAAGAAAGGATCTGCATGGAGGGGAATTGAACTCTCAGCATGAGGTTTCTTTTGCAGACACTCTACTTCTAGACTACTTAAACTGACTTGTAGAGGGAACGTTTCAGGGATTCCTGAATGCATGGACAAATCTAGTTCCTCACAATACACCAGGTGGCAGGCACTGTAATAAAAATGCTAGTTCTGTTCATATACACCCAGTGTCAGTGCTGTGCTTAGACTATACCAGTAGAGCCAAGGGATAAGATATGGGATAAGTTAACCATACTTTTGGTCATTTCCAAACAGTGTCAGTGCTGTACTGTGATAAAGTTGTGATAAAGGAACACGACAAGATGACTTCAGCTTATGCATACTGGCAACAGAACAGAATTCTTGACTGCAGTATGATATCAGTATACACAGCCTGAAACTATCTTGCTTGATTCTAAGAGATTATTCTACGAAGTGACTAGTGCAGTAGAACTTTCATTACTTCCTGAACCAAATTCAATGACTCTGTAAACAAAGACAAGTTCTGGATGGGTTTATGTTGTGCATACTAATAACAGAAGAGAATTACTGCCGACTTACTGTTATAACTCTGCATAAACTGAAGCTTTCTTGCCTTCATTATACACCCTAGAATACAAGTATTTTACCCTGAATAGATGAAGAAGGTTGTCAAAATACTAATGTCTCCATTCTAAGACATCACATGTTGACCATGTGTTGATATTTATTTCTGCCCAAGACCTGCAGTAAGCTATGATTACTGCACACGTGTGCTGTACATAGTTTATACTGCATGCCCCAGAATCTGAAGTAGAGTAGAACCCCTTGTAAACATACACCCTCCAATTGGGGCCAAAGTGTCTGCCTACATAGGGGAGGGGGAGGCACTTGCATATTTATTAGAAAGAACTGTTCTGAGGAAAGGTGTTGAATGACCAGTTAACGCTGTTCTGCTACCCAGGTTGCCATTAGGCGGTGGTCTACTGTAACTGGTGCATGAGAAAGGGCTTAAATGACTGGTCTGTCATTCCATTGGATAAGTTTTGTAAGATTCAAAAGCGGAAATATAAGCAATTTAAAAGGAGAAATGGAGATTATTCTAGTGTGGAAGAACTGACATTATTTGTTCAAAGAATATTTATTACTTTCAAAAAAGAAAAAAGAGCTGGATTGAGGGGATTTGAACCATCAAGCTTAGGGTTTCCTTGCAGACACTCTACCTCTAGACTACAGAAAAGACATGAAGAAGGAATGTTTAAGTCAGTCTGTCTCTGTAAGATTCTGAATGAAAATAGAAATAATTCACTGCACGAAACTAACGCCTTTATTCATATATGCGGCATTCCGGCATTGCACGTATCGGCTGTAAATCGACTCGTTTTCATTTGTAAATGCCTGTAATCCGCACCAGCGTATGAGGCATCTACAAGACAGTTTCCTTTTAAATACGGACGCGACTTGGCTGTATTTCACACCAGGCGTACACATACAATAGGAAATATCCTCTGTGCAACATGTGAACGCCTGGCATTTACATGTCGCGATAGAAAATAAAAAAGGAAGTCCTCCTCCCCTGTGGTTTATCAGTGTCTTGTTTTAGCACTTTAGGCAGGAGCTCTCAGTGAAGCCCTGTTCCCCTATTGTCTCTGGGCGGGCAGTGCATGGTTGTGTGTAGACTGGTCTCAAATCGGCGGGTGTCAAAGCGGCAGGTGTGACGTGAGTGACGTGAGTGACGTGAGTGACGTGAGTGACGTGAGTGACGTGAGTGACGTGAGTGACGTGAGTGACGTGAGTGACGTGAGTGACGAGAGTGACGAGAGTGACGAGAGTGACGAGAGTGACGAGAGTGACGAGAGTGACGAGAGTGAGGAGAGTGAGGAGAGTGAGGAGAGTGAGGAGAGTGAGGAGAGTGAGGAGAGTGAGGAGAGTGAGGAGAGTGAGGAGAGTGAGGAGAGTGAGGAGAGTGAGGAGAGTGAGGAGAGTGAGGAGAGTGAGGAGAGTGAGGAGAGTGAGGAGAGTGAGGAGAGTGAGGAGAGTGAGGAGAGTGAGGAGAGTGAGGAGAGTGAGGAGAGTGAGGAGAGTGAGGAGAGTGAGGAGAGTGAGGAGAGTGAGGAGAGTGAGGAGAGTGAGGAGAGTGAGGAGAGTGAGGAGAGTGAGGAGAGTGAGGAGAGTGAGGAGAGTGAGGAGAGTGAGGAGAGTGAGGAGAGTGAGGAGAGTGAGGAGAGTGAGGAGAGTGAGGAGAGTGAGGAGAGTGAGGAGAGTGAGGAGAGTGAGGAGAGTGAGGAGAGTGAGGAGAGTGAGGAGAGTGACGAGAGTGACGAGAGTGACGAGAGTGACGAGAGTGACGAGAGTGACGAGAGTGACGAGAGTGACGAGAGTGACGAGAGTGACGAGAGTGACGAGAGTGACGAGAGTGACGAGAGTGACGAGAGTGACGAGAGTGACGAGAGTGACGAGAGTGACGAGAGTGACGAGAGTGACGAGAGTGACGAGAGTGACGGTTCTAGGCATCCTAGAAAATTAATCACTGTAATTCTATACATCATGTTATATGGATATCTGAAACAGGAACACCTTAACAAAGACTTAGCTCTCGTCATTAAATATTGATAGGGGATAACAATGATCATACCCTGTGACTGACGTGCCCATTGTAAGTTTATGTTGTAAACCCTTATAGTGCCACGGCGATGCATGCAATGTTACAAAGAATTTGGCTTGCAAAGGTACTCTGGGGTAGCGCGATATTGGTCATATATAACGACTTGGACAATTGAGTCATTGAACTGCTATTGATATTGCAGGGTCGACACTATTCAGCTTTCAGATTTGTAGCCTATTTTTCTACCACCTCCATCCCTCCCCCTCGTCCCTGCACATCCATTGCCCTCTCTATCCCTCTCCTACACCCCACCGCCATAAGGCCCTCCTCTTACCCGTCTCTTTACCAGCCCATCCTCCTTGAGATCTCTCATTGACCCTCTCAACTATATCCCACCCTCCTACGATCCTTTCCTTTACCCTCTTCCCTTTATCCAACCCCTTTAAGGCCCTCCCCTTGCCTCACTCCTCTACACCCCACTCTCCCAGAGCCTACTCCTCCACCCCTTTTCCTGCAGCCCATCCTCCCAAAACCCGATCCCCCACCCCGTTCCTCTATACAACATATTTCCAGGGCCTACTACTCTACCCTTCTCTATTACACCCGCAATTTTAGGGCCCTCTCCTTGCCCTTTTTCCCTTAGACCCCACCCTTATAGGCCCCTGCCCTTCACCCCTCCCCTTTTGTTCTCAGCACCTCGTCTTTACACACCCCCTACCTGCCCATGGCCCTTCCTCCCACCCCCTTCCCCCACACACCCCACCTCCAAGGGCTTGGTTCTCAACCCCTCCCGCTCCTCGCTGCCCCCGGCCCGGCCTTGATTGCTTCCCTCCATCCCATCAGTCCAACTTCAGGTGCCGGAAAATGAGGCGCGGCCACAGTTTGGGCGACGGCGGGTGAGAGCAGGCCTTTCAATATTCTTTCTCTGGCACCAAGACTCCCGAACCCCACTCTCCCCCCACCAACCCGCACCTCTCCCCAGGCCTGCTCGCCGCCCGGTGTCGCTGCTCTGTTCCATCATAAGACCTAAGCTGATAACACCCCTCCCGCCAAGCTCCAAGCACAGTACATCCAATTTTCTGTCGCAATCAGGCGTTGAGCGTTGGTGAGCAGGTGGGTGGCGCGGTGCTTGGAGTGTGAGATGCTCGCCTTGGGGCCCTGCTCTGAGCAGATGGGTGGTTTTATGCTTGGCCAGTGAGTTGTTTACCCTGGGGACCCCATATATGAGCAGGTAGGGATCATCGGCTTGGAGAGTGAGCTGCTCTTGTCGGACCGAACCACCATGGGTAGGTTGGGTTCTGTAACTAATAGAGTGAATGTATGCGGAAATATATAGAACATGAGCAGGGGACTGACTACCCGCTTGGAGAGTTACATTAAAACCTGCCCTTGGGACTCCACCTTGAGCAGGTATATGAGCATCGAGAATGGCTTATTTCCTGAGGGACCTGCTGTATACGACACGACAGCGCTTATATGCTGGGCGTGTGAGCTGCTGTCTATAGGCCTGGTACGAGTAGACGAGTAACATTTTTCTTTAGATAGTAAGCAGCTTTTTCAGCTGACCTCGTTTGTGGGATTCAAGTGACACTGACCAGATGTTTGTTCCATTGGCCATGCACCCACCCAAACCTCTGACCCGTCATTGGTCCGCAAGCAAAGGGATCCTATCATAATGTGTCTATCTGTTTGTGATAAGACAGAATTATACATGTAATGTTCATGTGAAATGGATGTGACCTGTGATCTATGTGTGATATGCCAGAATTATATACATGATGTCCATCTGAGATAGGCTACTGAAGGGTAGAAGTATGACAAATGAACGATAATTTTTTTTTACATTCAATGTAAAGTTAATTTGTGTAGGATATAAGACAATAAATGTTGCGGTGAGCTTTAATATAAGAGAGGAGACAGGATGCTATCCCTCCTCATCTCTGGGCCAGGGAACCATAACCACCTCCATTTTGAGAATACTAAAGAAGAAACCAACGATTTTTTTTTATCAAAGTTGTCGTTCTCCACTAGTGTGATGCAGAGCAATATGAACCAAGCGAAGCCGAGTCAATATCGCATAGAGCTCAATCGAGTTAGAGAATAATGACTGACCAAAATGAGTCGCTTTCTGTATCTAACTCACCCCTGTACATACTAAAGAAACAGACGACAAACTAAATATATGGGGACCATAGAGAATTCACTTTGATACTCGTAGGAGCATGGAGAATGAGTTACCAATGTTAGGCCTTTGGGACAAAGATACTAGGGTTGAGATAGAACTACAGTTAAGATAGATGGAGAGGAAATTGGATTAATCCTACATATATATTACGTTCCACTTTAAGTATGAACGTTATTAATATTGTCTCAGCTGCGATTGCTCTCGCTGACAACGTATTAATTCTCCGTAATGCCCTTATCCTCAACGAGTGTGTCCGTAAACAACACACATAGTGTGTGGGTGTGAAAACATGCAGGCGCAGGCGTGATGATTCATAATCGTAACCAGGACGTGAGCGCCATGTTGTATTACTACGCCGGGTGTAGTCACACTGTGAGAAGGGAGGGTGTAAGATGAGAGAAACCAGTCACCCTGCTGTGACATGTCATGCACCTTATAAACACCCCGTGACAACATGGGGAGACGCCTTCGTGCTGACATGACTGACGGGTATATGTTAACCCTTTAAGGATGGCTGACAATGGCAGAACTACACACTTGGGGACGGCTACTAGTGACTGTATAGTTCTAGGGGACGTGGGTACTGTCCTCTGAACTCTAAAGTCGAAGGTTTATCATGTGATATAATATGCTATTATTAATATTTTTATTTATATTATTTAGAATTCAAAACTACTATGTTACACCTACATTCTGTGAACATTTCAAGTTAATTGTTAAAATATTTCCTTTTGAAAAACAATTAAATGAATATCCAGCAATGATGCCTTAAGGTATCATCCGCCCCTGGCCGGTTGATGACTTAAGGTATCATCCGCCCTTAAAGGGTTAAACTGATGCATCTGATATCACATCTTATATGGCCAGATGTCATGGATCGTCGTCAAATAACCATTATTGCTTCTCCATTCAATAATAGGCTAAATTTAATAGATATTTATTATTTTATTGTGTTTTCTGGTCAGACTCAATCGGATCTTCCAGGGGAACCATGGTTTTGCCTATGTGGGATCATAAATAACGGAGATAGTAGGTCCAAACTACCTGAAACAGGATGTTTTTTCATGATAAAATGACTAAACCATAATTGCAATAGTCAGCATTAGTAGAAAGAGTATAAAATGTTGACAATAACTGTTCTTAACTGGGTCCCCATAGGTTAAGGATTTTTTCAGACCATTTACACATTTTTGGGCAGGATAGTATACTCTCTCCATGGCAAAATGTACATGTGTAGTTTTAGTGTGGAAACGATTGACTCCCTAAAGAAGTAACCCTCCCAATATCTACATATAGCACAGACAGGAATAAAATACATCCTGGTAAGCCTTAACCTGTACCTATGTATATATGAAAAAAAATTATATCTAAATATACTATGATAGCACTGGGAGCCTATTCCCTTGGTTTGTGTAGTTTTTGTGTGGAAACGATTGACTCCCACCCTACAGTGATAGCTAACAAGTATATTATATTTGACTACTGTCCATTTCAAATAAATACCCCCTTATATCAAGGTAACTTCACATGGTACAAGCTTTCTTGTACTCCTTCCCTGTACATAGTTATGAACTCATATCTGGGAATGTGGATATGATTGACTCCCTGTGGAAACGATTGACCCCCTAGCTGATATTCATCTTAGTAAGGTTCAAAACAAAAAGAAAGAATACCTACTCAAACCAGTCATGGAGCTTATAAAAATATTGGATAATTAGCCTTAAAAATTAAATTTATCAGTATAATCTCTGCAGTGTTTAGAAAGAGGGAGTCAATCGTTTCCACATAGCATATATGTACTACTAAATTTTGGCTCTGTGGTGCATGTTTATTATAGGTATTTAACCTACGCTCATACATCCAACATATTCCCCACCCACTGTACTATTCACATACAAAAGGTTTTAACCATACTCCTAACTTTATTTTTGACCCCTGTCACTGCCCATTTGACGACGATCCGTGACATCTGGCCATATGTGGTACACTCAGTCGCAAGGAAGCCAGTACCTCCACTCTGAGACTGGAGGTACCGGCTCGCAAGCCCATAAAGTCGCACAGTATGAACTGGCCTTTATCTGGCAGTAATCAACTAGAAGAGATAACAGCTGACCGCCCGACTGGGGCGGCGATGGGCAGCGGCAATCAATATCGTCCAACTCATCGCTGCTCTACATGGTAAGAAGTATCACGTTCCACTGGGAAGGTTATCCATGCTGGTCTAGTCTGATATGCATGGTAGACGTCACATAAAATAAGTCACTATACCCTGCCATGACATGGTCCAATATCCGTGACAACTATGAAATAAGATAAGTCACCATACCCTGATATGGCATTGTCCAACTATGAGAAACAAAAGGTCACTATACCCGGCCATGACATGGTCCAATATTCATGGCAACTATGAGATAAAATAAGTGGCTATACCTTGCCATGGCATTCTCCAGTATCTATGACAACTATGAGATAAGATAAGTTACTATACTCTGCAATGACATGGTCCAATATCCATGACAACTATGAGATAAGATAAGTTACTATACCCTGCCATGGCATTGCCCAGTATCTATGACAACTATGAGATAAGATAAGTTACTATACCCTGCAATGACATGGTCCAATATCCATGACAACTATGAGATTAAATAAGTCACTATACCCTGCCATGGCATGGTTAAATATCTATGACCACTATGAGAAACAATAAGCCGCTACCCTAAGTCACTATACCTTACAGGTATTTTTAAACTCATTGTAGAAAGAGGATGTCAGGATAGACAATTGACAGTCATTGGGTAGATTCAGTCGATTTCCAGACTAACAGCAGAAAATAAGACCGAAGATAGACATGAAAGAAACCGAGTGGAATAGGAGTAATCAAGAAGCCTGCTGTACATGTTATCACGTAATCAATTCATACATTGTACAATGCAAGTTGGTGTGTGACACTGATACATGCCATACCCTTGTTCAGGATGGTGAAAACAGATGTTTTTTTTCTTCAGTTCGTGTGGGACACACTTAGATAAGGTGCGTCGTTTAGTATCTCAGGTGTTTAGTTTACTACCTCAGTAGCATATTTGGACCTCCCCGCAGAACTGATTGGTTCGCTGGGCACCAAGTTATGTCCAGCTTCATATAAGTACGACTCAAAGTTTCGAGAAAGATGTAGTCAGTTCTTTATCTAATGAAAGGTGATTTCTGTGAGACGTCATTGCACATTGTGGTAATTACTTCATCTCCTCCTCATTATCATGAACATCCTATATATACATATGTCTATTGTATATCTGGATGGTAGTCTTACAGTCATGTGTATGTACAAGGTATCAGAATGTCAGGACTTCCTACTGGTTCAGCAAATGGTATTTTATACTCTCTGAAGTGTTCTGGTGACCTAGGGGTTAATTAGTGATGTTAATTACTTTACTACATAAGAGGAGGAGAGTTGGTAACACGTCGGTGCATACACGCTTAGAAGTCCTGCGCGGGTGCGTAGTGACGTCTAGCGTGAGACTTTCCTAACTTAGTTGCCTTTAATTAAACCCTTGTGCCATCTAGTGGCCAGGTTGGGGAACCACTGAAACAACTAACGTGCTGCTTACAGCACGTTGTGGCCATGAATCGAATTACGGATTTTCTTAGTTAAGTTATAAGGAGGGTGTCGACACCTAGCGGTGAACCCAGGGAAAATGGGCGTAGATTCGCCTCCTACAACTCGAAGGGATTAATCAACATATGTCCGTAACTCATTGACTAATTAGTTACGTCCATCCCTAATTCATAAACCATCTGATTATATGTAGTTCCGTGACAGAGATGGAAACTACGCCAATCTCCGTAAGTCACGTTATTTCCAAGTAATCATACGTATTCTTAACTCCTTATATTAAGTTAAGCAACCAGATAATTATTACAACCGTACCATTAATTAATTATGTGATATTGTGGGGAAGGTAAGAGCAACTCCTAAGGCTAAGTGTGTGCGCAAGGCCACCAGACTCTCTACCCCTTGCGCACAACGAGGCCACCTAATGGGACCTTTAATTAAGGTGTATAAGATCTAATGTTGATATTAAGTAAGCTCTAATTACTATTAGTTTCGTGTCTTTACTATCATGGATGACGACGAGATGAATGTATGTTTGATATTCTTTTAATAAAGTATTCAAACGTTTCACAAGTGTAGCATGGCAAACATTCAAACAATGCAAGGTAATATGCAGCATAACTCACCACAAGTTAGAGTGTCCTGAGTGAACCCACAAGATTCCAATAATCATTAATAAACACAGATCCAGTTTCGTCAGAAGTTGGGTGAACTATAAGTGAAGTACTATCACTTAATTAAGTGATAATGTTCAATAGTGAACGTTGATAGTTCAGCAGATTCCTATTTAAGTCCTTTTCAGAATACGTGTGCTTGGAGAGTCCCAATCCAAGCCAATTTCTACTATCCAAAGCCGCTAGGCAACTTGCCTAGGCTGTTCCAATATGATATAATTTCACTGCTGAATCCGCGCACTTCTGCCGGTATCCGGAGCCAAGCAGAACGCGTCCGACTCGCAGGAGATGGTGGTAGAGACTGACGATACGGTCAGCTCGGGAGCAGATCGAAAATGAGCATTTTCTAAAGGATCATGGGAAATTTGGAATGAATCTCGCTTAAGCTCACGCAGGTCCGAGACACGCGTGGTTATGTTAATACTGCGGGAATTCGGGAATACCCTGAGAGGGGACTTCCCCAGGGAACTCCAGAGCCGACCCTCAGTCGTCATAGTGACGTCAGAGGGTCTATTCCCAGAAGCGCGGTGTTCCCCAAAGACTAGCTAGTAGTATAAGGAACATCGCTTCTGTCACGGCTATCTACCTTGTAGGATGTTCAGCCTATATTGTGGCTTAGTAGATAGCTATGATTAATACCTTGTCGTATAATGTCCAACACCAACACCCAACACCGATGTGTGATGTTTAACACCAATACTCAATACCAACACTCAATACTGATGTGTGATGTTCAACACCAATACTCAATACCAACACTCAATACTGATGTGTGATGTTCAACACCAATACTCAATACCAACACTCAATACTGATGTGTGATGTTCAACACCAATACTCAATACCAACACTCAATACTGATGTGTGATGTTCAACACCAATACTCAATACCAACACCTGGTATCAATACTAACACTTATGATAACACCTGATACTAACACCTGATATGTCATGTTTCAATACTTATACGTATACAACACTTTATTTACATCTTATTTTCAATATTTAATAAAACAGTCTTTTAATACCTTTTAATAAACTTTCATCTTAAAACATCAATACTTTGTGCTTAACTTGGTTACAGCACACTCTTCCGGGTTTGGCTTAAAGACACGGTACTTGATCACAAAAAGATCAATTAGCTTGTCTTCAACAATCGTTCCTTAGTTCTTTACCTTGTTTCTTATAAATTTATTATTATCATTAAATCGTTACTCGGGTTAGGAACCTATAGAAAATAAGATACAGAAACAAACACACACTAGTCATGCAACATAATACGACACACAGCTTATTTGCTTATGGCCTTGTCAGTCATGCTGCAAGGACAAGGATTTTCAAGTACTTCTTTCATAGGAACCAATGACAATGTGCAGTACAGACACACCACATTATGCATGGTTAGTCCGCATAAGTATATGCAGAAGAACCGGGCGGTTAATAGCAATCTGCCCATGTAGACACATGAGAATGACCAATAAGCAGAGACTAGAAACAAATTCCATTAGAAAAGGTAGAAAAGCGAAAAATACCCATAGATGGTAAAATTAGGACAGATGTTCGTAAACCTGTGGAAGGGGGACCGGCGGCACATCACCAGTCCTCCTCGGAGGAGGGGGAGCCGAAGCTCCGCCAACAACAGGAGCGGAAGAAACCGTCGCTGAAGCACGTTCATGCAAACGGACAGCAGCACGCTCCATACCGACTAATGCTCTCTCCAAGAAAGATAGCCTCCATTGCGTCAGGAGCTGCTATCTGAACGTACAGACTATCTGTAGGGACAGATTTCCGAGAACGTCGCCATTTAACATCAAAGAAAAATGGTCAACGCAATCAGGAGGAGAATGACCACAGAAACGCTGCCGCATGGGTAACCACCTGTGCAGCGGTCATGCCAAAAACAACACGCCGCAGATAGCACAGAGCTGTACAACCCAGACAAATGGCAAGAATAACCAAAATGACCAAACCAATCGTGGTCCACGGAATCCCAAAAGTACTTTCAGCTGTAGGGGCCAGTTCTTCAAAAGCCAATTTAGCCGAACTGTCTTCGAGAAGTTCACGGAGATCCGCCGGAATCGGATCCATTACCACTTCAAGCTGACTATCATCTAACAAAGCATGTGACCAAACATGAATATCAAGGGTCAGTCTAAACAAATCATTTGATGGGTACCGAATGACAATCGATCGTTTTCACCATATCAGCATGAACACCTAAACGTCTGGCATTTATCTCTACATCATCCGCGCGAGCTGTACAAAACAAATGGTACGAAAGCTCACCCATCAGACTGAGAACCGGCATTCCGCCATGAGCACCGCGACTAGGCAACCCAGAATGATCCAAAGAGACATTCCCTAGGGGTTTAACCATAGACATAAGGCAAGCTCGTTCCTTAAAGAAACGTCAGGCATACGACTCAAGAATACTATCTAGCCATAAATCAACAGACTCAACCCGCTGACAGGCAAGATGAAGTGGTGCACTTTCATCGAGGGTCATCATAACGACGAGCCCTATCATTACAAAGGTGTATAGTGGCAAACTGGGGATTAACCTCAGTGTCCCTAGGGATATGAACCCTAAAGGCTTGTACCACTCGACTCGTGTCTCAGTGATAAGGCATCCAGGTTTTAAAACCGACACCACATTTTCCTCTACTTAAGAACACGAAGAGTTTCGGGGAAGCCATGACTGCAGAAAAACCCGAAATAAGCATAGAAGAGAACACATAGAACAAAAGAGAAACACGTATAAAAGCCATAATGAAATCAATTAATCAGACAGAAGTGCCTCATTGACACCTCGCATAAAATTCTGCGAACACGCCACGACGCCAGTCATGATGCACGATGCCATCCAATAGAACCATCAAAAGTTTTAAAAGAATCCAAAATTAAAAATCACAAAAATGTTAAAATAATTTTCAAGATATGACCAACTTAATTAAGACCAGACGACAAGAGATAATGAGCCATATAAAACAGCATCATCATCGGACTCAACAGTCCAGAACTAAAGAGTATCCCAAGAACCAATCTGCAGCCAAATGAAATCCTAATTATCCGGACCACAAGGCAATTAAAAATTTCTTAGTTAGAAGAAAATCAGAAAAAATCAATTCAAAGACAAAGCAAGAAATTAAATGCTTTGATCAACAATGTCACTATGTTAGAATAAGTAACAATAAATGTCAATGTTAAAGATGGACCAACGAAAGCCAATACAACCATGCAACAACAAACGCAGCGCGTTGACAAAACTGCGCGTCAAAATCACTGTGTTAGAATAAACAAATGACCGAGACAACTTCTTAAGTAATCAGGAAAAATAATTATTCAAAGAAAAACCAATTATACATGAAATGTGACAAGACCAGCGACAGGACTCGCTAGAAAGCAGAAAAGAAAAACAAGAAAAAAAAATGAAACATACGTATACAGAAGGAAATAACTGTATACTATACACAAACTATATCTAAGACATAAAACCAGGTTGAAGTGATTCAGAACCCCAGTAGACAAAGAACAGGCATTTAACCATAGACGACATACATTACAGCTTGGCAAAGCGACAAATCCATGAAATTCAAAGGAAAATAAAATATATGAATTAGGAATAAGGCAAGTCTACGCGGAGCGCGTGGACCCAGACGCTAGCACCCAGTCAGGGCCCCCACCCACCAGCTGAGTAACAGCTGATCGGAGGGTAAACACCAAAGGTCACAGGGTCACGCGGGTCACGTGGGGGCACGCCAGCTGGCGTCCTCTAGACCAAAACAAAGCCAGACTAGACTGAATTTAGACAGAAAACCGAAATATGCCTCTAAAACGCTCAAAAATGCTCCCAGAGCCTAGATAATGGCACCAAACGACTTGTAGTACAATCACCGATAAAACAGATGTTATTAATTAGCAGATACGTGGCAGGTTGAAAAACGCACACACACTATCCCAAATTAGGATATATGCAATAAGGAAGCCAATAAGTACATTAATCAGGATAATATGGGCAACATACAGTACGTCACGAGTATGTCAGGATAATCCATATGCAATACTAATTCAAGTACCACATCCAGTGAAAACACCAATGACCTATAATTCCAGGGAGAAAAACATTTGAAACTTAGGGACAAATAGAAAAACGACAAATATGAGACACATAAGAAATAATATTGAAATTTTACAGTTTTGACTTATAAAATACCGAAGCATGCCTTAAGTAGGCAACGTGGTAGAAATCAGCTGATGTTATAGCCGACACACACCGCGACTCGCCACGCGGGGAAGGGGGCTGATAGCGGCACTCTCCCACAGAGGGTCCGCTGCACAACACGGCACACGCCGGCCAGTCACGTCCAACGGGCGGGAAGGCGGGAGTGGCAGCGGCATATAGCCGACATACACCGCAACTCGCCACGCAGGGAAGTGGGTGCGGGGGGGATGGGGGGAGGGCAGATGTCAACTCCGCACCCTTACACACTACTATCAAAACCAGATTCTCTGCAAGTAATTAAGAAAATTCCGAACCAAAACGTAATGTATCCCGAAGTCTCACGTATTTAAGGGGGGTGATAGCGGCAGGAATAGGTCACAGTTCCACTGACAAAACCGAGACTATTGCAGAAAACAATTAATCAAATACACTATAGGTATGGCTATTAAACTATTAGAATTTAACAGACAAATCGGAATGCGCAGCCTATCGTAATAGGCAACGTATCATAAGCACCACGCGTTGAAATACAAACAGCAGTGCCAGAACGTGAGGCTATTGTGGGGGGAAAAGGAATGGAAGCGCTTTAACACTGAGAAGTCCATAGGAAACACAAAATCCGCTGTATTTCCGTAAATAAGCGAGCTAGCGCCTCAAAAACATCGCCAGTGAATAGCTACCATCCAGATGTGTATCAGCAGACATACCGATCCATAATCAGGGATCCTATAGGGGGGGGGGGGGGCTAGGTAATAGCCAACCCAAATACGCCTCCCACAAGGAAGGTGGGCTAATTTCCAGACTTGATACTTAAACTTACAGACTTACACAAAGACAACGAAACGAAGGGACAGAATTAGCCTACTCAAAAATATCATCCAGTAAGGTAACAGAGCAGCCGTAGCCACCCGAAATACATCCCACGCCGCACAAGGCGACTGGGAGGGAAGGTGGGAGGGAGAGGGCAGTATTCCAATACCGGACACATTCCAATCATGTGCACCGGTGCCACGAGCAGCTCATGGGCGGACAGGCGGGTGAGGGAAATCCACGCGACGCTCCTCTCCAAACAAGGAGGTGGAGGGGGATGGTACCGGTAACTACCAATCCCAAGAATTCGCGTATGCTAATCATCGTAACCAGGCGGATATCGCAACACCATTACACTCAAAATGGCGTCGCGTCGCTGGGCGGAAGTTCGCCCTGGTCCCGACAAAACAGGTACCGGTAGCACGCATGTCCATATAAAGGGCGCGTCCCACCGGTCGGTAGACGATAACGCACGTCAGCATCTAGGCACCATCCCCTATCAGAGACACAGCTGGTCATGACCCAACAAACACTGTAAGCGTACCCCGAAAGACACCATTAATGCACCACACATATCACGTCCCGTATACAGACATAGACAGTCAAACGAGCCCCGCGCGGTCGTCACCACGCAAACAGCCTCGTTAGACAGCACGCCCCTGTCCAAACAGAAGCGCCCCATCTGCGGGGATGACGCCTTATCTCGGGAACGACCAGGGTGATACTCGTTAATCCGTCGGGGGGGAGGCGATAACGACCATACCGCAACCAGCTGTGCTCGTTAACCCACAATTGCGCTTCAACACGGCACGGGGTACGCATTAACGCGTCGGGGAGGGAGACACTAAACGACCATAAACACTGATAGCGGCCGTCTCATCTTTCGGCTCACAGAAAAAGAAAAATCAATCAGACCGAAATTAAACTGTTAATAGAGAGAGAACTTTAGAAGCAAGCTAAAGAACGTGAAAACCACGTAGAATAAGCAATAGTAAGCCCACTAAACGTAGCCATTTAATAAAAAGCAGAAAAACACGAATTAAACATGTAATTCTTCATAGCAGATCTCCATCATCCAAAGAATTACTAGATGACGACGGCGGCTACCCACATAGATACAGAGACAACTCATATACTCATTAGAACCATATATTAATCAATTTAGAAAACTTAGTTAATTAGATTATTAAATAAAATAGTGATTTAAGCAATAAATTAAATTAAGTTTACATCCAGAAAATAGACCCTAGAACGGCGGATACAATCCATTTTAAACCGTTCCAGTACGAATTACAGGTTTAAGAAAAAGGAATAAAAAATACTTTACACCGATCAGGGCTTTCCCGACATAAGAACACGCACAAGGGAATCAAATACCGATGCGCGGCAGCGCTCAAACGGTCTTGAAACCAGAAAAATGAGAAAAGTGAGAAAAATCCAAAATTTCACTTTTTAAACGCGATTTTGAGGCACTTGCGATCGTCGGAGCGATCTGAGAGTGCGATTTTCGGAATCCTGAGGCCGAAATTGACAAAAGTTAAACCGAGGTCATTTACAAGCACGAAACAGGCAGTACCAAATACTGCTCCAAATACACCATACTCCTAAAATAGTCTATACTGTTAGCTATACTAAACTATAATGAAAATTACTTCAAGATTACTACAGATGACCAAGCAATCGTCAGGCGAGGCCCACAAACATCAGGCAATCACCCAGTCTTGTAATCATCATAGTTGTCAAGGAAAGTGGTGACCGGGTCATTCCAAGTGGTTCTCAGTCCAAGAAAGTGGGTTAAAGCTTTGGAAAAGGCATTTCAAAATCCAAATTTTAGGAGCCCCCAGAAAAATTTTCAGAGCCCCAGAGCCATTATTTCACCTAGCTGCCATAGAAACCAACGTTAAACCCACTTTCGAGGCAAGCTAAGTGGGATCCCCAAATCTTCATAGGATTAACATTGACAAGGCTCAGTCTATGAGAAAACTTATATATGTTCCAACTTCCTTAAAAATGATCGTATCGGAATGCGGTAAAGACCAAAATTATGTGGAAAATCATGGACAACACTAGAAAAATAGAAACAATATAAACGTCACAAAAACGGTAAAAACATGTAAAAAAAAACAACCAAAATCATACGATAAGGCTAGAGACAAAACGCAATCACCACAGCACAGCTCACGGATGAACTGAGCAGAGTTTATAGCAGTAGTAAGTCGTGAAAAAGACCCTTTTAACGCAGGCATAGGGAAGCCTACCCAGATTACAGCCAGTAATCCACGGGGATTTTCGTTCACAAACCCCTAAAAGACTCATAGAGCGCAGTGCGGAATCTGCTTTTCCACTCTAGGCAGTCAGGGCCGAAAATAAAGTCAAGCATGTTCTACTTAATCTAAAAACAATGTAACGCTTACCCCTCACACCCAGTGGAGATGACACAGTGCGGAATCTAGAGCATCCAGACAGTGAGAGTGAGGGAGGTCTCGAATAATTCAGAGGGCTAAATTTCCTCAGATAAGAACGACCACGGTGACCGGGGGACCGTGCTGAGGTAAACCTTTTTGCTGGCAGAGCGACAGTACCAGGCTCACACCAGGGGCAGCCTCTGAGACCCCTTGTACCGCCACGGATGGAGGCTGGGCCAGGAGTGGTTAGAATGCTTGTACTACCACCACTGTCCATATTTTTATTACACTCCTCACGCGTCAGCGATTCATACGAGCCATGCCGGTCACCCACTCTCGTTTTCTGCTTAGCACCCTCTAAATGGGCGTGAACCGTGACAGGAGCGTTTTGAATTAATAGGCGAAACAGTTGACCGCGGACGACCAACCGGCGAGACCTGGGTCTCGAACGGGATTACCTGCGGAAGGCGTGCGGGCACCGTCGGGCCCGTCGGAACCCGGGGGCTCCTAGTGGATACACCTGAAGGTAGTACGGAATCTAGACAATCAGGCGGGGGGAAGGGGGGCAGAATTGAACACTGACATTGGGGATTGTTTCCGGCCGCTGTCAGAGGTGGATACTCTAGTATCCTTCATAGACCGTTCAGTCCCAGAGCACGCTCGGGCCAAGGGACATGAGGGCGAGGCACTTGCCTCTAAAGTCGTGCCTGGCGGACCAGACGAAGCCGGAGCTTCTCCAAGCAAATCACAGTCACTATCAGGAGAACAAACCTCCTCATGAGAGGCGTCATCATACAGACGACTCAGACGACCGTTAGTCAGAGCAGGAGACCAAGAACCATACACTATCTTCACTTTGTCAATAATCATATTGTGTAACTATATTTCTTGTAGCAACTGAACGCAACTGAACCAAATTATCGCCACATACATTAAAGCTTATATAAACCAATTAAGCTCTGTTAATTAATCCTAAAGAGTAAGCCCCGCCTACAGGCGGGGCTTGGACTCAGCTGGGAGGAGCGTGGGTTGTATGCCGGCCGCTGGCCTTTGTATAACACTGGCGACCTTTGCGACAGAGTCACTTATGAGTACTATACTGCCTGGTATGAACCAGTCTGCCCTGTCTCAAAACGGGATGACTCTCTTGGCCCCTCTGCACGGGCATATATAAGAACAGAACCTCTGCAGGTGATCCAGTCAAGCATGACAGTAGGAGAGTGTAGAGACCTCACCTGTCCACACACAGGGCTCCGTGATTACCGGCTATGACAAGGAATACCAGCAGTAAACTGACCACAACATGAAAATATGGTAACTAATTCAATATACACAATATCTATGTATCTCTATATGTCTATCTGGTATCTGTATCTAATGTATCTATAGTTTCATAGGATAGTCTTACTGCATTGTGCATGTTTACAATGCCAGGTGAGAGAAAAGTGGCAGGGGCATTGAGGCATGACAGGTCAAGGTTGTACTGGTGTGTGTTGGGGGGAGGTATGTATGCAACTCTGTGTATCATATGTATCTATATATCATGTGTATTTCTGTATCTTTGCCTGTCTGTCTATCTTGTTATCTGGTTTATATCCCACCATTCCTCACAATGAAACAGCTAAACTTACAGGGAATCCATGTTCTCTTGTGGCTACCTTCCAGAGCCCACATGACCTGTTGCGAGTCCTGCATATAAATGAGCTGTAGACACCCTCCCACCTGTGTTATATACCTCCTGACTGACTCTGCTGCCGACCTGACATGTCATGACCGCCTCTACACAGACCCGTACTCTCACTGTGTGAGGGGCGGGTCTTTATTTTTAATGAATTTATCATCAAGACTCATTTCTGTACTTCATCTTTAACATATGAGAATGACCTTCATCCAAGTACCATGACTGAGGGAAACTGTTAGATCTGCAGACGTCCTATACATCCACATCCACTAGCAGCACTAGCTACAGCACAGAGCAGGCAGACAGCACAATTCAAGCATAATTAATAATCAGATTCATAATAATAATTTAGCAGCATTGCAAGCAGTCTTAAAACACTCTTGAAAAATTTAGACAACCGAGTAACAGTACATTATTAATTTAGAGAATAACCAAAAAGGAACGAATCACCTTCACCAAAAGAAGCATCTCGCAATGCAGCATACAGTAATGATCTACTGTAGGGCATCACACTGTAGTGATCTTTTCTGTAACTTATTATACTGTAATGAACTTCCTGTAATGTATCGTACTGTAGGATATACCTTCAAAATACCCATCGGTACATAGCAACAGTAGACCGTGTTTGCAAACCAGTAGCCACGCTGTGATACCAGGAGGCAGTATTACCAAAATTCAGATAATTGCTATTTTCTTACCAAAATAATGTGAACATTTTCATAATATTTCTACCCAGCATACGTAAAACTATATCATAGCTGATATCTGTACTACTGTACAACATCCTAAACAATTAGTATTACCATGGATGTTTCAGAAAATGGCACTCCCCAAACACACATTAAAAAGTGCCAGTATACTACAGGGGTGAAAAATGACAGGACAGCATTGTGTAAGGATCTCTCGCAACATATTGTGCTGTCAGAATTTCCTGTAATGTACTATGGTGTTAGAACCTCCTGTAAAGTATGACATTGTAAGTACCCTCTGTAATGTATGATATTGCAAGGACCTCCTGTAACGTATGACATAGCAAGAACCTTCTGTAATGTATGATATTGCAAGAACTCTCTGTAATGTATGATACTATAGGACACACCATGAAAATACGCGTCTGCACACAACAACAACAGATGAACCGTAGTCCCTTAGTACCAGAGATATTTTCAGGGTGAATGAATAATCCTAATAATTTAAAACAAAATAAAACAGAAGAACACCAAAATAGGTTAAGGCGCCGAAACGGCGGCCGCTTATGCGGGTACAAAGCACGGCTACCAGGGTACCCGGCAGACAATGAACAATACATCGAACGATGAACTGCAGAGGAATGGCAGTTAGAACCCGCAACCAAAGCAAGGCCGGATCACATACCAGCATAGATGCGCCTGTGATCTCTAATGAACCTGTCTGGGCAGTATACGGCAGTAAACCTAGTCTTACAGTGTGAATTGCAGGATATGCCTTCAAAATACGCATCTGCGCATAGTAACTGTAGATCGTGCATTTAAACCACAAGAACCGACCCTAAAGCCAGTCAGAACCCTTAAAACAAACCTATTAAGGTATTACAAAAAATATGTTAAAAGACCTGAAAATCATTCCAATATGTGAAAATTCCGTTTATATCACACAAAAGAAATATTAAATTGAGTTCCTGACACCTGAAGAAATCATTCAAACCTTTTAAATTGCCAACGGCAAAGTCAGGACAGAAAATCCAATAAACCCAATACCATTCCAATAGAATGGACATAAACGTAACCTTAAGGTTCTACCGGGCAATATAGCCTGAAAATCAAAACACATGCGATCTTTCTGAAGTTTACACAGAGTGATCCCGTAATAGTCTAGATTATATATCTAAAATAAAATTTGGGGGTCACCGTTTGAAATTTTGAGCTAAAAATCAAAACGATGGCAATTTTACAATAGAACAAAGAGAAATCCGAAAAAGTCAATTTTCACACAGTAAAAATCGCTCTAAAAATCTGAAATTTTTACAGAATATAGCTGACGTATCTTGCTACACATCCCAATCATAAAAATGATAGGTCATGACTAAAGAATTTGAAATAATCAAGAAAAACCGTTTTATCTGGCTTAGTTTTCATAGAAACGCCTAATCAGTTCAACAGGCAACAACAACCCAGCTCACTTGATCTAAAGCAAGGTACAAAGGTAATAATGATATGTATCATCAAAAGTATATCAATTTCAACCAAGGGTTTAGCATAATTAAGCCAGTAAACCATACCTACAATAACCATAGCGTCTTCTATATAACCGGAGATGTAACAGCTGGAGAGCAGGACATGTAACAGTCAGCTGACGCACTGTAGCCCACAGACCACTGCAAACTGCACTTCTATTATAGACCTTAAAACAACAGTCTGTGTGGGAGAGATAGTATTATACCCAAACAAACAAATAATATACCTGATTTACAGAAATATTTCATTTTCAAAACCAAAGAAAATAATAATAAAAATATACCCATAATACAGAACAGGTGCCGACCTTACCAGGCACATAGAAATTAAAAATGCCATTAGAACAGAATGAATACCCAAATGAGGCACATTAATTAAAAACAACATTATGTCAAATTAATAAGAATACCACATGAATTATTAAGCCACAATACTTATAAAACAGACCCTTGAGAGTCTATAATGAAGGAATTACAAAAACTAATAATATCAAAACCTTTCGTAGGTATCAAAACCTCATAATTCCAAAATCAAAACCATAAATAAAGGTCAAGGCCCTCAAACAGGCATTACAGAACCACCTACAGGATTTAATAAATTTTACTGTCATTGTCAAAAAGGCATAATTTCACCCATCCCTGAAGCACATCCGAAGTCCGGGGAAGGTCAGGGCGGCTTGTCGGGGATGAAGACGTGGAGGGCCGGCCACGGGCATCGGGTACGCGGCGGCCTTCCGCGGGTGTAGGCCGCGGTAACCGCCGACTGGTACAGCGAGCGGTGGACGTCGCAGCAGACCCCGCGGTCGTCGCGGAAACACGGTAGACATCGCGGGAGGGCCGCACTCGTCGACACGGGCGTCTCTGCTGTAGATACATCACGGTGGGGGTATTGCAGGCTCAGGTACGGGAGGCGGGTCTCTAGAGAGCAGGGAGAGCACACATCCACTCTGTTTTGACGCTCAACAGCCAGGGGCGACGAGAAGGGAGATGTGAAGCATAATTTTGATTTGCCCACTGCATGGAGGAGCCGTGCAGTAGATGCAGTAGCAGTAGAGTTGAGTGAGGGATAGAGCTCAAGAGTATTGTTCTTATCACTTTGAGAGCACATTCCCAAGCAGTAGCAGCACATTTTGAAGTCACACATCGTCATGTCAGGGAATAAAGTATCAGTTCGTTTACTGCCAAGGCCAGAAAATAAGGCATAGGAAGGCGAGGTATACGTGGTCCAGGTGCCTGACCAACTTGAGTCACCGAGCCTTGTCACTGAATAATGCTGAAACTTGACCGGGTGTCGAAAATTGATTTACGGCAGGATTAGGTGCTATACCGGTAAGTGCTGATTCGTCGTGCACCAAAGCCGTAAACCCACCTGCAGGGGTCTGGCCGGGTTTAGATTGTCCCTGCAGACCGGATATCAGTTCTGAAGCCACTTAGAAGGACAGACTCGTGGCCAGTTGATTCCAACAACGTCTTAGTAGGTGTCGGGCCTAGCAAGCGGTCGCTAGAAACAGATGTATCTGGTGCCACACCCGAAGTGGCGCCGTGGATACGGCACCAGAGACAATAGAAAAGTCAGAACTGTTCATGGACACATTAGATGGTTGTGAAGTGTCCGAATAGGAACTAGGACTTTGGAGTCAAAGTAGAATCTGAAGGACAGACTGAAAGTTCAGAAGAAGAGTGTTTCTCATGGGCAACTGGAGAACCGTGGCCTTTGGTTAAACCAGCACCATGTGAAGACTGTGGTTGAGTGTTAATTACAGTCTGAGCACTCCTCAAAGTATGATCTGAGGAAGATACCTGAACATTCTCAGTCTAATGAGGCACTGGTAGTTGACCAGACATTGCCAGGAATCATAGTGGAATCGGTAGATAGTGAGTCACTTGTGAGTTATACTAATCAGAACCATAATGCCATGTGAAACCATACAACAATCAAAGACACTCAAACCATGTAGACACGTGTAATTACCTTATAAATGGGTTCTCCACCAGTGTTCTGGTGACCTAGGGGTTAATTAGTGATGTTAATTACTTTACTACATAAGAGGAGGAGAGTTGGTAACACGTCGGTGCATACACGCTTAGAAGTCCTGCGCGGGTGCATAGTGACGTCTAGCGTGAGACTTTCCTAACTTAGTTGCCTTTAATTAAACCCTTGTGCCATCTAGTGGCCAGGTTGGGGAACCACTGAAACAACTAACGAGCTGATTACGGCACGTTGTGGCCATGAATCGAATTACGGATTTTCTTAGTTAAGTTATAAGGAGGGTGTCGACACCTAGCGGTGAACGTAGGTAAAAGGGCGTAGATTCGCCTCCTACAACTCGAAGGGATAGATCAACACATGTCCGTAACTCATTGACTAATTAGTTACGTCCATCCCTAATTCATAAACCATCTGATTATATGTAGTTCCGTGACAGAGATGGAAACTACGCCAATCTCCGTAAGTCACGTTATTTCCAAGTAATCATACATATTCTTAACTCCTTATATTAAGTTCAGCAACCAGAGAATTATTACAACCGTACCATTAATTAATTATGTGATATTGTGGGGAAGGTAAGAGCAACTCCTAAGGCTAAGTGTGTGCGCAAGGCCACCAGACTCTCTACCCCTTGCGCACAACGAGGCCACCTAATGGGACCTTTAATTAAGGTGTATAAGATCTAATGTTGATATTAAGTAAGCTCTAATTACTATTAGTTTCGTGTCTTTACTATCATGGATGAGGACGAGATGAATGTGGTCGAAAATCACGAAATTGCAGCAAATAGACTATATTTCGAATATTTCAAAATGTCCTTTTTGGGGACTAGTTTAAATAGTTTTCATGCATCTAGGGCATTGTAGGGCAGAGTCTAGAACCATAAATATCACATAACTCCAATATTTAGACAAATTATGGCTAAAAACGTGAGGGCGTCACGTTACGACACCAGCATAAAATCGTGCATGAAATAAAATAAAAAAGTGGCAGAATAAAATGAGTTTCGCTGTTTTTAATGACTCACTTATATGCATCTTCCCACCATAAAAGGATAGGCCTATATGGCTTCCTTCATACTAAACTGAATTTGTGCTATTTTGGTGTAGTTTAGGCAGTCACGTTACGACACCCACTAAACTATCAATAGTTCCGGTTCCCTATGATATTAGTAATAGTTTTTTTAGGATATCAAGAGGCAGATATATAGCTACACAATGGCGAAAGAATTAAGTCTCTATCTTTATTAGAGAAAAAGTTATCAGCCCAAACGTATCTTTTCGTCACGTTACGACCCCGTCACGTTACGACCCCGTCACGTTACGACCCCGTCACGTTATGACCCGCAGTGGGTCACATAGGGTCAGGAAAAAGGTAGAAATAATTTTCCTGTGTTGGGTAAATATATACCTATAGAATGGCAAAAAAATTAAATCGTTATCTTTATTAGGAAAAAAGTTATGAGGCTCTAAATATTTTTGCATCACGTTACGACCCCCGTCACGTTACGACCCCCGTCACGTTACGACCCCCCAGTGGGTATAAGGCCAGGGAGAGCAAAAGAATGATAGAAATACATTTTCTGTGGATCAAATCAATTTCCCCAGTGTCAGCCCATTCCCTGGTGGGGGTGTGGACACAGCCTATAAATATGAGCCAGTTTGGGGGTGGGGGGTGGGGGGGGGGTCGTAACGTGACGTTTTTATTTTTATATTAGCCCTGTGCTAAAGCTAATTATGCTAGTTAGCTATCCCAACTTTGCACATGAGTCCTCTAATATATAGAGATGATATTTGCAAAAGGAATTAATGATCCTCTCAGATTTGATTTTTTGGGTAGTTGGCGGACACTGTACGTTAGTGTCGTTAGTGTCGTTAGTGTCGTTAGTGTCGTTAGTGTCGTTAGTGTCGTGAGTGTCGTTAGTGTCGTGAGAGTCGTGAGAGTCGTGAGAGTCGTGAGAGTCGTGAGAGTCGTGAGAGTCGTGAGAGTCGTGAGAGTCGTGAGAGTCGTGAGAGTCGTGAGAGTCGTGAGAGTCGTGAGAGTCGTGAGAGTCGTGAGAGTCGTGAGAGTCGTGAGAGTCGTGAGAGTCGTGAGAGTCGTGAGAGTCGTGAGAGTCGTGAGAGTCGTGAGAGTCGTGAGAGTCGTGAGAGTCGTGAGAGTCGTGAGAGTCGTGAGAGTCGTGAGAGTCGTGAGAGTCGTGAGAGTCGTGAGAGTCGTGAGAGTCGTGAGAGTCGTGAGAGTCGTGAGAGTCGTGAGAGTCGTGAGAGTCGTGAGAGTCGTGAGAGTCGTGAGAGTCGTGAGAGTCGTGAGAGTCGTGAGAGTCGTGAGAGTCGTGAGAGTCGTGAGAGTCGTGAGAGTCGTGAGAGTCGTGAGAGTCGTGAGAGTCGTGAGAGTCGTGAGAGTCGTGAGAGTCGTGAGAGTCGTGAGAGTCGTGAGAGTCGTGAGAGTCGTGAGAGTCGTGAGAGTCGTGAGAGTCGTGAGAGTCGTGAGAGTCGTTAGAGTCGTTAGAGTCGTTAGAGTCGTTAGAGTCGTTAGAGTCGTTAGAGTCGTTAGAGTCGTTAGAGTCGTTAGAGTCGTTAGAGTCGTTAGAGTCGTTAGAGTCGTTAGAGTCGTTAGAGTCGTTAGAGTCGTTAGAGTCGTTAGAGTCGTTAGAGTCGTTAGAGTCGTTAGAGTCGTTAGAGTCGTTAGAGTCGTTAGAGTCGTTAGAGTCGTTAGAGTCGTTAGAGTCGTTAGAGTCGTTAGAGTCGTTAGAGTCGTTAGAGTCGTTAGAGTCGTTAGAGTCGTTAGAGTCGTTAGAGTCGTTAGAGTCGTTCTCTGACTACAAGTCAACTGCCCTAACCACTGGGCCACCACGATGAGCTATATGAGAGGCAAGAATAGACAGTATTAAATTCTTAGTGACTGGCAATGCTGCGGGGATGTTTTGCTCGACAAAATTATTGTATGAATCATTATTGAATGGGTCGTTGTAAGTGGTGTCTTTGTAAGCTGTAGATGACGACACTAAACCCCTCAATATTTTTTTTTTGCTGTTAAAAATGTGGGATAATATGGAATATGATAGTTGAAACTGCACTGTATCTAACTAAATATGAGGAGGCGGAATTGGCTTTAAAATCATTTATCACATTTTAAAGATAATTAATTTTTATGGTCTGAAATTGAAAATGTCCTGTCTTTGCTCATCGGTGCGCATCAGAAGATATCAGTGTCACTTTGAATGGGAAATCATATGAAATAATCAATGTCACCATTCTGAAAATTATGAAATTTTATGAATATCTGGAATATATAATGATAATGCTGCTCCGCAATTATGGTGAAATTTGATAATAGATAAAGGTTTCAAATTGATCATTTCATACTTTAAATTGGAACTAATTTTTTCATTAAATAGCATTATGAAATATCATATACTATGTTTTGTATCTACAGATAAATTTTCAATCATAAATATGCATTATTTCTGGAATCATAAAAGAAAAATGGTTGATTACGCTGGTTGCAACTAGAGCTATATCGGGGTGTATCAGGACCATGGTGCCTTTTTAACCCTTTCCTTCCTTCTAACATTGGAGATAATTTTAGAACCATGGTGTGCTATATGCATTCTTAACATCAATGCATTTTCTTTTAATCTAACTGCATTATTTGATTATTTTAATCTAACTGCATTATTTGATTAACAACAATATTCAGCAGAAATTGGAGAGCTGTGAATCAACCTTCCTTATAAATCCAAGATGGCGGACACTGTACGTTAGTGTCGTTAGTGTCGTTAGTGTCGTTAGTGTCGTTAGTGTCGTTAGTGTCGTTAGTGTCGTTAGTGTCGTTAGTGTCGTTAGTGTCGTTAGTGTCGTTAGTGTCGTTAGTGTCGTTAGTGTCGTTAGTGTCGTTAGTGTCGTTAGTGTCGTTAGTGTCGTTAGTGTCGTTAGTGTCGTTAGTGTCGTTAGTGTCGTAAGTGTCGTAAGTGTCGTTAGTGTCGTTAGTGTCG
This sequence comes from Alentia gelatinosa, assembly GCA_950022655.1. Lineage (NCBI taxonomy): Eukaryota > Metazoa > Annelida > Polychaeta > Phyllodocida > Polynoidae > Alentia > Alentia gelatinosa. Next base: position 20,717,192 of record OX465584.1, on the reverse strand, counting down.
TTAGTGTCGTTAGTGTCGTTAGTGTCGTTAGTGTCGTTAGTGTCGTTAGTGTCGTTAGTGTCGTTAGTGTCGTTAGTGTCGTTAGTGTCGTTAGTGTCGTTAGTGTCGTTAGTGTCGTTAGTGTCGTTAGTGTCGTTAGTGTCGTTAGTGTCGTTAGTGTCGTCCTCTGACTACAAATCAACTGCCCTAACCACTGGGCCACCACGATGAGCTATATGAGAGGCAAGAATAGACAGTATTAAATTCTTAGTGACTGGCAATGCTGCGGGGATGTTTTGCTCGACAAAATTATTGTATGAATCATTATTGAATGGGTCGTTGTAAGTGGTGTCTTTGTAAGCTGTAGATGACGACACTAAACCCGTGTCGTGAGTGTCGTGAGTGTCGTGAGTGTCGTGAGTGTCGTGAGTGTCGTGAGTGTCGTGAGTGTCGTGAGTGTCGTGAGTGTCGTGAGTGTCGTGAGTGTCGTGAGTGTCGTTAGTGTCGTTAGTGTCGTTAGTGTCGTTAGTGTCGTTAGTGTCGTTAGTGTCGTTAGTGTCGTTAGTGTCGTTAGTGTCGTTAGTGTCGTTAGTGTCGTTAGTGTCGTGAGTGTCGTGAGTGTCGTGAGTGTCGTGAGTGTCGTGAGTGTCGTGAGTGTCGTGAGTGTCGTGAGTGTCGTTAGTGTCGTTAGTGTCGTTAGTGTCGTTAGTGTCGTTAGTGTCGTTAGTGTCGTTAGTGTCGTTAGCGTCGTTAGCGTCGTTAGCGTCGTTAGCGTCGTTAGCGTCGTTAGCGTCGTTAGCGTCGTTAGCGTCGTTAGCGTCGTTAGCGTCGTTAGCGTCGTTAGCGTCGTTAGCGTCGTTAGCGTCGTTAGCGTCGTTAGCGTCGTTAGCGTCGTTAGCGTCGTTAGCGTCGTTAGCGTCGTTAGCGTCGTTAGCGTCGTTAGCGTCGTTAGCGTCGTTAACGTCGTGAGCGTCGTGAGCGTCGTGAGCGTCGTGAGCGTCGTGAGCGTCGTGAGCGTCGTGAGCGTCGTGAGCGTCGTGAGCGTCGTGAGCGTCGTGAGCGTCGTGAGCGTCGTGAGTGTCGTGAGTGTCGTGAGTGTCGTGAGTGTCGTGAGTGTCGTGAGTGTCGTGAGTGTCGTGAGTGTCGTGAGTGTCGTGAGTGTCGTGAGTGTCGTTAGAGTCGTTAGAGTCGTTAGAGTCGTTAGAGTCGTTAGAGTCGTTAGAGTCGTTAGAGTCGTTAGAGTCGTTAGAGTCGTTAGAGTCGTTAGAGTCGTTAGAGTCGTTAGAGTCGTTAGAGTCGTTAGAGTCGTTAGAGTCGTTAGAGTCGTTAGAGTCGTTAGAGTCGTTAGAGTCGTTAGAGTCGTTAGAGTCGTTAGAGTCGTTAGAGTCGTTAGAGTCGTTAGAGTCGTTAGAGTCGTTCTCTGACTACAAGTCAACTGCCCTAACCACTGGGCCACCACGATGAGCTATATGAGAGGCAAGAATAGACAGTATTAAATTCTTAGTGACTGGCAATGCTGCGGGGATGTTTTGCTCGACAAAATTATTGTATGAATCATTATTGAATGGGTCGTTGTAAGTGGTGTCTTTGTAAGCTGTAGATGACGACGCTAAACCCCTCAATTTTTTTTTTGCTGTAAAAAATGTGGGATAATATGGAATATGATAGTAGAAACTGCACTGTATCTAACTAAATATGAGGAGGCGGAATTGGCTTTAAAATCATTTATCACATTTTAAAGATAATTAATTTTTATGGTCTGAAATTGAAAATGTCCTGTCTTTGCTCATCGGTGCGCATCAGAAGATATCAGTGTCACTTTGAATGGGAAATCATATGAAATAATCAATGTCACCATTCTGAAAATTATGAAATTTTCTGAATATCTGGAATATATAATGATAATGCTGCTCTGCAATTATGGTGAAATTTGATAATAGATAAAGGTTTCAAATTGATCATTTCATACTTCAAATTGGAACTAATTTTTTCATTAAATAGCATTATGAAATATCATATACTATGTTTTGTATCTACAGATAAATTTTCAATCATAAATATGCATTATTTCTGGAATCATAAAAGAAAAATGGTTGATTACGCTGGTTGCAACTAGAGCTATATCGGGGTGTATCAGGACCATGGTGCCTTTTTAACCCTTTCCTTCTTTCTAACATTGGAGATAATTTTAGAACCATGGTGTGCTATATGCATTCTTAACATCAATGCATTTTCTTTTAATCTAACTGCATTATTTGATTAACAACAATATTCAGCAGAAATTGGAGAGCTGTGAATCAACCTTCCTTATAAATCCAAGATGGCAGACACTGTACTGCTCCAGTAGTAGTAGCAGTGCTTAATAACAATGCTTTTATAAAAAAGATAAATGGCGGTCTAATTTGGGTAAACAAAACAAATAATCGCCGAAATCAATGGATTTTCACTATAAAATAGCAGAAAGTTCTGATCTGCTTTGATGGAAATAGCAGGGTGTGGCTGACCCGCCCTCCAGCGACTAAACGGGGAACTCATCTATTGTATGAAATGTGGCCAGCGTCCACCAGACAGTGTGACAGCCGAAAACGACCATGTAGATAGAAACCTAGTGACACATTCCAACAATCAGTTATCAAGGGAAAGACATAGTAGCTGCCGGTCTTCTCACGCACTATTTGGTGCCATGTGGACTCCTTTTTCATGTGCTACTTAGTAGAATACAGCTTCCCGTATTCTACTCAGTAGCTCTTTAGTATGGAGATTTCGTATTAAGGCGGTACTCCACTGAGCCGATTATTGTTCTCATTCTCCACCCATTCTCCACCCATTCTTCGCCTGAGTTGTTCTGACCCTAAATGGTGGGGCTGCTTCACTAGCGCTCCACTGTTGTTTTTCGTCAATCTTCCCTCGACCAGCATTGGGTCAGACCACCTGCTCCACTGGGCTACATTAACACGATCCCAACAATCAGGAGCCGGCATCAAAACACATGTGAAATGATTTTCTTTGCGTTGTTTATAATCATAATATTATTTTGAAATTTTCGGTATGAATCTTTAGTTTGTATATTTGTGTTTTTATTTACGTATTTCCGTTTTAAGTGGAACAGAATTTATTCAAAGTATGGTGGTTCATCGGTGGTGGACCAGCACAGTATTTGGAAATACGTAAATAAAAACACAAAAAGAAAATCATTTCAAAAGAATTTTAAATATTGCGGTACCCGGGGCCGTTTCAATAAGGTAAAAATGTTTCACGAAAAAGCCCTAATCTGTTTGCTTAACATGCTGGTAAATAATTTTTGATTGTATGCTATTGCTTCCACTCTCCGCACCCTGTGTAGTTATGTTGTTTTTCTTCACCATGCCTTGTCTTCCTGCATTTGTTATGTATGTATTGTATGTATAACTCCAACGAAGCGTACCTTTTAACCAGAACACAAAGTATCTAACAGTCTGATCTGTGCTGCCATCTAGTGTGCAATAATGCTACTCACCAACCTTATTCCTATATCGGTGCAAGTGCAGCGTAAATTAGTGTTTTAGCAGCTTATTGTATATTCTACATTGAAAACTCATTGTATGTGTATTTGTATTGTTGTGGGGGATTACTTTGATCATAACATACCCTGGGTAAAACAGAAGAAGAACGCCCGAAAAGACACTATACTATTTCAAATGATGAAATCAGTGAATATCCAAACAACTCACCCACTTTACTCTTATTGACCTATCGTCGATTAAATACCCTGAGATGTTTATCAAATCATCTAAAAGACGGACCATACAAGTGCTACAAGCATAAACAACAAACGTTTCGAACCACGCATGTTTCAGGGCCCATGGAAGATCTGGAATAAAATCTATCAAAAGAAAAAAAGGAAATCATCTCGGGACATTTATTCTAACTCGTGATATTACTGATGATTAATCATTATCAATAAGGAATTCTTAAGAAAGTAACTTGCCGTGTACGTTAATTTGAGAAATAGGTTTATGAATCCGCTTTTATCTATGAACCACCTTTTACTCGGGACATGTGTACATGTATGTACATCAGTCTTCTACAAAATGTGCTGCATATCCCGTTTAGATTATGTATAAGTTAGCTATACTTCTAGCTGACGTTTTTCAACTATCACAGGGGCATTTCGTCGTGTGTGAGCTATTTCATACTCTTTGTACAGGGACTACATTTTATTTCTTTTCAATTACTTTTAGTTTCAACATGCTGCACTACGAGGTCTAGATTGTTCCAGAGCGGTATGCAGGTAATTGCAGATTATGGATTATGTAATTAGAACAGATAAGGAACTTGCTCCGTGGTTAACGTTTCATAGATCCTAAAAAGAAATTGTTTTTTTCCATTTTTTTTTCATCATTGTGATAGAGGTGTATTTAGCCACGCCATAATAATCTAGATCCTAAAAGGAATAGATAGGAATTACATTAAGAAATTGTTTCACGTGGACTGGAAGTATGGACGTTCCCAGTCAATGCATGATTAAGTTCCCTTCTTTCAGAATAACTATTAATTCTATATTAAATAAAAAGGAAAAACGCCAGTGCAGAGAGGTGCAGTAAAAAACAGGTAAACAAAATAAAAATCTATTCTGGATTATATTAGGTTTATGTGAAAGGGTTAAGTTGGTCTGTCTCTTTAAGATTCTGAATGAAAATAGAAATAATTCAGAAAGAGGAAAAATGGCAACTTACAATAGAAAATATAGAGTGACTAGTGTAGTGGAACTAAAATTGGTTCCTAAAAGAATCTTTATGACTGAGGAAAGAAAAAGAAAGGATCTGCATGGAGGGGAATTGAACTCTCAGCATGAGGTTTCTTTTGCAGACACTCTACTTCTAGACTACTTAAACTGACTTGTAGAGGGAACGTTTCAGGGATTCCTGAATGCATGGACAAATCTAGTTCCTCACAATACACCAGGTGGCAGGCACTGTAATAAAAATGCTAGTTCTGTTCATATACACCCAGTGTCAGTGCTGTGCTTAGACTATACCAGTAGAGCCAAGGGATAAGATATGGGATAAGTTAACCATACTTTTGGTCATTTCCAAACAGTGTCAGTGCTGTACTGTGATAAAGTTGTGATAAAGGAACACGACAAGATGACTTCAGCTTATGCATACTGGCAACAGAACAGAATTCTTGACTGCAGTATGATATCAGTATACACAGCCTGAAACTATCTTGCTTGATTCTAAGAGATTATTCTACGAAGTGACTAGTGCAGTAGAACTTTCATTACTTCCTGAACCAAATTCAATGACTCTGTAAACAAAGACAAGTTCTGGATGGGTTTATGTTGTGCATACTAATAACAGAAGAGAATTACTGCCGACTTACTGTTATAACTCTGCATAAACTGAAGCTTTCTTGCCTTCATTATACACCCTAGAATACAAGTATTTTACCCTGAATAGATGAAGAAGGTTGTCAAAATACTAATGTCTCCATTCTAAGACATCACATGTTGACCATGTGTTGATATTTATTTCTGCCCAAGACCTGCAGTAAGCTATGATTACTGCACACGTGTGCTGTACATAGTTTATACTGCATGCCCCAGAATCTGAAGTAGAGTAGAACCCCTTGTAAACATACACCCTCCAATTGGGGCCAAAGTGTCTGCCTACATAGGGGAGGGGGAGGCACTTGCATATTTATTAGAAAGAACTGTTCTGAGGAAAGGTGTTGAATGACCAGTTAACGCTGTTCTGCTACCCAGGTTGCCATTAGGCGGTGGTCTACTGTAACTGGTGCATGAGAAAGGGCTTAAATGACTGGTCTGTCATTCCATTGGATAAGTTTTGTAAGATTCAAAAGCGGAAATATAAGCAATTTAAAAGAGAAATGGAGATTATTCTAGTGTGGAAGAACTGACATTATTTGTTCAAAGAATATTTATTACTTTCAAAAAAGAAAAAAGAGCTGGATTGAGGGGATTTGAACCATCAAGCTTAGGGTTTCCTTGCAGACACTCTACCTCTAGACTACAGAAAAGACATGAAGAAGGAATGTTTAAGTCAGTCTGTCTCTGTAAGATTCTGAATGAAAATAGAAATAATTCACTGCACGAAACTAACGCCTTTATTCATATATGCGGCATTCCGGCATTGCACGTATCGGCTGTAAATCGACTCGTTTTCATTTGTAAATGCCTGTAATCCGCACCAGCGTATGAGGCATCTACAAGACAGTTTCCTTTTAAATACGGACGTGACTTGGCTGTATTTCACACCAGGCGTACACATACAATAGGAAATATCCTCTGTGCAACATGTGAACGCCTGGCATTTACATGTCGCGATAGAAAATAAAAAAGGAAGTCCTCCTCCCCTGTGGTTTATCAGTGTCTTGTTTTAGCACTTTAGGCAGGAGCTCTCAGTGAAGCCCTGTTCCCCTATTGTCTCTGGGCGGGCAGTGCATGGTTGTGTGTAGACTGGTCTCAAATCGGCGGGTGTCAAAGCGGCAGGTGTGACGTGAGTGACGTGAGTGACGTGAGTGACGTGAGTGACGTGAGTGACGTGAGTGACGTGAGTGGCGTGAGTGACGTGAGTGACGTGAGTGACGAGAGTGACGAGAGTGACGAGAGTGACGAGAGTGACGAGAGTGACGAGAGTGACGAGAGTGACGAGAGTGACGAGAGTGACGAGAGTGACGAGAGTGAGGAGAGTGAGGAGAGTGAGGAGAGTGAGGAGAGTGAGGAGAGTGAGGAGAGTGAGGAGAGTGAGGAGAGTGAGGAGAGTGAGGAGAGTGAGGAGAGTGAGGAGAGTGAGGAGAGTGAGGAGAGTGAGGAGAGTGAGGAGAGTGAGGAGAGTGAGGAGAGTGAGGAGAGTGAGGAGAGTGAGGAGAGTGAGGAGAGTGAGGAGAGTGAGGAGAGTGAGGAGAGTGACGAGAGTGACGAGAGTGACGAGAGTGACGAGAGTGACGAGAGTGACGAGAGTGACGAGAGTGACGAGAGTGACGAGAGTGACGAGAGTGACGAGAGTGACGAGAGTGACGAGAGTGACGAGAGTGACGAGAGTGACGAGAGTGACGAGAGTGACGAGAGTGACGAGAGTGACGAGAGTGACGAGAGTGACGGTTCTAGGCATCCTAGAAAATTAATCACTGTAATTCTATACATCATGTTATATGGATATCTGAAACAGGAACACCTTAACAAAGACTTAGCTCTCGTCATTAAATATTGATAGGGGATAACAATGATCATACCCTGTGACTGACGTGCCCATTGTAAGTTTATGTTGTAAACCCTTATAGTGCCACGGCGATGCATGCAATGTTACAAAGAATTTGGCTTGCAAAGGTACTCTGGGGTAGCGCGATATTGGTCATATATAACGACTTGGACAATTGAGTCATTGAACTGCTATTGATATTGCAGGGTCGACACTATTCAGCTTTCAGATTTGTAGCCTATTTTTCTACCACCTCCATCCCTCCCCCTCGTCCCTGCACATCCATTGCCCTCTCTATCCCTCTCCTACACCCCACCGCCATAAGGCCCTTCTCTTACCCGTCTCTTTACCAGCCCATCCTCCTTGAGATCTCTCATTGACCCTCTCAACTATATCCCACCCTCCTACGATCCTTTCCTTTACCCTCTTCCCTTTATCCAACCCCTTTAAGGCCCTCCCCTTGCCTCACTCCTCTACACCCCACTCTCCCAGAGCCTACTCCTCCACCCCTTTTCCTGCAGCCCATCCTCCCAAAACCCGATCCCCCACCCCGTTCCTCTATACAACATATTTCCAGGGCCTACTACTCTACCCTTCTCTATTACACCCGCAATTTTAGGGCCCTCTCCTTGCCCTTTTTCCCTTAGACCCCACCCTTATAGGCCCCTGCCCTTCACCCCTCCCCTTTTGTTCTCAGCACCTCGTCTTTACACACCCCCTACCTGCCCATGGCCCTTCCTCCCACCCCCTTCCCCCACACACCCCACCTCCAAGGGCTTGGTTCTCAACCCCTCCCGCTCCTCGCTGCCCCCGGCCCGGCCTTGATTGCTTCCCTCCATCCCATCAGTCCAACTTCAGGTGCCGGAAAATGAGGCGCGGCCACAGTTTGGGCGACGGCGGGTGAGAGCAGGCCTTTCAATATTCTTTCTCTGGCACCAAGACTCCCGAACCCCACTCTCCCCCCACCACCCCGCACCTCTCCCCAGGCCTGCTCGCCGCCCGGTGTCGCTGCTCTGTTCCATCATAAGACCTAAGCTGATAACACCCCTCCCGCCAAGCTCCAAGCACAGTACATCCAATTTTCTGTCGCAATCAGGCGTTGAGCGTTGGTGAGCAGGTGGGTGGCGCGGTGCTTGGAGTGTGAGATGCTCGCCTTGGGGCCCTGCTCTGAGCAGATGGGTGGTTTTATGCTTGGCCAGTGAGTTGTTTACCCTGGGGACCCCATATATGAGCAGGTAGGGATCATCGGCTTGGAGAGTGAGCTGCTCTTGTCGGACCGAACCACCATGGGTAGGTTGGGTTCTGTAACTAATAGAGTGAATGTATGCGGAAATATATAGAACATGAGCAGGGGACTGACTACCCGCTTGGAGAGTTACATTAAAACCTGCCCTTGGGACTCCACCTTGAGCAGGTATATGAGCATCGAGAATGGCTTATTTCCTGAGGGACCTGCTGTATACGACACGACAGCGCTTATATGCTGGGCGTGTGAGCTGCTGTCTATAGGCCTGGTACGAGTAGACGAGTAACATTTTTCTTTAGATAGTAAGCAGCTTTTTCAGCTGACCTCGTTTGTGGGATTCAAGTGACACTGACCAGATGTTTGTTCCATTGGCCATGCACCCACCCAAACCTCTGACCCGTCATTGGTCCGCAAGCAAAGGGATCCTATCATAATGTGTCTATCTGTTTGTGATAAGACAGAATTATACATGTAATGTTCATGTGAAATGGATGTGACCTGTGATCTATGTGTGATATGCCAGAATTATATACATGATGTCCATCTGAGATAGGCTACTGAAGGGTAGAAGTATGACAAATGAACGATCATTTTTTTTTACATTCAATGTAAAGTTAATTTGTGTAGGATATAAGACAATAAATGTTGCGGTGAGCTTTAATATAAGAGAGGAGACAGGATGCTATCCCTCCTCATCTCTGGGCCAGGGAACCATAACCACCTCCATTTTGAGAATACTAAAGAAGAAACCAACGATTTTTTTTTATCAAAGTTGTCGTTCTCCACTAGTGTGATGCAGAGCAATATGAACCAAGCGAAGCCGAGTCAATATCGCATAGAGCTCAATCGAGTTAGAGAATAATGACTGACCAAAATGAGTCGCTTTCTGTATCTAACTCACCCCTGTACATACTAAAGAAACAGACGACAAACTAAATATATGGGGACCATAGAGAATTCACTTTGATACTCGTAGGAGCATGGAGAATGAGTTACCAATGTTAGGCCTTTGGGACAAAGATACTAGGGTTGAGATAGAACTACAGTTAAGATAGATGGAGAGGAAATTGGATTAATCCTACATATATATTACGTTCCACTTTAAGTATGAACGTTATTAATATTGTCTCAGCTGCGATTGCTCTCGCTGACAACGTATTAATTCTCCGTAATGCCCTTATCCTCAACGAGTGTGTCCGTAAACAACACACATAGTGTGTGGGTGTGAAAACATGCAGGCGCAGGCGTGATGATTCATAATCGTAACCAGGACGTGAGCGCCATGTTGTATTACTACGCCGGGTGTAGTCACACTGTGAGAAGGGAGGGTGTAAGATGAGAGAAACCAGTCACCCTGCTGTGACATGTCATGCACCTTATAAACACCCCGTGACAACATGGGGAGACGCCTTCGTGCTGACATGACTGACGGGTATATGTTAACCCTTTAAGGATGGCTGACAATGGCAGAACTACACACTTGGGGACGGCTACTAGTGACTGTATAGTTCTAGGGGACGTGGGTACTGTCCTCTGAACTCTAAAGTCGAAGGTTTATCATGTGATATAATATGCTATTATTAATATTTTTATTTATATTATTTAGAATTCAAAACTACTATGTTACACCTACATTCTGTGAACATTTCAAGTTAATTGTTAAAATATTTCCTTTTGAAAAACAATTAAATGAATATCCAGCAATGATGCCTTAAGGTATCATCCGCCCCTGGCCGGTTGATGACTTAAGGTATCATCCGCCCTTAAAGGGTTAAACTGATGCATCTGATATCACATCTTATATGGCCAGATGTCATGGATCGTCGTCAAATAACCATTATTGCTTCTCCATTCAATAATAGGCTAAATTTAATAGATATTTATTATTTTATTGTGTTTTCTGGTCAGACTCAATCGGATCTTCCAGGGGAACCATGGTTTTGCCTATGTGGGATCATAAATAACGGAGATAGTAGGTCCAAACTACCTGAAACAGGATGTTTTTTCATGATAAAATGACTAAACCATAATTGCAATAGTCAGCATTAGTAGAAAGAGTATAAAATGTTGACAATAACTGTTCTTAACTGGGTCCCCATAGGTTAAGGATTTTTTCAGACCATTTACACATTTTTGGGCAGGATAGTATACTCTCTCCATGGCAAAATGTACATGTGTAGTTTTAGTGTGGAAACGATTGACTCCCTAAAGAAGTAACCCTCCCAATATCTACATATAGCACAGACAGGAATAAAATACATCCTGGTAAGCCTTAACCTGTACCTATGTATATATGAAAAAAAATTATATCTAAATATACTATGATAGCACTGGGAGCCTATTCCCTTGGTTTGTGTAGTTTTTGTGTGGAAACGATTGACTCCCACCCTACAGTGATAGCTAACAAGTATATTATATTTGACTACTGTCCATTTCAAATAAATACCCCCTTATATCAAGGTAACTTCACATGGTACAAGCTTTCTTGTACTCCTTCCCTGTACATAGTTATGAACTCATATCTGGGAATGTGGATATGATTGACTCCCTGTGGAAACGATTGACCCCCTAGCTGATATTCATCTTAGTAAGGTTCAAAACAAAAAGAAAGAATACCTACTCAAACCAGTCATGGAGCTTATAAAAATATTGGATAATTAGCCTTAAAAATTAAATTTATCAGTATAATCTCTGCAGTGTTTAGAAAGAGGGAGTCAATCGTTTCCACATAGCATATATGTACTACTAAATTTTGGCTCTGTGGTGCATGTTTATTATAGGTATTTAACCTACGCTCATACATCCAACATATTCCCCACCCACTGTACTATTCACATACAAAAGGTTTTAACCATACTCCTAACTTTATTTTTGACCCCTGTCACTGCCCATTTGACGACGATCCGTGACATCTGGCCATATGTGGTACACTCAGTCGCAAGGAAGCCAGTACCTCCACTCTGAGACTGGAGGTACCGGCTCGCAAGCCCATAAAGTCGCACAGTATGAACTGGCCTTTATCTGGCAGTAATCAACTAGAAGAGATAACAGCTGACCGCCCGACTGGGGCGGCGATGGGCAGCGGCAATCAATATCGTCCAACTCATCGCTGCTCTACATGGTAAGAAGTATCACGTTCCACTGGGAAGGTTATCCATGCTGGTCTAGTCTGATATGCATGGTAGACGTCACATAAAATAAGTCACTATACCCTGCCATGACATGGTCCAATATCCGTGACAACTATGAAATAAGATAAGTCACCATACCCTGATATGGCATTGTCCAACTATGAGAAACAAAAGGTCACTATACCCGGCCATGACATGGTCCAATATTCATGGCAACTATGAGATAAAATAAGTGGCTATACCTTGCCATGGCATTCTCCAGTATCTATGACAACTATGAGATAAGATAAGTTACTATACTCTGCAATGACATGGTCCAATATCCATGACAACTATGAGATAAGATAAGTTACTATACCCTGCCATGGCATTGCCCAGTATCTATGACAACTATGAGATAAGATAAGTTACTATACCCTGCAATGACATGGTCCAATATCCATGACAACTATGAGATTAAATAAGTCACTATACCCTGCCATGGCATGGTTAAATATCTATGACCACTATGAGAAACAATAAGCCGCTACCCTAAGTCACTATACCTTACAGGTATTTTTAAACTCATTGTAGAAAGAGGATGTCAGGATAGACAATTGACAGTCATTGGGTAGATTCAGTCGATTTCCAGACTAACAGCAGAAAATAAGACCGAAGATAGACATGAAAGAAACCGAGTGGAATAGGAGTAATCAAGAAGCCTGCTGTACATGTTATCACGTAATCAATTCATACATTGTACAATGCAAGTTGGTGTGTGACACTGATACATGCCATACCCTTGTTCAGGATGGTGAAAACAGATGTTTTTTTTCTTCAGTTCGTGTGGGACACACTTAGATAAGGTGCGTCGTTTAGTATCTCAGGTGTTTAGTTTACTACCTCAGTAGCATATTTGGACCTCCCCGCAGAACTGATTGGTTCGCTGGGCACCAAGTTATGTCCAGCTTCATATAAGTACGACTCAAAGTTTCGAGAAAGATGTAGTCAGTTCTTTATCTAATGAAAGGTGATTTCTGTGAGACGTCATTGCACATTGTGGTAATTACTTCATCTCCTCCTCATTATCATGAACATCCTATATATACATATGTCTATTGTATATCTGGATGGTAGTCTTACAGTCATGTGTATGTACAAGGTATCAGAATGTCAGGACTTCCTACTGGTTCAGCAAATGGTATTTTATACTCTCTGAAGTGTTCTGGTGACCTAGGGGTTAATTAGTGATGTTAATTACTTTACTACATAAGAGGAGGAGAGTTGGTAACACGTCGGTGCATACACGCTTAGAAGTCCTGCGCGGGTGCGTAGTGACGTCTAGCGTGAGACTTTCCTAACTTAGTTGCCTTTAATTAAACCCTTGTGCCATCTAGTGGCCAGGTTGGGGAACCACTGAAACAACTAACGTGCTGCTTACAGCACGTTGTGGCCATGAATCGAATTACGGATTTTCTTAGTTAAGTTATAAGGAGGGTGTCGACACCTAGCGGTGAACCCAGGGAAAATGGGCGTAGATTCGCCTCCTACAACTCGAAGGGATTAATCAACATATGTCCGTAACTCATTGACTAATTAGTTACGTCCATCCCTAATTCATAAACCATCTGATTATATGTAGTTCCGTGACAGAGATGGAAACTACGCCAATCTCCGTAAGTCACGTTATTTCCAAGTAATCATACGTATTCTTAACTCCTTATATTAAGTTAAGCAACCAGATAATTATTACAACCGTACCATTAATTAATTATGTGATATTGTGGGGAAGGTAAGAGCAACTCCTAAGGCTAAGTGTGTGCGCAAGGCCACCAGACTCTCTACCCCTTGCGCACAACGAGGCCACCTAATGGGACCTTTAATTAAGGTGTATAAGATCTAATGTTGATATTAAGTAAGCTCTAATTACTATTAGTTTCGTGTCTTTACTATCATGGATGACGACGAGATGAATGTATGTTTGATATTCTTTTAATAAAGTATTCAAACGTTTCACAAGTGTAGCATGGCAAACATTCAAACAATGCAAGGTAATATGCAGCATAACTCACCACAAGTTAGAGTGTCCTGAGTGAACCCACAAGATTCCAATAATCATTAATAAACACAGATCCAGTTTCGTCAGAAGTTGGGTGAACTATAAGTGAAGTACTATCACTTAATTAAGTGATAATGTTCAATAGTGAACGTTGATAGTTCAGCAGATTCCTATTTAAGTCCTTTTCAGAATACGTGTGCTTGGAGAGTCCCAATCCAAGCCAATTTCTACTATCCAAAGCCGCTAGGCAACTTGCCTAGGCTGTTCCAATATGATATAATTTCACTGCTGAATCCGCGCACTTCTGCCGGTATCCGGAGCCAAGCAGAACGCGTCCGACTCGCAGGAGATGGTGGTAGAGACTGACGATACGGTCAGCTCGGGAGCAGATCGAAAATGAGCATTTTCTAAAGGATCATGGGAAATTTGGAATGAATCTCGCTTAAGCTCACGCAGGTCCGAGACACGCGTGGTTATGTTAATACTGCGGGAATTCGGGAATACCCTGAGAGGGGACTTCCCCAGGGAACTCCAGAGCCGACCCTCAGTCGTCATAGTGACGTCAGAGGGTCTATTCCCAGAAGCGCGGTGTTCCCCAAAGACTAGCTAGTAGTATAAGGAACATCGCTTCTGTCACGGCTATCTACCTTGTAGGATGTTCAGCCTATATTGTGGCTTAGTAGATAGCTATGATTAATACCTTGTCGTATAATGTCCAACACCAACACCCAACACCGATGTGTGATGTTTAACACCAATACTCAATACCAACACTCAATACTGATGTGTGATGTTCAACACCAATACTCAATACCAACACTCAATACTGATGTGTGATGTTCAACACCAATACTCAATACCAACACTCAATACTGATGTGTGATGTTCAACACCAATACTCAATACCAACACTCAATACTGATGTGTGATGTTCAACACCAATACTCAATACCAACACCTGGTATCAATACTAACACTTATGATAACACCTGATACTAACACCTGATATGTCATGTTTCAATACTTATACGTATACAACACTTTATTTACATCTTATTTTCAATATTTAATAAAACAGTCTTTTAATACCTTTTAATAAACTTTCATCTTAAAACATCAATACTTTGTGCTTAACTTGGTTACAGCACACTCTTCCGGGTTTGGCTTAAAGACACGGTACTTGATCACAAAAAGATCAATTAGCTTGTCTTCAACAATCGTTCCTTAGTTCTTTACCTTGTTTCTTATAAATTTATTATTATCATTAAATCGTTACTCGGGTTAGGAACCTATAGAAAATAAGATACAGAAACAAACACACACTAGTCATGCAACATAATACGACACACAGCTTATTTGCTTATGGCCTTGTCAGTCATGCTGCAAGGACAAGGATTTTCAAGTACTTCTTTCATAGGAACCAATGACAATGTGCAGTACAGACACACCACATTATGCATGGTTAGTCCGCATAAGTATATGCAGAAGAACCGGGCGGTTAATAGCAATCTGCCCATGTAGACACATGAGAATGACCAATAAGCAGAGACTAGAAACAAATTCCATTAGAAAAGGTAGAAAAGCGAAAAATACCCATAGATGGTAAAATTAGGACAGATGTTCGTAAACCTGTGGAAGGGGGACCGGCGGCACATCACCAGTCCTCCTCGGAGGAGGGGGAGCCGAAGCTCCGCCAACAACAGGAGCGGAAGAAACCGTCGCTGAAGCACGTTCATGCAAACGGACAGCAGCACGCTCCATACCGACTAATGCTCTCTCCAAGAAAGATAGCCTCCATTGCGTCAGGAGCTGCTATCTGAACGTACAGACTATCTGTAGGGACAGATTTCCGAGAACGTCGCCATTTAACATCAAAGAAAAATGGTCAACGCAATCAGGAGGAGAATGACCACAGAAACGCTGCCGCATGGGTAACCACCTGTGCAGCGGTCATGCCAAAAACAACACGCCGCAGATAGCACAGAGCTGTACAACCCAGACAAATGGCAAGAATAACCAAAATGACCAAACCAATCGTGGTCCACGGAATCCCAAAAGTACTTTCAGCTGTAGGGGCCAGTTCTTCAAAAGCCAATTTAGCCGAACTGTCTTCGAGAAGTTCACGGAGATCCGCCGGAATCGGATCCATTACCACTTCAAGCTGACTATCATCTAACAAAGCATGTGACCAAACATGAATATCAAGGGTCAGTCTAAACAAATCATTTGATGGGTACCGAATGACACTCGATCGTTTTCACCATATCAGCATGAACACCTAAACGTCTGGCATTTATCTCTACATCATCCGCGCGAGCTGTACAAAACAAATGGTACGAAAGCTCACCCATCAGACTGAGAACCGGCATTCCGCCATGAGCACCGCGACTAGGCAACCCAGAATGATCCAAAGAGACATTCCCTAGGGGTTTAACCATAGACATAAGGCAAGCTCGTTCCTTAAAGAAACGTCAGGCATACGACTCAAGAATACTATCTAGCCATAAATCAACAGACTCAACCCGCTGACAGGCAAGATGAAGTGGTGCACTTTCATCGAGGGTCATCATAACGACGAGCCCTATCATTACAAAGGTGTATAGTGGCAAACTGGGGATTAACCTCAGTGTCCCTAGGGATATGAACCCTAAAGGCTTGTACCACTCGACTCGTGTCTCAGTGATAAGGCATCCAGGTTTTAAAACCGACACCACATTTTCCTCTACTTAAGAACACGAAGAGTTTCGGGGAAGCCATGACTGCAGAAAAACCCGAAATAAGCATAGAAGAGAACACATAGAACAAAAGAGAAACACGTATAAAAGCCATAATGAAATCAATTAATCAGACAGAAGTGCCTCATTGACACCTCGCATAAAATTCTGCGAACACGCCACGACGCCAGTCATGATGCACGATGCCATCCAATAGAACCATCAAAAGTTTTAAAAGAATCCAAAATTAAAAATCACAAAAATGTTAAAATAATTTTCAAGATATGACCAACTTAATTAAGACCAGACGACAAGAGATAATGAGCCATATAAAACAGCATCATCATCGGACTCAACAGTCCAGAACTAAAGAGTATCCCAAGAACCAATCTGCAGCCAAATGAAATCCTAATTATCCGGACCACAAGGCAATTAAAAATTTCTTAGTTAGAAGAAAATCAGAAAAAATCAATTCAAAGACAAAGCAAGAAATTAAATGCTTTGATCAACAATGTCACTATGTTAGAATAAGTAACAATAAATGTCAATGTTAAAGATGGACCAACGAAAGCCAATACAACCATGCAACAACAAACGCAGCGCGTTGACAAAACTGCGCGTCAAAATCACTGTGTTAGAATAAACAAATGACCGAGACAACTTCTTAAGTAATCAGGAAAAATAATTATTCAAAGAAAAACCAATTATACATGAAATGTGACAAGACCAGCGACAGGACTCGCTAGAAAGCAGAAAAGAAAAACAAGAAAAAAAAATGAAACATACGTATACAGAAGGAAATAACTGTATACTATACACAAACTATATCTAAGACATAAAACCAGGTTGAAGTGATTCAGAACCCCAGTAGACAAAGAACAGGCATTTAACCATAGACGACATACATTACAGCTTGGCAAAGCGACAAATCCATGAAATTCAAAGGAAAATAAAATATATGAATTAGGAATAAGGCAAGTCTACGCGGAGCGCGTGGACCCAGACGCTAGCACCCAGTCAGGGCCCCCACCCACCAGCTGAGTAACAGCTGATCGGAGGGTAAACACCAAAGGTCACAGGGTCACGCGGGTCACGTGGGGGCACGCCAGCTGGCGTCCTCTAGACCAAAACAAAGCCAGACTAGACTGAATTTAGACAGAAAACCGAAATATGCCTCTAAAACGCTCAAAAATGCTCCCAGAGCCTAGATAATGGCACCAAACGACTTGTAGTACAATCACCGATAAAACAGATGTTATTAATTAGCAGATACGTGGCAGGTTGAAAAACGCACACACACTATCCCAAATTAGGATATATGCAATAAGGAAGCCAATAAGTACATTAATCAGGATAATATGGGCAACATACAGTATGTCACGAGTATGTCAGGATAATCCATATGCAATACTAATTCAAGTACCACATCCAGTGAAAACACCAATGACCTATAATTCCAGGGAGAAAAACATTTGAAACTTAGGGACAAATAGAAAAACGACAAATATGAGACACATAAGAAATAATATTGAAATTTTACAGTTTTGACTTATAAAATACCGAAGCATGCCTTAAGTAGGCAACGTGGTAGAAATCAGCTGATGTTATAGCCGACACACACCGCGACTCGCCACGCGGGGAAGGGGGCTGATAGCGGCACTCTCCCACAGAGGGTCCGCTGCACAACACGGCACACGCCGGCCAGTCACGTCCAACGGGCGGGAAGGCGGGAGTGGCAGCGGCATATAGCCGACATACACCGCAACTCGCCACGCAGGGAAGTGGGTGCGGGGGGGATGGGGGGAGGGCAGATGTCAACTCCGCACCCTTACACACTACTATCAAAACCAGATTCTCTGCAAGTAATTAAGAAAATTCCGAACCAAAACGTAATGTATCCCGAAGTCTCACGTATTTAAGGGGGGTGATAGCGGCAGGAATAGGTCACAGTTCCACTGACAAAACCGAGACTATTGCAGAAAACAATTAATCAAATACACTATAGGTATGGCTATTAAACTATTAGAATTTAACAGACAAATCGGAATGCGCAGCCTATCGTAATAGGCAACGTATCATAAGCACCACGCGTTGAAATACAAACGGCAGTGCCAGAACGTGAGGCTATTGTGGGGGGAAAAGGAATGGAAGCGCTTTAACACTGAGAAGTCCATAGGAAACACAAAATCCGCTGTATTTCCGTAAATAAGCGAGCTAGCGCCTCAAAAACATCGCCAGTGAATAGCTACCATCCAGATGTGTATCAGCAGACATACCGATCCATAATCAGGGATCCTATAGGGGGGGGGGGGCTAGGTAATAGCCAACCCAAATACGCCTCCCACAAGGAAGGTGGGCTAATTTCCAGACTTGATACTTAAACTTACAGACTTACACAAAGACAACGAAACGGAGGGACAGAATTAGCCTACTCAAAAATATCATCCAGTAAGGTAACAGAGCAGCCGTAGCCACCCGAAATACATCCCACGCCGCACAAGGCGACTGGGAGGGAAGGTGGGAGGGAGAGGGCAGTATTCCAATACCGGACACATTCCAATCATGTGCACCGGTGCCACGAGCAGCTCATGGGCGGACAGGCGGGTGAGGGAAATCCACGCGACGCTCCTCTCCAAACAAGGAGGTGGAGGGGGATGGTACCGGTAACTACCAATCCCAAGAATTCGCGTATGCTAATCATCGTAACCAGGCGGATATCGCAACACCATTACATTCAAAATGGCGTCGCGTCGCTGGGCGGAAGTTCGCCCTGGTCCCGACAAAACAGGTACCGGTAGCACGCATGTCCATATAAAGGGCACGTCCCACCGGTCGGTAGACGATAACGCACGTCAGCATCTAGGCACCATCCCCTATCAGAGACACAGCTGGTCATGACCCAACAAACACTGTAAGCGTACCCCGAAAGACACCACTAATGCACCACACATATCACGTCCCGTATACAGACATAGACAGTCAAACGAGCCCCGCGCGGTCGTCACCACGCAAACAGCCTCGTTAGACAGCACGCCCCTGTCCAAACAGAAGCGCCCCATCTGCGGGGATGACGCCTTATCTCGGGAACGACCAGGGTGATACTCGTTAATCCGTCGGGGGGGGAGGCGATAACGACCATACCGCAACCAGCTGTGCTCGTTAACCCACAATTGCGCTTCAACACGGCACGGGGTACGCATTAACGCGTCGGGGAGGGAGACACTAAACGACCATAAACACTGATAGCGGCCGTCTCATCTTTCGGCTCACAGAAAAAGAAAAATCAATCAGACCGAAATTAAACTGTTAATAGAGAGAGAACTTTAGAAGCAAGCTAAAGAACGTGAAAACCACGTAGAATAAGCAATATTAAGCCCACTAAACGTAGCCATTTAATAAAAAGCAGAAAAACATGAATTAAACATGTAATTCTTCATAGCAGATCTCCATCATCCAAAGAATTACTAGATGACGACGGCGGCTACCCACATAGATACAGAGACAACTCATATACTCATTAGAACCATATATTAATCAATTTAGAAAACTTAGTTAATTAGATTATTAAATAAAATAGTGATTTAAGCAATAAATTAAATTAAGTTTACATCCAGAAAATAGACCCTAGAACGGCGGATACAATCCATTTTAAACCGTTCCAGTACGAATTACAGGTTTAAGAAAAAGGAATCAAAAATACTTTACACCGATCAGGGCTTTCCCGACATAAGAACACGCACAAGGGAATCAAATACCGATGCGCGGCAGCGCTCAAACGGTCTTGAAACCAGAAAAATGAGAAAAGTGAGAAAAATCCAAAATTTCACTTTTTAAACGCGATTTTGAGGCACTTGCGATCGTCGGAGCGATCTGAGAGTGCGATTTTCGGAATCCTGAGGCCGAAATTGACAAAAGTTAAACCGAGGTCATTTACAAGCACGAAACAGGCAGTACCAAATACTGCTCCAAATACACCATACTCCTAAAATAGTCTATACTGTTAGCTATACTAAACTATAATGAAAATTACTTCAAGATTACTACAGATGACCAAGCAATCGTCAGGCGAGGCCCACAAACATCAGGCAATCACCCAGTCTTGTAATCATCATAGTTGTCAAGGAAAGTGGTGACCAGGTCATTCCAAGTGGTTCTCAGTCCAAGAAAGTGGGTTAAAGCTTTGGAAAAGGCATTTCAAAATCCAAATTTTAGGAGCCCCCAGAAAAATTTTCAGAGCCCCAGAGCCATTATTTCACCTAGCTGCCATAGAAACCAACGTTAAACCCACTTTCGAGGCAAGCTAAGTGGGATCCCCAAATCTTCATAGGATTAACATTGACAAGGCTCAGTCTATGAGAAAACTTATATATGTTCCAACTTCCTTAAAAATGATCGTATCGGAATGCGGTAAAGACCAAAATTATGTGGAAAATCATGGACAACACTAGAAAAATACAAAACAACAAATAGAAACAATATAAACGTCACAAAAACGGTAAAAACATGTAAAAAAACCAACCAAAATCATACGATAAGGCTAGAGACAAAACGCAATCACCACAGCACAGCTCACGGATGAACTGAGCAGAGTTTATAGCAGTAGTAAGTCGTGAAAAAGACCCTTTTAACGCAGGCATAGGGAAGCCTACCCAGATTACAGCCAGTAATCCACGGGGATTTTCGTTCACAAACCCCTAAAAGACTCATAGAGCGCAGTGCGGAATCTGCTTTTCCACTCTAGGCAGTCAGGGCCGAAAATAAAGTCAAGCATGTTCTACTTAATCTAAAAACAATGTAACGCTTACCCCTCACACCCAGTGGAGATGACACAGTGCGGAATCTAGAGCATCCAGACAGTGAGAGTGAGGGAGGTCTCGAATAATTCAGAGGGCTAAATTTCCTCAGATAAGAACGACCACGGTGACCGGGGGACCGTGCTGAGGTAAACCTTTTTGCTGGCAGAGCGACAGTACCAGGCTCACACCAGGGGCAGCCTCTGAGACCCCTTGTACCGCCACGGATGGAGGCTGGGCCAGGAGTGGTTAGAATGCTTGTACTACCACCACTGTCCATATTTTTATTACACTCCTCACGCGTCAGCGATTCATACGAGCCATGCCGGTCACCCACACTCGTTTTCTGCTTAGCACCCTCTAAATGGGCGTGAACCGTGACAGGAGCGTTTTGAATTAATAGGCGAAACAGTTGACCGCGGACGACCAACCGGCGAGACCTGGGTCTCGAACGGGATTACCTGCGGAAGGCGTGCGGGCACCGTCGGGCCCGTCGGAACCCGGGGGCTCCTAGTGGATACACCTGAAGGTAGTACGGAATCTAGACAATCAGGCGGGGGGAAGGGGGGCAGAATTGAACACTGACATTGGGGATTGTTTCCGGCCGCTGTCAGAGGTGGATACTCTAGTATCCTTCATAGACCGTTCAGTCCCAGAGCACGCTCGGGCCAAGGGACATGAGGGCGAGGCACTTGCCTCTAAAGTCGTGCCTGGCGGACCAGACGAAGCCGGAGCTTCTCCAAGCAAATCACAGTCACTATCAGGAGAACAAACCTCCTCATGAGAGGCGTCATCATACAGACGACTCAGACGACCGTTAGTCAGAGCAGGAGACCAAGAACCATACACTATCTTCACTTTGTCAATAATCATATAGTGTAACTATATTTCTTGTAGCAACTGAACGCAACTGAACCAAATTATCGCCACATACATTAAAGCTTATATAAACCAATTAA
This sequence comes from Alentia gelatinosa, assembly GCA_950022655.1. Taxonomy (NCBI): domain Eukaryota; kingdom Metazoa; phylum Annelida; class Polychaeta; order Phyllodocida; family Polynoidae; genus Alentia; species Alentia gelatinosa. The sequence goes on along the minus strand of OX465584.1, from coordinate 20,695,130 downwards.
GCTCTGTTAATTAATCCTAAAGAGTAAGCCCCGCCTACAGGCGGGGCTTGGACTCAGCTGGGAGGAGCGTGGGTTGTATGCCGGCCGCTGGCCTTTGTATAACACTGGCGACCTTTGCGACAGAGTCACTTATGAGTACTATACTGCCTGGTATGAACCAGTCTGCCCTGTCTCAAAACGGGACGACTCTCTTGGCCCCTCTGCACGGGCATATATAAGAACAGAACCTCTGCAGGTGATCCAGTCAAGCATGACAGTAGGAGAGTGTAGAGACCTCACCTGTCCACACACAGGGCTCCGTGATTACCGGCTATGACAAGGAATGCCAGCAGTAAACTGACCACAACATGAAAATATGGTAACTAATTCAATATACACAATATCTATGTATCTCTATATGTCTATCTGGTATCTGTATCTAATGTATCTATAGTTTCATAGGATAGTCTTACTGCATTGTGCATGTTTACAATGCCAGGTGAGAGAAAGGTGGCAGGGGCATTGAGGCATGACAGGTCAAGGTTGTACTGGTGTGTGTTGGGGGGAGGTATGTATGCAACTCTGTGTATCATATGTATCTATATATCATGTGTATTTCTGTATCTTTGCCTGTCTGTCTATCTTGTTGTCTGGTTTATATCCCACCATTCCTCACAATGAAACAGCTAAACTTACAGGGAATCCATGTTCTCTTGTGGCTACCTTCCAGAGCCCACATGACCTGTTGCGAGTCCTGCATATAAATGAGCTGTAGACACCCTCCCACCTGTGTTATATACCTCCTGACTGACTCTGCTGCCGACCTGACATGTCATGACCGCCTCTACACAGACCCGTACTCTCACTGTGTGAGGGGCGGGTCTTTATTTTTAATGAATTTATCATCAAGACTCATTTCTGTACTTCATCTTTAACATATGAGAATGACCTTCATCCAAGTACCATGACTGAGGGAAACTGTTAGATCTGCAGACGTCCTATACATCCACATCCACTAGCAGCACTAGCTACAGCACAGAGCAGGCAGACAGCACAATTCAAGCATAATTTTTAATCAGATTCATAATAATAATTTAGCAGCATTGCAAGCAGTCTTAAAACACTCTTGAAAAATTTAGACAACCGAGTAACAGTACATTATTAATTTAGAGAATAACCAAAAAGGAACGAATCACCTTCACCAAAAGAAGCATCTCGCAATGCAGCATACAGTAATGATCTACTGTAGGGCATCACACTGTAGTGATCTTTTCTGTAACTTATTATACTGTAATGAACTTCCTGTAATGTATCGTACTGTAGGATATACCTTCAAAATACCCATCGGTACATAGCAACAGTAGACCGTGTTTGCAAACCAGTAGCCACGCTGTGATACCAGGAGGCAGTATTACCAAAATTCAGATAATTGCTATTTTCTTACCAAAATAATGTGAACATTTTCATAATATTTCTATCCAGCATACGTAAAACTATATCATAGCTGATATCTGTACTACTGTACAACATCCTAAACAATTAGTATTACCATGGATGTTTCAGAAAATGGCACTCCCCAAACACACATTAAAAAGTGCCAGTATACTACAGGGGTGAAAAATGACAGGACAGCATTGTGTAAGGATCTCTCGCAACATATTGTGCTGTCAGAATTTCCTGTAATGTACTATGGTGTTAGAACCTCCTGTAAAGTATGACATTGTAAGTACCCTCTGTAATGTATGATATTGCAAGGACCTCCTGTAACGTATGACATAGCAAGAACCTTCTGTAATGTATGATATTGCAAGAACTCTCTGTAATGTATGATACTATAGGACACACCATGAAAATACGCGTCTGCACACAACAACAACAGATGAACCGTAGTCCCTTAGTACCAGAGATATTTTCAGGGTGAATGAATAATCCTAATAATTTAAAACAAAATAAAACAGAAGAACACCAAAATAGGTTAAGGCGCCGAAACGGCGGCCGCTTATGCGGGTACAAAGCACGGCTACCAGGGTACCCGGCAGACAATGAACAATACATCGAACGATGAACTGCAGAGGAATGGCAGTTAGAACCCGCAACCAAAGCAAGGCCGGATCACATACCAGCATAGATGCGCCTGTGATCTCTAATGAACCTGTCTGGGCAGTATACGGCAGTAAACCTAGTCTTACAGTGTGAATTGCAGGATATGCCTTCAAAATACGCATCTGCGCATAGTAACTGTAGATCGTGCATTTAAACCACAAGAACCGACCCTAAAGCCAGTCAGAACCCTTAAAACAAACCTATTAAGGTATTACAAAAAATATGTTAAAAGACCTGAAAATCATTCCAATATGTGAAAATTCCGTTTATATCACACTAAAGAAATATTAAATTGAGTTCCTGACACCTGAAGAAATCATTCAAACCTTTTAAATTGCCAACGGCAAAGTCAGGACAGAAAATCCAATAAACCCAATACCATTCCAATAGAATGGACATAAACGTAACCTTAAGGTTCTACCGGGCAATATAGCCTGAAAATCAAAACACATGCGATCTTTCTGAAGTTTACACAGAGTGATCCCGTAATAGTCTAGATTATATATCTAAAATAAAATTTGGGGGTCACCGTTTGAAATTTTGAGCTAAAAATCAAAACGATGGCAATTTTACAATAGAACAAAGAGAAATCCGAAAAAGTCAATTTTCACACAGTAAAAATCGCTCTAAAAATCTGAAATTTTTACAGAATATAGCTGACGTATCTTGCTACACATCCCAATCATAAAAATGATAGGTCATGACTAAAGAATTTGAAATAATCAAGAAAAACCGTATATCTGGCTTAGTTTTCATAGAAACGCCTAATCAGTTCAACAGGCAACAACAACCCAGCTCACTTGATCTAAAGCAAGGTACAAAGGTAATAATGATATGTATCATCAAAAGTATATCAATTTCAACCAAGGGTTTAGCATAATTAAGCCAGTAAACCATACCTACAATAACCATAGCGTCTTCTATATAACCGGAGATGTAACAGCTGGAGAGCAGGACATGTAACAGTCAGCTGACGCACTGTAGCCCACAGACCACTGCAAACTGCACTTCTATTATAGACCTTAAAACAACAGTCTGTGTGGGAGAGATAGTATTATACCCAAACAAACAAATAATATACCTGATTTACAGAAATATTTCATTTTCAAAACCAAAGAAAATAATAATAAAAATATACCCATAATACAGAACAGGTGCCGACCTTACCAGGCACATAGAAATTAAAAATGCCATTAGAACAGAATGAATACCCAAATGAGGCACATTAATTAAAAACAACATTATGTCAAATTAATAAGAATACCACATGAATTATTAAGCCACAATACTTATAAAACAGACCCTTGAGAGTCTATAATGAAGGAATTACAAAAACTAATAATATCAAAACCTTTCGTAGGTATCAAAACCTCATAATTCCAAAATCAAAACCATAAATAAAGGTCAAGGCCCTCAAACAGGCATTACAGAACCACCTACAGGATTTAATAAATTTTACTGTCATTGTCAAAAAGGCATAATTTCACCCATCCCTGAAGCACATCCGAAGTCCGGGGAAGGTCAGGGCGGCTTGTCGGGGATGAAGACGTGGAGGGCCGGCCACGGGCATCGGGTACGCGGCGGCCTTCCGCGGGTGTAGGCCGCGGTACCCGCCGACTGGTACAGCGAGCGGTGGACGTCGCAGCAGACCCCGCGGTCGTCGCGGAAACACGGTAGACATCGCGGGAGGGCCGCACTCGTCGACACGGGCGTCTCTGCTGTAGATACATCACGGTGGGGGTATTGCAGGCTCAGGTACGGGAGGCGGGTCTCTAGAGAGCAGGGAGAGCACACATCCACTCTGTTTTGACGCTCAACAGCCAGGGGCGACGAGAAGGGAGATGTGAAGCATAATTTTGATTTGCCCACTGCATGGAGGAGCCGTGCAGTAGATGCAGTAGCAGTAGAGTTGAGTGAGGGATAGAGCTATCTTTGATAGCTTCTACCTTGTGGGGATCCGGCTTGATCCCTTCACGTCCAACAATGTACCCCAACAGCTTGACTTCTGCTTGTCTCAATTTGCATTTTGTTGGATTCGCTGTCAGATTGTGTTTGTTCAGTAGCTCGAATACTTGCTGTAGATGTGTCGTGTGATCCTCGGGGTTTTTCGAGTACACGATGATGTCATCCAAGTATACCAGGGCAGATTTGTCCAGTAACGGTGCCAACACCATGTTAATATACCTTTGCCAAGTGGCCGGACTATTGCAATACCCTTGAGGCATTCTTGCAAATTCATACAGACCGCCAGGGGCTGAAAATGCAGTGATCTCCCTGCTCTCGGGTGTTATACTAATCTGGTAATATGCGTTTTTAAGATCAATGACCGAAAACGTATTGGCACCAGATAGGGCATCGAATATGTCCTGGATGTGGGGCAATGGGTGGGCATCCTTCTTACACAGCAAGTTGATTTGACGAAAGTCTACACAGCATCGGATTCCCCCATCCTGTTTGGGCACTATCAACAATGGGGACGACCAGGGACTGTTGCTTGGCGTGATCACCCCTGCAGTTAACAATTTGTCTATTTCTTGTTTCACTGTCTGCTTGAGTGCTAGGGGAATTCTATAGGGTTTTTGTCTAATGGGTGCGTTGTTACCCACGTCAATGTGCATTTCCACCTCAGGTGCGGTCGGTAATGTTCCTTGCTCCGAAGCGAATACCCCTGGGTATTTTTGTTGCCATTTATCCAGTTCTGTGTGCACACCTGCTACTTCGACGGGCGCACCATCGCACTGACCATAGCCAAATGTATGACCCGCTAGCTCCACCACCCTATCCACACAATTTATCCGGCATGCTAATATCTCCATCGCGTCGATGCCTAGTAGCAAGTCATGTCGTAGTTCATCACACACATACACTGTAATTTCCCTCTCCAGCAACGGAATCCTTGCGATACCACTGGTTGTTAGTGTATGCCCTGAGAGCGAGTGCAGTGGTACTCCTGGTAGCAACACTGTGGGTCGATCACAATCCTTAGTAATTTGTTTCCAAGCTTTTGTTGTTATTAGGGAGCGAGCTGCGCCAGAATCTATGAGAGTGTGTATCCCAATACGGCCCTGTTGTAGTTGAACACACACCCTCCCGTCCGACGCTGCAATTAGTTTCCCTGGTAGTATGCATTGTGTCCTCCTGTAGCTCCTCCCTGGAGTGGTTCTGCTACCTGTCCCCATCCTTGGCCTGAGGCATGTTGCTGCGGTTCATCTTGCTGGTATCCTAATCCGTTACGGTTAGCACAGTTATTAGCCAGGTGGCCATATCCTTGACACTCATAACACTTTGTATTTGCTGTGACCTGTCGTCCTCCCCGTCCGCGTCCTCGTCCTCTACCTCGGCCTCTAGGTTGAGTTGATGGTTGTGCTCCCATGTAGAATATGTTGGGAGCAGCAGCGGGTCCTGTCGCAGGATTCACGGTAGCAGGCACTACTGCGGCCACCTCAGCTGTCTCCTCCTTCTCCTTCAACGCCTTTAGACCCGCAGCCATCGCTAACATTTGTCGTTCCATGGATTTCATCACCCCTGTAAGTTCCTTGAGTTGAGGTGACTCCTCTAGGAGAGCGGGCGGCGGAGGCGGTAGCGCCGCTTGCTCTAGTTCGGGTGTATCATCAAGTTCTAAGACGTGTGTGTGATGATTCGCCATGTCTATGGCCTCGTCCACATTTTTTGGTCTGTCACATCCTACTGTGTGTTTTAGTTGTGTGTTCCTTAATCCAGCTATGTAGAAGTCACGTAACTGGCCTTCCACCATTGCCATGCGTTGTTCGGCCACCGTGTATGCACGATGAACGCCGTTCATAAACTTGTCACTATACTCCCTTACCGTCTCGCAGGGGCCTTGATGTGCTTTTTCCACCCGTCGTCGTAACGCCTTCAATTCATTAGGTCCCAGGAATTTCTTCAGAATTGACTCTTATCTGCTCCCATGTAATGGCCTGTGGTGGTGCTTGTTCCGCTCCTTCTTCCTTCACCGAGTCAATGTGTCTTGCCAGCCCTTCTCGTGCCCTGGCTGATGCAGCTTCCACCATTAACTGTTCGTCCGGTTTCACATTGCGTTGTGCATAGTCCAGTGCATCGAGCCATGTTTTCAATTCCGCTCGATCCATGCCGTCGATAGTGTCTACCTTTTTTAGAAACTCGTTCAATCTCCTTCTTGTAGCTTCAGTGACAGCCAATTCCAGTTTCTTTTGGTCTGCCATCTTTACGGTGGTCTCTGTTGTGCAATGGAGATTCCAGATCCTGGCAAGATCGCCAGTTGTAATGTATCAAAAGAATGACGTCAACCACCACTGCTTGTTAAGTTCTGACTTTAATTCCCCACAAACTGTTTCCTATACCCCCCTACAGTATCTCGGGTACCGCCCACACAGAGTCAACTACATGCTGATAGGTTACTGATAGCGCTCACCGGCTGTCAATCAATCTCCATTACCTCACCTCGGCCACCCGGTCAGGGCCCCCGGGTGACCGTGCCATCAACCAGACAGCCAATCATGATCCGTTACAGCAGCACATTTTGAAGTCACACATCGTCATGTCAGGGAATAAAGTATCAGTTCGTTTACTGCCAAGGCCAGAAAATAAGGCATAGGAAGGCGAGGTATACGTGGTCCAGGTGCCTGACCAACTTGAGTCACCGAGCCTTGTCACTGAATAATGCTGAAACTTGACCGGGTGTCGAAAATTGATTTACGGCAGGATTAGGTGCTATACCGGTAAGTGCTGATTCGTCGTGCACCAAAGCCGTAAACCCACCTGCAGGGGTCTGGCCGGGTTTAGTTTGTCCCTGCAGACCGGATATCAGTTCTGAAGCCACTTAGAAGGACAGACTCGTGGCCAGTTGATTCCAACAACGTCTTAGTAGGTGTCGGGCCTAGCAAGCGGTCGCTAGAAACAGATGTATCTGGTGCCACACCCGAAGTGGCGCCGTGGATACGGCACCAGAGACAATAGAAAAGTCAGAACTGTTCATGGACACATTAGATGGTTGTGAAGTGTCCGAATAGGAACTAGGACTTTGGAGTCAAAGTAGAATCTGAAGGACAGACTGAAAGTTCAGAAGAAGAGTGTTTCTCATGGGCAACTGGAGAACCGTGGCCTTTGGTTAAACCAGCACCATGTAAAGACTGTGGTTGAGTGTTAATTACAGTCTGAGCACTCCTCAAAGTATGATCTGAGGAAGATACCTGAACATTCTCAGTCTAATGAGGCACTGGTAGTTGACCAGACATTGCCAGGAATCATAGTGGAATCGGTAGATAGTGAGTCACTTGTGAGTTATACTAATCAGAACCATAATGCCATGTGAAACCATACAACAATCAAAGACACTCAAACCATGTAGACACGTGTAATTACCTTATAAATGGGTTCTCCACCAGTGTTCTGGTGACCTAGGGGTTAATTAGTGATGTTAATTACTTTACTACATAAGAGGAGGAGAGTTGGTAACACGTCGGTGCATACACGCTTAGAAGTCCTGCGCGGGTGCGTAGTGACGTCTAGCGTGAGACTTTCCTAACTTAGTTGCCTTTAATTAAACCCTTGTGCCATCTAGTGGCCAGGTTGGGGAACCACTGAAACAACTAACGAGCTGATTACGGCACGTTGTGGCCATGAATCGAATTACGGATTTTCTTAGTTAAGTTATAAGGAGGGTGTCGACACCTAGCGGTGAACGTAGGTAAAAGGGCGTAGATTCGCCTCCTACAACTCGAAGGGATAGATCAACACATGTCCGTAACTCATTGACTAATTAGTTACGTCCATCCCTAATTCATAAACCATCTGATTATATGTAGTTCCGTGACAGAGATGGAAACTACGCCAATCTCCGTAAGTCACGTTATTTCCAAGTAATCATACATATTCTTAACTCCTTATATTAAGTTCAGCAACCAGAGAATTATTACAACCGTACCATTAATTAATTATGTGATATTGTGGGGAAGGTAAGAGCAACTCCTAAGGCTAAGTGTGTGCGCAAGGCCACCAGACTCTCTACCCCTTGCGCACAACGAGGCCACCTAATGGGACCTTTAATTAAGGTGTATAAGATCTAATGTTGATATTAAGTAAGCTCTAATTACTATTAGTTTCGTGTCTTTACTATCATGGATGAGGACGAGATGAATGTGGTCGAAAATCACGAAATTGCAGCAAATAGACTATATTTCGAATATTTCAAAATGTCCTTTTTGGGGACTAGTTTAAATAGTTTTCATGCATCTAGGGCATTGTAGGGCAGAGTCTAGAACCATAAATATCACATAACTCCAATATTTAGACAAATTATGGCTAAAAACGTGAGGGCGTCACGTTACGACACCAGCATAAAATCGTGCATGAAATAAAATAAAAAAGTGGCAGAATAAAATGAGTTTCGCTGTTTTTAATGACTCACTTATATGCATCTTCCCACCATAAAAGGATAGGCCTATATGGCTTCCTTCATACTAAACTGAATTTGTGCTATTTTGGTGTAGTTTAGGCAGTCACGTTACGACACCCACTAAACTATCAATAGTTCCGGTTCCCTATGATATTAGTAATAGTTTTTTTAGGATATCAAGAGGCAGATATATAGCTACACAATGGCGAAAGAATTAAGTCTCTATCTTTATTAGAGAAAAAGTTATCAGCCCAAACGTATCTTTTCGTCACGTTACGACCCCGTCACGTTACGACCCCGTCACGTTACGACCCCGTCACGTTATGACCCGCAGTGGGTCACATAGGGTCAGGAAAAAGGTAGAAATAATTTTCCTGTGTTGGGTACATATATACCTATAGAATGGCAAAAAAATTAAATCGTTATCTTTATTAGGAAAAAAGTTATGAGGCTCTAAATATTTTTGCATCACGTTACGACCCCCGTCACGTTACGACCCCCGTCACGTTACGACCCCCCAGTGGGTATAAGGCCAGGGAGAGCAAAAGAATGATAGAAATACATTTTCTGTGGATCAAATCAATTTCCCCAGTGTCAGCCCATTCCCTGGTGGGGGTGTGGACACAGCCTATAAATATGAGCCAGTTTGGGGGTGGGGAGTGGGGGGGGGGGGGGGGGGTCGTAACGTGACGTTTTTATTTTTATATTAGCCCTGTGCTAAAGCTAATTATGCTAGTTAGCTATCCCAACTTTGCACATGAGTCCTCTAATATATAGAGATGATATTTGCAAAAGGAATTAATGATCCTCTCAGATTTGATTTTTTGGGTAGTTGGCGGACACTGTACGTTAGTGTCGTTAGTGTCGTTAGTGTCGTTAGTGTCGTTAGTGTCGTGAGTGTCGTTAGTGTCGTGAGAGTCGTGAGAGTCGTGAGAGTCGTGAGAGTCGTGAGAGTCGTGAGAGTCGTGAGAGTCGTGAGAGTCGTGAGAGTCGTGAGAGTCGTGAGAGTCGTGAGAGTCGTGAGAGTCGTGAGAGTCGTGAGAGTCGTGAGAGTCGTGAGAGTCGTGAGAGTCGTGAGAGTCGTGAGAGTCGTGAGAGTCGTGAGAGTCGTGAGAGTCGTGAGAGTCGTGAGAGTCGTGAGAGTCGTGAGAGTCGTGAGAGTCGTGAGAGTCGTGAGAGTCGTGAGAGTCGTGAGAGTCGTGACAGTCGTGAGAGTCGTGAGAGTCGTGAGAGTCGTGAGAGTCGTGAGAGTCGTGAGAGTCGTGAGAGTCGTGACAGTCGTGAGAGTCGTGACAGTCGTGACAGTCGTGACAGTCGTGACAGTCGTGACAGTCGTGACAGTCGTGACAGTCGTGACAGTCGTGACAGTCGTGACAGTCGTGACAGTCGTGACAGTCGTGACAGTCGTGACAGTCGTGACAGTCGTGACAGTCGTGACAGTCGTGACAGTCGTTAGAGTCGTTAGAGTCGTGACAGTCGTGACAGTCGTTAGAGTCGTTAGAGTCGTTACGGTCGTTACGGTCGTTACGGTCGTTACGGTCGTTACGGTCGTTACGGTCGTTACGGTCGTTACGGTCGTTACGGTCGTTACGGTCGTTACGGTCGTTACGGTCGTTACGGTCGTTACGGTCGTTACGGTCGTTACGGTCGTTACGGTCGTTACGGTCGTTACGGTCGTTACGGTCGTTACGGTCGTTACGGTCGTTACGGTCGTTACGGTCGTTACGGTCGTTACGGTCGTTAGAGTCGTTAGAGTCGTTAGAGTCGTTAGAGTCGTGAGAGTCGTGAGAGTCGTGAGAGTCGTGAGAGTCGTGAGAGTCGTGAGAGTCGTGAGAGTCGTGAGAGTCGTGAGAGTCGTGAGAGTCGTGAGAGTCGTGAGAGTCGTGAGAGTCGTGAGAGTCGTGAGAGTCGTGAGAGTCGTGAGAGTCGTGAGAGTCGTGAGTGTCGTGAGTGTCGTGAGTGTCGTGAGTGTCGTGAGTGTCGTGAGTGTCGTGAGTGTCGTGAGTGTCGTGAGTGTCGTGAGTGTCGTGAGTGTCGTGAGTGTCGTGAGTGTCGTGAGTGTCGTGAGTGTCGTGAGTGTCGTTAGTGTCGTTAGTGTCGTTAGTGTCGTTAGTGTCGTTAGTGTCGTTAGTGTCGTTAGTGTCGTTAGTGTCGTTAGTGTCGTTAGTGTCGTTAGTGTCGTTAGTGTCGTTAGTGTCGTTAGTGTCGTTAGTGTCGTTAGTGTCGTTAGTGTCGTTAGTGTCGTTAGTGTCGTTAGTGTCGTTAGTGTCGTTAGTGTCGTTAGTGTCGTTAGTGTCGTTAGTGTCGTTAGTGTCGTTAGTGTCGTTAGTGTCGTTAGTGTCGTTAGTGTCGTTAGTGTCGTTAGTGTCGTTAGTGTCGTTAGTGTCGTTAGTGTCGTTAGTGTCGTTAGTGTCGTTAGTGTCGTTAGTGTCGTTAGTGTCGTTAGTGTCGTTAGTGTCGTTAGTGTCGTTAGTGTCGTTAGTGTCGTTAGTGTCGTTAGTGTCGTTAGTGTCGTTCTCTGACTACAAGTCAACTGCCCTAACCACTGGGCCACCACGATGAGCTATATGAGAGGCAAGAATAGACAGTATTAAATTCTTAGTGACTGGCAATGCTGCGGGGATGTTTTGCTCGACAAAATTATTGTATGAATCATTATTGAATGGGTCGTTGTAAGTGGTGTCTTTGTAAGCTGTAGATGACGACACTAAACCCCTCAATATTTTTTTTTTGCTGTTAAAAATGTGGGATAATATGGAATATGATAGTAGAAACTTCACTGTATCTAACTAAATATGAGGAGGCGGAATTGGCTTTAAAATCATTTATCACATTTTAAAGATAATTAATTTTTATGGTCTGAAATTGAAAATGTCCTGTCTTTGCTCATCGGTGCGCATCAGAAGATATCAGTGTCACTTTGAATGGGAAATCATATGAAATAATCAATGTCACCATTCTGAAAATTATGAAATTTTCAGAATATCTGGAATATATAATGATAATGCTGCTCCGCAATTATGGTGAAATTTGATAATAGATAAAGGTTTCAAATTGATCATTTCATACTTTAAATTGGAACTAATTCTTTCATTAAATAGCATTATGAAATATCGTTTTGTATCTACAGATAAAGTATCAATCATAAATATGCATTATTTCTGGAATCATAAAAGAAAAATGGTTGATTACGCTGGTTGCAACTAGAGCTATATCGGGGTGTATCAGGACCATGGTGCCTTTTTAACCCTTTCCTTCCTTCTAACATTGGAGATAATTTTAGAACCATGGTGTGCTATATGCATTCTTAACATCAATGCATTTTCTTTTAATCTAACTGCATTATTTAATTAACAACAATATTCAGCAGAAATTGGAGAGCTGTGAATCAACCTTCCTTATAAATCCAAGATGGCGGACACTGTACGTTAGTGTCGTTAGTGTCGTTAGTGTCGTTAATGTCGCTAGTGTCGCTAGTGTCGTTAGTGTCGTTAGTGTCGTAAGTGTCGTTAGTGTCGTTAGTGTCGTTAGTGTCGTTAGTGTCGTTAGTGTCGTGAGAGTCGTGAGAGTCGTGAGAGTCGTGAGAGTCGTGAGAGTCGTGAGAGTCGTGAGAGTCGTGAGAGTCGTGAGAGTCGTGAGAGTCGTGAGAGTCGTGAGAGTCGTGAGAGTCGTGAGAGTCGTGAGAGTCGTGAGAGTCGTGAGAGTCGTGAGAGTCGTGAGAGTCGTGAGAGTCGTGAGAGTCGTGAGAGTCGTGAGAGTCGTGAGAGTCGTGAGAGTCGTGAGTCGTGAGAGTCGTGAGTCGTGAGAGTCGTGAGAGTCGTGAGAGTCGTGAGAGTCGTGAGAGTCGTTAGAGTCGTTAGAGTCGTTAGAGTCGTTAGAGTCGTTAGAGTCGTTAGAGTCGTTAGAGTCGTTAGAGTCGTTAGAGTCGTTAGAGTCGTTAGAGTCGTTAGAGTCGTTAGAGTCGTTAGAGTCGTTAGAGTCGTGAGTGTCGTGAGTGTCGTGAGTGTCGTGAGTGTCGTGAGTGTCGTGAGTGTCGTGAGTGTCGTGAGTGTCGTGAGTGTCGTGAGTGTCGTGAGTGTCGTGAGTGTCGTGAGTGTCGTGAGTGTCGTGAGTGTCGTGAGTGTCGTGAGTGTCGTGAGTGTCGTGAGTGTCGTGAGTGTCGTGAGTGTCGTGAGTGTCGTGAGTGTCGTGAGTGTCGTGAGTGTCGTGAGTGTCGTGAGTGTCGTGAGGGTCGTGAGGGTCGTGAGGGTCGTGAGGGTCGTGAGGGTCGTGAGGGTCGTGAGGGTCGTGAGGGTCGTGAGGGTCGTGAGGGTCGTGAGGGTCGTGAGGGTCGTGAGGGTCGTGAGGGTCGTGAGGGTCGTGAGGGTCGTGAGGGTCGTGAGGGTCGTGAGGGTCGTGAGGGTCGTGAGGGTCGTGAGGGTCGTGAGGGTCGTGAGGGTCGTGAGGGTCGTGAGGGTCGTGAGGGTCGTGAGGGTCGTGAGGGTCGTGAGGGTCGTGAGGGTCGTGAGGGTCGTGAGGGTCGTGAGGGTCGTGAGGGTCGTGAGGGTCGTGAGGGTCGTGAGGGTCGTGAGTGTCGTGAGTGTCGTGAGTGTCGTGAGTGTCGTGAGTGTCGTGAGTGTCGTGAGTGTCGTGAGTGTCGTGAGTGTCGTGAGTGTCGTGAGTGTCGTGAGTGTCGTGAGTGTCGTGAGTGTCGTGAGTGTCGTGAGTGTCGTGAGTGTCGTGAGTGTCGTGAGTGTCGTGAGTGTCGTGAGTGTCGTGAGTGTCGTGAGTGTCGTGAGTGTCGTGAGTGTCGTGAGTGTCGTGAGTGTCGTGAGTGTCGTGAGTGTCGTGAGTGTCGTGAGTGTCGTGAGTGTCGTGAGTGTCGTGAGTGTCGTGAGTGTCGTGAGTGTCGTGAGTGTCGTGAGTGTCGTGAGTGTCGTGAGTGTCGTGAGTGTCGTGAGTGTCGTGAGTGTCGTGAGTGTCGTGAGTGTCGTGAGTGTCGTGAGTGTCGTGAGTGTCGTGAGTGTCGTGAGTGTCGTGAGTGTCGTGAGTGTCGTGAGTGTCGTTAGAGTCGTGCGTGTCGTTAGAGTCGTTAGTGTCGTTAGAGTCGTTAGAGTCGTTAGAGTCGTTAGAGTCGTTAGAGTCGTTAGAGTCGTTAGAGTCGTTAGAGTCGTTAGAGTCGTTAGAGTCGTTAGAGTCGTTAGAGTCGTTAGAGTCGTTAGAGTCGTTAGAGTCGTTAGAGTCGTTAGAGTCGTTAGAGTCGTTAGAGTCGTTAGAGTCGTTAGAGTCGTTAGAGTCGTTAGAGTCGTTAGAGTCGTTAGAGTCGTTAGAGTCGTTAGAGTCGTTAGAGTCGTTAGAGTCGTTAGAGTCGTTAGAGTCGTTAGAGTCGTTAGAGTCGTTAGAGTCGTTAGAGTCGTTAGAGTCGTTAGAGTCGTTAGAGTCGTTAGAGTCGTTAGAGTCGTTAGAGTCGTTAGAGTCGTTAGAGTCGTTAGAGTCGTTAGAGTCGTTAGAGTCGTTAGAGTCGTTAGAGTCGTTAGAGTCGTTAGAGTCGTTAGAGTCGTTAGAGTCGTTAGAGTCGTTAGAGTCGTTAGAGTCGTTAGAGTCGTTAGAGTCGTTAGAGTCGTTAGAGTCGTTAGAGTCGTGAGAGTCGTGAGAGTCGTGAGAGTCGTGAGAGTCGTGAGAGTCGTGAGAGTCGTGAGAGTCGTGAGAGTCGTGAGAGTCGTGAGAGTCGTGAGAGTCGTGAGAGTCGTGAGAGTCGTGAGAGTCGTGAGAGTCGTGAGAGTCGTGAGAGTCGTGAGAGTCGTGAGAGTCGTGAGAGTCGTGAGAGTCGTGAGAGTCGTGAGAGTCGTGAGAGTCGTGAGAGTCGTGAGAGTCGTGAGAGTCGTGAGAGTCGTGAGAGTCGTGAGAGTCGTGAGAGTCGTGAGAGTCGTGAGAGTCGTGAGAGTCGTGAGAGTCGTGAGAGTCGTGAGAGTCGTGAGAGTCGTGATAGTCGTGAGAGTCGTGAGAGTCGTGAGAGTCGTTAGAGTCGTTAGAGTCGTTAGAGTCGTTAGAGTCGTTAGAGTCGTAAGAGTCGTAAGAGTCGTAAGAGTCGTAAGAGTCGTAAGAGTCGTAAGAGTCGTAAGAGTCGTAAGAGTCGTAAGAGTCGTAAGAGTCGTAAGAGTCGTAAGAGTCGTAAGAGTCGTAAGAGTCGTAAGAGTCGTTAGAGTCGTTAGAGTCGTTAGAGTCGTTAGAGTCGTTAGAGTCGTTAGAGTCGTTAGAGTCGTTAGAGTCGTTAGAGTCGTTAGAGTCGTTAGAGTCGTTAGAGTCGTTAGAGTCGTTAGAGTCGTTAGAGTCGTTAGAGTCGTTAGAGTCGTTAGAGTCGTTAGAGTCGTTAGAGTCGTTAGAGTCGTTAGAGTCGTTAGAGTCGTTAGAGTCGTTAGAGTCGTTAGAGTCGTTAGAGTCGTTAGAGTCGTTAGAGTCGTTAGAGTCGTTAGAGTCGTTAGAGTCGTTAGAGTCGTTAGAGTCGTTAGAGTCGTTAGAGTCGTTAGAGTCGTTAGAGTCGTTAGAGTCGTTAGAGTCGTTAGAGTCGTTAGAGTCGTTAGAGTCGTTAGAGTCGTTAGAGTCGTTAGAGTCGTTAGAGTCGTTAGAGTCGTTAGAGTCGTTAGAGTCGTTAGAGTCGTTAGAGTCGTTAGAGTCGTTAGAGTCGTTAGAGTCGTTAGAGTCGTTAGAGTCGTTAGAGTCGTTAGAGTCGTTAGAGTCGTTAGAGTCGTTAGAGTCGTTAGAGTCGTTAGAGTCGTTAGAGTCGTTAGAGTCGTTAGAGTCGTTAGAGTCGTTAGAGTCGTTAGAGTCGTTAGAGTCGTTAGAGTCGTTAGAGTCGTTAGAGTCGTTAGAGTCGTTAGAGTCGTTAGAGTCGTTAGAGTCGTTAGAGTCGTTAGAGTCGTTAGAGTCGTTAGAGTCGTTAGAGTCGTTAGAGTCGTTAGAGTCGTTAGAGTCGTTAGAGTCGTTAGAGTCGTTAGAGTCGTTAGAGTCGTTAGAGTCGTTAGAGTCGTTAGAGTCGTTAGAGTCGTTAGAGTCGTTAGAGTCGTTAGAGTCGTTAGAGTCGTTAGAGTCGTTAGAGTCGTTAGAGTCGTTAGAGTCGTTAGAGTCGTTAGAGTCGTTAGAGTCGTTAGAGTCGTTAGAGTCGTTAGAGTCGTTAGAGTCGTTAGAGTCGTTAGAGTCGTTAGAGTCGTTAGAGTCGTTAGAGTCGTTAGAGTCGTTAGAGTCGTTAGAGTCGTTAGAGTCGTTAGAGTCGTTAGAGTCGTTAGAGTCGTTAGAGTCGTTAGAGTCGTTAGAGTCGTTAGAGTCGTTAGAGTCGTTAGAGTCGTTAGAGTCGTTAGAGTCGTTAGAGTCGTTAGAGTCGTTAGAGTCGTTAGAGTCGTTAGAGTCGTTAGAGTCGTTAGAGTCGTTAGAGTCGTTAGAGTCGTTAGAGTCGTTAGAGTCGTTAGAGTCGTTAGAGTCGTTAGAGTCGTTAGAGTCGTTAGAGTCGTTAGAGTCGTTAGAGTCGTTAGAGTCGTTAGAGTCGTTAGAGTCGTTAGAGTCGTTAGAGTCGTTAGAGTCGTTAGAGTCGTTAGAGTCGTTAGAGTCGTTAGAGTCGTTAGAGTCGTTAGAGTCGTTAGAGTCGTTAGAGTCGTTAGAGTCGTTAGAGTCGTTAGAGTCGTTAGAGTCGTTAGAGTCGTTAGAGTCGTTAGAGTCGTTAGAGTCGTTAGAGTCGTTAGAGTCGTTAGAGTCGTTAGAGTCGTTAGAGTCGTTAGAGTCGTTAGAGTCGTTAGAGTCGTTAGAGTCGTTAGAGTCGTTAGAGTCGTTAGAGTCGTTAGAGTCGTTAGAGTCGTTAGAGTCGTTAGAGTCGTTAGAGTCGTTAGAGTCGTTAGAGTCGTTAGAGTCGTTAGAGTCGTTAGAGTCGTTAGAGTCGTTAGAGTCGTTAGAGTCGTTAGAGTCGTTAGAGTCGTTAGAGTCGTTAGAGTCGTTAGAGTCGTTAGAGTCGTTAGAGTCGTTAGAGTCGTTAGAGTCGTTAGAGTCGTTAGAGTCGTTAGAGTCGTTCTCTGACTACAAGTCAACTGCCCTAACCACTGGGCCACCACGATGAGCTATATGAGAGGCAAGAATAGACAGTATTAAATTCTTAGTGACTGGCAATGCTGCGGGGATGTTTTGCTCGACAAAATTATTGTATGAATCATTATTGAATGGGTCGTTGTAAGTGGTGTCTTTGTAAGCTGTAGATGACGACACTAAACCCCTCAATTTTTTTTTTGCTGTTAAAAATGTGGGATAATATGGAATATGATAGTAGAAACTGCACTGTATCTAACTAAATATGAGGAGGCGGAATTGGCTTTAAAATCATTTATCACATTTTAAAGATAATTAATTTTTATGGTCTGAAATTGAAAATGTCCTGTCTTTGCTCATCGGTGCGCATCAGAAGATATCAGTGTCACTTTGAATGGGAAATCATATGAAATAATCAATGTCACCATTCTGAAAATTATGAAATTTTCTGAATATCTGGAATATATAATGATAATGCTGCTCCGCAATTATGGTGAAATTTGATAATAGATAAAGGTTTCAAATTGATCATTTCATACTTTAAATTGGAACTAATTTTTTCATTAAATAGCATTATGAAATATCATATACTATGTTTTGTATCTACAGATAAATTTTCAATCATAAATATGCATTATTTCTGGAATCATAAAAGAAAAATGGTTGATTACGCTGGTTGCAACTAGAGCTATATCGGGGTGTATCAGGACCATGGTGCCTTTTTAACCCTTTCCTTCCTTCTAACATTGGAGATAATTTTAGAACCATGGTGTGCTATATGCATTCTTAACATCAATGCATTTTCTTTTAATCTAACTGCATTATTTGATTAACAACAATATTCAGCAGAAATTGGAGAGCTGTGAATCAACCTTCCTTATAAATCCAAGATGGCAGACACTGTACTGCTCCAGTAGTAGTAGCAGTGCTTAATAACAAAGCTTTTATAAAAAAGATAAATGGCGGTCTAATTTGGGTAAACAAAACAAATAATCGCCGAAATCAATGGATTTTCACTATAAAATAGCAGAAAGTTCTGATCTGCTTTGATGGAAATAGCAGGGTGTGGCTGACCCGCCCTCCAGCGAATAAACGGGGAACTCATCTATTGTATGAAATGTGGCCAGCGTCCACCAGACGGTGTGACAGCCGAAAATGACCATGTAGATAGAAACCTAGTGACACATTCCAACAATCAGTTATCAAGGGAAAGACATAGTAGCTGCCGGTCTTCTCACGCACTATTTGGTGCCATGTGGACTCCTTTTTCATGTGCTACTTAGTAGAATACAGCTTCCCGTATTCTACTCAGTAGCTCTTTAGTATGGAGATTTCGTATTAAGGCGGTACTCCACTGAGCCGATTATTGTTCTCATTCTCCACCCATTCTCCACCCATTCATTGCCTGAGTTGTTCTGACCCTAAATGGTGGGGCTGCTTCACTAGCGCTCCACTGTTGTTTTTCGTCAATCTTCCCTCGACCAGCATTGGGTCAGACCACCTGCTCCACTGGGCTACATTAACACGATCCCAACAATCAGGAGCCGGCATCAAAACACATGTGAAATGATTTTCTTTGCGTTGTTTATAATCATAATATTATTTTGAAATTTTCGGTATGAATCTTTAGTTTGTATATTTGTGTTTTTATTTACGTATTTCCGTTTTATGTGGAACAGAATTTATTCAAAGTATGGTGGTTCATCGGTGGTGGACCAGCACAGTATTTGGAAATACGTAAATAAAAACACAAAAAGAAAATCATTTCAAAAGAATTTTAAATATTGCGGTACCCGGGGCCGTTTCAATAAGGTAAAAATGTTTCACGAAAAAGCCCTAATCTGTTTGCTTAACATGCTGGTAAATAATTTTTGATTGTATGCTATTGCTTCCACTCTCCGCACCCTGTGTAGTTATGTTGTTTTTCTTCACCATGCCTTGTCTTCCTGCATTTGTTATGTATGTATTGTATGTATAACTCCAACGAAGCGTACCTTTTAACCAGAACACAAAGTATCTAACAGTCTGATCTGTGCTGCCATCTAGTGTGCAATAATGCTACTCACCAACCTTATTCCTATATCGGTGCAAGTGCAGCGTAAATTAGTGTTTTAGCAGCTTATTGTATATTCTACATTGAAAACTCATTGTATGTGTATTTGTATTGTTTTGGGGGATTACTTTGATCATAACATACCCTGGGTAAAACAGAAGAAGAACGCCCGAAAAGACACTATACTATTTCAAATGATGAAATCAGTGAATATCCAAACAACTCACCCACTTTACTCTTATTGACCTATCGTCGATTAAATACCCTGAGATGTTTATCAAATCATCTAAAAGACGGACCATACAAGTGCTACAAGCATAAACAACAAACATTTCGAACCACGCATGTTTCAGGGCCCATGGAAGATCTGGAATAAAATCTATCAAAAGAAAAAAAGGAAATCATCTCGGGACATTTATTCTAACTCGTGATATTACTGATGATTAATCATTATCAATAAGGAATTCTTAAGAAAGTAACTTGCCGTGTACGTTAATTTGAGAAATAGGTTTATGAATCCGCTTTTATCTATGAACCACCTTTTACTCGGGACATGTGTACATGTATGTACATCAGTCTTCTACAAAATGTGCTGCATATCCCGTTTAGATTATGTATAAGTTAGCTATACTTCTAGCTGACGTTTTTCAACTATCACAGGGGCATTTCGTCGTGTGTGAGCTATTTCATACTCTTTGTACAGGGACTACATTTTATTTCTTTTCAATTACTTTTAGTTTCAACATGCTGCACTACGAGGTCTAGATTGTTCCAGAGCGGTATGCAGGTAATTGCAGATTATGGATTATGTAATTAGAACAGATAAGGAACTTGCTCCGTGGTTAACGTTTCATAGATCCTAAAAAGAAATTGTTTTTTTCCATTTTTTTTTCATCATTGTGATAGAGGTGTATTTAGCCACGCCATAATAATCTAGATCCTAAAAGGAATAGATAGGAATTACATTAAGAAATTGTTTCACGTGGACTGGAAGTATGGACGTTCCCAGTCAATGCATGATTAAGTTCCCTTCTTTCAGAATAACTATTAATTCTATATTAAATAAAAAGGAAAAACGCCAGTGCAGAGAGGTGCAGTAAAAAACAGGTAAACAAAATAAAAATCTATTCTGGATTATATTAGGTTTATGTGAAAGGGTTAAGTTGGTCTGTCTCTTTAAGATTCTGAATGAAAATAGAAATAATTCAGAAAGAGGAAAAATGGCAACTTACAATAGAAAATATAGAGTGACTAGTGTAGTGGAACTAAAATTGGTTCCTAAAAGAATCTTTATGACTGAGGAAAGAAAAAGAAAGGATCTGCATGGAGGGGAATTGAACTCTCAGCATGAGGTTTCTTTTGCAGACACTCTACTTCTAGACTACTTAAACTGACTTGTAGAGGGAACGTTTCAGGGATTCCTGAATGCATGGACAAATCTAGTTCCTCACAATACACCAGGTGGCAGGCACTGTAATAAAAATGCTAGTTCTGTTCATATACACCCAGTGTCAGTGCTGTGCTTAGACTATACCAGTAGAGCCAAGGGATAAGATATGGGATAAGTTAACCATACTTTTGGTCATTTCCAAACAGTGTCAGTGCTGTACTGTGATAAAGTTGTGATAAAGGAACACGACAAGATGACTTCAGCTTATGCATACTGGCAACAGAACAGAATTCTTGACTGCAGTATGATATCAGTATACACAGCCTGAAACTATCTTGCTTGATTCTAAGAGATTATTCTACGAAGTGACTAGTGCAGTAGAACTTTCATTACTTCCTGAACCAAATTCAATGACTCTGTAAACAAAGACAAGTTCTGGATGGGTTTATGTTGTGCATACTAATAACAGAAGAGAATTACTGCCGACTTACTGTTATAACTCTGCATAAACTGAAGCTTTCTTGCCTTCATTATACACCCTAGAATACAAGTATTTTACCCTGAATAGATGAAGAAGGTTGTCAAAATACTAATGTCTCCATTCTAAGACATCACATGTTGACCATGTGTTGATATTTATTTCTGCCCAAGACCTGCAGTAAGCTATGATTACTGCACACGTGTGCTGTACATAGTTTATACTGCATGCCCCAGAATCTGAAGTAGAGTAGAACCCCTTGTAAACATACACCCTCCAATTGGGGCCAAAGTGTCTGCCTACATAGGGGAGGGGGAGGCACTTGCATATTTATTAGAAAGAACTGTTCTGAGGAAAGGTGTTGAATGACCAGTTAACGCTGTTCTGCTACCCAGGTTGCCATTAGGCGGTGGTCTACTGTAACTGGTGCATGAGAAAGGGCTTAAATGACTGGTCTGTCATTCCATTGGATAAGTTTTGTAAGATTCAAAAGCGGAAATATAAGCAATTTAAAAGGAGAAATGGAGATTATTCTAGTGTGGAAGAACTGACATTATTTGTTCAAAGAATATTTATTACTTTCAAAAAAGAAAAAAGAGCTGGATTGAGGGGATTTGAACCATCAAGCTTAGGGTTTCCTTGCAGACACTCTACCTCTAGACTACAGAAAAGACATGAAGAAGGAATGTTTAAGTCAGTCTGTCTCTGTAAGATTCTGAATGAAAATAGAAATAATTCACTGCACGAAACTAACGCCTTTATTCATATATGCGGCATTCCGGCATTGCACGTATCGGCTGTAAATCGACTCGTTTTCATTTGTAAATGCCTGTAATCCGCACCAGCGTATGAGGCATCTACAAGACAGTTTCCTTTTAAATACGGACGCGACTTGGCTGTATTTCACACCAGGCGTACACATACAATAGGAAATATCCTCTGTGCAACATGTGAACGCCTGGCATTTACATGTCGCGATAGAAAATAAAAAAGGAAGTCCTCCTCCCCTGTGGTTTATCAGTGTCTTGTTTTAGCACTTTAGGCAGGAGCTCTCAGTGAAGCCCTGTTCCCCTATTGTCTCTGGGCGGGCAGTGCATGGTTGTGTGTAGACTGGTCTCAAATCGGCGGGTGTCAAAGCGGCAGGTGTGACGTGAGTGACGTGAGTGACGTGAGTGACGTGAGTGACGAGAGTGACGAGAGTGAGGAGAGTGAGGAGAGTGAGGAGAGTGAGGAGAGTGAGGAGAGTGAGGAGAGTGAGGAGAGTGAGGAGAGTGAGGAGAGTGAGGAGAGTGAGGAGAGTGAGGAGAGTGAGGAGAGTGAGGAGAGTGAGGAGAGTGAGGAGAGTGAGGAGAGTGAGGAGAGTGAGGAGAGTGAGGAGAGTGAGGAGAGTGAGGAGAGTGAGGAGAGTGAGGAGAGTGAGGAGAGTGAGGAGAGTGAGGAGAGTGAGGAGAGTGAGGAGAGTGAGGAGAGTGAGGAGAGTGAGGAGAGTGAGGAGAGTGAGGAGAGTGAGGAGAGTGAGGAGAGTGAGGAGAGTGAGGAGAGTGAGGAGAGTGAGGAGAGTGACGAGAGTGACGAGAGTGACGAGAGTGACGAGAGTGACGAGAGTGACGAGAGTGACGAGAGTGACGAGAGTGACGAGAGTGACGAGAGTGACGAGAGTGACGAGAGTGACGAGAGTGACGAGAGTGACGAGAGTGACGAGAGTGACGAGAGTGACGAGAGTGACGAGAGTGACGAGAGTGACGAGAGTGACGAGAGTGACGAGAGTGACGAGAGTGACGAGAGTGACGAGAGTGACGAGAGTGACGGTTCTAGGCATCCTAGAAAATTAATCACTGTAATTCTATACATCATGTTATATGGATATCTGAAACAGGAACACCTTAACAAAGACTTAGCTCTCGTCATTAAATATTGATAGGGGATAACAATGATCATACCCTGTGACTGACGTGCCCATTGTAAGTTTATGTTGTAAACCCTTATAGTGCCACGGCGATGCATGCAATGTTACAAAGAATTTGGCTTGCAAAGGTACTCTGGGGTAGCGCGATATTGGTCATATATAACGACTTGGACAATTGAGTCATTGAACTGCTATTGATATTGCAGGGTCGACACTATTCAGCTTTCAGATTTGTAGCCTATTTTTCTACCACCTCCATCCCTCCCCCTCGTCCCTGCACATCCATTGCCCTCTCTATCCCTCTCCTACACCCCACCGCCATAAGGCCCTCCTCTTACCCGTCTCTTTACCAGCCCATCCTCCTTGAGATCTCTCATTGACCCTCTCAACTATATCCCACCCTCCTACGATCCTTTCCTTTACCCTCTTCCCTTTATCCAACCCCTTTAAGGCCCTCCCCTTGCCTCACTCCTCTACACCCCACTCTCCCAGAGCCTACTCCTCCACCCCTTTTCCTGCAGCCCATCCTCCCAAAACCCGATCCCCCACCCCGTTCCTCTATACAACATATTTCCAGGGCCTACTACTCTACCCTTCTCTATTACACCCGCAATTTTAGGGCCCTCTCCTTGCCCTTTTTCCCTTAGACCCCACCCTTATAGGCCCCTGCCCTTCACCCCTCCCCTTTTGTTCTCAGCACCTCGTCTTTACACACCCCCTACCTGCCCATGGCCCTTCCTCCCACCCCCTTCCCCCACACACCCCACCTCCAAGGGCTTGGTTCTCAACCCCTCCCGCTCCTCGCTGCCCCCGGCCCGGCCTTGATTGCTTCCCTCCATCCCATCAGTCCAACTTCAGGTGCCGGAAAATGAGGCGCGGCCACAGTTTGGGCGACGGCGGGTGAGAGCAGGCCTTTCAATATTCTTTCTCTGGCACCAAGACTCCCGAACCCCACTCTCCCCCCACCACCCCGCACCTCTCCCCAGGCCTGCTCGCCGCCCGGTGTCGCTGCTCTGTTCCATCATAAGACCTAAGCTGATAACACCCCTCCCGCCAAGCTCCAAGCACAGTACATCCAATTTTCTGTCGCAATCAGGCGTTGAGCGTTGGTGAGCAGGTGGGTGGCGCGGTGCTTGGAGTGTGAGATGCTCGCCTTGGGGCCCTGCTCTGAGCAGATGGGTGGTTTTATGCTTGGCCAGTGAGTTGTTTACCCTGGGGACCCCATATATGAGCAGGTAGGGATCATCGGCTTGGAGAGTGAGCTGCTCTTGTCGGACCGAACCACCATGGGTAGGTTGGGTTCTGTAACTAATAGAGTGAATGTATGCGGAAATATATAGAACATGAGCAGGGGACTGACTACCCGCTTGGAGAGTTACATTAAAACCTGCCCTTGGGACTCCACCTTGAGCAGGTATATGAGCATCGAGAATGGCTTATTTCCTGAGGGACCTGCTGTATACGACACGACAGCGCTTATATGCTGGGCGTGTGAGCTGCTGTCTATAGGCCTGGTACGAGTAGACGAGTAACATTTTTCTTTAGATAGTAAGCAGCTTTTTCAGCTGACCTCGTTTGTGGGATTCAAGTGACACTGACCAGATGTTTGTTCCATTGGCCATGCACCCACCCAAACCTCTGACCCGTCATTGGTCCGCAAGCAAAGGGATCCTATCATAATGTGTCTATCTGTTTGTGATAAGACAGAATTATACATGTAATGTTCATGTGAAATGGATGTGACCTGTGATCTATGTGTGATATGCCAGAATTATATACATGATGTCCATCTGAGATAGGCTACTGAAGGGTAGAAGTATGACAAATGAACGATCATTTTTTTTTACATTCAATGTAAAGTTAATTTGTGTAGGATATAAGACAATAAATGTTGCGGTGAGCTTTAATATAAGAGAGGAGACAGGATGCTATCCCTCCTCATCTCTGGGCCAGGGAACCATAACCACCTCCATTTTGAGAATACTAAAGAAGAAACCAACGATTTTTTTTTATCAAAGTTGTCGTTCTCCACTAGTGTGATGCAGAGCAATATGAACCAAGCGAAGCCGAGTCAATATCGCATAGAGCTCAATCGAGTTAGAGAATAATGACTGACCAAAATGAGTCGCTTTCTGTATCTAACTCACCCCTGTACATACTAAAGAAACAGACGACAAACTAAATATATGGGGACCATAGAGAATTCACTTTGATACTCGTAGGAGCATGGAGAATGAGTTACCAATGTTAGGCCTTTGGGACAAAGATACTAGGGTTGAGATAGAACTACAGTTAAGATAGATGGAGAGGAAATTGGATTAATCCTACATATATATTACGTTCCACTTTAAGTATGAACGTTATTAATATTGTCTCAGCTGCGATTGCTCTCGCTGACAACGTATTAATTCTCCGTAATGCCCTTATCCTCAACGAGTGTGTCCGTAAACAACACACATAGTGTGTGGGTGTGAAAACATGCAGGCGCAGGCGTGATGATTCATAATCGTAACCAGGACGTGAGCGCCATGTTGTATTACTACGCCGGGTGTAGTCACACTGTGAGAAGGGAGGGTGTAAGATGAGAGAAACCAGTCACCCTGCTGTGACATGTCATGCACCTTATAAACACCCCGTGACAACATGGGGAGACGCCTTCGTGCTGACATGACTGACGGGTATATGTTAACCCTTTAAGGATGGCTGACAATGGCAGAACTACACACTTGGGGACGGCTACTAGTGACTGTATAGTTCTAGGGGACGTGGGTACTGTCCTCTGAACTCTAAAGTCGAAGGTTTATCATGTGATATAATATGCTATTATTAATATTTTTATTTATATTATTTAGAATTCAAAACTACTATGTTACACCTACATTCTGTGAACATTTCAAGTTAATTGTTAAAATATTTCCTTTTGAAAAACAATTATATGAATATCCAGCAATGATGCCTTAAGGTATCATCCGCCCCTGGCCGGTTGATGACTTAAGGTATCATCCGCCCTTAAAGGGTTAAACTGATGCATCTGATATCACATCTTATATGGCCAGATGTCATGGATCGTCGTCAAATAACCATTATTGCTTCTCCATTCAATAATAGGCTAAATTTAATAGATATTTATTATTTTATTGTGTTTTCTGGTCAGACTCAATCGGATCTTCCAGGGGAACCATGGTTTTGCCTATGTGGGATCATAAATAACGGAGATAGTAGGTCCAAACTACCTGAAACAGGGTGTTTTTTCATGATAAAATGACTAAACCATAATTGCAATAGTCAGCATTAGTAGAAAGAGTATAAAATGTTGACAATAACTGTTCGGTGTATTCACATACTTGGTTAATAAACCATGCCCAAGAGACAATGCCTCTCGAACTTGAATTCTTGTCCTATAAACTGGGACGAGCAAATCCGGAGACGAGTTAAACTACCTTTAGCTACTTAATCTTGTCTTACCATGAATTTTCCTGACCAGAGTTAATATCTTAACAAAAAGACTTTGTTCTTATGGACCTATATCAAGCATCATGGACTAGTCGGAACTTTCTCTTACTGGGTCGATATCTCAGGGGTGAGCACCTTACCTCAGGGGAACTCGCCGTACTCCCTCCCGCTTAACTATGTCTAGACTTACTACAAATTCCAACTGCTCTCGCTATTACTGATGTAATGCCGGAGCAGTTCGTGTCGCCCCACATTATGGTTGTGGAGTGGCAATTATTTGGGATCACGATCATTCTCATCACTCATCTCTCATTGCCCTACCGAAAACTCTTGATACAAACATGCTGCCTGGGTTGATTAAGAATAAGGGAATTACTTTAGTTGGCCAGAACATCCGCAGTCTCTATCATAAACTAGATCTTGTCAAATCGGCTTTCCAGGGTGCAACCTTTGTCTGTCTCACTGAGACACTACTGCACTCCAATTATTCCGATAGCATGTTACTGTGGCCCACCTACAAATTGTTTAGATTGGACCGGGAACACTCCGCTTGGGGAGGGGTAGGTTGCTACATACATAATGACTACGCGTGTTACTCCACTCAGTTGTTAGACCAATGTTTTACCTGCGAAGACTTTGAAATATTGGTCATTTGCGTTGATAAACCAAGATTCCGTAAACTTGCCATTATTACCTGCTATAAGCCCCCGCCCAAATCTGCAACTAAGTGTTATGACAAGCTTTCCGAAATTATCACCTCACCCCGGGTAGCTGGGAGAGAAATTTGGATCCTAGGTGACCTTAACGTTGACTTGAAGAAGCAGGGCACGACTGAATATCGCTCAGAAGTTGCTTTTGTGCGAAACTCTGGCCTCCGCCAATTGATCACCGATATCACCCACCCTACACCTTTAGGAGGCTCCATCATTGACCATATATACACTAATTCCATACATGTGCAGCATTCAGAAGTCCCCTCTGACATGCTTAGTGATCACTTTCCGACATTAGCAGTCCGCAAACACACAGCCCGTAGTAAGATAAAAACGGCCTTCACTGGTAGAAACTATCGCGAATACAGCACGTTTCTTTTGAGGCAATATTTGCAAGAGCACTGGGCGCACCAAACATTCTCGGGAAACGACATTGATTCCAGATGTGGCCCCTTTTTCCAAATCTTAACTAACTTCCTAGACAAACATTGCCCAATAAAAACTATGCAATATCATGATAGCAAGCCCAGCTGGATGAGTCACGAGCTCCTCAATCTGATTAAGCACCGCAAACAGTTAACAAAAGCCTATAAAAGCACACATAGTCAAATTGTCCTTAAAGAAATGAGAAGGATCTCCCGGATGATAAACAGTAAGCTAAAAGATGAAAAAAGCACCTTTTGTAAAGATAAGTTAGTAGAGACAAAGGGGTCTCCTAGAAAGTTCTGGAGAACAATTAATGAGTTAATCAATCCAGTAGACGCTCATGTGACATGCGAGTTGGTTATCGATGAAATCGCAGTGTGCAGTGACATGGTCCCAGATATCATGAATGACTTCTTTGCTGAAATTGGCCAAGTACTGTTCCGCAAACTGGAGCAGACAACGGGTCATGAGTTGGACTTAATCCCCGAGCATCCACCCGCCGCCTTAGACCTTGAGATTCCTGTGGATCTCTCACACGTCACTAACTTAATCAACAAGTCGAGTGACTACAAGTCGTCTGGGTTACAAAATGTGTCAGCCAGAGTCTTGAAAGACTACCTCCTTATCATGATAAAAGAGTTTACCGAATTGCTTGAGTTGTCCTTTAGCACACAGAAATTCCCGGTGCAATGGAAGTCCGCACAAGTGATTCCGATCCCTAAGCCAGGCGACTCCAGACAACTTGATAACTGGCGGCCTATATCGCTACTGAGCTTACCCAGTAAGATCCAGGAGAAGTTAGTCCATGAGGAAATATATTCCCTACTTCAGAATGCTGAAATCCTTGACAATATGCAATATGGTTTCCGTCCCCGAAGGGGAACCTCTGATGCCATTTTCAAATTTTTAAAGGATCTGTATTTCGCCAGAAATTCTAAACAGGTAACTATCGCCTGCTTTGTTGATTTCCGGAAGGCCTTTGATTCAGTTCACCATGGCCTTCTTATCCATAAATTGCTAACTGTCCTAAAAATGCCTCCCAATATTGTTACTTGGCTGGAAAACTACTTAAGTGGAAGAAGCCAATACGTTACTGTAAATAACCTTAATTCTAGTACCAAAGAGGTCAAATTCGGGGTACCACAGGGGTCGATCCTCGGCCCGTTGCTGTTCGTAATGTTCATAAACGATCTGGGAGGAGTATTCCGTGAGTGTAGCTACGTTCAATACGCCGATGATTTGGTGTTTTATATTTCTGATACCAATGCCTTGAATGCGCTGAACACCATGCAGTCTGAGACAACCAAACTCATGGACTGGTGCCTACAGAATAGGCTCACAGTGAACATGAAAAAAACTAAATGTATGTGGTTTGCTACTGCGCACCAACTAAAGCATCTGCCCAAGCCCCAACTTACTCATGCTCAGAATGAAATAGACGCCTGCAAAACGTATCCCTATCTTGGCGTCCTACTCGATTCCGATCTATCATGGTCTAGTCATGTTAATGCTGTGAAGAAGACCATCAGTGGCCGACTCTTCAAGTTCAGCAAGCTCCGACACTGCCTTACCTATGACGCAGCCAAGCAAATCTATGTTTCCAACATCCAATCAGTACTAGAGTACTGCTGTTTCCTCCATGGTAGTTTTAAGAAAACAGACCTGAAATCCTTGGAAACGCTAATGCTTAGAGGCATACGTACCATCCTTAACTATAAAGGCGTGTCAGGTGCCTCTACTGCCAGTCTATACAAACGTTGTAAGCTAGACATGCCCGAAGCCCGACGACGCCGGCAGTTGATGCTAACGATGTATAAGGCATCACTGAATCCCGACTGGCTAGACACTAGGTTTAGCAGAACCCGGAGCAGTTCCAAGGTTAAATTTAAACTCTCTTGTCCAAGGCTAACGTCAGTTAAGGAATCTCCTTACTGGAGAGGAACCCAAGTATGGGACAACCTACCAGCCGAAATCCAGACTTGCCCAACGGCTAGACAGTTCAAGGAAGCGATCAAAAACCGGTAGACTCAGTAATACTCATTCATCTCACATCAACCCACTTCATACTTAATCACTAATATATCTGTCCGGATTTGTACTTATTGCAGCTGAAAAATGTATTGTTGTATCCAAGAAGATTGTAACTGAAAAACTCGCATTGCGAGAGTTTGCAATAAACAAACAAAAAAAACAAAAAACTGGGTCCCCATAGGTTAAGGATTTTTTCAGACCATTTACACATTTTTGGGCAGGATAGTATACTCTCTCCATGGCAAAATGTACATGTGTAGTTTTAGTGTGGAAACGATTGACTCCCTAAAGAAGTAACCCTCCCAATATCTACATATAGCACAGACAGGAATAAAATACATCCTGGTAAGCCTTAACCTGTACCTATGTATATATGAAAAAAAATTATATCTAAATATACTATGATAGCACTGGGAGCCTATTCCCTTGGTTTGTGTAGTTTTTGTGTGGAAACGATTGACTCCCACCCTACAGTGATAGCTAACAAGTATATTATATTTGACTACTGTCCATTTCAAATAAATACCCCCTTATATCAAGGTAACTTCACATGGTACAAGCTTTCTTGTACTCCTTCCCTGTACATAGTTATGAACTCATATCTGGGAATGTGGATACGATTGACTCCCTGTGGAAACGATTGACCCCCTAGCTGATATTCATCTTAGTAAGGTTCAAAACAAAAAGAAAGAATACCTACTCAAACCAGTCATGGAGCTTATAAAAATATTGGATAATTAGCCTTAAAAATTAAATTTATCAGTATAATCTCTGCAGTGTTTAGAAAGAGGGAGTCAATCGTTTCCACATAGCATATATGTACTACTAAATTTTGGCTCTGTGGTGCATGTTTATTATAGGTATTTAACCTACGCTCATACATCCAACATATTCCCCACCCACTGTACTATTCACATACAAAAGGTTTTAACCATACTCCTAACTTTATTTTTGACCCCTGTCACTGCCCATTTGACGACGATCCGTGACATCTGGCCATATGTGGTACACTCAGTCGCAAGGAAGCCAGTACCTCCACTCTGAGACTGGAGGTACCGGCTCACAAGCCCATAAAGTCGCACAGTATGAACTGGCCTTTATCTGGCAGTAATCAACTAGAAGAGATAACAGCTGACCGCCCGACTGGGGCGGCGATGGGCAGCGGCAATCAATATCGTCCAACTCATCGCTGCTCTACATGGTAAGAAGTATCACGTTCCACTGGGAAGGTTATCCATGCTGGTCTAGTCTGATATGCATGGTAGACGTCACATAAAATAAGTCACTATACCCTGCCATGACATGGTCCAATATCCGTGACAACTATGAAATAAGATAAGTCACCATACCCTGATATGGCATTGTCCAACTATGAGAAACAAAAGGTCACTATACCCGGCCATGACATGGTCCAATATTCATGGCAACTATGAGATAAAATAAGTGGCTATACCTTGCCATGGCATTCTCCAGTATCTATGACAACTATGAGATAAGATAAGTTACTATACTCTGCAATGACATGGTCCAATATCCATGACAACTATGAGATAAGATAAGTTACTATACCCTGCCATGGCATTGCCCAGTATCTATGACAACTATGAGATAAGATAAGTTACTATACCCTGCAATGACATGGTCCAATATCCATGACAACTATGAGATTAAATAAGTCACTATACCCTGCCATGGCATGGTTAAATATCTATGACCACTATGAGAAACAATAAGCCGCTACCCTAAGTCACTATACCTTACAGGTATTTTTAAACTCATTGTAGAAAGAGGATGTCAGGATAGACAATTGACAGTCATTGGGTAGATTCAGTCGATTTCCAGACTAACAGCAGAAAATAAGACCGAAGATAGACATGAAAGAAACCGAGTGGAATAGGAGTAATCAAGAAGCCTGCTGTACATGTTATCACGTAATCAATTCATACATTGTACAATGCAAGTTGGTGTGTGACACTGATACATGCCATACCCTTGTTCAGGATGGTGAAAACAGATGTTTTTTTTCTTCAGTTCGTGTGGGACACACTTAGATAAGGTGCGTCGTTTAGTATCTCAGGTGTTTAGTTTACTACCTCAGTAGCATATTTGGACCTCCCCGCAGAACTGATTGGTTCGCTGGGCACCAAGTTATGTCCAGCTTCATATAAGTACGACTCAAAGTTTCGAGAAAGATGTAGTCAGTTCTTTATCTAATGAAAGGTGATTTCTGTGAGACGTCATTGCACATTGTGGTAATTACTTCATCTCCTCCTCATTATCATGAACATCCTATATATACATATGTCTATTGTATATCTGGATGGTAGTCTTACAGTCATGTGTATGTACAAGGTATCAGAATGTCAGGACTTCCTACTGGTTCAGCAAATGGTATTTTATACTCTCTGAAGTGTTCTGGTGACCTAGGGGTTAATTAGTGATGTTAATTACTTTACTACATAAGAGGAGGAGAGTTGGTAACACGTCGGTGCATACACGCTTAGAAGTCCTGCGCGGGTGCGTAGTGACGTCTAGCGTGAGACTTTCCTAACTTAGTTGCCTTTAATTAAACCCTTGTGCCATCTAGTGGCCAGGGTGGGGAACCACTGAAACAACTAACGTGCCGCTTACAGCACGTTGTGGCCATGAATCGAATTACGGATTTTCTTAGTTAAGTTATAAGGAGGGTGTCGACACCTAGCGGTGAACCCAGGGAAAATGGGCGTAGATTCGCCTCCTACAACTCGAAGGGATTAATCAACATATGTCCGTAACTCATTGACTAATTAGTTACGTCCATCCCTAATTCATAAACCATCTGATTATATGTAGTTCCGTGACAGAGATGGAAACTACGCCAATCTCCGTAAGTCACGTTATTTCCAAGTAATCATACGTATTCTTAACTCCTTATATTAAGTTAAGCAACCAGATAATTATTACAACCGTACCATTGATTAATTATGTGATATTGTGGGGAAGGTAAGAGCAACTCCTAAGGCTAAGTGTGTGCGCAAGGCCACCAGACTCTCTACCCCTTGCGCACAACGAGGCCACCTAATGGGACCTTTAATTAAGGTGTATAAGATCTAATGTTGATATTAAGTAAGCTCTAATTACTATTAGTTTCGTGTCTTTACTATCATGGATGAGGACGAGATGAATGTATGTTTGATATTCTTTTAATAAAGTATTCAAACGTTTCACAAGTGTAGCATGGCAAACATTCAAACAATGCAAGGTAATATGCAGCATAACTCACCACAAGTTAGAGTGTCCTGAGTGAACCCACAAGATTCCAATAATCATTAATAAACACAGATCCAGTTTCGTCAGAAGTTGGGTGAACTATAAGTGAAGTACTATCACTTAATTAAGTGATAATGTTCAATAGTGAACGTTGATAGTTCAGCAGATTCCTATTTAAGTCCTTTTCAGAATACGTGTGCTTGGAGAGTCCCAATCCAAGCCAATTTCTACTATCCAAAGCCGCTAGGCAACTTGCCTAGGCTGTTCCAATATGATATAATTTCACTGCTGAATCCGCGCACTTCTGCCGGTATCCGGAGCCAAGCAGAACGCGTCCGACTCGCAGGAGATGGTGGTAGAGACTGACGATACGGTCAGCTCGGGAGCAGATCGAAAATGAGCATTTTCTAAAGGATCATGGGAAATTTGGAATGAATCTCGCTTAAGCTCACGCAGGTCCGAGACACGCGTGGTTATGTTAATACTGCGGGAATTCGGGAATACCCTGAGAGGGGACTTCCCCAGAGAACTCCAGAGCCGACCCTCAGTCGTCATAGTGACGTCAGAGGGTCTATTCCCAGAAGCGCGGTGTTCCCCAAAGACTAGCTAGTAGTATAAGGAACATCGCTTCTGTCACGGCTATCTACCTTGTAGGATGTTCAGCCTATATTGTGGCTTAGTAGATAGCTATGATTAATACCTTGTCGTATAATGTCCAACACCAACACCCAACACCGATGTGTGATGTTTAACACCAATACTCAATACCAACACTCAATACTGATGTGTGATGTTCAACACCAATACTCAATACCAACACTCAATACTGATGTGTGATGTTCAACACCAATACTCAATACCAACACTCAATACTGATGTGTGATGTTCAACACCAATACTCAATACCAACACTCAATACTGATGTGTGATGTTCAACACCAATACTCAATACCAACACCTGGTATCAATACTAACACTTATGATAACACCTGATACTAACACCTGATATGTCATGTTTCAATACTTATACGTATACAACACTTTATTTACATCTTATTTTCAATATCTAATAAAACAGTCTTTTAATACCTTTTAATAAACTTTCATCTTAAAACATCAATACTTTGTGCTTAACTTGGTTACAGCACACTCTTCCGGGTTTGGCTTAAAGACACGGTACTTGATCACAAAAAGATCAATTAGCTTGTCTTCAACAATCGTTCCTTAGTTCTTTACCTTGTTTCTTATAAATTTATTATTATCATTAAATCGTTACTCGGGTTAGGAACCTATAGAAAATAAGATACAGAAACAAACACACACTAGTCATGCAACATAATACGACACACAGCTTATTTGCTTATGGCCTTGTCAGTCATGCTGCAAGGACAAGGATTTTCAAGTACTTCTTTCATAGGAACCAATGACAATGTGCAGTACAGACACACCACATTATGCATGGTTAGTCCGCATAAGTATATGCAGAAGAACCGGGCGGTTAATAGCAATCTGCCCATGTAGACACATGAGAATGACCAATAAGCAGAGACTAGAAACAAATTCCATTAGAAAAGGTAGAAAAGCGAAAAATACCCATAGATGGTAAAATTAGGACAGATGTTCGTAAACCTGTGGAAGGGGGACTGGCGGCAAATCACCAGTCCTCCTCGGAGGAGGGGGAGCCGAAGCTCTGCCAACAACAGGAGCGGAAGAAACCGTCGCTGAAGCACGTTCGTGCAAACGGACAGCAGCACGCTCCATACCGACTAATGCTCTCTCCAAGAAAGATAGCCTCCATTGCGTCAGGAGCTGCTATCTGAACGTACAGACTATCTGTAGGGACAGATTTCCGAGAACGTCGCCATTTAACATCAAAGAAAAATGGTCAACGCAATCAGGAGGAGAATGACCACAGAAACGCTGCCGCATGGGTAACCACCTGTGCAGCGGTCATGCCAAAAACAACACGCCGCAGATAGCACAGAGCTGTACAACCCAGACAAATGGCAAGAATAACCAAAATGACCAAACCAATCGTGGTCCACGGAATCCCAAAAGTACTTTCAGCTGTAGGGGCCAGTTCTTCAAAAGCCAATTTAGCCGAACTGTCTTCGAGAAGTTCACGGAGATCCGCCGGAATCGGATCCATTACCACTTCAAGCTGACTATCATCTAACAAAGCATGTGACCAAACATGAATATCAAGGGTCAGTCTAAACAAATCATTTGATGGGTACCGAATGACACTCGATCGTTTTCACCATATCAGCATGAACACCTAAACGTCTGGCATTTATCTCTACATCATCCGCGCGAGCTGTACAAAACAAATGGTACGAAAGCTCACCCATCACACTGAGAACCGGCATTCCGCCATGAGCACCGCGACTAGGCAACCCAGAATGATCCAAAGAGACATTCCCTAGGGGTTTAACCATAGACATAAGGCAAGCTCGTTCCTTAAAGAAACGTCAGGCATACGACTCAAGAATACTATCTAGCCATAAATCAACAGACTCAACCCGCTGACAGGCAAGATGAAGTGGTGCACTTTCATCGAGGGTCATCATAACGACGAGCCCTATCATTACAAAGGTGTATAGTGGCAAACTGGGGATTAACCTCAGTGTCCCTAGGGATATGAACCCTAAAGGCTTGTACCACTCGACTCGTGTCTCAGTGATAAGGCATCCAGGTTTTAAAACCGACACCACATTTTCCTCTACTTAAGAACACGAAGAGTTTCGGGGAAGCCATGACTGCAGAAAAACCCGAAATAAGCATAGAAGAGAACACATAGAACAAAAGAGAAACACATATAAAAGCCATAATGAAATCAATTAATCAGACAGAAGTGCCTCATTGACACCTCGCATAAAATTCTGCGAACACGCCACGACGCCAGTCATGATGCACGATGCCATCCAATAGAACCATCAAAAGTTTTAAAAGAATCCAAAATTAAAAATCACAAAAATGTTAAAATAATTTTCAAGATATGACCAACTTAATTAAGACCAGACGACAAGAGATAATGAGCCATATAAAACAGCATCATCATCGGACTCAACAGTCCAGAACTAAAGAGTATCCCAAGAACCAATCTGCAGCCAAATGAAATCCTAATTATCCGGACCACAAGGCAATTAAAAATTTCTTAGTTAGAAGAAAATCAGAAAAAATCAATTCAAAGACAAAGCAAGAAATTAAATGCTTTGATCAACAATGTCACTATGTTAGAATAAGTAACAATAAATGTCAATGTTAAAGATGGACCAACGAAAGCCAATACAACCATGCAACAACAAACGCAGCGCATTGACAAAACTGCGCGTCAAAATCACTGTGTTCTTCTTAAGTAATCAGGAAAAATAATTATTCAAAGAAAAACCAATTATACATGAAATGTGACAAGACCAGCGACAGGACTCGCTAGAAAGCAGAAAAGAAAAACAAGGAAAAAAAATGAAACATACGTATACAGAAGGAAATAACTGTATACTATACACAAACTATATCTAAGACATAAAACCAGGTTGAAGTGATTCAGAACCCCAGTAGACAAAGAACAGGCATTTAACCATAGACGACATACATTACAGCTTGGCAAAGCGACAAATCCATGAAATTCAAAGGAAAATAAAATATATGAATTAGGAATAAGGCAAGTCTACGCGGAGCGCGTGGACCCAGACGCTAGCACCCAGTCAGGGCCCCCACCCACCAGCTGAGTAACAGCTGATCGGAGGGTAAACACCAAAGGTCACAGGGTCACGCGGGTCACGTGGGGGCACGCCAGCTGGCGTCCTCTAGACCAAAACAAAGCCAGACTAGACTGAATTTAGACAGAAAACCGAAATATGCCTCTAAAACGCTCAAAAATGCTCCCAGAGCCTAGATAATGGCACCAAACGACTTGTAGTACAGTCACCGATAAAACAGATGTTATTAATTAGCAGATACGTGGCAGGTTGAAAAACGCACACGCGGGTCACGTGGGGGCACGCCAGCTGGCGTCCTCTAGACCAAAACAAAGCCAGACTAGACTGAATTTAGACAGAAAACCGAAATATGCCTCTAAAACGCTCAAAAATGCTCCCAGAGCCTAGATAATGGCACCAAACGACTTGTAGTACAGTCACCGATAAAACAGATGTTATTAATTAGCAGATACGTGGCAGGTTGAAAAACGCACACACACTATCCCAAATTAGGATATATGCAATAAGGAAGCCAATAAGTACATTAATCAGGATAATATGGGCAACATACAGTATGTCACGAGTATGTCAGGATAATCCATATGCAATACTAATTCAAGTACCACATCCAGTGAAAACACCAATGACCTATAATTCCAGGGAGAAAAACATTTGAAACTTAGGGACAAATAGAAAAACGACAAATATGAGACACATAAGAAATAATATTGAAATTTTACAGTTTTGACTTATAAAATACCGAAGCATGCCTTAAGTAGGCAACGTGGTAGAAATCAGCTGATGTTATAGCCGACACACACCGCGACTCGCCACGCGGGGAAGGGGGCTGATAGCGGCACTCTCCCACAGAGGGTCCGCTGCACAACACGGCACACGCCGGCCAGTCACGTCCAACGGGCGGGAAGGCGGGAGTGGCAGCGGCATATAGCCGACATACACCGCAACTCGCCACGCAGGGAAGTGGGTGCGGGGGGGATGGGGGGAGGGCAGATGTCAACTCCGCACCCTTACACACTACTATCAAAACCAGATTCTCTGCAAGTAATTAAGAAAATTCCGAACCAAAACGTAATGTATCCCGAAGTCTCACGTATTTAAGGGGGGTGATAGCGGCAGGAATAGGTCACAGTTCCACTGACAAAACCGAGACTATTGCAGAAAACAATTAATCAAATACACTATAGGTATGGCTATTAAACTATTAGAATTTAACAGACAAATCGGAATGCGCAGCCTATCGTAATAGGCAACGTATCATAAGCACCACGCGTTGAAATACAAACGGCAGTGCCAGAACGTGAGGCTATTGTGGGGGGAAAAGGAATGGAAGCGCTTTAACACTGAGAAGTCCATAGGAAACACAAAATCCGCTGTATTTCCGTAAATAAGCGAGCTAGCGCTTCAAAAACATCGCCAGTGAATAGCTACCATCCAGATGTGTATCAGCAGACATACCGATCCATAATCAGGGATCCTATAGGGGGGGGGGGGGGGGGCTAGGTAATAGCCAACCCAAATACGCCTCCCACAAGGAAGGTGGGCTAATTTCCAGACTTGATACTTAAACTTACAGACTTACACAAAGACAACGAAACGGAGGGACAGATATGCCTACTCAAAAATATCATCCAGTAAGGTAACAGAGCAGCCGTAGCCACCCGAAATACATCCCACGCCGCACAAGGCGACTGGGAGGGAAGGTGGGAGGGAGAGGGCAGTATTCCAATACCGGACACATTCCAATCATGTGCACCGGTGCCACGAGCAGCTCATGGGCGGACAGGCGGGTGAGGGAAATCCACGCGACGCTCCTCTCCAAACAAGGAGGTGGAGGGGGATGGTACCGGTAACTACCAATCCCAAGAATTCGCGTATGCTAATCATCGTAACCAGGCGGATATCGCAACACCATTACATTCAAAATGGCGTCGCGTCGCTGGGCGGAAGTTCGCCCTGGTCCCGACAAAACAGGTACCGGTAGCACGCATGTCCATATAAAGGGCACGTCCCACCGGTCGGTAGACGATAACGCACGTCAGCATCTAGGCACCATCCCCTATCAGAGACACAGCTGGTCATGACCCAACAAACACTGTAAGCGTACCCCGAAAGACACCACTAATGCACCACACATATCACGTCCCGTATACAGACATAGACAGTCAAACGAGCCCCGCGCGGTCGTCACCACGCAAACAGCCTCGTTAGACAGCACGCCCCTGTCCAAACAGAAGCGCCCCATCTGCGGGGATGACGCCTTATCTCGGGAACGACCAGGGTGATACTCGTTAATCCGTCGGGGGGGGAGGCGATAACGACCATACCGCAACCAGCTGTGCTCGTTAACCCACAATTGCGCTTCAACAC
Source organism: Alentia gelatinosa (assembly GCA_950022655.1). Lineage (NCBI taxonomy): Eukaryota > Metazoa > Annelida > Polychaeta > Phyllodocida > Polynoidae > Alentia > Alentia gelatinosa. The sequence continues at coordinate 20,656,820 of OX465584.1, read as the reverse complement.
GGCACGGGGTACGCATTAACGCGTCGGGGAGGGAGACACTAAACGACCATAAACACTGATAGCGGCCGTCTCATCTTTCGGCTCACAGAAAAAGAAAAATCAATCAGACCGAAATTAAACTGTTAATAGAGAGAGAACTTTAGAAGCAAGCTAAAGAACGTGAAAACCACGTAGAATAAGCAATATTAAGCCCACTAAACGTAGCCATTTAATAAAAAGCAGAAAAACATGAATTAAACATGTAATTCTTCATAGCAGATCTCCATCATCCAAAGAATTACTAGATGACGACGGCGGCTACCCACATAGATACAGAGACAACTCATATACTCATTAGAACCATATATTAATCAATTTAGAAAACTTAGTTAATTAGATTATTAAATAAAATAGTGATTTAAGCAATAAATTAAATTAAGTTTACATCCAGAAAATAGACCCTAGAACGGCGGATACAATCCATTTTAAACCGTTCCAGTACGAATTACAGGTTTAAGAAAAAGGAATCAAAAATACTTTACACCGATCAGGGCTTTCCCGACATAAGAACACGCACAAGGGAATCAAATACCGATGCGCGGCAGCGCTCAAACGGTCTTGAAACCAGAAAAATGAGAAAAGTGAGAAAAATCCAAAATTTCACTTTTTAAACGCGATTTTGAGGCACTTGCGATCGTCGGAGCGATCTGAGAGTGCGATTTTCGGAATCCTGAGGCCGAAATTGACAAAAGTTAAACCGAGGTCATTTACAAGCACGAAACAGGCAGTACCAAATACTGCTCCAAATACACCATACTCCTAAAATAGTCTATACTGTTAGCTATACTAAACTATAATGAAAATTACTTCAAGATTACTACAGATGACCAAGCAATCGTCAGGCGAGGCCCACAAACATCAGGCAATCACCCAGTCTTGTAATCATCATAGTTGTCAAGGAAAGTGGTGACCAGGTCATTCCAAGTGGTTCTCAGTCCAAGAAAGTGGGTTAAAGCTTTGGAAAAGGCATTTCAAAATCCAAATTTTAGGAGCCCCCAGAAAAATTTTCAGAGCCCCAGAGCCATTATTTCACCTAGCTGCCATAGAAACCAACGTTAAACCCACTTTCGAGGCAAGCTAAGTGGGATCCCCAAATCTTCATAGGATTAACATTGACAAGGCTCAGTCTATGAGAAAACTTATATATGTTCCAACTTCCTTAAAAATGATCGTATCGGAATGCGGTAAAGACCAAAATTATGTGGAAAATCATGGACAACACTAGAAAAATACAAAACAACAAATAGAAACAATATAAACGTCACAAAAACGGTAAAAACATGTAAAAAAACCAACCAAAATCATACGATAAGGCTAGAGACAAAACGCAATCACCACAGCACAGCTCACGGATGAACTGAGCAGAGTTTATAGCAGTAGTAAGTCGTGAAAAAGACCCTTTTAACGCAGGCATAGGGAAGCCTACCCAGATTACAGCCAGTAATCCACGGGGATTTTCGTTCACAAACCCCTAAAAGACTCATAGAGCGCAGTGCGGAATCTGCTTTTCCACTCTAGGCAGTCAGGGCCGAAAATAAAGTCAAGCATGTTCTACTTAATCTAAAAACAATGTAACGCTTACCCCTCACACCCAGTGGAGATGACACAGTGCGGAATCTAGAGCATCCAGACAGTGAGAGTGAGGGAGGTCTCGAATAATTCAGAGGGCTAAATTTCCTCAGATAAGAACGACCACGGTGACCGGGGGACCGTGCTGAGGTAAACCTTTTTGCTGGCAGAGCGACAGTACCAGGCTCACACCAGGGGCAGCCTCTGAGACCCCTTGTACCGCCACGGATGGAGGCTGGGCCAGGAGTGGTTAGAATGCTTGTACTACCACCACTGTCCATATTTTTATTACACTCCTCACGCGTCAGCGATTCATACGAGCCATGCCGGTCACCCACACTCGTTTTCTGCTTAGCACCCTCTAAATGGGCGTGAACCGTGACAGGAGCGTTTTGAATTAATAGGCGAAACAGTTGACCGCGGACGACCAACCGGCGAGACCTGGGTCTCGAACGGGATTACCTGCGGAAGGCGTGCGGGCACCGTCGGGCCCGTCGGAACCCGGGGGCTCCTAGTGGATACACCTGAAGGTAGTACGGAATCTAGACAATCAGGCGGGGGGAAGGGGGGCAGAATTGAACACTGACATTGGGGATTGTTTCCGGCCGCTGTCAGAGGTGGATACTCTAGTATCCTTCATAGACCGTTCAGTCCCAGAGCACGCTCGGGCCAAGGGACATGAGGGCGAGGCACTTGCCTCTAAAGTCGTGCCTGGCGGACCAGACGAAGCCGGAGCTTCTCCAAGCAAATCACAGTCACTATCAGGAGAACAAACCTCCTCATGAGAGGCGTCATCATACAGACGACTCAGACGACCGTTAGTCAGAGCAGGAGACCAAGAACCATACACTATCTTCACTTTGTCAATAATCATATAGTGTAACTATATTTCTTGTAGCAACTGAACGCAACTGAACCAAATTATCGCCACATACATTAAAGCTTATATAAACCAATTAAGCTCTGTTAATTAATCCTAAAGAGTAAGCCCCGCCTACAGGCGGGGCTTGGACTCAGCTGGGAGGAGCGTGGGTTGTATGCCGGCCGCTGGCCTTTGTATAACACTGGCGACCTTTGCGACAGAGTCACTTATGAGTACTATACTGCCTGGTATGAACCAGTCTGCCCTGTCTCAAAACGGGACGACTCTCTTGGCCCCTCTGCACGGGCATATATAAGAACAGAACCTCTGCAGGTGATCCAGTCAAGCATGACAGTAGGAGAGTGTAGAGACCTCACCTGTCCACACACAGGGCTCCGTGATTACCGGCTATGACAAGGAATGCCAGCAGTAAACTGACCACAACATGAAAATATGGTAACTAATTCAATATACACAATATCTATGTATCTCTATATGTCTATCTGGTATCTGTATCTAATGTATCTATAGTTTCATAGGATAGTCTTACTGCATTGTGCATGTTTACAATGCCAGGTGAGAGAAAGGTGGCAGGGGCATTGAGGCATGACAGGTCAAGGTTGTACTGGTGTGTGTTGGGGGGAGGTATGTATGCAACTCTGTGTATCATATGTATCTATATATCATGTGTATTTCTGTATCTTTGCCTGTCTGTCTATCTTGTTGTCTGGTTTATATCCCACCATTCCTCACAATGAAACAGCTAAACTTACAGGGAATCCATGTTCTCTTGTGGCTACCTTCCAGAGCCCACATGACCTGTTGCGAGTCCTGCATATAAATGAGCTGTAGACACCCTCCCACCTGTGTTATATACCTCCTGACTGACTCTGCTGCCGACCTGACATGTCATGACCGCCTCTACACAGACCCGTACTCTCACTGTGTGAGGGGCGGGTCTTTATTTTTAATGAATTTATCATCAAGACTCATTTCTGTACTTCATCTTTAACATATGAGAATGACCTTCATCCAAGTACCATGACTGAGGGAAACTGTTAGATCTGCAGACGTCCTATACATCCACATCCACTAGCAGCACTAGCTACAGCACAGAGCAGGCAGACAGCACAATTCAAGCATAATTTTTAATCAGATTCATAATAATAATTTAGCAGCATTGCAAGCAGTCTTAAAACACTCTTGAAAAATTTAGACAACCGAGTAACAGTACATTATTAATTTAGAGAATAACCAAAAAGGAACGAATCACCTTCACCAAAAGAAGCATCTCGCAATGCAGCATACAGTAATGATCTACTGTAGGGCATCACACTGTAGTGATCTTTTCTGTAACTTATTATACTGTAATGAACTTCCTGTAATGTATCGTACTGTAGGATATACCTTCAAAATACCCATCGGTACATAGCAACAGTAGACCGTGTTTGCAAACCAGTAGCCACGCTGTGATACCAGGAGGCAGTATTACCAAAATTCAGATAATTGCTATTTTCTTACCAAAATAATGTGAACATTTTCATAATATTTCTATCCAGCATACGTAAAACTATATCATAGCTGATATCTGTACTACTGTACAACATCCTAAACAATTAGTATTACCATGGATGTTTCAGAAAATGGCACTCCCCAAACACACATTAAAAAGTGCCAGTATACTACAGGGGTGAAAAATGACAGGACAGCATTGTGTAAGGATCTCTCGCAACATATTGTGCTGTCAGAATTTCCTGTAATGTACTATGGTGTTAGAACCTCCTGTAAAGTATGACATTGTAAGTACCCTCTGTAATGTATGATATTGCAAGGACCTCCTGTAACGTATGACATAGCAAGAACCTTCTGTAATGTATGATATTGCAAGAACTCTCTGTAATGTATGATACTATAGGACACACCATGAAAATACGCGTCTGCACACAACAACAACAGATGAACCGTAGTCCCTTAGTACCAGAGATATTTTCAGGGTGAATGAATAATCCTAATAATTTAAAACAAAATAAAACAGAAGAACACCAAAATAGGTTAAGGCGCCGAAACGGCGGCCGCTTATGCGGGTACAAAGCACGGCTACCAGGGTACCCGGCAGACAATGAACAATACATCGAACGATGAACTGCAGAGGAATGGCAGTTAGAACCCGCAACCAAAGCAAGGCCGGATCACATACCAGCATAGATGCGCCTGTGATCTCTAATGAACCTGTCTGGGCAGTATACGGCAGTAAACCTAGTCTTACAGTGTGAATTGCAGGATATGCCTTCAAAATACGCATCTGCGCATAGTAACTGTAGATCGTGCATTTAAACCACAAGAACCGACCCTAAAGCCAGTCAGAACCCTTAAAACAAACCTATTAAGGTATTACAAAAAATATGTTAAAAGACCTGAAAATCATTCCAATATGTGAAAATTCCGTTTATATCACACTAAAGAAATATTAAATTGAGTTCCTGACACCTGAAGAAATCATTCAAACCTTTTAAATTGCCAACGGCAAAGTCAGGACAGAAAATCCAATAAACCCAATACCATTCCAATAGAATGGACATAAACGTAACCTTAAGGTTCTACCGGGCAATATAGCCTGAAAATCAAAACACATGCGATCTTTCTGAAGTTTACACAGAGTGATCCCGTAATAGTCTAGATTATATATCTAAAATAAAATTTGGGGGTCACCGTTTGAAATTTTGAGCTAAAAATCAAAACGATGGCAATTTTACAATAGAACAAAGAGAAATCCGAAAAAGTCAATTTTCACACAGTAAAAATCGCTCTAAAAATCTGAAATTTTTACAGAATATAGCTGACGTATCTTGCTACACATCCCAATCATAAAAATGATAGGTCATGACTAAAGAATTTGAAATAATCAAGAAAAACCGTATATCTGGCTTAGTTTTCATAGAAACGCCTAATCAGTTCAACAGGCAACAACAACCCAGCTCACTTGATCTAAAGCAAGGTACAAAGGTAATAATGATATGTATCATCAAAAGTATATCAATTTCAACCAAGGGTTTAGCATAATTAAGCCAGTAAACCATACCTACAATAACCATAGCGTCTTCTATATAACCGGAGATGTAACAGCTGGAGAGCAGGACATGTAACAGTCAGCTGACGCACTGTAGCCCACAGACCACTGCAAACTGCACTTCTATTATAGACCTTAAAACAACAGTCTGTGTGGGAGAGATAGTATTATACCCAAACAAACAAATAATATACCTGATTTACAGAAATATTTCATTTTCAAAACCAAAGAAAATAATAATAAAAATATACCCATAATACAGAACAGGTGCCGACCTTACCAGGCACATAGAAATTAAAAATGCCATTAGAACAGAATGAATACCCAAATGAGGCACATTAATTAAAAACAACATTATGTCAAATTAATAAGAATACCACATGAATTATTAAGCCACAATACTTATAAAACAGACCCTTGAGAGTCTATAATGAAGGAATTACAAAAACTAATAATATCAAAACCTTTCGTAGGTATCAAAACCTCATAATTCCAAAATCAAAACCATAAATAAAGGTCAAGGCCCTCAAACAGGCATTACAGAACCACCTACAGGATTTAATAAATTTTACTGTCATTGTCAAAAAGGCATAATTTCACCCATCCCTGAAGCACATCCGAAGTCCGGGGAAGGTCAGGGCGGCTTGTCGGGGATGAAGACGTGGAGGGCCGGCCACGGGCATCGGGTACGCGGCGGCCTTCCGCGGGTGTAGGCCGCGGTACCCGCCGACTGGTACAGCGAGCGGTGGACGTCGCAGCAGACCCCGCGGTCGTCGCGGAAACACGGTAGACATCGCGGGAGGGCCGCACTCGTCGACACGGGCGTCTCTGCTGTAGATACATCACGGTGGGGGTATTGCAGGCTCAGGTACGGGAGGCGGGTCTCTAGAGAGCAGGGAGAGCACACATCCACTCTGTTTTGACGCTCAACAGCCAGGGGCGACGAGAAGGGAGATGTGAAGCATAATTTTGATTTGCCCACTGCATGGAGGAGCCGTGCAGTAGATGCAGTAGCAGTAGAGTTGAGTGAGGGATAGAGCTATCTTTGATAGCTTCTACCTTGTGGGGATCCGGCTTGATCCCTTCACGTCCAACAATGTACCCCAACAGCTTGACTTCTGCTTGTCTCAATTTGCATTTTGTTGGATTCGCTGTCAGATTGTGTTTGTTCAGTAGCTCGAATACTTGCTGTAGATGTGTCGTGTGATCCTCGGGGTTTTTCGAGTACACGATGATGTCATCCAAGTATACCAGGGCAGATTTGTCCAGTAACGGTGCCAACACCATGTTAATATACCTTTGCCAAGTGGCCGGACTATTGCAATACCCTTGAGGCATTCTTGCAAATTCATACAGACCGCCAGGGGCTGAAAATGCAGTGATCTCCCTGCTCTCGGGTGTTATACTAATCTGGTAATATGCGTTTTTAAGATCAATGACCGAAAACGTATTGGCACCAGATAGGGCATCGAATATGTCCTGGATGTGGGGCAATGGGTGGGCATCCTTCTTACACAGCAAGTTGATTTGACGAAAGTCTACACAGCATCGGATTCCCCCATCCTGTTTGGGCACTATCAACAATGGGGACGACCAGGGACTGTTGCTTGGCGTGATCACCCCTGCAGTTAACAATTTGTCTATTTCTTGTTTCACTGTCTGCTTGAGTGCTAGGGGAATTCTATAGGGTTTTTGTCTAATGGGTGCGTTGTTACCCACGTCAATGTGCATTTCCACCTCAGGTGCGGTCGGTAATGTTCCTTGCTCCGAAGCGAATACCCCTGGGTATTTTTGTTGCCATTTATCCAGTTCTGTGTGCACACCTGCTACTTCGACGGGCGCACCATCGCACTGACCATAGCCAAATGTATGACCCGCTAGCTCCACCACCCTATCCACACAATTTATCCGGCATGCTAATATCTCCATCGCGTCGATGCCTAGTAGCAAGTCATGTCGTAGTTCATCACACACATACACTGTAATTTCCCTCTCCAGCAACGGAATCCTTGCGATACCACTGGTTGTTAGTGTATGCCCTGAGAGCGAGTGCAGTGGTACTCCTGGTAGCAACACTGTGGGTCGATCACAATCCTTAGTAATTTGTTTCCAAGCTTTTGTTGTTATTAGGGAGCGAGCTGCGCCAGAATCTATGAGAGTGTGTATCCCAATACGGCCCTGTTGTAGTTGAACACACACCCTCCCGTCCGACGCTGCAATTAGTTTCCCTGGTAGTATGCATTGTGTCCTCCTGTAGCTCCTCCCTGGAGTGGTTCTGCTACCTGTCCCCATCCTTGGCCTGAGGCATGTTGCTGCGGTTCATCTTGCTGGTATCCTAATCCGTTACGGTTAGCACAGTTATTAGCCAGGTGGCCATATCCTTGACACTCATAACACTTTGTATTTGCTGTGACCTGTCGTCCTCCCCGTCCGCGTCCTCGTCCTCTACCTCGGCCTCTAGGTTGAGTTGATGGTTGTGCTCCCATGTAGAATATGTTGGGAGCAGCAGCGGGTCCTGTCGCAGGATTCACGGTAGCAGGCACTACTGCGGCCACCTCAGCTGTCTCCTCCTTCTCCTTCAACGCCTTTAGACCCGCAGCCATCGCTAACATTTGTCGTTCCATGGATTTCATCACCCCTGTAAGTTCCTTGAGTTGAGGTGACTCCTCTAGGAGAGCGGGCGGCGGAGGCGGTAGCGCCGCTTGCTCTAGTTCGGGTGTATCATCAAGTTCTAAGACGTGTGTGTGATGATTCGCCATGTCTATGGCCTCGTCCACATTTTTTGGTCTGTCACATCCTACTGTGTGTTTTAGTTGTGTGTTCCTTAATCCAGCTATGTAGAAGTCACGTAACTGGCCTTCCACCATTGCCATGCGTTGTTCGGCCACCGTGTATGCACGATGAACGCCGTTCATAAACTTGTCACTATACTCCCTTACCGTCTCGCAGGGGCCTTGATGTGCTTTTTCCACCCGTCGTCGTAACGCCTTCAATTCATTAGGTCCCAGGAATTTCTTCAGAATTGACTCTTATCTGCTCCCATGTAATGGCCTGTGGTGGTGCTTGTTCCGCTCCTTCTTCCTTCACCGAGTCAATGTGTCTTGCCAGCCCTTCTCGTGCCCTGGCTGATGCAGCTTCCACCATTAACTGTTCGTCCGGTTTCACATTGCGTTGTGCATAGTCCAGTGCATCGAGCCATGTTTTCAATTCCGCTCGATCCATGCCGTCGATAGTGTCTACCTTTTTTAGAAACTCGTTCAATCTCCTTCTTGTAGCTTCAGTGACAGCCAATTCCAGTTTCTTTTGGTCTGCCATCTTTACGGTGGTCTCTGTTGTGCAATGGAGATTCCAGATCCTGGCAAGATCGCCAGTTGTAATGTATCAAAAGAATGACGTCAACCACCACTGCTTGTTAAGTTCTGACTTTAATTCCCCACAAACTGTTTCCTATACCCCCCTACAGTATCTCGGGTACCGCCCACACAGAGTCAACTACATGCTGATAGGTTACTGATAGCGCTCACCGGCTGTCAATCAATCTCCATTACCTCACCTCGGCCACCCGGTCAGGGCCCCCGGGTGACCGTGCCATCAACCAGACAGCCAATCATGATCCGTTACAGCAGCACATTTTGAAGTCACACATCGTCATGTCAGGGAATAAAGTATCAGTTCGTTTACTGCCAAGGCCAGAAAATAAGGCATAGGAAGGCGAGGTATACGTGGTCCAGGTGCCTGACCAACTTGAGTCACCGAGCCTTGTCACTGAATAATGCTGAAACTTGACCGGGTGTCGAAAATTGATTTACGGCAGGATTAGGTGCTATACCGGTAAGTGCTGATTCGTCGTGCACCAAAGCCGTAAACCCACCTGCAGGGGTCTGGCCGGGTTTAGTTTGTCCCTGCAGACCGGATATCAGTTCTGAAGCCACTTAGAAGGACAGACTCGTGGCCAGTTGATTCCAACAACGTCTTAGTAGGTGTCGGGCCTAGCAAGCGGTCGCTAGAAACAGATGTATCTGGTGCCACACCCGAAGTGGCGCCGTGGATACGGCACCAGAGACAATAGAAAAGTCAGAACTGTTCATGGACACATTAGATGGTTGTGAAGTGTCCGAATAGGAACTAGGACTTTGGAGTCAAAGTAGAATCTGAAGGACAGACTGAAAGTTCAGAAGAAGAGTGTTTCTCATGGGCAACTGGAGAACCGTGGCCTTTGGTTAAACCAGCACCATGTAAAGACTGTGGTTGAGTGTTAATTACAGTCTGAGCACTCCTCAAAGTATGATCTGAGGAAGATACCTGAACATTCTCAGTCTAATGAGGCACTGGTAGTTGACCAGACATTGCCAGGAATCATAGTGGAATCGGTAGATAGTGAGTCACTTGTGAGTTATACTAATCAGAACCATAATGCCATGTGAAACCATACAACAATCAAAGACACTCAAACCATGTAGACACGTGTAATTACCTTATAAATGGGTTCTCCACCAGTGTTCTGGTGACCTAGGGGTTAATTAGTGATGTTAATTACTTTACTACATAAGAGGAGGAGAGTTGGTAACACGTCGGTGCATACACGCTTAGAAGTCCTGCGCGGGTGCGTAGTGACGTCTAGCGTGAGACTTTCCTAACTTAGTTGCCTTTAATTAAACCCTTGTGCCATCTAGTGGCCAGGTTGGGGAACCACTGAAACAACTAACGAGCTGATTACGGCACGTTGTGGCCATGAATCGAATTACGGATTTTCTTAGTTAAGTTATAAGGAGGGTGTCGACACCTAGCGGTGAACGTAGGTAAAAGGGCGTAGATTCGCCTCCTACAACTCGAAGGGATAGATCAACACATGTCCGTAACTCATTGACTAATTAGTTACGTCCATCCCTAATTCATAAACCATCTGATTATATGTAGTTCCGTGACAGAGATGGAAACTACGCCAATCTCCGTAAGTCACGTTATTTCCAAGTAATCATACATATTCTTAACTCCTTATATTAAGTTCAGCAACCAGAGAATTATTACAACCGTACCATTAATTAATTATGTGATATTGTGGGGAAGGTAAGAGCAACTCCTAAGGCTAAGTGTGTGCGCAAGGCCACCAGACTCTCTACCCCTTGCGCACAACGAGGCCACCTAATGGGACCTTTAATTAAGGTGTATAAGATCTAATGTTGATATTAAGTAAGCTCTAATTACTATTAGTTTCGTGTCTTTACTATCATGGATGAGGACGAGATGAATGTGGTCGAAAATCACGAAATTGCAGCAAATAGACTATATTTCGAATATTTCAAAATGTCCTTTTTGGGGACTAGTTTAAATAGTTTTCATGCATCTAGGGCATTGTAGGGCAGAGTCTAGAACCATAAATATCACATAACTCCAATATTTAGACAAATTATGGCTAAAAACGTGAGGGCGTCACGTTACGACACCAGCATAAAATCGTGCATGAAATAAAATAAAAAAGTGGCAGAATAAAATGAGTTTCGCTGTTTTTAATGACTCACTTATATGCATCTTCCCACCATAAAAGGATAGGCCTATATGGCTTCCTTCATACTAAACTGAATTTGTGCTATTTTGGTGTAGTTTAGGCAGTCACGTTACGACACCCACTAAACTATCAATAGTTCCGGTTCCCTATGATATTAGTAATAGTTTTTTTAGGATATCAAGAGGCAGATATATAGCTACACAATGGCGAAAGAATTAAGTCTCTATCTTTATTAGAGAAAAAGTTATCAGCCCAAACGTATCTTTTCGTCACGTTACGACCCCGTCACGTTACGACCCCGTCACGTTACGACCCCGTCACGTTATGACCCGCAGTGGGTCACATAGGGTCAGGAAAAAGGTAGAAATAATTTTCCTGTGTTGGGTACATATATACCTATAGAATGGCAAAAAAATTAAATCGTTATCTTTATTAGGAAAAAAGTTATGAGGCTCTAAATATTTTTGCATCACGTTACGACCCCCGTCACGTTACGACCCCCGTCACGTTACGACCCCCCAGTGGGTATAAGGCCAGGGAGAGCAAAAGAATGATAGAAATACATTTTCTGTGGATCAAATCAATTTCCCCAGTGTCAGCCCATTCCCTGGTGGGGGTGTGGACACAGCCTATAAATATGAGCCAGTTTGGGGGTGGGGAGTGGGGGGGGGGGGGGGGGTCGTAACGTGACGTTTTTATTTTTATATTAGCCCTGTGCTAAAGCTAATTATGCTAGTTAGCTATCCCAACTTTGCACATGAGTCCTCTAATATATAGAGATGATATTTGCAAAAGGAATTAATGATCCTCTCAGATTTGATTTTTTGGGTAGTTGGCGGACACTGTACGTTAGTGTCGTTAGTGTCGTTAGTGTCGTTAGTGTCGTTAGTGTCGTGAGTGTCGTGAGAGTCGTGAGAGTCGTGAGAGTCGTGAGAGTCGTGAGAGTCGTGAGAGTCGTGAGAGTCGTGAGAGTCGTGAGAGTCGTGAGAGTCGTGAGAGTCGTGAGAGTCGTGAGAGTCGTGAGAGTCGTGAGAGTCGTGAGAGTCGTGAGAGTCGTGAGAGTCGTGAGAGTCGTGAGAGTCGTGAGAGTCGTGAGAGTCGTGAGAGTCGTGAGAGTCGTGAGAGTCGTGAGAGTCGTGAGAGTCGTGAGAGTCGTGAGAGTCGTGAGAGTCGTGAGAGTCGTGAGAGTCGTGAGAGTCGTGAGAGTCGTGAGAGTCGTGAGAGTCGTGAGAGTCGTGAGAGTCGTGAGAGTCGTGAGAGTCGTGAGAGTCGTGAGAGTCGTGACAGTCGTGACAGTCGTGAGAGTCGTGAGAGTCGTGACAGTCGTGACAGTCGTGACAGTCGTGACAGTCGTGACAGTCGTGACAGTCGTGACAGTCGTGACAGTCGTGACAGTCGTGACAGTCGTGACAGTCGTGACAGTCGTGACAGTCGTGACAGTCGTGACAGTCGTGACAGTCGTGACAGTCGTTAGAGTCGTTAGAGTCGTGACAGTCGTGACAGTCGTTAGAGTCGTTAGAGTCGTTACGGTCGTTACGGTCGTTACGGTCGTTACGGTCGTTACGGTCGTTACGGTCGTTACGGTCGTTACGGTCGTTACGGTCGTTACGGTCGTTACGGTCGTTACGGTCGTTACGGTCGTTACGGTCGTTACGGTCGTTACGGTCGTTACGGTCGTTACGGTCGTTACGGTCGTTACGGTCGTTACGGTCGTTACGGTCGTTACGGTCGTTACGGTCGTTACGGTCGTTACGGTCGTTACGGTCGTTACGGTCGTTACGGTCGTTACGGTCGTTAGAGTCGTTAGAGTCGTTAGAGTCGTTAGAGTCGTGAGAGTCGTGAGAGTCGTGAGAGTCGTGAGAGTCGTGAGAGTCGTGAGAGTCGTGAGAGTCGTGAGAGTCGTGAGAGTCGTGAGAGTCGTGAGAGTCGTGAGAGTCGTGAGAGTCGTGAGAGTCGTGAGAGTCGTGAGAGTCGTGAGAGTCGTGAGTGTCGTGAGTGTCGTGAGTGTCGTGAGTGTCGTGAGTGTCGTGAGTGTCGTGAGTGTCGTGAGTGTCGTGAGTGTCGTGAGTGTCGTGAGTGTCGTGAGTGTCGTGAGTGTCGTGAGTGTCGTGAGTGTCGTGAGTGTCGTTAGTGTCGTTAGTGTCGTTAGTGTCGTTAGTGTCGTTAGTGTCGTTAGTGTCGTTAGTGTCGTTAGTGTCGTTAGTGTCGTTAGTGTCGTTAGTGTCGTTAGTGTCGTTAGTGTCGTTAGTGTCGTTAGTGTCGTTAGTGTCGTTAGTGTCGTTAGTGTCGTTAGTGTCGTTAGTGTCGTTAGTGTCGTTAGTGTCGTTAGTGTCGTTAGTGTCGTTAGTGTCGTTAGTGTCGTTAGTGTCGTTAGTGTCGTTAGTGTCGTTAGTGTCGTTAGTGTCGTTAGTGTCGTTAGTGTCGTTAGTGTCGTTAGTGTCGTTAGTGTCGTTAGTGTCGTTAGTGTCGTTAGTGTCGTTAGTGTCGTTAGTGTCGTTAGTGTCGTTAGTGTCGTTAGTGTCGTTAGTGTCGTTAGTGTCGTTAGTGTCGTTAGTGTCGTTAGTGTCGTTAGTGTCGTTAGTGTCGTTCTCTGACTACAAGTCAACTGCCCTAACCACTGGGCCACCACGATGAGCTATATGAGAGGCAAGAATAGACAGTATTAAATTCTTAGTGACTGGCAATGCTGCGGGGATGTTTTGCTCGACAAAATTATTGTATGAATCATTATTGAATGGGTCGTTGTAAGTGGTGTCTTTGTAAGCTGTAGATGACGACACTAAACCCCTCAATATTTTTTTTTTGCTGTTAAAAATGTGGGATAATATGGAATATGATAGTAGAAACTTCACTGTATCTAACTAAATATGAGGAGGCGGAATTGGCTTTAAAATCATTTATCACATTTTAAAGATAATTAATTTTTATGGTCTGAAATTGAAAATGTCCTGTCTTTGCTCATCGGTGCGCATCAGAAGATATCAGTGTCACTTTGAATGGGAAATCATATGAAATAATCAATGTCACCATTCTGAAAATTATGAAATTTTCAGAATATCTGGAATATATAATGATAATGCTGCTCCGCAATTATGGTGAAATTTGATAATAGATAAAGGTTTCAAATTGATCATTTCATACTTTAAATTGGAACTAATTCTTTCATTAAATAGCATTATGAAATATCATATACTATGTTTTGTATCTACAGATAAAGTATCAATCATAAATATGCATTATTTCTGGAATCATAAAAGAAAAATGGTTGATTACGCTGGTTGCAACTAGAGCTATATCGGGGTGTATCAGGACCATGGTGCCTTTTTAACCCTTTCCTTCCTTCTAACATTGGAGATAATTTTAGAACCATGGTGTGCTATATGCATTCTTAACATCAATGCATTTTCTTTTAATCTAACTGCATTATTTAATTAACAACAATATTCAGCAGAAATTGGAGAGCTGTGAATCAACCTTCCTTATAAATCCAAGATGGCGGACACTGTACGTTAGTGTCGTTAGTGTCGTTAGTGTCGTTAATGTCGCTAGTGTCGCTAGTGTCGTTAGTGTCGTTAGTGTCGTAAGTGTCGTTAGTGTCGTTAGTGTCGTTAGTGTCGTTAGTGTCGTTAGTGTCGTGAGAGTCGTGAGAGTCGTGAGAGTCGTGAGAGTCGTGAGAGTCGTGAGAGTCGTGAGAGTCGTGAGAGTCGTGAGAGTCGTGAGAGTCGTGAGAGTCGTGAGAGTCGTGAGAGTCGTGAGAGTCGTGAGAGTCGTGAGAGTCGTGAGAGTCGTGAGAGTCGTGAGAGTCGTGAGAGTCGTGAGAGTCGTGAGAGTCGTGAGAGTCGTGAGAGTCGTGAGAGTCGTGAGAGTCGTGAGAGTCGTGAGAGTCGTGAGTCGTGAGAGTCGTGAGTCGTGAGAGTCGTGAGAGTCGTGAGAGTCGTTAGAGTCGTTAGAGTCGTTAGAGTCGTTAGAGTCGTTAGAGTCGTTAGAGTCGTTAGAGTCGTTAGAGTCGTTAGAGTCGTTAGAGTCGTTAGAGTCGTTAGAGTCGTGAGTGTCGTGAGTGTCGTGAGTGTCGTGAGTGTCGTGAGTGTCGTGAGTGTCGTGAGTGTCGTGAGTGTCGTGAGTGTCGTGAGTGTCGTGAGTGTCGTGAGTGTCGTGAGTGTCGTGAGTGTCGTGAGTGTCGTGAGTGTCGTGAGTGTCGTGAGTGTCGTGAGTGTCGTGAGTGTCGTGAGTGTCGTGAGTGTCGTGAGTGTCGTGAGTGTCGTGAGTGTCGTGAGTGTCGTGAGTGTCGTGAGTGTCGTGAGTGTCGTGAGTGTCGTGAGTGTCGTGAGTGTCGTGAGTGTCGTGAGGGTCGTGAGGGTCGTGAGGGTCGTGAGGGTCGTGAGGGTCGTGAGGGTCGTGAGGGTCGTGAGGGTCGTGAGGGTCGTGAGGGTCGTGAGGGTCGTGAGGGTCGTGAGGGTCGTGAGGGTCGTGAGGGTCGTGAGGGTCGTGAGGGTCGTGAGGGTCGTGAGGGTCGTGAGGGTCGTGAGGGTCGTGAGGGTCGTGAGGGTCGTGAGGGTCGTGAGGGTCGTGAGGGTCGTGAGGGTCGTGAGGGTCGTGAGGGTCGTGAGGGTCGTGAGGGTCGTGAGGGTCGTGAGGGTCGTGAGGGTCGTGAGGGTCGTGAGGGTCGTGAGGGTCGTGAGGGTCGTGAGGGTCGTGAGGGTCGTGAGGGTCGTGAGGGTCGTGAGGGTCGTGAGGGTCGTGAGTGTCGTGAGGTCGTGAGTGTCGTGAGTGTCGTGAGTGTCGTGAGTGTCGTGAGAGTCGTGAGTGTCGTGAGTGTCGTGAGTGTCGTGAGTGTCGTGAGTGTCGTGAGTGTCGTGAGTGTCGTGAGTGTCGTGAGTGTCGTGAGTGTCGTGAGTGTCGTGAGTGTCGTGAGTGTCGTGAGTGTCGTGAGTGTCGTGAGTGTCGTGAGTGTCGTGAGTGTCGTGAGTGTCGTGAGTGTCGTGAGTGTCGTGAGTGTCGTGAGTGTCGTGAGTGTCGTGAGTGTCGTGAGTGTCGTGAGTGTCGTGAGTGTCGTGAGTGTCGTGAGTGTCGTGAGTGTCGTGAGTGTCGTGAGTGTCGTGAGTGTCGTGAGTGTCGTGAGTGTCGTGAGTGTCGTGAGTGTCGTGAGTGTCGTGAGTGTCGTGAGTGTCGTGAGTGTCGTGAGTGTCGTGAGTGTCGTGAGTGTCGTGAGTGTCGTGAGTGTCGTGAGTGTCGTGAGTGTCGTGAGTGTCGTTAGAGTCGTTAGAGTCGTTAGAGTCGTTAGAGTCGTTAGAGTCGTTAGAGTCGTTAGAGTCGTTAGAGTCGTTAGAGTCGTTAGAGTCGTTAGAGTCGTTAGAGTCGTTAGAGTCGTTAGAGTCGTTAGAGTCGTTAGAGTCGTTAGAGTCGTTAGAGTCGTTAGAGTCGTTAGAGTCGTTAGAGTCGTTAGAGTCGTTAGAGTCGTTAGAGTCGTTAGAGTCGTTAGAGTCGTTAGAGTCGTTAGAGTCGTTAGAGTCGTTAGAGTCGTTAGAGTCGTTAGAGTCGTTAGAGTCGTTAGAGTCGTTAGAGTCGTTAGAGTCGTTAGAGTCGTTAGAGTCGTTAGAGTCGTTAGAGTCGTTAGAGTCGTTAGAGTCGTTAGAGTCGTTAGAGTCGTTAGAGTCGTTAGAGTCGTTAGAGTCGTTAGAGTCGTTAGAGTCGTTAGAGTCGTTAGAGTCGTTAGAGTCGTTAGAGTCGTTAGAGTCGTTAGAGTCGTTAGAGTCGTTAGAGTCGTTAGAGTCGTGTGAGTCGTGTGAGTCGTGTGAGTCGTGTGAGTCGTGTGAGTCGTTAGAGTCGTGAGTCGTTAGAGTCGTTAGAGTCGTTAGAGTCGTTAGAGTCGTTAGAGTCGTTAGAGTCGTTAGAGTCGTTAGAGTCGTTAGAGTCGTTAGAGTCGTTAGAGTCGTTAGAGTCGTTAGAGTCGTTAGAGTCGTTAGAGTCGTTAGAGTCGTTAGAGTCGTTAGAGTCGTTAGAGTCGTTAGAGTCGTTAGAGTCGTTAGAGTCGTTAGAGTCGTTAGAGTCGTTAGAGTCGTTAGAGTCGTTAGAGTCGTTAGAGTCGTTAGAGTCGTTAGAGTCGTTAGAGTCGTTAGAGTCGTTAGAGTCGTTAGAGTCGTTAGAGTCGTTAGAGTCGTTAGAGTCGTTAGAGTCGTTAGAGTCGTTAGAGTCGTTAGAGTCGTTAGAGTCGTTAGAGTCGTTAGAGTCGTTAGAGTCGTTAGAGTCGTTAGAGTCGTTAGAGTCGTTAGAGTCGTTAGAGTCGTTAGAGTCGTTAGAGTCGTTAGAGTCGTTAGAGTCGTTAGAGTCGTTAGAGTCGTTAGAGTCGTTAGAGTCGTTAGAGTCGTTAGAGTCGTTAGAGTCGTTAGAGTCGTTAGAGTCGTTAGAGTCGTTAGAGTCGTGACGGTCGTGACGGTCGTGACGGTCGTGACGGTCGTGACGGTCGTGACGGTCGTGACGGTCGTGACGGTCGTGACGGTCGTGACGGTCGTGACGGTCGTGACGGTCGTGACGGTCGTGACGGTCGTGACGGTCGTGACGGTCGTGACGGTCGTGACGGTCGTGACGGTCGTGACGGTCGTGACGGTCGTGACGGTCGTGACGGTCGTTACGGTCGTTACGGTCGTTACGGTCGTTACGGTCGTTACGGTCGTTACGGTCGTTACGGTCGTTACGGTCGTTACGGTCGTTACGGTCGTTACGGTCGTGAGAGTCGTGAGAGTCGTGAGAGTCGTGAGAGTCGTGAGAGTCGTGAGAGTCGTGAGAGTCGTGAGAGTCGTGAGAGTCGTGAGAGTCGTGAGAGTCGTGAGAGTCGTGAGAGTCGTGAGAGTCGTGAGAGTCGTGAGAGTCGTGAGAGTCGTGAGAGTCGTGAGAGTCGTGAGAGTCGTGAGAGTCGTGAGAGTCGTGAGAGTCGTGAGAGTCGTGAGAGTCGTGAGAGTCGTGAGAGTCGTGAGAGTCGTGAGAGTCGTGAGAGTCGTGAGAGTCGTGAGAGTCGTGAGAGTCGTGAGAGTCGTGAGAGTCGTGAGAGTCGTGAGAGTCGTGAGAGTCGTGAGAGTCGTGAGAGTCGTGAGAGTCGTGAGAGTCGTGAGAGTCGTGAGAGTCGTGAGAGTCGTGAGAGTCGTGAGTGTCGTGAGTGTCGTGAGTGTCGTGAGTGTCGTGAGTGTCGTGAGTGTCGTGAGTGTCGTGAGTGTCGTGAGTGTCGTGAGTGTCGTGAGTGTCGTGAGTGTCGTGAGTGTCGTGAGTGTCGTGAGTGTCGTGAGTGTCGTGAGTGTCGTGAGTGTCGTGAGTGTCGTGAGTGTCGTGAGTGTCGTGAGTGTCGTGAGTGTCGTGAGTGTCGTGAGTGTCGTGAGTGTCGTGAGTGTCGTGAGTGTCGTGAGTGTCGTGAGTGTCGTGAGTGTCGTGAGTGTCGTGAGTGTCGTGAGTGTCGTGAGTGTCGTGAGTGTCGTGAGTGTCGTGAGTGTCGTGAGTGTCGTGAGTGTCGTGAGTGTCGTGAGTGTCGTGAGTGTCGTTAGTGTCGTTAGTGTCGTTAGTGTCGTTAGTGTCGTTAGTGTCGTTAGTGTCGTTAGTGTCGTTAGTGTCGTTAGTGTCGTTAGTGTCGTTAGTGTCGTTAGTGTCGTTAGTGTCGTTAGTGTCGTTAGTGTCGTTAGTGTCGTTAGTGTCGTTAGTGTCGTTAGTGTCGTTAGTGTCGTTAGTGTCGTTAGTGTCGTTAGTGTCGTTAGTGTCGTTAGTGTCGTTAGTGTCGTTAGTGTCGTTAGTGTCGTTAGTGTCGTTAGTGTCGTTAGTGTCGTTAGTGTCGTTAGTGTCGTTAGTGTCGTTAGTGTCGTTAGTGTCGTTAGTGTCGTTAGTGTCGTTAGTGTCGTTAGTGTCGTTAGTGTCGTTAGTGTCGTTAGTGTCGTTAGTGTCGTTAGTGTCGTTAGTGTCGTTAGTGTCGTTAGTGTCGTTAGTGTCGTTAGTGTCGTTAGTGTCGTTAGTGTCGTTAGTGTCGTTAGTGTCGTTAGTGTCGTTAGTGTCGTTAGTGTCGTTAGTGTCGTTAGTGTCGTTAGTGTCGTTAGTGTCGTTAGTGTCGTTAGTGTCGTTAGTGTCGTTAGTGTCGTTAGTGTCGTTAGTGTCGTTAGTGTCGTTAGTGTCGTTAGTGTCGTTAGTGTCGTTAGTGTCGTTAGTGTCGTTAGTGTCGTTAGTGTCGTTAGTGTCGTTAGTGTCGTTAGTGTCGTTAGTGTCGTTAGTGTCGTTAGTGTCGTTAGTGTCGTTAGTGTCGTTAGTGTCGTTAGTGTCGTTAGTGTCGTTAGTGTCGTTAGTGTCGTTAGTGTCGTTAGTGTCGTTAGTGTCGTTAGTGTCGTTAGTGTCGTTAGTGTCGTTAGTGTCGTTAGTGTCGTTAGTGTCGTTAGTGTCGTTAGTGTCGTTAGTGTCGTTAGTGTCGTTAGTGTCGTTAGTGTCGTTAGTGTCGTTAGTGTCGTTAGTGTCGTTAGTGTCGTTAGTGTCGTTAGTGTCGTTAGTGTCGTTAGTGTCGTTAGTGTCGTTAGTGTCGTTAGTGTCGTTCTCTGACTACAAGTCAACTGCCCTAACCACTGGGCCACCACGATGAGCTATATGAGAGGCAAGAATAGACAGTATTAAATTCTTAGTGACTGGCAATGCTGCGGGGATGTTTTGCTCGACAAAATTATTGTATGAATCATTATTGAATGGGTCGTTGTAAGTGGTGTCTTTGTAAGCTGTAGATGACGACACTAAACCCCTCAATATTTTTTTTTTGCTGTTAAAAATGTGGGATAATATGGAATATGATAGTAGAAACTTCACTGTATCTAACTAAATATGAGGAGGCGGAATTGGCTTTAAAATCATTTATCACATTTTAAAGATAATTAATTTTTATGGTCTGAAATTGAAAATGTCCTGTCTTTGCTCATCGGTGCGCATCAGAAGATATCAGTGTCACTTTGAATGGGAAATCATATGAAATAATCAATGTCACCATTCTGAAAATTATGAAATTTTCAGAATATCTGGAATATATAATGATAATGCTGCTCCGCAATTATGGTGAAATTTGATAATAGATAAAGGTTTCAAATTGATCATTTCATACTTTAAATTGGAACTAATTCTTTCATTAAATAGCATTATGAAATATCATATACTATGTTTTGTATCTACAGATAAAGTATCAATCATAAATATGCATTATTTCTGGAATCATAAAAGAAAAATGGTTGATTACGCTGGTTGCAACTAGAGCTATATCGGGGTGTATCAGGACCATGGTGCCTTTTTAACCCTTTCCTTCCTTCTAACATTGGAGATAATTTTAGAACCATGGTGTGCTATATGCATTCTTAACATCAATGCATTTTCTTTTAATCTAACTGCATTATTTAATTAACAACAATATTCAGCAGAAATTGGAGAGCTGTGAATCAACCTTCCTTATAAATCCAAGATGGCGGACACTGTACGTTAGTGTCGTTAGTGTCGTTAGTGTCGTTAATGTCGCTAGTGTCGCTAGTGTCGTTAGTGTCGTTAGTGTCGTAAGTGTCGTTAGTGTCGTTAGTGTCGTTAGTGTCGTTAGTGTCGTTAGTGTCGTGAGAGTCGTGAGAGTCGTGAGAGTCGTGAGAGTCGTGAGAGTCGTGAGAGTCGTGAGAGTCGTGAGAGTCGTGAGAGTCGTGAGAGTCGTGAGAGTCGTGAGAGTCGTGAGAGTCGTGAGAGTCGTGAGAGTCGTGAGAGTCGTGAGAGTCGTGAGAGTCGTGAGAGTCGTGAGAGTCGTGAGAGTCGTGAGAGTCGTGAGAGTCGTGAGAGTCGTGAGAGTCGTGAGTCGTGAGAGTCGTGAGTCGTGAGAGTCGTGAGAGTCGTGAGAGTCGTTAGAGTCGTTAGAGTCGTTAGAGTCGTTAGAGTCGTTAGAGTCGTTAGAGTCGTTAGAGTCGTTAGAGTCGTTAGAGTCGTTAGAGTCGTTAGAGTCGTTAGAGTCGTTAGAGTCGTTAGAGTCGTTAGAGTCGTTAGAGTCGTTAGAGTCGTTAGAGTCGTTAGAGTCGTGAGTGTCGTGAGTGTCGTGAGTGTCGTGAGTGTCGTGAGTGTCGTGAGTGTCGTGAGTGTCGTGAGTGTCGTGAGTGTCGTGAGTGTCGTGAGTGTCGTGAGTGTCGTGAGTGTCGTGAGTGTCGTGAGTGTCGTGAGTGTCGTGAGTGTCGTGAGTGTCGTGAGTGTCGTGAGTGTCGTGAGTGTCGTGAGTGTCGTGAGTGTCGTGAGTGTCGTGAGTGTCGTGAGTGTCGTGAGTGTCGTGAGTGTCGTGAGTGTCGTGAGTGTCGTGAGTGTCGTGAGTGTCGTGAGTGTCGTGAGTGTCGTGAGGGTCGTGAGGGTCGTGAGGGTCGTGAGGGTCGTGAGGGTCGTGAGGGTCGTGAGGGTCGTGAGGGTCGTGAGGGTCGTGAGGGTCGTGAGGGTCGTGAGGGTCGTGAGGGTCGTGAGGGTCGTGAGGGTCGTGAGGGTCGTGAGGGTCGTGAGGGTCGTGAGGGTCGTGAGGGTCGTGAGGGTCGTGAGGGTCGTGAGGGTCGTGAGGGTCGTGAGGGTCGTGAGGGTCGTGAGGGTCGTGAGGGTCGTGAGGGTCGTGAGGGTCGTGAGGGTCGTGAGGGTCGTGAGGGTCGTGAGGGTCGTGAGGGTCGTGAGGGTCGTGAGGGTCGTGAGGGTCGTGAGGGTCGTGAGGGTCGTGAGGGTCGTGAGGGTCGTGAGTGTCGTGAGGTCGTGAGTGTCGTGAGTGTCGTGAGTGTCGTGAGTGTCGTGAGAGTCGTGAGTGTCGTGAGTGTCGTGAGTGTCGTGAGTGTCGTGAGTGTCGTGAGTGTCGTGAGTGTCGTGAGTGTCGTGAGGGTCGTGAGGGTCGTGAGTGTCGTGAGTGTCGTGAGTGTCGTGAGTGTCGTGAGTGTCGTGAGTGTCGTGAGTGTCGTGAGTGTCGTGAGTGTCGTGAGTGTCGTGAGTGTCGTGAGTGTCGTGAGTGTCGTGAGTGTCGTGAGTGTCGTGAGTGTCGTGAGTGTCGTGAGTGTCGTGAGTGTCGTGAGTGTCGTGAGTGTCGTGAGTGTCGTGAGTGTCGTGAGTGTCGTGAGTGTCGTGAGTGTCGTGAGTGTCGTGAGTGTCGTGAGTGTCGTGAGTGTCGTGAGTGTCGTGAGTGTCGTGAGTGTCGTGAGTGTCGTGAGTGTCGTGAGTGTCGTGAGTGTCGTGAGTGTCGTGAGTGTCGTTAGAGTCGTTAGAGTCGTTAGAGTCGTTAGAGTCGTTAGAGTCGTTAGAGTCGTTAGAGTCGTTAGAGTCGTTAGAGTCGTTAGAGTCGTTAGAGTCGTTAGAGTCGTTAGAGTCGTTAGAGTCGTTAGAGTCGTTAGAGTCGTTAGAGTCGTTAGAGTCGTTAGAGTCGTTAGAGTCGTTAGAGTCGTTAGAGTCGTTAGAGTCGTTAGAGTCGTTAGAGTCGTTAGAGTCGTTAGAGTCGTTAGAGTCGTTAGAGTCGTTAGAGTCGTTAGAGTCGTTAGAGTCGTTAGAGTCGTTAGAGTCGTTAGAGTCGTTAGAGTCGTTAGAGTCGTTAGAGTCGTTAGAGTCGTTAGAGTCGTTAGAGTCGTTAGAGTCGTTAGAGTCGTTAGAGTCGTTAGAGTCGTTAGAGTCGTTAGAGTCGTTAGAGTCGTTAGAGTCGTTAGAGTCGTTAGAGTCGTTAGAGTCGTTAGAGTCGTTAGAGTCGTTAGAGTCGTTAGAGTCGTTAGAGTCGTTAGAGTCGTGTGAGTCGTGTGAGTCGTGTGAGTCGTGTGAGTCGTGTGAGTCGTGTGAGTCGTGTGAGTCGTGTGAGTCGTGTGAGTCGTGTGAGTCGTGTGAGTCGTGTGAGTCGTGTGAGTCGTGAGAGTCGTGAGAGTCGTGAGAGTCGTGAGAGTCGTGAGAGTCGTGAGAGTCGTGAGAGTCGTGAGAGTCGTGAGAGTCGTGAGAGTCGTGAGAGTCGTGAGAGTCGTGAGAGTCGTGAGAGTCGTGAGAGTCGTGAGAGTCGTGAGAGTCGTTAGAGTCGTTAGAGTCGTTAGAGTCGTTAGAGTCGTTAGAGTCGTTAGAGTCGTTAGAGTCGTTAGAGTCGTTAGAGTCGTTAGAGTCGTTAGAGTCGTTAGAGTCGTTAGAGTCGTTAGAGTCGTTAGAGTCGTTAGAGTCGTTAGAGTCGTTAGAGTCGTTAGAGTCGTTAGAGTCGTTAGAGTCGTTAGAGTCGTTAGAGTCGTTAGAGTCGTTAGAGTCGTTAGAGTCGTTAGAGTCGTTAGAGTCGTTAGAGTCGTTAGAGTCGTTAGAGTCGTTAGAGTCGTTAGAGTCGTTAGAGTCGTTAGAGTCGTTAGAGTCGTTAGAGTCGTTAGAGTCGTTAGAGTCGTTAGAGTCGTTAGAGTCGTTAGAGTCGTTAGAGTCGTTAGAGTCGTTAGAGTCGTTAGAGTCGTTAGAGTCGTTAGGTTAGAGTCGTTAGAGTCGTTAGAGTCGTTAGAGTCGTTAGAGTCGTTAGAGTCGTTAGAGTCGTTAGAGTCGTTAGAGTCGTTAGAGTCGTTAGAGTCGTTAGAGTCGTTAGAGTCGTTAGAGTCGTTAGAGTCGTTAGAGTCGTTAGAGTCGTTAGAGTCGTTAGAGTCGTTAGAGTCGTTAGAGTCGTTAGAGTCGTTAGAGTCGTTAGAGTCGTTAGAGTCGTTAGAGTCGTTAGAGTCGTGACGGTCGTGACGGTCGTGACGGTCGTGACGGTCGTGACGGTCGTGACGGTCGTGACGGTCGTGACGGTCGTGACGGTCGTGACGGTCGTGACGGTCGTGACGGTCGTGACGGTCGTGACGGTCGTGACGGTCGTGACGGTCGTGACGGTCGTGACGGTCGTGACGGTCGTGACGGTCGTGACGGTCGTGACGGTCGTGACGGTCGTGACGGTCGTGACGGTCGTGACGGTCGTGACGGTCGTGACGGTCGTGACGGTCGTGACGGTCGTGACGGTCGTGACGGTCGTGACGGTCGTGACGGTCGTGACGGTCGTGACGGTCGTGACGGTCGTGACGGTCGTGACGGTCGTGACGGTCGTGACGGTCGTGACGGTCGTGACGGTCGTGACGGTCGTGACGGTCGTTACGGTCGTTACGGTCGTTACGGTCGTTACGGTCGTTACGGTCGTTACGGTCGTTACGGTCGTTACGGTCGTTACGGTCGTTACGGTCGTGAGGGTCGTGAGGGTCGTTACGGTCGTTACGGTCGTTACGGTCGTTACGGTCGTTACGGTCGTTACGGTCGTGAGAGTCGTTACGGTCGTGAGAGTCGTTACGGTCGTTACGGTCGTGAGAGTCGTTACGGTCGTGAGAGTCGTGAGAGTCGTGAGAGTCGTGAGAGTCGTGAGAGTCGTGAGAGTCGTGAGAGTCGTGAGAGTCGTGAGAGTCGTGAGAGTCGTGAGAGTCGTGAGAGTCGTGAGAGTCGTGAGAGTCGTGAGAGTCGTGAGAGTCGTGAGAGTCGTGAGAGTCGTGAGAGTCGTGAGAGTCGTGAGAGTCGTGAGAGTCGTGAGAGTCGTGAGAGTCGTGAGAGTCGTGAGAGTCGTGAGAGTCGTGAGAGTCGTGAGAGTCGTGAGAGTCGTGAGAGTCGTGAGAGTCGTGAGAGTCGTGAGAGTCGTGAGAGTCGTGAGAGTCGTGAGAGTCGTGAGAGTCGTGAGAGTCGTGAGAGTCGTGAGAGTCGTGAGAGTCGTGAGAGTCGTGAGAGTCGTGAGAGTCGTGAGAGTCGTGAGAGTCGTGAGAGTCGTGAGAGTCGTGAGAGTCGTGAGAGTCGTGAGAGTCGTGAGAGTCGTGAGAGTCGTGAGTGTCGTGAGTGTCGTGAGTGTCGTGAGTGTCGTGAGTGTCGTGAGTGTCGTGAGTGTCGTGAGTGTCGTGAGTGTCGTGAGTGTCGTGAGTGTCGTGAGTGTCGTGAGTGTCGTGAGTGTCGTGAGTGTCGTGAGTGTCGTGAGTGTCGTGAGTGTCGTGAGTGTCGTGAGTGTCGTGAGTGTCGTGAGTGTCGTGAGTGTCGTGAGTGTCGTTAGTGTCGTTAGTGTCGTTAGTGTCGTTAGTGTCGTTAGTGTCGTTAGTGTCGTTAGTGTCGTTAGTGTCGTTAGTGTCGTTAGTGTCGTTAGTGTCGTTAGTGTCGTTAGTGTCGTTAGTGTCGTTAGTGTCGTTAGTGTCGTTAGTGTCGTTAGTGTCGTTAGTGTCGTTAGTGTCGTTAGTGTCGTTAGTGTCGTTAGTGTCGTTAGTGTCGTTAGTGTCGTTAGTGTCGTTAGTGTCGTTAGTGTCGTTAGTGTCGTTAGTGTCGTTAGTGTCGTTAGTGTCGTTAGTGTCGTTAGTGTCGTTAGTGTCGTTAGTGTCGTTAGTGTCGTTAGTGTCGTTAGTGTCGTTAGTGTCGTTAGTGTCGTTAGTGTCGTTAGTGTCGTTAGTGTCGTTAGTGTCGTTAGTGTCGTTAGTGTCGTTAGTGTCGTTAGTGTCGTTAGTGTCGTTAGTGTCGTTAGTGTCGTTAGTGTCGTTAGTGTCGTTAGTGTCGTTAGTGTCGTTAGTGTCGTTAGTGTCGTTAGTGTCGTTAGTGTCGTTAGTGTCGTTAGTGTCGTTAGTGTCGTTAGTGTCGTTAGTGTCGTTAGTGTCGTTAGTGTCGTTAGTGTCGTTAGTGTCGTTAGTGTCGTTAGTGTCGTTAGTGTCGTTAGTGTCGTTAGTGTCGTTAGTGTCGTTAGTGTCGTTAGTGTCGTTAGTGTCGTTAGTGTCGTTAGTGTCGTTAGTGTCGTTAGTGTCGTTAGTGTCGTTAGTGTCGTTAGTGTCGTTAGTGTCGTTAGTGTCGTTAGTGTCGTTAGTGTCGTTAGTGTCGTTAGTGTCGTTAGTGTCGTTAGTGTCGTTAGTGTCGTTAGTGTCGTTAGTGTCGTTAGTGTCGTTAGTGTCGTTAGTGTCGTTAGTGTCGTTAGTGTCGTTAGTGTCGTTAGTGTCGTTAGTGTCGTTCTCTGACTACAAGTCAACTGCCCTAACCACTGGGCCACCACGATGAGCTATATGAGAGGCAAGAATAGACAGTATTAAATTCTTAGTGACTGGCAATGCTGCGGGGATGTTTTGCTCGACAAAATTATTGTATGAATCATTATTGAATGGGTCGTTGTAAGTGGTGTCTTTGTAAGCTGTAGATGACGACACTAAACCCCTCAATATTTTTTTTTTGCTGTTAAAAATGTGGGATAATATGGAATATGATAGTAGAAACTTCACTGTATCTAACTAAATATGAGGAGGCGGAATTGGCTTTAAAATCATTTATCACATTTTAAAGATAATTAATTTTTATGGTCTGAAATTGAAAATGTCCTGTCTTTGCTCATCGGTGCGCATCAGAAGATATCAGTGTCACTTTGAATGGGAAATCATATGAAATAATCAATGTCACCATTCTGAAAATTATGAAATTTTCAGAATATCTGGAATATATAATGATAATGCTGCTCCGCAATTATGGTGAAATTTGATAATAGATAAAGGTTTCAAATTGATCATTTCATACTTTAAATTGGAACTAATTCTTTCATTAAATAGCATTATGAAATATCATATACTATGTTTTGTATCTACAGATAAAGTATCAATCATAAATATGCATTATTTCTGGAATCATAAAAGAAAAATGGTTGATTACGCTGGTTGCAACTAGAGCTATATCGGGGTGTATCAGGACCATGGTGCCTTTTTAACCCTTTCCTTCCTTCTAACATTGGAGATAATTTTAGAACCATGGTGTGCTATATGCATTCTTAACATCAATGCATTTTCTTTTAATCTAACTGCATTATTTAATTAACAACAATATTCAGCAGAAATTGGAGAGCTGTGAATCAACCTTCCTTATAAATCCAAGATGGCGGACACTGTACGTTAGTGTCGTTAGTGTCGTTAGTGTCGTTAATGTCGCTAGTGTCGCTAGTGTCGTTAGTGTCGTTAGTGTCGTAAGTGTCGTTAGTGTCGTTAGTGTCGTTAGTGTCGTTAGTGTCGTTAGTGTCGTGAGAGTCGTGAGAGTCGTGAGAGTCGTGAGAGTCGTGAGAGTCGTGAGAGTCGTGAGAGTCGTGAGAGTCGTGAGAGTCGTGAGAGTCGTGAGAGTCGTGAGAGTCGTGAGAGTCGTGAGAGTCGTGAGAGTCGTGAGAGTCGTGAGAGTCGTGAGAGTCGTGAGAGTCGTGAGAGTCGTGAGAGTCGTGAGAGTCGTGAGAGTCGTGAGAGTCGTGAGAGTCGTGAGAGTCGTGAGTCGTGAGAGTCGTGAGTCGTGAGAGTCGTGAGAGTCGTGAGAGTCGTGAGAGTCGTTAGAGTCGTTAGAGTCGTTAGAGTCGTTAGAGTCGTTAGAGTCGTTAGAGTCGTTAGAGTCGTTAGAGTCGTTAGAGTCGTTAGAGTCGTTAGAGTCGTTAGAGTCGTTAGAGTCGTTAGAGTCGTTAGAGTCGTTAGAGTCGTTAGAGTCGTTAGAGTCGTTAGAGTCGTGAGTGTCGTGAGTGTCGTGAGTGTCGTGAGTGTCGTGAGTGTCGTGAGTGTCGTGAGTGTCGTGAGTGTCGTGAGTGTCGTGAGTGTCGTGAGTGTCGTGAGTGTCGTGAGTGTCGTGAGTGTCGTGAGTGTCGTGAGTGTCGTGAGTGTCGTGAGTGTCGTGAGTGTCGTGAGTGTCGTGAGTGTCGTGAGTGTCGTGAGTGTCGTGAGTGTCGTGAGTGTCGTGAGTGTCGTGAGTGTCGTGAGTGTCGTGAGTGTCGTGAGTGTCGTGAGGGTCGTGAGGGTCGTGAGGGTCGTGAGGGTCGTGAGGGTCGTGAGGGTCGTGAGGGTCGTGAGGGTCGTGAGGGTCGTGAGGGTCGTGAGGGTCGTGAGGGTCGTGAGGGTCGTGAGGGTCGTGAGGGTCGTGAGGGTCGTGAGGGTCGTGAGGGTCGTGAGGGTCGTGAGGGTCGTGAGGGTCGTGAGGGTCGTGAGAGT
The DNA here is from genome assembly GCA_950022655.1 of Alentia gelatinosa. Taxonomy (NCBI): domain Eukaryota; kingdom Metazoa; phylum Annelida; class Polychaeta; order Phyllodocida; family Polynoidae; genus Alentia; species Alentia gelatinosa. The sequence continues at coordinate 20,628,825 of OX465584.1, read as the reverse complement.
CGTGAGGGTCGTGAGGGTCGTGAGGGTCGTGAGGGTCGTGAGGGTCGTGAGGGTCGTGAGGGTCGTGAGGGTCGTGAGGGTCGTGAGGGTCGTGAGGGTCGTGAGGGTCGTGAGGGTCGTGAGGGTCGTGAGGGTCGTGAGGGTCGTGAGGGTCGTGAGGGTCGTGAGGGTCGTGAGGGTCGTGAGGGTCGTGAGGGTCGTGAGGGTCGTGAGGGTCGTGAGGGTCGTGAGGGTCGTGAGGGTCGTGAGGGTCGTGAGGGTCGTGAGGGTCGTGAGGGTCGTGAGGGTCGTGAGGTGTCGTGAGGGTCGTGAGGGTCGTGAGTGTCGTGAGTGTCGTGAGTGTCGTGAGTGTCGTGTCGTGAGTGTCGTGAGTGTCGTGAGTGTCGTGAGTGTCGTGAGTGTCGTGAGTGTCGTGAGTGTCGTGAGTGTCGTGAGTGTCGTGAGTGTCGTGAGTGTCGTGAGTGTCGTGAGTGTCGTGAGTGTCGTGAGTGTCGTGAGTGTCGTGAGTGTCGTGAGTGTCGTGAGTGTCGTGAGTGTCGTGAGTGTCGTGAGTGTCGTGAGTGTCGTGAGTGTCGTGAGTGTCGTGAGTGTCGTGAGTGTCGTGAGTGTCGTGAGTGTCGTGAGTGTCGTGAGTGTCGTGAGTGTCGTGAGTGTCGTGAGGGTCGTGAGTGTCGTGAGTGTCGTGAGTGTCGTGAGGGTCGTGAGGTCGTGAGGGTCGTGAGGGTCGTGAGGGTCGTGAGGGTCGTGAGGGTCGTGAGGGTCGTGAGGGTCGTGAGGGTCGTGAGGGTCGTGAGGGTCGTGAGGGTCGTGAGGGTCGAGGGTCGTGAGGGTCGTGAGGGTCGTGAGGGTCGTGAGGGTCGTGAGGGTCGTGAGGGTCGTGGGGAGTCGTGAGTGTCGTGAGTGTCGTGAGTGTCGTGAGTGTCGTGAGTGTCGTGAGTGTCGTGAGTGTCGTGAGTGTCCGTGAGTGTCGTGAGTGTCGTGAGTGTCGTGAGTGTCGTGAGTGTCGTGTCTGAGTGTCGTGAGTGTCGTGAGTGTCGTGAGTGTCGTGAGTGTCGTGAGTGTCGTGAGTGTCGTGAGTGTCGTGAGTGTCGTGAGTGTCGTGAGTGTCGTGAGTGTCGTGAGTGTCGTGAGTGTCGAGTGTCGTGAGTGTCTGTGTCGTGAGTGTCGTGAGTGTCGTGAGTGTCGTGAGTGTCGTGAGTGTCGTGAGTGTCGTGAGTGCGTGAGTGTCGTGAGTGTCGTGAGTGTCGTGAGTGTCGTGAGTGTCGTGAGTGTCGTGAGTGTCGTGAGTGTCGTGAGTGTCGTGAGTGTCGTGAGTGTCGTGAGTGTCGTGAGTGTCGTGAGTGTCGTGAGTGTCGTGAGTGTCGTGAGTGTCGTGAGTGTCGTGAGTGTCGTGATGTCGTGAGTGTCGTGAGTGTCGTGAGTGTCGTGAGTGTCGTGAGTGTCGTGAGTGTCGTGAGTCGTGAGTGTCGTTAGAGTCGTTAGAGTCGTTAGTGTCGTAGAGTCGTTAGAGTCGTTAGAGTCGTTAGAGTCGTTAGAGTCGTTAGAGTCGTTAGAGTCGTTAGAGTCGTTAGAGTCGTTAGAGTCGTTAGAGTCGTTAGAGTCGTTAGAGTCGTTAGAGTCGTTAGAGTCGTTAGAGTCGTTAGAGTCGTTAGAGTCGTTAGAGTCGTTAGAGTCGTTAGAGTCGTTAGAGTCGTTAGAGTCGTTAGAGTCGTTTAGAGTCGTTAGAGTCGTTAGAGTCGTTAGAGTCGTTAGAGTCGTTAGAGTCGTTAGAGTCGTTAGAGTCGTTAGAGTCGTTAGAGTCGTTAGAGTCGTTAGAGTCGTTAGAGTCGTTAGAGTCGTTAGAGTCGTTAGAGTCGTTAGAGTCGTGAGTTAGAGTCGTTAGAGTCGTTAGAGTCGTTAGAGTCGTTAGAGTCGTTAGAGTCGTTAGAGTCGTTAGAGTCGTTAGTCGTTAGTCGTTAGAGTCGTTAGAGTCGTTAGAGTCGTTAGAGTCGTTAGAGTCGTTAGAGTCGTTAGAGTCGTTAGAGTCGTTAGAGTCGTTAGAGTCGTTAGAGTCGTTAGAGTCGTTAGAGTCGTTAGAGTCGTTAGAGTCGTTAGAGTCGTTAGTCGTTAGAGTCGTTAGTTAGAGTCGTTTAGAGGTCGTTAGAGTCGTTAGAGTCGTTAGAGTCGTTAGAGTCGTTAGAGTCGTTAGAGTCGTTAGAGTCGTTAGAGTCGTTAGAGTCGTTAGAGTCGTTAGAGTCGTTAGAGTCGTTAGAGTCGTTAGAGTCGTTAGAGTCGTTAGAGTCGTTAGAGTCGTTAGAGTCGTTAGAGTCGTTAGAGTCGTTAGAGTCGTTAGAGTCGTTAGAGTCGTTAGAGTCGTTAGAGTCGTTAGAGTCGTTAGAGTCGTTAGAGTCGTTAGAGTCGTTAGAGTCGTTAGAGTCGTTAGAGTCGTTAGAGTCGTTAGAGTCGTTAGAGTCGTTAGAGTCGTTAGAGTCGTTAGAGTCGTTAGAGTCGTTAGAGTCGTTAGAGTCGTTAGAGTCGTTAGAGTCGTTAGAGTCGTTAGAGTCGTTAGAGTCGTTAGAGTCGTTAGAGTCGTTAGAGTCGTTAGAGTCGTTAGAGTCGTTAGAGTCGTTAGAGTCGTTAGAGTCGTTAGAGTCGTTAGAGTCGTTAGAGTCGTTAGAGTCGTTAGAGTCGTTAGAGTCGTTAGAGTCGTTAGAGTCGTTAGAGTCGTTAGAGTCGTTAGAGTCGTTAGAGTCGTTAGAGTCGTTAGAGTCGTTAGAGTCGTTAGAGTCGTTAGAGTCGTTAGAGTCGTTAGAGTCGTTAGAGTCGTTAGAGTCGTTAGAGTCGTTAGAGTCGTTAGAGTCGTTAGAGTCGTTAGAGTCGTTAGAGTCGTTAGAGTCGTTAGAGTCGTTAGAGTCGTTAGAGTCGTTAGAGTCGTTAGAGTCGTTAGAGTCGTTAGAGTCGTTAGAGTCGTTAGAGTCGTTAGAGTCGTTAGAGTCGTTAGAGTCGTTCTCTGACTACAAGTCAACTGCCCTAACCACTGGGCCACCACGATGAGCTATATGAGAGGCAAGAATAGACAGTATTAAATTCTTAGTGACTGGCAATGCTGCGGGGATGTTTTGCTCGACAAAATTATCATTATTGAATGGGTCGTTGTAAGTGGTGTCTTTGTAAGCTGTAGATGACGACACTAAACCCCTCAATTTTTTTTTTGCTGTTAAAAATGTGGGATAATATGGAATATGATAGTAGAAACTGCACTGTATCTAACTAAATATGAGGAGGCGGAATTGGCTTTAAAATCATTTATCACATTTTAAAGATAATTAATTTTTATGGTCTGAAATTGAAAATGTCCTGTCTTTGCTCATCGGTGCGCATCAGAAGATATCAGTGTCACTTTGAATGGGAAATCATATGAAATAATCAATGTCACCATTCTGAAAATTATGAAATTTTCTGAATATCTGGAATATATAATGATAATGCTGCTCCGCAATTATGGTGAAATTTGATAATAGATAAAGGTTTCAAATTGATCATTTCATACTTTAAATTGGAACTAATTTTTTCATTAAATAGCATTATGAAATATCATATACTATGTTTTGTATCTACAGATAAATTTTCAATCATAAATATGCATTATTTCTGGAATCATAAAAGAAAAATGGTTGATTACGCTGGTTGCAACTAGAGCTATATCGGGGTGTATCAGGACCATGGTGCCTTTTTAACCCTTTCCTTCCTTCTAACATTGGAGATAATTTTAGAACCATGGTGTGCTATATGCATTCTTAACATCAATGCATTTTCTTTTAATCTAACTGCATTATTTGATTAACAACAATATTCAGCAGAAATTGGAGAGCTGTGAATCAACCTTCCTTATAAATCCAAGATGGCAGACACTGTACTGCTCCAGTAGTAGTAGCAGTGCTTAATAACAAAGCTTTTATAAAAAAGATAAATGGCGGTCTAATTTGGGTAAACAAAACAAATAATCGCCGAAATCAATGGATTTTCACTATAAAATAGCAGAAAGTTCTGATCTGCTTTGATGGAAATAGCAGGGTGTGGCTGACCCGCCCTCCAGCGAATAAACGGGGAACTCATCTATTGTATGAAATGTGGCCAGCGTCCACCAGACGGTGTGACAGCCGAAAATGACCATGTAGATAGAAACCTAGTGACACATTCCAACAATCAGTTATCAAGGGAAAGACATAGTAGCTGCCGGTCTTCTCACGCACTATTTGGTGCCATGTGGACTCCTTTTTCATGTGCTACTTAGTAGAATACAGCTTCCCGTATTCTACTCAGTAGCTCTTTAGTATGGAGATTTCGTATTAAGGCGGTACTCCACTGAGCCGATTATTGTTCTCATTCTCCACCCATTCTCCACCCATTCATTGCCTGAGTTGTTCTGACCCTAAATGGTGGGGCTGCTTCACTAGCGCTCCACTGTTGTTTTTCGTCAATCTTCCCTCGACCAGCATTGGGTCAGACCACCTGCTCCACTGGGCTACATTAACACGATCCCAACAATCAGGAGCCGGCATCAAAACACATGTGAAATGATTTTCTTTGCGTTGTTTATAATCATAATATTATTTTGAAATTTTCGGTATGAATCTTTAGTTTGTATATTTGTGTTTTTATTTACGTATTTCCGTTTTATGTGGAACAGAATTTATTCAAAGTATGGTGGTTCATCGGTGGTGGACCAGCACAGTATTTGGAAATACGTAAATAAAAACACAAAAAGAAAATCATTTCAAAAGAATTTTAAATATTGCGGTACCCGGGGCCGTTTCAATAAGGTAAAAATGTTTCACGAAAAAGCCCTAATCTGTTTGCTTAACATGCTGGTAAATAATTTTTGATTGTATGCTATTGCTTCCACTCTCCGCACCCTGTGTAGTTATGTTGTTTTTCTTCACCATGCCTTGTCTTCCTGCATTTGTTATGTATGTATTGTATGTATAACTCCAACGAAGCGTACCTTTTAACCAGAACACAAAGTATCTAACAGTCTGATCTGTGCTGCCATCTAGTGTGCAATAATGCTACTCACCAACCTTATTCCTATATCGGTGCAAGTGCAGCGTAAATTAGTGTTTTAGCAGCTTATTGTATATTCTACATTGAAAACTCATTGTATGTGTATTTGTATTGTTTTGGGGGATTACTTTGATCATAACATACCCTGGGTAAAACAGAAGAAGAACGCCCGAAAAGACACTATACTATTTCAAATGATGAAATCAGTGAATATCCAAACAACTCACCCACTTTACTCTTATTGACCTATCGTCGATTAAATACCCTGAGATGTTTATCAAATCATCTAAAAGACGGACCATACAAGTGCTACAAGCATAAACAACAAACATTTCGAACCACGCATGTTTCAGGGCCCATGGAAGATCTGGAATAAAATCTATCAAAAGAAAAAAAGGAAATCATCTCGGGACATTTATTCTAACTCGTGATATTACTGATGATTAATCATTATCAATAAGGAATTCTTAAGAAAGTAACTTGCCGTGTACGTTAATTTGAGAAATAGGTTTATGAATCCGCTTTTATCTATGAACCACCTTTTACTCGGGACATGTGTACATGTATGTACATCAGTCTTCTACAAAATGTGCTGCATATCCCGTTTAGATTATGTATAAGTTAGCTATACTTCTAGCTGACGTTTTTCAACTATCACAGGGGCATTTCGTCGTGTGTGAGCTATTTCATACTCTTTGTACAGGGACTACATTTTATTTCTTTTCAATTACTTTTAGTTTCAACATGCTGCACTACGAGGTCTAGATTGTTCCAGAGCGGTATGCAGGTAATTGCAGATTATGGATTATGTAATTAGAACAGATAAGGAACTTGCTCCGTGGTTAACGTTTCATAGATCCTAAAAAGAAATTGTTTTTTTCCATTTTTTTTTCATCATTGTGATAGAGGTGTATTTAGCCACGCCATAATAATCTAGATCCTAAAAGGAATAGATAGGAATTACATTAAGAAATTGTTTCACGTGGACTGGAAGTATGGACGTTCCCAGTCAATGCATGATTAAGTTCCCTTCTTTCAGAATAACTATTAATTCTATATTAAATAAAAAGGAAAAACGCCAGTGCAGAGAGGTGCAGTAAAAAACAGGTAAACAAAATAAAAATCTATTCTGGATTATATTAGGTTTATGTGAAAGGGTTAAGTTGGTCTGTCTCTTTAAGATTCTGAATGAAAATAGAAATAATTCAGAAAGAGGAAAAATGGCAACTTACAATAGAAAATATAGAGTGACTAGTGTAGTGGAACTAAAATTGGTTCCTAAAAGAATCTTTATGACTGAGGAAAGAAAAAGAAAGGATCTGCATGGAGGGGAATTGAACTCTCAGCATGAGGTTTCTTTTGCAGACACTCTACTTCTAGACTACTTAAACTGACTTGTAGAGGGAACGTTTCAGGGATTCCTGAATGCATGGACAAATCTAGTTCCTCACAATACACCAGGTGGCAGGCACTGTAATAAAAATGCTAGTTCTGTTCATATACACCCAGTGTCAGTGCTGTGCTTAGACTATACCAGTAGAGCCAAGGGATAAGATATGGGATAAGTTAACCATACTTTTGGTCATTTCCAAACAGTGTCAGTGCTGTACTGTGATAAAGTTGTGATAAAGGAACACGACAAGATGACTTCAGCTTATGCATACTGGCAACAGAACAGAATTCTTGACTGCAGTATGATATCAGTATACACAGCCTGAAACTATCTTGCTTGATTCTAAGAGATTATTCTACGAAGTGACTAGTGCAGTAGAACTTTCATTACTTCCTGAACCAAATTCAATGACTCTGTAAACAAAGACAAGTTCTGGATGGGTTTATGTTGTGCATACTAATAACAGAAGAGAATTACTGCCGACTTACTGTTATAACTCTGCATAAACTGAAGCTTTCTTGCCTTCATTATACACCCTAGAATACAAGTATTTTACCCTGAATAGATGAAGAAGGTTGTCAAAATACTAATGTCTCCATTCTAAGACATCACATGTTGACCATGTGTTGATATTTATTTCTGCCCAAGACCTGCAGTAAGCTATGATTACTGCACACGTGTGCTGTACATAGTTTATACTGCATGCCCCAGAATCTGAAGTAGAGTAGAACCCCTTGTAAACATACACCCTCCAATTGGGGCCAAAGTGTCTGCCTACATAGGGGAGGGGGAGGCACTTGCATATTTATTAGAAAGAACTGTTCTGAGGAAAGGTGTTGAATGACCAGTTAACGCTGTTCTGCTACCCAGGTTGCCATTAGGCGGTGGTCTACTGTAACTGGTGCATGAGAAAGGGCTTAAATGACTGGTCTGTCATTCCATTGGATAAGTTTTGTAAGATTCAAAAGCGGAAATATAAGCAATTTAAAAGGAGAAATGGAGATTATTCTAGTGTGGAAGAACTGACATTATTTGTTCAAAGAATATTTATTACTTTCAAAAAAGAAAAAAGAGCTGGATTGAGGGGATTTGAACCATCAAGCTTAGGGTTTCCTTGCAGACACTCTACCTCTAGACTACAGAAAAGACATGAAGAAGGAATGTTTAAGTCAGTCTGTCTCTGTAAGATTCTGAATGAAAATAGAAATAATTCACTGCACGAAACTAACGCCTTTATTCATATATGCGGCATTCCAGCATTGCACGTATCGGCTGTAAATCGACTTGTTTTCATTTGTAAATGCCTGTAATCCGCACCAGCGTATGAGGCATCTACAAGACAGTTTCCTTTTAAATACGGACGCGACTTGGCTGTATTTCACACCAGGCGTACACATACAATAGGAAATATCCTCTGTGCAACATGTGAACGCCTGGCATTTACATGTCGCGATAGAAAATAAAAAAGGAAGTCCTCCTCCCCTGTGGTTTATCAGTGTCTTGTTTTAGCACTTTAGGCAGGAGCTCTCAGTGAAGCCCTGTTCCCCTATTGTCTCTGGGCGGGCAGTGCATGGTTGTGTGTAGACTGGTCTCAAATCGGCGGGTGTCAAAGCGGCAGGTGTGACGTGAGTGACGTGAGTGACGTGAGTGACGTGAGTGACGAGAGTGACGAGAGTGAGGAGAGTGAGGAGAGTGAGGAGAGTGAGGAGAGTGAGGAGAGTGAGGAGAGTGAGGAGAGTGAGGAGAGTGAGGAGAGTGAGGAGAGTGAGGAGAGTGAGGAGAGTGAGGAGAGTGAGGAGAGTGAGGAGAGTGAGGAGAGTGAGGAGAGTGAGGAGAGTGAGGAGAGTGAGGAGAGTGAGGAGAGTGAGGAGAGTGAGGAGAGTGAGGAGAGTGAGGAGAGTGAGGAGAGTGAGGAGAGTGAGGAGAGTGAGGAGAGTGAGGAGAGTGAGGAGAGTGAGGAGAGTGAGGAGAGTGAGGAGAGTGAGGAGAGTGAGGAGAGTGAGGAGAGTGAGGAGAGTGAGGAGAGTGACGAGAGTGACGAGAGTGACGAGAGTGACGAGAGTGACGAGAGTGACGAGAGTGACGAGAGTGACGAGAGTGACGAGAGTGACGAGAGTGACGAGAGTGACGAGAGTGACGAGAGTGACGAGAGTGACGAGAGTGACGAGAGTGACGAGAGTGACGAGAGTGACGAGAGTGACGAGAGTGACGAGAGTGACGAGAGTGACGAGAGTGACGAGAGTGACGAGAGTGACGAGAGTGACGAGAGTGACGAGAGTGACGAGAGTGACGAGAGTGACGAGAGTGACGGTTCTAGGCATCCTAGAAAATTAATCACTGTAATTCTATACATCATGTTATATGGATATCTGAAACAGGAACACCTTAACAAAGACTTAGCTCTCGTCATTAAATATTGATAGGGGATAACAATGATCATACCCTGTGACTGACGTGCCCATTGTAAGTTTATGTTGTAAACCCTTATAGTGCCACGGCGATGCATGCAATGTTACAAAGAATTTGGCTTGCAAAGGTACTCTGGGGTAGCGCGATATTGGTCATATATAACGACTTGGACAATTGAGTCATTGAACTGCTATTGATATTGCAGGGTCGACACTATTCAGCTTTCAGATTTGTAGCCTATTTTTCTACCACCTCCATCCCTCCCCCTCGTCCCTGCACATCCATTGCCCTCTCTATCCCTCTCCTACACCCCACCGCCATAAGGCCCTCCTCTTACCCGTCTCTTTACCAGCCCATCCTCCTTGAGATCTCTCATTGACCCTCTCAACTATATCCCACCCTCCTACGATCCTTTCCTTTACCCTCTTCCCTTTATCCAACCCCTTTAAGGCCCTCCCCTTGCCTCACTCCTCTACACCCCACTCTCCCAGAGCCTACTCCTCCACCCCTTTTCCTGCAGCCCATCCTCCCAAAACCCGATCCCCCACCCCGTTCCTCTATACAACATATTTCCAGGGCCTACTACTCTACCCTTCTCTATTACACCCGCAATTTTAGGGCCCTCTCCTTGCCCTTTTTCCCTTAGACCCCACCCTTATAGGCCCCTGCCCTTCACCCCTCCCCTTTTGTTCTCAGCACCTCGTCTTTACACACCCCCTACCTGCCCATGGCCCTTCCTCCCACCCCCTTCCCCCACACACCCCACCTCCAAGGGCTTGGTTCTCAACCCCTCCCGCTCCTCGCTGCCCCCGGCCCGGCCTTGATTGCTTCCCTCCATCCCATCAGTCCAACTTCAGGTGCCGGAAAATGAGGCGCGGCCACAGTTTGGGCGACGGCGGGTGAGAGCAGGCCTTTCAATATTCTTTCTCTGGCACCAAGACTCCCGAACCCCACTCTCCCCCCACCACCCCGCACCTCTCCCCAGGCCTGCTCGCCGCCCGGTGTCGCTGCTCTGTTCCATCATAAGACCTAAGCTGATAACACCCCTCCCGCCAAGCTCCAAGCACAGTACATCCAATTTTCTGTCGCAATCAGGCGTTGAGCGTTGGTGAGCAGGTGGGTGGCGCGGTGCTTGGAGTGTGAGATGCTCGCCTTGGGGCCCTGCTCTGAGCAGATGGGTGGTTTTATGCTTGGCCAGTGAGTTGTTTACCCTGGGGACCCCATATATGAGCAGGTAGGGATCATCGGCTTGGAGAGTGAGCTGCTCTTGTCGGACCGAACCACCATGGGTAGGTTGGGTTCTGTAACTAATAGAGTGAATGTATGCGGAAATATATAGAACATGAGCAGGGGACTGACTACCCGCTTGGAGAGTTACATTAAAACCTGCCCTTGGGACTCCACCTTGAGCAGGTATATGAGCATCGAGAATGGCTTATTTCCTGAGGGACCTGCTGTATACGACACGACAGCGCTTATATGCTGGGCGTGTGAGCTGCTGTCTATAGGCCTGGTACGAGTAGACGAGTAACATTTTTCTTTAGATAGTAAGCAGCTTTTTCAGCTGACCTCGTTTGTGGGATTCAAGTGACACTGACCAGATGTTTGTTCCATTGGCCATGCACCCACCCAAACCTCTGACCCGTCATTGGTCCGCAAGCAAAGGGATCCTATCATAATGTGTCTATCTGTTTGTGATAAGACAGAATTATACATGTAATGTTCATGTGAAATGGATGTGACCTGTGATCTATGTGTGATATGCCAGAATTATATACATGATGTCCATCTGAGATAGGCTACTGAAGGGTAGAAGTATGACAAATGAACGATCATTTTTTTTTACATTCAATGTAAAGTTAATTTGTGTAGGATATAAGACAATAAATGTTGCGGTGAGCTTTAATATAAGAGAGGAGACAGGATGCTATCCCTCCTCATCTCTGGGCCAGGGAACCATAACCACCTCCATTTTGAGAATACTAAAGAAGAAACCAACGATTTTTTTTTATCAAAGTTGTCGTTCTCCACTAGTGTGATGCAGAGCAATATGAACCAAGCGAAGCCGAGTCAATATCGCATAGAGCTCAATCGAGTTAGAGAATAATGACTGACCAAAATGAGTCGCTTTCTGTATCTAACTCACCCCTGTACATACTAAAGAAACAGACGACAAACTAAATATATGGGGACCATAGAGAATTCACTTTGATACTCGTAGGAGCATGGAGAATGAGTTACCAATGTTAGGCCTTTGGGACAAAGATACTAGGGTTGAGATAGAACTACAGTTAAGATAGATGGAGAGGAAATTGGATTAATCCTACATATATATTACGTTCCACTTTAAGTATGAACGTTATTAATATTGTCTCAGCTGCGATTGCTCTCGCTGACAACGTATTAATTCTCCGTAATGCCCTTATCCTCAACGAGTGTGTCCGTAAACAACACACATAGTGTGTGGGTGTGAAAACATGCAGGCGCAGGCGTGATGATTCATAATCGTAACCAGGACGTGAGCGCCATGTTGTATTACTACGCCGGGTGTAGTCACACTGTGAGAAGGGAGGGTGTAAGATGAGAGAAACCAGTCACCCTGCTGTGACATGTCATGCACCTTATAAACACCCCGTGACAACATGGGGAGACGCCTTCGTGCTGACATGACTGACGGGTATATGTTAACCCTTTAAGGATGGCTGACAATGGCAGAACTACACACTTGGGGACGGCTACTAGTGACTGTATAGTTCTAGGGGACGTGGGTACTGTCCTCTGAACTCTAAAGTCGAAGGTTTATCATGTGATATAATATGCTATTATTAATATTTTTATTTATATTATTTAGAATTCAAAACTACTATGTTACACCTACATTCTGTGAACATTTCAAGTTAATTGTTAAAATATTTCCTTTTGAAAAACAATTATATGAATATCCAGCAATGATGCCTTAAGGTATCATCCGCCCCTGGCCGGTTGATGACTTAAGGTATCATCCGCCCTTAAAGGGTTAAACTGATGCATCTGATATCACATCTTATATGGCCAGATGTCATGGATCGTCGTCAAATAACCATTATTGCTTCTCCATTCAATAATAGGCTAAATTTAATAGATATTTATTATTTTATTGTGTTTTCTGGTCAGACTCAATCGGATCTTCCAGGGGAACCATGGTTTTGCCTATGTGGGATCATAAATAACGGAGATAGTAGGTCCAAACTACCTGAAACAGGGTGTTTTTTCATGATAAAATGACTAAACCATAATTGCAATAGTCAGCATTAGTAGAAAGAGTATAAAATGTTGACAATAACTGTTCGGTGTATTCACATACTTGGTTAATAAACCATGCCCAAGAGACAATGCCTCTCGAACTTGAATTCTTGTCCTATAAACTGGGACGAGCAAATCCGGAGACGAGTTAAACTACCTTTAGCTACTTAATCTTGTCTTACCATGAATTTTCCTGACCAGAGTTAATATCTTAACAAAAAGACTTTGTTCTTATGGACCTATATCAAGCATCATGGACTAGTCGGAACTTTCTCTTACTGGGTCGATATCTCAGGGGTGAGCACCTTACCTCAGGGGAACTCGCCGTACTCCCTCCCGCTTAACTATGTCTAGACTTACTACAAATTCCAACTGCTCTCGCTATTACTGATGTAATGCCGGAGCAGTTCGTGTCGCCCCACATTATGGTTGTGGAGTGGCAATTATTTGGGATCACGATCATTCTCATCACTCATCTCTCATTGCCCTACCGAAAACTCTTGATACAAACATGCTGCCTGGGTTGATTAAGAATAAGGGAATTACTTTAGTTGGCCAGAACATCCGCAGTCTCTATCATAAACTAGATCTTGTCAAATCGGCTTTCCAGGGTGCAACCTTTGTCTGTCTCACTGAGACACTACTGCACTCCAATTATTCCGATAGCATGTTACTGTGGCCCACCTACAAATTGTTTAGATTGGACCGGGAACACTCCGCTTGGGGAGGGGTAGGTTGCTACATACATAATGACTACGCGTGTTACTCCACTCAGTTGTTAGACCAATGTTTTACCTGCGAAGACTTTGAAATATTGGTCATTTGCGTTGATAAACCAAGATTCCGTAAACTTGCCATTATTACCTGCTATAAGCCCCCGCCCAAATCTGCAACTAAGTGTTATGACAAGCTTTCCGAAATTATCACCTCACCCCGGGTAGCTGGGAGAGAAATTTGGATCCTAGGTGACCTTAACGTTGACTTGAAGAAGCAGGGCACGACTGAATATCGCTCAGAAGTTGCTTTTGTGCGAAACTCTGGCCTCCGCCAATTGATCACCGATATCACCCACCCTACACCTTTAGGAGGCTCCATCATTGACCATATATACACTAATTCCATACATGTGCAGCATTCAGAAGTCCCCTCTGACATGCTTAGTGATCACTTTCCGACATTAGCAGTCCGCAAACACACAGCCCGTAGTAAGATAAAAACGGCCTTCACTGGTAGAAACTATCGCGAATACAGCACGTTTCTTTTGAGGCAATATTTGCAAGAGCACTGGGCGCACCAAACATTCTCGGGAAACGACATTGATTCCAGATGTGGCCCCTTTTTCCAAATCTTAACTAACTTCCTAGACAAACATTGCCCAATAAAAACTATGCAATATCATGATAGCAAGCCCAGCTGGATGAGTCACGAGCTCCTCAATCTGATTAAGCACCGCAAACAGTTAACAAAAGCCTATAAAAGCACACATAGTCAAATTGTCCTTAAAGAAATGAGAAGGATCTCCCGGATGATAAACAGTAAGCTAAAAGATGAAAAAAGCACCTTTTGTAAAGATAAGTTAGTAGAGACAAAGGGGTCTCCTAGAAAGTTCTGGAGAACAATTAATGAGTTAATCAATCCAGTAGACGCTCATGTGACATGCGAGTTGGTTATCGATGAAATCGCAGTGTGCAGTGACATGGTCCCAGATATCATGAATGACTTCTTTGCTGAAATTGGCCAAGTACTGTTCCGCAAACTGGAGCAGACAACGGGTCATGAGTTGGACTTAATCCCCGAGCATCCACCCGCCGCCTTAGACCTTGAGATTCCTGTGGATCTCTCACACGTCACTAACTTAATCAACAAGTCGAGTGACTACAAGTCGTCTGGGTTACAAAATGTGTCAGCCAGAGTCTTGAAAGACTACCTCCTTATCATGATAAAAGAGTTTACCGAATTGCTTGAGTTGTCCTTTAGCACACAGAAATTCCCGGTGCAATGGAAGTCCGCACAAGTGATTCCGATCCCTAAGCCAGGCGACTCCAGACAACTTGATAACTGGCGGCCTATATCGCTACTGAGCTTACCCAGTAAGATCCAGGAGAAGTTAGTCCATGAGGAAATATATTCCCTACTTCAGAATGCTGAAATCCTTGACAATATGCAATATGGTTTCCGTCCCCGAAGGGGAACCTCTGATGCCATTTTCAAATTTTTAAAGGATCTGTATTTCGCCAGAAATTCTAAACAGGTAACTATCGCCTGCTTTGTTGATTTCCGGAAGGCCTTTGATTCAGTTCACCATGGCCTTCTTATCCATAAATTGCTAACTGTCCTAAAAATGCCTCCCAATATTGTTACTTGGCTGGAAAACTACTTAAGTGGAAGAAGCCAATACGTTACTGTAAATAACCTTAATTCTAGTACCAAAGAGGTCAAATTCGGGGTACCACAGGGGTCGATCCTCGGCCCGTTGCTGTTCGTAATGTTCATAAACGATCTGGGAGGAGTATTCCGTGAGTGTAGCTACGTTCAATACGCCGATGATTTGGTGTTTTATATTTCTGATACCAATGCCTTGAATGCGCTGAACACCATGCAGTCTGAGACAACCAAACTCATGGACTGGTGCCTACAGAATAGGCTCACAGTGAACATGAAAAAAACTAAATGTATGTGGTTTGCTACTGCGCACCAACTAAAGCATCTGCCCAAGCCCCAACTTACTCATGCTCAGAATGAAATAGACGCCTGCAAAACGTATCCCTATCTTGGCGTCCTACTCGATTCCGATCTATCATGGTCTAGTCATGTTAATGCTGTGAAGAAGACCATCAGTGGCCGACTCTTCAAGTTCAGCAAGCTCCGACACTGCCTTACCTATGACGCAGCCAAGCAAATCTATGTTTCCAACATCCAATCAGTACTAGAGTACTGCTGTTTCCTCCATGGTAGTTTTAAGAAAACAGACCTGAAATCCTTGGAAACGCTAATGCTTAGAGGCATACGTACCATCCTTAACTATAAAGGCGTGTCAGGTGCCTCTACTGCCAGTCTATACAAACGTTGTAAGCTAGACATGCCCGAAGCCCGACGACGCCGGCAGTTGATGCTAACGATGTATAAGGCATCACTGAATCCCGACTGGCTAGACACTAGGTTTAGCAGAACCCGGAGCAGTTCCAAGGTTAAATTTAAACTCTCTTGTCCAAGGCTAACGTCAGTTAAGGAATCTCCTTACTGGAGAGGAACCCAAGTATGGGACAACCTACCAGCCGAAATCCAGACTTGCCCAACGGCTAGACAGTTCAAGGAAGCGATCAAAAACCGGTAGACTCAGTAATACTCATTCATCTCACATCAACCCACTTCATACTTAATCACTAATATATCTGTCCGGATTTGTACTTATTGCAGCTGAAAAATGTATTGTTGTATCCAAGAAGATTGTAACTGAAAAACTCGCATTGCGAGAGTTTGCAATAAACAAACAAAAAAAACAAAAAACTGGGTCCCCATAGGTTAAGGATTTTTTCAGACCATTTACACATTTTTGGGCAGGATAGTATACTCTCTCCATGGCAAAATGTACATGTGTAGTTTTAGTGTGGAAACGATTGACTCCCTAAAGAAGTAACCCTCCCAATATCTACATATAGCACAGACAGGAATAAAATACATCCTGGTAAGCCTTAACCTGTACCTATGTATATATGAAAAAAAATTATATCTAAATATACTATGATAGCACTGGGAGCCTATTCCCTTGGTTTGTGTAGTTTTTGTGTGGAAACGATTGACTCCCACCCTACAGTGATAGCTAACAAGTATATTATATTTGACTACTGTCCATTTCAAATAAATACCCCCTTATATCAAGGTAACTTCACATGGTACAAGCTTTCTTGTACTCCTTCCCTGTACATAGTTATGAACTCATATCTGGGAATGTGGATACGATTGACTCCCTGTGGAAACGATTGACCCCCTAGCTGATATTCATCTTAGTAAGGTTCAAAACAAAAAGAAAGAATACCTACTCAAACCAGTCATGGAGCTTATAAAAATATTGGATAATTAGCCTTAAAAATTAAATTTATCAGTATAATCTCTGCAGTGTTTAGAAAGAGGGAGTCAATCGTTTCCACATAGCATATATGTACTACTAAATTTTGGCTCTGTGGTGCATGTTTATTATAGGTATTTAACCTACGCTCATACATCCAACATATTCCCCACCCACTGTACTATTCACATACAAAAGGTTTTAACCATACTCCTAACTTTATTTTTGACCCCTGTCACTGCCCATTTGACGACGATCCGTGACATCTGGCCATATGTGGTACACTCAGTCGCAAGGAAGCCAGTACCTCCACTCTGAGACTGGAGGTACCGGCTCACAAGCCCATAAAGTCGCACAGTATGAACTGGCCTTTATCTGGCAGTAATCAACTAGAAGAGATAACAGCTGACCGCCCGACTGGGGCGGCGATGGGCAGCGGCAATCAATATCGTCCAACTCATCGCTGCTCTACATGGTAAGAAGTATCACGTTCCACTGGGAAGGTTATCCATGCTGGTCTAGTCTGATATGCATGGTAGACGTCACATAAAATAAGTCACTATACCCTGCCATGACATGGTCCAATATCCGTGACAACTATGAAATAAGATAAGTCACCATACCCTGATATGGCATTGTCCAACTATGAGAAACAAAAGGTCACTATACCCGGCCATGACATGGTCCAATATTCATGGCAACTATGAGATAAAATAAGTGGCTATACCTTGCCATGGCATTCTCCAGTATCTATGACAACTATGAGATAAGATAAGTTACTATACTCTGCAATGACATGGTCCAATATCCATGACAACTATGAGATAAGATAAGTTACTATACCCTGCCATGGCATTGCCCAGTATCTATGACAACTATGAGATAAGATAAGTTACTATACCCTGCAATGACATGGTCCAATATCCATGACAACTATGAGATTAAATAAGTCACTATACCCTGCCATGGCATGGTTAAATATCTATGACCACTATGAGAAACAATAAGCCGCTACCCTAAGTCACTATACCTTACAGGTATTTTTAAACTCATTGTAGAAAGAGGATGTCAGGATAGACAATTGACAGTCATTGGGTAGATTCAGTCGATTTCCAGACTAACAGCAGAAAATAAGACCGAAGATAGACATGAAAGAAACCGAGTGGAATAGGAGTAATCAAGAAGCCTGCTGTACATGTTATCACGTAATCAATTCATACATTGTACAATGCAAGTTGGTGTGTGACACTGATACATGCCATACCCTTGTTCAGGATGGTGAAAACAGATGTTTTTTTTCTTCAGTTCGTGTGGGACACACTTAGATAAGGTGCGTCGTTTAGTATCTCAGGTGTTTAGTTTACTACCTCAGTAGCATATTTGGACCTCCCCGCAGAACTGATTGGTTCGCTGGGCACCAAGTTATGTCCAGCTTCATATAAGTACGACTCAAAGTTTCGAGAAAGATGTAGTCAGTTCTTTATCTAATGAAAGGTGATTTCTGTGAGACGTCATTGCACATTGTGGTAATTACTTCATCTCCTCCTCATTATCATGAACATCCTATATATACATATGTCTATTGTATATCTGGATGGTAGTCTTACAGTCATGTGTATGTACAAGGTATCAGAATGTCAGGACTTCCTACTGGTTCAGCAAATGGTATTTTATACTCTCTGAAGTGTTCTGGTGACCTAGGGGTTAATTAGTGATGTTAATTACTTTACTACATAAGAGGAGGAGAGTTGGTAACACGTCGGTGCATACACGCTTAGAAGTCCTGCGCGGGTGCGTAGTGACGTCTAGCGTGAGACTTTCCTAACTTAGTTGCCTTTAATTAAACCCTTGTGCCATCTAGTGGCCAGGGTGGGGAACCACTGAAACAACTAACGTGCCGCTTACAGCACGTTGTGGCCATGAATCGAATTACGGATTTTCTTAGTTAAGTTATAAGGAGGGTGTCGACACCTAGCGGTGAACCCAGGGAAAATGGGCGTAGATTCGCCTCCTACAACTCGAAGGGATTAATCAACATATGTCCGTAACTCATTGACTAATTAGTTACGTCCATCCCTAATTCATAAACCATCTGATTATATGTAGTTCCGTGACAGAGATGGAAACTACGCCAATCTCCGTAAGTCACGTTATTTCCAAGTAATCATACGTATTCTTAACTCCTTATATTAAGTTAAGCAACCAGATAATTATTACAACCGTACCATTAATTAATTATGTGATATTGTGGGGAAGGTAAGAGCAACTCCTAAGGCTAAGTGTGTGCGCAAGGCCACCAGACTCTCTACCCCTTGCGCACAACGAGGCCACCTAATGGGACCTTTAATTAAGGTGTATAAGATCTAATGTTGATATTAAGTAAGCTCTAATTACTATTAGTTTCGTGTCTTTACTATCATGGATGAGGACGAGATGAATGTATGTTTGATATTCTTTTAATAAAGTATTCAAACGTTTCACAAGTGTAGCATGGCAAACATTCAAACAATGCAAGGTAATATGCAGCATAACTCACCACAAGTTAGAGTGTCCTGAGTGAACCCACAAGATTCCAATAATCATTAATAAACACAGATCCAGTTTCGTCAGAAGTTGGGTGAACTATAAGTGAAGTACTATCACTTAATTAAGTGATAATGTTCAATAGTGAACGTTGATAGTTCAGCAGATTCCTATTTAAGTCCTTTTCAGAATACGTGTGCTTGGAGAGTCCCAATCCAAGCCAATTTCTACTATCCAAAGCCGCTAGGCAACTTGCCTAGGCTGTTCCAATATGATATAATTTCACTGCTGAATCCGCGCACTTCTGCCGGTATCCGGAGCCAAGCAGAACGCGTCCGACTCGCAGGAGATGGTGGTAGAGACTGACGATACGGTCAGCTCGGGAGCAGATCGAAAATGAGCATTTTCTAAAGGATCATGGGAAATTTGGAATGAATCTCGCTTAAGCTCACGCAGGTCCGAGACACGCGTGGTTATGTTAATACTGCGGGAATTCGGGAATACCCTGAGAGGGGACTTCCCCAGAGAACTCCAGAGCCGACCCTCAGTCGTCATAGTGACGTCAGAGGGTCTATTCCCAGAAGCGCGGTGTTCCCCAAAGACTAGCTAGTAGTATAAGGAACATCGCTTCTGTCACGGCTATCTACCTTGTAGGATGTTCAGCCTATATTGTGGCTTAGTAGATAGCTATGATTAATACCTTGTCGTATAATGTCCAACACCAACACCCAACACCGATGTGTGATGTTTAACACCAATACTCAATACCAACACTCAATACTGATGTGTGATGTTCAACACCAATACTCAATACCAACACTCAATACTGATGTGTGATGTTCAACACCAATACTCAATACCAACACTCAATACTGATGTGTGATGTTCAACACCAATACTCAATACCAACACTCAATACTGATGTGTGATGTTCAACACCAATACTCAATACCAACACCTGGTATCAATACTAACACTTATGATAACACCTGATACTAACACCTGATATGTCATGTTTCAATACTTATACGTATACAACACTTTATTTACATCTTATTTTCAATATCTAATAAAACAGTCTTTTAATACCTTTTAATAAACTTTCATCTTAAAACATCAATACTTTGTGCTTAACTTGGTTACAGCACACTCTTCCGGGTTTGGCTTAAAGACACGGTACTTGATCACAAAAAGATCAATTAGCTTGTCTTCAACAATCGTTCCTTAGTTCTTTACCTTGTTTCTTATAAATTTATTATTATCATTAAATCGTTACTCGGGTTAGGAACCTATAGAAAATAAGATACAGAAACAAACACACACTAGTCATGCAACATAATACGACACACAGCTTATTTGCTTATGGCCTTGTCAGTCATGCTGCAAGGACAAGGATTTTCAAGTACTTCTTTCATAGGAACCAATGACAATGTGCAGTACAGACACACCACATTATGCATGGTTAGTCCGCATAAGTATATGCAGAAGAACCGGGCGGTTAATAGCAATCTGCCCATGTAGACACATGAGAATGACCAATAAGCAGAGACTAGAAACAAATTCCATTAGAAAAGGTAGAAAAGCGAAAAATACCCATAGATGGTAAAATTAGGACAGATGTTCGTAAACCTGTGGAAGGGGGACTGGCGGCAAATCACCAGTCCTCCTCGGAGGAGGGGGAGCCGAAGCTCTGCCAACAACAGGAGCGGAAGAAACCGTCGCTGAAGCACGTTCGTGCAAACGGACAGCAGCACGCTCCATACCGACTAATGCTCTCTCCAAGAAAGATAGCCTCCATTGCGTCAGGAGCTGCTATCTGAACGTACAGACTATCTGTAGGGACAGATTTCCGAGAACGTCGCCATTTAACATCAAAGAAAAATGGTCAACGCAATCAGGAGGAGAATGACCACAGAAACGCTGCCGCATGGGTAACCACCTGTGCAGCGGTCATGCCAAAAACAACACGCCGCAGATAGCACAGAGCTGTACAACCCAGACAAATGGCAAGAATAACCAAAATGACCAAACCAATCGTGGTCCACGGAATCCCAAAAGTACTTTCAGCTGTAGGGGCCAGTTCTTCAAAAGCCAATTTAGCCGAACTGTCTTCGAGAAGTTCACGGAGATCCGCCGGAATCGGATCCATTACCACTTCAAGCTGACTATCATCTAACAAAGCATGTGACCAAACATGAATATCAAGGGTCAGTCTAAACAAATCATTTGATGGGTACCGAATGACACTCGATCGTTTTCACCATATCAGCATGAACACCTAAACGTCTGGCATTTATCTCTACATCATCCGCGCGAGCTGTACAAAACAAATGGTACGAAAGCTCACCCATCACACTGAGAACCGGCATTCCGCCATGAGCACCGCGACTAGGCAACCCAGAATGATCCAAAGAGACATTCCCTAGGGGTTTAACCATAGACATAAGGCAAGCTCGTTCCTTAAAGAAACGTCAGGCATACGACTCAAGAATACTATCTAGCCATAAATCAACAGACTCAACCCGCTGACAGGCAAGATGAAGTGGTGCACTTTCATCGAGGGTCATCATAACGACGAGCCCTATCATTACAAAGGTGTATAGTGGCAAACTGGGGATTAACCTCAGTGTCCCTAGGGATATGAACCCTAAAGGCTTGTACCACTCGACTCGTGTCTCAGTGATAAGGCATCCAGGTTTTAAAACCGACACCACATTTTCCTCTACTTAAGAACACGAAGAGTTTCGGGGAAGCCATGACTGCAGAAAAACCCGAAATAAGCATAGAAGAGAACACATAGAACAAAAGAGAAACACATATAAAAGCCATAATGAAATCAATTAATCAGACAGAAGTGCCTCATTGACACCTCGCATAAAATTCTGCGAACACGCCACGACGCCAGTCATGATGCACGATGCCATCCAATAGAACCATCAAAAGTTTTAAAAGAATCCAAAATTAAAAATCACAAAAATGTTAAAATAATTTTCAAGATATGACCAACTTAATTAAGACCAGACGACAAGAGATAATGAGCCATATAAAACAGCATCATCATCGGACTCAACAGTCCAGAACTAAAGAGTATCCCAAGAACCAATCTGCAGCCAAATGAAATCCTAATTATCCGGACCACAAGGCAATTAAAAATTTCTTAGTTAGAAGAAAATCAGAAAAAATCAATTCAAAGACAAAGCAAGAAATTAAATGCTTTGATCAACAATGTCACTATGTTAGAATAAGTAACAATAAATGTCAATGTTAAAGATGGACCAACGAAAGCCAATACAACCATGCAACAACAAACGCAGCGCATTGACAAAACTGCGCGTCAAAATCACTGTGTTCTTCTTAAGTAATCAGGAAAAATAATTATTCAAAGAAAAACCAATTATACATGAAATGTGACAAGACCAGCGACAGGACTCGCTAGAAAGCAGAAAAGAAAAACAAGGAAAAAAAATGAAACATACGTATACAGAAGGAAATAACTGTATACTATACACAAACTATATCTAAGACATAAAACCAGGTTGAAGTGATTCAGAACCCCAGTAGACAAAGAACAGGCATTTAACCATAGACGACATACATTACAGCTTGGCAAAGCGACAAATCCATGAAATTCAAAGGAAAATAAAATATATGAATTAGGAATAAGGCAAGTCTACGCGGAGCGCGTGGACCCAGACGCTAGCACCCAGTCAGGGCCCCCACCCACCAGCTGAGTAACAGCTGATCGGAGGGTAAACACCAAAGGTCACAGGGTCACGCGGGTCACGTGGGGGCACGCCAGCTGGCGTCCTCTAGACCAAAACAAAGCCAGACTAGACTGAATTTAGACAGAAAACCGAAATATGCCTCTAAAACGCTCAAAAATGCTCCCAGAGCCTAGATAATGGCACCAAACGACTTGTAGTACAGTCACCGATAAAACAGATGTTATTAATTAGCAGATACGTGGCAGGTTGAAAAACGCACACGCGGGTCACGTGGGGGCACGCCAGCTGGCGTCCTCTAGACCAAAACAAAGCCAGACTAGACTGAATTTAGACAGAAAACCGAAATATGCCTCTAAAACGCTCAAAAATGCTCCCAGAGCCTAGATAATGGCACCAAACGACTTGTAGTACAGTCACCGATAAAACAGATGTTATTAATTAGCAGATACGTGGCAGGTTGAAAAACGCACACACACTATCCCAAATTAGGATATATGCAATAAGGAAGCCAATAAGTACATTAATCAGGATAATATGGGCAACATACAGTATGTCACGAGTATGTCAGGATAATCCATATGCAATACTAATTCAAGTACCACATCCAGTGAAAACACCAATGACCTATAATTCCAGGGAGAAAAACATTTGAAACTTAGGGACAAATAGAAAAACGACAAATATGAGACACATAAGAAATAATATTGAAATTTTACAGTTTTGACTTATAAAATACCGAAGCATGCCTTAAGTAGGCAACGTGGTAGAAATCAGCTGATGTTATAGCCGACACACACCGCGACTCGCCACGCGGGGAAGGGGGCTGATAGCGGCACTCTCCCACAGAGGGTCCGCTGCACAACACGGCACACGCCGGCCAGTCACGTCCAACGGGCGGGAAGGCGGGAGTGGCAGCGGCATATAGCCGACATACACCGCAACTCGCCACGCAGGGAAGTGGGTGCGGGGGGGATGGGGGGAGGGCAGATGTCAACTCCGCACCCTTACACACTACTATCAAAACCAGATTCTCTGCAAGTAATTAAGAAAATTCCGAACCAAAACGTAATGTATCCCGAAGTCTCACGTATTTAAGGGGGGTGATAGCGGCAGGAATAGGTCACAGTTCCACTGACAAAACCGAGACTATTGCAGAAAACAATTAATCAAATACACTATAGGTATGGCTATTAAACTATTAGAATTTAACAGACAAATCGGAATGCGCAGCCTATCGTAATAGGCAACGTATCATAAGCACCACGCGTTGAAATACAAACGGCAGTGCCAGAACGTGAGGCTATTGTGGGGGGAAAAGGAATGGAAGCGCTTTAACACTGAGAAGTCCATAGGAAACACAAAATCCGCTGTATTTCCGTAAATAAGCGAGCTAGCGCTTCAAAAACATCGCCAGTGAATAGCTACCATCCAGATGTGTATCAGCAGACATACCGATCCATAATCAGGGATCCTATAGGGGGGGGGGGGGGGGGGGGGCTAGGTAATAGCCAACCCAAATACGCCTCCCACAAGGAAGGTGGGCTAATTTCCAGACTTGATACTTAAACTTACAGACTTACACAAAGACAACGAAACGGAGGGACAGATATGCCTACTCAAAAATATCATCCAGTAAGGTAACAGAGCAGCCGTAGCCACCCGAAATACATCCCACGCCGCACAAGGCGACTGGGAGGGAAGGTGGGAGGGAGAGGGCAGTATTCCAATACCGGACACATTCCAATCATGTGCACCGGTGCCACGAGCAGCTCATGGGCGGACAGGCGGGTGAGGGAAATCCACGCGACGCTCCTCTCCAAACAAGGAGGTGGAGGGGGATGGTACCGGTAACTACCAATCCCAAGAATTCGCGTATGCTAATCATCGTAACCAGGCGGATATCGCAACACCATTACACTCAAAATGGCGTCGCGTCGCTGGGCGGAAGTTCGCCCTGGTCCCGACAAAACAGGTACCGGTAGCACGCATGTCCATATAAAGGGCGCGTCCCACCGGTCGGTAGACGATAACGCACGTCAGCATCTAGGCACCATCCCCTATCAGAGACACAGCTGGTCATGACCCAACAAACACTGTAAGCGTACCCCGAAAGACACCACTAATGCACCACACATATCACGTCCCGTATACAGACATAGACAGTCAAACGAGCCCCGCGCGGTCGTCACCACGCAAACAGCCTCGTTAGACAGCACGCCCCTGTCCAAACAGAAGCGCCCCATCTGCGGGGATGACGCCTTATCTCGGGAACGACCAGGGTGATACTCGTTAATCCGTCGGGGGGGAGGCGATAACGACCATACCGCAACCAGCTGTGCTCGTTAACCCACAATTGCGCTTCAACACGGCACGGGGTACGCATTAACGCGTCGGGGAGGGAGACACTAAACGACCATAAACACTGATAGCGGCCGTCTCATCTTTCGGCTCACAGAAAAAGAAAAATCAATCAGACCGAAATTAAACTGTTAATAGAGAGAGAACTTTAGAAGCAAGCTAAAGAACGTGAAAACCACGTAGAATAAGCAATATTAAGCCCACTAAACGTAGCCATTTAATAAAAAGCAGAAAAACATGAATTAAACATGTAATTCTTCATAGCAGATCTCCATCATCCAAAGAATTACTAGATGACGACGGCGGCTACCCACATAGATACAGAGACAACTCATATACTCATTAGAACCATATATTAATCAATTTAGAAAACTTAGTTAATTAGATTATTAAATAAAATAGTGATTTAAGCAATAAATTAAATTAAGTTTACATCCAGAAAATAGACCCTAGAACGGCGGATACAATCCATTTTAAACCGTTCCAGTACGAATTACAGGTTTAAGAAAAAGGAATCAAAAATACTTTACACCGATCAGGGCTTTCCCGACATAAGAACACGCACAAGGGAATCAAATACCGATGCGCGGCAGCGCTCAAACGGTCTTGAAACCAGAAAAATGAGAAAAGTGAGAAAAATCCAAAATTTCACTTTTTAAACGCGATTTTGAGGCACTTGCGATCGTCGGAGCGATCTGAGAGTGCGATTTTCGGAATCCTGAGGCCGAAATTGACAAAAGTTAAACCGAGGTCATTTACAAGCACGAAACAGGCAGTACCAAATACTGCTCCAAATACACCATACTCCTAAAATAGTCTATACTGTTAGCTATACTAAACTATAATGAAAATTACTTCAAGATTACTACAGATGACCAAGCAATCGTCAGGCGAGGCCCACAAACATCAGGCAATCACCCAGTCTTGTAATCATCATAGTTGTCAAGGAAAGTGGTGACCGGGTCATTCCAAGTGGTTCTCAGTCCAAGAAAGTGGGTTAAAGCTTTGGAAAAGGCATTTCAAAATCCAAATTTTAGGAGCCCCCAGAAAAATTTTCAGAGCCCCAGAGCCATTATTTCACCTAGCTGCCATAGAAACCAACGTTAAACCCACTTTCGAGGCAAGCTAAGTGGGATCCCCAAATCTTCATAGGATTAACATTGACAAGGCTGAGTCTATGAGAAAACTTATATATGTTCCAACTTCCTTAAAAATGATCGTATCGGAATGCGGTAAAGACCAAAATTATGTGGAAAATCATGGACAACACTAGAAAAATACAAAACAACAAATAGAAACAATATAAACGTCACAAAAACGGTAAAAACATGTAAAAAAAAACAACCAAAATCATACGATAAGGCTAGAGACAAAACGCAATCACCACAGCACAGCTCACGGATGAACTGAGCAGAGTTTATAGCAGTAGTAAGTCGTGAAAAAGACCGTTTTAACGCAGGCATAGGGAAGCCTACCCAGATTACAGCCAGTAATCCACGGGGATTTTCGTTCACAAACCCCTAAAAGACTCATAGAGCGCAGTGCGGAATCTGCTTTTCCACTCTAGGCAGTCAGGGCCGAAAATAAAGTCAAGCATGTTCTACTTAATCTAAAAACAATGTAACGCTTACCCCTCACACCCAGTGGAGATGACACAGTGCGGAATCTAGAGCATCCAGACAGTGAGAGTGAGGGAGGTCTCGAATAATTCAGAGGGCTAAATTTCCTCAGATAAGAACGACCACGGTGACCGGGGGACCGTGCTGAGGTAAACCTTTTTGCTGGCAGAGCGACAGTACCAGGCTCACACCAGGGGCAGCCTCTGAGACCCCTTGTACCGCCACGGATGGAGGCTGGGCCAGGAGTGGTTAGAATGCTTGTACTACCACCACTGTCCATATTTTTATTACACTCCTCACGCGTCAGCGATTCATACGAGCCATGCCGGTCACCCACACTCGTTTTCTGCTTAGCACCCTCTAAATGGGCGTGAACCGTGACAGGAGCGTTTTGAATTAATAGGCGAAACAGTTGACCGCGGACGACCAACCGGCGAGACCTGGGTCTCGAACGGGATTACCTGCGGAAGGCGTGCGGGCACTGCGGGCCCGTCGGAACCCGGGGGCTCCTAGTGGATACACCTGAAGGTAGTACGGAATCTAGACAATCAGGCGGGGGGAAGGGGGGCAGAATTGAACACTGACATTGGGGATTGTTTCCGGCCGCTGTCAGAGGTGGATACTCTAGTATCCTTCATAGACCGTTCAGTCCCAGAGCACGCTCGGGCCAAGGGACATGAGGGCGAGGCACTTGCCTCTAAAGTCGTGCCTGGCGGACCAGACGAAGCCGGAGCTTCTCCAAGCAAATCACAGTCACTATCAGGAGAACAAACCTCCTTATGAGAGGCGTCATCATACAGACGACTCAGACGACCGTTAGTCAGAGCAGGAGACCAAGAACCATACACTATCTTCACTTTGTCAATAATCATATAGTGTAACTATATTTCTTGTAGCAACTGAACGCAACTGAACCAAATTATCGCCACATACATTAAAGCTTATATAAACCAATTAAGCTCTGTTAATTAATCCTAAAGAGTAAGCCCCGCCTACAGGCGGGGCTTGGACTCAGCTGGGAGGAGCGTGGGTTGTATGCCGGCCGCTGGCCTTTGTATAACACTGGCGACCTTTGCGACAGAGTCACTTATGAGTACTATACTGCCTGGTATGAACCAGTCTGCCCTGTCTCAAAACGGGACGACTCTCTTGGCCCCTCTGCACGGGCATATATAAGAACAGAACCTCTGCAGGTGATCCAGTCAAGCATGACAGTAGGAGAGTGTAGAGACCTCACCTGTCCACACACAGGGCTCCGTGATTACCGGCTATGACAAGGAATACCAGCAGTAAACTGACCACAACATGAAAATATGGTAACTAATTCAATATACACAATATCTATGTATCTCTATATGTCTATCTGGTATCTGTATCTAATGTATCTATAGTTTCATAGGATAGTCTTACTGCATTGTGCATGTTTACAATGCCAGGTGAGAGAAAGGTGGCAGGGGCATTGAGGCATGACAGGTCAAGGTTGTATTGGTGTGTGTTGGGGGGAGGTATGTATGCAACTCTGTGTATCATATGTATCTATATATCATGTGTATCTCTGTATCTTTGCCTGTCTGTCTATCTTGTTATCTGGTTTATATCCCACCATTCCTCACAATGAAACAGCTAAACTTACAGGGAATCCATGTTCTCTTGTGGCTACCTTCCAGAGCCCACATGACCTGTTGCGAGTCCTGCATATAAATGAGCTGTAGACACCCTCCCATCTGTGTTATATACCTCCTGACTGACTCTGCTGCCGACCTGACATGTCATGACCGCCTCTACACAGACCCGTACTCTCACTGTGTGAGGGGCGGGTCTTTATTTTTAATGAATTTATCATCAAGACTCATTTCTGTACTTCATCTTTAACATATGAGAATGACCTTCATCCAAGTACCATGACTGAGGGAAACTGTTAGATCTGCAGACGTCCTATACATCCACATCCACTAGCAGCACTAGCTACAGCACAGAGCAGGCAGACAGCACAATTCAAGCATAATTATTAATCAGATTCATAATAATAATTTAGCAGCATTGCAAGCAGTCTTAAAACACTCTTGAAAAATTTAGACAACCGAGTAACAGTACATTATTAATTTAGAGAATAACCAAAAAGGAACGAATCACCTTCACCAAAAGAAACATCTCGCAATGCAGCATACAGTAATGATCTACTGTAGGGCATCACACTGTAGTGATCTTTTCTGTAACTTATTATACTGTAATGAACTTCCTGTAATGTATCGTACTGTAGGATATACCTTCAAAATACCCATCGGTACATAGCAACAGTAGACCGTGTTTGCAAACCAGTAGCCACGCTGTGATACCAGGAGGCAGTATTACCAAAATTCAGATAATTGCTATTTTCTTACCAAAATAATGTGAACATTTTCATAATATTTCTACCCAGCATACGTAAAACTATATCATAGCTGATATCTGTACTACTGTACAACATCCTAAACAATTAGTATTACCATGGATGTTTCAGAAAATGGCACTCCCCAAACACACATTAAAAAGTGCCAGTATACTACAGGGGTGAAAAATGACAGGACAGCATTGTGTAAGGATCTCTCGCAACATATTGTGCTGTCAGAATTTCCTGTAATGTACTATGGTGTTAGAACCTCCTGTAAAGTATGACATTGTAAGTACCCTCTGTAATGTATGATATTGCAAGGACCTCCTGTAACGTATGACATAGCAAGAACCTTCTGTAATGTATGATATTGCAAGAACTCTCTGTAATGTATGATACTATAGGACACACCATGAAAATACGCGTCTGCACACAACAACAACAGATGAACCGTAGTCCCTTAGTACCAGAGATATTTTCAGGGTGAATGAATAATCCTAATAATTTAAAACAAAATAAAACACAAAATAGGTTAAGGCGCCGAAACGGCGGCCGCTTATGCGGGTACAAAGCACGGCTACCAGGGTACCCAGCAGACAATGAACAATACATCGAACGATGAACTGCAGAGGAATGGCAGTTAGAACCCGCAACCAAAGCAAGGCCGGATCACATACCAGCATAGATGCGCCTGTGATCTCTAATGAACCTGTCTGGGCAGTATACGGCAGTAAACCTAGTCTTACAGTGTGAATTGCAGGATATGCCTTCAAAATACGCATCTGCGCATAGTAACTGTAGATCGTGCATTTAAACCACAAGAACCGACCCTAAAGCCAGTCAGAACCCTTAAAACAAACCTATTAAGGTATTACAAAAAATATGTTAAAAGACCTGAAAATCATTCCAATATGTGAAAATTCCGTTTATATCACACTAAAGAAATATTAAATTGAGTTCCTGACACCTGAAGAAATCATTCAAACCTTTTAAATTGCCAACGGCAAAGTCAGGACAGAAAATCCAATAAACCCAATACCATTCCAATAGAATGGACATAAACGTAACCTTAAGGTTCTACCGGGCAATATAGCCTGAAAATCAAAACACATGCGATCTTTCTGAAGTTTACACAGAGTGATCCCGTAATAGTCTAGATTATATATCTAAAATAAAATTTGGGGGTCACCGTTTGAAATTTTGAGCTAAAAATCAAAACGATGGCAATTTTACAATAGAACAAAGAGAAATCCGAAAAAGTCAATTTTCACACAGTAAAAATCGCTCTAAAAATCTGAAATTTTTACAGAATATAGCTGACGTATCTTGCTACACATCCCAATCATAAAAATGATAGGTCATGACTAAAGAATTTGAAATAATCAAGAAAAACCGTATATCTGGCTTAGTTTTCATAGAAACGCCTAATCAGTTCAACAGGCAACAACAACCCAGCTCACTTGATCTAAAGCAAGGTACAAAGGTAATAATGATATGTATCATCAAAAGTATATCAATTTCAACCAAGGGTTTAGCATAATTAAGCCAGTAAACCATACCTACAATAACCATAGCGTCTTCTATATAACCGGAGATGTAACAGCTGGAGAGCAGGACATGTAACAGTCAGCTGACGCACTGTAGCCCACAGACCACTGCAAACTGCACTTCTATTATAGACCTTAAAACAACAGTCTGTGTGGGAGAGATAGTATTATACCCAAACAAACAAATAATATACCTGATTTACAGAAATATTTCATTTTCAAAACCAAAGAAAATAATAATAAAAATATACCCATAATACAGAACAGGTGCCGACCTTACCAGGCACATAGAAATTAAAAATGCCATTAGAACAGAATGAATACCCAAATGAGGCACATTAATTAAAAACAACATTATGTCAAATTAATAAGAATACCACATGAATTATTAAGCCACAATACTTATAAAACAGACCCTTGAGAGTCTATAATGAAGGAATTACAAAAACTAATAATATCAAAACCTTTCGTAGGTATCAAAACCTCATAATTCCAAAATCAAAACCATAAATAAAGGTCAAGGCCCTCAAACAGGCATTACAGAACCACCTACAGGATTTAATAAATTTTACTGTCATTGTCAAAAAGGCATAATTTCACCCATCCCTGAAGCACATCCGAAGTCCGGGGAAGGTCAGGGCGGCTTGTCGGGGATGAAGACGTGGAGGGCCGGCCACGGGCATCGGGTACGCGGCGGCCTTCCGCGGGTGTAGGCCGCGGTACCCGCCGACTGGTACAGCGAGCGGTGGACGTCGCAGCAGACCCCGCGGTCGTCGCAGAAACACGGTAGACATCGCGGGATGGCCGCACTCGTCGACACGGGCGTCTCTGCTGTAGATACATCACGGTGGGGGTATTGCAGGCTCAGGTACGGGAGGCGGGTCTCTAGAGAGCAGGGAGAGCACACATCCACTCTGTTTTGACGCTCAACAGCCAGGGGCGACGAGAAGGGAGATGTGAAGCATAATTTTGATTTGCCCACTGCATGGAGGAGCCGTGCAGTAGATGCAGTAGCAGTAGAGTTGAGTGAGGGATAGAGCTCAAGAGTATTGTTCTTATCACTTTGAGAGCACATTCCCAAGCAGTAGCAGCACATTTTGAAGTCACACATCGTCATGTCAGGGAATAAAGTATCAGTTCGTTTACTGCCAAGGCCAGAAAATAAGGCATAGGAAGGCGAGGTATACGTGGTCCAGGTGCCTGACCAACTTGAGTCACCGAGCCTTGTCACTGAATAATGCTGAAACTTGACCGGGTGTCGAAAATTGATTTACGGCAGGATTAGGTGCTATACCGGTAAGTGCTGATTCGTCGTGCACCAAAGCCGTAAACCCACCTGCAGGGGTCTGGCCGGGTTTAGTTTGTCCCTGCAGACCGGATATCAGTTCTGAAGCCACTTAGAAGGACAGACTCGTGGCCAGTTGATTCCAACAACGTCTTAGTAGGTGTCGGGCCTAGCAAGCGGTCGCTAGAAACAGATGTATCTGGTGCCACAGATGTATCTGGTGCCACACCCGAAGTGGCGCCGTGGATACGGCACCAGAGACAATAGAAAAGTCAGAACTGTTCATGGACACATTAGATGGTTGTGAAGTGTCCGAATAGGAACTAGGACTTTGGAGTCAAAGTAGAATCTGAAGGACAGACTGAAAGTTCAGAAGAAGAGTGTTTCTCATGGGCAACTGGAGAACCGTGGCCTTTGGTTAAACCAGCACCATGTGAAGACTGTGGTTGAGTGTTAATTACAGTCTGAGCACTCCTCAAAGTATGATCTGAGGAAGATACCTGAACATTCTCAGTCTAATGAGGCACTGGTAGTTGACCAGACATTGCCAGGAATCATAGTGGAATCGGTAGATAGTGAGTCACTTGTGAGTTATACTAATCAGAACCATAATGCCATGTGAAACCATACAACAATCAAAGACACTCAAACCATGTAGACACGTGTAATTACCTTATAAATGGGTTCTCCACCAGTGTTCTGGTGACCTAGGGGTTAATTAGTGATGTTAATTACTTTACTACATAAGAGGAGGAGAGTTGGTAACACGTCGGTGCATACACGCTTAGAAGTCCTGCGCGGGTGCGTAGTGACGTCTAGCGTGAGACTTTCCTAACTTAGTTGTCTTTAATTAAACCCTTGTGCCATCTAGTGGCCAGGTTGGGGAACCACTGAAACAACTAACGAGCTGATTACGGCACGTTGTGGCCATGAATCGAATTACGGATTTTCTTAGTTAAGTTATAAGGAGGGTGTCGACACCTAGCGGTGAACGTAGGTAAAAGGGCGTAGATTCGCCTCCTACAACTCGAAGGGATAGATCAACACATGTCCGTAACTCATTGACTAATTAGTTACGTCCATCCCTAATTCATAAACCATCTGATTATATGTAGTTCCGTGACAGAGATGGAAACTACGCCAATCTCCGTAAGTCACGTTATTTCCAAGTAATCATACATATTCTTAACTCCTTATATTAAGTTCAGCAACCAGAGAATTATTACAACCGTACCATTAATTAATTATGTGATATTGTGGGGAAGGTAAGAGCAACTCCTAAGGCTAAGTGTGTGCGCAAGGCCACCAGACTCTCTACCCCTTGCGCACAACGAGGCCACCTAATGGGACCTTTAATTAAGGTGTATAAGATCTAATGTTGATATTAAGTAAGCTCTAATTACTATTAGTTTCGTGTCTTTACTATCATGGATGAGGACGAGATGAATGTGGTCGAAAATCACGAAATTGCAGCAAATAGACTATATTTCGAATATTTCAAAATGTCCTTTTTGGGGACTAGTTTAAATAGTTTTCATGCATCTAGGGCATTGTAGGGCAGAGTCTAGAACCATAAATATCACATAACTCCAATATTTAGACAAATTATGGCTAAAAACGTGAGGGCGTCACGTTACGACACCAGCATAAAATCGTGCATGAAATAAAATAAAAAAGTGGCAGAATAAAATGAGTTTCACTGTTTTTAATGACTCACTTATATGCATCTTCCCACCATAAAAGGATAGGCCTATATGGCTTCCTTCATACTAAACTGAATTTGTGCTATTTTGGTGTAGTTTAGGCAGTCACGTTACGACACCCACTAAACTATCAATAGTTCCGGTTCCCTATGATATTAGTAATAGTTTTTTAGGATATCAAGAGGCAGATATATAGCTACACAATGGCGAAAGAATTAAGTCTCTATCTTTATTAGAGAAAAAGTTATCAGCCCAAACGTATCTTTTCGTCACGTTACGACCCCGTCACGTTACGACCCCGTCACGTTACGACCCCGTCACGTTATGACCCGCAGTGGGTCACATAGGGTCAGGAAAAAGGTAGAAATAATTTTCCTGTGTTGGGTACATATATACCTATAGAATGGCAAAAAAATTAAATCGTTATCTTTATTAGGAAAAAAGTTATGAGGCTCTAAATATTTTTGCATCACGTTACGACCCCCGTCACGTTACGACCCCCGTCACGTTACGACCCCCCAGTGGGTATAAGGCCAGGGAGAGCAAAAGAATGATAGAAATACATTTTCTGTGGATCAAATCAATTTCCCCAGTGTCAGCCCATTCCCTGGTGGGGGTGTGGACACAGCCTATAAATATGAGCCAGTTTGGGGGTGGGGGGTGGGGGGGGGGGGGGTCGTAACGTGACGTTTTTATTTTTATATTAGCCCTGTGCTAAAGCTAATTATGCTAGTTAGCTATCCCAACTTTGCACATGAGTCCTCTAATATATAGAGATGATATTTGCAAAAGGAATTAATGATCCTCTCAGATTTGATTTTTTGGGTAGTTGGCGGACACTGTACGTTAGTGTCGTTAGTGTCGTTAGTGTCGTTAGTGTCGTTAGTGTCGTTAGTGTCGTTAGTGTCGTTAGTGTCGTGAGAGTCGTGAGAGTCGTGAGAGTCGTGAGAGTCGTGAGAGTCGTGAGAGTCGTGAGAGTCGTGAGAGTCGTGAGAGTCGTGAGAGTCGTGAGAGTCGTGAGAGTCGTGAGAGTCGTGAGAGTCGTGAGAGTCGTGAGAGTCGTGAGAGTCGTGAGAGTCGTGAGAGTCGTGAGAGTCGTGAGAGTCGTGAGAGTCGTGAGAGTCGTGAGAGTCGTGAGAGTCGTGAGAGTCGTGAGAGTCGTGAGAGTCGTGAGAGTCGTGAGAGTCGTGAGAGTCGTGAGAGTCGTGAGAGTCGTGAGAGTCGTGAGAGTCGTGAGAGTCGTGAGAGTCGTGAGAGTCGTGAGAGTCGTGAGAGTCGTGAGAGTCGTGAGAGTCGTGAGAGTCGTGAGAGTCGTGAGAGTCGTGAGAGTCGTGAGAGTCGTGAGAGTCGTGAGAGTCGTGAGAGTCGTGAGAGTCGTGAGAGTCGTGAGAGTCGTGAGAGTCGTGAGAGTCGTGAGAGTCGTGAGAGTCGTGAGAGTCGTGAGAGTCGTGAGAGTCGTGAGAGTCGTGAGAGTCGTGAGAGTCGTGAGAGTCGTGAGAGTCGTGAGAGTCGTGAGAGTCGTTAGAGTCGTTAGAGTCGTTAGAGTCGTTAGAGTCGTTAGAGTCGTTAGAGTCGTTAGAGTCGTTAGAGTCGTTAGAGTCGTTAGAGTCGTTAGAGTCGTTAGAGTCGTTAGAGTCGTAAGAGTCGTAAGAGTCGTAAGAGTCGTAAGAGTCGTAAGAGTCGTAAGAGTCGTAAGAGTCGTAAGAGTCGTAAGAGTCGTAAGAGTCGTAAGAGTCGTTAGAGTCGTTAGAGTCGTTAGAGTCGTTAGAGTCGTTAGAGTCGTTAGAGTCGTTAGAGTCGTTAGAGTCGTTAGAGTCGTTAGAGTCGTTAGAGTCGTTAGAGTCGTTAGAGTCGTTAGAGTCGTTAGAGTCGTTAGAGTCGTTAGAGTCGTTAGAGTCGTTAGAGTCGTTAGAGTCGTTAGAGTCGTTAGAGTCGTTAGAGTCGTTAGAGTCGTTAGAGTCGTTAGAGTCGTTAGAGTCGTTAGAGTCGTTATCTGACTACAAGTCAAATGCCCTAACCACTGGGCCACCACGATGAGCTATATGAGAGGCAAGAATAGACAGTATTAAATTCTTAGTGACTGGCAATGCTGCGGGGATGTTTTGCTCGACAAAATTATTGTATGAATCATTATTGAATGGGTCGTTGTAAGTGGTGTCTTTGTAAGCTGTAGATGACGACACTAAACCCCTCAATTTTTTTTTTTGCTGTTAAAAATGTGGGATAATATGGAATATGATAGTAGAAACTGCACTGTATCTAACTAAATATGAGGAGGTGGAATTGGCTTTAAAATCATTTATCACATTTTAAAGATAATTAATTTTTATGGTCTGAAATTGAAAATGTCCTGTCTTTGCTCATCGGTGCGCATCAGAAGATATCAGTGTCACTTTGAATGGGAAATCATATGAAATAATCAATGTCACCATTCTGAAAATTATGAAATTTTCTGAATATCTGGAATATATAATGATAATGCTGCTCCGCAATTATGGTGAAATTTGATAATAGATAAAGGTTTCAAATTGATCATTTCATACTTTAAATTGGAACTAATTTTTTCATTAAATAGCATTATGAAATATCATATACTATGTTTTGTATCTACAGATAAAGTATCAATCATAAATATGCATTATTTCTGGAATCATAAAAGAAAAATGGTTGATTACGCTGGTTGCAACTAGAGCTATATCGGGGTGTATCAGGACCATGGTGCTTTTTTAACCCTTTCCTTCCTTCTAACATTGGAGATAATTTTAGAACCATGGTGTGCTATATGCATTCTTAACATCAATGCATTTTCTTTTAATCTAACTGCATTATTTGATTAACAACAATATTCAGCAGAAATTGGAGAGCTGTGAATCAACCTTCCTTATAAATCCAAGATGGCAGACACTGTACTGCTCCAGTAGTAGTAGCAGTGCTTAATAACAAAGCTTTTATAAAAAAGATAAATGGCGGTCTAATTTGGGTAAACAAAACAAATAATCGCCGAAATCAATGGATTTTCACTATAAAATAGCAGAAAGTTCTGATCTGCTTTGATGGAAATAGCAGGGTGTGGCTGACCCGCCCTCCAGCGACTAAACGGGGAACTCATCTATTGTATGAAATGTGGCCAGCATCCACCAGACGGTGTGACAGCCGAAAACGACCATGTAGATAGAAACCTAGTGACACATTCCAACAATCAGTTATCAAGGGAAAGACATAGTAGCTGCCGATCTTCTCACGCACTATTTGGTGCCATGTGGACTCCTTTTTCATGTGCTACTTAGTAGAATACAGCTTCCCGTATTCTACTCAGTAGCTCTTTAGTATGGAGATTTCGTATTAAGGCGGTACTCCACTGAACCGATTATTGTTCTCATTCTCCACCCATTCTCCACCCATTCTTCGCCTGAGTTGTTCTGACCCTAAATGGTGGGGCTGCTTCACTAGCGCTCCACCGTTGTTTTTCGTCAATCTTCCCTCGACCAGCATTGGGTCAGATCACCTGCTCCACTGGGCTACATTAACACGATCCCAACAATCAGGAGCCGGCATCAAAACACATGTGAAATGATTTTCTTTGCGTTGTTTATAATCATAATATTATTTTGAAATTTTCGGTATGAATCTTTAGTTTGTATATTTGTGTTTTTATTTACGTATTTCCGTTTTAAGTGGAACAGAATTTATTCAAAGTATGGTGGTTCATCGGTGGTGGACCAGCACAGTATTTGGAAATACGTAAATAAAAACACAAAAAGAAAATCATTTCAAAAGAATTTTAAATATTGCGGTACCCGGGGCCGTTTCAATAAGGTAAAAATGTTTCACGAAAAAGCCCTAATCTGTTTGCTTAACATGCTGGTAAATAATTTTTGATTGTATGCTATTGCTTCCACTCTCCGCACCCTGTGTAGTTATGTTGTTTTTCTTCACCATGCCTTGTCTTCCTGCATTTGTTATGTATGTATTGTATGTATAACTCCAACGAAGCGTACCTTTTAACCAGAACACAAAGTATCCAACGGTCTGATCTGTGCTGCCATCTAGTGTGCAATAATGCTACTCACCAACCTTATTCCTATATCGGTGCAAGTGCAGCGTAAATTAGTGTTTTAGCAGCTTATTGTATATTCTACATTGAAAACTCATTGTATGTGTATTTGTATTGTTTTGGGGGATTACTTTGATCATAACATACCCTGGGTAAAACAGAAGAAGAACGCCCGAAAAGACACTATACTATTTCAAATGATGAAATCAGTGAATATCCAAACAACTCACCACTTTACTCTTATTGACCTATCGTTGATTAGATACCCTGAGATGTTTATCAAATCATCTAAAAGACGGACCATACAAGTGCTACAAGCATAAACAACAAACGTTTCGAACCACGAATGTTTCAGGGCCCATGGAAGATCTGGAATAAAATCTATCAAAAGAAAAAAAGGAAATCATCTCGGGACATTTATTCTAACTCGTGATATTACTGATGATTAATCATTATCAATAAGGAATTCTTAAGAAAGTAACTTGCCGTGTATGTTGATTTGAGAAATAGGTTTATGAATCCGCTTTTATCTATGAACCACCTTTTACTCGGGACATGTGTACATGTATGTACATCAGTCTTCTACAAAATGTGCTGCATATCCCGTTTAGATTATGTATAAGTTAGCTATACTTCTAGCTGACGTTTTTCAACTATCACAGGGGCATTTCGTCGTGTGTGAGCTATTTCATACTCTTTGTACAGGGACTTTTATTTTATTTCTTTTCAATTACTTTTAGTTTCAACATGCTGCACTACGAGGTCCAGATTGTTCCAGAGTGGTAAGCAGGTAATTGCAGATTATGGATTATGTAATTAGAACAGATAAGGAACTTGCTCCGTGGTTAACGTTTCATAGATCCTAAAAAGAAATTGTTTTTTTTCATTTTTTTTTCATCGGCTTGTGATAGAGGTGTATTTAGCCACGCCATAATAATCTAGATCCTAAAAGGAATAGATAGGAATTACATTTAAGAAATTGTTTCACGTGGACTGGAAGTATGGACGTTCCCAGTCAATGCATGATTAAGTTCCCTTCTTTCAGAATAACTATTAATTCTATATTAAATAAAAAGGAAAAACGCCAGTGCAGAGAGGTGCAGTAAAAAACAGGTAAACAAATTAAAAATCTATTCTGGATTATATTAGGTTTATGTGAAAGGGTTAAGTTGGTCTGTCTCTTTAAGATTCTGAATGAAAATAGAAATAATTCAGAAAGAGGAAAAATGGCAACTTACAATAGAAAATATAGAGTGACTAGTGTAGTGGAACTAAAATTGGTTCCTAAAAGAATCTTTATGACTGAGGAAAGAAAAAGAAAGGATCTGCATGGAGGGGAATTGAACTCTCAGCATGAGGTTTCTTTTGCAGACACTCTACTTCTAGACTACTTAAACTGACTTGTAGAGGGAACGTTTCAGGGATTCCTGAATGCCTGGACAAATCTAGTTCCTCACAATACACCAGGTGGCAGGCACTGTAATAAAAATGCTAGTTCTGTTCATATACACCCAGTGTCAGTGCTGTGCTTAGACTATACCAGTAGAGCCAAGGGATAAGATATGGGATAAGTTAACCATACTTTTGGTCATTTCCAAACAGTGTCAGTGCTGTACTGTGATAAAGTTGTGATAAAGGAACACGACAAGATGACTTCAGCTTATGCATACTGGCAACAGAACAGAATTCTTGACTGCAGTATGATATCAGTATACACAGCCTGAAACTATCTTGCTTGATTCTAAGAGATTATTCTACGAAGTGACTAGTGCAGTAGAACTTTCATTACTTCCTGAACCAAATTCAATGACTCTGTAAACAAAGACAAGTTCTGGATGGGTTTATGTTGTGCATACTAATAACAGAAGAGAATTACTGCCGACTTACTGTTATAACTCTGCATAAACTGAAGCTTTCTTGCCTTCATTATACACCCTAGAATACAAGTATTTTACCCTGAATAGATGAAGAAGGTTGTCAAAATACTAATGTCTCCATTCTAAGACATCACATGTTGACCATGTGTTGATATTTATTTCTGCCCAAGACCTGCAGTAAGCTATGATTACTGCACACGTGTGCTGTACATAGTTTATACTGCATGCCCCAGAATCTGAAGTAGAGTAGAACCCCTTGTAAACATACACCCTCCAATTGGGGCCAAAGTGTCTGCCTACATAGGGGAGGGGGAGGCACTTGCATATTTATTAGAAAGAACTGTTCTGAGGAAAGGTGTCAGTTAACGCTGTTCTGCTACCCAGGTTGCCATTAGGCGGTGGTCTACTGTAACTGGTGCATGAGAAAGGGCTTAAATGACTGGTCTGTCATTCCATTGGATAAGTTTTGTAAGATTCAAAAGCGGAAATATAAGCAATTTAAAAGGAGAAATGGAGATTATTCTAGTGTGGAAGAACTGACATTATTTGTTCAAAGAATATTTATTACTTTCAAAAAAGAAAAAAGAGCTGGATTGAGGGGATTTGAACCATCAAGCTTAGGGTTTCCTTGCAGACACTCTACCTCTAGACTACAGAAAAGACATGAAGAAGGAATGTTTAAGTCGGTCTGTCTCTGTAAGATTCTGAATGAAAATAGAAATAATTCACTGCACGAAACTAACGCCTTTATTCATATATGCGGCATTCCGGCATTGCACGTATCGGCTGTAAATCGACTCGTTTTCATTTGTAAACGCCTGTAATCCGCACCAGCGTATGAGGCATCTACAAGACAGTTTCCTTTTAAATACGGACGCGACTTGGCTGTATTTCACACCAGGCGTACACATACAATAGGAAATATCCTCTGTGCGACATGTGAACGCCTGGCATTTACATGTCGCGATAGAAAATAAAAAAGGAAGTCCTCCTCCCCTGCGGTTTATCAGTGTCTTGTTTTAGCACTTTAGGCCGGAGCTCTCAGTGAAGCCCTGTTCCCCTATTGTCTCTGGGCGGGCAGTGCATGGTTGTGTGTAGACTGGTCTCAAATCGGCGGGTGTCAAAGCGGCAGGTGTGACGTGAGTAACGTGAGTAACGTGAGTGACGTGAGTGACGTGAGTGACGTGAGTGACGTGAGTGACGTGAGTGACGTGAGTGACGTGAGTGACGTGAGTGACGTGAGTGACGTGAGTAACGTGAGCGTCGTGAGCGTCGTGAGCGTCGTGAGCGTCGTGAGCCCCGTGAGCGCCGTGAGCGCCGTGAGCGCCGTGAGCGCCGTGAGCGCCGTGAGCGCCGTGAGCGCCGTGAGCGCCGTGAGCGCCGTGAGCGCCGTGAGCGCCGTGAGCGCCGTGAGCGCCGTGAGCGCCGTGAGCGCCGTGAGCGCCGTGAGCGCCGTGAGCGCCGTGAGCGCCGTGAGCGCCGTGAGCGCCGTGAGCGCCGTGAGCGCCGTGAGCGCCGTGAGCGCCGTGAGCGCCGTGAGCGCCGTGGGCGCCGTGAGCGCCGTGGGCGCCGTGGGCGCCGTGGGCGTCGTGGGCGTCGTTGGCGTCGTTGGCGTCGTTGGCGTCGTTGGCGTCGTTGGCGTCGTTGGCGTCGTTGGCGTCGTTGGCGTCGTTGGCGTCGTTGGCGTCGTTGGCGTCGTTGGCGTCGTTGGCGTCGTTGGCGTCGTTGGCGTCGTTGCCGTCGTTGCCGTCGTTGCCGTCGTTGCCGTCGTTGCCGTCGTTGCCGTCGTTGCCGTCGTTGCCGTCGTTGCCGTCGTTGCCGTCGTTGCCGTCGTTGCCGTCGTTGCCGTCGTTGCCGTCGTTGCCGTCGTTGCCGTCGTTGCCGTCGTTGCCGTCGTTGCCGTCGTTGCCGGCGTTGCCGTCGTTGCCGGCGTTGGCGGCGTTGGCGTCGTTGCCGTCGTTGCCGACGTTGCCGACGTTGCCGTCGTTGCCGTCGTTGCCGTCGTTGCCGTCGTTGCCGTCGTTGCCGTCGTTGCCGTCGTTGCCGTCGTTACCGTCGTTGCCGTCGTTGCCGTCGTTGCCGTCGTTGCCGTCGTTGCCGTCGTTGCCGTCGTTGCCGTCGTTGCCGTCGTTGCCGTCGTTGCCGTCGTTGCCGTCGTTGCCGTCGTTGCCGTCGTTAGCGTCGTCCTCTGACTACAAGTCAACTGCCCTAACCACTGGGCCACCACGATGAGCTATATGAGAGGCAAGAATAGACAGTATTAAATTCTTAGTGACTGGCAATGCTGCAGGGATGTTTTGCTCGACAAAATTATTGTATGAATCATTATTGAATGGGTCGTTGTAAGTGGTGTTTTTGTAAGCTGTAGATGACGACACTAAACCCCTCAATTTTTTTTTTTTGCTGTTAAAAATGTGGGATAATATGGAATATGATAGTAGAAACTGCACTGTATCTAACTAAATATGAGGAGGCGGAATTGGCTTTAAAATCATTTATCACATTTTAAAGATAATTAATTTTTATGGTCTGAAATTGAAAATGTCCTGTCTTTGCTCATCGGTGCGCATCAGAAGATATCAGTGTCACTTTGAATGGGAAATCATATGAAATAATCAATGTCACCATTCTGAAAATTATGAAATTTTCAGAATATCTGGAATATATAATGATAATGCTGCTCCGCAATTATGGTGAAATTTGATAATAGATAAAGGTTTCAAATTGATCATTTCATACTTTAAATTGGAACTAATTTTTTCATTAAATAGCATTATGAAATATCATATACTATGTTTTGTATCTACAGATAAATTATCAATCATAGATATGCATTATTTCTGGAATCATAAAAGAAAAATGGTTGATTACGCTGGTTGCAACTAGAGCTATATCGGGGTGTATCAGGACCATGGTGCCTTTTTAACCCTTTCCTTCCTTCTAACATTGGAGATAATTTTAGAACCATGGTGTGCTATATGCATTCTTAACATCAATGCATTTTCTTTTAATCTAACTGCATTATTTGATTAACAACAATATTCAGCAGAAATTGGAGAGCTGTGAATCAACCGTCGTTGCCGTCGTTGCCGTCGTTGCCGTCGTTGCCGTCGTTGCCGTCGTTGCCGTCGTTGCCGTCGTTGCCGTCGTTGCCGTCGTTGCCGTCGTTGGCGTCGTTAGCGTCGTCCTCTGACTACAAGTCAACTGCCCTAACCACTGGGCCACCACGATGAGCTATATGAGAGGCAAGAATAGACAGTATTAAATTCTTAGTGACTGGCAATGCTGCGGGGATGTTTTGCTCGACAAAATTATTGTATGAATCATTATTGAATGGGTCGTTGTAAGTGGTGTCTTTGTAAGCTGTAGATGACGACACTAAATCCCTCAATTTTTTTTTTTTGCTGTTAAAAATGTGGGATAATATGGA
This sequence comes from Alentia gelatinosa, assembly GCA_950022655.1. Classification (NCBI taxonomy): domain Eukaryota; kingdom Metazoa; phylum Annelida; class Polychaeta; order Phyllodocida; family Polynoidae; genus Alentia; species Alentia gelatinosa. The sequence continues at coordinate 20,586,140 of OX465584.1, read as the reverse complement.
ATATGATAGTAGAAACTGCACTGTATCTAACTAAATATGAGGAGGCGGAATTGGCTTTAAAATCATTTATCACATTTTAAAGATAATTAATTTTTATGGTCTGAAATTGAAAATGTCCTGTCTTTGCTCATCGGTGCGCATCAGAAGATATCAGTGTCACTTTGAATGGGAAATCATATGAAATAATCAATGTCACCATTCTGAAAATTATGAAATTTTCAGAATATCTGGAATATATAATGATAATGCTGCTCCGCAATTATGGTGAAATTTGATAATAGATAAAGGTTTCAAATTGATCATTTCATACTTTAAATTGGAACTAATTTTTTCATTAAATAGCATTATGAAATATCATATACTATGTTTTGTATCTACAGATAAATTATCAATCATAGATATGCATTATTTCTGGAATCATAAAAGAAAAATGGTTGATTACGCTGGTTGCAACTAGAGCTATATCGGGGTGTATCAGGACCATGGTGCCTTTTTAACCCTTTCCTTCCTTCTAACATTGGAGATAATTTTAGAACCATGGTGTGCTATATGCATTCTTAACATCAATGCATTTTCTTTTAATCTAACTGCATTATTTGATTAACAACAATATTCAGCAGAAATTGGAGAGCTGTGAATCAACCTTCCTTATAAATCCAAGATGGCGGACACTGTACTGCTCCAGTAGTAGTAGCAGTGCTTAATAACAAAGCTTTTATAAAAAAGATAAATGGCGGTCTAATTTGGGTAAACAAAACAAATAATTGCCAAAATCAATGGATTTTCACTATAAAATAGCAGAAAGTTCTGATCTGCTTTGATGGAAATAGCAGGGTGTGGCTGACCCGCCCTCCAGCGACTAAACGGGGAACTCATCTATTGTATGAAATGTGGCCAGCGTCCACCAGACGGTGTGACAGCCGAATACGACCATGTAGATAGAAACCTAGTGACACATTCCAACAATCAGTTATCAAGGGAAAGACATAGTAGCTGCCGATCTTCTCACGCACTATTTGGTGCCATGTGGACTCCTTTTTCATGTGCTACTTAGTAGAATACAGCTTCCCGTATTCTACTCAGTAGCTCTTTAGTATGGAGATTTCGTATTAAGGCGGTACTCCACTGAGCCGATTATTGTTCTCATTCTCCACCCATTCTCCACCCATTCTTCGCCTGAGTTGTTCTGACCCTAAATGGTGGGGCTGCTTCATTAGCGCTCCACTGTTGTTTTTCGTCAATCTTCCCTCGACCAGCATTGGGTCAGACCACCTGCTCCACTGGGCTACATTAACACGATCCCAACAATCAGGAGCCGGCATCAAAACACATGTGAAATGATTTTCTTTGCGTTGTTTATAATCATAATATTATTTTGAAATTTTCGGTATGAATCTTTAGTTTGTATATTTGTGTTTTTATTTACGTATTTCCGTTTTAAGTGGAACAGAATTTATTCAAAGTATGGTTGTTCATCGGTGGTGGACCAGCACAGTATTTGGAAATACGTAAATAAAAACACAAAAAGAAAATCATTTCAAAAGAATTTTAAATATCTTTTATGAAAAGGAGGTTGTGAACGTAACACAAAGTGATGTCCACCAAGCACACTTCGATGAGCAGTCCTATGTAATCAAGTTTTAATGAATATTTAAGTAATTATCAATATTCATAGGTATATGACTCAAGTGAAACCTGTTAACCTTACACGGTCCATATTCGATACACTATTGATATACTGTTTGCTTTTGTTGGTGATATATCTCGAAATATAATGTGGGGAAATTAATACTGACGATTTCTGTCGATATGACAATAGCTTTTGACACCATAGACCACTCTATCCTCCATTGCTTACCATTCATTGCTAATTTCTAATTTATGTTTTGTTCATTTTATATATTACCTTTTATACTATTTATTAATGATATTTACCTATGACTCTCTGATATAATGAAAGAAGGACCAGCTACCAAGTACCCCACCAGATTTGCTGTAGTAGAATGTGAAGGGATCTGATTGAAATCAGCCAACTGTATTGGCTGACGGATATTCGCTTTTTTTTATGAATACCCAAAGATATTTCAATATGTGTGATGAACAACTGTTACAACTGAGAAGATTCAATAAAGAAACATCTAAAAGAAAACCATTATTGGGATAGCCCCGCGTACCTTATTTCTTTTCATAAAAATATTTTTTATCGAAAGAATTGCGGTACCAGGGGCCGTTTCAATAAGGTAAAAATGTTTCATGAAAAAGCCCTAATCTGTTTGCTTAACATGCTGGTAAATAATTTTTGATTGTATGCTATTGCTTCCACTCTCCGCACCCTGTGTAGTTATGTTGTTTTTCTTCACCATGCCTTGTCTTCCTGCATTTGTTATGTATGTATTGTATGTATAACTCCAATGAAGCGTACCTTTTAACCAGAACACAAAGTATCCAACGGTCTGATCTGTGCTGCCATCTAGTGTGCAATAATGCTACTCACCAACCTTATTCCTATATCGGTGCAAGTGCAGCGTAAATTAGTGTTTTAGCAGCTTATTGTATATTCTACATTGAAAACTCATTGTATGTGTATTTGTATTGTTTTTGGGGATTACTTTGATCATAACATACCCTGGGTAAAACAGACGAAGAATGTCCGAAAAGACACTATACTATTTCAAATGATGAAATCAGTGAATATCCAAACAACTCACCACTTTACTCTTATTGACCTATCGTCGATTAAATACCCTGAGATGTTTATCAAATCATCTAAAAGACGGACCATACAAGTGCTACAAGCATAAACAACAAACGTTTCGAACCACGAAAGTTTCAGGGCCCATGGAAGATCTGGAATAAAATCTATCAAAAGAAAAAAAGGAAATCATCTCGGGACATTTATTCTAACTCGCGATATTACTGATGATTAATCATTATCAATAAGGAATTCTTAAGAAAGTAACTTGCCGTGTACGTTAATTTGAGAAATAGGTTTATGAATCCGCTTTTATCTATGAACCACCTTTTACCTGGGACATGTGTACATGTATGTACATCAGTCTTCTACAAAATGTGCTGCATATCCTGTTTAGATTATGTATAAGTTAGCTATACTTCTAGCTGACGTTTTTCAACTATCACAGGGGCATTTCGTCGTGTGTGAGCTACTTCATACTCTTTGTACAGAGACTACATTTTATTTCTTTTCAATTACTTTTAGTTTCAACATGCTGCACTACGAGGTCTAGATTGTTCCAGAGCGGTATGCAGGTAATTGCAGATTATGGATTATGTAATTAGAACAGATAAGGAACTTGCTCCGTGGTTAACGTTTCATAGATCCTAAAAAGAAATTGTTTTTTTTTCTTTTTTTTCTTCGGCTTGTGATAGAGGTGTATTTAGCCACGCCATAATAATCTAGATCCTAAAAGGAATAGATAGGAATTACATTTAAGAAATTGTTTCACGTGGACTGGAAGTATGGACGTTCCCAGTCAATGCATGATTAAGTTCCCTTCTTTCAGAATAACTATTAATTCTATATGCACTTTGGTGGAGTCTGCTTTTTGGTGAATTTTCAACATCGATCACTGGGTCAGGATGTTCCACTGCACCTATATTACAATCATTATTGTGGTATCCACAATGTTAAAGGTCTCTTAAAAGACTTGGGTGTAAAACAACAAAAGACATGACCTCGTTGCCAGGTTTTAAACAGATCAAAATTTTATTGTAGCCCTGCTACTCCAAATTCCTCATGTGATGTAGAACACTGTTTCTGTGGCAGCTCTATTTTGTTTCAAACCGTGTTTATCAGTTTTGATCGTGTCTATTCATGATGATATACTATCAGATTTGATTAAATGTATGTATACAATCAATACACCAAGCTTCTAGGATAGGAAATTATAGCTAGGACAGACTAGAAGCTTAATATGGAGAGGGAATAGAGCGTATTGTAAACTAGTAAAACCAATTGCGGGCAATTGAACTACACAGTATTACCAATGGTGAATAATAATTTTCACAGCAATAGTTCCAGTTGTTATATACCTTATTTTCTTTCTAAATTGCCATGTCCTATTTGTCCTCTTGTTCGTCTACTGCTTGTCTTATATGTTCTTGCCTTAGACTTTTTCCAACATAACTGATATGTATGAAAACTTATGTTATACACACCCTACCTAATTGGAGAATAGGCACAAATTATCCTGAAGTACTAGTCATTATTCAGATTTGTCTTGCTCTCATATCAGGTTACTAGATACGCTAGAAATAAACAAGAATTGACAAGCAGGAACTCTAAACACAAAAATATATGGTTGACCTTAACTCAAAGAGCAGCACTGGAATGAACAATTACTAAATGAGTAATCCCTAGCACCAAAAAAAAAGGATAAGCACATAAAATGTTACTCAAACGCAATAATTTATATAATTCCCATACTGATGGTTAAATTCAACTTTACATATGACGCTCTAGCTTTCTTGTAACTATTTTGTTAAGCTTTTTTCGAATTACATATATTATATATATGTATCTTACCAAAATCAGAGTCATACAACCTAAAAGCATTAGCATATTTCTATGGAACGCAGAGGCATGAAGGAGGACAAGGCATGTCGCTTATGTCGACGCGACACGGCGATTGCATAGTAATAAGCGCTGCCTGTACCAGCCCCAGTATTATACGGGCACGTGACCAGGGGGTTGACGCAAGCGCCACGGACTGGTGGCTGGTGTGTGGAGGTGAAATCAGAGTAAGCGTGCCCCCCGCCTTGACCAGAGCTGCATGCTGGCACGGGGCCTACAGGAAGCAATAACCACCACACCTACTGACCACTGTGAGAAACCATTGTGAGGCCAGGCATAGGAGGCAATAACACGTGTGAAGTTTCGGTGACCAGTGTGAAGTTTCGGTGACCAGTGTGACGTTTCGGTGACCAGTGTGAAGATTAAGGTACCAGTGTGAAGCTTCAGTGGCCAGTGTGAAGATTTAGGTACCAGTGTGAAGCTTCAGTGACCAGTGTGAAGTCACAGTGCCCAGTGTGGAGTAACAGTATCCAGTAGGGAGACAGAGTAAGCAATATTTAATCTGATTGACCAATGTAAAATCTGAGGCACACGTCCAAGTTTCAGTGACTGCCATAGAGATGGCTTATGAGAGTGGAGAAGTGGAATATCACAACCTCTGATGTATCCTTCTCATGTCCTACCTGTTTGACTGATCTCCGTTGATACATTTTGCAGTCGGGAGGTAGCGTCATGGATGTACGGCCAGCCGTGTGGCTGCTAACCCTTGTATGTTGTGCGCGGATGTCATGCATTGGGGGTGCTACTGTGAAGATTGCCTGGCTAGCTCCACTAAAGTATTATTACTATTTTAACGCGTCTACAAGTCTTGGCGCCCTGGCCTACGCATTGGATACCATCAGCGCCGAGCCAACCTTGCTCCCTGGATATGATTTTGAGTAAGTCACCTTTTTCCTATAATCCGTTGACGATTTCATGCTCTTAAAAGATAAATCATTACCTTTGAGATTTATCATTATTATTATTATTATTATTATTATTATTCAGGAAAGGATTTTAGGACATTGTATATTTAATTTTCATACGAAGTGCAATTTCATGTACGTGCCCTAACAGTAAACGAAGAACAACATACAAGTTCCATCAGTTTGAGTAAGCATGGTACGATAATATCTTGCGAGTTACATTTTAGTTTCACGAGTATATAAGATATACTCTAGAGGAGGTTACATTATTGGTGAATGAAATACACGACTACCATGAGAACGTCATGAACTGATTTTTATAAAAGTATCCTGAGATTGACATTGTAAAAGAACATACCAAACTCTTCCATACAAAAAGCCTCGTGTTTCAAGTCCTGTATTTTAGCTTTGGTCACTTAGAACTCAGTCCATCCCAGTTGCATAAGAACATGATATATAGTTCTATATGGCTTGTCCATTAACCAGTTAGGACTCAAGTTTTGCCAATCAGCCAAATAAGCGTCTGATACTATCCATACGGTTTGCAAACCCATTTCAGAACACATATATGAAGCTTGTGTCTTCAGAGTTAGGATGTGATAAAAAGATTTACCATAATGTATGCCAATGTCAGACTTCAACGTAACAGTATCATTAGAAGAATAGTTTAGACTATGCCATCATTTAAATTGGCTTACATATATTGCATATATCACCTTTAATGTTCATTATTAAAACGATCGCATAGCTTAAGAAATGAGCTCAGTGAATTTATTAATGCTAAAGGAATGATATTAATCAACAAATAATACTAATTGATACACGTGCCACTTAATAATGATAAAGTCCGTGCTTATTGCAATATCTTTACACACAAGTCAAAGTCAATCCAGGTCCTACCCGTACGTTATCATCTCGGAAGGAACTCAGAGTTCCCAAGTTCAATAAATAAAGTAGAGCGTTTCCTGGAAACAATACATAAGCAATTACACACTGGTTATGAGTAAATATAACTCACTCTCCATTCTGCCAGGAACCCTAGCCTTCAGGTCTGAAACAATCTGATCTGGAGATCTGGACCATTTCCTTCAGACTTGGTACATCGTTTTCAAGATATCACAGGATGGAATTAGCCTTTAATCTTATATTTCTAGTATCAGACATTGTTTTCAGTTCTCTAGCTTAGAATACTCACCTTATCGTTAAGGAGGGAGTGTACATTAAATCTCGTATTGCCATTTTTAAAAATATGCCCTTTATATACAACATGTATATATGTATCTGTAAAATAGTATTATATTTGATGGTATTAATATTTCAGAACATTTAGTAGGGTTAAACTTTGTTGACATGTAGCGGCTTGTTACGTTGCCCAACCTCCTTATCTGGAAAGGTCGGGGGTTTATGAACTTGTTTGTCACAATAACATGTAAAAAACGCTTTAATTCTTACCTAAGTTTAAAAAGAGCCTATAGCTATACATTAATGCTTTTGTTATTATTGGCATTTCTTCTATGATGAGAAGAACGCGTTTCCTTCTTCTCCAACACAACATAGAAAGACAAAGCCAAATGCGGTTAATCCCCACGGAGCCATGCTGAATATGGATTTACATTTTCCATCAAGTTTCAGTTTTAAAGTAAACACTCAGTGTAAACACAAAGTATACAAAAAGGGTGCCAGTTCAGGGTAGCAACTCAACTGCATCTGCACAGAACTTTAAGTACTTTGGCGTGAAAACAACCTGTGGCATGAGGACCTTTGTGGTTATTATTTGCTCACAAGGTGACTCGAGGGTAGCAGTAAACGTGCACAATAGCCCATGCAGCTTTGAAATTATGTATCGTGCCATATGGGGATTATGGTAGCCTTCTAGCCAATTCATCGGATCGACACCTTTTTTTTACAATATACAACGATAGTAATCCACTAAAAGCACAGCTTTGCCTAATGAATATTACATAGAAAAAAACTTAATAATTATAGTGTAGAATCTGAAAAGGTAGATTTTTATATTCAAGTTGGTTGAAATCCAAAATAAAAACACAGACATCTGGTTCGGGTATAATTTTTTTTTTATATACTGTACATAATTAATTTGTGAATTAGATCACATTCCACACTACTGTTTCAGAATTAGTTTGTAAGTATCTATGAACCAACTGTGTGGATTGGACCGTTCCTGTACTATACATTATCTCACCGCTGGTATTTTTTCTCCATAAGACCCCGCACCCACCAATGCCGACGCGAGCCGACGCGAGCCAATACAAAATAACCATATCGTAGCGCGTCGGGAAGCATATTGGAGCATATCGGTTCGCGTCGGCTCGCGTCGGTGCGCGTCGTAACGTATTGGGAGGGTGCATGAAAAAGGTGCCATGGTCCCGATACACCCCGATATAGCTCACGATGCTACCAGTGTAATCAACCATATTTCCTTTATAATTCCAGAAATAATGCATATTTAAGATTGATATTTTCTCTGTAGATACAAAACAATATTATCTGATACCTCATAATAATATCTAATGAAAAAAAAACAGTTCCAAGTTAAAGTATAAAATGATTGTTTTGAGACCCTTATCTTCTATTAAATTTCACAATTTTTGCAGAGCCACATCAACATCATATATTCCAGAGATTCTGAAAATTTCATAATTTTCTATCGATTATTTCATATGATTTCCCGTTTAAAGAATCATCTATACACTGCGACGTGCACCGACGCGGCCCGATGCGCTACGACAATCGATACATGTTGGATTGTCGTAGACCCTCTACGATACGGGTTTTGCGTCGGTGCGCGTCGGTGCGTGTCAGGCCACGTCGGTAGCGTTATCGTAGAAAACTTACCAACTGCCCCGATAAGCTCTACGATTTTGCTACGATATGGATTTTGTATCGGGAGGGCAATATCGGAGCGCGTCGGTTCGTGTCGGGAGCTTGGGAATTCGTATCCAACGTCCATGAGATATTTAGGAAAAATATCCAATGGAGGATTCTGTCACAAATGTTAGCCCATTAGTCGATATTAACGGTGAGATAAATTCGGATACCAATTTTAATTTAGGGTCAAAGTTCGATCCCATCTGTTTCAATCGCTTCGCCTTGTGAATTACTATGCGATTCAAACTCGATGTGATACGAGCTCTGACCCTGAATTAGCATAGGTTTCCTCTATATTATCTTACCCCTTGTATGTTTTCTCCATAGACTTAACATTGGGAACTCATATCTAACGCCCATTAGATATTTAGAAAAAATATCCAATGGGGGATTATGTCTCAAATGATAGCCCATTTGTTAATGTTAAGGGTGAGATAAATTCAGAAACCCATACAAGTCTAGTGTCAGAGCTTGATCCCATCTCGTTTGAATCACTACGTAATTCACGCGGCCTCGCCTTGTGAATTACTACGTGATTCAAATTCGATGGGATACGAGCTCTGACTCTGACCTATCATAGTTTTCCTCTATATTCTTGCACAGCATATAGTTGGCTGTATCATGTACAACTGGCACATAGACATTGACCTGTAAAGCTTGCTATGAATTTACATGGCTACAATAACAATAAATCTAGTACTCATAGTTGCCTAGCCTCAAAACACCACAGGTGACTAAGAAATCTGATTTGATCTGCCTTTGGCAGAGACTTTAAAGGCGTCTTGTGGGTTAAGGAAATGTCTTAGAATAAAGTACATGAATCCTTTCACGTGTGCCAAACTTTGGACAGCTTCAAGGAATTGTAGAAACCATTCCCTTGAATGCCCTAATTTGGATTACATGATTTCTTATTCATTTGTACCTTTGATTCCACAAATTCCCTTTATCAAATTTTACCAAGAACTTGGCAGCTGTACATCGAGTACCCACCTGCCACAAAATAATCTGTCTTAGGCATGAGTCTCAATAAGCTATTACCAAATGAATGGTGTCTAATTAACATAGTCTTCTATAGTGATCAATAGGAACATAATTACACAGCATTTCATCAAACAAAAAGCATCCATTGAAATCACATAAAACATGTTTTTTGTTGTGGTTAATGCCGCACTAAAATGCAATGTTAAGTGTGTCGGAGCATACTAATCGACTTGGGGAGATTATCTGTGATTGAAGGGTAGTATATTAAGGTAGGTGTTGCTTAACTGAGAGTATTTACATTTGTGTTTACCGTTCTAACTGTAGGGATCATCTGGGGAAGCCCTGCCGCGCTCAAGGTGGCTTATAGAGTGTTAGGAGTACTCATCGGATTATTATGCCGCACCAAGTCTGGCAGTTCAGCGTGTTTATCTATGCAGAGACTTCAGCTAGAGCATTAGCATTCTCACACAAGGGAACAATACTGTCTACTTGTCAGAAGCCTTGTCTTTTGGAGCGTCCAAATACAGCATTTCCATCGAGAATTATAAAAAGTTCAGATCTAAGCTTGTTTATTTCTAAAGGATTTTATCAGGGTTCGACAAATATAATCAGATCCAGGTCCGGTATTGCCGTTCTTCCGCCTAGTCCTTCAGCAATTTAAAAATAAATTTAATAAAAAGTTTAATATTGATTCTCCATTATGTATGTGTCGCCCTCACATTCTGTATATGGTATGCGATCATATTGGACAGATTTGGTGTGTTTTTTATTTACACATTGGCATAGCAGTGTGGAGCTAGCTCCGGACACTGGAAACCGGTTTCGCACTTCCCTTATTCTGTATCTATTGATATTGAATTCTGTCTCAATGTCAAATACTAATATAATCACCCGTCCCCACTGCAGTCTCTGATCTTCGGCTAATGCAGGAAGCACGAGAAAGATGTACCAGTGGATCTAATACATGTATATGATATAAAACATATATATATATATATATATATATATATATATATATATATATATATATATATATATACATGTACATGATATTTCCCGTTGTAATCTAGACGATGAGTGACAGCGGCTATAAAATTTATGAATCTTTACATCAAGATTGTAACTGAGCTCGAAGGTTACTTGACCCGCAAAGTATGGATGCATATATATATATATATATATATATGTGTGTGTGTGTGTGTGTGCTGATCGAAATGGAAGATAGGCCACATTGAACCTATTTTGGTAGTCCAGGTATGATTGAATGAATAGAAGATATATGGTCACACTAAAATATGATCTATGCATACTCTATGGATGTAGTCTACTTTAATTTTTCATTCTCAAGAACAGTCTCTGACAGTGTTGATATAAATATTTTCATAGGACGTTTCTTGGTGAAACTCCTAATGGTTGAATGTTAAATTAAACCGTTGCATACACAGGGATTAGTACACTTTAAGACGTGGTGCTGTGCTATTAAATTTATTTCATTACAGCGAATTCGTAATGTCAAGAGACGTCACAAGTTTGAGTCTTAGTTTATTTATGTCACGCATTTTGTAGGCTCCGTAATTCCACGAGTCGAAGACGAGAATGATCACGGAGCCAACGAATGAGAGACATAAATAAACTCAAACGAGTGGTGTCTAGATTTTATCCTACTCCTTTTCCACATTTTTTCAGTAATAGAAAGTAGTAACATAAACAACACCTTATGTCACACCCGTGACATAAACAAATTCCATGTTAAGCCTATGTCGTTTTTTATTAGGGGTAGGATAATACATTAGTACATTTTCAATGTTTACCATTTTATCATATTTTCATCCAAACGATTCTATTTTATATGAATATGTTTTCGATATCTAACTCCACATACGTTCCCATGATTAAATTCTTCTCCCCACCCTCTAGACTGTGTACTGAGTTCCCGAGTGAACAAACTCAGTTGATTACGAGTGAACGAGTAGACGTGTATGTACACACATAAAACACCCACATCCTACCCAGGAGCCGGTCCTTAACTATTTAGAGCACTGAATTATGTCACAGAGCCTGAGCCTTAACTATTTCAGTACTGAATGAAGCCGTTCTTTCATGATTAGAGTCCAGGTTAAGCCTACGCTGTTGTCCACTTCTTACCACGAGTCCACCGTCATTGGTGGATACTTTTTAGAACCCATATGGCCGAAGGCTTTCGCACTTACTGGGATCTGTGTTGAATGAAGCATGACTGCTCCCGGCACGGCTAATTTAAGTGGGCGACGGAGTGCTGACACCTAAATGCCATGTATACAGGGGCAGAGTGGTGGAGATTTTAAATTTAGGACCCTCCTTTGGGTTTATAGTAGCACAGCAAGGGGCCTAAGCTGGCAAAGCAAGCACCACCTAGAGGGCAGATCAAATACGGCCGCGTCTTAAGAATGCTATTTTATTGTTTCCATATTTGGGGACATGTACTTGTGCCATATCAGATACTACAAAGTGTTAGAGAACGCCATTGTGTTGTTTTGATATTTGTATGCATTATATACCTGTACCATATCAGATATGATTTTTATTCAATAAATAATCCACTTACTATATCAGGGTATAAATGCAAGTGTCAATGCTATCATGATCAAAGAACCTGAACAAAACATTCAACAGATGGTAACTAGGATTTCAATCTCCAACCAACATAACATATTGAGGTGAAGAGAAAGAGGCGCATTGTGTGTAGAGATTCAGAAACCACACTAAACTATCTAACACAGAATACCATCAATCATATCTTAAAGGTCTCGAAACAAGCACAATACAAATATATAAATTAGGAAGGCGTTGATCTGAGTGGAGATATCTCTTTGGATAATGTTAATTGAGGCCCGGCGTCCACCCACTACGATAAAAATATAGACCTTGCGATGAAAAATGTCCAAAATCGTAGATAGCTCGGGAACCTTTGTATCGTAGACAAACGTCTAGACTAGACAAATCAACGTGCATTGTAGTGTTTTAGGTACAAAAAGGCGATCACGGTCACGATGCACCTTCCGATGTAACCAGTACATCAATTATTGCAGATCTTGAAATAGCATTTTTATTTTAAATTATATAATGCACTATGATTCAGGAAATATTTTAGGGTTGTGGAGATCCTTTTACCAGTATGCACAGAACAGCATTACAATTATTGCTAGACACCAACAGCTCGTTTCAAAGTCAAAATAAAATAGTATTTCTGAGACACTTATACCTCATAAAAAATCACCATATGTATAGTGCACAAGGGCCATTATATCCGCCATCTTATTCCAAGCTTTCATAATTTTCTGTTGAGTATCTCATACATGTGAATGATTTTCCCTGCAGAATACTCCTCGATGCTCCCGGTTAGCCGCTGAAATTTAATCATGATGAATGTCGTAGTCAACCGACAATACATGTCAATTGAATAACCTAGGCTCGTACTTGAAGACCCTTTTCTGTATACCAAGGACACCCAGGGACGATGTGGGTCAATTTTATTCAACACGTATGGACGACAATATGGACGGCTAAGGCTGCCTTAGCGAACCTACTTAAATATCATTAGACGATAACCCTTGTACGAACTTTATTCAACACTTTTTTTCTTTTCTTTTTTATTTCATCAAGAGATTTCACCAGTTCTGCACAGGCAGATCTTCCACTTATGGACGACATTATGGACGGCTAAGACTGCCCTGCCGAACCTACTTGAATATTATTAATAGATAAACCTTGTACGAGGTACAGAAAATCTTCTTCACGTACGATCCTAGATTATTCTACGGGCAGCTATTTAATCGGGAACAAATCATAGACAGGCAGTGTGTATCGTATGGTCATTACAAACGGGTGTTCAACTGCCCCGATCATAGCTTACCTTCCGACGCGCTTTAGATTTTTGGGGCATCAAAAGGCTTATAGTAGTTCATTGGACGCCGGGCCTTAAGCTTATATCACATATATATGCGCAGGTTAACTCACAGTCAACAGTTGCCGGCTGAGACGCGTGTCAAGGCAGTGCATTATAATTGGTCGCTATATTGATACTGGTTGCGTGCTGCAACATACCAAGCTACGTCACCCCTTCTGTTCCCTACAACCTTTGAATAGCATTTCAGTATCATATTTACCCGCGCCATTAAGTGCCAAGTACTCGGCGAGGGTTTTCATAGAAATAGTCTATGAATAAGACCTCTGCTGTGAAAGCACGTCTGATTCTAAGCATGGTTAAAGGCATATCGGACAATTTGGCTTAAAGATTAAAGCCAGTGTAATTTTCCTAAATAATTGAATATGATGATCTCTTAGTGTGGTAGAACATACATTTAACTTGAGAATCGGGGGTCACCATGCTAGTTTATGATTTACAGATCAATATTATGTAATAGAATATATATAGAAAATCCACAAGTTGTTTTATTACATAGTAAAACCCATGTCATATCCCTCAGATTTCCACATAATGCACCAGACGTATAATACTACAGATCTAAATTTTAAAATGCATAAGCAACCGTCCTTGATTTTGAAAGAATCGAAGAAAAAATGTCTTATAGTACATTTCTTATGTAAATCAAGCAAATGTAAATTGGCATATTTTACCTCTGTACAAAATATTGAATTTATAAAGATTGTCGTGCGGTTGAGTAACGAGGATAATGATACAGATGTTGATATGGAAATTAAATAACCGAGATCGTGGGAATAGCGTTAATGTATTTTGAATCACACATTTGGTGAAATGATTTGAATAAATTGTATGTTTAAAATGTGAGAAATAGGAATAATAACACTCTGTACTGCGAGCGCACCCACATGAAAACCAGGCAGTTAAAATAAAGAGGCATTTACAGACTTATAGCTAAGGCCCTCCACACACCAACTCCGATTCAGCTGCCGATTCAGCCGCCGATTCAGCCGCTGATTCAGCCGCCGATTCAGCCGCTGATTCAGCCGCTGATAGGCCTTACTATTAACTTCCCGATTCAGATCGGAAATTATATCGGGAGGTCGGACAAAATCGTAGCAGTGTACCACACTTCTACGATTCGCCCTACGATACACACCGACACTCAAATAGTCGCTTCTGACACCATGATTAAAATTTAAATCGTAGGCCTCGATCATGATCGAACATGATCCATTTATTTAATCATATGGGTGTGTATTGGGAACCTATTTGATGGGGAAATGTCTTACATATGAAAATCTGGAAATTTCGAATTAGGTAGATCGCATAATTAGTTGAAACCAACCGAGAGTTAGCCTTGTCAATGTTTATGCCACGGTGGGCAGGTAGTGAGTAGCAGACCTGACCAGAGTGGTATAAACATTGAGAAGGATAACTCGAGTTCGGTTTCGTATTTATCCTACCGCACCTCACTGATATACAAAGAAAATTTTCTAATTATCCATGTTAGTAGCATGTTGACACTCATCGGACGATGGCCGTGTTTATCAATACTGCCGGATCTACTTTCCTTATCTCGTCCCTGATTGGTCCGTTTTATTATTCACCTCAATGCATAAATGACACTTTTTTCAACGCTCCGTCAAATACAATGAGTCAATGTTAAACCTATGGTGTCTTTTATTAGGGGTAGGATAAGGATATATAATCGCTGTAACTATGATATTAGTTCTGATGGTCAGAGAATTTCATATCGAAATTATTATTCTGCCACTGTTAAATTTTCCAATTTGATTGTTTTAGTGTCTGCAAAATGATATAATACTATGTTGTATATATCTGCAAACAATCATTCAGATGCATTCCACATTTCCAACATAATTGTATATTTTAATATCAAAATTCTACCTGAGATCTGCAAGGATGGGGAGACTTATTGAATGACGCACTATATCAACCAGCGTCGCTGCAAAATGTGGAATTTGTATGTGGTGTCAGTAAATAAAGATGTGGATAAAAATCCAATCATGAGGATTTTGATTAGATCTTAAATTATCAGAGAATTGCCATATGGGCCATCCATGAAATATGTGCACAGATTTGAACCACTCCTCTCCTTCTTATAGAAGGGATGCACAATGGAACCCTCCATCGATTGACTGTGCACATGCTTCACTAATGCTACGCCTAGAGCTAATGAATTTAGATTGGTAAGGAAATAAATATCTTTATCAAAATTCAGATTTTTACAAAGTAGTAGGAGTGATGTAGAACTCAACTGCGTGTGAGCGCCAGCCGGCGTATCGCGACCTCCAGTACAGACAGCCCTGCTTTGAATGCTGCTGTCGCCGCTCCCTTGTATAGCTAGTGCAGGGAGAATACAGGGCCCGGTTTGTCATTCGAGACGATCGTTAGCTGAGATCCGCTGAGATCTGTCGGCGGTCCTGAGACCATTTGGGAGATCAATGGCTGCAGGTGTTTTTCAGACGTGGTCTCAGTGCACCACAGCGGATCTCACGCTGATCACCCCTAAAACGATCTCAACTTGAGATTTCTAGCGATCTGTATAGAATGATCTCAGGTTCTATACTGATTTTCCTGCCAGATACCAGCTTCAGTGTAGAAAAGCATGTAAATCGCCTATCATCGCCCAATTTGGTTATAAGCTGACCCCCCCCCCCCTTACCTTTTTACCTGAGATCCCTACTGATCATTTCCTGCCAGGTACAAGATTCTGCAATTTGAAATTATTGATTTGAGACACTTACACTTATTGAAATTATACCATATTTACAGCAAATGATTGGCCATGTCCATCCAATCGCATCCTAATATTTCATAATTTTCTATTGAATATTCCATAAGTGAGACATGTTTTACTTTTTGAATGGGTATTGTTCTGTATAAATATACAAACTTGACAAATAAAACCGAGTATGGCAGTAGGTTATCCACAAGCTGCCTGAGTGGTGCAGTGCCTGCATTTTTCAAATTTCCAGACAAATGTTTATCATGGTCTTGATAACCACAGGAAAACTATGAAATTTGGGATATAGGTATGTCAGATTATTAGTACCGTTCGCTCTAAGTATTTTCTAATTTGAATAAGTTTTAGAACCTGAAAGAAATAGTTATGACAATTATCAACTGATCTCAGGTTGAGACCGTTTGGGAGATCATTTCAGTTGAGATCCCCTGAGATCATCGCAACTGAAAAACACTGAAATCACCCGAAACGGTCGCATCTCAGTCTCAGCCTGAGATCCCCAGAGATTGTTTCAACTGAAAAACAGTTTGCCTTTCAAATGGTCTCAACTTGAGATCGTCTCAACTGAAAAACAGGGCCCAGGGGTGTGTTTTACAGTTGTGACGACCTCAACCTGAGATCCGCTGAGATCCTGAGACCGTTTTTGAGATCAATGGCGGAAAGTGTTTTTCAGACGTGGTGTCGGTGCGCCATAGCGGATCTCAGGGGATCTGAGGTTGTGATCGTTTTATCTCTGAGATCCCTAGAGATCATTTCTGCCAGGTACAAGATACTGCAATCAAAAATTATTGATTTGAGACCCTTATACTTATTGAAATTAGACCATATTTACCGCAAATGATTGGCCATGTCCATCCAATCGCATCCTAAGATTTCATAATTTGCTATTGAATATTTCAAGAGTCAGACATGTTTTACTTTGTGAATGGGTATTGTTGTTATTTATAAATATGGAGTGACCTTGATCCTACCCTGCTCATATGAACTCGAGCATCAAAGTAGGTATACACAAGCTGGCTGAGTGGGGCAGTGTCTGCATTTTTCAGATTTCCAAACAAATGTTTATCATAGTCTTAATAACCACAAGAAAACTATGAAATTTAGGATATAGGTATGTTAGATTATTAGTACCCTTCGCTCTAAATATTTTCTAATTTGAAAAAGTTTTAGCACCTGAAAAAATAGGTTATGACAAGTATCAACTGGTCTCAGGTCGAGACTATTTCGGAGATTATTTTGTGTGATCCCTGGCGATCATCACAATTGAAAAACACCCATAGCACTCCTAACGGTAGCATCTCAGTCTCTGGCTGAGATCTCTAAAGATTGTCACAACTGAAAAACACTTTGCCCTTCAAACGATCTCATCAGGCGATTGTCACGACTGAAACAACACCCTCCGGGTCTTGCCGTTCATGAGTCTGGGCTGTCTAAACTTCATAGTTAATAATAGTCTCAGTTTTAACTCAGAAAAAGATAAACACATGATAGCTAAGCCTGCAGATGTATTATTGTGTATCCATGTTCCTATGTTATTTACGGTATATGTAAAGTATTATTGAGATGATATGCATGTATGACACACCAAATCTGAGCTGGAATACCATAGAATACGATGGCATCACTGTTCTTTCTCTTATAAACTTATTACGCTCATACACCCAGTCATCCAATGCTAAAGAATACGTTGCTAGGTGTTTGTTTGGCTGCAGGCATTACGCAACCGAGTACATAAGGTGCGACACGGGCCTATGGAAAAATGTCTATTGAGCTGGATCCTTGCCAATTCTCCTCAGCGCTTGATCCCACTTGGGAAGGCTTGTACTATAGAGGAAACCTATGAAAGTTTAGGGTCGGAGCTCGTATCCCATCGAGTTTGAATCACGTAGTAATTCACAAGGCGAAGCTGCGTGAATTACTATGTGATTCAAACTCGATGGGATCGAGCTCTGACCCTAAACTTGAATGGGTTTCTGAATTTATCACCCTTTACATGGACTAATGGACTATCATTTGTGACATAATCCCCCATTGGATATTTTTCCTAAATATCTAATGGGCGTTAGATACGAGTTTCTTATGTTAAGTCTATGGGGGAAAAATACCAGGGGTGAGATAAAGTCGGGAAACACCAATGGGTGTTCGTCTGGATCTGTTGAAGGAACGAGGGAGAACCTTGTTTATAAACAAAGAAAATCCATAAAGAACTGACAGTAATTTGTTTCTGAATGTTTTCCATTGCAGTGTTAAGTATGAAGATTCTGACTGTAACAGCAAGTCAGGAATTGGTGCCATTTTCAATGTAATGACCTCGGGATACAGTCCAGACCTCATTCTTGGACCTGCCTGTTCACCTGGTAGGTATTGGAATTAGGGGTACATACTCCAACGTTGGTCTATAACCCCGGTAAAGATAATAAATATACGTAAAAAAATTGTTACAGAATACTAAGAATAACCTTTTCAGGGATGCTGAATGTGATCCAGATTATTCGATTAATAATTACAATTTTTCATTAAAATTAAAGTTATTCATTTGTCAATACATGAACCACCCGTTTATCATTGAAATAAATATTTTTAATTGACCATAACAAGAAGAAAACACAAAGATAAAGTGATATGTTCTTCTTATTGTAGCTATGGATCCAGTGGCACAACTGGCATCAATTTACAATCTGCCGGTGTTTGGGTGGATATCTAGTGACCCAATGTTGGCGGATAAAACCAAGTATGACACGTTAGTCCGATTGTTGGGCCCCCTTACGGCAACTGGTAAGTACTAGGCCCCTAGCTGGTTAATGTTACCAACAGGAGAGATTATCGCAACATAGAAAATGTATCTCTTTGAAAGTGACTTCTGTTTACCTACTATATCTAAAACGGTAGAATTTCGTCGAATCCGCTTGAAGTTGCTCCCATACATAGAGACATAGTGAACCCAATCTAGGGTGGGAGATTGAAGCCCCACGGGAGTGAGATTCTCGTGTAGGGAAAAACTCGAACCTGTTCTTCTTTTTTGTATTTCTATACTCAGACAAACTTCTTCTCTTATGATTCATTTCAAGCCATGTCAAAATCAAAGTTTAGTATTGTAGTTTTCTGATCTATTTTTCTCGTGAGAAACCAATGGGATCTTAACTTTCGCTGGTACCCATTTCGAAACTCCGCTGATACCCCTCCCCCCCACCATCCTCCAGCCACCACTCTAAGTATTTGACCTGAGCCCAGCATCTGGCTCTGTGGAGCAGTCAGCAGGGTGTGGGGCTGGGGATGTGGGCCTAGGGTGTTCGATCCCCGCATTGGCTGAAGACTTTTAATTTTTCTTAGTCTGTAAAATCAGTGTCACATGAAATGATGGTTGGGAACTAATTGATAGTTTCAGGTATTAATAGTAGGGTGCACCACTAAGCTCTCACCACCCCTCACCCTCTCAAATACGACGCGACGAAGTCGCTAGTATACATCTAAAACCTAACTAGTTTATTCAAATGGGACTATTTTATTACCGTTCACGCCAAAAATGTCGATCGTAAGAGACATTTTTCTAAACCATCATTATCTAGTTGATAACTGCGGGTACTGCAACTCTGCTGCTTTTGCAAAAACTACTGCAATGCTCCCCGAAACAGAATACATCGCTTGTAATGAGGTTTTTTTTGTTTGTTTGTTTTGGTAGTTTAACGTCCAATTTGTTCAATTAGACTTTATAATGAGGGTGATGACTATACAACACCATGCATACTTTTATGCTTTTTCTAGATAATCGTTCCGAATGACCGTTTTGTTGCCGATATCCCATGGCATGCTACGACTGGTTCTATAGGACATCTTTTGTCCGAACTGTCGTACATTCGTTGGGCGATCTTAAGGGGGTGTTCCACTGGACCGACGGTAGCCGATTCTGTAGCCAGACAATCGCCGATCATTATCGGATGCCCTAGAATTTCTCAAATCTTTGAAAATGGTCATGTATCAAACTATTATTATCAGAATTAAATTAAATACAATAGGTGAACTTCCTCTACAGGGCCCATGAACAATTGATTGGTTGAGAAATCGGCCTGGTGGAGCACACCCTTTAGACAATCATTACCTGACTGAAAAACACCTGCCAGACTGACAGTCTATTATCTATTTCAATATATTAGAATGCTGCCTTAAAATTGTGAGGTGTATCGGGACCGTGATCACCGTTTTTGTACCTAAAACTCGATTACGACGCACGCCGATCGATGTGCATGGTCCATACGTTTATCTACGATGCAGACCTTCCCGATATGTCTACGATTTTGGACATTCTGGATCGTAAAGTCTACACTTTTATCATAGTAGGAAGACGCCCAGTTTTATACAACAACTAGTTCGATGGAAGCTTAGTATTCCCACCCTACCAAAATGAGTTTTCCTTGCAAAGTATGTTCAACAGATCAGTCAATGGATTTACTAACGAATGATAACATTGAAAAAGATATTGTGCTAGTATTTATAGATTTTCGCAAAGTATTTGACACCGTAGACAACGAAATATCACTTCAAAGATAGAAGTTATTAATTGTTCGACGATGGTTGCTCAGCAATTGTCGAGGCAAAGTCATCGAGGCAAAGATTCGAGTGCGGTTCTGGATTTATCTCATCCCTTTCACCGACAATAGAATGGTATTGCAATACCAGAATAATTCAAATTACTTCCCAAATCCAGCTAGGGACGTTTAAATCATGTTGATGTTTCGTCTTCTCTCTGAGATCTTGGCCACTGATTGGTCAATTGCCTATGACGTCATCTCATATCCACTCCGATATTGGTAAGCTACGTGTATATATAAGTTGGTAGTAAATTGACGTTGGAAGAAGTGAAAACTATATCTGCCAATATTGATTATGATATTTGATTGTGTGTAAGGGTGGATGAACCATCAGTGGGACGCAATGAGCTAGCCTATCCAGCCATACGGACTAGTGGGAGTTGCTGCTATTAATCACCTGCTGAGATAACCTGTAGCCGTTTTAACTTCAGGCGAAGGTGTGCTCATCCTGCTGAAACACTACCAGTGGCATCTGATAGGGCTCATCTCCACCACAGGGCCTGATTACAGCCAGCTGGCAACGGGCATCCGTGAGGCAGTCAAGCGGAACACCAAGGAGGGCTTCCACGTAAGCACGAATGTAACCTTAAGCCGGGCCCCCACCTACCACGATGGTCTACGATATACTTCCCGATGACTACGATTTGAAACGCCCAAATCGTGGCCTATCGGGAGATCCCCGATAGTTCCAAATCGTGGACATGGTTTGAAATCGTAGAGCGTAGAAACGCCTTTGGAGGACCAAAAACATAAACCATGGTCACGATTCAATCTGTGTATCAATGTAGATGAGTTTTAATATTGAAATATATTATAATTTTAAAAATATTTAATGAATCTGAATAATCTTTTAGAGGTATTTACAACATTATTTGAAGTTATTTTTCAGACACTTATACAATCAAATTGAAAGATATAACTGTGATAGAATCATGATTCCGATCTGAAACTATTATTTTTAGACCTTTATACTTAATCAAATAATGTCATATTTTCACCAATTATATATCTGTATACGGTCTACCTAATTCCAAAATTTGGAAGATATAAGGGTCCTGGGGGGTGTTTGAGCGATTAAGGGTGCCCTCCGAAGGAAGCAGATCTATGTCCGTTAAATAATCAATGCTCGTACATGAAGAACTTTTCCGTACCTCGTACAAGGGTTATTGCTTAATAACATTTAAGTTCGTTCGCTCGTTTAGAGTGTAAGCCTTCCCATAATGTCGTCCATAAGTGTTGAATAAAGTTCACCCACATCATCCCTGGGTTTCCTGGGAGGACAGATCTCAAGCCTGGGGCCTGTTTTTCAGACAGCGACGTCTTTATTTGTAGTGATCACAAAAGAGTGACCAGTTAAGCGACCAAACCAGTGATCATGGCCAAAAAGTGTTCCTCAGACCCGGTCACTGTTCAGCTGTTATGATCACTGTTGGTCCAAGGCCCATTCAAAAACAAAAGCATGAAATTTGGGAATTAGATAAAACAGATATAGATAATTCATCGCAGTAAATATTGTTTCATTTGATACAGTGGAAGTGTATAAAATGAAATATGCCACCATTTGGGCTAAATGGTCACAACTCTGGAACCCAAAACAGTGACCACAACAGTTTACCCCCTCTAAATGGTCGCACATGTTATAATGACTTATCTCTGGAACCCAAAGGTCTCCAAACGGTCACTAACGGGTCACTATAGGAAATGGTCCCTGGATCATTCAATTGACCCCAGATCCGAGGAAGCATCAATTAAATGGTCTTTTTAAGAACAGCAAATATGATTAGCCATTTAAGTGTTTGTTTTGCTGTCCCATATGCACAGATTGCCCGCTGGGAGCAGGACATCAGAGAAGGGGGCAGCGCGAGTCATGTCAAACTGGTGCTGGAGAACCTTAAATACGAAGCACGAGGTAGGCTTTGTTTGTCTCAGCATTTACTCATGGATTACAATAGTTTCACCAGCCAAATGAATACAGCTGAGGGAGCCAAAGTATACACACCCACTGAAATATTAAATCTATTACTGTGAAAAGAGTTCTTTGACCCGTGATATGACTATCAATCAGTAGATGAAAAACTCAATTGATTCCCTGGTCGTGATGTTGGTTTATAATTACTATGCTCGAATATGTGATGAATATTTGAACCCAGATTTGCATGTAGCTAATATACAAACTAATGTACTATCCAATGTTACCCTTCTACTTGGGATGATTATACAGTCAACTTTCGATGCAAATATAGACAAAAAATTCACAGATATAGACATGCAGTAGTAGGGTCAATAGAAAAAGTCTTATCGCGACAGACAACTCAAGTTACACACAGAGTCTATGCGGTTCCTTATATTAGGCCTTAGTTAACTTTTTCTGAGTCGTCACGCCACATCACAGAATTTCATCTTGCAAACCCACCAATAGAAATAACAATTATAATTTCCCTAGATGAAATCAAAATAGGATATTTTATCAATTGACACATTTCATGCCCTTCATTGAAGTGTCCCTACTTCGCGGATGTCGGCGTTAAATTGATTCTAGCCTGTATCAAATATTACTATATACCTTTTTTTACTGACCAGTAGTAAAAATTCCGTTCATCACTGAGTGAAGAAAGAATATCCATACGTCCCTCTGTACCCATGTGACCACTGATTCTAGTGTTTAGTGAGTTGTAGAATGGCATTTTTAATCATTTCTGGGTATATAATAATAAAGAGACACAGTGAGAGTGACTGAATTTCATCTGTTCCTCGATATTTTGGTCAGAATAACTCATCTCGTACTTCGAACTCGGTGAGTATTTCTGATCAAAATATCTCTGAACAGATTCCATTCAGTCACACTAACTATGTCTCTATATATTATTCACTCAGAAGTTAACATCACATTGTCTATATTAACTGAGGCCTGTCGAGTCTAGCACCACCTGGAGCCCATAGTCCATCTACAGGTAAACGTTGTCGCAGCATGTTTTAATCTGTAGCTGTAGCTACAATTATGATGTTTATTATGTACCGGGGCTCACAACAAATTTGTGTCCAGCACCCATTCATGCTATCATCCTCTCTCACTAGACGCCGAAGACTAGATACTCATTTCCATTAGTTTATCTTTTATAAGCATTCCCGAATATAGCCATCCATTAATGGCTCCATTGAAAACAGCGATTTAGCTGATCTGATCTTTGAAATATTCAAAGAATATTGAACTGCCACTCCACAGATAAAACTACGACAACAGGAGAGACTGCATTTAATGAAATCAAATGAATTGCTGACGGATTAATTATGCACGCATGCCCACTTACTGCAATCAAATGAATCCCGAGTGATTTGTCATTTGGAGGGTGGTGGTGAGGTATAATTGTTATTTAAATTGAGATCACATGTACTGAAAAAAGAGGTCCATAACTTTCTGGTCCATATTATCTACACCTTCGTGTGCGTTATAACTAGTGATAATAAATGTGTACATTCTCAAAAAGTCCCCGATACTTTACGATTCCCTAATAGTCTTAGGTTGTTCATACCCTTACAATTTTTCTCTTAAGTGGAATTTCATTGGCCAATTATTACCACCAATAAGTTTGTCGGTTAACGGATAAAATGGGATTTTTCATAAAATATAGGTCAATGGAAACTAGACACACAAGGTCATGTCAACAAACCCTACCAACTAAGTCAAATTGTGTTGATTTAGTTTTTGATGAAATTGGTTGTCAGCCGGAATCTGTGGATAGGCATATCATTCGATACGAAATTTGCGAATTTTCCCACTCAAACCCTTACGATATATAAATATATCTCACACAAAACCTCCCTATTTGTGAATTCTATATCAAACAAACCTTTATGAATTCTGTCATAAAAACTGTCATATTGTGCAAATTTTCTCAAACAACCCTTCAGAATCTTGATTTCTTCCATACAACCCCTCATCATGTGCGCATTTTCTCAAAACCCCTCATAATCGTGCATTCTCCCGTATTGCCCCTCATAATATGTCACTTTTATCACAGAAGCCTCAAGAGACGTCACGAGTTTAAGTTTGAGTTTATTTATGCCACTCATTTTGTTGGCTCCATAATTTCACGAGTCGAAGACGAGTGACATTACGGAGCTAAGAAAATGAGTGGCATAAATAAGCTCAAACTCAAACGAGTGGCGTCTAGATTTTTTCCTACCCCTTTCCATATTTTTTCAGTATCAGAAAGTAGTGGCATAAACAACACTTTATGTTACGCCCTTGAAATAAACAAATCCCATGTTAAGCCTATGGCGTTTTTTTATTAGGGGTAGGATAATAACTGAATCCTTTACCCAAACCTTGATGATATGTGAATTTCCGCCTACAAACCCTCACGGAGTGGTCATTCTGACACCTGACAGTGATCCTCCTGTGCACTCCGCTGGCTGAACTGCGCAACTGGATGTTGGGGGCGTATGATGCTGGAATGGCGAATGGCGACTATGTCTTCATCTACACCAATCAGATCATCCCTACAGAACAGGACATGGACACCTTCGCCAGCCCAGCTTTTTACCAGTCTAACGATGGGCGCAACGCGGATGCCAAGAAGGCCTACGGGAATCTTATCATGGTGAGCTCTCTGTTGTTTCTATAAATGTCTGCCTAAAAGCCGGAGACACACCAAGCGAGAAAGGCAGCGATTTTTGGAATCGTCAACAGAAAATGGCGTGTATGGGAGCTATTATTTCATATTTCATCTGATGATTGCTTCAGATATCCCTATGAAATAATATCTCACATATATATGCCATTTTGTGTAAGCGATTCCATAAATGTGTTCTCTGATTTAAAAAAAAAGGTGATCAAGATCCCGATGCACCTAACGATATACATTATACATCAATGCAGGTCTTGAGGTAGCATTTTTATTTTTAATCATACAAGGCACTATACGTCAGGATGCCTGTTGTGGATGTCTTTTTTTACCACTATACATGGAACAACATCATAGCACAGGACGAACACGACAAGGACAATCTGTGCACTTATATTTGTATCTCCTGGTCCTTCTATCTAAAGTTTAAGCCAATGTAATTAATTATGTTTATACAATATACATCCAGATTATGTCAACAGGTTCACCTCCAGACGTGATTGACTATTGTATAAAAAATCCTATACAAAAGGTTATGTGGGTCTTTGATTTAGAAAAATACAAAATACCATCAGTCACCATAGTCAAATGCTTAAGTTACATGACGTTGCTGTTTCTGGGTTTTGATTCTTACCAGATTTCACGAGCCATGTCTGCCAGGGAGGTGTTTTATAGACAAGGTGTTGCATAGACCTGTTGGGTTGAAACGATCACTGATGGTCTAAGTCCTATTTGGATATAGCTTTGACATAGATGCGCAGGTATGATAATTCGACTCTGCAACGGAAACGGTCACTAATTAACGATCGTCACTACTATAAAAGACCTCCCAGGTCTGTCCACTATTGCTCAATACCACTAGTGATGTTCTCTAAGCACCATTTAGTCAATGAATGTTGATATGTAATAGTGTTCCTGCTAAGTCATATTGTTCCTGCTCCTGCTTATGGCATGAGCGGTGTCCCTGCATACACCCTCCAGAGGTTACTCGTCTCCCGATTATCGCCCAGGGTAAATACAAGTTCCGCTCGCGAGTAGTTGGGCACACTACAATCATATGAACCACAGTTTTCCCATTTATATTTGAGTAACCTGAATATAATTTTGGCTTTACATGTAGAAATAGCTGAAAATTCCATTTCTGACATTGGATTTCCCATTTGAAGACTTATAAAAACCGTTAAAAAGCAATGATTGTGGGTTACGGGTGAAGGGTCTATCACCATACAACGTCGGTAACCAGCGTACACCGGGACCTGTAAACAGACTGAATTCTGTGATACCTCAATAGGGTCTATGCTATGTCAGGAGAATTGGGTGCTGCAGGTAAAGGGTTATGGACAACATCCTTCACAGTCTCCAGACATATCCGAAATTCTAGAAGCAAATAAAAGCTTCATCATTGATGAATGAGCGTGTAATTATAGATGAATAACTATTAAAAGGTTTGGGTCTATGGGTCATTTTCTGTAACCCACTTGCACCCACTCAACTTGCCATTTCTCCAACTGCCTGAGTCTAGGACTAACACATTTCAAGCAACAGCGGGTCAATGAGGTATTTCGGTCGAGAGTGATTGATCACGGTCAGCTGAGCACGCCTCTGAGACACTGAGACACTGGCACCCTGCTCCTTATCAAATACCACAGCAAATAGCACACAGATAGTGAAGGGATAGATTTTTCTCAGCACGCTGAAAGTGTATGTGACCACTCTAACCTGTTATAGGCAACATATATAGCGTGGGCAAGCACGCTCTAAAAAACCAGTGTGCATGTGATGACGATTCATGGATGAGCTCTATATATACATATCATATAGGTGTATGAACCTTGTTAAGTAACACTGTACATAACACTGTAAAAAGTAACACTGTAAAAATGGACCGACATATTGATACCCCTAATCCGGGTCAGCCAGTACAGTGAATATTGCTGGAAACATGGCGCAGTGATACCACAGAAACTGTCTGCTGACTGAGTCACGTGAATTCTCACCTAACTGGGCATTGAGGCACTACTTTCCATTATTGACTGGTCCTGTCCCTATTACGTTGTTTAGGGAATCTTATTTGCGTGTATTCTGACCTACCTCCATTACGTTAGGAGATGTGCTATTGGAAGCATGCTAACATCCTATTTACTAAGAGATTAGAAAGCAGGAGCACTATGACATATCAACGTTCATTGACTAAAAGGTGCTTAGAGAAAACCATTTATGGCATTGGGCCCTAGTAACCATACCTGGCAGACATGGTACGTGAAATTTGGTAAGAATGCAACAGGTATATCACGGTAAAGACCCTTTCCATTGGCTGACAAAAACGGTGTAGATTTTCTGTGTTCTCCTAATAGCCTATATACATTTTGCGTCAGCAGTGTAAATGTCCATCAGTGGTTACTGACTGTATATCGGTGATGGCCAATGGAAATAGGCTATTAGGTGAACACAAAAAATCTACACCGTTTTCGTCGGCCAATGAAAACGGTCCTTAAATGTAACTATGATGATTGTGGGATCTATTGTGGGATTACCGGGCGTGAAGAACACTTAACCATACCACCGTTTCCAGCTGCTGATTATGAACACCGATTATGACATTTAGCACCACCGACCAATAATTTTTGTAAAACAATCGTCAGGTGAAAATAGAAAGGAAATAAATCAAAAGTTTTTTCTCTCCAACATTCTGCAATTTAACACCACCGATCGCCACCGACATTTGAGGCCAACTTTGAAATTAAACCAGGTTGAATTATTAAGCGGTGGCTGAATGAATTTGAATGTCAAAAGGCGGTCAGCGAGTACCATAAATTTCATTGAAGATCAGCCTTTATTCCCATTGCCACCGATTATGCGCGTATATATTATGATGATATCTTAAGCAGAACCACTGACCAATTTTTCTACAGGTTTCACATAATCGTTGACATTTTCTTCGGCAGATGGAAACGCCACATGGCACGGCCACTTAGAGAGAAATGGAGAGAGGAGATCTCTGTTTTATATCGCTCCTCCCACCTTGCACTGATAGGTCGTTTCTCATTGGCTAGATCGCCAACATCGGTTGTTAGCCTATCTGTGATTGGTTAACATATCGAACCTTTCTGATGTATTAGAAATGAAGTACCTATACTGCTTCTTATCACTAATTGTAACATCCTGTTCACCATTTTTCACAGATGTTTCAGAAAACACTAGATGTGAATAAGACCAATGAGTTTCTGGCCGAGTTCAATGTTGCTGCGCACAGTGGAAACTGGTCAGCCATGACTGGCATTACTCCAGCCACGGTGAGTGTTTTCTATATTACCTTGTTTTGTTCATCAATTCTGCAAACTTCATTTCGCAATGTGTATGAGTGACGCAACTGTATACAGTATCCAATCAAGCTTTTATACACCTAATGAGATTTGTACACTTTTTCCTGTATGACACCTCGAGAATGCTGCGAGAGATAACCTCAGTTATATGTTCTGATAATACAGTAGCAGAAATAGTACAATCTCTGGTTATATGTTGTAATTACAGAGTAGAACTAATAGAGTATTTTTTTAAGCTGTGAGGTAAAATCTTCGGTTATGTTTGTATGATGAGCAGTTTATTCTCTTTCCAGCCTGACCTCTACTCCCTGTTTCTCTTTGATGCTCTACTGCTCTATGCTAAGCTGGCCACTGAGATTGGATCCATCAACAACGGAACGGCCATCTTTGAAGCGGCTCGCGACTCACTCAACACAGGTACTGGCTTCCACACCCTTTACTTCTCACATTGTTTAATGATGTCCAAGGATGAGTCGGGCAATATAAAGGTGCTTTTTTGTTTTTGTTTCTTGTGTGTGTTTTATTAATTGGGTTTGATTCGTCAGTACAAAGACTTCGATTTACCATCATACCCTGTGACAGTCTTACTTGCTGGTTCTTTGATTTACAATAAATTACCTTCGACACTTTATGATATTATGACATGGAGAAACAGGCCTCCAGAAAAGAAGATACAACAATAAACAAAAAAACAGGTGCAGGTATAAACTATTATTAACTAAGCCAAATATTGGTATATAAATTGGGTGTAATACAGTAATGATGATAATAACAAGAGTTAGCTTGACTACTCGTACTGCAGATTTCATGCACTCGCTCCTAGGTCACCCACACGGGCCTTTGTCTTGTTGTTCATCGTCTAATGTCATGTAAATCATGGCGACATATCTTGACTCCACGCTGTGTACTGACTCGTTTCTTTTAAAATTTGCCATTTAGCGACCCCTTGGGTCACACATTAGTTTAATTCAACTACAACTCCACATGAAATCATGCCTTGATTCTGCGCCTGTTATCACCAGGCAAACCCACAAGCGACAGCACGTCCTCCACTTGCTAACTCCTTGCTCAGTAAATGATAAGTACCCATCATGATACCTTTATCATAGTCATTATTTTCATACTGATCTACTCATTTCTATCTTACATTCAAAGCATCATTTGAGGACTTTGGTTGGATACTATTGCAATGAAGCTACCTTTCTGGTCTTCAATGTTGCCGGTCTGTGCCAGTATTCCAGTCCGGAGTTTAGACTTCGGGGAAGAAAGATTGTTCATCGGCCTATTCACCAGCCTCTCATTGAGAAATACGGAATTTATAGCCTTTCTTACCTTTGCAGCAGGCAATATGAACCTTGGAACATTACCTGCCAACGCTGGTAAGAGGTATAAAGAGTGACTAGTCGTACAGGAACATTCTCACAGTGTTTGGTTACTTGTTGGGAAACTCCTTTTAATGTACTTCAATCCTTGACTTGTTAAACTATCTCTTGTGTCCTCCTCAAGTTCGGCCCGTTAATTGTATATCTGAGGGACGATCAACATGTATCTATAATTCTACTCAGTCCAGCGGAACACTTTCCATCCTGATGTATGTGCTCATGGGACTACTAATCTCAACTCTGGTTGAATGTCTGGGAGTATTTTCGTATTCCTTGCTGGATCTAGCAGCCATCTTTCTAGTAGCGACCTTCAAATGTTTGCCAACATTTCTATTGTATTCTCATTCCTATTCGATCACATTCTGTCGTTGTTTATTCTGGAGTGTCATCAATGTAAGCTCATGGGCATGCATTACTCTCTTACGTTCATCCCCACTAAAGATATCATCTACCGCCCTCCATTCACTTATTCCACTCTTTATCACCAATTCATTATCCACCTGATAAAATCCCCATTGAAAACACAGATAGTGTGTATTGCTACCAGCGGCGGATACTAGCTTAGTGTATCCTCCGGAGGATACCAATATATGTCTGTGCTGCCAAATCACGGGTACTTCAGTAATTACACATATAACAATAATATACTACATCGAATTTCTGATGCTCAGAAATAGCGATTCGCGCTAAGTTTTTAATGTTATTAGATCTTGAAATGAAAGGTGGATAATGAATACAACATTAACTGGTTTCTGATACCAATCGTGGGCGTATCTTCCTCGTAGTTGACTCTAAGGGGCAGCCTTGCTCACACTCGCACATTACTCTGCATCAACTACGCGGAGGATACACCCACTAGTATCAGAAATCAGTCAATATTGTGTATATATGTTCAACGGTCACGGGCTTTTCAAATACATGCAATCAAGTTGCTGATATTCATAAACCTGTGGAATATTCCAAACAGGTTCTTTCTATCACTTTTCTTTCCTAATGCAACATTTTAGCTTCGCATTATAAAGCCGTTCTTTAAATGTCAATTAATGGGTTTCAATGTGATGCCCCCTTACATTCTGCTATGACTTACAAAAAATTATTGAAATTTTGCGCCGAGGCATTTATAATTGTAGTCGGGCGAATGTCGTATCAAGAATATTTTAAGGGAGAGATATGCCATCCTGAATAGATGTATTGTTCGGCTTGCCACTGAGGTATCAGAATCTCAGTCACATACGTAGCAGATGAAATTTCAAAAATATCTTAATCATTGCAGCCAGTATCAACGCGGCGGATAGCTCATATTGTTGGCTACTATTAACTTCCTCCTAAAGTTCTCCTGTTACTACTGAAACAATACATCTATAAATTTGAGGATCTTAAAAAAAAGATTTGTCTTTTCTCTAATTATTCCTGTTCCCGACACATATGGTAGAAATTCCAAAAGGTGTGTATATACAACCTAAGTTAGACCAAAAAGGGGAAGTGCAAGAGAGAATGTGTTCCCATTTCTTTTCATAAAGTTAGTTGATGTGGTGTTGAAGGCCAAAGCGGTTTGACGCTAGAAATCTTTGTCAGCAGCAAATCAGCTTTGTTTCGTTGGTGCCTACCCAACGATTATATGAACTCTGACCCATTTCTTCAACGAAGAAAAAACCCACCAGGGTTGAATTAGATGAAGGCATATTTTTTTTCTACATTAATCATCATTTTGTCAAGTACATAAAATTTTGTAGGTGTTTACCGATGAATTCATTGGTACCAAAAGTTAACCGATGAAAATCCTATATATTCTATTGTCTCACCCCTGGTATATTTTTTCTCCATTGTCTTAACATTGGGAACTCGTATCCAACGCCCATGAGATATTTAGGAAAAACATCCAATAGGGGGTTATGTCACAAATGTTAGTGCATTAGTCAAACTGAAGGGTGAGATAAATTTAGAAACCCATTCAAGTTTAGATTCAGAGCTTGATCCCATCTCGTTTGAATCGCTATGTCATTCACGCCGCTTCGCCTTGTGAATTAATACGTGATTCAAATTCGCTGGGATAAGAGCTCTGACCCCAGACTTTTATACGTTTCCTCTATAGTAACTGGTACCCTGATTCCATCTATGCAACTGAACCTTTACATTGATGATAATTTTAGGAGCTGTCCTTTGTGTCTATTATTATAGCAAATTCATGTACCAAAACCACACAAATTATTATTATTAATTATTTTCTTATGGATCCTCTTAAAACAAGCCCCTCCCGCTGTTACGATGTTAATACTATCTCAAACATGAAAGTTACTTATTAATTATATATTTGTTATACATATGTTACCTCTGTGCCTACAAACCCAAGGAAGACATGTATTCTGTAAATGACTGCTGGGCGTGCGTTCAAACCAATCGTGAGATTGAGCACGACCCAGGATAAATAAATGTTTTAAAAAAAAATATAAAAAAAACTTCCTTTTTTAATGGGTCACCAATTCTCCATCCTCACCCCAGGAGGCGCGACGGGCACGATCCTCATGAGCAGCCGGGCGGACCGCGCTCCTGACTACTGGGTTCTCGACATGGATGCCAGCGGTGTCTTTGAAGTGGCCGGCGCCACTGACAGCACCGTCAACGGCAGCACCATAGAACGGGTACGTACGTCAATAACGTCACCATGACGTCACCATGACGTCTAGGTCATGATGTAACCAACCTATAGGAAATAGGAGGAAGTAGCGAAAGGATAGTAAACAAAAGTATGTAATTATCAGAAAATTCTTTGTGTGTGTGTGTGAATTTCTTTATTAACCGTAGTGGTAAACATTCTTCAGTACAATTAGTTTTCAGAATGGTCAACAAAGAGGCGTGATTGTCAGCCATAATCAGATTGGCTGGTTTTGAGGGAATATCCGCCGAGTGATATCCGGAGCCAAAACTCCAGGAGTCGCATACGGGAGCCAAAATTAAAACGAATAAGGTTTTTTATTTTATCCTTACCCCTGTGAACGATATTTTTATGTGAGGATAATAACAAAAAAAACACGATAAAAACTTTCTGAAGTCCTTCATATAGCTCTCCTTGCTGCTCTGAAGGCGCTTGAAACTACTTTCAGCTGCTGATCTCTAATTGGTCCATTTTTGTACGCTCCTAGGAGCGATTTTTTTTCCGTATGCGACATACGGGCGCATACGGAAAGTCAATGTTAAGCCTATGGGATTTTATATTAGGAGTAGGATAATATGTTAAGTGTGACCAATATTAGTATACTTGTATATCCAATGTACCAGAGAGATTGATATGTGTTTATCTTTTGCAGAGTTTGGTGATCGACCGACCAATCATTTGGGGAGATGGCAGTTCAGGCTGGGCGAACCGCCCACTCGATATCCCCACTTGTGGTCTGCAAAACGACCTTTGTGGTAAGATATATAAAGATTTAACACTAAGATGAATGTGAAGCTTTATACTGATATATTTATAGTTCTTACGTAAGTTTAAAGGTTATACTGAGTCAAATATAGAGCTACTGAGGTGGAATTAAAGTCTATAAAGGAGTATATATGGGGATTTTTATACCGCGTTCTATCAAGAGCTTTGCACCGTGATTTATAATCTAGTATAATTATAGTATTTCTGTGAGGTCAAGGTAGACTTCTTTTATAATATGATTTTTTTTGCTCACCAATATCATCTTCTTAAACTGCTTAATAGGTAAAACACATTTCAAACGAGAGATTGGTGATGGTTGAAGACATACAAATCTCTCTTGGATCGAAATATGCTCACTGTAAGCAAAACCGAAGTACTGCTTTTATGTTCCTTTTTCAAACGTTGATTTATTTCTTAAACGGTTGTTGACTACTTTCAGCGGATTACACAATACACTATACAGTGGGCCCCACCGTGGCGATTTTCGTGCTGGCCACTCTAATCATCATATTCTGTGTATACAGGTAATGTACGCTTGTCTACGATACTAGTTAGCACCTCAATTAAAATAGTACATGGTTTTATCTCACCCCTGGAATACATGTCCATAGGCTTAACACTGTGAATTCGTTCTCCATGCCCCTACAAGTATTGCAGTCCATTCTCCATGGTCTAGATCCTGTGTGTTGTCGATTCTTTTAGTGTGTACAGGGGTGAGATAAATACAGAAAGCATACCGTTTTGGTAAAAGAACTCATTCTGCAACTCGTTTGAACGCTGTGTGATATTCACGCGGCTGTCGCTTCGTTCATATCACTCCGCATCAAACTCGTGGAGAACGACGACTTTGACCAAAACTTTTTGGTTTCTTCTTTATTATATAGAACCTAGCATAGGCAGGTGTGTAGGATCATAGATGGCTTGCAATTGGTTCACTAGAGGATTTGGCTGCTGATGGGTCATTGAGTTTGGCAGTACGAAAACCACCAACACGCACTGCGACACTCAATAACACTCACAGCAACACCAGCGGCGCTCACTTCACGCTTTCCTCGCTGCCTTACATACTCACACCTATGTCTCATATAATTCCCCACCAACTCATTTCCTATTTTATCTCACTGGCTAACACCAGCATACTTTTATTTTTCATTCAATTGTATTCATATAGAATATCTACCATATCTTATCAACTATTCACAATTTAATAATAATTTACAAATCTCATTATTAAAATTTTCTCACAGAATTCTATTCATATGGACATTACCAAATAATAAACCTGGATGCAGTAGTTGGAATAATAGAATTTATTTCATATAAACGAATAGTTTTTGAAAATCCGTAAGGTTTTTAGACTTTAAACCTTTCCTTACTAATGCTGCCTTGAGGCAAGCACCGTGGGAATACCGATGCTTTGACGAGAGTGAGGAGAGTGAGGAGAGTGAGGAGAGTGAGGAGAGTGAGGAGAGTGAGGAGAGTGAGGAGAGTGAGGAGAGTGAGGAGAGTGAGGAGAGTGAGGAGAGTGAGGAGAGTGAGGAGAGTGAGGAGAGTGAGGAGAGTGAGGAGAGTGAGGAGAGTGAGGAGAGTGAGGAGAGTGAGGAGAGTGAGGAGAGTGAGGAGAGTGAGGAGAGTGAGGTGAGTGAGGTGAGTGAGGTGAGTGAGGTGAGTGAGGTGAGTGAGGTGAGTGAGGTGAGTGAGGTGAGTGAGGTGAGTGAGGTGAGTGAGGTGAGTGAGGTGAGTGAGGTGAGTGAGGTGAGTGAGGTGAGTGAGGTGAGTGAGGTGAGTGAGGTGAGTGAGGTGAGTGAGGTGAGTGAGGTGAGTGAGGTGAGTGAGGTGAGTGAGGTGAGTGAGGTGAGTGAGGTGAGTGAGGTGAGTGAGGTGAGTGAGGTGAGTGAGGTGAGTGAGGTGAGTGAGGTGAGTGAGGTGAGTGAGGTGAGTGAGGTGAGTGAGGTGAGTGAGGTGAGTGAGGTGAGTGAGGTGAGTGAGGTGAGTGAGGTGAGTGAGGTGAGTGAGGTGAGTGAGGTGAGTGAGGTGAGTGAGGTGAGTGAGGTGCGTGAGGTGCGTGAGGTGCGTGAGGTGCGTGAGGTGCGTGAGGTGCGTGAGGTGCGTGAGGTGCGTGAGGTGCGTGAGGTGCGTGAGGTGCGTGAGGTGCGTGAGGTGCGTGAGGTGCGTGAGGTGCGTGAGGTGCGTGAGGTGCGTGAGGTGCGTGAGGTGCGTGAGGGTGCGTGAGGTGCGTGAGGTGCGTGAGGTGCGTGAGGTGCGTGAGGTGCGTGAGGTGCGTGAGGTGCGTGAGGTGCGTGAGGTGCGTGAGGTGCGTGAGTGCGTGAGCGGGTGCGTGAGGTGCGTGAGGTGCGTGAGGTGCGTGAGGTGCGTGAGGTGCGTGAGGTGCGTGAGGTGCGTGAGGTGCGTGAGGTGCGTGAGGTGCGTGAGGTGCGTGAGGTGCGTGAGGTGCGTGAGGTGCGTGAGGTGCGTGAGGTGCGTGAGGTGCGTGAGGTGCGTGAGGTGCGTGAGGTGCGTGAGGTGCGTGAGGTGCGTGAGTGCGTGAGGTGCGTGAGGTGCGTGAGGTGCGTGAGGTGCGTGAGGTGCGTGAGGTGCGTGAGGTGCGTGAGGTGCGTGAGGTGCGTGAGGTGCGTGAGGTGCGTGAGGTGCGTGAGGTGCGTGAGGTGCGTGAGGTGCGTGAGGTGCGTGAGCGTGAGGTGCGTGAGGTGCGTGAGGTGCGTGAGGTGCGTGAGGTGCGTGAGGTGCGTGAGGTGCGTGAGGTGCGTGAGGTGCGTGAGGTGCGTGAGTGCGTGAGGTGCGTGAGGTGCGTGAGGTGCGTGAGGTGCGTGAGGTGCGTGAGGTGCGTGAGGTGCGTGAGGTGCGTGAGGTGCGTGAGGTGC
Source organism: Alentia gelatinosa (assembly GCA_950022655.1). NCBI lineage: Eukaryota > Metazoa > Annelida > Polychaeta > Phyllodocida > Polynoidae > Alentia > Alentia gelatinosa. The sequence goes on along the minus strand of OX465584.1, from coordinate 20,549,866 downwards.
GTGAGGTGCGTGAGGTGCGTGAGGTGCGTGAGGTGCGTGAGGTGCGTGAGGTGCGTGAGTGCGTGAGGTGCGTGAGGTGCGTGAGGTGCGTGAGGTGCGTGAGGTGCGTGAGGTGCGTGAGGTGCGTGAGGTGCGTGAGGTGCGTGAGGTGCGTGAGGTGCGTGAGGTGCGTGAGGTGCGTGAGGTGCGTGAGGTGCGTGAGGTGCGTGAGGTGCGTGAGGTGCGTGAGGGTGCGTGAGGTGCGTGAGGTGCGTGAGGTGCGTGAGGTGCGTGAGGTGCGTGAGGTGCGTGAGGTGCGTGAGGTGCGTGAGGTGCGTGAGGTGCGTGAGGTGCGTGAGGTGCGTGAGGTGCGTGAGGGTGCGTGAGGTGCGTGAGGTGCGTGAGGTGCGTGAGGTGCGTGAGGTGCGTGAGGTGGTGCGTGCGTGAGGTGCGTGAGGTGCGTGAGGTGCGTGAGGTGCGTGAGGTGCGTGAGGTGCGTGAGGTGCGTGAGGTGCGTGAGGTGCGTGAGTGCGTGAGGTGCGTGAGGTGCGTGAGGTGCGTGAGGTGCGTGAGGTGCGTGAGGTGCGTGAGGTGCGTGATGGTGCGTGAGGTGCGTGAGGTGCGTGAGGTGCGTGAGGTGCGTGAGGTGCGTGAGGTGCGTGAGGTGCGTGAGGTGCGTGAGGTGCGTGAGGTGCGTGAGGTGCGTGAGGTGCGTGAGTGCTGTGAGGTGCGTGAGGTGCGTGAGGTGCGTGAGGTGCGTGAGGTGCGTGAGGTGCGTGAGGTGCGGTGACGGTGCGTGACGTGCGTGACGTGCGTGACGTGTGCGTGACGTGCGTGACGTGCGTGACGTGCGTGACGTGCGTGACGTGCGTGACGTGCGTGACCGTGCGTGACGTGCGTGACGTGCGTGACGTGCGGACGTGCGTGACGTGCGTGACGTGCGTGACTTCGTGACGTGCGTGACGTGCGTGACGTGCGTGACGTGCGTGACGTGCCGTGACGTGCGTGACGTGCGTGACGTGCGTGACGTGCGTGACCGTGCGTGACGTGCGTGACGTGCGTGACGTGCGTGACGTGCGTGACGTGCGTGACGTGCGTGACGTGCGTGACGTGCGTGACGTGCGTGACGTGCGTGACGTGCGTGACGTGCGTGACGTGCGTGACGTGCGTGACGTGCGTGACGTGCGTGACGTGCGTGACGTGCGTGACGTGCGTGACGTGCGTGACGTGCGTGACGTGCGTGACGTGCGTGACGTGCGTGACGTGCGTGACGTGCGTGACGTGCGTGACGTGCGTCGTGACGTGCGTGACGTGCGTGACGTGCGTGACGTGCGTGACGTGCGTGACGTGCGTGACGTGCGTGACGTGCGTGACGTGCGTGACGTGCGTGACGTGCGTGACGTGCGTGACGTGCGTGACGTGCGTGACGTGCGTGACGTGCGTGACGTGCGTGACGTGCGTGACGTGCGTGACGTGCGTGACGTGCGTGACGTGCGTGACGTGCGTGACGTGCGTGACGTGCGTGACGTGCGTGACGTGCGTGACGTGAGTGGACGTGAGTGACGTGAGTGACGTGAACCATCATGTCAGGCTGCTACTGGGATTCGTACCCATGCAGACAAACAACCTCTGACTACAACTCAACTGCCCTAACCACTGGGCACCAGATGAGCTATATGGGAGGCAAGAATGGACAGTATTCAATTCTTAGTGACTGGCAATGCTGCGGGGATGTTTTGTGTGACAAAATTATTGTATGAATCATTATTGGATGGGTCGTTGTAAGCGGTATCTTTGTAAGCTATAGATGACAACACCAAACCCCCTCAATTTTTTTATTTTTTTGCTCTTAAAAATGTGGGATAATATGGAATATGATAGAAACTGCACTGTACCTAACTAAATATGAGGAGGCGGAATTGGCTTTAAAATCATTTATCATATTTCAAAGATAATTAATTTTCATGGTCTGAAATTGAAAATGGTCCGACTTTGCTCATCGGTGCACGTCAGAAGATATCAGTGACACTTTGAATGGGAAATCATATGAAATAATCAATGTCACCATTCTGAAAATTATGAAATTTTCAGAATATCTGGAATATATAATGATAATGCTGCTCCGCAATTATGGTGAAATTTGATCATTTCATACTTTAAATTGGAACGAATTTTTTCATTAAATAGCATTATGAAATATCATATACTATGTTTTTGTATCTACAGATAAATTATCAATCATAAATATGCATTATTTCTGGAATTATAAAAGAAAAATGGTTGATTACGCTGGTTGCAACTAGAGCTATATCGGGGTGTATGGGGACCATGGCGCCTTTTTAATGCACCCTCCCAACACATTCACTGCACTGACGCAAACTAACCCGCACTGATACACTACAATATGGTCATATTGTATCGGTGTGCGTCGGGCGTGTATCAGCGTTGGTGGGTGCCCGGTCTAAAGCTATTACATGTATCATCTTTACAATAGCGTTTATAATTAGCTAATAATGACCACAAACAATTAGCTGATAATAACCACAAACAAAACCAAGTCCATCCAAAACCGAAAGATGCCTCCCTTTGACCCTTTCCTTACTAATGCTGCCTTGAGGCAGCACCATGGGAATACCGATGCTGCCTTGAGGCAGCACCGTGGGAATACAAATGCTGCCTTGAGGCAGCACCATGGGAATACCAATGTTATTTAAATTTGCTAATTTGTAAGGCACCCATCTGCACTTTGTGCCATTCTCTAACGCCTGCAGAATAGGCCGGTATTCTGACGTCTGTACAGCGTGTGACGTGCGGTAGTGGTGGGAACGTTCGCCGCAGGGGGCGCGGTCGTTAACGCACTGCGCATTACGCTAGGTGCGGTAAGGAAAGGGTTAAAAGGTGATAACACAGTAAATCTAAAACACAAGTGTTGGTTGATGACGAGCAATGTTTTATGATAACGGTTTCGAAAGCGAACACTCACTTAACGTATTGGTGGTGTGTGACCATTGAATAACGCATATAGAATAAGGAAATAGATCAATCCTCACATGTTGGGTGTGTAAACAAAAAACATTCATCCGGAACTTTAGACTGCCAGATAGTAATCCACAATACATTATGATAATGGTAGTTAGTATGGTATCTAGTATGCAGTATTCCTATAGATAAAGTCTATATTGTTTTACACATCGAATCCCTATATTCAAAGTTCTTAACTATTACTTGTCACCCTTTTGTTAGGAGAATAGTATCATTTGCTTCGATACATTCAACCAGATGTACATGTTCCCTTTTCTTCAGTTTTTACCTGATTTCCCTAGAACTATAATATTATAACTAAACGCCAGAGGTATGGCCACATTCATACATACTACTTCCCATAGAAAAATAGGGGACCGTTGAATATCTGATGGGATTCTCCGGGGATGGTCATATATTAGCCATAGTATTGTCATAGATAGGAGGGACCGCGTTAAATAAACATGGATTGTTCTTACAAAGGACAGACGAAAGGAAGGAGACTTAAGATGTCCTTCTAGGCTGTTTAATAAACCTGTCATTATCCTGACCTCGATCCTAAAATCTCTCCTTTTGGAAGGGCATCTAAAGAGGTTCCTTTCTGATACTGGTAGCCTAACCAACCACAACATAATCAATGTGCAACACTTGTATAGTATCCTTCAGAACCTTTAACAGTTATATGTACATAATACGGTTATTCTCCATTGAATGATAAGAAAAGATTATTTTTTAGGTAGAAAAAAGCAACAAAAGAGGGCTTCACCAGGGTTGATCACTACTTATTTTAACTTGCATCATGAATTGTCTTTCTGAAGGATTGAGGTCAGAAGGAGGAGAACTAAATATGGACAATGCTTTTTTAAATGAGTTGAACCTCCCATCCTGGTCATAGTCCTACCATGAGCTCTCCTACCATTGTCCTTATGCTTCTCACTGTCTGCAAATATTAAACGGCCGCCACTGGTATCAGCTCGGTCCCAATGAGTGGCATAAATAAGCTCAATTCCAATGAAAAATGTTAAACCTTTCCTCTTTATAATTCAGGAGTTGGGCACGGGAAAAAACAACTGAATAACATGTACTGGAGGATCAGCTTTGACGAATTGAAATTGTTCAGAGGTAGAAGGACCGCTGGAAGCCAGGTAGGAATATTTCCCACCAATGAGAAATTATATTTATGTTCGTAAATTCTTCAGTATGATAATGTGCATTAATCTATCGCATTATAGAGTTTACGTAATTTAAGTTATTGGTTATGCATACACCAGACAAAATATAGTGTAATATTTAGTTAGTACTAGATAATGTCAGATGATGTATCCTTTAGATGATCATTTATATCAGTAAAGATGGAAAAACATGATTGGCATTATTTACAAATATCTCGTTCTTTGTCGAGTAATAGTACCATCGTGCTATTCTAAATGACTGAATGAATGATTACATAATAAATGCTCGTTTTTGGCTATATGTATTGACATTTTCAGAGCTTTATGAACCTCTCACGAGCCAAGTATTGAGAATGCTTCCCTGGCAGAGAGCATCCGAGGGTCAGCTTTTCGTTAAGGTCGCCAACTATAGGGGCGACCTGTGGCGGTCAAGGACGTCACAAAAGCAAGGTCAAGGTCGACCGAACTTACTTAGAAGAATTTAGAATGGTGAGAACAATTTCATGTAAATTACTTTCAGCAAAGGTTATTCTAGACAGGTTAGGAGACTGTAGCACATTTCTGCGAGAACTCTCAATTCAGATTTATTTAGAATACGTAGCTTGTCCTGAGTGTTGCTTTTTACAGAGATTCCCATTGTTCCTTGATGTCTTTTTTCATACTTAATCCTTAATCGATTTTTGCCAATATCGATATATCATGTCTATATATATGATTGCAGATTGAAAATGGCATACTCTTGTGATTCGTCAATAAACTTCAGAAAAAGAGAAGAAAAAAAATTGATAAGCTAGGAAGAAAACAGAAATGGACGAGATGGAAATGTCTGAAGTAGAAAATTGTCACCTGTTTGTTTACTTGTCAGAGGTTAACTAGGAAAATTTTATCCATTTTTCAGATGTCACAGGTTAAGCACAATAACCTGTTGACGTTTATTGGCGCATGCGTAGATGAGCCCAACATCTGTGCAGTGTGGGAATACTGCTCAAAAGGGAGCCTTCAGGTAAATTTCCTTTTTTCATGTCAAAATCCTTACCTCCAACCAATTACAGATTGACAATAGATTTTGAGACATGTTGTCTCTCTCGCTACTCTGGACCTGATTTTTTATTCGATTATTTGACATATATTCATTTTTAAATGTACCACTCTATCTAAAGTGTATCTTGTTTGCCATTCAGGATGTCATATGGAATGAAAATATAACGCTCGATGATATGTTCAAGTATTCAATATCGTTGGATGTAGTGAAGGTACGTATTCGTAGTCTACGAACTATGGTTTATTACTCTAATCTTAGAGATGATTCAAATACATCTTGTCTCTCTCTAATCCCTCATTTCGATTTTTTTTCAACGTCACATGCCTTGATACAGCCAAACTTTAAGATGCCTGAAGAGTCCGATTCGGATGAAACCTTGACCTCCCACCCCCCTCTGTCTTATTTCTGACAGCTCCCCTAACCTGTGAACCACTGGGTTAGCATGTATGCTATCTGGTCTAAATATAGCCACAGATAGTGCCCACAATAGTGTGATGTCATTGTTGTGAAGGGTGGTCGTTATGCCCGGTGTTCTCTGTGACACCGTATTCCTGGAGATCGCATAGCAACGGTTTGGATTTGATGAGTAATTGTCACTTTCAAGGTAGCATCGGTTGATGTGTATTCGCCTCGTTTCCCTAAATCCCTCATTTCGATTTAAATATTTATATAAGGATATTCTAGACAAAAATAGGACCAGCGAGCTATCGGGCCTGTTTTTAGCTATATGGAACCAGTCTTATATTTGCAGTATAAATCATATCGCTTTAAAGGTAACGGGTTCAAAAAGAGCCCTGACTACAGATTCACCCAACTATGGGACAGACTGAGTGCCGAGACCCAAAGGGCAGAATCTAAACTTGTGTTTAAATGTTTGGTTAAAAAGGAGCTTGACTCGATGGGCTATCACTAATCCTCAATCTACCTCTTGCATGTAACTGTAAACTGTTAAGGCAATCATATAATGAAACTATGTACATCATTGTACAACAACATCACTTCTCATCACTCACCATTGGCTATTGTATGCGGATATGATTGGATGTATTCTTTTTCATGGAAGAATGAATAAAAGTTTCTAAAAAAAACAAACTTAAAAAAACCATCCAATATGTTTACCGAGACTTATCGAGTAACTTCGTGTCCACTCTGTCAAGGGGCTGCACTACATGCACAGCAGCTGCCTGAAGGCTCATGGGCGACTGAAGAGCAGCAACGTTCTGATAGATGGGCGCTGGGTCTGCAAACTTGGTGACTATGGCCTCAAGTCTCTAGTCACAGGCCAAGATGAAGACCCTGAGAACTCGGAACATGTCATCTTTACACGTAAGTTTTAGTCTTTGAATTATGTGCCAGGGACAAGTCCTCCTATGAGTTCATTCACTGTGTGCTTGTTAATATGTATCTGACAATGAGCCTTGTGTTCATTTTCTGTGTAAATGTTGTCCATCTTTGTCACAGTGTGGACTTAAGAGTACTGTGCAATTAACAATATGTGTACGAGCCATGTCATCAAAGTTCATTCACTGTGTGTGTTTATTTATCATGTTTCTGGGCATTATTTTAACCCTGTGTAAGTAGATACCCCACTTGAGCAGACACTTTGGCCGGGGTGTCCGCTTACGCAGGGTTCTACTGTACAATGACATCCTTAAATGGCATTATTTAGGGGATATGTGTTTATTGGTGTGATGGGCTTCGTGATTCCATATTTCATCTTATAGTTCATGAAGTTAAGTACCTGTCTCGCCTGGCTTTCAGGTTCTGCTTAGTTTGTCATTTGAATGTACTATAGTTCCTACTACCTGTCTACACCAAACTGTCCACCTATCAACCTACCTAGCCACTCACAAACTACCCAAGAACCTGCATAGCCACCAACCTGTCCACCCACCGACCTACCTAGCCACCCATATAACTACCCACCAACCTGCCTAGCTACCAACCTGTCCACCCACCGACCTATCTAGCCACCCACATAAACTACCCACCAAACTGCCTAACCACCAACCTGCTCACCCACTTACCTACCTAGTCACCCACATAAATACCCAACAACCTGCCTTGCCACCAACTTGTCCACCAATTAACCTACCTAGCCACCCACATAAACCACGCACTGGTCAACATGCTTAGCCACCAACATAACCGCCCACCAACATAACCACCCACCACCCTCCCAACCAACCAATATACCCACCCACCAACCTGCCCACTCACCAGTCTGCCTACCAATCAACCTGTAATAAACTCCTACCACCTGCAGACATGCCTGACCACCAGTTCCTGCAGCTTGCCATCTCACAACACTGCTTATATGCATACTTTAGGAAAGCATTGCGATTATCTAATACATTCGCGTATGCATGCGTATGGAAAATGAAGGCCTCAACCCCCGCCCGCACCCTACCCCCCACCCCCACCCCTGTACGCTTTTGTACGCATTTAGTCCAACCCCCCACCCCACCCCCACTTGCTGCGAACGTACTTTATGGATGGCCCCATATCAATTCCAATTTTTTACTAATTGCCTTAGTTTTTATTCTTTGATTTCATGGATTCTGGGACATGGTTCTCTTTTCAGTATGTAGATCCACCACTCGTATCCTACCCTATACGCCATACTATTCAGGTATTGTTCGTTAAGCTTAGGACTGAAGTGACACCCCATGGAAATAACCCCTTGACACCAATTTATCTGCGATACCAAGTTAAACATGTGTACCGTACGTGTCCTGTTCGTAATAACCACATCCATAGCCCAACACCTATTTTTGAATGCTAAACTAAGGTTATATCCGCCATACTAGTGCCACTTTGCATCGATATGGCTGTGATCCACTTCAAATCCTAAATTAACATAATGTATAAGCGAATGCAGCTAACATAAGACCAAACAAAGCAATACACTGTATTCTATGTTGGTAGAAACAGAATACACCTAATTAAATACTAAATACACGGGATGATTATTCCCATGCTAAGTAAATCATTAATGTGGCTGATTCACATCTTTGACGTAAAGCCATCCTATTTTGGTAAAAGCCAATAAACTGTATTGAGATGTAGATTATCAAATAGAAGATTGTACACCAATACTATAATAAGTGTAAAAGAAGTATGTGTCGATTGGTCCTTTGTAGTAGGATGATCAAAACCAGACACGATGGTAGAATCATTTCATTAATCTTTGATAGCCAATCTTAAGAACTCAAACGAGGTTCAGGGGAATTATTCTGTGACATAAGCTCACCAGTAGGGAGCGTTCATTAATTATGACCGGGGGGGGCACAGTTTTTGGAACACCAACCGGTCAAAAAAAAAGTTGCCCCCCCCCCCCCTTAGAATACTGCAAAAAAATATTGCCCCCCCCCTGGAATACCCAAAAAAAGTTGCCCCCCCCCCCTTGGAATGCCCAAAAAAATAGTCCCCCCCCCCCCCCCATCGGACTACGGTAAAAGCACAGGGGAAGCTAAAGTGATGTAGCCTTTTTTATCATAAGGCTTTCCTTCTTTACCTTAGAATAAACCCAGTTTCATTCAGTCATTTGTCAAAATTTTGACAAAAAGCTCGACGGCTAAGTGTTCAAGAATGGGAGGTCATGGGTTCAAATCCCAATACCAAAGACTTACACAAAAATGGTACCCACTGCCCATTTGGCTTAACACCTGCCATTAGAATGAGGAGTATGGTGCTAGGGCCCTAGTGAAAGAATGGCTGTACCACCAAATTTGATGATTGTACACACAATATTCCCAAACTAAAAATTGCTTGAAAATGAACAAAAGTAACAAGTAGCAAATAAACATCTGTTGTTGACAGAACAGCACCAATGAAAAAGATGGGAGAGTCTGGAGCAGGACTGAACCAAAGGCACAGGCAAATGCTTGAAGTGTGATAGCATCAAGCACAATGCTAACTGGTTGAAGTAGCCTGCACTACTATACGATGCTATGATGGCAGTTTGAGTTGATGCTCCTAGTCTCTATAGTTGTAAGATTCTGCTAATGTTCTAACTCGAAAGCAGGGATGCAACCCCAGCCAATTTGAGGCTGTAGTTGGCAGCTAGCAGACATGCCAAAAGCCCCCATCTCTCCTGTACCCATATAATCAATCATACAGCTTGACTACCAGAACCTAATTCTCAATGAAGTCACTTATTGAGACTTGGTTGTTCACATTCAAATATCCAGCAGCAACTGCTTTCTTGATTTGTGTCGGCAGAAAGTGAAAGAAATTTCGCCCACCACATGGGAATGCCCAAAAAAAAGTTGCCCCCCCCCCCCCCCCCCCAGCCATAATTATTGAACGATCCATTAGAGTACATGAATTATGAGGAAGATGTGCCAAGTCCTTAATTCTCATGCCAACATACTTCTACCATCACTATTGCTATTTCAACCCACATGATATGATATCAAGTTTTCCGAAGATGGAGCCGTTATATATTGTTTACATTGACATATGTAGACATTGGTATAACTATCTATACATTCTGTGCGTCGCTGATAAAAGGTAGTTTTAAACAAGTCCAAGGCTTTGTTATGGAAATGGGATTCCACCTGACTTACAGACATAACACCCTATCATTTCTACACTCAATTTCAAAGCTTTAATATAGATAACGTGTATCACTATATAATACATCGCCACTCCACTTTTAAATGTTTGCCAATTTCATAGAATCTTATATCCCCAAACTCGATGTTAATCAAATCCCATAATAAAATATTTATACCTTAATTAGCTTGTCTGTTTTTTTGTGGATTTTGAACCAACTTGATAATCTTATAAATATGTCCACCTCTTTCTCCCCAGAACCAGGAGGTTCTAGTTCACAGTGCATTTATCTCTACATCAATTTCACCAAATTTCTCCTCAGGGCTGATGTGGACCGCTCCTGAGCTGCTGAGGACACTTCCAGTTCCAAACTCGACGGCTCGACAGAGTGACCCCGAGTCCAGCCCAGCTGGTGATGTGTATGCTTTCGGTGTTCTTCTCAAGGAGGTGTTCTCCCGTAACGGGCCTTACTCTGAGTACGAGGAACTCGGCCCACAAGGTGAGTGACTCAGGCCTTTATATCAGTAACACAGTCTACTAGACAGCTTAAATGGTTTGTCCTGTTTTATCCATAGTACTAAGTAAAATGTATATACCTTACTGGTACGTACTTGCATACCGCGTTTCTTTCATTACAAATTTTCCACGAGCTCGCAGAGTGAGTGGAATATTTATATCGAAAGAAACAAGGTATGCGAGTACGTACCAGTAAGGTAATACATTTTTATTTTATTGTATACCTTCAAATATAAGTATTTGATGAATTACATATGGAAATGTGACGACATCCAAGCTGGATTCAAAGTGTGCTGGTATATCTGTTGACATCTTACCGGTACCAAAAGTTGAGCACAGGATACTCTCCAAGAACATTTTTTACTTTTATATATATATTAAGTCTCATGATCCTTTGAACACATACACTATCCGAGTGCTGCAAGTCACTGTCAGTATGTCCTAAGTAGGTCAGTGCGATTATTTTTTCAGCCAATCAAAATGTGTTTTCAAAGTAGGGTGGTACATCATTTTATACCACCATACTCTAGCAGAGGTTAGTATTTGTGTCATATACTGGCACAGGTATATAATAAAGTAGAGGGGCAATATGGTGGAGGAGCAGTAAGGTGGAAGGCCTTAGGGACATCTAGATGGAAGATCGTCAATACTATTGATGAATTTAATGTCAATAACGTTTCTTATACCAAACAAAAAGATAACACGGGGGCCGTTTAATATCTGAAAGGATTCTCCTAGAACGGTCATATGCTAGAACTGGGACTGTCTTAGCAGGGAACACGTTAAATAAACATGGATTGTCCTGACAAACGACAGGAAAAAGGACGGAAACATGAAATGTCATTCCAGGCTGTTAAATAAACCCGCCATTGTCCTGACCTTGATACTGAAAACTTTCCTTTTGGAAGGACATCTCAATATACCTGTATCCTTTCTTATTCTGGAAGCTTATTCTGGAAGCCTAACTAACCACTATATAAACAATGCACTCGCTTGAATAATATCGTTCAGAGTTTCTAACAATCATATGTAAATAATACATTTATTTGCTATTAAATGATGAAAATTTAAAGGGTTTCGATAGAAAAAAATCAACATAATTATTTGGGGTTAAAAACCAGAACCTTCTGATTAGCACTGAATCTGGGGCCTGTTTTTTAGACAGCGACGTCTTTATTTGTAGTGATCATAAAAGAGTGACCAGTTGGGTGACCAAACCAGTGATCATGACCAAAAAGTGTTCCTCAGTCCCGGTCACTGTTCAGCTGTTATGATCACTGTTGGTCCGTGGCCCATTCAAAAACAAAAGCATGCCTCACATGTATATCACTCAACAGAAAATTGTGAAATTTGGGAATTAGATAAAACAGATATAGATAATTCATCACAGTAAATATTGTTTCATTTGATACAGTGGAAGTGTATAAAATGAAATATGCCACCATTTGGGCTAAATGGTCACCAACTGGTCACAACTCTGGAACCCAAAACAGTGACCACGACAGTTTACCCCTCTAAATGGTCGCACATGTTATGATGACTTATCTCTGGAACCCAAAGGTCTCCAAACGGTCACTAACTAGTCACTATAGGAAATGGTCACGACTAAAAAACAGGCCCTTGACTCGCTAATCTGACTCGGCACCCCCACCAGCGCCCGGGACAGACATAAAGGAGAACCAATCACAGGATGGTTTTCATTCTGACCTGTCCTTCCAAATGATTGAGGTTAGAAAAAAGGACAATACAATGTGGATAACATTCATTTAATGTGATGGCTCTCCCCTCCTATTCATTGTGCTCCCACGATATTTCCTATCATTGTCCTTATCCTACTCACTATCCTAAAATATTGAACGGTCCTCAGGTCTATGTTGTGGACGTTTAGGCTGCTGTGGAGGGTTCTCCTGTGTGCGATATATCTACAATTCGTGATAATGAGGTCGATGGTTTATTAGTCTGGTTGATTAATTAGTAATTTGCTTGAGGCCAGTTTACATCTTTTTGAATGAATTTCTTTTATCAACTTTAATATCGAAGTCGCCCATTAGGGTGATCTCGGATTAAGATTTACTGCGTTCGTTTACTTGTTGTTCTAGGATATTAAAGAAAACATTGGTGTCGCCATGGTGGGGTCTGTAGGTATTACAGACACTTTGGTTAGTTTGGTTGGGCAGATGGATTTCACAGTCTTTTGAGTGCAACGACAAACGTTAGATCGTCATTAGAGTCTTCAAATTCAGTCACACACTCGTACAGCGCTTGCCACACTCCGCTCATCCTGACATGCCCATTACTCCACATGTTATGGTTGACGGAGTAACATACGCCCTCCAGAGGTTACTAAACTCCCAGTTATCGCCCAGGGTAAATACAAGTTCCGCTTGCGAATGGCTGGGCACACCACGACCACATGAACCATAGTTTTCCCATTTATATTTGGTGAACCTGGATATAATTTCGGATTTTTATGTAGAAAAAGCTGAAATTTCCATTTCTCACAACGGATTTCCAATATGAATATTTGTAAAAAAAAACATTAAACTGTAAAAATTGTGGGTTACAGTTGGGATCTACCACCATTCTACGTTGGCAACCAGCGAACGCTGGAACTTGTAAACAGACTGAATTATGGGATACCTCAATAGGGTCTATAGCCTACCTGGTATGGTCAATGAATAAAGCTTATATTTGTAAATCAGCCCCCTCCCCCTTAAGGTATGTGAATCAGGCCTATACATCAGTAATACAGCCTAATTGACAGGGTAAATGGCCAAACCTATACATCACTCACATAGCCTGACATGTTAAATAGCCCAGCCTTATGTACCAGTAATACAGCCTACCTGATGAGGCAAACAGCTGAAGTATATATACCTCCGCCAGAGATCTCACCTGATATGGTAAATAAACGAGGCCTGTACTTCAGTAGGACAACACATAAATTGGACCTATACATCAGTAACTCAGTCACCCCAACAAGCTAAATGACCCATGCCTATATATCACAGTTCTTTAGCAAGGTGAGGGTGACATCTTTGATCCTTTAAGGATCTGTGATGCATTAAGGCATAATTTTTGTGATCTATAAAGAATTGTCTTTAACGAGGAGCCATCCATTGGACACGTACCTACTCTCATCCATCTTGTACGCTTTACATTCACAGTAAAGAATGTTTCAAAAAAAATCAAATATTTCTCCTCACTGCGTACGTATTTTTGGATGTCCGCAAAGGTTGTAATGGGTCAATAGCCTCTTTCATTCCTATTAGAAATATTGATCAAGTCTTCGTTATTTCAGATGTGATTGAAAGAGTACGGGCCATCAACAGACAACCTGAGCCATTCAGGCCCGACCTTTCATCAACAGGAGGATCCCCAGAGCTGAATGAACTCATTACAAGTTGCTGGGAAGAAGACCCCAAAATGAGACCTCCAATACAAACAGTGCTAAAGAAGCTCAGCAGTATAAACCCCTTCAAGTAGGTTCTAAGATTACCTCAACAGACCTATTTCGCATATCATATTGTTGAAGTAGTTCAAGGAACATATCCTTTTGAGCATGTTATACAAGAAGTTCAACTATTTTTATGTGATGTTATGCAGGAAATTTGGTATTTATAATTGTATCCACCGGATCGCATCAGAAAAACTCAAATATGTTTGTTATTCAAGAAGTTCAACTATTTGTATGTGATGTTATGCAAGAAATTTGGTATTCGCATCATAAAAACTCAAGTATATTTTTTGAGAGATAAAATGAATCTAAATGAAAAATTAAATAAACACTTATGAACTATTCAAGTAAGTATATGAAGAAATGGAAGTCTGCTACGACATTTTAGTGAATTTCTTTATCGCTATGTATAAAGCCTTGTGTCCCATAGGCTTAATATTGGAAACTCGCTCTCCATGCCCCTATAGACCCTATTGAGGTATCCCAGAATTCAGTCTGTTTACAGGTCCCGGAACTCGCTGGTTGCCGACATGGTATGATGATAGACCCTTGAACCGTAACCACAATTATCGCAGTATAACGGTTTTTATAAATATTTAAATCGGAAATCCAATATCGGAAATGGAAATTTCAGCTATTTCTACATACAGATCCGAAATAATATTCAGGTTCTCCTAATATAAATGGGAAAACGATAGTTCATGGGGTTGTGGTCTGCCAAGCCAGCCGCGAGCGGAACTTGCATTTACCCTGGGCGATAATAGGGAGTTTAGTAACCTCTGGAGGCCGTATGAGTATTGCAGTCTGTTCTCCATGGTCTGTACCCTGTGCGCTGTCCAGATAAGTAGTGTTAAAAATAATCTACTTTAGATATTTAGGCGTGAAGATTTCGAGTATTTTGACTAATTGAAACTTATCTATTGGAAACCTTTTTCTCCATGTTTTGTGGTATGTATGTCTATTCATTGTATTGTCTTTGTGTCTTCTGACTTTATCTGAGAAGAACGTCCATGGACGACAGTGTGTGTCAGTTTATTTGAATAAGAAAAGGTTTACCATGTAGGGATAAATGATGAATTTTCCTTTTTATTTAAGCTCATGTACAAGTAATGTTATTTATCCATCCATTCTTCCATGTCTGTTTTAGACGTGCCAATGTGATGGACAACATGATTTCCATGATGGAGAAGTATTCTAATCACCTGGAGGAGATCGTGGCTGACCGCACCATGGCCCTGGAGGAGGAGAAGAAGAAGACGGAAAATCTCCTGTACAGAATGCTCCCCAAGTGAGTTATCAGGGTGCACTTCTCTGCCCTAGTGTCCCCGTCTCCACATTCTTCACAGCACTTTATCTCACACCTGGTATTTATGTCCCATAGGCTTAACATTGGGAACTCGTTCTCCATGCCCCTATGAGTATTGCAGTCCGTTCTCCATGGTCTATATCCTGTGCGTTGTCCATTCCCTTAATGCGTACAGGCCTGGGGCCTCGTTCCGTAAATAACATCAATTGACATACCAGCAGTCGCTAAAGCCGATCGCACGTCCTGTCACATCAATTCACATCGAGTTTTGTAGCTTGTACAAGCATGGTGGGTCGTAATATATTTATCATATACCCAAAATTAATCAAAACTTACCATATATTGGCATAGAAGACATTTCAGCGTGAAAGCCCATACACTCATTATGTTTCAACATGTGCAGTATAACGATGTACTGCACAGGGTTCAGTATACAATTCATATTGCATAGGGAGCAGTAGTACATAATTATCAAATATACTGCATAGGTATATAATAAAATTTAGTATAATTTTTTCGTTCCGTTTGCGCCTTATCGGCGCTACTGTAGGAAAAAAAAAGTTATACTCCTATAATAAAATTTAGATTCACCCAATACTTTTATCTCTGATAGGTCAATCGCTGAAGACCTGAAGCAGGGAAAGCCCATCCAGGCTGAGTCGTTCGAGTCAGTGACCATCTATTTCTCTGACATTGTACGGTTCACTGACCTGGCAGCAGAGAGCAGTCCTCTACAGGTGGTCATCCTGCTCAATGAGCTGTACACACTGTTTGACAGCACAATCGCCAACCATGATGTCTACAAGGTAAGGTACACCTGTGCCATGTTTTCTCATCAATATTCTTTACTGATAATTTCTCAGTATATGTTTCCATTGGTTTGATTTTTATCTCAAACCTTGATTTACAACAGTAAGGACGTTATTGCTTCAGATATTAGTGTTTAACTGGTTTTCATCGCTGAGGTCATGCTAATTTGTACTATCGATTTATAACAGAAACACAGTGGGAAGTTGTACATAGTTGGCCTTCAATACCGGAATGAACATTTCTTTTTAGTTTTTGCAAGCTCAAGATGTTTATCATCTCGTGCTAATGTCGGTGCTCCACCTGTGCTGTATGAGGTCCATGGTTTTAGCTCAGTTGAAAGTCTTGTACTACAGGTTCTGAAATGACAAACATTTTTTATGTGGGAATGATTTCAAAGTGAAATACTGAATTAGTCAGGTCCAGGCCAATAGGTTTGCAGGTAAGTATTCTATGGAATTACTCTTCCAGAATAATAGATGTAACCGCGAATCAACCCGGTATAATATTGATGAAGTCAATGGAATAGAGAGTACACATCATTATCATAATATCAATATCACCTTATGGTTACAGCTTACACATTTTGATAATATGGAATCTCTTCCTTTGGGAATTCTCTGGATATTGTTCGAAGCTTTTGTACATGGGTGTTAGGCTGACATCATGAAACCTGTACAGTTCGGTTTCTATATAGGCATAATATACAGGGGAATTATACATTAGGCATAATATACAGGGGAATTATACATTAGGCATAATATACAGGGGAATTATACATTAGGCATGATATACAGGGGAATTATAGATTGTGCATCCATGTGTCCTGTCTAGACATTCTGTTTCCTTATACGCCCTCCAGAGGTTACTAAACTCCCTGTTATCGCCCCGGGTAAAGCAACAGTTCCGCTCCTGACAGACTGGCCACACTACGACCGCATCAACCACAGTTTTCTAATTTATAATTGGAGAAACTGAATATAATTCACGTGGCGCACTACGATACTGTCTATAGAACACCGGCCATCTTTTGTCTTGCAAATTGTCTTACAATCACTGAGATATCTCAGCTTCTAAGACTAAGATTATGTCGTGATTGAAAAACAGGGCCCTGGTCTCTCTTCGTGTACAGGTATGAAAGATAAATGTTAAATCAGACAAAAAAACAAACAAACAAAGCACACAAGCTTCATGCCTTTTTGTATAAGACTTGTGAAAATATATGACAGACCCAGAAGCGACCTTCATAATGTGACATTAATTTTAGTTGAACATTGATGTAAATGATATCAAAAACAAACATATATATATATATATATATATATATATATATATATATATATATATATATATATATATATATATATATATATATACCGTATACCGTTAAGTGATCTGTTGTCTCGTGAATAAGATTTCTCATTATAGTGTACTTATTGTAGTTATCAGGAAAATCTTAGAACCAAACCTTCACAAGGTTTCCAAAATGATAACTGTGTACGTGTGTGTGTCTGTGACCGTATGTGTAATTCGCGTGATACCCACATGTGCTCCTATAGTCTGCAAAGTAGACAGGAATAGCGAATTGCCAGCAAAGAAATATTTATCAATGTGTCGGAGTTACCAAATGACTAAACAATGCACTTCCCACAGAGAGGTTCATTGGGTAATTGTCAACATATTGACCGACAAACCTGTGCATAGCAACGACGTAATATATGCTCGGTCAACTATGCAATCCAAACGTTCTATATTATACCTTGTTTCCGCTGTCCAAATCCCGAGTGCCATTAACGTTGATCATTTCTCTAAGGTGTCTTTGTCTCATACCACTCCACTAACCATTCTACCAGAGTGCTGCACTGACATGTTTAGACGTCATAGCAAACTCCATGACGTCATCATAATCTGATTACACCTCCATAGTCCCTTCAAAGTACATGGAAGCCTTGAACCTATGTATTCAGTAAGATACTTTTGAAGCTGACACAATAGGAGAATATGGGAAACTTTCACCTGTCCTTCCTATTCAAAAGCACCTGTGAGACAAGTAATCACTTCTTATACAATGTTGACATTGCTAGATTGTCCGTCCCATGGATTAAAAATCTGTATCAAGCGGAAAAGGCTGTGATATGAATTATTGAATTATTGACAAGTCCCACACACGGCATATCAATATGCTCGGTTAAGGCTTGGTCCCATTTACCCGAATTATATCCAGATCCTGCTTGGGTTATGTTTAGGTTTCTTCAAGGCTTGAGTGGTAGTCTGTGCCAAATATGGCTAAATGTAATAAAGCCTTTACTTCGATCTGCTAGGTATAGGCCTGTGATGCCATTCCAATGGCAATAAAAAGGAGCATAAGTATTTATTGATAAATGACTACCCGATGAAGAATCCGAAAAATTGTACTCTAAACAAGCAAAAGACATCATCCCGTATTTCAACTTTATTTCTTTGTCTTGGGTTGTGCATTCTTCAATGCTATTTATTGATTAAAGACAAAGGTTCATAAAAAAATCATATAGTTTAGGTATTGTCGGGAAAGTGCTTTCCTCTTTCGTGTTACAGAAACTGTACTTCTACAAGTGTTAAACATTGATAACACCGACAAGGCACACACTTTGCCAGACATGTAGTCATGTCAAGTATTATTTAAAAACATGGTAGTATGTTTCAGTACAAAGCTACACGACGTATCACGCAATATGTTCGTTCCAATTGAAACCCCAAGCACCACTCAGTATGGTCAGTGACTTCGTGCATAGGTATATAATAATAGGACTGGCGTCCACCTACTATGATAGAAATTTAGACCTACCAATATGGCACCGATACAAAAACCAAATATCGGAGACATGTATCGGGAAGGTGCAAAATCGTAGACATATGTCTAGACATGCCAATCCACCACGCATTGTATGGGTTTTTTATCGGTGTCTAATCGCAGAAACGTGGTCAACTGTCCCCATATTAGGTGACCTTCCGACGCGATTTTGATTTTTTATCGGGAGGTGCATCGTAGACCATATCGGAGCCATATCATAGTAGGTGGAGGCCGGACCTTACTATGTGGGGCGAGACACCCAGAGCTGTTGAAGCCCACTCTTTGAGATTCCCCCTTCAGTCAATGTCATTTTTATTGGTTTAGCCAAATAAAATTGGCTCGTTATACCCTCTTCACCAGGGCATAAATCCATATTTGCACCGACGCACAAAAAGAAGTTATATTGACCAAAGATGTCCGAGAACAAACGTTAGCCTTTGATTTTGTAGATTTTATTCCCCATAGGCTTTCTATCCACACTCTCAAATAGCACGATGTCTGCTTTTATGTCGTATCAAAATGGAGATGAGTCTACTGCATCCTTGACTGAGCTGCTCCGTGGTTGCCAAGACCGGGTTCAATTACCCACTGTGCGGCCAGCGGCTGTGCTTGTTGAGCTGGCTGTGTTTGGAGAGTAGGAATCGTTATCAACACAAGGCTCCAACACCCCATTCCCAAACACCCCATAAAGAAGCCGCGATGCTGACTCAATCGATTCCCTATAATAAACATGCATAATTATCAGCTGTATATATCAATATAGGTCACAGAGTGATTGCTAGTCCTCCCATCGACTACCAGGTAAGATAGCACCACTGAAGTCGGGGGGGGGGGCAACCACTGCTATCAATTTTTATAATCTATAGATGATAGTGAGTTGGGGATAAAATTTCTCCATGGCAAACCCGAACAAATATTTTTGATGAAATCCATTGATAATTGGTCTCGCCACCTAATGTTTTGGATGTATAGTGACTCAGTAAAACACGACCCATTGTATAAAACCGGTCAGATACCATAACTGAGGGATACGGATTCAAACCTAAGGTATACGGCCTCGAGACCATGGTATACAGGGAAAATAGTTCCTTTTGCTATAGAGCAAAGAAATAGTCCCTATCGTTATACCCTTTGATATGGTAATTATTGGGTTTAATTTATTAGAATAAGATGGATGATAAATGCAACTCGAGGTTAACGTTTTACGGTCTAGCGCTCGTGTATTACTACGCGTCAACTCTCGTGGTTTACGGCCGCCTATCCACAAAACCAGCGATTATTGTCTATTTAATCAATTATCAAAGATACTCGCTTGGAGTTGTGCCATTTCTTTACACTTATTTGTACATATCAATAACGAAAAATTCTTGCAGCATTTCTTTTTTTTCATTTCGAGCATTGAAGCAGGGGATAATGAACTGAGCCGAAGTAATTTTGCAATTACGTAGTTCGACCTTGGTAGATTATGGCAGCCATTCTCGGATCATAGGTATTTTGAGCCATCTTCAATTGTCAATCTCATTCAATAAATGCCGTACAATAAATGAATGAGTTGCTGATTGGCAGTTCTGAAATTAATTCTCGTCTAACAGTGTGACAGAATATACCAAATACAAATCAATATCCATATATATACCGGGATTCTTTGGATTGCTATTGAAATTAAATCTATAGAGAATTACTACCTGCATCCTCCTGTAAGGCCTTTATACCCAGTAGATACAAATGGAATAGTATTTCCCAGTGTGGAATACACCTCGGATATATTGAATGCCATTAGTAATGTGCATACATGTACTTATAAATTCATCAGACTGTGACGGACGGGACCTCGATTCTTTCAGAATTTAGACAAGTATACAAATCACATTTCATATGATCTTCGATTGACGCTACTTGGAACGAGACAATATTTACCTGATCGTGATTGTTAGTCTGTCAGTCGATGACAATATGAGATAAGGCGTCACTCATGTTTGCACCTTCGGTCGCATGTATATTGCCAAGATCTAGTCTGTTCAGCTCCTGACATTAAAGGAATATCGGACAATTTGGCTTGAAAATTCAAACCCATATCATTTCCCTGAAATTTGAATATGATGACTTTTGAGTGTTGTAGTACCCATATCTAACTTAAAAATTGGGGGTCACCGTGCTAGTTTCTGATTTAGAGATCAATATCAACACGATTTCATAGTAGAACATATTGATATAGAAATTCTAAGAAGTTGCTTTTCAGATAGTAAAACCCATGTAATTTTTCTCAAACTTTGAGAGAATATTGTTAATGTGTAGTAGGCTACTACACATTCAAGTTTTAAAAACCATACGTGACCGCCCTTCTTTTTTGTAAGGATTGAAGAAAATATTTTTTTCAGTACTTTTCCTTTGTAAATCAAGCAAATGTAAATTAGCCTATTTTACCTATTAAAATCGGATAAACCGGATTAAATGCTTAATTTACTCATTTAAGATGAGAATGAATCAAAAGAAAACAGTTCTGACTACTGATTAACAAATTCAAAAATCATCAGGTGGTGCCTGCATGAATTGTAGGCTTTATCTTTAATATATTTGCGGAAGTTCAGATTATCACATTATATGCATACAAACTACAATTTGTTGTCTTACGAATTACTTTATACATAATGACATTTTCTTCTTTTACAAGTTCAGATTTGTACCAATCCTGAAGAGAGAATTTGGTACGGAATGTATATAGATGACAAAGTGAATTGCAACATTGTGGTTTCATATTTTAAGGGGTTATATTGTTCATTATATACCTTTCAAGAGAAGGATATTTCCAAAGTATGACAAATTCTGTTAATATAAGGTGAAGCTGAAACTAAGATGAGGGGAAGACAAAGAGGGAAAGGGGAAAAAGGGGAGGGGAAAAAGAAAAAAAGGGCAAGCTGCCATATAAGAGTCAAATTGTGTTTGAAATATTATGGTATTACTAAGCGAGATGTTCCTATATCCATAGATTAAGGATGATACTATGATGACAATTCATAGTTGGTGCTGAACTCTATACTTCATATGTGATTTGAAATGTTTGCCAAGATTGAAAATCATGGAGAATAGACTTGATGTGAAATAAAGAATGAGCTTGCTAAAAAAAATTATCACAGTGCTATTTTCCTCGCTATTAAAATTACGTCTCATATCTTGTTCACATCAAGTGAACCCTCTAAGCTCCACATCTGACCTCGCGCCTATATTTCAGTACTCGTTAGAATAACAGGTTTATTTGAAAAGCTCTTCTAGTTATTACCGAGAGTTGATTGGGGAAGGCCCAGGAGGTTTTTCTTGATGATTCATGATAAACATACGTTGGAGGTGCTACCATTCACACCGTTCTACCTATATGTCTGACCTCACCTCACCTGATCTTACCTGACCTGTGCCTTACCTGTACTTAAAGGATAACTCCAGTGAACTATTTATACATGTACTTATACCTGTTATTGTTTATTAAACATGTTATTATCCAATGTACATCGTGGAACATGTACTTTCTCTAAGAGGTCTATTGAAATGCTATGGTTTGGATTCACAGCTCCAATGATGTTTAAACTGTTGTCCCTTTATAGGCCCGTTTCCATTGGGCGACAAAAACGGCGGGGATTTTTTTAGTTACCCAGAAAATCTGTCGGTGGTGCCACAGACTGTGCGTCAGTATAAAAAATTCAGAGAGGGTAGTAGATTACGCTCAATAACCATGCTTTCACTCAGAGGTGGGGTGGTGCCACATTGCATAATCTCAGCAGAAAAGGGTGGGTCATTTCACGAGCTGGGTCGTTTCCATTGACAGATTTTGGTTCAGCAGTGCCCAAAGTCTGTCGGTGGTTCCTGACTCTAGATCGGTGACGGGAAATCGGCCCATGGAAGCGGGCCTTATGGGGTATATTAGTTTATCACTGATGTCCTTCTGGTATTGATATCTGTGCAGGTTGAGACCATCGGCGACGCCTACATGCTGGTGTCAGGTCTACCCGTACGGAATGGAGACCGCCACGCGGCCGAGATCGTCAACTGCGCGCTCGATCTGCTCTGTGGGGTGCTCAAGTTCAAGGTGCCTCACAAACCCAGCCACAAGATGCAAATACGGATAGGTGAGTACACTTAATGTTCCTGCTACTAGAAGTTTTATTTACTTGCCAGTTTTACCATTATTTCCGGTTCTCTGGTGTATTGAATAATTACCTACCACATATAAAACGTTAGAATTCCGTCGGATCTGCTTGGAGATCCTCCGCCACATAGAGACAGACATACCATAACTACGTATGGAGAGTGAAGTGTCACGAGAGTGAGAATCTCGTGGAGAGAAAAACTTTTAACTTGTATTTCTTTTTTGTAGATCTATACATAGACTATACACAGTACTTGTCATCATTTCAGACGACCTCACTAGCGTCATTTTGATAACCTTTTTCCTAAGATTACCTCCCAAAAGCAAGTCTGATTCTGGTGATTCGGATAATTTATTTCTAAAGAACCTTTTATTTCAGTTTCTTTTTTACAGTTCATGTTCTTGGTATGAGGTCTGTTTTGCATGTCTGTCTTGGGGCTTTGATATACCAAAATTTGATACCTCGATTTGTTGTGTACATACATGGAAGTACAGTAAAACCCCGCTTAAGGGGCCACCCTCCTTTCCGAGCAAAGTGCTCCCTTATGCGGGGTGTCCCCTTAAGAGGGGTTAAAATGATAGGAATTTCTGTTCCGATCAGACTGTTCCCTTAAGCGGGCTGACCCCCTAAGCGAGGTGTCCCAGAAGCGGGGTTTTACCGTATGAACGCAGTTGAAAGGTTCATAAGATGAAGTAAATGTTTATTAGCTCGTACTTAACTCATGATGAGTGGTTTTATGTTATGAATGTATCATGTAGACTTTTCAAGGACATGGAAAAGCAGATGTGATAATGAATAGCAAAAAGGAAAAAAGTACAAAATGGTTTTTTACAAACAATCGCAATATGACAGTCAAAGAAATCACCAAAAACATACGGGGAACATGCAGGAAGTAGTTGATAGTGTTGTTTTAAGCATGGAAAAATTAAGCAATTTCATATCCATTGGTAAAGTATGAGAATAGCAGTCTGAGGTTCACTTACGTATAGATATAAGATAATTTAGGGTACCTTAAGAAAAATATGGATTGTTAGTTTAATAAGGTATGCAGTTGCCTGAAATTATTGCGAACGCCATACACCATAAGTACAAGGACAGTCCCTGAAATCCAGTGGTCTACTTGTAGAATAGTGTTTATAGCTACTAGAGTCACCTCCAGGGCTTTTATTGCTGAACCATGGCCTTGGTTTGGCTTTGCACTGCCTGTATTTCATACATTGGTGTTATTTTTGGAATCTTATCAATGTAAGGGATATTGATATAAGTCCATGACATTTAGTGCGGGGTCATCTCGTCTTGTGCGGTCTGTAGTCTATGGTGATGGTATCCTTTGAGTTGCAGAATTGTATGTGTTAGTGACAACATTGGCAATGACACAGATGGCCACAGGTCCTTCTCTAAGTACTTGTTACTATGTATGTTATAATTGGATAAAAGATAAAACTTAATAGATATGCTTAAGCCAAGGTTTTATGAATAGGCATCAAATTGGGAGAAAGTATAGTTTTTGGTAGGGGTGACGGCTGAGAATGATATATTGATATAATTCTGTATGGTTTAGATTCTTTAGAAGCTATCATTCCAGAATAAAGCGAAATACTTAGAAACTAGAACCTGCTAGGACAATAAGTGTATGATGATATACTTGTAAGTATGAATTAAGAGGTCTGTGATACCGCAAAGGACAAAAGCTGTCGCTTATAGGCATGCTCCTGTATCCATTTATACATCCCTAAGCATGCAGAGGCTGATTTATGCAAAGACCGGCTCAATTCGTGGCTATTTGTCAATATTTACAAGAATATTGGCTAATATATCATTCTATTGAAACTATTAAAAAATTACTTGGACAGAATCCAACTCAAAAACAGAGTGTTCTCCAGAGAAAAACAACAGCCCAGATCAACAAAACCACAACCGCATTCTGACTAATTGATTTACTATTCATCATTTCCAGACAAATCGCCTGTTTATTCTAATTAAATATTAACGGCACCTGGCTTCATATTGTGAGAGGAATACATCTTCCAAAACCACAAGATCTAGTAACGAAACAATATGTTATGTTATTAACACAGATGCTTATGTATATTTCCTCCTCTATCAAACGATCTGTATGTGGTCTGGGTGGCAGACGACAGACGATCGCCTGGCTCTTCTTATTCGCAATGCTTTAAAGGAGTCCAGTATGGTAACATGATTCAACAGATCAATTCAGCAATGACAGGGCCGGGTGACTATGCATTTCTGGTCATGAGGGTATAACACACTATGCGATTCGAATTAGCTGACTGGCTGTCCTTCTACAAGCTCAACACAATGGAGATCTTGTGGTCCTTCATGTACCTCACAGGGTGGGATTCATGTACCTCACAGGGTTCAAAATCTCATGAGATTCTGTTCCATTTGAGTGGTAAACGTCGGCAACAATTGCAGGGAAAAACATGTTTCAGATAAATTTAAAACTACAATTCAGACGAAGAGACTGTGTTTGAGTACATAATCTCGGCAGGATTTGCCTCAGACAAACACCCTGTGAGGTCCCTGAATCCCACCGTGTGAATCCCGCTTCATGTGCTTTGGTGACTGTGTTTAGTCAATATTCCTGAATGGTATCAGTGTCAGCCTGTTTCCTTGACTTGGTCGATGGAGGCCTCCAAACGCTTGAGCCCTCACTGTAATAGTAGCCAGATGATGTTTGAGGCGAGGTCACGTATCATCGCGAGAGACCTTATACTGTGCGGCTTCGCATCGACAGTGATGTTGACTGTATTATTTACTAAATGCAAACAATCCATTTAATAACATTAAATTACCAATCAGGGGGGTGTTTCTCAGTTGAGACGATCTTAAGTTGAGACCGTTTGAGGGCCAAAGTGTTTTTCAGTTGAGATGATCTTAGGGGATCTCAAGTTGAGACTAAGATAAGACCGTTTGGGGTGCTTTGTGTGTTTTTCAGTTGAGACGATCTTAGGGGATCTCAAGTGAAAGGATCTCAACTTCGGTCTCAACTTGAGACCAGTTGATACTTGTCTTAACTTTCTCATCTGGTGCCAAAACATATAAAAATTTAAAGATATTTAGAGCCAAGTGTATTAGTAACCTGGCAAACCTATATTCCAAATTTCATAGTTTTATTGTGGCTATTATGACCATGAGACACAATTGATAAGCAAGATAAAAATGGAGGCACTGCACCACTCAGCTAGTTTGTGCTGAATCTACTGTATCGTTTAAAGTCGGTCTCAACTTGAGATCGGTCTCAACTTTAGATTACTCTATACAGAGGGCTAGGGATCTCAAGTTGAGATCGTTTCAGCTGAGATCCCCTGGTTGGACTTGAGACAACATCTGAAAAACACTTGCCGCCATTGATCGCAAATTCGGTCTCAGGATCTTTGATCGATCTTAGTGGATCTCAAGCTGAGATCGTCTCAACTGAAAAACACCCCCCAGATTTCTGTGTGAAATATAGATCATGGATTGTGTACAACGTGACTAGTTGGGATATTAAGGCCAGCCTGTGGAAATGCCCTGTTGTGGGCCCTTGACTCAAAGTCTGTCAGGTGAGAAATCCAAGATGGTCACAAATATTGCAACTCGAAATATTGCAATGTTATTCATATTAGGTTTCCTAAGTCTAATAATCAATTTGTGTGGTGTCCAGATTGCTAAGGTGAGTTGCCATGGAGGTAAAGTACCATGGCAACCATGGATTCCAGAAACTGTTTACCAAATCTCTAGGAGGATACACAATGAATGTCACCTCTGTTACTCCACTGCATAGAACGTGACAAATATGTACGAGTATTGGTTTTGGAACAGTTTCTATGAGAAAATGTTACCAGAGCTACTAGAAATAGACTCAGTTGGTAACCATGTATGGGATCGCTAGCATATATATAACTTGCATTGGGCTTTGGAGTATATAGTTGAACTTGGTAACCACTGATCCATATATTCAGAGTGAATTCATGCACTACATGACAGCTAATTCAGAAAACTACTCTTTTTTTGTCTATCAAAACTGATTTAATTTTCGTTGTAGGTTTGATGCCTCTTTATGCCCGGGTTAAAAAAGGATAAAACTATTTGACCACCAGTTGCATACTCTTCTTGTCACACCTTGATAAGCCTATCACTGACCGTTATTTACATTTATAGCCCCTAGACCGTCTTAGTTCCCTTCGTATCAAAACCTTCTTCAAACTGCAATCCCATATATATTGGCTATTTGTGATTGTTGTGGTGTAATTATGGCTTATGTAAAAATTGATGATGTTTATATGAATGACCTAAGGTATTGTTGTGCCACTAGACACACGTCAGAAAAATGATTTTCAAGAGATGCTCGATAGAGATTCAGATCTGTTAAACTGGTATCTTATCAGAACGATGAAATTAGCTACATAGGTTGATGTTCGTGTAAAAAGCTTTCAAAAGTGTTTTTCCTCGCGCTGGACTATTCATGTTTACTGCGATGAATACATCATATTCTAGGCACTTTTAGCTAAATCAGAATGGTTCAACAGTGCCTGAAAATGCACTGCCTTCGAAATATGAGTTTGACTTTGGGGTCAAGGACAATCGTATGTTTATGGTAGTTAGTCCTCGTTTAAGGTTGACAGTATAGTTTGATTTATATCACATCTCTGACGTCTGTACATTTTATTTTACTGTACAAATACCAAGACGTGGAGAGTGACCTGGCACTAATCCAATGTATAAAGACCATTTCAATAAAGTGGGTCTAACAGGGGAGGTGGGACATTGCCATCATTATCTTCGTTCGTTCATGTATTTGACTTTTATGTATTGAGGCTCTAAACTCGGACGGGAGAGGGGTAGATTTTTTTTTGTAAAAAAAATTATAAACTGTCATTAATCATAATAATATGGGAATTTGTATTACTGTTATTCACAATGTGTCTGATAGTCAACAGTCTTATTACTTACCTGTGGGTTCTCATTAAGTTGCAAGCTTGTCAAGATTTCTATAAGGAATGTCCTAATTTGAAGTGTTGTTCAGCTTCTGAAATATTTGCATAATACATTCCCGACCATAATGACTACCAGTCATTTATTCTTGTATTTCATCATGATCTTTCTTTTTCTATTTATTGAAATATTTTGCAATTGCGTGCCCCCTGCTGACATCCTGACATACTACCTTAAGGCATCTTTTACCTGGAATGGGTTGTTTCTCTAAAAGAGTGTTGTTAATGGTCTTTATCTGGTAACGGGTTTACGGTCTGAAGGACCTCAAAATGTGTAATTATGAAATGAATTTGTTATTGGAAAGATCTCAGTTTGAAAATGTATTTGGGACTGTCTCCATACTCAAACCAGCTACTTGTAGTTGATTGGAGGCAGTATAAACAACGCAAATTAAAAAAAGAAAAAAAAATGTTTATAGTTTTTCATTATGCTCCATGCCTACTTTAATGCATGTCTTACTTGTGAATGTTATGGATTATCGTAGTCACCGTTGTTGATTAAGCATTGTATGTGTAAAACGGAGTTTCTTCTCGTGACAGGTGTACACAGTGGGTCGTGTGTGTCCGGTGTCGTTGGACTCACCATGCCACGTTACTGTCTGTTCGGCGATACTGTCAACACTGCCTCCAGGATGGAGTCCAACGGCCTACGTAATAATCCTCTCTATATCTCCATCAGCTTCAGTTATTTCACGAGAACAGTCCTAGACATGAATCACTTTATCATGATTTAAAGTCCAATGCACATGTACCGATTCGGGGTCGAACGATTAGTTCCCAAATCGTAGAGGAGTCGGTAAACTTGTCGCAGGCAAGTTACGTAACCCGTTATCGCCACCAGAACGGGGGAGGGGGTATTTCCAATGTTCAGTTGTTGCCGACTGGATTTATCAACATGTTGCTAAACCTTTGGAGAGTGATTTAAGAACATCAAACGACAACTTATTGGTGAGAAAAGAACATCTCAAGGGGGGAGGGTGGGGGTTCACTAATCGTTGGCTGACCCTTGCCTTGATGCCACACATGTACCGACTAGGGCCGACTCCGTTAGGATGCCTTGCCTGAGACAAAGTACCCTACCTTTGACGCTGACAACGGTACATCAATGTTCCAACATCGGTAAATGTGCATTGGACTTTAGGTACAATTTCTTTCCACTAACGTTGTAGGTTACTTTAAAATGGGAATTGATGTCTTGTTATGATATTTGAAGTGCGACCCGGATATGTACCGCTTAACACCAACATATATTCCTTGTATTATTAGAGTGTGTTTACATAGCGGATTTATTCAAGAACTACTCATTCTGTCAAATTGTGCCCACTCCTTTCCAAAACAAGATTTTTGTTCCTATTCAATCAACACAATTTCACGATGTAGTACATTCCGGAGTCACACTATGCTTAACTGATAAGAAAATACAATCACACAGGAGAGGGCATACAGAAACCCAGGTGTAATAAGTTCTCTTTAATCTTTGATCAATCTTATAAATTAGTTTTTACTTAGCTTCTGAATACAAATAGGTTAAATCATATGATTCTATACATCAGTTACTATTCTTGAAGTTACATTTCATCAGCTAAACTGGCAGGATCTGAAAGCTTAGACAGTCTGAATAGAGATAAGTAAGTTCTGTTAGATCTTTTCATCAATATTATATTGGTAGTTACATAGCTTATATAGATATGCTTCCTTGTGTTCTGAATTATATACTTATTACGCCAACCTCTATTGTCAACAGCTCAAAGAATACACCTGAGTCCATCTACCATCAAAGCACTTGGAGCTTTCTCCGGATACCAATTGGCTGACCGCGGGGGTATCCAAATCAAGGTGAGTGAAGTTCAACTAAGGCCCAGTTTCCATTGGCCAACGAAAACGGTGTACATTTTTTTGTGCTCTCCTAATGGCCCTCTTCACGCCCGGTAATCCCACAATAGATCCCACAATCATCATAATTACATTTAAGGACCGTTTTCATTGGCCGACGAAAACGGTCTAGATTTTTTGTGTTCTCCTAATAGCTTATTTCCATTGGCCATCACCGATATACAGTCAACAACCATCGACATACCTTTACCACTGCTGACAAAAAATGTAAATAGGCTAGTAGGAGAACACAGAAAATCTACACCATCTTTGTCGGCCAATAGAAAAGGGCCTATAAGTCATGTTAAGGTCATCCACGGGTGTGTCTGCATATCAGTGATCAGCATTATTACCCAGGCATTTGGAGTATTTTATAATTAATTTTCCTTTGCGTTTGGTTGTTGGGGGCTACCTCTTTAGCGTTATAGGAAAGGCTTTCATTTATAAATGTAAGTATTCACTGATTCTCTGAGGTATGATACCTGAAATCAGGATATGGATATAAAGCAGTTTCATTGCTAATCACAGGTGATGAGAAGAATGGGTATGAATATCGACATGTTAAGATTGGTCACATCCTATTTAAGTGTAAAGGTGCAGCCTTAATGTAGTTGTATCCTGATGTGTGTTGAGCACAGCGTTTTCAAGGTTCCTCATTCTCCCACGAGAGGGGACCACGCTACGTGTCTTGGGATAGCAGAGCTCCCTGCCTTTATACACAGTTCATGATCGACCACTTCCTATTGAACTCTGCGCAGAGTGAGGCCAGTGGTGGCCTCTTGTGGTTAAGATATATATGGCATCAGAGACTAAAGTGAACCTTCTGAAATGACAGATAGGTTACTGTTTACAATGTGGCCTCCTGAACGCATCTTAATCATGGATTCTTTAAAAAAAATCATGGACTCTGCTTTTTAAGTTGAGTGGGTTTGAGACAAGACTTTTGACTTACGTCTTCTTTTCTGTTCTTCAGTTGTATCATATTATCAACATTTCCGAAGTCCAAATGTACGGGTATAGTTTGAGTAATATCACAATAATGTTTATTTCATCATTCAATAACATATATTAACATCTGGGAACACAGGCCATAGAAGTAAATGTGTGTAGGGTATAAGGTCGTGACAAATCATTAAAAAATTCAAAGGGATGAAAATCACAATAGAACAGGCACAGTAAGTTTTATTGAAGGTGGTTATTATTAAACCAAGTACACTCTGCATGGGATGAGGGATGGAGAATCACGAGCTGTCACAACGTTTCACTAATATCTAATTAGCTTTATCATGTGAGATGATTTTAAAAATGTTGAATTATAAATCATATTGTATTCATAGCCACCCATCTGACCACACAACCCGTTTGCTCCTGGTTATCCATTTCAAATCGCATTTCAGGGGAAAGGACACATGAAAACGGCTTGGCTAGTGGGACATGAGGAATACACCAAATCAATACCGGATTTCTCCGACCTCTCCAAAGACGATGATCCACCTGCAAAACTTCTCCCGAAGACGACCGGAAGTTTGCCGTGGAAGGTGGAGAAATATCCGCTGCAGGTACCAGCTCACAGCGCCCTGCCGTGTGAGTTGATAGAACTAGACGGCGATACCCATCGTGACAATGATACTTCAGGCTTTGCTGACCGGCAACAGACGACAAAGACCCGCCACAGGAAGTCGAGCGATAATACCAGCATTGTCAGTCGACATAGCGGAAATAGAGTGGGCGATAATACAAGCTCGTTTGGGCAAAATGGTGTTGTACAGACGATTCAAATAGGTGAGGAGAGCTCGACACATGATGGTATGAGTCCAGCGAGATTACCACCTATTTCTGATAAGGACAGACTTGAGAACCACAGGGAAGGTACAATTCATGCTGACATCCTGCCGCCCATAAGCTCATCCGGACAATGCTAGTCAGCCAAAACCACCGAGAAGGTGTCTTTTTCATCTTTAAAGTGCCTCAAGTCTATGCTCTGTTTTTAACACTAGACTATGTTCATTCATTTTGTATTGAGATTTATACTTTTCCGAGATGTATAGGCTATCGAAGAAGGGACAATGCCATTTTCTTATGTAGGCCTATAGAGGTCACAGTGGTCTCAGTAAATTTGGTGATACATAACATGATGCCTCAATATGGAGATTCCCTACTTCCTTTACGACCATTGTGAATATGTGAAGGTTTGTTCGGTTTATTATACCTTTTTTTGCACAGAGTTTGAATGGCCGGCTTATCGGCTTTCTTCTGGAAAAGACATAGACAAGACAATCGATATGTTCACTGTTTCAGTAAAGGTGGAACCAAATATGTACATTGCTGTTTCCGGAAGTCAATTTCTCGTGTCTGTTGAACATCAGTCACACAAGCTCAGGTGAATTTTATTAAGAATGGAGTCTGTCTGATGGTAATATTCGAAATATAACTTTCTCTTTAGACTAAGAGTTTTCAGTCATTATTGAATTATATGGCTAAAACACGGAATGTTGGGATATGGCAAGATAATACTGTACAACTAACGTTGTAGTCATCTTTGGTAGGATACCCCTACCTACTTTATTGATGCGTATAGTAAAAATTTCCCATGACGTCGACCTTACAGATGTGAATAGTAAATACCCAATACTATACCTTAAGGGATATATATAGTGCGAATTCATTACTATGCCATATCTTTATATACATGTATCATAGAACGTTCTCTACCTTTATAGACATTTAGAGTTGGTATTTTCTAATACCTTTATCGACATGTACATGTATAATAGGATTTTCCCCGAGGTCATATATAGTAAGTATTCCCGGGTATCTTATTTGGAATTAATTCTCTACTATCCTTCAGAAAATGTGAAGGAATTCTTGGGAAAGCATTTACTGCATGAACTCTTTTATCTCAACGGAAGCCGAATTTCTTTAAGATACTAAAGATATCCTTCTATTTTATGAATGCCACCATGATATTATGCACAGGAAATGTTTTATTCTCTGTTTTCTAGTGCTCATGCACTATCCTAGTGCTTTATTACTAGTGACACCCAGTTGATAATGGGGTCAGTCCTAAATAGATGTAAATATCCATAAGAAATATGGCACTTATGCAAGAGTGATCATCACGAAGAGAATTGTTTATATCTCGTTTTGTGAGACAGCATTTTCTTTTGTTTTAATTTGTGCAGATTGTAAATATGCGATTAACCATTACACTTATACATGTCCATTTTCGAATTGATGCACTGGGTGAGTAATTGTTTATCCAACCTGTGGTAGCTTTTTTTACCGTTCATTTAAGGTAAGAAGAAAATATTCATCCCCACGTTGAAGCGTATGAAAAGTACTCCAGAAGGTGTTCGGTATTTTTCTCCGCCATATGATAGTAGCCAATCAGCTTCCATTCTTGAAAGTAGTTCCGGCATTCTGTGTCTATGCACTATCAGTAACCCTGGGCCGTCTCACAATATAGAGAACGGTATGGTCCAAAAAAAAGGTATTTTCTGAGTATAAATTGGGTGTCATTTTAACTTCTTGTGATAACTTCAGAACCATACTGAAATTGGTTATTTCTGAATGTACGCCACTTGT
The DNA here is from genome assembly GCA_950022655.1 of Alentia gelatinosa. Classification (NCBI taxonomy): domain Eukaryota; kingdom Metazoa; phylum Annelida; class Polychaeta; order Phyllodocida; family Polynoidae; genus Alentia; species Alentia gelatinosa. Next base: position 20,516,583 of record OX465584.1, on the reverse strand, counting down.
TTTAGGTGCCAGGTAATGTCACTTGGCTGTTCCTCATGAGATTACCAAGCAACTACCCAATTACGCCGATTGTTCGTGTTGTACTATTTTATCAACAAAATGTGTATTTTGCCAACATGGAAACTGATGTGACCACCAAGTGGTACAGGTCTGTACAGTGTGCTCCCGGGGAGATTAAAACTTATATATGCAAAAGGAATATCTGTAAACTACTAACAAATAAATGCAAACAGGATATTCTTTTAATGGTTCAATTAAAAGTATTGCTCACACATATGTACTGTTTTGTTTGTAATAAATTATCAAGGGATCCTAATCCATACTTTGTGGTGTTAGAATAATGTTTAACTCATTGTAAAGTCTAGGAACCTAGACTAGCTGGAGTATAGACCTTGTGGGTAAGAGAGCAAGAACTCAGACAAAGGAGTAGAGGGTACACCTATGGACCAGAGTAGACGGATTTATTGACAGGTCGAATGAGCTATATGCAATCCAGAAGGGTCAGATGCTGCCGGTCGGAGGGAGTGGTCTCAGCTGGTAAAGTGGAATTCACACGGCCGGATTCATGTACCTCACAGGGTTCAAAATCTCCCTGTGTAGGGGTAAATGTCGCCAACAATTGCAGGGGAAAAGACATATCTCAGGGAAATGGAACCCTACAGTTTACAATAAGAAATCGTGTTTGAGCACAGAATTTCATCAGGATTTGTTTCAAACAAACACCTTGGTGAGGTACATGAATCCCAAGTTCAGAACAGTGTGTGAACGTAGCTGCTCCACAGCGTCAGTTTCTACACACAGGTGCCAATGACTGGAATGACCAGTCTTGTTCCAGTCTGCCACACATGCCTAGGAGGGCGCTCCTGACATTAACATCTCAGAGTGTCACTGTCAGATCACCCTGCCAGCATGTGAGCAGGTTAGGAACTAGAGCGATCGATAGTGAAGATAAGATCTGGCAACCACCGACCCCGTTATGGTTCGCGATACACCGCGACAGGAGACCGACGCGACACCGACAAGAAATGTTCCCTATAAAAACCAGTTGAACTAAAATAGAAATCTTACCAGGAACTCTTACCAGGAACTCCTGATACCAGTATAGTATCGCAGTTACCTTCACCTTCATTAGTGTACCTCGGCCAATGATTAAAACAGAAGCTCTCATAATATAACAGATGATTTATTTCTTGTGTGATATGTTCGTAAAAATATTCATCATGAACCAACGAAGTGAATTCTTGTTCATGTGCCAACCATCGTATAAACCATCGTAGAAACTGGAAAATACAGAACAGGTAGCACCTTGACAATAACCAGTTAACTGCACTCTCTTGTTGAAACTCTGGTCATAATACAACAAGTCAGCTTTTAATATACTCTACTCTGGATTTGTCACTAATAATACTCATATGGTAGAATATGGTAGAACTACACAGACTTCATTATTCAGTAGGGAGAAATAATATTCAGACACAGATTTTACTTGTTTGTACACCCTTTTTACATACTTGAATACAGGGTGCATGGCTTAAGGCATTAAATAGTATAGAATAGCCTCATTTGGGCTCATAATCTACTCCATATAGGATAATATTCACTCATATCTTGACTCAATATACCTTTAGGATCACATCATGGAGCAAGCAGATTTCAAGTAGTCGCATGTTCAAACCAAAGTCATCTAATATGGGCATAAGCACATAATTATCCAAAATATCTTCATTACACAAATCCTGGGATACATCATTTTTGTAATACATACCTCTGTAGCACTTCAAAGTCCTTGGTAGTTAAGAAAGAGGAGAAATTTGATTTCTCAAAGCTTTCCACAGCTTTGATTTGGATCCCCTAGCATGATGGGATGTCATTCCACTTTTTTTGTTACAATCACCAAACACAGACAAAACATAGATCATAGATCATGATTCACAAAAATACGAATATTCAGATAGAAGTACACAAAAAATATGCAATATCAATATAAAAAATAACTCTTATACTAGAGAGATCAAACTGTCAACATGGCTCCTCAGAGCTAACAGGTCAAAGGAGGGGGACCAATCTGAGCAAATTACATGGAATTACATCAAACTACCACAGAATTACACTCAAGAGGCAATGAGGGATGTATCCTGGTGTTTTTTGTGAGTTGACAAATAACCTTCTTCACTTTATTGGGAAAGATTCGCTCAAATCCCCTATTATCACTCACCTGTGTGATCTCTGTTTTTACCTGTCCAGTTCAATTAGTATACACTATGACTGGATTTCTGTCCTACCAGGTAAACGGTTGCTAGGCCTAGCTTTTAAATCAGGGACGCACCCCAGGGGGGAGGGGGGAGGGGCAGAGGGGCCACGCCCCCCCCCCCCCCCCTCCATTGTTCCAAAAGATGGTTTGTTCTGACTGAAATTCTGCTTTTTATATCTCGTTTCTATCTTTTATAGTTGCTGGTACATGAATTCTGAGTTATTTCCATGTGGGAAAACGTAGATATTGGCACCCATATAAGGCCTATAGAAACCTATTATGGGGGAAATAGGGAGTACCGGTACTTACTTGGGGGATAAAGGTATTAATGGTAGTCAAAGGTGTGTCCCCTCTAAGATGACAGTTGCCTCTATTTTAATTTTCTCCGGGAATCCTCTAAACACCATTATTAAAATTTGGTTTCTATATTTGCTCGTTAAAAATTTATAATATACACCAATGGACATATATTTCACATGAAGAAAACCCACCATATTGACACCTATTTCGGGGGAACAGGGCGGATACAAGTACAGTACGCGGGGTGTCCGCTTACGCGGGGTTTTCAAGTTTCCTCCAGCCTAATATAAATGTGTTATATACCGATGAATAGGGGAGACAGAGGTGATAATAGATCTGAAATCCATTTGCTGATATCTTAATTGGGTCCAAAGCTATTAAACATTGAATTACAAAATGGATTTTCTATAAATATACTCACACACACTGATAAAAAGGACAGATTAATCTATTTTTGGTAGGGTGTCCGTCGGAGGTGTCCGCTTACACGGGGTTTTATGCCTTTTCGTACCGAAATAACCGACCGCTTACGCGGGGTGTCCGCTTACGCGGGGTGACCGCTTACGCGAGGTTAAAATAAACATCTAATAGAGGGGGAAAAATCCGTTCCGAGCAAAAGTGTCCACTAACGCTGGGTGTCCGCTTACGCGGGGTGTCCGTTAGGCGGGGTTCTACTGTAGTCCCACCCTTGTTTCAGTGTCATTCAATCAAGCAACATTATCACCTCAAACGTCTATCCAACTATAAAACCTAAGCACCTGGGTGTGTGTGTGTGGGGGGGGGGGGGGGGGGGTCCTGGACCCCCAAGGATACACTTTACCCCTGGACCCCTTGCAGTATAACCCTTTCCCTGTAGCACCCAGTGCGTGCCTGGAGGCATCATGCTGTGGTAGCCAGGGGAATACCTGGAGGCATCGGGGAATGCCTGGAGGCATCATGTTGCAGTTAAATGGCTCAAGTGTATAGCAATGCTGGTTTCAATACATAGATAGCGGTACACTTAAGTAAATTCAGTTTAAGTTCACTCTGTATTAGTAGAGTAACAATTAACAAACCAACAGGATTAATATATATAGTTACCGGGGGTACATGTAACTTTAAGGCCTAGATACATTACATTTACAGTTCAAGTGAAAGATAAGAGGAAGAACTTGCATCTTACTACAAAATATGGGGCACCATAAATCCATGAAAGTCCTTTGATATTATATTTGACAATCTATGAAGATTGAATATAGTATTGTTTCTATCTGTTAAACAAAATATAGCACAACTCCATGTACCGGTAGTTTATTCATGGAGACTATAATAGCCGGGGTACACTTAGTTTGGCAGCCAGCGTAGGGTCTCTTTAGGCTTTACCACAGCACACTGCACCGCTCCAGTTTATCGCTAAACGAGTTTTCTGTATGTTGCTCGAGCGCTGCAGTGTGTTTACCACAGGTGGAGGACACACGCTTGGAGTGTCGTCCCAATACACCAGGTGGCGCCAGCAGTTTACCGGACTTCCGCTTCTCCATAGCAACCGGCCGCCATTTACAAATAAGATCAGTTAAGGGGTTGTTTTGGTTTAGAAACCTAATGGATATATTGAATTTACGGCGGTGATCATACTGACACAGCCCAAAAAATGATGGGCATAGAAGGTAAGTGGAAGGAGTTTACAAAATTGTCATTACTTATATACAATACAGAGGTTTTGTTAGTCGCAAACCTCATTAAATGTACGGGTCCGTTGAATCTCCGGACGTTCAACCACTGTTCAGTGCACGGCGTACAACTTCAAGTGGCAGCCAGCCAATTACACCCTAGTTTAAGCCTTTAAAACATATTTCCTCATGTACTATTATTGAAAAGTTAATATATGTGATGGCACATTTGTCGGTTCTCGATTTTGATAGTTGATCACCTCAACCCCAAAAGCATTCATCTATCTGCCGAATTGTTTTGGACTCGAAGACGTTGGCTTTGGACTCGGTTAGACTTAGAAGTTAGAGGCATTACATTCATTGAATAATGTCAATCATTGTACCCGTAACATTTTTCGTATGATTGAATGACATCAAATTGCCTTTACGTAGGGTTACCCACAATGCAACCATAAATCTATTGAACCTACATATATTATTGATAGATGATTGTCGTGTTCGATCTAGGGTCATTGCCGGTGACTGGTCAACTCGTCCCTTAGTGACACTGGTGCCTTAGTCAACTCGTGCTTTTTTGGTCAATTCGTCCTTTTCCCTAGTCAACTCGTCCTTTTTGTTTTTCAATAGTCTTACACCTATATATAACTGAATTATATAATAGATAACTACTATATGATGTTAGATAGAAATTGTTTACCTGAATTTGATATTAGTATGAGTACATTCCATTTTCATTTCATAAACATATGAGTACATTCCAATTTCATTTCATAAATTTCAATCATGAAAATACATTTGCACCTGAGTCACATAGTATTTTATCAGAGTATGTCACATATTGTACAATACACAATAGTGGGGAACAATACACATAGTATCACATAGCATCTCATCACAGTACAATTCACATTTCTCTTGGCCTCTTACTCCTGGTCCATATCCTCCACATGATCAGACAGGGCAGCACATGTCGCAGGTACTCAGAGGTTGAGATTCTCCTGTTGGGACTCTCATACTCCTACGCGCTAATACTTAGTAGTATGCATGACTAAAAGCTTTATTTGTGTTCAGCGCATGTTTCCGAACATTTTGATGTATATACATCCAGGATAACTCAATGTTTAATGAAAAAGGACGAGTTGACCAGAAAAAGGACGAAAAACCCGAATTGACTAAGGTATGAGTTGACTAAGGCATGAGTTGACTAGCATTCTCATTGCCTATTTTGGAAGGTTTGTCATTTTAATTCGTGTTTGGCTTTATGTCCAGTTACAAAACCCAGAAGTGAATTTGATCATTCAACTTCAAGGGTCAGACTTTTATAGAGGAGACCTCTGAAAGTTTAGGGTCAGAGCTTGTAAGTTGTATCCCATTGAGTTTGAATCGCTATGTAATTCACAAAGCAAAGCAGCGTGAATTACATAGTGATTCAAACGAGATTGGGCTAACATTTGTGACATAATTCCCCATTGGGTATTTTTCCTAAATATCTCATTGCATTGGATACGAGTTCACAGTCTATGGACTGTCTATGGACAAAAAATACCGGTGGTGAGATGATAAAGATCTATCATTCTACCGTGCATTTCACTCCTCGGGTTTATCATATTTCTGTTCAATATTCATCTACATATTAAATATATGACGTAGCGTAGTAAGAGTATGTTTTATCGATGACACTTTTCATTTGACACAGTGGAGAAGAAGTCTAAGGCGGTGTTCGGGACAACCCTTGACCGGGAAATATTCCCCAGCAAGGTGCCACCAACCCGCTTTGGTAACGATCTGACACCCATCCGGGGAGCTGCTAACCGTGGGCCGGGCTGCTACAACAATGAAGAGGTGCGTACCGTGTAGTGCGACTAGATACGAACTAAATAACCTACTGAGGTTAACGTCAGTTCAATATATTTACTATATACCCATGCCGTATATATATATATATATTGTAAATACGCACCGTTTTGGCATATGGCGTAAAAATACTGTATGGACCACTGGTCCGTACACTAAAATACGGACCACCTTGCCATACACGTTTATTAAAGTTTTGGTTGTTAGGAAAATTGATTTCGGGTATATAGGGACTAATGGAGGGTATATAGTAAATATATAACGTCCAACCATGCTTATACAAGTCACAGAACTCGATGATAATTTACCGTATGTACGGAACTCGGCGTAAACGCCTCGGTCCGTACAAACGGTAAATTAGCATCTCATTCTATGACTTGTACAGCATGGTCAGGACGTTCTATATAAGTACTGAAAATTCTCCACTTTAGTTTCTATCCTCACTGCTGCCTTTGGAATACTAATAGACTACTGAACAGTCTCATATGAGAGTAATTATATAGAGCGACCTGACTATGCTGTACAAGCTAGAAAACGATGATATTTACGGTTCGTATGGAAAGAGGCATTTAAATGCCGAGTTCCGTACAAACCGTAAATCATTATCGAGTTTTGTAGCTTGTACAAGCATGCTAGGTCGTTATATTTACTATATATCCGAAATGAATAAAGTAATTAACTTAATTTGGCCTAACAACTATTGTTGTAGTCAACGTGTTCGGACCAGTGGTCCGTATTTTGCTGTATGGAACCCTGTTCTGTACGGTATTTTTACGCTATATGGCGAAACAGTGCGCATTTACAGTATATACGGCACGGGTATATAGTAAATGTAAATGACTATAATGCAAACTCATACATGCTGTTAGATAAAATACAATACAGCTTTGGTCACCATATCGAGTCAAAATATGGATCTACATTGAAAAGTTCAACAGGGAGCCTACTTTGAATTCATTTTACCACCTCCGGTCATACCTTTATTTAATGGAAGAAGCTACATATGGCCTACTCGACCCAGAAAGTCCTCAGCTCATGTCATTTAATGACTACTTCTATTTGTTGTCATCTTTTGTTAATTTGGTTCCATCTAAAAAGAACAAAAATACCTTTTCAGAACTATAGAAAAAAAACACCTAGAGTCTCCTATCAGGATGGTCTGTCTTTCCACGTTTTCTGCCCAGCTTGTTCCATGGGGACGTGCTCATGTAACCAATCATGTGAAAAAAACATGATCTTTATCCTACCCCTAATATAAAATCCCATAGACTTAACATTGACTTTCCGTATGCGCCTGTATGTCACATACGGATAAAAAAATCGCTCCTAGGAGCGAACAAAAAATGGACCAATCAGAGATCAGCAGCTGAAAGTAGTTCCAAGCGCCTTCAGAGCAGCAAGGAGAGCTATATGGAGGACTTCAGAAAGTTTTTATCGTGGTTTTTTTTATTATCCTCACATAAAAATATCGTTCACAGGGGGTAGCATAAAATCAAAACCTTATTCGTTTTAATCTGGGCTCCCGTATGCAACTCCTGGAGTTTTGGCTCAGGATATCACCACGCCAAACTCCAGTCGTCGCATACGGGGGCCCAGATTAAGACTCATCCGGTTTTACGATATTACTTCAATGTGATTATATTTATGATACATTACAAAAGTCAACTCATTTAATCTTTGTGGTTTGATATCTACCTCAGGTCAGCAACCTCATGTATGGAGTAAAGACAAAGATCGTCAGTGACAAAGGCTACACTCTCGGTGCCAGGACTGCTGCCCGCTTCCCAAAGGACTCCGGCGTAAGTTAGCACCAATGACATCTTAGTAACCTGGTTCATATGCTTTTACATCTGGTTTTGAATTGTAAGTGATCCATATCAGTATTGTAATACAGTCAGTTGTATGACTGGGCATCAGACAAGGATGTCAGTGTCCAGCCTTTTTATTCATAAATTTCTCACCTGATTCATTTTTCAGGTGTAAGATTTTCATGTTCTGAAAGCAAGTACTGCTTGGCATGAGAGGTGCATTTGTTAGATGGCTATGTCAAAGTGATAAGCGGGTATTCCACCAGATAGGTATTGAACAGGCATTTAAGGCAGTCCTGCTGCTGGCTGATCTGGCTGCCGCTGAATGATTGGCTGGCTAAACATGCATATGGTGCATGCTACTGCATCCTTTCAAATGCGGCGAGGAGCCAATGGCGAACATCCATTCACCAAGCAGCCTTGAAAACCAGGGAGCTGTTTCAAAAGTCTAGTGAAGTCTCGCCAGCGGCACATCGCATTTCAAAGCGAGAGGCCGCAACAGCGAGCGGCACTTTGAATCAAAGCAGCAGCAAAACCGCTACCAATACCAAATAGCGAGCGGCACCTCCACCTCGACAGTGATGCTTCAAGTGCCATTGTTAGCTCTCGCTTTGGCAGTGAGTACTCTCGTTTAGCACCCTCCCGACTTTTGAAACAGCTCCTTGTTCACATTACTGCCAGCAAAAACTAATGAATCAGCTTTTGCCGGCGGTCCTTTGAAGGCAAAGTCTAACTGAACAAATTGGATGTTAAAGTACCCAAAACACAAATACAAACTTTGAAGGCAGCACTTTATAATTTAATATGGACTGGCATTCATAAATGTAATGCCAGCCATGAGACCAGCTTAGTGGAGCTGCAGGGTTTATGGACATTTTGAGCTGGTCGGCATTCCACAGGCCACGGCCAGTGGTCCACAGGCCGCATCCTGCGCACTGTGGAAGGCCACGGTAAGTGGCAGGTACCGGTGGGGGCAGTGGCTATGTTCACCCACCCAGGCAGGTCGTTACCAGCAGCCCCTTAGGTCTGCCGGCGATCGCTGAACGTGCCCCAGGCGGGCCTAGCGCCTGGTTGGTGGAATACTCGCTTAAGTTGTGACTGTTAAGATTGATGCAATTCCCAGACATATTTATGGTGATAAAACCATTGAGATCTTGTGATATGGAATGGAGCATATTCTAATGACTTTGAGGGTAATATATTTTGTGAATGATATCATTTCTTCTTATAAGTAGGTAAGTATCAGATCACAATACCAACGTTTAATCATGCTGGATAATATAACACAGATGCAACGATTTATCCTACCCATGAAATCCCATAGGCTTAACATTGAGTTTCCATATGTCACACTGTCTGGCATGCAGAGTTTTATATGCCACTAGTGGCATACAGAACTGTTATCACGTAATATTCTATAATCGAGGAGATGGGGTAGGATAAAATCAAAACCTGATTCGTTTTGATCGTGGCCACCATATTTCACTCCTGGAGTTTTGGCTCCGGACTTCACTTGGGTTCACCTCATGAAGTCACTATGCCAAACTCCAGTCGTGGCATACAGTGGCCAAGATCAAAACTCATCCAGTTTTACAATAATACGTTTGAACCGATATAAACGATGTTACATGGAACTATATATGTGAGTAAACTATCTGAAACTGTTTCTGAGAAATTGATGTGCTTAGAGATGACGATGAAGGTTCTGTTTTGTGTATACCTTATCCCGACAGGAGAGGACACGATTTGTCTATGATCTCACCAACGTAAGTTACCTGCAGTAACCTGTGTGTTTTGCATCTTGTTTGGAATGTTCAAGTATCTTTAAATTTCAGTCTATTCAGTAATGTTGAGGATGTTGGTTTCACTTTGGATTGATAACTCTTGATGATGTTTTTTTTTGTTGTTTTTTTTCTCAATCAATATTTACAAAACTGTTACTTTCAATTCTTGCTGTGCATGTGGTCAACGTTCTATGACATCGACTTTAAGTGAAGGATGTTTGGTTATGGAGGTGTTGGACTTAAGTCTGGTGATATGGTTATTTATTTATAAGAATGCTCCCTTGAGATGTGACTGAGCCTGTGACAGTCACATACCAGGCTTGGCAAAGTTACTCTTCACTGATGACATTTCCTAAGACAGAGTGACATACCATGGGGAGGTTACTATTCATTAACAGTACAACCTGAGGTGGAAAGACAAACAAGGCTTTATTAAGGTATCATTTGTTGATGACTTAACCTAAGACCCCAACATATTAGGCTTGGGGAAGTTACCACTACTGGGACCTGTTTCACTAGTTTTGTGACATGTCTAGATGGCATCTGTGACACCATACTGGCAGATTGGGGTTCACTAGTTTTGTGACAACACAAGTAGCCGTGAGTTTCGCTTGTCATAAATGGTACATTGCCAACTGTGACACAACATGCGACATTAGATGTGACATGCGTTATGAAACGTGACTTACTTTTGTCCGTTCTTGCTTGCACTGTTGTTGCCGCTTCTCATGTCTGTCTAGCACTTTCATCACAAAACTAGTGAAACAGGTCCCTGATAACACAACGCAAGACAAAGCAACAAACCAAGCTTGATGAAGTTACCATTCACTGACAGCATAACCTGAGACAGTCATGTATGAGGCTTGGTGAAATTACCATTCACTGATGGCTTAAGCTAAGACAAAGTAACATCCCAGGCCTGGTGAACTATCCATTAATTGACAGCATTATCTAGGACAGTGAGACATACCAGGCTAAGTGAAGTTGCTATTCATTGACAACATGACTTGAGATGGAAAGCTACACAACGCTTCATGACAGTATCATTCACAAATGACATAACGTATGGCAGTCTTGTCATTTACCATCAGATTCTACCATTCGCTGATGATATAAACCAAGATACTGCCATAACAGGCACAGTGGAGTTACCATTCAGTGAAGCTATAACCTAAGAAACTGACATACCAGGCTTGGTGAAGTTAGCATTCACTGATGACATGACCTTCGACCCCAACATACTATGCTTAGTGAAGTTACCATTCAGTTACGACGTAATCTATGACAAGAGGATATAGCAGGTTTGGTAAAGTCACCATTCACCGAATACGTAAGAAAGTACTCTGAGTTAAGAATGGTAGCAGTGGCAATGTAAATAACTGCACACCTATGGGAAAACGCCTCAATATTTTTTCACTTTATTCTTGTCGGTTTCTCTTTGTGTGTTACCAAATAATTTTTTCTCCCTTTCAATTGAACATGTTATTGAAGGATGATTTCAACAAGGAATATAAAGCTGAACACAATATTGCATGTTCTATTCATACAATTAATTTATAATCCATAACATTTGTCTCAAGCAGCATCAATGCTTTAATATTTGGGCATTGTTCTTTTTTCTGTTTTGATTTGAATTTTGATTCTAAGATTCTGTGAACGTGCATGTACATTTATGTCTAGTCTTAATCGGAGTAGAGTTATTGATAAGTCCTGTGAACTGTCGCAATTATAGTTCTTCAAAAGTTTCTATAGATTTATATATAGATATAGGTCTACTTTTGAAATACCTTACATATTTCAATACTTCCTGTGAAGTTTATACATAAATACTTCCATTCTAAATCTGACGTTCTGATCATCAATAATTTTCCAAATGAAATTCTTCTCAATTTTACATTCATACATCATTACTCTCGGCATTGTCCAGATTAATAGCTTAAAAAAAAAAAGAATCCAATATCCTTAGATATGAAAAAAATGGATAACAATATCCCATATTTATATTTTCTTTAAAAAATCTTATTTTCATCTTGATGCAAATTAAAAACAAAAAAGGAGATATTTTTCTTATCATTTATGAAGTTATTCCCATGATTGACGAGAAAATATCAGTTTTGGTTTGTGGTGCTTTCAGTTCAAGACCCCAGCTCCTCCAACCTACCAGACAAAGTGCACAGATCCGATCGAGTTTGACCCAGCATACAAATCCTTCAACGCGGCAGCGGCGCGGTTCCCGGTGTACCGGCGGGACGTGGAGGAGGTGTCTCCCGGGTAAGATGAAGCACTCAGCGGCCTATCTAGACGCGGTACGGGGGGAGCACTCTCAGGAGTTACCGGAGAACTCGACCCGAAACGAACCCGACCCATAGTTGTCAGGAGAAATCGACCCGTTTTGGAGAAATAGATTGGAGAACTCGACCCGTTTCAGATAAACTTAGATTTAAGACATTTTCATTTAGAAGGAAAGATATGAATAGTTAGCGGATAAAGAAAATAAGCCAGCGGATATAGAAAATAAGTCCAGCTAGGTTTAGGGGAAGGGTTAGGCTTGGGTATAGGGACAGGGTTAAGGGTAGGGTGTTGTTTGTTTTCTTCCCCAGAGAAGACCAAATTTGAAGCCCAAAAAACATACTTACTATTAATCATAGTATATATTAACAGTTGAAATACTTGAGTTGGGAAAAATTAAAACGTGTCGAGTGCGTTACGGGTAAACTTCAATACGGGTTAAGTTCTCCAGGGCCCTGTTTTTTAGTCACGACATTCGTAACTTACGACACGTATCTGCCGTCAGTGTGCTAGAGAGCTACGATCTTAGGCTGGCTGCGACACTTGCTGTAGATACGACACATAGGGAGCTAAAAGGTGTGCTATAGTCACGACAGTCGGTGGCCAATGGAGCGGAAACGGGGGCTATAAGTGTCGTATCTCTAAGACCACTCTGGACATGTCGTACCAAACGCGGAACTTCACTTCCCGTTGGAATTAAGCGATGAAATTTGAACACGAGTAAGGTATACATATAACCTAAAATCGTACCAAATATGAAGAAAATCGGCCGCACCGTTATGAAGATTTCGGCGTTTGAATTTCGTCATAACAAATGCTGCTCTGGTGGCCAGCGTAGCTCTACCCTCACTCTGCGCTTAATTCAAGCTCCCAGCAGAGACTCCGCGCGCTTTACCACGAAAGATCTGCTAGGAGAGTGCGTGTACAATATCCGATCGATAGCCCGATGTTTCAAATTTAAACACCGATATCTTCATAACGGTGAGGCCGATTTTCTTGATACTTTGTACGATTATAGGATATATGTATACCTTACTCGTGTTCAAATTTCATCGCTTAATTCCTATGGGAAGCACAGGAAATCAACAGTGACGTTTTATAGAACCTAAGACAGTTCTATACTTGTCTTAACTTCCGATACATCTCGCCAAGATAGTTCGATTCAACTTACGACCGTGTCTATAGCACACCCGCCATCTTGTGTCTTGAAAACACACGTAAAATCTTGATCCGATCTCAGCCAATCGTAGACTTGCGATGTCGTGACTAAAAAACAGGGCCCAGTATTCCACCAAGGACTACTTGGTAAGATCACCGGGGGTGCTCAACTGGGGGTAAGGTTGACTATCACAGAATATTGGGTCTTTTCACAAGGTTTGCAGATTTTCCCTTTTTAACCATTTTTATCCTAATATTACCGAATCTGCCATATGCCACTTTCAAATGTCCGTAAATTCGCTTAGATTGTAGGTTAAGTCTCAGTCAAGACCGACTTTGTTCAACCTTTCACTTTTCAATTAAAAAGTTTGTGTCATCTCAATTTCATTTTTTTGTTTAAAATTTTTTATCGGCGTGACGCGCTCTGATTGGCCGAGAGGGGTCACATGGTACAAAATTATAAATAGAAGCGTTGGACTGACAGCGATTCACAATGCGGTTGCTGCTCCTAAGATGCAGATCGAGATCTAGCCTCGTCCGATATCATGTCATCTCAATTTCGTGAACACAAATGAACATAATTTGGAGACGTAAATGCTAAGGATAAGTAGCGGAAACCATTGTTTCTACTGAAACTGTTATTTTGTAATTGCGATCAATTGATAAGGATTATGTATATCTTAAGAAATATAACCTCTGAAAAAAAATTGAACATTTGCAAAAATTCGAGAGGGTGCACGTGGCCCCCTGTCGAATGCACCCGCAAATATACTGTAATGGGTGGAACAGTATGTATGCTCAGATAGATCTGTGATCATGCCAGGGATGTCAGCTTTCAATGTTGCCATTGAAATTCATGTTTTCATTTTAGAATAAACAATTATTTTTCCAAAGATTTTTCCAACTGCTGAATCAGCTACACCCATGATTACCTACTATATTTAAAACGGTAGAATTCCGTCGAATCTGCTTGAAGTTGCTCCCGCACATAAGGACATAGTGAACCAGAGCTAAGGCTGGAGATTGAAGGGCCACGAGAGTGAGATTCTCGTGCAGTACTTAACTGAATCCTGCTAATTTTTTTGTGTTTCTTTACACAGATGTACAGTAAAACCCCTCTTCCGGGACACCCCGCTTAAAGGGACACCCCGCTTAAGGGGACACCCCGCTTTAGGGGACAGTTTTTCGGTACAGAAATGCTTAAAAACCCCGATTAAGGGGACAGTTTGGAAGGAAATCATATCAAAAACACTGAAAATCCAAGTTTTTTGGTGCCCCTTTGTACGGGACAGACAGAACAATAGACTGAGCATTCCCGAGCGGGCCCGGGCGGCCAGAGTGTGTTTTTTCATGGTAATAACTACATCTCTGGCGGGTCTGGGCGGGCCACAGTGAGTGGATATTAGTACCAGTGATTTTCGCACCTGCTAAAGGTGTCAGGTAAGAGGCCCGCTTACAGGTTAGCTGTGGGCGACACAGGGAGTGCTGGGGGATTTGAAGGTGCGGTATTCAGTGAGCCGTCGCGGCTCTGGGCGGCTCACGATGAGTCCTTTTAGGGCTCCTGATTTCTCTCAGAAGTTTCTGGGGTGGGGGGTGGGGGCATTGACCAGGGGTATAAAAAGGAGCGAATTTCACAAGGAAGGTATATCCACCTTCAACCTCTATTATCTATTTTTTTAATTTTTTTTTTATATTTATATTCATTTATATTATATAATTTATATTTATTTACTTAATTATGTGTTATTGATAAACATTTTAACCTAATAACCATCGTTTCCTTCCTTCATGTAGGTATTCTCTATTGTATAACCATTGACAGACAGAAAACCCCGCTTAAGGGGACACCCCGCTTAAGGGGACACTTGGCTCGGAACGGAGGGTGTCCCCTTAAGAGGGGTTTTACTGTACTTCTATCCTTAAGATTTGTTGCTAGCTGTACTGAAAACATAATTTAGAACTGTACTTTTCCAATCTCATTGGCATGAGATTGGTCTGTGAGACTATTGCGCTGGTCTAAAACTAAACCGCCACACTGACCCATGTTAAAACTTGAGCTTTCTCTTGATCCCATGATTCCCCACTTTAATGCATATGTAATGCATAAACCTTGTATTACAATGAACAATATTTCAATGTTTTTTTCTGACCCCAACTGGCATCCCTGGCATGCTAAGGTAGATCTGTTAGCAAATAGGCAGCAGGAGATATTGTAGATTTTTGGAGTCATCACACATCTTGTCTGATACTGAATACCTCATGATGGATTCTGTTCGGTTAATTTCAGGCCTGGGACATACGAACACAGCATAGAGGGGGACCGTAAAGTGACGTGGCACCAGTCCTTCGGGGGTACGCCCATCAACCTGCCCTCTGTCAGTCAGCACAGCACCATCAGCAAAAACACTGAGAAGGTAAGAACGACCTATACGACACAACATTCTCTGTCTCAGTACAGAAATTATCTAACAGCCGCATTGATATTTTACTGGTCTATCTCACCCCTGGTATTTTTTCTCCATTGACTTAATATTGGGAACTCGTATCTAACGCCCATTAAATATTTAGGAAAAATATCCTATGTGGGATTATGTCACAAATGATAGCCCATTAGACAATGTTAAGGGTGAGATAAATTCAGAAACCGATTCAAGTTTAGTGTCAGGGCTCGATCCCATCTCGTTTGAATCATTATGTAATTCACGCGGATTCGCCTTGTGAATTACTATGTGATTAAAACTTGATGGGACACAAGCTCATACCCTAAACTCTCATAGGTTTCCTCTACAGTATAGGATTGTTGAATTGGTAACAAAGTTTTATAGAAGAATGCCAACAGTAATATTGGTATCGTACATACATATCATACAAACTTGGTCTTTTTTTAAATGAATGGCCAAAAAGAACACATCGACCTCACTGAAGTGGTAACTGCCATTGAAGATTGACATAGCCATGTCCAAATTGAATTTTAAGTCATATTAGATAGAAATTTTTAAGTCATATTTGTATGATAATGATATGTGGTCCTTAATGCTTCTATAGTAGGGTTATACTTACAAATACCTAGAAGTATTAATAGTGCTATTGGTATCATACTGATAGATAGGAGTAGTATCAATGGTATTGGTTAGATTTGTATTGAATTTTTGTGTGTGCATCGGTTGACTTCATAGGTGTTTTCGCCTCGTTTTTTAAATATATTTGTATTGAAATATAGGTAAGGATGATAGCGATTGTACTAGTATCACACATATAAATGCAGACATCAATATAAAATGTATTTCCGTTTGGGTAATTTTATCATACATTTAGGAATACTTTAGAACAGTCATATTGATATCATACCCGTAAACCCTGCAATAACCCTTTATCTCAATATAATGGTGACTGATTACAGTCCTTGTCGGCTCTTGCTGGCAGAAACCCTGGAGAGATGGTAAGACACACAAGTCTCACATCACGATATAACTGAACCTGCATGTGCCCCATGATCACAGTCACTGAGTCACAGTATGTCCCTGAGTCTGAGAGCTATATGACATTAGTGTCAGTATAGTCAGGGAGTAAAGTCTGCGTATCACATTGCTCGGTGATAGATCATAATTTATTATCCATCGTATACAAAGACCCCATTGAGAATGTGTGGGGACTCAGTAAACCACGACCCATTATATAAGATCTGTCAGATACCATAACTGTGGTATACGGATTTACATCTGTGGTATACGTCCTCAAAACCATGGTATACAGGAAAAATAGTCCCTTTGTGCTATAGAGCAAAGAAATACATGTCTTCACTATTGCTCTATCCTATAATGTGGCAATTACTGGGTTTAATTCATTCGAAAAGATTGATAATAAACGCGAAAATTGCTCTCTTTCTAATAAGTAGAAGAAACGCCGAAATTATGTGCCTATGTAGTTGGGGCATTTACTGATGTTTAGAAATGTCCCTGAAGCTAAGTCAAGACATATCAAATTCCTAGGCGATATTAGAAAGAATGGGAGTCATCAATTCACTTTGATGTGTTGGTTTCAGTGTTTTAATGCGAGCAAATTGCTACGGTATTTAATAAGCAGAAAAGGAGGATGAAATAAGTACAAAACGTACACATATCTTTTGGGGCAGTACTTTAATAAATATACATGTATTTGCCTATTCAGAAACCTCAAATAGTAAAGAGAGCATATGACCATTTACAGAGCTGCTTTTGATTAATCCTAAGATCACTTATAACTAAATGTTACCATCGTGTAACAAAGGCCATACAGTTTAAATGATTAAAACATTATGCTACATTGGTACTCATTGGAGAAAAATATAGAGAGGAACTGAATTGGTTTGTACACGGACCTATCCAAGTCCGTGGTAGGTGTCATTTACCATGCTACTCACGTATATTAACAGTTGTTTGCATGTCACAGCAGAATTCTCCACCGTTGCATGTTCAGAAAATCAACACTTGGATTGGACTGTTGTTTCAATTTGGTGAAATGGATATATGTACTTCTGACTGGACATCTTAATAGTGTCGGCAGGTCCCCCAGGTGGTGTCTTGGGGGAGTCGTGCAACTGTGCTGTTGTGGTGCCACCTAGCGTTTCTAAAAGGTGAAGATACAGCCACACCATTATCTCGCCTCAGGTACAAATTTAGCCATAGGAACAACGTTAAGGCTGAGATCCACCAAGAACTGTTGAGGCGACGTCCAGCCGGCTTTGGGAGACGGCCAAAATGGCTTAATCGCCTAGTCCGGCCGTCTCGAATTCTCCGTGCTGGTCCACCAATATAGTTATTTCTAACCGGCGGACGTCCACATGCAGTACACACGGCGCTCGCAGATCCTAGCCGACGCCCCTGCCGTGGCGCCGACTGGTTGACGTTGGCCCAATTTTACATAGTAATCGAGTTCTCCGATAGGCGGCGCAGCGTGTGGCAATACACTGCGATGCTACAAACCCGCGAAAGCCGCGTATCGAGCGGAGCAGTGTATCGCCGTGTCGAGAAATGTACGGAAGCGCCGATAGCTCGTCAAATAACCGCAGAAATACACATTAAATCGAACAATGAAGGTAAATAAAGATAAGGATTGATGTTATGAGTATGTATGGCACGCTATGGTGCTAGAATTCTGACGATAGTGTCGGAATTTTCGATGTCCGTTCGCGGCTTCGATTATCGCCGGTATTGCTCGCGCTATGTTGGCGGCGTTCCCTCGCCGCAACTCCCGGCAGAGCTCGCGGGCGGGTGTCGTACTCTTCAAATGCATCGACATCGGCCGGCCGGCCGCCTTTAAAAAAACAAATTAATTAGCTTTGCGTCGGCTAGCGTCGGCTAGGGAGTTTCCAGCCGACTCCACACAGTTGGGTCAGTGGACCAGCAAAAATTTTCATTTTTGGGCCGGCTGGCCGGCCAGAGGCGACCTCTGGCCAGCTACGAGACGGGGGCCAGACGGCTACGGACGACGGGGATATGGAAGAGGCGACTAGGGCCGGCCTCAGGCGGGTGCGGCCGGCCCTAGCCGAGTTGACATTAGTTGCTGATCCACCAAGGGGATTATTTCAACCGGCTTGAGCCGACCAGGGGCGGGAGCAGCCGACGTCCATATTCCACCCGCACGGACATCGGCCGGCCCTAATTTCGCTTGGTGGATCTCCCGCTTTAGGAAAAAAGAATACTCAACGATCACCCCAGTAGATTGACAATACTACGCCATGGAGTGGCATTGTAAATACGAGATGATGTCATAGGTGATTGACAAATCAGTGGCCAGGATTTCAGAGAGAAGACTAGGCAAGATTTAAACATCCCAAACAGTGAAAAATGTGAGATACATCCAGAACCGCACTCGAATCATAGAATAAACAATACTCCACTCGTTTGAATGGGCTGTAATCGTTACTCGGCTTCGTCTCAATGATGATTGTAGCCCATCCAAACTCGTGGAGTATTGTGTACTTGTATGATTCTTGAATTGATGCAGTCTTATATAATTATTCTCCATGTGAAACCCTGGAACTCATTGGGAATATAGAATTACTATGCGATAGATCGAGTATCGAGTACCAAATATCGAGGTGTCCATTATGGGGCATTCACCTGATACCGTTTAGATGGCATAAATCTGCAAAATCAATCAATAACAAGTTCTCTTGCTGGGATCCGCAGCAGGCGACGCACAGACAGACTGTTAGTCTGCGTAACTTGGCAATGTGAGAGCGCGAGTGAACCTATTATTATTCATAGATTTCCTGTATTTAAGCTAAACTATATCACGCTAAACTGTATCACACTAGCAAACCATGTTAGGTACCTTAATATCTAGTCAATACGCTATCATGTTCGATACGGGGAGTTTGTTAAACGGCTCCAAATTCACAAAGTGGTGGCGGTTCACATTGCCAACATCATCTTGCCATGGTTATCGACTTCCAGCCTGTCATTGTATGAGCTGTGTATGAACTGCTGGAGATCCTATTGAGTGAACTTGTTAACATTATTGATTGTTTTGGCATATATATGAGCTTTCAAAACTGTACCATGCGAACAGCCCTTGTGAGATACCTTGATATCTACACATTACACATTCTTATTCATCATAGGGAGTTTATACAACGTTTCTGAAATCAGGAAGCAGTGGCGTCTGCCATTTTTTTTAATTTTCCACTCAATTGAGTACTTTGGCCTCAGCTAATCAGATCTCACTATTTATCGAAGCATGCAGGATGTCATTCAAAGCTCACAATATGTTTATTCCAAAAGCCATGCATACTAAGCAGGATAGAGTGCCTTGGTTGTATAATATTAGTACGATTCCCCTAGAAGTAGTATGTATTTACACTGAGTTTGTGCGCAGGTTCATAATAGAATAATTGTCCATTGGATACTAGAATTGCACAGCGGATACAAAATTATCCATTTAAAACTAGAATTAGCCGGTGGATACTAAAGTTGTCCGTTGGATAAATCAATTGCCAATCAGATACTAAGATTGTCCATTGAATATTGTACTTGTCCTTTTTGGGTTAGGATGGTGTTGGGTGAAAGATATGTCAAGCCAGGTGGAGACCAGGTAGGTTCAGTTAGGTGAATTCCCCTGGGCTTTAGATATGGTTTTGTCAATGAATTTTATGTTTGGATCATTGTTTGCCTTTAATGAAATGGTGGTATCCTTCACATGGTCACCCATACTCTGTTTTCAACTTGTTGGATTAGCATGAGGAAATTGATATAGAAATAAATACAACCATTTTTTCGGTTTACAGAAAGTACAGGGGATAGGTTATAGAGTCGTTCATATTTTCAAATAGAGTTAAACATACCGTATCATTGTGTTGGGGGAAGAAAAATGAAAATAATGCATATTTCTTACATTCTTTCAGTTGATCAGCACCAAAGATGAGAAGAAATACCATCGGCGACTGGCCTACCTGAAGCTTTACTACCAGTAAACGCTACATCTAAATCTAAATAAAGTAACTTATCTTGTGCACGCATAATCGTAACTAATCCTGAAATGTAGCCTGTGATATCGTTTTCTGTAAATAATGTAAATATGTGGTAACTACCTTTGGAGCCAGATAACCCGAGGAAGAATTATTTCTATGAGAATTGATTCTATTAGACATGTCCAGCCTGCCTGTCAATAGGCAGATTTTAATCTATGCACAGAGACTATCGTGTTGTCCCCATCTAGTATTTTTTAGAATTCCTTATACTATAACCTCATAGGATGAATGATGCTTTTGTGATCAATAAAGTTGGATATACAGAAATTGCTGTAATGTCTCTCACATTGGATATCGTACTGGTTGATGGGTCCCATATTTTCTAGATAATACAGTTTTACTCAAAGTACATTTTAACTGTGTGAAAGAATAAATATACTTTAAATATACTTGGTTTGTGTCTTCGTCCTTTCATTTGTACCGGTGTGAGGGTGTAGGGTAGATGTGGATGAAGAGTAATGAAATATATCCCATTAAGTATGTCTAAAAACGATCATGATCCTAAGCGTTTAATATGGGTAAAATGAAAATATCTAATGCAGCATTTGTAAAAGATAATATTTTCGAAAATTAGTAGATAGAAATCAAGAGAAGAGTATATAACAGAACTCTCCAGGCGCACAATTAAAAAACTATGGTGACGCCTGCTATTTTATCAAAGAACTTTGGCCTGAGGTCATATTTCTGCTTTAAAATCACTGACATTATAAATAAGCAAGAAAAACTATCTCAGTCAATAATCAGCATAGATACTTCAATTGAAGAGTGATTTGTGGATGAACTACCACAAAATAAAACTGGCAGGTTATCTTTTTGATTAAATGTTTTCTAGAGGTAATCATTGGCAGTTTCTAGCTAGGCCATATGCCAAAAATGCAATGATATCAGAAAATCACGTTTTTAGGGCTATTTTGGACTCTTTGTCATCTGTGATAATGCTCCTGTATCTCAGGAAATATCAATCACAGCCTGATAATATAGGTATCATTCTAATAGTCTTGAAATAGCTCATAAGATAAGATGTTTATTTCTATGGGTCATTGTGATAGATTTTTCATTAAATCACTGTGAAGACAGCAGGGTTACATGTTTTGGTGTTTTTTACCTAACAAATTCAGATGTTCAATCTATGACAGGAAATCTTAACTATAACATAGATATATCAGATATATATCAATAAATAGGCCCAAGTCTTAGCTTTCTAATGATTCACATTCTCATTCCATTGAGAGCATGGGGATTGTAGCTAAACCTCTGCAAGGATGAGTGATACTATGCTTCATACAGTATCTGCTAGATGGCGCTCCAAACCCAATTCTAAACCTTTTTTACCATATTTTCCTGTGTATGAGTTAAATCAAGTGTCCCATAGATGTTTACGGTTTGATTGAAACTAAACTATTATAAACACTTCGGGAAAGTTGTTCTACTATGACTCAACCATTACCTGTTTCAGTTGTGTGTTTATTTATTGAGAAATACAGATTTAGAGACTGACATTGACTGAAGAGAGAGAAATCTCTCAACTTCAAAAATTATTTCCTAAGGCGTGGTTAGTCACAGGTCATCAAACATCCATCAGAATTGAACATCTATATCTTGTTTAATGACGACTTAAGTATCATTGCGATACTTTCAAGCTGAATGTGTTTTTTATTGATTTTAAGAAAATTGGAGAATTTTTTTTTTATCAGCTTCGTCTGAAAAATTAATAACACCAAATATATACCAATCTGAACACAATTTTAAACAAGATCTGAAAGCCAACATATATAGCTATCATTTAATTCTTTAGTCATGTCTCTATTTTGTTTTATAAGTAAATGACACAACTCCAAAGATTTGACCTAGTTTTACCATTTTTCAAAATCAATAATTTTCGATTTTCTTACATTAAATCACGTCATATACATGTCAACTGGTATGGATGAGTCCAGCTTGAAACGCTCGATCCACCTGTGAAAAAATCATTCAGAAATTCCCATCCGTTCCGGAGATATTTGAAAAAATATGATCTCAAGAGAGTGAGAGATTTGACCTAGATTCAGCCTCAACTTTTTCCGCTGGTCCGTTTTCGATTTTGCCAATGCGTACTCGGGTACCAGATTCAGTTTTTACTGGATTCTCAGTTGAGCTCTGACTTAGCTGTGAAGCCTCATGCCCGACTTTGACACCAGGGGTCTCTACTGGTACTAACTCACTGTACAGTATAGAGATATGCATGTGGCCTCTGCTACACTGGCCACCAGAGCCACACAACGTTAGCTCTGGTCGGATTAAATAAGCGGCCGCTTTGAACCAATATTGAATATTGTTTCTGACTCTCCTAATAGATCTTTAGCACTGATTTGGGAATAATATCATATCATCTCTATCAACATGTGTAGCTCTTTGAAGAATGTCATATACATGTAGATTTGTAAAGTAATTGTCGGAAATTCTACTTTCACATATAGATCTTTTTATATTCAAACATATAGTACTGCATATTTATTTATTTATTTTTTTATAATTTTGAGTTTTTAATACAATCATCTATCACTCATACCATCAGCTTGTCTGTACTCATCACTAATCATCAATAAACTTTTAATTGAAACGGAATGACTCAGGTTTTGTGTGGCTAATATCCATCATACTGTTATAACATTGTTATATCATTAATATCTAAATCAAAAACTAGCATGACGACCCCCAATTATTAAATTAGATATGTGTTCTACAATACTTGGAGATCTTCATATTCAATTTTCAAGAAATTGCCATGGGTTCTAATCTAAAAGGAAAATTGTCATTTATTCCTTTGATTAATTAGAACTGCAAAGACAAATGATGAATTTTATGAATATCAATCATTATTAGACTCAAATAGAATAATGTACATATGAGAAAATTCTCTCATCTTAACTAATACAAGTCAAAACACCAGTTTTACATGGGCAAAGTTTTATTCAATAGGAATAGCATTGCAGTTGTAAAAGCAATACAAAAAAAACATGTCATGTTTTACATGAATGAACCCATCTTGTAGCTCTTTCAAAACTCTGCTGATTTCCCAACCCACCACCACACTAAGTATTTGACCCGTGTCATACATCCAGCAGTATGGAGCAGTCAGCAAAGTGTTCGGCTAGGGATGCAGGTGTAGGGAGTTCGATCCCCATGTTGGCCTTGACTTTTCGTTTTTTTGTTTATTTTACTGTACACAAAAGATTTGACTGGCGATCGCTGACATAACCTAAAGGTTTATGAAAAGGATCTAACTACGTGGAATAACATACATATTCCAAAATGGGCAAAACAAGACAAAAATCGTCTTCGCAGGTCGATCCAAGCGCACCTGTACAAGTTACGCACTCTCCATTCACATTCTCATTCCATTGAGAGCATGGGGATTGTAGCTAAACCTCTGCAAGGATGAGTGATACTATGCTTCATACAGTATCCGCTAGATGGCGCTCCAAACCCAATTCTAAACCTTTTTTACCATATTTTCCTGTGTATGAGTTAAATCAAGTGTCCCATAGATGTTTACGGTTTGATTGAAACTAAACTATTATAAACACTTCGGGAAAGTTGTTCTACTATGACTCAACCATTACCTGTTTCAGTTGTGTGTTTATTTATTGAGAAATACAGATTTAGAGACTGACAGTGACTGAAGAGAGAGAAATCTCTCAACTTCAAAAATTATTTCCTAAGGCGTGGTTAGTCACAGGTCATCAAACATCCATCAGAATTGAACATCTATATCTTGTTTAATGACGACTTAAGTATCATTGCGATACTTTCAAGCTGAATGTGTTTTTTATTGATTTTAAGAAAATTGGAGAATTTTTTTTTTATCAGCTTCGTCTGAAAAATTAATAACACCAAATATATACCAATCTGAACACGATTTTAAACAAGATCTGAAAGCCAACATATATAGCTATCATTTAATTCTTTAGTCATGTCTCTATTTTGTTTTATAAGTAAATGACACAACTCCAAAGATTTGACCTAGTTTTACCATTTTTCAAAATCAATAATTTTCGATTTTCTTACATTAAATCACGTCATATACATGTCAACTGGTATGGATGAGTCCAGCTTGAAACGCTCGATCCACCTGTGAAAAATCATTCAGAAATTCCCATCCGTTCCGGAGATATTTGAAAAAATATGATCTCAAGAGAGTGAGAGATTTGACCTAGATTCAGCCTCAACTTTTTCCGCTGGTCCGTTTTCGATTTTGCCAATGCGTACTCGGGTACCAGATTCAGTTTTTACTGGATTCTCAGTTGAGCTCTGACTTAGCTGTGAAGCCTCATGCCCGACTTTGACACCAGGGGTCTCTACTGGTACTAACTCACTGTACAGTATAGAGATATGCATGTGGCCTCTGCTACACTGGCCACCAGAGCCACACAACGTTAGCTCTGGTCGGATTAAATAAGCGGCCGCTTTGAACCAATATTGAATATTGTTTCTGACTCTCCTAATAGATCTTTAGCACTGATTTGGGAATAATATCATATCATCTCTATCAACATGTGTAGCTCTTTGAAGAATGTCATATACATGTAGATTTGTAAAGTAATTGTCGGAAATTCTACTTTCACATATAGATCTTTTTATATTCAAACATATAGTACTGCATATTTATTTATTTATTTTTTTATAATTTTGAGTTTTTAATACAATCATCTATCACTCATACCATCAGCTTGTCTGTACTCATCACTAATCATCAATAAACTTTTAATTGAAACGGAATGACTCAGGTTTTGTGTGGCTAATATCCATCATACTGTTATAACATTGTTATATCATTAATATCTAAATCAAAAACTAGCATGACGACCCCCAATTATTAAATTAGATATGTGTTCTACAATACTTGGAGATCTTCATATTCAATTTTCAAGAAATTGCCATGGGTTCTAATCTAAAAGGAAAATTGTCATTTATTCCTTTGATTAATTAGAACCGCAAAGACAAATGATGAATTTTATGAATATCAATCATTATTAGACTCAAATAGAATAATGTACATATGAGAAAATTCTCTCATCTTAACTAATACAAGTCAAAACACCAGTTTTACATGGGCAAAGTTTTATTCAATAGGAATAGCATTGCAGTTGTAGAAGCAATACAAAAAAACATGTCATGTTTTACATGAATGAATCCATCTTGTAGCTCTTTCAAAACTCTGCTGATTTCCCAACCCACCACCACACTAAGTATTTGACCCATGTCATACATCTAGCAGTATGGAGCAGTCAGCAAAGTTTGGCTAGGGATGCAGGTGTAGGGAGTTCGATCCCCATGTTGGCCTTGACTTTTCGTTTTTTTGTTTATTTTACTGTACACAAAAGATTTGACTGGCGATCGCTGACATAACCTAAAGGTTTATGAAAAGGATCTAACTACGTGGAATAACATACATATTCCAAAATGGGCAAAACAAGACAAAAATCGTCTTCGCAGGTCGATCCAAGCGCACCTGTACAAGTTACGCACTCTCCATTCACATTCTCATTCCATTGAGAGCATGGGGATTGTAGCTAAACCTCTGCAAGGATGAGTGATACTATGCTTCATACAGTATCCGCTAGATGGCGCTCCAAACCCAATTCTAAACCTTTTTTACCATATTTTCCTGTGTATGAGTTAAATCAAGTGTCCCATAGATGTTTACGGTTTGATTGAAACTAAACTATTATAAACACTTCGGGAAAGTTGTTCTACTATGACTCAACCATTACCTGTTTCAGTTGTGTGTTTATTTATTGAGAAATACAGATTTAGAGACTGACATTGACTGAAGAGAGAGAAATCTCTCAACTTCAAAAATTATTTCCTAAGGCGTGGTTAGTCACAGGTCATCAAACATCCATCAGAATTGAACATCTATATCTTGTTTAATGACGACTTAAGTATCATTGCGATACTTTCAAGCTGAATGTGTTTTTTATTGATTTTAAGAAAATTGGAGAATTTTTTTTAATCAGCTTCGTCTGAAAAATTAATAACACCAAATATATACCAATCTGAACACAATTTTAAACAAGATCTGAAAGCCAACATATATAGCTATCATTTAATTCTTTAGTCATGTCTCTATTTTGTTTTATAAGTAAATGACACAACTCCAAAGATTTGACCTAGTTTTACCATTTTTCAAAATCAATAATTTTCGATTTTCTTACATTAAATCACGTCATATACATGTCAACTGGTATGGATGAGTCCAGCTTGAAACGCTCGATCCACCTGTGAAAAAATCATTCAGAAATTCCCATCCGTTCCGGAGATATTTGAAAAAATATGATCTCAAGAGAGTGAGAGATTTGACCTAGATTCAGCCTCAACTTTTTCCGCTGGTCCGTTTTCGATTTTGCCAATGCGTACTCGGGTACCAGATTCAGTTTTTACTGGATTCTCAGTTGAGCTCTGACTTAGCTGTGAAGCCTCATGCCCGACTTTGACACCAGGGGTCTCTACTGGTACTAACTCACTGTACAGTATAGAGATATGCATGTGGCCTCTGCTACACTGGCCACCAGAGCCACACAACGTTAGCTCTGGTCGGGTTAAATAAGCGGCCGCTTTGAACCAATATTGAATATTGTTTCTGACTCTCCTAATAGATCTTTAGCACTGATTTGGGAATAATATCATATCATCTCTATCAACATGTGTAGCTCTTTGAAGAATGTCATATACATGTAGATTTGTAAAGTAATTGTCGGAAATTCTACTTTCACATATAGATCTTTTTATATTCAAACATATAGTACTGCATATTTATTTATTTATTTTTTTATAATTTTGAGTTTTTAATACAATCATCTATCACTCATACCATCAGCTTGTCTGTACTCATCACTAATCATCAATAAACTTTTAATTGAAACGGAATGACTCAGGTTTTGTGTGGCTAATATCCATCATACTGTTATAACATTGTTATATCATTAATATCTAAATCAAAAACTAGCATGACGACCCCCAATTATTAAATTAGATATGTGTTCTACAATACTTGGAGATCTTCATATTCAATTTTCAAGAAATTGCCATGGGTTCTAATCTAAAAGGAAAATTGTCATTTATTCCTTTGATTAATTAGAACCGCAAAGACAAATGATGAATTTTATGAATATCAATCATTATTAGACTCAAATAGAATAATGTACATATGAGAAAATTCTCTCATCTTAACTAATACAAGTCAAAATTCCAGTTTTACATGGGCAAAGTTTTATTCAATAGGAATAGCATTGCAGTTGTAGAAGCAATACAAAAAAACATGTCATGTTTTACATGAATGAACCCATCTTGTAGCTCTTTCAAAACTCTGCTGATTTCCCAACCAACCACCACACTAAGTATTTGACCCATGTCATACATCCAGCAGTATGGAGCAGTCAGCAAAGTGTTCGGCTAGGGATGCAGGTGTAGGGAGTTCGATCCCCATGTTGGCCTTGACTTTTCGTTTTTTTGTTTATTTTACTGTACACAAAAGATTTGACTGGCGATCGCTGACATAACCTAAAGGTTTATGAAAAGGATCTAACTACGTGGAATAACATACATATTCCAAAATGGGCAAAACAAGACAAAAATCGTCTTCGCAGGTCGATCCAAGCGCACCTGTACAAGTTACGCACTCTCCATTCACATTCTCATTCCATTGAGAGCATGGGGATTGTAGCTAAACCTCTGCAAGGATGAGTGATACTATGCTTCATACAGTATCCGCTAGATGGCGCTCCAAACCCAATTCTAAACCTTTTTTACCATATTTTCCTGTGTATGAGTTAAATCAAGTGTCCCATAGATGTTTACGGTTTGATTGAAACTAAACTATTATAAACACTTCGGGAAAGTTGTTCTACTATGACTCAACCATTACCTGTTTCAGTTGTGTGTTTATTTATTGAGAAATACAGATTTAGAGACTGACATTGACTGAAGAGAGAGAAATCTCTCAACTTCAAAAATTATTTCCTAAGGCGTGGTTAGTCACAGGTCATCAAACATCCATCAGAATTGAACATCTATATCTTGTTTAATGACGACTTAAGTATCATTGCGATACTTTCAAGCTGAAGGTGTTTTTTATTGATTTTAAGAAAATTGGAGAATTTTTTTTAATCAGATTCGTCTGAAAAATTAATAACACCAAATATATACCAATCTGAACACAATTTTAAACAAGATCTGAAAGCCAACATATATAGCTATCATTTAATTCTTTAGTCATGTCTCTATTTTGTTTTATAAGTAAATGACACAACTCCAAAGATTTGACCTAGTTTTACCATTTTTCAAAATCAATAATTTTCGATTTGCTTACATTAAATCACGTCATATACATGTCAACTGGTATGGATGAGTCCAGCTTGAAACGCTCGATCCACCTGTGAAAAAATCATTCAGAAATTCCCATCCGTTCCGGAGATATTTGAAAAAATATGATCTCAAGAGAGTGAGAGATTTGACCTAGATTCAGCCTCAACTTTTTCCGCTGGTCCGTTTTCGATTTTGCCAATGCGTACTCGGGTACCAGATTCAGTTTTTACTGGATTCTCAGTTGAGCTCTGACTTAGCTGTGAAGCCTCATGCCCGACTTTGACACCAGGGGTCTCTACTGGTACTAACTCACTGTACAGTATAGAGATATGCATGTGGCCTCTGCTACACTGGCCACCAGAGCCACACAACGTTAGCTCTGGTCGGATTAAATAAGCGGCCGCTTTGAACCAATATTGAATATTGTTTCTGACTCTCCTAATAGATCTTTAGCACTGATTTGGGAATAATATCATATCATCTCTATCAACATGTGTAGCTCTTTGAAGAATGTCATATACATGTAGATTTGTAAAGTAATTGTCGGAAATTCTACTTTCACATATAGATCTTTTTATATTCAAACATATAGTACTGCATATTTATTCATTTATTTTTTTATAATTTTGAGTTTTTAATACAATCATCTATCACTCATACCATCAGCTTGTCTGTACTCATCACTAATCATCAATAAACTTTTAATTGAAACGGAATGACTCAGGTTTTGTGTGGCTAATATCCATCATACTGTTATAACATTGTTATATTATTAATATCTAAATCAAAAACTAGCATGACGACCCCCAATTATTAAATTAGATATGTGTTCTACAATACTTGGAGATCTTCATATTCAATTTTCAAGAAATTGCCATGGGTTCTAATCTAAAAGGAAAATTGTCATTTATTCCTTTGATTAATTAGAACCGCAAAGACAAATGATGAATTTTATGAATATCAATCATTATTAGACTCAAATAGAATAATGTACATATGAGAAAATTCTCTCATCTTAACTAATACAAGTCAAAACACCAGTTTTACATGGGCAAAGTTTTATTCAATAGGAATAGCATTGCAGTTGTAAAAGCAATACAAAAAAAACATGTCATGTTTTACATGAATGAACCCATCTTGTAGCTCTTTCAAAACTCTGCTGATTTCCCAACCCACCACCACACTAAGTATTTGACCCATGTCATACATCCAGCAGTATGGAGCAGTCAGCAAAGTGTTCGGCTAGGGATGCAGGTGTAGGGAGTTCGATCCCCATGTTGGCCTGGACTTTTCGGGTTTTTTTTTATTTTACTGTACACAAAAGATTTGACTGGCGATCGCTGACATAACCTAAAGGTTTATGAAAAGGATCTAACTACGTGGAATAACATACATATTCCAAAATGGGCAAAACAAGACAAAAATCGTCTTCGCAGGTCGATCCAAGCGCACCTGTACAAGTTACGCACTCTCCATTCACATTCTCATTCCATTGAGAGCATGGGGATTGTAGCTAAACCTCTGCAAGGATGAGTGATACTATGCTTCATACAGTATCCGCTAGATGGCGCTCCAAACCCAATTCTAAACCTTTTTTACCATATTTTCCTGTGTATGAGTTAAATCAAGTGTCCCATAGATGTTTACGGTTTGATTGAAACTAAACTATTATAAACACTTCGGGAAAGTTTTTCTTCTATGACTCAACCATTACCTGTTTCAGTTGTGTGTTTATTTATTGAGAAATACAGATTTAGAGACTGACATTGACTGAAGAGAGAGAAATCTCTCAACTTCAAAAATTATTTCCTAAGGCGTGGTTAGTCACAGGTCATCAAACATCCATCAGAATTGAACATCTATATCTTGTTTAATGACGACTTAAGTATCATTGCGATACTTTCAAGCTGAATGTGTTTTTTATTGATTTTAAGAAAATTGGAGAATTTTTTTTTATCAGCTTCGTCTGAAAAATTAATAACACCAAATATATACCAATCTGAACACAATTTTAAACAAGATCTGAAAGCCAACATATATAGCTATCATTTAATTCTTTAGTCATGTCTTTATTTTGTTTTATAAGTAAATGACACAACTCCAAAGATTTGACCTAGTTTTACCATTTTTCAAAATCAATAATTTTCGATTTTCTTACATTAAATCACGTCATATACATGTCAACTGGTATGGATGAGTCCAGCTTGAAACGCTCGATCCACCTGTGAAAAAATCATTCAGAAATTCCCATCCGTTCCGGAGATATTTGAAAAAATATGATCTCAAGAGAGTGAGAGATTTGACCTAGATTCAGCCTCAACTTTTTCCGCTGGTCCGTTTTCGATTTTGCCAATGCGTACTCGGGTACCAGATTCAGTTTTTACTGGATTCTCAGTTGAGCTCTGACTTAGCTGTGAAGCCTCATGCCCGACTTTGACACCAGGGGTCTCTACTGGTACTAACTCACTGTACAGTATAGAGATATGCATGTGGCCTCTGCTACACTGGCCACCAGAGCCACACAACGTTAGCTCTGGTCGGATTAAATAAGCGGCCGCTTTGAACCAATATTGAATATTGTTTCTGACTCTCCTAATAGATCTTTAGCACTGATTTGGGAATAATATCATATCATCTCTATCAACATGTGTAGCTCTTTGAAGAATGTCATATACATGTAGATTTGTAAAGTAATTGTCGGAAATTCTACTTTCACATATAGATCTTTTTATATTCAAACATAAAGTACTGCATATTTATTCATTTATTTTTTTATAATTTTGAGTTTTTAATACAATCATCTATCACTCATACCATCAGCTTGTCTGTACTCATCACTAATCATCAATAAACTTTTAATTGAAACGGAATGACTCAGGTTTTGTGTGGCTAATATCCATCATACTTTTATAACATTGTTATATTATTAATATCTAAATCAAAAACTAGCATGACGACCCCCAATTATTAAATTAGATATGTGTTCTACAATACTTGGAGATCTTCATATTCAATTTTCAAGAAATTGCCATGGGTTCTAATCTAAAAGGAAAATTGTCATTTATTCCTTTGATTAATTAGAACCGCAAAGACAAATGATGAATTTTATGAATATCAATCATTATTAGACTCAAATAGAATAATGTACATATGAGAAAATTCTCTCATCTTAACTAATACAAGTCAAAACACCAGTTTTACATGGGCAAAGTTTTATTCAATAGGAATAGCATTGCAGTTGTAAAAGCAATACAAAAAAAACATGTCATGTTTTACATGAATGAACCCATCTTGTAGCTCTTTCAAAACTCTGCTGATTTCCCAACCCACCACCACACTAAGTATTTGACCCATGTCATACATCTATCAGTATGGAGCAGTCAGCAAAGTGTTAGGCTAGGGATGCAGGTGTAGGGAGTTCGATCCCCATGTTGGCCTTGACTTTTCGTTTTTTTGTTTATTTTACTGTACACAAAAGATTTGACTGGCGATCGCTGACATAACCTAAAGGTTTATGAAAAGGATCTAACTACGTGGAATAACATACATTTTCCAAAATGGGCAAAACAAGACAAAAATCGTCTTCGCAGGTCGATCCAAGCGCACCTGTACAAGTTACGCACTCTCCATTCACATTCTCATTCCATTGAGAGCATGGGGATTGTAGCTAAACCTCTGCAAGGATGAGTGATACTATGCTTCATACAGTATCCGCTAGATGGCGCTCCAAACCCAATTCTAAACCTTTTTTACCATATTTTCCTGTGTATGAGTTAAATCAAGTGTCCCATAGATGTTTACGGTTTGATTGAAACTAAACTATTATAAACACTTCGGGAAAGTTGTTCTACTATGACTCAACTATTACCTGTTTCAGTTGTGTGTTTATTTATTGAGAAATACAGATTTAGAGACTGACATTGACTGAAGAGAGAGAAATCTCTCAACTTCAAAAATTATTTCCTAAGGCGTGGTTAGTCACAGGTCATCAAACATCCATCAGAATTGAACATCTATATCTTGTTTAATGACGACTTAAGTATCATTGCGATACTTTCAAGCTGAATGTGTTTTTTATTGATTTTAAGAAAATTGGAGAATTTTTTTTTATCAGCTTCGTCTGAAAAATTAATAACACCAAATATATACCAATCTGAACACAATTTTAAACAAGATCTGAAAGCCAACATATATAGCTATCATTTAATTCTTTAGTCATGTCTCTATTTTGTTTTATAAGTAAATGACACAACTCCAAAGATTTGACCTAGTTTTACCATTTTTCAAAATCAATAATTTTCGATTTTCTTACATTAAATCACGTCATATACATGTCAACTGGTATGGATGAATCCAGCTTGAAACGCTCGATCCACCTGTGAAAAAATCATTCAGAAATTCCCATCCGTTCCGGAGATATTTGAAAAAATATGATCTCAAGAGAGTGGTGTGGTCCCACCGGTTGGGTGGGACTGGTCACTGCTGACGTCTGGTGGAGAGATCTCACACCAATCTCACCTCACACCTCATCTTGCGCACACAGACCGCCTGCGCCCCATTCCTTCACCAAACCTCTCACCACACACATCGTTTCATTTTACCCTCACCCCTTTTTTGGCAACTCATTCATCTACACCTGCGGTACTTTACGACCAACTTACAAGAACAAAGTACAAGAACGGCCGTTATTATGGCCCCACAGACAAGAGGAAAAACGAGAAGTGAGAGGAATGAGAGACTGGAGAGAGAGAGGGAAGAATCTGAGGATGGGTCCGACGCCATTGAGTCCCAGAGCGAAGCCGAGAACGAAGTGGTATTCAAATACGACCGGTCGGGTTACGAAACCGTCGATGAGGCAAGTACCTGTAGCTCTCGGTCAAGTAAAAGGGTGGACCATCTGGAGGACGATGTCCGCGGGCTCGGCCGAAAAATGGACCTCCTCCTCAAATCCAACATGGACCGCCGGCGGTCCCCACCGACGAGGAGACGCCATGACACCCGCACCGACTGGGGGACCCCGGCGCGCACTCCACGACGAGAACCCTCAGAGGCGGGACGATACCACCCTACGGACCAGGTTATGCCTCCCCCGCGGCAATTACGTAGGCAACAGGATTACGACGGGTATCTGGAGGACGAATTTGCCAGAGAGTTTATGCGACCTCTCCGGTCCGAAGGTGAGGTCGCACTCTCTTCAGATATATTTATTGACCGTTACATTCCCAAGCCCTTCATGTATCTCGACCGGGAGGGGGTGGACAGCCTCAAGCAAAAACTGGAAGCACGTATGGATATTACTATGTTGGAGTACATAAGAGCACTTATATGTCTGGTTAGAGATGAACGCCGGTCGGATCTCTACAATAACCCCTATATACTCGAGCATCTCCAGGGTGTCGTAGACGACGCCATGGTGCGACCATGGCCCTCGGTCAGGAGATTCTCGCAACACATTTTCGACCAAATAGAAAAGGGAAAGATATCGTGGTCGGACTGGCATGTGATCCAACACGAGCGAGTTTGATTATGCCTCATGGACCGTGCCCCGGTACACACTGGGTCAAGTAGGCAGGCAGCTGTCGCTCCCCCAAGAAGTGCGACAAACAACACGAACTCAAGGACTGGCCCGCGCGGTCGTGAAGTTGCGTGTAGGGATTTCAATGCTACTAAGGGCTGCAGCTACCGAGGAGACCACGAGGAGGGTGGAATTACATGTGTTCACGCTTGCTCCTACTGCTACGGGCGTACGGGGAACTTCTACAACGGGCACAACATGTCCGTGTGCGACAGGCTGGACCGTGATAGGAGGCAGGGAGACCAATACAGTCGTACGGCAGCAAAAAACGGGCAGTAGGCGTCTCCGGCAATCCGTTGCTAGAGAC
Source organism: Alentia gelatinosa (assembly GCA_950022655.1). Lineage (NCBI taxonomy): Eukaryota > Metazoa > Annelida > Polychaeta > Phyllodocida > Polynoidae > Alentia > Alentia gelatinosa. The sequence continues at coordinate 20,481,752 of OX465584.1, read as the reverse complement.
GCCTGTGTACACCGACCTGACGGGGGAAGGAGGTGTAACATCGGGGAGGAGAGCACCAGCGGCAACCGCTGCGGGTCAACGCCGGGATCTACACTACGAGACGGGCAAGCCGGAGGCTACGCTCGGAGAGCGAATACAAGATGGCGGCGCCCTATGGTCAACCGGAACTGGCACCAGCAACGCGCAGCGGCAACGGCCTGCGAGCAACAAGCTTCAGACATTCCAAGATGGTGGAACTTCCGGTCTGCTCGATCGGAGTTCGATTCGCCACGGTTTTCAGGCTCCTACGAAATATATAGTGCCCGCCAGACGCCGTAATGAAGAGGATCGATGTAAAACGATACGGCCGCACAGGGAAAAGCCAGTGGAGACATGTGACTGGCGTAGGAAGTGCGCTAGCACTCAAAATGAACACTCCGACTCGACCGCCGCAGCAAAGGGAGGGGGCGTGGCCGCCGTTCAACAACAAGCGAGTGCAGGTAACGACCCCGACTTCAAAGCTATACGCCATATATGTGAAAATAATATTGTTGATCACGAAATTGACATGGCCCCTCAGGCGTTTAAATATCACAGGGAAATTCACTGGCCGAGCATGTCTGTGTCCGCTGCCTCGACTGACTCGGTCGAGCTGGCACACATCTATGACACTGTCCGAGCAAGTGGACTCCCCAACAGCATCTGCTGCAAGGTTGCACTCCCCACAGCCCTCAATCTTGCCGCATGGAATAAAATATTATGTATTGACGGGGTGGACCCAGAACTCTACGACCTCATTGCGTATGGTTTCCCCCTGGGGTATATGGGACCGGTGAGCGACAGTGTGGGAACGCCTAACCACACTAGCGCGACCGACTACCCACAGGCTATTGACTCATTTATATCGAAGGAACTCAGCCTCGGAGGCCTGGTCGGCCCCTACGACCGTCCCCCGTTTTCCCCCTGGTGCCATGTCGCTCCGCTCATGTCACGGCCCAAGAGGGACTCGGAGGAACGACGTGTCATATCGGACCTCACTTTCCCCTACGACAACTCAGTCAATGCCTACGTTGTTAAAAACTCCCTATTTGGAAATGTGCAGAACCACGGTCTCCCCTCAATCGATTCTATAGTGGACGACCTGGTCGGGATGGGCGATGAGGTACACCTTTTCTCGACCGACGTAAGTCGTGCCTACAAAAACTTTAAATCAGATCCACTCGACTGGCCCCTCCAATGCCTCGAGTGGGGCGGAAAATTCTACCTGGAAGCGAGTATGGTGTTCGGGGCCCGATGCTCGAGCTGCCATATGCAGCGGGTCGCGGATGCCATAGTCGTGACCCTCTGTGCCAGGGGACTCAAAGCATGGATGTATCTGGATGACATTATTGTTCTATCTTCTTCCAGAGAGCAGTCGGTCCAGGATGCAGCCGAGGTCACCAGCCTCCTGGAGGAACTAGGCCTACCGGAAGCTCCCACGAAGAGACAGGGACCGGCTCGGTCTCTCACATGGCTCGGCATCACGATCAACGCAGAGACCAAGACCCTCTCGATACCTCAGATGAAGCTGGACAAGATACGGGAAACGGTCGCCGCCTTCCTAAAACGCCGGTCCGTGACCAGAAAAGAAATGGAATCGTTGGTGGGTAAATTGGTTCACGTATCTAAATGTATCCACCCAACACGCCTCTTTATCTCGAGGCTGCTGGAGACCCTACGAGGACCAAAAAAGAGGTACATCAACATTAGCAATGACGTGAGGGCTGACCTCAGATGGTTCGACGAGTTCTCAAACGCTTGGAACGGGGTAGCTCTCATCCCCCTGCCCACTCCTAATCGCACTATCGGCGTTGACGCCTGCCTCAGTGGTATAGGAGGCAACGACGAGAAATGGGCTTACGCCGGTCAGGTTGCCCCGGTCGAGGATGGAGCGGTAAACATCACCGAGCTGGAGGCAGCCAATGTCGTCGTAGCACTCCAGACATTCATCCGAGAATCTGACAGAGGGGGGCATATCCGTATTATGTGCGACAATCTCCCAGCTGTCCATGTACTACAGAACGGGAGGGGTCACAACAAGGTCCTTTTAGACTGTGCCAGGGCCGCCTGGATGGTACAGGCCCTCTTTCAGTGTGAAATATCCTATGTACACATACCAGGTGTTGACAATGTGGTGCCTGACAACCTCAGTCGAGCACATCTCAATAACAAATATTTCAATGACGCATGTAACGATGTACGACGATTCAACCTTACCCTTGTCGACCCATGTACGGACTTCCTCAACAACGTACGTCCATTTGTATTATCCAGATCAGGCGTACCTATCACTGCAGCGAAGGGCGGCGGCACGACAGCAGGCCTCACGCGCCCCTGGGACCATGCGGGCTCACCGGACCTCGGTCGAGACATACATAGCGTTTTGCAGGAGGGTGGAGGACCATCACCTACGACGACGCCCCCAGACGATATCAGCGTTCGCCGAGTACCTAGCGCAAGGGGATCCGTCGCCCGCTACGGTAAGGAACCACGTCGCAAGGGTACGACAGCACCTCAAAAGAGTGGGCGTGGCACTGTCGCCAGCCTCGTCCGCACGGCTGACCATGACACTCGAGGGCATCGACCGTACCACCCCCTACCGTCTTCGTCAGCGGCGCCCGATCCCGGTGGACACCTTCAGGGAAGCGGTGGAGGCATTGCCCCGCGACCGAGACGGGATGACGGTCAAGACGGCCGTGCTCCTCATATTCTACGGCGCCCTACGACGCTCCGAGGTAGCGCCTCCGTCGGTCGCGGCTTTCGACCCCAGGAAACACCTCACCCGTGGGGACGTGAGCTACCACGAGGGTGCACTACGGCTAAAAATAAAACACGCGAAAAACGCCCAGAAATACGACCAGCAACAGGACCGTCTGATACTGCCCGCCCCCGACGGCAACATGTGCCCGTGCACGGCCGTGGCCACTACGGTCACACGAAACCCACAGTGTTCAGAGGACGATCCACTGCTGGTTTTTCACGCCTCCAGACGCCCGATGCCGGCTACATACGTCGCGAAACAGTGGGCGGTGGCCGTGGGGGCAGCGGGGGCCGACCCCGCCCGCTACCCCCTACACTCCATAAGGAAGGCAGCCGCCACGGAGGCATTCAGAGCAGGGCACTCCGAACTAGACATCCAGAGGTTCGGGCACTGGACGTCGGACGCCTACAAAGATTATATACAGACGTCCACCGCGAGAGCCGTAGGGACTTCTCTGGTACGGGCAATCACTAAATAATATGCCCCAACGGACTCACTTATCAATCTCTTACTATTACAATCTTAATAACTATTTTATATTTACCTTTCCACCACCACACCCCATCATCTCAACCCATTAATGGCATTCTTGGCGTTATATATATTTTACAAATATTACATGTATTAACATCATCATATTTTATACAAATATTTATGTTATTAACTCTTTTATCATAAATACTCGTTGTACTTCAACTCAAATACAACTTATATCTACTCTTATCAAATGTATTAACTCAACCAACTCTTATACTTCACCTACTATTTATTACCAATTCACACATTGCATAAACAATGTATTATTTATGTATTAATTCATTTTATTTATATAATCAATCATTTATCATCTTACAATAATAATAAATTATTTATTCCCAAGTTTGCCTCGTCATCTTCTCTGTCCCTAGCTCAGCAGTGGTGTGGTCCCACCGGTTGGGTGGGACTGGTCACTGCTGACGTCTGGTGGACAGATCTCACACCAATCTCACCTCACACCTCATCTGGCGCACACAGACCGCCTGCGCCCCATTCCTTCACCAAACCTCTCACCACACACATCGTTTCATTTCTCACCAACCCACAACCTATTTTATATATATTCCTACACTAGTAGGGCGTTATATATATTTTACAAATATTACATGTATTAACATCATCATATTTTATACAAATATTTATGTTATTAACTCTTTTATCATAAATACTCGTTGTACTTCAACTCAAATACAACTTATATCTACTCTTATCAAATGTATTAACTCAACCAACTCTTATACTTCACCTACTATTTATTACCAATTCACACATTGCATAAACAATGTATTATTTATGTATTAATTAATTTTATTTATATAATCAATCATTTATCATCTTACAATAATAATAAATTATTTATTCCCAAGTTTGCCTCGTCATCTTCTCTGTCCCTAGCTCAGCAGTGAGAGATTTGACCTAGATTCAGCCTCAACTTTTTCCGCTGGTCCGTTTTCGATTTTGCCAATGTGTACTCGGGTACCAGATTCAGTTTTTACTGGATTCTCAGTTGAGCTCTGACTTAGCTGTGAAGCCTCATGCCCGACTTTGACACCAGGGGTCTCTACTGGTACTAACTCACTGTACAGTATAGAGATATGCATGTGGCCTCTGCTACACTGGCCACCAGAGCCACACAACGTTAGCTCTGGTCGGGTTAAATAAGCGGCCGCTTTGAACCAATATTGAATATTGTTTCTGACTCTCCTAATAGATCTTTAGCACTGATTTGGGAATAATATCATATCATCTCTATCAACATGTGTAGCTCTTTGAAGAATGTCATATACATGTAGATTTGTAAAGTAGTTGTCGGAAATTCTACTTTCACATATAGATCTTTTTATATTCAAACATATAGTACTGCATATCTATTTATTAATTTTTTTATAATTTTGAGTTTTTAATACAATCATCTATCACTCATACCATCAGCTTGTCTGTACTCATCACTTATTATCAATAAACTTTTAATTGAAACGGAATGACTCAGGTTTTGTGTGGCTAATATCCATCATACTGTTATAACATTGTTATATTATTAATATCTAAATCAAAAACTAGCATGACGACCCCCAATTATACAATTAGATATGTGTTCTACAATACTTGGAGATCTTCATATTCAATTTTCAAGAAATTGCCATGGGTTCTAATCTAAAAGGAAAATTGTCATTTATTCCTTTGATTAATTAGAACCGCAAAGACAAATGATGAATTTTATGAATATCAATCATTATTAGACTCAAATAGAATAATGTACATATGAGAAAATTCTCTCATCTTAACTAATACAAGTCAAAACACCAGTTTTACATGGGCAAAGTTTTATTCAATAGGAATAGCATTGCAGTTGTAAAAGCAATACAAAAAAACATGTCATGTTTTACATGAATGAACCCATCTTGTAGCTCTTTCAAAACTCCGCTGATTCCCCAACCCACCACCACACTAAGTATTTGACCCATGTCATACATCTAGCAGTATGGAGCAGTCAGCAAAGTGTTCGGCTAGGGATGCAGGTGTAGGGAGTTCGATCCCCATGTTGGCCTTGACTTTTCGTTTTTTTGTTTATTTTACTGTACACAAAAGATTTGACTGGCGATCGCTGACATAACCTAAAGGTTTATGAAAAGGATCTAACTACGTGGAATAACATACATATTCCAAAATGGGCAAAACAAGACAAAAATCGTCTTCGCAGGTCGATCCAAGCGCACCTGTACAAGTTACGCACTCTCCATTCACATTCTCATTCCATTGAGAGCATGGGGATTGTAGCTAAACCTCTGCAAGGATGAGTGATACTATGCTTCATACAGTATCCGCTAGATGGCGCTCCAAACCCAATTCTAAACCTTTTTTACCATATTTTCCTGTGTATGAGTTAAATCAAGTGTCCCATAGATGTTTACGGTTTGATTGAAACTAAACTATTTAAACACTTCGGGAAAGTTGTTCTACTATGACTCAATCATTACCTGTTTCAGTTGTGTGTTTATTTATCGAGAAATACAGATTTAGAGACTGACATTGACTGAAGAGAGAGAAATCTCTCAACTTCAAAAATTATTTCCTAAGGCGTGGTTAGTCACAGGTCATCAAACATCCATCAGAATTGAACATCTATATCTTGTTTAATGACGACTTAAGTATCATTGCGATACTTTCAAGCTGAATGTGTTTTTTATTGATTTTAAGAAAATTGGAGAATTTTTTTTTATCAGCTTCGTCTAAAAAATTAATAACACCAAATATATACCAATCTGAACAAAATTTTAAACAAGATCTGAAAGCCAACATATATAGCTATCATTTAATTCTTTAGTCATGTCTCTGTTTTGTTTTATAAGTAAATGACACAACTCCAAAGATTTGACCTAGTTTTACCATTTTTCAAAATCAATAATTTTCGATTTTCTTACATTAAATCACGTCATATACATGTCAACTGGTATGGATGAGTCCAGCTTGAAACGCTCGATCCACCTGTGAAAAAATCATTCAGAAATTCCCATCCGTTCCGGAGATATTTGAAAAAATATGATCTCAAGAGATTGAGAGATTGGACCTAGATTCAGCCTCAACTTTTTCCGCTGGTCCGTTTTCGATTTTGCCAATGCGTACTCGGGTACCAGATTCAGTTTTTACTGGATTCTCAGTTGAGCTCTGACTTAGCTGTGAAGCCTCATGCCCGACTTTGACACCAGGGGTCTCTACTGGTACTAACTCACTGTACAGTATAGAGATATGCATGTGGCCTCTGCTACACTGGCCACCAGAGCCACACAACGTTAGCTCTGGTCGGGTTAAATAAGCGGCCGCTTTGAACCAATATTGAATATTGTTTCTGACTCTCCTAATAGATCTTTAGCACTGATTTGGGAATAATATCATATCATCTCTATCAACATGTGTAGCTCTTTGAAGAATGTCATATACATGTAGATTTGTAAAGTAATTGTCGGAAATTCTACTTTCACATATAGATCTTTTTATATTCAAACATATAGTACTGCATATTTATTCATTTATTTTTTTATAATTTTGAGTTTTTAATACAATCATCTATCACTCATACCATCAGCTTGTCTGTACTCATCACTAATCATCAATAAACTTTTAATTGAAACGGAATGACTCAGGTTTTGTGTGGCTAATATCCATCATACTGTTATAACATTGTTATATTATTAATATCTAAATCAAAAACTAGCATGACGACCCCCAATTATTAAATTAGATATGTGTTCTACAATACTTGGAGATCTTCATATTCAATTTTCAAGAAATTGCCATGGGTTCTAATCTAAAAGGAAAATTGTCATTTATTCCTTTGATTAATTAGAACCGCAAAGACAAATGATGAATTTTATGAATATCAATCATTATTAGACTCAAATAGAATAATGTACATATGAGAAAATTCTCTCATCTTAACTAATACAAGTCAAAACACCAGTTTTACATGGGCAAAGTTTTATTCAATAGGAATAGCATTGCAGTTGTAAAAGCAATACAAAAAAAACATGTCATGTTTTACATGAATGAACCCATCTTGTAGCTCTTTCAAAACTCTGCTGATTTCCCAACCCACCACCACACTAAGTATTTGACCCGTGTCATACATCTAGCAGTATGGAGCAGTCAGCAAAGTGTTCGGCTAGGGATGCAGGTGTAGGGAGTTCGATCCCCATGTTGGCCTTGACTTTTCGTTTTTTTGTTTATTTTACTGTACACAAAAGATTTGACTGGCGATCGCTGACATAACCTAAAGGTTTATGAAAAGGATCTAACTACGTGGAATAACATACATATTCCAAAATGGGCAAAACAAGACAAAAATCGTCTTCGCAGGTCGATCCAAGCGCACCTGTACAAGTTACGCACTCTCCATTCACATTCTCATTCCATTGAGAGCATGGGGATTGTAGCTAAACCTCTGCAAGGATGAGTGATACTATGCTTCATACAGTATCCGCTAGATGGCGCTCCAAACCCAATTCTAAACCTTTTTTACCATATTTTCCTGTGTATGAGTTAAATCAAGTGTCCCATAGATGTTTACGGTTTGATTGAAACTAAACTATTATAAACACTTCGGGAAAGTTTTTCTTCTATGACTCAACCATTACCTGTTTCAGTTGTGTGTTTATTTATTGAGAAATACAGATTTAGAGACTGACATTGACTGAAGAGAGAGAAATCTCTCAACTTCAAAAATTATTTCCTAAGGCGTGGTTAGTCACAGGTCATCAAACATCCATCAGAATTGAACATCTATATCTTGTTTAATGACGACTTAAGTATCATTGCGATACTTTCAAGCTGAATGTGTTTTTTATTGATTTTAAGAAAATTGGAGAATTTTTTTTTATCAGCTTCGTCTGAAAAATTAATAACACCAAATATATACCAATCTGAACACAATTTTAAACAAGATCTGAAAGCCAACATATATAGCTATCATTTAATTCTTTAGTCATGTCTTTATTTTGTTTTATAAGTAAATGACACAACTCCAAAGATTTGACCTAGTTTTACCATTTTTCAAAATCAATAATTTTCGATTTTCTTACATTAAATCACGTCATATACATGTCAACTGGTATGGATGAGTCCAGCTTGAAACGCTCGATCCACCTGTGAAAAAATCATTCAGAAATTCCCATCCGTTCCGGAGATATTTGAAAAAATATGATCTCAAGAGAGTGAGAGATTTGACCTAGATTCAGCCTCAACTTTTTCCGCTGGTCCGTTTTCGATTTTGCCAATGCGTACTCGGGTACCAGATTCAGTTTTTACTGGATTCTCAGTTGAGCTCTGACTTAGCTGTGAAGCCTCATGCCCGACTTTGACACCAGGGGTCTCTACTGGTACTAACTCACTGTACAGTATAGAGATATGCATGTGGCCTCTGCTACACTGGCCACCAGAGCCACACAACGTTAGCTCTGGTCGGATTAAATAAGCGGCCGCTTTGAACCAATATTGAATATTGTTTCTGACTCTCCTAATAGATCTTTAGCACTGATTTGGGAATAATATCATATCATCTCTATCAACATGTGTAGCTCTTTGAAGAATGTCATATACATGTAGATTTGTAAAGTAATTGTCGGAAATTCTACTTTCACATATAGATCTTTTTATATTCAAACATAAAGTACTGCATATTTATTCATTTATTTTTTTATAATTTTGAGTTTTTAATACAATCATCTATCACTCATACCATCAGCTTGTCTGTACTCATCACTAATCATCAATAAACTTTTAATTGAAACGGAATGACTCAGGTTTTGTGTGGCTAATATCCATCATACTTTTATAACATTGTTATATTATTAATATCTAAATCAAAAACTAGCATGACGACCCCCAATTATTAAATTAGATATGTGTTCTACAATACTTGGAGATCTTCATATTCAATTTTCAAGAAATTGCCATGGGTTCTAATCTAAAAGGAAAATTGTCATTTATTCCTTTGATTAATTAGAACCGCAAAGACAAATGATGAATTTTATGAATATCAATCATTATTAGACTCAAATAGAATAATGTACATATGAGAAAATTCTCTCATCTTAACTAATACAAGTCAAAACACCAGTTTTACATGGGCAAAGTTTTATTCAATAGGAATAGCATTGCAGTTGTAAAAGCAATACAAAAAAAACATGTCATGTTTTACATGAATGAACCCATCTTGTAGCTCTTTCAAAACTCTGCTGATTTCCCAACCCACCACCAGACTAAGTATTTGACCCGTGTCATACATCTAGCAGTATGGAGCAGTCAGCAAAGTGTTCGGCTAGGGATGCAGGTGTAGGGAGTTCGATCCCCATGTTGGCCTTGACTTTTCGTTTTTTTGTTTATTTTACTGTACACAAAAGATTTGACTGGCGATCGCTGACATAACCTAAAGGTTTATGAAAAGGATCTAACTACGTGGAATAACATACATATTCCAAAATGGGCAAAACAAGACAAAAATCGTCTTCGCAGGTCGATCCAAGCGCACCTGTACAAGTTACGCACTCTCCATTCACATTCTCATTCCATTGAGAGCATGGGGATTGTAGCTAAACCTCTGCAAGGATGAGTGATACTATGCTTCATACAGTATCCGCTAGATGGCGCTCCAAACCCAATTCTAAACCTTTTTTACCATATTTTCCTGTGTATGAGTTAAATCAAGTGTCCCATAGATGTTTACGGTTTGATTGAAACTAAACTATTATAAACACTTCGGGAAAGTTGTTCTACTATGACTCAACTATTACCTGTTTCAGTTGTGTGTTTATTTATTGAGAAATACAGATTTAGAGACTGACATTGACTGAAGAGAGAGAAATCTCTCAACTTCAAAAATTATTTCCTAAGGCGTGGTTAGTCACAGGTCATCAAACATCCATCAGAATTGAACATCTATATCTTGTTTAATGACGACTTAAGTATCATTGCGATACTTTCAAGCTGAATGTGTTTTTTATTGATTTTAAGAAAATTGGAGAATTTTTTTTTATCAGCTTCGTCTGAAAAATTAATAACACCAAATATATACCAATCTGAACACAATTTTAAACAAGATCTGAAAGCCAACATATATAGCTATCATTTAATTCTTTAGTCATGTCTCTATTTTGTTTTAAAAGTAAATGACACAACTCCAAAGATTTGACCTAGTTTTACCATTTTTCAAAATCAATAATTTTCGATTTTCTTACATTAAATCACGTCATATACATGTCAACTGGTATGGATGAATCCAGCTTGAAACGCTCGATCCACCTGTGAAAAAATCATTCAGAAATTCCCATCCGTTCCGGAGATATTTGAAAAAATATGATCTCAAGAGAGTGGTGTGGTCCCACCGGTTGGGTGGGACTGGTCACTGCTGACGTCTGGTGGACAGATCTCGCACCAATCTCACCTCACACCTCATCTGGCGCACACAGACCGCCTGCGCCCCATTCCTTCACCAAACCTCTCACCACACACATCGTTTCATTTTACCCTCACCCCTTTTTTGGCAACTCATTCATCTACACCTGCGGTACTTTACGACCAACTTACAAGAACAAAGTACAAGAACGGCCGTTATTATGGCCCCACAGACAAGAGGAAAAACGAGAAGTGAGAGGAATGAGAGACTGGAGAGAGAGAGGGAAGAATCTGAGGATGGGTCCGACGCCATTGAGTCCCAGAGCGAAGCCGAGAACGAAGTGGTATTCAAATACGACCGGTCGGGTTACGAAACCGTCGATGAGGCAAGTACCTGTAGCTCTCGGTCAAGTAAAAGGGTGGACCGTCTGGAGGACGATGTCCGCGGGCTCGGCCGAAAAATGGACCTCCTCCTCAAATCCAACATGGACCGCCGGCGGTCCCCACCGACGAGGAGACGCCATGACACCCGCACCGACTGGGGGACCCCGGCGCGCACTCCACGACGAGAACCCTCAGAGGCGGGACGATACCACCCTACGGACCAGGTTATGCCTCCCCCGCGGCAATTACGTAGGCAACAGGATTACGACGGGTATCTGGAGGACGAATTTGCCAGAGAGTTTATGCGACCTCTCCGGTCCGAAGGTGAGGTCGCACTCTCTTCAGATATATTTATTGACCGTTACATTCCCAAGCCCTTCATGTATCTCGACCGGGAGGGGGTGGACAGCCTCAAGCAAAAACTGGAAGCACGTATGGATATTACTATGTTGGAGTACATAAGAGCACTTATATGTCTGGTTAGAGATGAACGCCGGTCGGATCTCTACAATAACCCCTATATACTCGAGCATCTCCAGGGTGTCGTAGACGACGCCATGGTGCGACCATGGCCCTCGGTCAGGAGATTCTCGCAACACATTTTCGACCAAATAGAAAAGGGAAAGATATCGTGGTCGGACTGGCATGTGATCCAACACGAGCGAGTTTGATTATGCCTCATGGACCGTGCCCCGGTACACACTGGGTCAAGTAGGCAGGCAGCTGTCGCTCCCCCAAGAAGTGCGACAAACAACACGAACTCAAGGACCGGCCCGCGCGGTCGTGAAGTTGCGTGTAGGGATTTCAATGCTACTAAGGGCTGCAGCTACCGAGGAGACCACGAGGAGGGTGGAATTACATGTGTTCACGCTTGCTCCTACTGCTACGGGCGTACGGGGAACTTCTACAACGGGCACAACATGTCCGTGTGCGACAGGCTGGACCGTGATAGGAGGCAGGGAGACCAATACAGTCGTACGGCAGCAAAAAACGGGCAGTAGGCGTCTCCGGCAATCCGTTGCTAGAGACGCCTGTGTACACCGACCTGACGGGGGAAGGAGGTGTAACATCGGGGAGGAGAGCACCAGCGGCAACCGCTGCGGGTCAACGCCGGGATCTACACTACGAGACGGGCAAGCCGGAGGCTACGCTCGGAGAGCGAATACAAGATGGCGGCGCCCTATGGTCAACCGGAACTGGCACCAGCAACGCGCAGCGGCAACGGCCTGCGAGCAACAAGCTTCAGACATTCCAAGATGGCGGAACTTCCGGTCTGCTCGATCGGAGTTCGATTCGCCACGGTTTTCAGGCTCCTACGAAATATATAGTGCCCGCCAGACGCCGTAATGAAGAGGATCGATGTAAAACGATACGGCCGCACAGGGAAAAGCCAGTGGAGACATGTGACTGGCGTAGGAAGTGCGCTAGCACTCAAAATGAACACTCCGACTCGACCGCCGCAGCAAAGGGAGGGGGCGTGGCCGCCGTTCAACAACAAGCGAGTGCAGGTAACGACCCCGACTTCAAAGCTATACGCCATATATGTGAAAATAATATTGTTGATCACGAAATTGACATGGCCCCTCAGGCGTTTAAATATCACAGGGAAATTCACTGGCCGAGCATGTCTGTGTCCGCTGCCTCGACTGACTCGGTCGAGCTGGCACACATCTATGACACTGTCCGAGCAAGTGGACTCCCCAACAGCATCTGCTGCAAGGTTGCACTCCCCACAGCCCTCAATCTTGCCGCATGGAATAAAATATTATGTATTGACGGGGTGGACCCAGAACTCTACGACCTCATTGCGTATGGTTTCCCCCTGGGGTATATGGGACCGGTGAGCGACAGTGTGGGAACGCCTAACCACACTAGCGCGACCGACTACCCACAGGCTATTGACTCATTTATATCGAAGGAACTCAGCCTCGGAGGCCTGGTCGGCCCCTACGACCGTCCCCCGTTTTCCCCCTGGTGCCATGTCGCTCCGCTCATGTCACGGCCCAAGAGGGACTCGGAGGAACGACGTGTCATATCGGACCTCACGTTCCCCTACGACAACTCAGTCAATGCCTACGTTGTTAAAAACTCCCTATTTGGAAATGTGCAGAACCACGGTCTCCCCTCAATCGATTCTATAGTGGACGACCTGGTCGGGATGGGCGATGAGGTACACCTTTTCTCGACCGACGTAAGTCGTGCCTACAAAAACTTTAAATCAGATCCACTCGACTGGCCCCTCCAATGCCTCGAGTGGGGCGGAAAATTCTACCTGGAAGCGAGTATGGTGTTCGGGGCCCGATGCTCGAGCTGCCATATGCAGCGGGTCGCGGATGCCATAGTCGTGACCCTCTGTGCCAGGGGACTCAAAGCATGGATGTATCTGGATGACATTATTGTTCTATCTTCTTCCAGAGAGCAGTCGGTCCAGGATGCAGCCGAGGTCACCAGCCTCCTGGAGGAACTAGGCCTACCGGAAGCTCCCACGAAGAGACAGGGACCGGCTCGGTCTCTCACATGGCTCGGCATCACGATCAACGCAGAGACCAAGACCCTCTCGATACCTCAGATGAAGCTGGACGAGATACGGGAAACGGTCGCCGCCTTCCTAAAACGCCGGTCCGTGACCAGAAAAGAAATGGAATCGTTGGTGGGTAAATTGGTTCACGTATCTAAATGTATCCACCCAACACGCCTCTTTATCTCGAGGCTGCTGGAGACCCTACGAGGACCAAAAAAGAGGTACATCAACATTAGCAATGACGTGAGGGCTGACCTCAGATGGTTCGACGAGTTCTCAAACGCTTGGAACGGGGTAGCTCTCATCCCCCTGCCCACTCCTAATCGCACTATCGGCGTTGACGCCTGCCTCAGTGGTATAGGAGGCAACGACGAGAAATGGGCTTACGCCGGTCAGGTTGCCCCGGTCGAGGATGGAGCGGTAAACATCACCGAGCTGGAGGCAGCCAATGTCGTCGTAGCACTCCAGACATTCATCCGAGAATCTGACAGAGGGGGGCATATCCGTATTATGTGCGACAATCTCCCAGCTGTCCATGTACTACAGAACGGGAGGGGTCACAACAAGGTCCTTTTAGACTGTGCCAGGGCCGCCTGGATGGTACAGGCCCTCTTTCAGTGTGAAATATCCTATGTACACATACCAGGTGTTGACAATGTGGTGCCTGACAACCTCAGTCGAGCACATCTCAATAACAAATATTTCAATGACGCATGTAACGATGTACGACGATTCAACCTTACCCTTGTCGACCCATGTACGGACTTCCTCAACAACGTACGTCCATTTGTATTATCCAGATCAGGCGTACCTATCACTGCAGCGAAGGGCGGCGGCACGACAGCAGGCCTCACGCGCCCCTGGGACCATGCGGGCTCACCGGACCTCGGTCGAGACATACATAGCGTTTTGCAGGAGGGTGGAGGACCATCACCTACGACGACGCCCCCAGACGATATCAGCGTTCGCCGAGTACCTAGCGCAAGGGGATCCGTCGCCCGCTACGGTAAGGAACCACGTCGCAAGGGTACGACAGCACCTCAAAAGAGTGGGCGTGGCACTGTCGCCAGCCTCGTCCGCACGGCTGACCATGACACTCGAGGGCATCGACCGTACCACCCCCTACCGTCTTCGTCAGCGGCCCCCGATCCCGGTGGACACCTTCAGGGAAGCGGTGGAGGCATTGCCCCGCGACCGAGACGGGATGACGGTCAAGACGGCCGTGCTCCTCATATTCTACGGCGCCCTACGACGCTCCGAGGTAGCGCCTCCGTCGGTCGCGGCTTTCGACCCCAGGAAACACCTCACCCGTGGGGACGTGAGCTACCACGAGGGTGCACTACGGCTAAAAATAAAACACGCGAAAAACGCCCAGAAATACGACCAGCAACAGGACCGTCTGATACTGCCCGCCCCCGACGGCAACATGTGCCCGTGCACGGCCATGGCCACTACGGTCACACGAAACCCACAGTGTTCAGAGGACGATCCACTGCTGGTTTTTCACGCCTCCAGACGCCCGATGCCGGCTACATACGTCGCGAAACAGTGGGCGGTGGCCGTGGGGGCAGCGGGGGCCGACCCCGCCCGCTACCCCCTACACTCCATAAGGAAGGCAGCCGCCATGGAGGCATTCAGAGCAGGGCACTCCGAACTAGACATCCAGAGGTTCGGGCACTGGACGTCGGACGCCTACAAAGATTATATACAGACGTCCACCGCGAGAGCCGTAGGGACTTCTCTGGTACGGGCAATCACTAAATAATATGCCCCAACGGACTCACTTATCAATCTCTTACTATTATAATCTTAATAACTATTTTATATTTACCTTTCCACCACCACACCCCATCATCTCAACCCATTAATGGCATTCTTGGCGTTATATATATTTTACAAATATTACATGTATTAACATCATCATATTTTATACAAATATTTATGTTATTAACTCTTTTATCATAAATACTCGTTGTACTTCAACTCAAATACAACTTATATCTACTCTTATCAAATGTATTAACTCAACCAACTCTTATACTTCACCTACTATTTATTACCAATTCACACATTGCATAAACAATGTATTATTTATGTATTAATTCATTTTATTTATATAATCAATCATTTATCATCTTACAATAATAATAAATTATTTATTCCCAAGTTTGCCTCGTCATCTTCTCTGTCCCTAGCTCAGCAGTGGTGTGGTCCCACCGGTTGGGTGGGACTGGTCACTGCTGACGTCTGGTGGACAGATCTCACACCAATCTCACCTCACACCTCATCTGGCGCACACAGACCGCCTGCGCCCCATTCCTTCACCAAACCTCTCACCACACACATCGTTTCATTTCCCACCAACCCACAACCTATTTTATATATATTCCTACACTAGTAGGGCGTTATATATATTTTACAAATATTACATGTATTAACATCATCATATTTTATACAAATATTTATGTTATTAACTCTTTTATCATAAATACTCGTTGTACTTCAACTCAAATACAACTTATATCTACTCTTATCAAATGTATTAACTCAACCAACTCTTATACTTCACCTACTATTTATTACCAATTCACACATTGCATAAACAATGTATTATTTATGTATTAATTAATTTTATTTATATAATCAATCATTTATCATCTTACAATAATAATAAATTATTTATTCCCAAGTTTGCCTCGTCATCTTCTCTGTCCCTAGCTCAGCAGTGAGAGATTTGACCTAGATTCAGCCTCAACTTTTTCCGCTGGTCCGTTTTCGATTTTGCCAATGCGTACTCGGGTACCAGATTCAGTTTTTACTGGATTCTCAGTTGAGCTCTGACTTAGCTGTGAAGCCTCATGCCCGACTTTGACACCAGGGGTCTCTACTGGTACTAACTCACTGTACAGTATAGAGATATGCATGTGGCCTCTGCTACACTGGCCACCAGAGCCACACAACGTTAGCTCTGGTCGGGTTAAATAAGCGGCCGCTTTGAACCAATATTGAATATTGTTTCTGACTCTCCTAATAGATCTTTAGCACTGATTTGGGAATAATATCATATCATCTCTATCAACATGTGTAGCTCTTTGAAGAATGTCATATACATGTAGATTTGTAAAGTAGTTGTCGGAAATTCTACTTTCACATATAGATCTTTTTATATTCAAACATATAGTACTGCATATCTATTTATTAATTTTTTTATAATTTTGAGTTTTTAATACAATCATCTATCACTCATACCATCAGCTTGTCTGTACTCATCACTTATTATCAATAAACTTTTAATTGAAACGGAATGACTCAGGTTTTGTGTGGCTAATATCCATCATACTGTTATAACATTGTTATATTATTAATATCTAAATCAAAAACTAGCATGACGACCCCCAATTATACAATTAGATATGTGTTCTACAATACTTGGAGATCTTCATATTCAATTTTCAAGAAATTGCCATGGGTTCTAATCTAAAAGGAAAATTGTCATTTATTCCTTTGATTAATTAGAACCGCAAAGACAAATGATGAATTTTATGAATATCAATCATTATTAGACTCAAATAGAATAATGTACATATGAGAAAATTCTCTCATCTTAACTAATACAAGTCAAAACACCAGTTTTACATGGGCAAAGTTTTATTCAATAGGAATAGCATTGCAGTTGTAAAAGCAATACAAAAAAACATGTCATGTTTTACATGAATGAACCCATCTTGTAGCTCTTTCAAAACTCCGCTGATTCCCCAACCCACCACCACACTAAGTATTTGACCCATGTCATACATCTAGCAGTATGGAGCAGTCAGCAAAGTGTTCGGCTAGGGATGCAGGTGTAGGGAGTTCGATCCCCATGTTGGCCTTGACTTTTCGTTTTTTTGTATATTTTACTGTACAAAAAAGATCTGACTGGCGATCGCTGACATAACCTAAAGGTTTATGAAAAGGATCTAACTACGTGGAATAACATACATATTCCAAAATGGGCAAAACAAGACAAAAATCGTCTTCGCAGGTCGATCCAAGCGCACCTGTACAAGTTACGCACTCTCCATTCACATTCTCATTCCATTGAGAGCATGGGGATCGTAGCTAAACCTCTGCAAGGATGAGTGATACTATGCTTCATACAGTATCCGCTAGATGGCGCTCCAAACCCAATTCTAAACCTTTTTTACCATATTTTCCTGTGTATGAGTTAAATCAAGTGTCCCATAGATGTTTACGGTTTGATTGAAACTAAACTATTATAAACACTTCGGGAAAGTTGTTCTACTATGACTCAACCATTACCTGTTTCAGTTGTGTGTTTATTTATTGAGAAATACAGATTTAGAGACTGACATTGACTGAAGAGAGAGAAATCTCTCAACTTCAAAAATTATTTCCTAAGGCGTGGTTAGTCACAGGTCATCAAACATCCATCAGAATTGAACATCTATATCTTGTTTAATGACGACTTAAGTATCATTGCGATACTTTCAAGCTGAATGTGTTTTTTATTGATTTTAAGAAAATTGGAGAATTTTTTTTTATCAGCTTCGTCTGAAAAATTAATAACACCAAATATATACCAATCTGAACACAATTTTAAACAAGATCTGAAAGCCAACATATATAGCTATCATTTAATTCTTTAGTCATGTCTCTATTTTGTTTTATAAGTAAATGACACAACTCCAAAGATTTGACCTAGTTTTACCATTTTTCAAAATCAATAATTTTCGATTTTCTTACATTAAATCACGTCATATACATGTCAACTGGTATGGATGAGTCCAGCTTGAAACGCTCGATCCACCTGTGAAAAAATCATTCAGAAATTCCCATCCGTTCCGGAGATATTTGAAAAAATATGATCTCAAGAGAGTGAGAGATTTGACCTAGATTCAGCCTCAACTTTTTCCGCTGGTCCGTTTTCGATTTTGCCAATGCGTACTCGGGTACCAGATTCAGTTTTTACTGGATTCTCAGTTGAGCTCTGACTTAGCTGTGAAGCCTCATGCCCGACTTTGACACCAGGGGTCTCTACTGGTACTAACTCACTGTACAGTATAGAGATATGCATGTGGCCTCTGCTACACTGGCCACCAGAGCCACACAACGTTAGCTCTGGTCGGGTTAAATAAGCGGCCGCTTTGAACCAATATTGAATATTGTTTCTGACTCTCCTAATAGATCTTTAGCACTGATTTGGGAATAATATCATATCATCTCTATCAACATGTGTAGCTCTTTGAAGAATGTCATATACATGTAGATTTGTAAAGTAATTGTCGGAAATTCTACTTTCACATATAGATCTTTTTATATTCAAACATATAGTACTGCATATTTATTTATTTATTTTTTTATAATTTTGAGTTTTTAATACAATCATCTATCACTCATACCATCAGCTTGTCTGTACTCATCACTAATCATCAATAAACTTTTAATTGAAACGGAATGACTCAGGTTTTGTGTGGCTAATATCCATCATACTTTTATAACATTGTTATATTATTAATATCTAAATCAAAAACTAGCATGACGACCCCCAATTATTAAATTAGATATGTGTTCTACAATACTTGGAGATCTTCATATTCAATTTTCAAGAAATTGCCATGGGTTCTAATCTAAAAGGAAAATTGTCATTTATTCCTTTGATTAATTAGAACCGCAAAGACAAATGATGAATTTTATGAATATCAATCATTATTAGACTCAAATAGAATAATGTACATATGAGAAAATTCTCTCATCTTAACTAATACAAGTCAAAACACCAGTTTTACATGGGCAAAGTTTTATTCAATAGGAATAGCATTGCAGTTGTAAAAGCAATACAAAAAAAACATGTCATGTTTTACATGAATGAACCCATCTTGTAGCTCTTTCAAAACTCTGCTGATTTCCCAACCCACCACCACACTAAGTATTTGACCCATGTCATACATCCAGCAGTATGGAGCAGTCAGCAAAGTGTTCGGCTAGGGATGCAGGTGTAGGGAGTTCGATCCCCATGTTGGCCTTGACTTTTCGGTTTTTTTTTTATTTTACTGTACACAAAAGATTTGACTGGCGATCGCTGACATAACCTAAAGGTTTATGAAAAGGATCTAACTACGTGGAATAACATACATATTCCAAAATGGGCAAAACAAGACAAAAATCGTCTTCGCAGGTCGATCCAAGCGCACCTGTACAAGTTACGCACTCTCCATTCACATTCTCATTCCATTGAGAGCATGGGGATTGTAGCTAAACCTCTGCAAGGATGAGTGATACTATGCTTCATACAGTATCCGCTAGATGGCGCTCCAAACCCAATTCTAAACCTTTTTTACCATATTTTCCTGTGTATGAGTTAAATCAAGTGTCCCATAGATGTTTACGGTTTGATTGAAACTAAACTATTATAAACACTTCGGGAAAGTTTTTCTTCTATGACTCAACCATTACCTGTTTCAGTTGTGTGTTTATTTATTGAGAAATACAGATTTAGAGACTGACATTGACTGAAGAGAGAGAAATCTCTCAACTTCAAAAATTATTTCCTAAGGCGTGGTTAGTCACAGGTCATCAAACATCCATCAGAATTGAACATCTATATCTTGTTTAATGACGACTTAAGTATCATTGCGATACTTTCAAGCTGAATGTGTTTTTTATTGATTTTAAGAAAATTGGAGAATTTTTTTTTATCAGCTTCGTCTGAAAAATTAATAACACCAAATATATACCAATCTGAACACGATTTTAAACAAGATCTGAAAGCCAACATATATAGCTATCATTTAATTCTTTAGTCATGTCTCTATTTTGTTTTATAAGTAAATGACACAACTCCAAAGATTTGACCTAGTTTTACCATTTTTCAAAATCAATAATTTTCGATTTTCTTACATTAAATCACGTCATATACATGTCAACTGGTATGGATGAGTCCAGCTTGAAACGCTCGATCCACCTGTGAAAAATCATTCAGAAATTCCCATCCGTTCCGGAGATATTTGAAAAAATATGATCTCAAGAGAGTGAGAGATTTGACCTAGATTCAGCCTCAACTTTTTCCGCTGGTCCGTTTTCGATTTTGCCAATGCGTACTCGGGTACCAGATTCAGTTTTTACTGGATTCTCAGTTGAGCTCTGACTTAGCTGTGAAGCCTCATGCCCGACTTTGACACCAGGGGTCTCTACTGGTACTAACTCACTGTACAGTATAGAGATATGCATGTGGCCTCTGCTACACTGGCCACCAGAGCCACACAACGTTAGCTCTGGTCGGATTAAATAAGCGGCCGCTTTGAACCAATATTGAATATTGTTTCTGACTCTCCTAATAGATCTTTAGCACTGATTTGGGAATAATATCATATCATCTCTATCAACATGTGTAGCTCTTTGAAGAATGTCATATACATGTAGATTTGTAAAGTAATTGTCGGAAATTCTACTTTCACATATAGATCTTTTTATATTCAAACATATAGTACTGCATATTTATTTATTTATTTTTTTATAATTTTGAGTTTTTAATACAATCATCTATCACTCATACCATCAGCTTGTCTGTACTCATCACTAATCATCAATAAACTTTTAATTGAAACGGAATGACTCAGGTTTTGTGTGGCTAATATCCATCATACTGTTATAACATTGTTATATCATTAATATCTAAATCAAAAACTAGCATGACGACCCCCAATTATTAAATTAGATATGTGTTCTACAATACTTGGAGATCTTCATATTCAATTTTCAAGAAATTGCCATGGGTTCTAATCTAAAAGGAAAATTGTCATTTATTCCTTTGATTAATTAGAACCGCAAAGACAAATGATGAATTTTATGAATATCAATCATTATTAGACTCAAATAGAATAATGTACATATGAGAAAATTCTCTCATCTTAACTAATACAAGTCAAAACACCAGTTTTACATGGGCAAAGTTTTATTCAATAGGAATAGCATTGCAGTTGTAGAAGCAATACAAAAAAACATGTCATGTTTTACATGAATGAATCCATCTTGTAGCTCTTTCAAAACTCTGCTGATTTCCCAACCCACCACCACACTAAGTATTTGACCCATGTCATACATCTAGCAGTATGGAGCAGTCAGCAAAGTTTGGCTAGGGATGCAGGTGTAGGGAGTTCGATCCCCATGTTGGCCTTGACTTTTCGTTTTTTTGTTTATTTTACTGTACACAAAAGATTTGACTGGCGATCGCTGACATAACCTAAAGGTTTATGAAAAGGATCTAACTACGTGGAATAACATACATATTCCAAAATGGGCAAAACAAGACAAAAATCGTCTTCGCAGGTCGATCCAAGCGCACCTGTACAAGTTACGCACTCTCCATTCACATTCTCATTCCATTGAGAGCATGGGGATTGTAGCTAAACCTCTGCAAGGATGAGTGATACTATGCTTCATACAGTATCCGCTAGATGGCGCTCCAAACCCAATTCTAAACCTTTTTTACCATATTTTCCTGTGTATGAGTTAAATCAAGTGTCCCATAGATGTTTACGGTTTGATTGAAACTAAACTATTATAAACACTTCGGGAAAGTTGTTCTACTATGACTCAACCATTACCTGTTTCAGTTGTGTGTTTATTTATTGAGAAATACAGATTTAGAGACTGACATTGACTGAAGAGAGAGAAATCTCTCAACTTCAAAAATTATTTCCTAAGGCGTGGTTAGTCACAGGTCATCAAACATCCATCAGAATTGAACATCTATATCTTGTTTAATGACGACTTAAGTATCATTGCGATACTTTCAAGCTGAATGTGTTTTTTATTGATTTTAAGAAAATTGGAGAATTTTTTTTAATCAGCTTCGTCTGAAAAATTAATAACACCAAATATATACCAATCTGAACACAATTTTAAACAAGATCTGAAAGCCAACATATATAGCTATCATTTAATTCTTTAGTCATGTCTCTATTTTGTTTTATAAGTAAATGACACAACTCCAAAGATTTGACCTAGTTTTACCATTTTTCAAAATCAATAATTTTCGATTTTCTTACAATAAATCACGTCATATACATGTCAACTGGTATGGATGAGTCCAGCTTGAAACGCTCGATCCACCTGTGAAAAAATCATTCAGAAATTCCCATCCGTTCCGGAGATATTTGAAAAAATATGATCTCAAGAGAGTGAGAGATTTGACCTAGATTCAGCCTCAACTTTTTCCGCTGGTCCGTTTTCGATTTTGCCAATGCGTACTCGGGTACCAGATTCAGTTTTTACTGGATTCTCAGTTGAGCTCTGACTTAGCTGTGAAGCCTCATGCCCGACTTTGACACCAGGGGTCTCTACTGGTACTAACTCACTGTACAGTATAGAGATATGCATGTGGCCTCTGCTACACTGGCCACCAGAGCCACACAACGTTAGCTCTGGTCGGGTTAAATAAGC
Source organism: Alentia gelatinosa (assembly GCA_950022655.1). NCBI lineage: Eukaryota > Metazoa > Annelida > Polychaeta > Phyllodocida > Polynoidae > Alentia > Alentia gelatinosa. Next base: position 20,458,701 of record OX465584.1, on the reverse strand, counting down.
GGCCGCTTTGAACCAATATTGAATATTGTTTCTGACTCTCCTAATAGATCTTTAGCACTGATTTGGGAATAATATCATATCATCTCTATCAACATGTGTAGCTCTTTGAAGAATGTCATATACATGTAGATTTGTAAAGTAATTGTCGGAAATTCTACTTTCACATATAGATCTTTTTATATTCAAACATATAGTACTGCATATTTATTTATTTATTTTTTTATAATTTTGAGTTTTTAATACAATCATCTATCACTCATACCATCAGCTTGTCTGTACTCATCACTAATCATCAATAAACTTTTAATTGAAACGGAATGACTCAGGTTTTGTGTGGCTAATATCCATCATACTGTTATAACATTGTTATATCATTAATATCTAAATCAAAAACTAGCATGACGACCCCCAATTATTAAATTAGATATGTGTTCTACAATACTTGGAGATCTTCATATTCAATTTTCAAGAAATTGCCATGGGTTCTAATCTAAAAGGAAAATTGTCATTTATTCCTTTGATTAATTAGAACCGCAAAGAGAAATGATGAATTTTATGAATATCAATCATTATTAGACTCAAATAGAATAATGTACATATGAGAAAATTCTCTCATCTTAACTAATACAAGTCAAAACACCAGTTTTACATGGGCAAAGTTTTATTCAATAGGAATAGCATTGCAGTTGTAAAAGCAATACAAAAAAAACATGTCATGTTTTACATGAATGAACCCATCTTGTAGCTCTTTCAAAACTCTGCTGATTTCCCAACCCACCACCACACTAAGTATTTGACCCGTGTCATACATCCAGCAGTATGGAGCAGTCAGCAAAGTGTTCGGCTAGGGATGCAGGTGTAGGGAGTTCGATCCCCATGTTGGCCTTGACTTTTCGTTTTTTTGTTTATTTTACTGTACACAAAAGATTTGACTGGCGATCGCTGACATAACCTAAAGGTTTATGAAAAGGATCTAACTACGTGGAATAACATACATATTCCAAAATGGGCAAAACAAGACAAAAATCGTCTTCGCAGGTCGATCCAAGCGCACCTGTACAAGTTACGCACTCTCCATTCACATTCTCATTCCATTGAGAGCATGGGGATTGTAGCTAAACCTCTGCAAGGATGAGTGATACTATGCTTCATACAGTATCCGCTAGATGGCGCTCCAAACCCAATTCTAAACCTTTTTTACCATATTTTCCTGTGTATGAGTTAAATCAAGTGTCCCATAGATGTTTACGGTTTGATTGAAACTAAACTATTATAAACACTTCGGGAAAGTTGTTCTACTATGACTCAACCATTACCTGTTTCAGTTGTGTGTTTATTTATTGAGAAATACAGATTTAGAGACTGACATTGACTGAAGAGAGAGAAATCTCTCAACTTCAAAAATTATTTCCTAAGGCGTGGTTAGTCACAGGTCATCAAACATCCATCAGAATTGAACATCTATATCTTGTTTAATGACGACTTAAGTATCATTGCGATACTTTCAAGCTGAAGGTGTTTTTTTATTGATTTTAAGAAAATTGGAGAATTTTTTTTAATCAGATTCGTCTGAAAAATTAATAACACCAAATATATACCAATCTGAACACAATTTTAAACAAGATCTGAAAGCCAACATATATAGCTATCATTTAATTCTTTAGTCATGTCTCTATTTTGTTTTATAAGTAAATGACACAACTCCAAAGATTTGACCTAGTTTTACCATTTTTCAAAATCAATAATTTTCGATTTGCTTACATTAAATCACGTCATATACATGTCAACTGGTATGGATGAGTCCAGCTTGAAACGCTCGATCCACCTGTGAAAAAATCATTCAGAAATTCCCATCCGTTCCGGAGATATTTGAAAAAATATGATCTCAAGAGAGTGAGAGATTTGACCTAGATTCAGCCTCAACTTTTTCCGCTGGTCCGTTTTCGATTTTGCCAATGCGTACTCGGGTACCAGATTCAGTTTTTACTGGATTCTCAGTTGAGCTCTGACTTAGCTGTGAAGCCTCATGCCCGACTTTGACACCAGGGGTCTCTACTGGTACTAACTCACTGTACAGTATAGAGATATGCATGTGGCCTCTGCTACACTGGCCACCAGAGCCACACAACGTTAGCTCTGGTCGGATTAAATAAGCGGCCGCTTTGAACCAATATTGAATATTGTTTCTGACTCTCCTAATAGATCTTTAGCACTGATTTGGGAATAATATCATATCATCTCTATCAACATGTGTAGCTCTTTGAAGAATGTCATATACATGTAGATTTGTAAAGTAATTGTCGGAAATTCTACTTTCACATATAGATCTTTTTATATTCAAACATATAGTACTGCATATTTATTCATTTATTTTTTTATAATTTTGAGTTTTTAATACAATCATCTATCACTCATACCATCAGCTTGTCTGTACTCATCACTAATCATCAATAAACTTTTAATTGAAACGGAATGACTCAGGTTTTGTGTGGCTAATATCCATCATACTGTTATAACATTGTTATATTATTAATATCTAAATCAAAAACTAGCATGACGACCCCCAATTATTAAATTAGATATGTGTTCTACAATACTTGGAGATCTTCATATTCAATTTTCAAGAAATTGCCATGGGTTCTAATCTAAAAGGAAAATTGTCATTTATTCCTTTGATTAATTAGAACCGCAAAGACAAATGATGAATTTTATGAATATCAATCATTATTAGACTCAAATAGAATAATGTACATATGAGAAAATTCTCTCATCTTAACTAATACAAGTCAAAACACCAGTTTTACATGGGCAAAGTTTTATTCAATAGGAATAGCATTGCAGTTGTAAAAGCAATACAAAAAAAACATGTCATGTTTTACATGAATGAACCCATCTTGTAGCTCTTTCAAAACTCTGCTGATTTCCCAACCCACCACCACACTAAGTATTTGACCCATGTCATACATCCAGCAGTATGGAGCAGTCAGCAAAGTGTTCGGCTAGGGATGCAGGTGTAGGGAGTTCGATCCCCATGTTGGCCTTGACTTTTCGGTTTTTTTTTTATTTTACTGTACACAAAAGATTTGACTGGCGATCGCTGACATAACCTAAAGGTTTATGAAAAGGATCTAACTACGTGGAATAACATACATATTCCAAAATGGGCAAAACAAGACAAAAATCGTCTTCGCAGGTCGATCCAAGCGCACCTGTACAAGTTACGCACTCTCCATTCACATTCTCATTCCATTGAGAGCATGGGGATTGTAGCTAAACCTCTGCAAGGATGAGTGATACTATGCTTCATACAGTATCCGCTAGATGGCGCTCCAAACCCAATTCTAAACCTTTTTTACCATATTTTCCTGTGTATGAGTTAAATCAAGTGTCCCATAGATGTTTACGGTTTGATTGAAACTAAACTATTATAAACACTTCGGGAAAGTTTTTCTTCTATGACTCAACCATTACCTGTTTCAGTTGTGTGTTTATTTATTGAGAAATACAGATTTAGAGACTGACATTGACTGAAGAGAGAGAAATCTCTCAACTTCAAAAATTATTTCCTAAGGCGTGGTTAGTCACAGGTCATCAAACATCCATCAGAATTGAACATCTATATCTTGTTTAATGACGACTTAAGTATCATTGCGATACTTTCAAGCTGAATGTGTTTTTTATTGATTTTAAGAAAATTGGAGAATTTTTTTTTATCAGCTTCGTCTGAAAAATTAATAACACCAAATATATACCAATCTGAACACAATTTTAAACAAGATCTGAAAGCCAACATATATAGCTATCATTTAATTCTTTAGTCATGTCTTTATTTTGTTTTATAAGTAAATGACACAACTCCAAAGATTTGACCTAGTTTTACCATTTTTCAAAATCAATAATTTTCGATTTTCTTACATTAAATCACGTCATATACATGTCAACTGGTATGGATGAGTCCAGCTTGAAACGCTCGATCCACCTGTGAAAAAATCATTCAGAAATTCCCATCCGTTCCGGAGATATTTGAAAAAATATGATCTCAAGAGAGTGAGAGATTTGACCTAGATTCAGCCTCAACTTTTTCCGCTGGTCCGTTTTCGATTTTGCCAATGCGTACTCGGGTACCAGATTCAGTTTTTACTGGATTCTCAGTTGAGCTCTGACTTAGCTGTGAAGCCTCATGCCCGACTTTGACACCAGGGGTCTCTACTGGTACTAACTCACTGTACAGTATAGAGATATGCATGTGGCCTCTGCTACACTGGCCACCAGAGCCACACAACGTTAGCTCTGGTCGGATTAAATAAGCGGCCGCTTTGAACCAATATTGAATATTGTTTCTGACTCTCCTAATAGATCTTTAGCACTGATTTGGGAATAATATCATATCATCTCTATCAACATGTGTAGCTCTTTGAAGAATGTCATATACATGTAGATTTGTAAAGTAATTGTCGGAAATTCTACTTTCACATATAGATCTTTTTATATTCAAACATAAAGTACTGCATATTTATTCATTTATTTTTTTATAATTTTGAGTTTTTAATACAATCATCTATCACTCATACCATCAGCTTGTCTGTACTCATCACTAATCATCAATAAACTTTTAATTGAAACGGAATGACTCAGGTTTTGTGTGGCTAATATCCATCATACTTTTATAACATTGTTATATTATTAATATCTAAATCAAAAACTAGCATGACGACCCCCAATTATTAAATTAGATATGTGTTCTACAATACTTGGAGATCTTCATATTCAATTTTCAAGAAATTGCCATGGGTTCTAATCTAAAAGGAAAATTGTCATTTATTCCTTTGATTAATTAGAACCGCAAAGACAAATGATGAATTTTATGAATATCAATCATTATTAGACTCAAATAGAATAATGTACATATGAGAAAATTCTCTCATCTTAACTAATACAAGTCAAAACACCAGTTTTACATGGGCAAAGTTTTATTCAATAGGAATAGCATTGCAGTTGTAAAAGCAATACAAAAAAAACATGTCATGTTTTACATGAATGAACCCATCTTGTAGCTCTTTCAAAACTCTGCTGATTTCCCAACCCACCACCACACTAAGTATTTGACCCATGTCATACATCTATCAGTATGGAGCAGTCAGCAAAGTGTTAGGCTAGGGATGCAGGTGTAGGGAGTTCGATCCCCATGTTGGCCTTGACTTTTCGTTTTTTTGTTTATTTTACTGTACACAAAAGATTTGACTGGCGATCGCTGACATAACCTAAAGGTTTATGAAAAGGATCTAACTACGTGGAATAACATACATTTTCCAAAATGGGCAAAACAAGACAAAAATCGTCTTCGCAGGTCGATCCAAGCGCACCTGTACAAGTTACGCACTCTCCATTCACATTCTCATTCCATTGAGAGCATGGGGATTGTAGCTAAACCTCTGCAAGGATGAGTGATACTATGCTTCATACAGTATCCGCTAGATGGCGCTCCAAACCCAATTCTAAACCTTTTTTACCATATTTTCCTGTGTATGAGTTAAATCAAGTGTCCCATAGATGTTTACGGTTTGATTGAAACTAAACTATTATAAACACTTCGGGAAAGTTGTTCTACTATGACTCAACTATTACCTGTTTCAGTTGTGTGTTTATTTATTGAGAAATACAGATTTAGAGACTGACATTGACTGAAGAGAGAGAAATCTCTCAACTTCAAAAATTATTTCCTAAGGCGTGGTTAGTCACAGGTCATCAAACATCCATCAGAATTGAACATCTATATCTTGTTTAATGACGACTTAAGTATCATTGCGATACTTTCAAGCTGAATGTGTTTTTTATTGATTTTAAGAAAATTGGAGAATTTTTTTTTATCAGCTTCGTCTGAAAAATTAATAACACCAAATATATACCAATCTGAACACAATTTTAAACAAGATCTGAAAGCCAACATATATAGCTATCATTTAATTCTTTAGTCATGTCTCTATTTTGTTTTATAAGTAAATGACACAACTCCAAAGATTTGACCTAGTTTTACCATTTTTCAAAATCAATAATTTTCGATTTTCTTACATTAAATCACGTCATATACATGTCAACTGGTATGGATGAATCCAGCTTGAAACGCTCGATCCACCTGTGAAAAAATCATTCAGAAATTCCCATCCGTTCCGGAGATATTTGAAAAAATATGATCTCAAGAGAGTGGTGTGGTCCCACCGGTTGGGTGGGACTGGTCACTGCTGACGTCTGGTGGAGAGATCTCACACCAATCTCACCTCACACCTCATCTTGCGCACACAGACCGCCTGCGCCCCATTCCTTCACCAAACCTCTCACCACACACATCGTTTCATTTTACCCTCACCCCTTTTTTGGCAACTCATTCATCTACACCTGCGGTACTTTACGACCAACTTACAAGAACAAAGTACAAGAACGGCCGTTATTATGGCCCCACAGACAAGAGGAAAAACGAGAAGTGAGAGGAATGAGAGACTGGAGAGAGAGAGGGAAGAATCTGAGGATGGGTCCGACGCCATTGAGTCCCAGAGCGAAGCCGAGAACGAAGTGGTATTCAAATACGACCGGTCGGGTTACGAAACCGTCGATGAGGCAAGTACCTGTAGCTCTCGGTCAAGTAAAAGGGTGGACCGTCTGGAGGACGATGTCCGCGGGCTCGGCCGAAAAATGGACCTCCTCCTCAAATCCAACATGGACCGCCGGCGGTCCCCACCGACGAGGAGACGCCATGACACCCGCACCGACTGGGGGACCCCGGCGCGCACTCCACGACGAGAACCCTCAGAGGCGGGACGATACCACCCTACGGACCAGGTTATGCCTCCCCCGCGGCAATTACGTAGGCAACAGGATTACGACGGGTATCTGGAGGACGAATTTGCCAGAGAGTTTATGCGACCTCTCCGGTCCGAAGGTGAGGTCGCACTCTCTTCAGATATATTTATCGACCGTTACATTCCCAAGCCCTTCATGTATCTCGACCGGGAGGGGGTGGACAGCCTCAAGCAAAAACTGGAAGCACGTATGGATATTACTATGTTGGAGTACATAAGAGCACTTATATGTCTGGTTAGAGATGAACGCCGGTCGGATCTCTACAATAACCCCTATATACTCGAGCATCTCCAGGGTGTCGTAGACGACGCCATGGTGCGACCATGGCCCTCGGTCAGGAGATTCTCGCAACACATTTTCGACCAAATAGAAAAGGGAAAGATATCGTGGTCGGACTGGCATGTGATCCAACACGAGCGAGTTCGATTATGCCTCATGGACCGTGCCCCGGTACACACTGGGTCAAGTAGGCAGGCAGCTGTCGCTCCCCCAAGAAGTGCGACAAACAACACGAACTCAAGGACCGGCCCGCGCGGTCGTGAAGTTGCGTGTAGGGATTTCAATGCTACTAAGGGCTGCAGCTACCGAGGAGACCACGAGGAGGGTGGAATTACATGTGTTCACGCTTGCTCCTACTGCTACGGGCGTACGGGGAACTTCTACAACGGGCACAACATGTCCGTGTGCGACAGGCTGGACCGTGATAGGAGGCAGGGAGACCAATACAGTCGTACGGCAGCAAAAAACGGGCAGTAGGCGTCTCCGGCAATCCGTTGCTAGAGACGCCTGTGTACACCGACCTGACGGGGGAAGGTGGTGTAACATCGGGGAGGAGAGCACCAGCGGCAACCGCTGCGGGTCAACGCCGGGATCTACACTACGAGACGGGCAAGCCGGAGGCTACGCTCGGAGAGCGAATACAAGATGGCGGCGCCCTATGGTCAACCGGAACTGGCACCAGCAACGCGCAGCGGCAACGGCCTGCGAGCAACAAGCTTCAGACATTCCAAGATGGTGGAACTTCCGGTCTGCTCGATCGGAGTTCGATTCGCCACGGTTTTCAGGCTCCTACGAAATATATAGTGCCCGCCAGACGCCGTAATGAAGAGGATCGATGTAAAACGATACGGCCGCACAGGGAAAAGCCAGTGGAGACATGTGACTGGCGTAGGAAGTGCGCTAGCACTCAAAATGAACACTCCGACTCGACCGCCGCAGCAAAGGGAGGGGGCGTGGCCGCCGTTCAACAACAAGCGAGTGCAGGTAACGACCCCGACTTCAAAGCTATACGCCATATATGTGAAAATAATATTGTTGATCACGAAATTGACATGGCCCCTCAGGCGTTTAAATATCACAGGGAAATTCACTGGCCGAGCATGTCTGTGTCCGCTGCCTCGACTGACTCGGTCGAGCTGGCACACATCTATGACACTGTCCGAGCAAGTGGACTCCCCAACAGCATCTGCTGCAAGGTTGCACTCCCCACAGCCCTCAATCTTGCCGCATGGAATAAAATATTATGTATTGACGGGGTGGACCCAGAACTCTACGACCTCATTGCGTATGGTTTCCCCCTGGGGTATATGGGACCGGTGAGCGACAGTGTGGGAACGCCTAACCACACTAGCGCGACCGACTACCCACAGGCTATTGACTCATTTATATCGAAGGAACTCAGCCTCGGAGGCCTGGTCGGCCCCTACGACCGTCCCCCGTTTTCCCCCTGGTGCCATGTCGCTCCGCTCATGTCACGGCCCAAGAGGGACTCGGAGGAACGACGTGTCATATCGGACCTCACTTTCCCCTACGACAACTCAGTCAATGCCTACGTTGTTAAAAACTCCCTATTTGGAAATGTGCAGAACCACGGTCTCCCCTCAATCGATTCTATAGTGGACGACCTGGTCGGGATGGGCGATGAGGTACACCTTTTCTCGACCGACGTAAGTCGTGCCTACAAAAACTTTAAATCAGATCCACTCGACTGGCCCCTCCAATGCCTCGAGTGGGGCGGAAAATTCTACCTGGAAGCGAGTATGGTGTTCGGGGCCCGATGCTCGAGCTGCCATATGCAGCGGGTCGCGGATGCCATAGTCGTGACCCTCTGTGCCAGGGGACTCAAAGCATGGATGTATCTGGATGACATTATTGTTCTATCTTCTTCCAGAGAGCAGTCGGTCCAGGATGCAGCCGAGGTCACCAGCCTCCTGGAGGAACTAGGCCTACCGGAAGCTCCCACGAAGAGACAGGGACCGGCTCGGTCTCTCACATGGCTCGGCATCACGATCAACGCAGAGACCAAGACCCTCTCGATACCTCAGATGAAGCTGGACAAGATACGGGAAACGGTCGCCGCCTTCCTAAAACGCCGGTCCGTGACCAGAAAAGAAATGGAATCGTTGGTGGGTAAATTGGTTCACGTATCTAAATGTATCCACCCAACACGCCTCTTTATCTCGAGGCTGCTGGAGACCCTACGAGGACCAAAAAAGAGGTACATCAACATTAGCAATGACGTGAGGGCTGACCTCAGATGGTTCGACGAGTTCTCAAACGCTTGGAACGGGGTAGCTCTCATCCCCCTGCCCACTCCTAATCGCACTATCGGCGTTGACGCCTGCCTCAGTGGTATAGGAGGCAACGACGAGAAATGGGCTTACGCCGGTCAGGTTGCCCCGGTCGAGGATGGAGCGGTAAACATCACCGAGCTGGAGGCAGCCAATGTCGTCGTAGCACTCCAGACATTCATCCGAGAATCTGACAGAGGGGGGCATATCCGTATTATGTGCGACAATCTCCCAGCTGTCCATGTACTACAGAACGGGAGGGGTCACAACAAGGTCCTTTTAGACTGTGCCAGGGCCGCCTGGATGGTACAGGCCCTCTTTCAGTGTGAAATATCCTATGTACACATACCAGGTGTTGACAATGTGGTGCCTGACAACCTCAGTCGAGCACATCTCAATAACAAATATTTCAATGACGCATGTAACGATGTACGACGATTCAACCTTACCCTTGTCGACCCATGTACGGACTTCCTCAACAACGTACGTCCATTTGTATTATCCAGATCAGGCGTACCTATCACTGCAGCGAAGGGCGGCGGCACGACAGCAGGCCTCACGCGCCCCTGGGACCATGCGGGCTCACCGGACCTCGGTCGAGACATACATAGCGTTTTGCAGGAGGGTGGAGGACCATCACCTACGACGACGCCCCCAGACGATATCAGCGTTCGCCGAGTACCTAGCGCAAGGGGATCCGTCGCCCGCTACGGTAAGGAACCACGTCGCAAGGGTACGACAGCACCTCAAAAGAGTGGGCGTGGCACTGTCGCCAGCCTCGTCCGCACGGCTGACCATGACACTCGAGGGCATCGACCATACCACCCCCTACCGTCTTCGTCAGCGGCGCCCGATCCCGGTGGACACCTTCAGGGAAGCGGTGGAGGCATTGCCCCGCGACCGAGACGGGATGACGGTCAAGACGGCCGTGCTCCTCATATTCTACGGCGCCCTACGACGCTCCGAGGTAGCGCCTCCGTCGGTCGCGGCTTTCGACCCCAGGAAACACCTCACCCGTGGGGACGTGAGCTACCACGAGGGTGCACTACGGCTAAAAATAAAACACGCGAAAAACGCCCAGAAATACGACCAGCAACAGGACCGTCTGATACTGCCCGCCCCCGACGGCAACATGTGCCCGTGCACGGCCGTGGCCACTACGGTCACACGAAACCCACAGTGTTCAGAGGACGATCCACTGCTGGTTTTTCACGCCTCCAGACGCCCGATGCCGGCTACATACGTCGCGAAACAGTGGGCGGTGGCCGTGGGGGCAGCGGGGGCCGACCCCGCCCGCTACCCCCTACACTCCATAAGGAAGGCAGCCGCCACGGAGGCATTCAGAGCAGGGCACTCCGAACTAGACATCCAGAGGTTCGGGCACTGGACGTCGGACGCCTACAAAGATTATATACAGACGTCCACCGCGAGAGCCGTAGGGACTTCTCTGGTACGGGCAATCACTAAATAATATGCCCCAACGGACTCACTTATCAATCTCTTACTATTACAATCTTAATAACTATTTTATATTTACCTTTCCACCACCACACCCCATCATCTCAACCCATTAATGGCATTCTTGGCGTTATATATATTTTACAAATATTACATGTATTAACATCATCATATTTTATACAAATATTTATGTTATTAACTCTTTTATCATAAATACTCGTTGTACTTCAACTCAAATACAACTTATATCTACTCTTATCAAATGTATTAACTCAACCAACTCTTATACTTCACCTACTATTTATTACCAATTCACACATTGCATAAACAATGTATTATTTATGTATTAATTCATTTTATTTATATAATCAATCATTTATCATCTTACAATAATAATAAATTATTTATTCCCAAGTTTGCCTCGTCATCTTCTCTGTCCCTAGCTCAGCAGTGGTGTGGTCCCACCGGTTGGGTGGGACTGGTCACTGCTGACGTCTGGTGGACAGATCTCACACCAATCTCACCTCACACCTCATCTGGCGCACACAGACCGCCTGCGCCCCATTCCTTCACCAAACCTCTCACCACACACATCGTTTCATTTCTCACCAACCCACAACCTATTTTATATATATTCCTACACTAGTAGGGCGTTATATATATTTTACAAATATTACATGTATTAACATCATCATATTTTATACAAATATTTATGTTATTAACTCTTTTATCATAAATACTCGTTGTACTTCAACTCAAATACAACTTATATCTACTCTTATCAAATGTATTAACTCAACCAACTCTTATACTTCACCTACTATTTATTACCAATTCACACATTGCATAAACAATGTATTATTTATGTATTAATTAATTTTATTTATATAATCAATCATTTATCATCTTACAATAATAATAAATTATTTATTCCCAAGTTTGCCTCGTCATCTTCTCTGTCCCTAGCTCAGCAGTGAGAGATTTGACCTAGATTCAGCCTCAACTTTTTCCGCTGGTCCGTTTTCGATTTTGCCAATGTGTACTCGGGTACCAGATTCAGTTTTTACTGGATTCTCAGTTGAGCTCTGACTTAGCTGTGAAGCCTCATGCCCGACTTTGACACCAGGGGTCTCTACTGGTACTAACTCACTGTACAGTATAGAGATATGCATGTGGCCTCTGCTACACTGGCCACCAGAGCCACACAACGTTAGCTCTGGTCGGGTTAAATAAGCGGCCGCTTTGAACCAATATTGAATATTGTTTCTGACTCTCCTAATAGATCTTTAGCACTGATTTGGGAATAATATCATATCATCTCTATCAACATGTGTAGCTCTTTGAAGAATGTCATATACATGTAGATTTGTAAAGTAGTTGTCGGAAATTCTACTTTCACATATAGATCTTTTTATATTCAAACATATAGTACTGCATATCTATTTATTAATTTTTTTATAATTTTGAGTTTTTAATACAATCATCTATCACTCATACCATCAGCTTGTCTGTACTCATCACTTATTATCAATAAACTTTTAATTGAAACGGAATGACTCAGGTTTTGTGTGGCTAATATCCATCATACTGTTATAACATTGTTATATTATTAATATCTAAATCAAAAACTAGCATGACGACCCCCAATTATACAATTAGATATGTGTTCTACAATACTTGGAGATCTTCATATTCAATTTTCAAGAAATTGCCATGGGTTCTAATCTAAAAGGAAAATTGTCATTTATTCCTTTGATTAATTAGAACCGCAAAGACAAATGATGAATTTTATGAATATCAATCATTATTAGACTCAAATAGAATAATGTACATATGAGAAAATTCTCTCATCTTAACTAATACAAGTCAAAACACCAGTTTTACATGGGCAAAGTTTTATTCAATAGGAATAGCATTGCAGTTGTAAAAGCAATACAAAAAAACATGTCATGTTTTACATGAATGAACCCATCTTGTAGCTCTTTCAAAACTCCGCTGATTCCCCAACCCACCACCACACTAAGTATTTGACCCATGTCATACATCTAGCAGTATGGAGCAGTCAGCAAAGTGTTCGGCTAGGGATGCAGGTGTAGGGAGTTCGATCCCCATGTTGGCCTTGACTTTTCGTTTTTTTGTTTATTTTACTGTACACAAAAGATTTGACTGGCGATCGCTGACATAACCTAAAGGTTTATGAAAAGGATCTAACTACGTGGAATAACATACATATTCCAAAATGGGCAAAACAAGACAAAAATCGTCTTCGCAGGTCGATCCAAGCGCACCTGTACAAGTTACGCACTCTCCATTCACATTCTCATTCCATTGAGAGCATGGGGATTGTAGCTAAACCTCTGCAAGGATGAGTGATACTATGCTTCATACAGTATCCGCTAGATGGCGCTCCAAACCCAATTCTAAACCTTTTTTACCATATTTTCCTGTGTATGAGTTAAATCAAGTGTCCCATAGATGTTTACGGTTTGATTGAAACTAAACTATTTAAACACTTCGGGAAAGTTGTTCTACTATGACTCAATCATTACCTGTTTCAGTTGTGTGTTTATTTATCGAGAAATACAGATTTAGAGACTGACATTGACTGAAGAGAGAGAAATCTCTCAACTTCAAAAATTATTTCCTAAGGCGTGGTTAGTCACAGGTCATCAAACATCCATCAGAATTGAACATCTATATCTTGTTTAATGACGACTTAAGTATCATTGCGATACTTTCAAGCTGAATGTGTTTTTTATTGATTTTAAGAAAATTGGAGAATTTTTTTTTATCAGCTTCGTCTAAAAAATTAATAACACCAAATATATACCAATCTGAACAAAATTTTAAACAAGATCTGAAAGCCAACATATATAGCTATCATTTAATTCTTTAGTCATGTCTCTGTTTTGTTTTATAAGTAAATGACACAACTCCAAAGATTTGACCTAGTTTTACCATTTTTCAAAATCAATAATTTTCGATTTTCTTACATTAAATCACGTCATATACATGTCAACTGGTATGGATGAGTCCAGCTTGAAACGCTCGATCCACCTGTGAAAAAATCATTCAGAAATTCCCATCCGTTCCGGAGATATTTGAAAAAATATGATCTCAAGAGATTGAGAGATTGGACCTAGATTCAGCCTCAACTTTTTCCGCTGGTCCGTTTTCGATTTTGCCAATGCGTACTCGGGTACCAGATTCAGTTTTTACTGGATTCTCAGTTGAGCTCTGACTTAGCTGTGAAGCCTCATGCCCGACTTTGACACCAGGGGTCTCTACTGGTACTAACTCACTGTACAGTATAGAGATATGCATGTGGCCTCTGCTACACTGGCCACCAGAGCCACACAACGTTAGCTCTGGTCGGGTTAAATAAGCGGCCGCTTTGAACCAATATTGAATATTGTTTCTGACTCTCCTAATAGATCTTTAGCACTGATTTGGGAATAATATCATATCATCTCTATCAACATGTGTAGCTCTTTGAAGAATGTCATATACATGTAGATTTGTAAAGTAATTGTCGGAAATTCTACTTTCACATATAGATCTTTTTATATTCAAACATATAGTACTGCATATTTATTCATTTATTTTTTTATAATTTTGAGTTTTTAATACAATCATCTATCACTCATACCATCAGCTTGTCTGTACTCATCACTAATCATCAATAAACTTTTAATTGAAACGGAATGACTCAGGTTTTGTGTGGCTAATATCCATCATACTGTTATAACATTGTTATATTATTAATATCTAAATCAAAAACTAGCATGACGACCCCCAATTATTAAATTAGATATGTGTTCTACAATACTTGGAGATCTTCATATTCAATTTTCAAGAAATTGCCATGGGTTCTAATCTAAAAGGAAAATTGTCATTTATTCCTTTGATTAATTAGAACCGCAAAGACAAATGATGAATTTTATGAATATCAATCATTATTAGACTCAAATAGAATAATGTACATATGAGAAAATTCTCTCATCTTAACTAATACAAGTCAAAACACCAGTTTTACATGGGCAAAGTTTTATTCAATAGGAATAGCATTGCAGTTGTAAAAGCAATACAAAAAAAACATGTCATGTTTTACATGAATGAACCCATCTTGTAGCTCTTTCAAAACTCTGCTGATTTCCCAACCCACCACCACACTAAGTATTTGACCCGTGTCATACATCTAGCAGTATGGAGCAGTCAGCAAAGTGTTCGGCTAGGGATGCAGGTGTAGGGAGTTCGATCCCCATGTTGGCCTTGACTTTTCGTTTTTTTGTTTATTTTACTGTACACAAAAGATTTGACTGGCGATCGCTGACATAACCTAAAGGTTTATGAAAAGGATCTAACTACGTGGAATAACATACATATTCCAAAATGGGCAAAACAAGACAAAAATCGTCTTCGCAGGTCGATCCAAGCGCACCTGTACAAGTTACGCACTCTCCATTCACATTCTCATTCCATTGAGAGCATGGGGATTGTAGCTAAACCTCTGCAAGGATGAGTGATACTATGCTTCATACAGTATCCGCTAGATGGCGCTCCAAACCCAATTCTAAACCTTTTTTACCATATTTTCCTGTGTATGAGTTAAATCAAGTGTCCCATAGATGTTTACGGTTTGATTGAAACTAAACTATTATAAACACTTCGGGAAAGTTTTTCTTCTATGACTCAACCATTACCTGTTTCAGTTGTGTGTTTATTTATTGAGAAATACAGATTTAGAGACTGACATTGACTGAAGAGAGAGAAATCTCTCAACTTCAAAAATTATTTCCTAAGGCGTGGTTAGTCACAGGTCATCAAACATCCATCAGAATTGAACATCTATATCTTGTTTAATGACGACTTAAGTATCATTGCGATACTTTCAAGCTGAATGTGTTTTTTATTGATTTTAAGAAAATTGGAGAATTTTTTTTTATCAGCTTCGTCTGAAAAATTAATAACACCAAATATATACCAATCTGAACACAATTTTAAACAAGATCTGAAAGCCAACATATATAGCTATCATTTAATTCTTTAGTCATGTCTCTATTTTGTTTTATAAGTAAATGACACAACTCCAAAGATTTGACCTAGTTTTACCATTTTTCAAAATCAATAATTTTCGATTTTCTTACATTAAATCACGTCATATACATGTCAACTGGTATGGATGAGTCCAGCTTGAAACGCTCGATCCACCTGTGAAAAAATCATTCAGAAATTCCCATCCGTTCCGGAGATATTTGAAAAAATATGATCTCAAGAGAGTGAGAGATTTGACCTAGATTCAGCCTCAACTTTTTCCGCTGGTCCGTTTTCGATTTTGCCAATGCGTACTCGGGTACCAGATTCAGTTTTTACTGGATTCTCAGTTGAGCTCTGACTTAGCTGTGAAGCCTCATGCCCGACTTTGACACCAGGGGTCTCTACTGGTACTAACTCACTGTACAGTATAGAGATATGCATGTGGCCTCTGCTACACTGGCCACCAGAGCCACACAACGTTAGCTCTGGTCGGATTAAATAAGCGGCCGCTTTGAACCAATATTGAATATTGTTTCTGACTCTCCTAATAGATCTTTAGCACTGATTTGGGAATAATATCATATCATCTCTATCAACATGTGTAGCTCTTTGAAGAATGTCATATACATGTAGATTTGTAAAGTAATTGTCGGAAATTCTACTTTCACATATAGATCTTTTTATATTCAAACATAAAGTACTGCATATTTATTCATTTATTTTTTTATAATTTTGAGTTTTTAATACAATCATCTATCACTCATACCATCAGCTTGTCTGTACTCATCACTAATCATCAATAAACTTTTAATTGAAACGGAATGACTCAGGTTTTGTGTGGCTAATATCCATCATACTTTTATAACATTGTTATATTATTAATATCTAAATCAAAAACTAGCATGACGACCCCCAATTATTAAATTAGATATGTGTTCTACAATACTTGGAGATCTTCATATTCAATTTTCAAGAAATTGCCATGGGTTCTAATCTAAAAGGAAAATTGTCATTTATTCCTTTGATTAATTAGAACCGCAAAGACAAATGATGAATTTTATGAATATCAATCATTATTAGACTCAAATAGAATAATGTACATATGAGAAAATTCTCTCATCTTAACTAATACAAGTCAAAACACCAGTTTTACATGGGCAAAGTTTTATTCAATAGGAATAGCATTGCAGTTGTAAAAGCAATACAAAAAAAACATGTCATGTTTTACATGAATGAACCCATCTTGTAGCTCTTTCAAAACTCTGCTGATTTCCCAACCCACCACCACACTAAGTATTTGACCCGTGTCATACATCTAGCAGTATGGAGCAGTCAGCAAAGTGTTCGGCTAGGGATGCAGGTGTAGGGAGTTCGATCCCCATGTTGGCCTTGACTTTTCGTTTTTTTGTTTATTTTACTGTACACAAAAGATTTGACTGGCGATCGCTGACATAACCTAAAGGTTTATGAAAAGGATCTAACTACGTGGAATAACATACATATTCCAAAATGGGCAAAACAAGACAAAAATCGTCTTCGCAGGTCGATCCAAGCGCACCTGTACAAGTTACGCACTCTCCATTCACATTCTCATTCCATTGAGAGCATGGGGATTGTAGCTAAACCTCTGCAAGGATGAGTGATACTATGCTTCATACAGTATCCGCTAGATGGCGCTCCAAACCCAATTCTAAACCTTTTTTACCATATTTTCCTGTGTATGAGTTAAATCAAGTGTCCCATAGATGTTTACGGTTTGATTGAAACTAAACTATTATAAACACTTCGGGAAAGTTGTTCTACTATGACTCAACTATTACCTGTTTCAGTTGTGTGTTTATTTATTGAGAAATACAGATTTAGAGACTGACATTGACTGAAGAGAGAGAAATCTCTCAACTTCAAAAATTATTTCCTAAGGCGTGGTTAGTCACAGGTCATCAAACATCCATCAGAATTGAACATCTATATCTTGTTTAATGACGACTTAAGTATCATTGCGATACTTTCAAGCTGAATGTGTTTTTTATTGATTTTAAGAAAATTGGAGAATTTTTTTTTATCAGCTTCGTCTGAAAAATTAATAACACCAAATATATACCAATCTGAACACAATTTTAAACAAGATCTGAAAGCCAACATATATAGCTATCATTTAATTCTTTAGTCATGTCTCTATTTTGTTTTAAAAGTAAATGACACAACTCCAAAGATTTGACCTAGTTTTACCATTTTTCAAAATCAATAATTTTCGATTTTCTTACATTAAATCACGTCATATACATGTCAACTGGTATGGATGAATCCAGCTTGAAACGCTCGATCCACCTGTGAAAAAATCATTCAGAAATTCCCATCCGTTCCGGAGATATTTGAAAAAATATGATCTCAAGAGAGTGGTGTGGTCCCACCGGTTGGGTGGGACTGGTCACTGCTGACGTCTGGTGGACAGATCTCACACCAATCTCACCTCACACCTCATCTGGCGCACACAGACCGCCTGCGCCCCATTCCTTCACCAAACCTCTCACCACACACATCGTTTCATTTTACCCTCACCCCTTTTTTGGCAACTCATTCATCTACACCTGCGGTACTTTACGACCAACTTACAAGAACAAAGTACAAGAACGGCCGTTATTATGGCCCCACAGACAAGAGGAAAAACGAGAAGTGAGAGGAATGAGAGACTGGAGAGAGAGAGGGAAGAATCTGAGGATGGGTCCGACGCCATTGAGTCCCAGAGCGAAGCCGAGAACGAAGTGGTATTCAAATACGACCGGTCGGGTTACGAAACCGTCGATGAGGCAAGTACCTGTAGCTCTCGGTCAAGTAAAAGGGTGGACCGTCTGGAGGACGATGTCCGCGGGCTCGGCCGAAAAATGGACCTCCTCCTCAAATCCAACATGGACCGCCGGCGGTCCCCACCGACGAGGAGACGCCATGACACCCGCACCGACTGGGGGACCCCGGCGCGCACTCCACGACGAGAACCCTCAGAGGCGGGACGATACCACCCTACGGACCAGGTTATGCCTCCCCCGCGGCAATTACGTAGGCAACAGGATTACGACGGGTATCTGGAGGACGAATTTGCCAGAGAGTTTATGCGACCTCTCCGGTCCGAAGGTGAGGTCGCACTCTCTTCAGATATATTTATTGACCGTTACATTCCCAAGCCCTTCATGTATCTCGACCGGGAGGGGGTGGACAGCCTCAAGCAAAAACTGGAAGCACGTATGGATATTACTATGTTGGAGTACATAAGAGCACTTATATGTCTGGTTAGAGATGAACGCCGGTCGGATCTCTACAATAACCCCTATATACTCGAGCATCTCCAGGGTGTCGTAGACGACGCCATGGTGCGACCATGGCCCTCGGTCAGGAGATTCTCGCAACACATTTTCGACCAAATAGAAAAGGGAAAGATATCGTGGTCGGACTGGCATGTGATCCAACACGAGCGAGTTTGATTATGCCTCATGGACCGTGCCCCGGTACACACTGGGTCAAGTAGGCAGGCAGCTGTCGCTCCCCCAAGAAGTGCGACAAACAACACGAACTCAAGGACCGGCCCGCGCGGTCGTGAAGTTGCGTGTAGGGATTTCAATGCTACTAAGGGCTGCAGCTACCGAGGAGACCACGAGGAGGGTGGAATTACATGTGTTCACGCTTGCTCCTACTGCTACGGGCGTACGGGGAACTTCTACAACGGGCACAACATGTCCGTGTGCGACAGGCTGGACCGTGATAGGAGGCAGGGAGACCAATACAGTCGTACGGCAGCAAAAAACGGGCAGTAGGCGTCTCCGGCAATCCGTTGCTAGAGACGCCTGTGTACACCGACCTGACGGGGGAAGGAGGTGTAACATCGGGGAGGAGAGCACCAGCGGCAACCGCTGCGGGTCAACGCCGGGATCTACACTACGAGACGGGCAAGCCGGAGGCTACGCTCGGAGAGCGAATACAAGATGGCGGCGCCCTATGGTCAACCGGAACTGGCACCAGCAACGCGCAGCGGCAACGGCCTGCGAGCAACAAGCTTCAGACATTCCAAGATGGCGGAACTTCCGGTCTGCTCGATCGGAGTTCGATTCGCCACGGTTTTCAGGCTCCTACGAAATATATAGTGCCCGCCAGACGCCGTAATGAAGAGGATCGATGTAAAACGATACGGCCGCACAGGGAAAAGCCAGTGGAGACATGTGACTGGCGTAGGAAGTGCGCTAGCACTCAAAATGAACACTCCGACTCGACCGCCGCAGCAAAGGGAGGGGGCGTGGCCGCCGTTCAACAACAAGCGAGTGCAGGTAACGACCCCGACTTCAAAGCTATACGCCATATATGTGAAAATAATATTGTTGATCACGAAATTGACATGGCCCCTCAGGCGTTTAAATATCACAGGGAAATTCACTGGCCGAGCATGTCTGTGTCCGCTGCCTCGACTGACTCGGTCGAGCTGGCACACATCTATGACACTGTCCGAGCAAGTGGACTCCCCAACAGCATCTGCTGCAAGGTTGCACTCCCCACAGCCCTCAATCTTGCCGCATGGAATAAAATATTATGTATTGACGGGGTGGACCCAGAACTCTACGACCTCATTGCGTATGGTTTCCCCCTGGGGTATATGGGACCGGTGAGCGACAGTGTGGGAACGCCTAACCACACTAGCGCGACCGACTACCCACAGGCTATTGACTCATTTATATCGAAGGAACTCAGCCTCGGAGGCCTGGTCGGCCCCTACGACCGTCCCCCGTTTTCCCCCTGGTGCCATGTCGCTCCGCTCATGTCACGGCCCAAGAGGGACTCGGAGGAACGACGTGTCATATCGGACCTCACGTTCCCCTACGACAACTCAGTCAATGCCTACGTTGTTAAAAACTCCCTATTTGGAAATGTGCAGAACCACGGTCTCCCCTCAATCGATTCTATAGTGGACGACCTGGTCGGGATGGGCGATGAGGTACACCTTTTCTCGACCGACGTAAGTCGTGCCTACAAAAACTTTAAATCAGATCCACTCGACTGGCCCCTCCAATGCCTCGAGTGGGGCGGAAAATTCTACCTGGAAGCGAGTATGGTGTTCGGGGCCCGATGCTCGAGCTGCCATATGCAGCGGGTCGCGGATGCCATAGTCGTGACCCTCTGTGCCAGGGGACTCAAAGCATGGATGTATCTGGATGACATTATTGTTCTATCTTCTTCCAGAGAGCAGTCGGTCCAGGATGCAGCCGAGGTCACCAGCCTCCTGGAGGAACTAGGCCTACCGGAAGCTCCCACGAAGAGACAGGGACCGGCTCGGTCTCTCACATGGCTCGGCATCACGATCAACGCAGAGACCAAGACCCTCTCGATACCTCAGATGAAGCTGGACGAGATACGGGAAACGGTCGCCGCCTTCCTAAAACGCCGGTCCGTGACCAGAAAAGAAATGGAATCGTTGGTGGGTAAATTGGTTCACGTATCTAAATGTATCCACCCAACACGCCTCTTTATCTCGAGGCTGCTGGAGACCCTACGAGGACCAAAAAAGAGGTACATCAACATTAGCAATGACGTGAGGGCTGACCTCAGATGGTTCGACGAGTTCTCAAACGCTTGGAACGGGGTAGCTCTCATCCCCCTGCCCACTCCTAATCGCACTATCGGCGTTGACGCCTGCCTCAGTGGTATAGGAGGCAACGACGAGAAATGGGCTTACGCCGGTCAGGTTGCCCCGGTCGAGGATGGAGCGGTAAACATCACCGAGCTGGAGGCAGCCAATGTCGTCGTAGCACTCCAGACATTCATCCGAGAATCTGACAGAGGGGGGCATATCCGTATTATGTGCGACAATCTCCCAGCTGTCCATGTACTACAGAACGGGAGGGGTCACAACAAGGTCCTTTTAGACTGTGCCAGGGCCGCCTGGATGGTACAGGCCCTCTTTCAGTGTGAAATATCCTATGTACACATACCAGGTGTTGACAATGTGGTGCCTGACAACCTCAGTCGAGCACATCTCAATAACAAATATTTCAATGACGCATGTAACGATGTACGACGATTCAACCTTACCCTTGTCGACCCATGTACGGACTTCCTCAACAACGTACGTCCATTTGTATTATCCAGATCAGGCGTACCTATCACTGCAGCGAAGGGCGGCGGCACGACAGCAGGCCTCACGCGCCCCTGGGACCATGCGGGCTCACCGGACCTCGGTCGAGACATACATAGCGTTTTGCAGGAGGGTGGAGGACCATCACCTACGACGACGCCCCCAGACGATATCAGCGTTCGCCGAGTACCTAGCGCAAGGGGATCCGTCGCCCGCTACGGTAAGGAACCACGTCGCAAGGGTACGACAGCACCTCAAAAGAGTGGGCGTGGCACTGTCGCCAGCCTCGTCCGCACGGCTGACCATGACACTCGAGGGCATCGACCGTACCACCCCCTACCGTCTTCGTCAGCGGCCCCCGATCCCGGTGGACACCTTCAGGGAAGCGGTGGAGGCATTGCCCCGCGACCGAGACGGGATGACGGTCAAGACGGCCGTGCTCCTCATATTCTACGGCGCCCTACGACGCTCCGAGGTAGCGCCTCCGTCGGTCGCGGCTTTCGACCCCAGGAAACACCTCACCCGTGGGGACGTGAGCTACCACGAGGGTGCACTACGGCTAAAAATAAAACACGCGAAAAACGCCCAGAAATACGACCAGCAACAGGACCGTCTGATACTGCCCGCCCCCGACGGCAACATGTGCCCGTGCACGGCCATGGCCACTACGGTCACACGAAACCCACAGTGTTCAGAGGACGATCCACTGCTGGTTTTTCACGCCTCCAGACGCCCGATGCCGGCTACATACGTCGCGAAACAGTGGGCGGTGGCCGTGGGGGCAGCGGGGGCCGACCCCGCCCGCTACCCCCTACACTCCATAAGGAAGGCAGCCGCCATGGAGGCATTCAGAGCAGGGCACTCCGAACTAGACATCCAGAGGTTCGGGCACTGGACGTCGGACGCCTACAAAGATTATATACAGACGTCCACCGCGAGAGCCGTAGGGACTTCTCTGGTACGGGCAATCACTAAATAATATGCCCCAACGGACTCACTTATCAATCTCTTACTATTATAATCTTAATAACTATTTTATATTTACCTTTCCACCACCACACCCCATCATCTCAACCCATTAATGGCATTCTTGGCGTTATATATATTTTACAAATATTACATGTATTAACATCATCATATTTTATACAAATATTTATGTTATTAACTCTTTTATCATAAATACTCGTTGTACTTCAACTCAAATACAACTTATATCTACTCTTATCAAATGTATTAACTCAACCAACTCTTATACTTCACCTACTATTTATTACCAATTCACACATTGCATAAACAATGTATTATTTATGTATTAATTCATTTTATTTATATAATCAATCATTTATCATCTTACAATAATAATAAATTATTTATTCCCAAGTTTGCCTCGTCATCTTCTCTGTCCCTAGCTCAGCAGTGGTGTGGTCCCACCGGTTGGGTGGGACTGGTCACTGCTGACGTCTGGTGGACAGATCTCACACCAATCTCACCTCACACCTCATCTGGCGCACACAGACCGCCTGCGCCCCATTCCTTCACCAAACCTCTCACCACACACATCGTTTCATTTCCCACCAACCCACAACCTATTTTATATATATTCCTACACTAGTAGGGCGTTATATATATTTTACAAATATTACATGTATTAACATCATCATATTTTATACAAATATTTATGTTATTAACTCTTTTATCATAAATACTCGTTGTACTTCAACTCAAATACAACTTATATCTACTCTTATCAAATGTATTAACTCAACCAACTCTTATACTTCACCTACTATTTATTACCAATTCACACATTGCATAAACAATGTATTATTTATGTATTAATTAATTTTATTTATATAATCAATCATTTATCATCTTACAATAATAATAAATTATTTATTCCCAAGTTTGCCTCGTCATCTTCTCTGTCCCTAGCTCAGCAGTGAGAGATTTGACCTAGATTCAGCCTCAACTTTTTCCGCTGGTCCGTTTTCGATTTTGCCAATGCGTACTCGGGTACCAGATTCAGTTTTTACTGGATTCTCAGTTGAGCTCTGACTTAGCTGTGAAGCCTCATGCCCGACTTTGACACCAGGGGTCTCTACTGGTACTAACTCACTGTACAGTATAGAGATATGCATGTGGCCTCTGCTACACTGGCCACCAGAGCCACACAACGTTAGCTCTGGTCGGGTTAAATAAGCGGCCGCTTTGAACCAATATTGAATATTGTTTCTGACTCTCCTAATAGATCTTTAGCACTGATTTGGGAATAATATCATATCATCTCTATCAACATGTGTAGCTCTTTGAAGAATGTCATATACATGTAGATTTGTAAAGTAGTTGTCGGAAATTCTACTTTCACATATAGATCTTTTTATATTCAAACATATAGTACTGCATATCTATTTATTAATTTTTTTATAATTTTGAGTTTTTAATACAATCATCTATCACTCATACCATCAGCTTGTCTGTACTCATCACTTATTATCAATAAACTTTTAATTGAAACGGAATGACTCAGGTTTTGTGTGGCTAATATCCATCATACTGTTATAACATTGTTATATTATTAATATCTAAATCAAAAACTAGCATGACGACCCCCAATTATACAATTAGATATGTGTTCTACAATACTTGGAGATCTTCATATTCAATTTTCAAGAAATTGCCATGGGTTCTAATCTAAAAGGAAAATTGTCATTTATTCCTTTGATTAATTAGAACCGCAAAGACAAATGATGAATTTTATGAATATCAATCATTATTAGACTCAAATAGAATAATGTACATATGAGAAAATTCTCTCATCTTAACTAATACAAGTCAAAACACCAGTTTTACATGGGCAAAGTTTTATTCAATAGGAATAGCATTGCAGTTGTAAAAGCAATACAAAAAAACATGTCATGTTTTACATGAATGAACCCATCTTGTAGCTCTTTCAAAACTCCGCTGATTCCCCAACCCACCACCACACTAATTATTTGACCCATGTCATACATCTAGCAGTATGGAGCAGTCAGCAAAGTGTTCGGCTAGGGATGCAGGTGTAGGGAGTTCGATCCCCATGTTGGCCTTGACTTTTCGTTTTTTTGTATATTTTACTGTACAAAAAAGATCTGACTGGCGATCGCTGACATAACCTAAAGGTTTATGAAAAGGATCTAACTACGTGGAATAACATACATATTCCAAAATGGGCAAAACAAGACAAAAATCGTCTTCGCAGGTCGATCCAAGCGCACCTGTACAAGTTACGCACTCTCCATTCACATTCTCATTCCATTGAGAGCATGGGGATCGTAGCTAAACCTCTGCAAGGATGAGTGATACTATGCTTCATACAGTATCCGCTAGATGGCGCTCCAAACCCAATTCTAAACCTTTTTTACCATATTTTCCTGTGTATGAGTTAAATCAAGTGTCCCATAGATGTTTACGGTTTGATTGAAACTAAACTATTATAAACACTTCGGGAAAGTTGTTCTACTATGACTCAACCATTACCTGTTTCAGTTGTGTGTTTATTTATTGAGAAATACAGATTTAGAGACTGACATTGACTGAAGAGAGAGAAATCTCTCAACTTCAAAAATTATTTCCTAAGGCGTGGTTAGTCACAGGTCATCAAACATCCATCAGAATTGAACATCTATATCTTGTTTAATGACGACTTAAGTATCATTGCGATACTTTCAAGCTGAATGTGTTTTTTATTGATTTTAAGAAAATTGGAGAATTTTTTTTTATCAGCTTCGTCTGAAAAATTAATAACACCAAATATATACCAATCTGAACACAATTTTAAACAAGATCTGAAAGCCAACATATATAGCTATCATTTAATTCTTTAGTCATGTCTCTATTTTGTTTTATAAGTAAATGACACAACTCCAAAGATTTGACCTAGTTTTACCATTTTTCAAAATCAATAATTTTCGATTTTCTTACATTAAATCACGTCATATACATGTCAACTGGTATGGATGAGTCCAGCTTGAAACGCTCGATCCACCTGTGAAAAAATCATTCAGAAATTCCCATCCGTTCCGGAGATATTTGAAAAAATATGATCTCAAGAGAGTGAGAGATTTGACCTAGATTCAGCCTCAACTTTTTCCGCTGGTCCGTTTTCGATTTTGCCAATGCGTACTCGGGTACCAGATTCAGTTTTTACTGGATTCTCAGTTGAGCTCTGACTTAGCTGTGAAGCCTCATGCCCGACTTTGACACCAGGGGTCTCTACTGGTACTAACTCACTGTACAGTATAGAGATATGCATGTGGCCTCTGCTACACTGGCCACCAGAGCCACACAACGTTAGCTCTGGTCGGGTTAAATAAGCGGCCGCTTTGAACCAATATTGAATATTGTTTCTGACTCTCCTAATAGATCTTTAGCACTGATTTGGGAATAATATCATATCATCTCTATCAACATGTGTAGCTCTTTGAAGAATGTCATATACATGTAGATTTGTAAAGTAATTGTCGGAAATTCTACTTTCACATATAGATCTTTTTATATTCAAACATATAGTACTGCATATTTATTTATTTATTTTTTTATAATTTTGAGTTTTTAATACAATCATCTATCACTCATACCATCAGCTTGTCTGTACTCATCACTAATCATCAATAAACTTTTAATTGAAACGGAATGACTCAGGTTTTGTGTGGCTAATATCCATCATACTGTTATAACATTGTTATATTATTAATATCTAAATCAAAAACTAGCATGACGACCCCCAATTATTAAATTAGATATGTGATCTACAATACTTGGAGATCTTCATATTCAATTTTCAAGAAATTGCCATGGGTTCTAATCTAAAAGGAAAATTGTCATTTATTCCTTTGATTAATTAGAACCGCAAAGAGAAATGATGAATTTTATGAATATCAATCATTATTAGACTCAAATAGAATAATGTACATATGAGAAAATTCTCTCATCTTAACTAATACAAGTCAAAACACCAGTTTTACATGGGCAAAGTTTTATTCAATAGGAATAGCATTGCAGTTGTAAAAGCAATACAAAAAAAACATGTCATGTTTTACATGAATGAACCCATCTTGTAGCTCTTTCAAAACTGTGCTGATTTCCCAACCCACCACCACACTAAGTATTTGACCCATGTCATACATCTAGCAGTATGGAGCAGTCAGCAAAGTGTTCGGCTAGGGATGCAGGTGTAGGGAGTTCGATCCCCATGTTGGCCTTGACTTTTCGTTTTTTTGTTTATTTTACTGTACACAAAAGATTTGACTGGCAATCGCTGACATAACCTAAAGGTTTATGAAAAGGATCTAACTACGTGGAATAACATACATATTCCAAAATGGGCAAAACAAGACAAAAATCGTCTTCGCAGGTCGATCCAAGCGCACCTGTACAAGTTACGCACTCTCCATTCACATTCTCATTCCATTGAGAGCATGGGGATTGTAGCTAAACCTCTGCAAGGATGAGTGATACTATGCTTCATACAGTATCCGCTAGATGGCGCTCCAAACCCAATTCTAAACCTTTTTTACCATATTTTCCTGTGTATGAGTTAAATCAAGTGTCCCATAGATGTTTACGGTTTGATTGAAACTAAACTATTATAAACACTTCGGGAAAGTTGTTCTACTATGACTCAACCATTACCTGTTTCAGTTGTGTGTTTATTTATTGAGAAATACAGATTTAGAGACTGACATTGACTGAAGAGAGAGAAATCTCTCAACTTCAAAAATTATTTCCTAAGGCGTGGTTAGTCACAGGTCATCAAACATCCATCAGAATTGAACATCTATATCTTGTTTAATGACGACTTAAGTATCATTGCGATACTTTCAAGCTGAATGTGTTTTTTATTGATTTTAAGAAAATTGGAGAATTTTTTTTTATCAGCTTCGTCTGAAAAATTAATAACACCAAATATATACCAATCTGAACACAATTTTAAACAAGATCTGAAAGCCAACATATATAGCTATCATTTAATTCTTTAGTCATGTCTCTATTTTGTTTTATAAGTAAATGACACAACTCCAAAGATTTGACCTAGTTTTACCATTTTTCAAAATCAATAATTTTCGATTTTCTTACATTAAATCACGTCATATACATGTCAACTGGTATGGATGAGTCCAGCTTGAAACGCTCGATCCACCTGTGAAAAAATCATTCAGAAATTCCCATCCGTTCCGGAGATATTTGAAAAAATATGATCTCAAGAGAGTGAGAGATTTGACCTAGATTCAGCCTCAACTTTTTCCGCTGGTCCGTTTTCGATTTTGCCAATGCGTACTCGGGTACCAGATTCAGTTTTTACTGGATTCTCAGTTGAGCTCTGACTTAGCTGTGAAGCCTCATGCCCGACTTTGACACCAGGGGTCTCTACTGGTACTAACTCACTGTACAGTATAGAGATATGCATGTGGCCTCTGCTACACTGGCCACCAGAGCCACACAACGTTAGCTCTGGTCGGGTTAAATAAGCGGCCGCTTTGAACCAATATTGAATATTGTTTCTGACTCTCCTAATAGATCTTTAGCACTGATTTGGGAATAATATCATATCATCTCTATCAACATGTGTAGCTCTTTGAAGAATGTCATATACATGTAGATTTGTAAAGTAATTGTCGGAAATTCTACTTTCACATATAGATCTTTTTATATTCAAACATATAGTACTGCATATTTATTTATTTTTTTTTTATAATTTTGAGTTTTTAATACAATCATCTATCACTCATACCATCAGCTTGTCTGTACTCATCACTAATCATCAATAAACTTTTAATTGAAACGGAATGACTCAGGTTTTGTGTGGCTAATATCCATCATACTGTTATAACATTGTTATATTATTAATATCTAAATCAAAAACTAGCATGACGACCCCCAATTATTAAATTAGATATGTGATCTACAATACTTGGAGATCTTCATATTCAATTTTCAAGAAATTGCCATGGGTTCTAATCTAAAAGGAAAATTGTCATTTATTCCTTTGATTAATTAGAACCGCAAAGAGAAATGATGAATTTTATGAATATCAATCATTATTAGACTCAAATAGAATAATGTACATATGAGAAAATTCTCTCATCTTAACTAATACAAGTCAAAACACCAGTTTTACATGGGCAAAGTTTTATTCAATAGGAATAGCATTGCAGTTGTAAAAGCAATACAAAAAAAACATGTCATGTTTTACATGAATGAACCCATCTTGTAGCTCTTTCAAAACTGTGCTGATTTCCCAACCCACCACCACACTAAGTATTTGACCCATGTCATACACCTAGCAGTATGGAGCAGTCAGCAAAGTGTTCGGCTAGGGATGCAGGTGTAGGGAGTTCGATCCCCATGTTGGCCTTGACTTTTCGTTTTTTTGTTTATTTTACTGTACACAAAAGATTTGACTGGCAATCGCTGACATAACCTAAAGGTTTATGAAAAGGATCTAACTACGTGGAATAACATACATATTCCAAAATGGGCAAAACAAGACAAAAATCGTCTTCGCAGGTCGATCCAAGCGCACCTGTACAAGTTACGCACTCTCCATTCACATTCTCATTCCATTGAGAGCATGGGGATTGTAGCTAAACCTCTGCAAGGATGAGTGATACTATGCTTCATACAGTATCCGCTAGATGGCGCTCCAAACCCAATTCTAAACCTTTTTTACCATATTTTCCTGTGTATGAGTTAAATCAAGTGTCCCATAGATGTTTACGGTTTGATTGAAACTAAACTATTATAAACACTTCGGGAAAGTTGTTCTACTATGACTCAACCATTACCTGTTTCAGTTGTGTGTTTATTTATTGAGAAATACAGATTTAGAGACTGACATTGACTGAAGAGAGAGAAATCTCTCAACTTCAAAAATTATTTCCTAAGGCGTGGTTAGTCACAGGTCATCAAACATCCATCAGAATTGAACATCTATATCTTGTTTAATGACGACTTAAGTATCATTGCGATACTTTCAAGCTGAATGTGTTTTTTATTGATTTTAAGAAAATTGGAGAATTTTTTTTTATCAGCTTCGTCTGAAAAATTAATAACACCAAATATATACCAATCTGAACACAATTTTAAACAAGATCTGAAAGCCAACATATATAGCTATCATTTAATTCTTTAGTCATGTCTCTATTTTGTTTTATAAGTAAATGACACAACTCCAAAGATTTGACCTAGTTTTACCATTTTTCAAAATCAATAATTTTCGATTTTCTTACATTAAATCACGTCATATACATGTCAACTGGTATGGATGAGTCCAGCTTGTAACGCTCGATCCACCTGTGAAAAAATCATTCAGAAATTCCCATCCGTTCCGGAGATATTTGAAAAAATATGATCTCAAGAGAGTGAGAGATTTGACCTAGATTCAGCCTCAACTTTTTCCGCTGGTCCGTTTTCGATTTTGCCAATGCGTACTCGGGTACCAGATTCAGTTTTTACTGGATTCTCAGTTGAGCTCTGACTTAGCTGTGAAGCCTCATGCCCGACTTTGACACCAGGGGTCTCTACTGGTACTAACTCACTGTACAGTATAGAGATATGCATGTGGCCTCTGCTACACTGGCCACCAGAGCCACACAACGTTAGCTCTGGTCGGATTAAATAAGCGGCCGCTTTGAACCAATATTGAATATTGTTTCTGACTCTCCTAATAGATCTTTAGCACTGATTTGGGAATAATATCATATCATCTCTATCAACATGTGTAGCTCTTTGAAGAATGTCATATACATGTAGATTTGTAAAGTAATTGTCGGAAATTCTACTTTCACATATAGATCTTTTTATATTCAAACATAAAGTACTGCATATTTATTCATTTATTTTTTTATAATTTTGAGTTTTTAATACAATCATCTATCACTCATACCATCAGCTTGTCTGTACTCATCACTAATCATCAATAAACTTTTAATTGAAACGGAATGACTCAGGTTTTGTGTGGCTAATATCCATCATACTGTTATAACATTGTTATATTATTAATATCTAAATCAAAAACTAGCATGACGACCCCCAATTATTAAATTAGATATGTGTTCTACAATACTTGGAGATCTTCATATTCAATTTTCAAGAAATTGCCATGGGTTCTAATCTAAAAGGAAAATTGTCATTTATTCCTTTGATTAATTAGAACCGCAAAGAGAAATGATGAATTTTATGAATATCAATCATTATTAGACTCAAATAGAATAATGTACATATGAGAAAATTCTCTCATCTTAACTAATACAAGTCAAAACACCAGTTTTACATGGGCAAAGTTTTATTCAATAGGAATAGCATTGCAGTTGTAAAAGCAATACAAAAAAAACATGTCATGTTTTACATGAATGAACCCATCTTGTAGCTCTTTCAAAACTCTGCTGATTTCCCAACCCACCACCACACTAAGTATTTGACCCGTGTCATACATCTAGCAGTATGGAGCAGTCAGCAAAGTGTTCGGCTAGGGATGCAGGTGTAGGGAGTTCGATCCCCATGTTGGCCTTGACTTTTCGTTTTTTTGTTTATTTTACTGTACACAAAAGATTTGACTGGCGATCGCTGACATAACCTAAAGGTTTATGAAAAGGATCTAACTACGTGGAATAACATACATATTCCAAAATGGGCAAAACAAGACAAAAATCGTCTTCGCAGGTCGATCCAAGCGCACCTGTACAAGTTACGCACTCTCCATTCACATTCTCATTCCATTGAGAGCATGGGGATTGTAGCTAAACCTCTGCAAGGATGAGTGATACTATGCTTCATACAGTATCCGCTAGATGGCGCTCCAAACCCAATTCTAAACCTTTTTTACCATATTTTCCTGTGTATGAGTTAAATCAAGTGTCCCATAGATGTTTACGGTTTGATTGAAACTAAACTATTATAAACACTTCGGGAAAGTTGTTCTACTATGACTCAACCATTACCTGTTTCAGTTGTGTGTTTATTTATTGAGAAATACAGATTTAGAGACTGACATTGACTGAAGAGAGAGAAATCTCTCAACTTCAAAAATTATTTCCTAAGGCGTGGTTAGTCACAGGTCATCAAACATCCATCAGAATTGAACATCTATATCTTGTTTAATGACGACTTAAGTATCATTGCGATACTTTCAAGCTGAATGTGTTTTTTATTGATTTTAAGAAAATTGGAGAATTTTTTTTTATCAGCTTCGTCTGAAAAATTAATAACACCAAATATATACCAATCTGAACACAATTTTAAACAAGATCTGAAAGCCAACATATATAGCTATCATTTAATTCTTTAGTCATGTCTCTATTTTGTTTTATAAGTAAATGACACAACTCCAAAGATTTGACCTAGTTTTACCATTTTTCAAAATCAATAATTTTCGATTTTCTTACATTAAATCACGTCATATACATGTCAACTGGTATGGATGAGTCCAGCTTGAAACGCTCGATCCACCTGTGAAAAAATCATTCAGAAATTCCCATCCGTTCCGGAGATATTTGAAAAAATATGATCTCAAGAGAGTGAGAGATTTGACCTAGATTCAGCCTCAACTTTTTCCGCTGGTCCGTTTTCGATTTTGCCAATGCGTACTCGGGTACCAGATTCAGTTTTTACTGGATTCTCAGTTGAGCTCTGACTTAGCTGTGAAGCCTCATGCCCGACTTTGACACCAGGGGTCTCTACTGGTACTAACTCACTGTACAGTATAGAGATATGCATGTGGCCTCTGCTACACTGGCCACCAGAGCCACACAACGTTAGCTCTGGTCGGATTAAATAAGCGGCCGCTTTGAACCAATATTGAATATTGTTTCTGACTCTCCTAATAGATCTTTAGCACTGATTTGGGAATAATATCATATCATCTCTATCAACATGTGTAGCTCTTTGAAGAATGTCATATACATGTAGATTTGTAAAGTAATTGTCGGAAATTCTACTTTCACATATAGATCTTTTTATATTCAAACATAAAGTACTGCATATTTATTCATTTATTTTTTTATAATTTTGAGTTTTTAATACAATCATCTATCACTCATACCATCAGCTTGTCTGTACTCATCACTAATCATCAATAAACTTTTAATTGAAACGGAATGACTCAGGTTTTGTGTGGCTAATATCCATCATACTGTTATAACATTGTTATATTATTAATATCTAAATCAAAAACTAGCATGACGACCCCCAATTATTAAATTAGATATGTGTTCTACAATACTTGGAGATCTTCATATTCAATTTTCAAGAAATTGCCATGGGTTCTAATCTAAAAGGAAAATTGTCATTTATTCCTTTGATTAATTAGAACCGCAAAGAGAAATGATGAATTTTATGAATATCAATCATTATTAGACTCAAATAGAATAATGTACATATGAGAAAATTCTCTCATCTTAACTAATACAAGTCAAAACACCAGTTTTACATGGGCAAAGTTTTATTCAATAGGAATAGCATTGCAGTTGTAAAAGCAATACAAAAAAAACATGTCATGTTTTACATGAATGAACCCATCTTGTAGCTCTTTCAAAACTCTGCTGATTTCCCAACCCACCACCACACTAAGTATTTGACCCGTGTCATACATCTAGCAGTATGGAGCAGTCAGCAAAGTGTTCGGCTAGGGATGCAGGTGTAGGGAGTTCGATCCCCATGTTGGCCTTGACTTTTCGTTTTTTTGTTTATTTTACTGTACACAAAAGATTTGACTGGCGATCGCTGACATAACCTAAAGGTTTATGAAAAGGATCTAACTACGTGGAATAACATACATATTCCAAAATGGGCAAAACAAGACAAAAATCGTCTTCGCAGGTCGATCCAAGCGCACCTGTACAAGTTACGCACTCTCCATTCACATTCTCATTCCATTGAGAGCATGGGGATTGTAGCTAAACCTCTGCAAGGATGAGTGATACTATGCTTCATACAGTATCCGCTAGATGGCGCTCCAAACCCAATTCTAAACCTTTTTTACCATATTTTCCTGTGTATGAGTTAAATCAAGTGTCCCATAGATGTTTACGGTTTGATTGAAACTAAACTATTATAAACACTTCGGGAAAGTTGTTCTACTATGACTCAACCATTACCTGTTTCAGTTGTGTGTTTATTTATTGAGAAATACAGATTTAGAGACTGACATTGACTGAAGAGAGAGAAATCTCTCAACTTCAAAAATTATTTCCTAAGGCGTGGTTAGTCACAGGTCATCAAACATCCATCAGAATTGAACATCTATATCTTGTTTAATGACGACTTAAGTATCATTGCGATACTTTCAAGCTGAATGTGTTTTTTATTGATTTTAAGAAAATTGGAGAATTTTTTTTTATCAGCTTCGTCTGAAAAATTAATAACACCAAATATATACCAATCTGAACACAATTTTAAACAAGATCTGAAAGCCAACATATATAGCTATCATTTAATTCTTTAGTCATGTCTCTATTTTGTTTTATAAGTAAATGACACAACTCCAAAGATTTGACCTAGTTTTACCATTTTTCAAAATCAATAATTTTCGATTTTCTTACATTAAATCACGTCATATACATGTCAACTGGTATGGATGAGTCCAGCTTGAAACGCTCGATCCACCTGTGAAAAAATCATTCAGAAATTCCCATCCGTTCCGGAGATATTTGAAAAAATATGATCTCAAGAGAGTGAGAGATTTGACCTAGATTCAGCCTCAACTTTTTCCGCTGGTCCGTTTTCGATTTTGCCAATGCGTACTCGGGTACCAGATTCAGTTTTTACTGGATTCTCAGTTGAGCTCTGACTTAGCTGTGAAGCCTCATGCCCGACTTTGACACCAGGGGTCTCTACTGGTACTAACTCACTGTACAGTATAGAGATATGCATGTGGCCTCTGCTACACTGGCCACCAGAGCCACACAACGTTAGCTCTGGTCGGATTAAATGAGCGGCCGCTTTGAACCAATATTGAATATTGTTTCTGACTCTCCTAATAGATCTTTCGCACTGATTTGGGAATAATATCATATCATCTCTATCAACATGTGTAGCTCTTTGAAGAATGTCATATACATGTAGATTTGTAAAGTAATTGTCGGAAATTCTACTTTCACATATAGATCTTTTTATATTCAAACATAAAGTACTGCATATTTATTCATTTATTTTTTTATAATTTTGAGTTTTTAATACAATCATCTATCACTCATACCATCAGCTTGTCTGTACTCATCACTAATCATCAATAAACTTTTAATTGAAACGGAATGACTCAGGTTTTGTGTGGCTAATATCCATCATACTGTTATAACATTGTTATATTATTAATATCTAAATCAAAAACTAGCATGACGACCCCCAATTATTAAATTAGATATGTGTTCTACAATACTTGGAGATCTTCATATTCAATTTTCAAGAAATTGCCATGGGTTCTAATCTAAAAGGAAAATTGTCATTTATTCCTTTGATTAATTAGAACCGCAAAGAGAAATGATGAATTTTATGAATATCAATCATTATTAGACTCAAATAGAATAATGTACATATGAGAAAATTCTCTCATCTTAACTAATACAAGTCAAAACACCAGTTTTACATGGGCAAAGTTTTATTCAATAGGAATAGCATTGCAGTTGTAAAAGCAATACAAAAAAAACATGTCATGTTTTACATGAATGAACCCATCTTGTAGCTCTTTCAAAACTCTGCTGATTTCCCAACCCACCACCACACTAAGTATTTGACCCGTGTCATACATCTAGCAGTATGGAGCAGTCAGCAAAGTGTTCGGCTAGGGATGCAGGTGTAGGGAGTTCGATCCCCATGTTGGCCTTGACTTTTCGTTTTTTTGTTTATTTTACTGTACACAAAAGATTTGACTGGCGATCGCTGACATAACCTAAAGGTTTATGAAAAGGATCTAACTACGTGGAATAACATACATATTCCAAAATGGGCAAAACAAGACAAAAATCGTCTTTGCAGGTCGATCCAAGCGCACCTGTACAAGTTACGCACTCTCCATTCACATTCTCATTCCATTGAGAGCATGGGGATTGTAGCTAAACCTCTGCAAGGATGAGTGATACTATGCTTCATACAGTATCCGCTAGATGGCGCTCCAAACCCAATTCTAAACCTTTTTTACCATATTTTCCTGTGTATGAGTTAAATCAAGTGTCCCATAGATGTTTACGGTTTGATTGAAACTAAACTATTATAAACACTTCGGGAAAGTTGTTCTACTATGACTCAACCATTACCTGTTTCAGTTGTGTGTTTATTTATTGAGAAATACAGATTTAGAGACTGACATTGACTGAAGAGAGAGAAATCTCTCAACTTCAAAAATTATTTCCTAAGGCGTGGTTAGTCACAGGTCATCAAACATCCATCAGAATTGAACATCTATATCTTGTTTAATGACGACTTAAGTATCATTGCGATACTTTCAAGCTGAATGTGTTTTTTATTGATTTTAAGAAAATTGGAGAATTTTTTTTTATCAGCTTCGTCTGAAAAATTAATAACACCAAATATATACCAATCTGAACACAATTTTAAACAAGATCTGAAAGCCAACATATATAGCTATCATTTAATTCTTTAGTCATGTCTCTATTTTGTTTTATAAGTAAATGACACAACTCCAAAGATTTGACCTAGTTTTACCATTTTTCAAAATCAATAATTTTCGATTTTCTTACATTAAATCACGTCATATACATGTCAACTGGTATGGATGAGTCCAGCTTGAAACGCTCGATCCACCTGTGAAAAAATCATTCAGAAATTCCCATCCGTTCCGGAGATATTTGAAAAAATGTGATCTCAAGAGAGTGAGAGATTTGACCTAGATTCAGCCTCAACTTTTTCCGCTGGTCCGTTTTCGATTTTGCCAATGCGTACTCGGGTACCAGATTCAGTTTTTACTGGATTCTCAGTTGAGCTCTGACTTAGCTGTGAAGCCTCATGCCCGACTTTGACACCAGGGGTCTCTACTGGTACTAACTCACTGTACAGTGTAGAGATATGCATGTGGCCTCTGCTACACTGGCCACCAGAGCCACACAACGTTAGCTCTGGTCGGATTAAATAAGCGGCCGCTTTGAACCAATATTGAATATTGTTTCTGACTCTCCTAATAGATCTTTAGCACTGATTTGGGAATAATATCATATCATCTCTATCAACATGTGTAGCTCTTTGAAGAATGTCATATACATGTAGATTTGTAAAGTAATTGTCGGAAATTCTACTTTCACATATAGATCTTTTTATATTCAAACATAAAGTACTGCATATTTATTCATTTATTTTTTTATAATTTTGAGTTTTTAATACAATCATCTATCACTCATACCATCAGCTTGTCTGTACTCATCACTAATCATCAATAAACTTTTAATTGAAACGGAATGACTCAGGTTTTGTGTGGCTAATATCCATCATACTGTTATAACATTGTTATATTATTAATATCTAAATCAAAAACTAGCATGACGACCCCCAATTATTAAATTAGATATGTGTTCTACAATACTTGGAGATCTTCATATTCAATTTTCAAGAAATTGCCATGGGTTCTAATCTAAAAGGAAAATTGTCATTTATTCCTTTGATTAATTAGAACCGCAAAGAGAAATGATGAATTTTATGAATATCAATCATTATTAGACTCAAATAGAATAATGTACATATGAGAAAATTCTCTCATCTTAACTAATACAAGTCAAAACACCAGTTTTACATGGGCAAAGTTTTATTCAATAGGAATAGCATTGCAGTTGTAAAAGCAATACAAAAAAAACATGTCATGTTTTACATGAATGAACCCATCTTGTAGCTCTTTCAAAACTCTGCTGATTTCCCAACCCACCACCACACTAAGTATTTGACCCGTGTCATACATCTAGCAGTATGGAGCAGTCAGCAAAGTGTTCGGCTAGGGATGCAGGTGTAGGGAGTTCGATCCCCATGTTGGCCTTGACTTTTCGTTTTTTTGTTTATTTTACTGTACACAAAAGATTTGACTGGCGATCGCTGACATAACCTAAAGGTTTATGAAAAGGATCTAACTACGTGGAATAACATACATATTCCAAAATGGGCAAAACAAGACAAAAATCGTCTTTGCAGGTCGATCCAAGCGCACCTGTACAAGTTACGCACTCTCCATTCACATTCTCATTCCATTGAGAGCATGGGGATTGTAGCTAAACCTCTGCAAGGATGAGTGATACTATGCTTCATACAGTATCCGCTAGATGGCGCTCCAAACCCAATTCTAAACCTTTTTTACCATATTTTCCTGTGTATGAGTTAAATCAAGTGTCCCATAGATGTTTACGGTTTGATTGAAACTAAACTATTATAAACACTTCGGGAAAGTTGTTCTACTATGACTCAACCATTACCTGTTTCAGTTGTGTGTTTATTTATTGAGAAATACAGATTTAGAGACTGACATTGACTGAAGAGAGAGAAATCTCTCAACTTCAAAAATTATTTCCTAAGGCGTGGTTAGTCACAGGTCATCAAACATCCATCAGAATTGAACATCTATATCTTGTTTAATGACGACTTAAGTATCATTGCGATACTTTCAAGCTGAATGTGTTTTTTATTGATTTTAAGAAAATTGGAGAATTTTTTTTTATCAGCTTCGTCTGAAAAATTAATAACACCAAATATATACCAATCTGAACACAATTTTAAACAAGATCTGAAAGCCAACATATATAGCTATCATTTAATTCTTTAGTCATGTCTCTATTTTGTTTTATAAGTAAATGACACAACTCCAAAGATTTGACCTAGTTTTACCATTTTTCAAAATCAATAATTTTCGATTTTCTTACATTAAATCACGTCATATACATGTCAACTGGTATGGATGAGTCCAGCTTGAAACGCTCGATCCACCTGTGAAAAAATCATTCAGAAATTCCCATCCGTTCCGGAGATATTTGAAAAAATGTGATCTCAAGAGAGTGAGAGATTTGACCTAGATTCAGCCTCAACTTTTTCCGCTGGTCCGTTTTCGATTTTGCCAATGCGTACTCGGGTACCAGATTCAGTTTTTACTGGATTCTCAGTTGAGCTCTGACTTAGCTGTGAAGCCTCATGCCCGACTTTGACACCAGGGGTCTCTACTGGTACTAACTCACTGTACAGTGTAGAGATATGCATGTGGCCTCTGCTACACTGGCCACCAGAGCCACACAACGTTAGCTCTGGTCGGATTAAATAAGCGGCCGCTTTGAACCAATATTGAATATTGTTTCTGACTCTCCTAATAGATCTTTAGCACTGATTTGGGAATAATATCATATCATCTCTATCAACATGTGTAGCTCTTTGAAGAATGTCATATACATGTAGATTTGTAAAGTAATTGTCGGAAATTCTACTTTCACATATAGATCTTTTTATATTCAAACATAAAGTACTGCATATTTATTCATTTATTTTTTTATAATTTTGAGTTTTTAATACAATCATCTATCACTCATACCATCAGCTTGTCTGTACTCATCACTAATCATCAATAAACTTTTAATTGAAACGGAATGACTCAGGTTTTGTGTGGCTAATATCCATCATACTGTTATAACATTGTTATATTATTAATATCTAAATCAAAAACTAGCATGACAACCCCCAATTATTAAATTAGATATGTGTTCTACAATACTTGGAGATCTTCATATTCAATTTTCAAGAAATTGCCATGGGTTCTAATCTAAAAGGAAAATTGTCATTTATTCCTTTGATTAATTAGAACCGCAAAGAGAAATGATGAATTTTATGAATATCAATCATTATTAGACTCAAATAGAATAATGTACATATGAGAAAATTCTCTCATCTTAACTAATACAAGTCAAAACACCAGTTTTACATGGGCAAAGTTTTATTCAATAGGAATAGCATTGCAGTTGTAAAAGCAATACAAAAAAAACATGTCATGTTTTACATGAATGAACCCATCTTGTAGCTCTTTCAAAACTCTGCTGATTTCCCAACCCACCACCACACTAAGTATTTGACCCATGTCATACATCTAGCAGTATGGAGCAGTCAGCAAAGTGTTCGGCTAGGGATGCAGGTGTAGGGAGTTCGATCCCCATGTTGGCCTTGACTTTTCGTTTTTTTGTTTATTTTACTGTACACAAAAGATTTGACTGGCAATCGCTGACATAACCTAAAGGTTTATGAAAAGGATCTAACTACGTGGAATAACATACATATTCCAAAATGGGCAAAACAAGACAAAAATCGTCTTCGCAGGTCGATCCAAGCGCACCTGTACAAGTTACGCACTCTCCATTCACATTCTCATTCCATTGAGAGCATGGGGATTGTAGCTAAACCTCTGCAAGGATGAGTGATACTATGCTTCATACAGTATCCGCTAGATGGCGCTCCAAACCCAATTCTAAACCTTTTTTACCATATTTTCCTGTGTATGAGTTAAATCAAGTGTCCCATAGATGTTTACGGTTTGATTGAAACTAAACTATTATAAACACTTCGGGAAAGTTGTTCTACTATGACTCAACCATTACCTGTTTCAGTTGTGTGTTTATTTATTGAGAAATACAGATTTAGAGACTGACATTGACTGAAGAGAGAGAAATCTCTCAACTTCAAAAATTATTTCCTAAGGCGTGGTTAGTCACAGGTCATCAAACATCCATCAGAATTGAACATCTATATCTTGTTTAATGACGACTTAAGTATCATTGCGATACTTTCAAGCTGAATGTGTTTTTTATTGATTTTAAGAAAATTGGAGAATTTTTTTTTATCAGCTTCGTCTGAAAAATTAATAACACCAAATATATACCAATCTGAACACAATTTTAAACAAGATCTGAAAGCCAACATATATAGCTATCATTTAATTCTTTAGTCATGTCTCTATTTTGTTTTATAAGTAAATGACACAACTCCAAAGATTTGACCTAGTTTTACCATTTTTCAAAATCAATAATTTTCGATTTTCTTACATTAAATCACGTCATATACATGTCAACTGGTATGGATGAGTCCAGCTTGAAACGCTCGATCCACCTGTGAAAAAATCATTCAGAAATTCCCATCCGTTCCGGAGATATTTGAAAAAATATGATCTCAAGAGAGTGAGAGATTTGACCTAGATTCAGCCTCAACTTTTTCCGCTGGTCCGTTTTCGATTTTGCCAATGCGTACTCGGGTACCAGATTCAGTTTTTACTGGATTCTCAGTTGAGCTCTGACTTAGCTGTGAAGCCTCATGCCCGACTTTGACACCAGGGGTCTCTACTGGTACTAACTCACTGTACAGTATAGAGATATGCATGTGGCCTCTGCTACACTGGCCACCAGAGCCACACAACGTTAGCTCTGGTCGGGTTAAATAAGCGGCCGCTTTGAACCAATATTGAATATTGTTTCTGACTCTCCTAATAGATCTTTAGCACTGATTTGGGAATAATATCATATCATCTCTATCAACATGTGTAGCTCTTTGAAGAATGTCATATACATGTAGATTTGTAAAGTAATTGTCGGAAATTCTACTTTCACATATAGATCTTTTTATATTCAAACATAAAGTACTGCATATTTATTCATTTATTTTTTTATAATTTTGAGTTTTTAATACAATCATCTATCACTCATACCATCAGCTTGTCTGTACTCATCACTAATCATCAATAAACTTTTAATTGAAACGGAATGACTCAGGTTTTGTGTGGCTAATATCCATCATACTGTTATAACATTGTTATATTATTAATATCTAAATCAAAAACTAGCATGACGACCCCCAATTATTAAATTAGATATGTGTTCTACAATACTTGGAGATCTTCATATTCAATTTTCAAGAAATTGCCATGGGTTCTAATCTAAAAGGAAAATTGTCATTTATTCCTTTGATTAATTAGAACCGCAAAGAGAAATGATGAATTTTATGAATATCAATCATTATTAGAC
Organism: Alentia gelatinosa; assembly: GCA_950022655.1. NCBI lineage: Eukaryota > Metazoa > Annelida > Polychaeta > Phyllodocida > Polynoidae > Alentia > Alentia gelatinosa. Next base: position 20,416,660 of record OX465584.1, on the reverse strand, counting down.
TCAAATAGAATAATGTACATATGAGAAAATTCTCTCATCTTAACTAATACAAGTCAAAACACCAGTTTTACATGGGCAAAGTTTTATTCAATAGGAATAGCATTGCAGTTGTAAAAGCAATACAAAAAAAACATGTCATGTTTTACATGAATGAACCCATCTTGTAGCTCTTTCAAAACTCTGCTGATTTCCCAACCCACCACCACACTAAGTATTTGACCCGTGTCATACATCTAGCAGTATGGAGCAGTCAGCAAAGTGTTCGGCTAGGGATGCAGGTGTAGGGAGTTCGATCCCCATGTTGGCCTTGACTTTTCGTTTTTTTGTTTATTTTACTGTACACAAAAGATTTGACTGGCGATCGCTGACATAACCTAAAGGTTTATGAAAAGGATCTAACTACGTGGAATAACATACATATTCCAAAATGGGCAAAACAAGACAAAAATCGTCTTCGCAGGTCGATCCAAGCGCACCTGTACAAGTTACGCACTCTCCATTCACATTCTCATTCCATTGAGAGCATGGGGATTGTAGCTAAACCTCTGCAAGGATGAGTGATACTATGCTTCATACAGTATCCGCTAGATGGCGCTCCAAACCCAATTCTAAACCTTTTTTACCATATTTTCCTGTGTATGAGTTAAATCAAGTGTCCCATAGATGTTTACGGTTTGATTGAAACTAAACTATTATAAACACTTCGGGAAAGTTGTTCTACTATGACTCAACCATTACCTGTTTCAGTTGTGTGTTTATTTATTGAGAAATACAGATTTAGAGACTGACATTGACTGAAGAGAGAGAAATCTCTCAACTTCAAAAATTATTTCCTAAGGCGTGGTTAGTCACAGGTCATCAAACATCCATCAGAATTGAACATCTATATCTTGTTTAATGACGACTTAAGTATCATTGCGATACTTTCAAGCTGAATGTGTTTTTTATTGATTTTAAGAAAATTGGAGAATTTTTTTTTATCAGCTTCGTCTGAAAAATTAATAACACCAAATATATACCAATCTGAACACAATTTTAAACAAGATCTGAAAGCCAACATATATAGCTATCATTTAATTCTTTAGTCATGTCTCTATTTTGTTTTATAAGTAAATGACACAACTCCAAAGATTTGACCTAGTTTTACCATTTTTCAAAATCAATAATTTTCGATTTTCTTACATTAAATCACGTCATATACATGTCAACTGGTATGGATGAGTCCAGCTTGAAACGCTCGATCCACCTGTGAAAAAATCATTCAGAAATTCCCATCCGTTCCGGAGATATTTGAAAAAATATGATCTCAAGAGAGTGAGAGATTTGACCTAGATTCAGCCTCAACTTTTTCCGCTGGTCCGTTTTCGATTTTGCCAATGCGTACTCGGGTACCAGATTCAGTTTTTACTGTATTCTCAGTTGAGCTCTGACTTAGCTGTGAAGCCTCATGCCCGACTTTGACACCAGGGGTCTCTACTGGTACTAACTCACTGTACAGTATAGAGATATGCATGTGGCCTCTGCTACACTGGCCACCAGAGCCACACAACGTTAGCTCTGGACGGATTAAATAAGCGGCCGCTTTGAACCAATATTGAATATTGTTTCTGACTCTCCTAATAGATCTTTAGCACTGATTTGGGAATAATATCATATCATCTCTATCAACATGTGTAGCTCTTTGAAGAATGTCATATACATGTAGATTTGTAAAGTAATTGTCGGAAATTCTACTTTCACATATAGATCTTTTTATATTCAAACATAAAGTACTGCATATTTATTCATTTATTTTTTTATAATTTTGAGTTTTTAATACAATCATCTATCACTCATACCATCAGCTTGTCTGTACTCATCACTAATCATCAATAAACTTTTAATTGAAACGGAATGACTCAGGTTTTGTGTGGCTAATATCCATCATACTGTTATAACATTGTTATATTATTAATATCTAAATCAAAAACTAGCATGACGACCCCCAATTATTAAATTAGATATGTGTTCTACAATACTTGGAGATCTTCATATTCAATTTTCAAGAAATTGCCATGGGTTCTAATCTAAAAGGAAAATTGTCATTTATTCCTTTGATTAATTAGAACCGCAAAGACAAATGATGAATTTTATGAATATCAATCATTATTAGACTCAAATAGAATAATGTACATATGAGAAAATTCTCTCATCTTAACTAATACAAGTCAAAACACCAGTTTTACATGGGCAAAGTTTTATTCAATAGGAATAGCATTGCAGTTGTAAAAGCAATACAAAAAAAACATGTCATGTTTTACATGAATGAACCCATCTTGTAGCTCTTTCAAAACTCTGCTGATTTCCCAACCCACCACCACACTAAGTATTTGACCCGTGTCATACATCTAGCAGTATGGAGCAGTCAGCAAAGTGTTCGGCTAGGGATGCAGGTGTAGGGAGTTCGATCCCCATGTTGGCCTTGACTTTTCGTTTTTTTGTTTATTTTACTGTACACAAAAGATTTGACTGGCGATCGCTGACATAACCTAAAGGTTTATGAAAAGGATCTAACTACGTGGAATAACATACATATTCCAAAATGGGCAAAACAAGACAAAAATCGTCTTCGCAGGTCGATCCAAGCGCACCTGTACAAGTTACGCACTCTCCATTCACATTCTCATTCCATTGAGAGCATGGGGATCGTAGCTAAACCTCTGCAAGGATGAGTGATACTATGCTTCATACAGTATCCGCTAGATGGCGCTCCAAACCCAATTCTAAACCTTTTTTACCATATTTTCCTGTGTATGAGTTAAATCAAGTGTCCCATAGATGTTTACGGTTTGATTGAAACTAAACTATTATAAACACTTCGGGAAAGTTGTTCTACTATGACTCAACCATTACCTGTTTCAGTTGTGTGTTTATTTATTGAGAAATACAGATTTAGAGACTGACATTGACTGAAGAGAGAGAAATCTCTCAACTTCAAAAATTATTTCCTAAGGCGTGGTTAGTCACAGGTCATCAAACATCCATCAGAATTGAACATCTATATCTTGTTTAATGACGACTTAAGTATCATTGCGATACTTTCAAGCTGAATGTGTTTTTTATTGATTTTAAGAAAATTGGAGAATTTTTTTTTATCAGCTTCGTCTGAAAAATTAATAACACCAAATATATACCAATCTGAACACAATTTTAAACAAGATCTGAAAGCCAACATATATAGCTATCATTTAATTCTTTAGTCATGTCTCTATTTTGTTTTATAAGTAAATGACACAACTCCAAAGATTTGACCTAGTTTTACCATTTTTCAAAATCAATAATTTTCGATTTTCTTACATTAAATCACGTCATATACATGTCAACTGGTATGGATGAGTCCAGCTTGAAACGCTCGATCCACCTGTGAAAAAATCATTCAGAAATTCCCATCCGTTCCGGAGATATTTGAAAAAATATGATCTCAAGAGAGTGAGAGATTTGACCTAGATTCAGCCTCAACTTTTTCCGCTGGTCCGTTTTCGATTTTGCCAATGCGTACTCGGGTACCAGATTCAGTTTTTACTGGATTCTCAGTTGAGCTCTGACTTAGCTGTGAAGCCTCATGCCCGACTTTGACACCAGGGGTCTCTACTGGTACTAACTCACTGTACAGTATAGAGATATGCATGTGGCCTCTGCTACACTGGCCACCAGAGCCACACAACGTTAGCTCTGGTCGGATTAAATAAGCGGCCGCTTTGAACCAATATTGAATATTGTTTCTGACTCTCCTAATAGATCTTTAGCACTGATTTGGGAATAATATCATATCATCTCTATCAACATGTGTAGCTCTTTGAAGAATGTCATATACATGTAGATTTGTAAAGTAATTGTCGGAAATTCTACTTTCACATATAGATCTTTTTATATTCAAACATATAGTACTGCATATTTATTTTTTTATTTTTTTATAATTTTGAGTTTTTAATACAATCATCTATCACTCATACCATCAGCTTGTCTGTACTCATCACTAATCATCAATAAACTTTTAATTGAAACGGAATGACTCAGGTTTTGTGTGGCTAATATCCATCATACTGTTATAACATTGTTATATTATTAATATCTAAATCAAAAACTAGCATGACGACCCCCAATTATTAAATTAGATATGTGATCTACAATACTTGGAGATCTTCATATTCAATTTTCAAGAAATTGCCATGGGTTCTAATCTAAAAGGAAAATTGTCATTTATTCCTTTGATTAATTAGAACCGCAAAGAGAAATGATGAATTTTATGAATATCAATCATTATTAGACTCAAATAGAATAATGTACATATGAGAAAATTCTCTCATCTTAACTAATACAAGTCAAAACACCAGTTTTACATGGGCAAAGTTTTATTCAATAGGAATAGCATTGCAGTTGTAAAAGCAATACAAAAAAAACATGTCATGTTTTACATGAATGAACCCATCTTGTAGCTCTTTCAAAACTGTGCTGATTTCCCAACCCACCACCACACTAAGTATTTGACCCATGTCATACATCTAGCAGTATGGAGCAGTCAGCAAAGTGTTCGGCTAGGGATGCAGGTGTAGGGAGTTCGATCCCCATGTTGGCCTTGACTTTTCGTTTTTTTGTTTATTTTACTGTACACAAAAGATTTGACTAGTAATCGCTGACATAACCTAAAGGTTTATGAAAAGGATCTAACTACGTGGAATAACATACATATTCCAAAATGGGCAAAACAAGACAAAAATCGTCTTCGCAGGTCGATCCAAGCGCACCTGTACAAGTTACGCACTCTCCATTCACATTCTCATTCCATTGAGAGCATGGGGATTGTAGCTAAACCTCTGCAAGGATGAGTGATACTATGCTTCATACAGTATCCGCTAGATGGCGCTCCAAACCCAATTCTAAACCTTTTTTACCATATTTTCCTGTGTATGAGTTAAATCAAGTGTCCCATAGATGTTTACGGTTTGATTGAAACTAAACTATTATAAACACTTCGGGAAAGTTGTTCTACTATGACTCAACCATTACCTGTTTCAGTTGTGTGTTTATTTATTGAGAAATACAGATTTAGAGACTGACATTGACTGAAGAGAGAGAAATCTCTCAACTTCAAAAATTATTTCCTAAGGCGTGGTTAGTCACAGGTCATCAAACATCCATCAGAATTGAACATCTATATCTTGTTTAATGACGACTTAAGTATCATTGCGATACTTTCAAGCTGAATGTGTTTTTTATTGATTTTAAGAAAATTGGAGAATTTTTTTTTATCAGCTTCGTCTGAAAAATTAATAACACCAAATATATACCAATCTGAACACAATTTTAAACAAGATCTGAAAGCCAACATATATAGCTATCATTTAATTCTTTAGTCATGTCTCTATTTTGTTTTATAAGTAAATGACACAACTCCAAAGATTTGACCTAGTTTTACCATTTTTCAAAATCAATAATTTTCGATTTTCTTACATTAAATCACGTCATATACATGTCAACTGGTATGGATGAGTCCAGCTTGAAACGCTCGATCCACCTGTGAAAAAATCATTCAGAAATTCCCATCCGTTCCGGAGATATTTGAAAAAATATGATCTCAAGAGAGTGAGAGATTTGACCTAGATTCAGCCTCAACTTTTTCCGCTGGTCCGTTTTCGATTTTGCCAATGCGTACTCGGGTACCAGATTCAGTTTTTACTGGATTCTCAGTTGAGCTCTGACTTAGCTGTGAAGCCTCATGCCCGACTTTGACACCAGGGGTCTCTACTGGTACTAACTCACTGTACAGTATAGAGATATGCATGTGGCCTCTGCTACACTGGCCACCAGAGCCACACAACGTTAGCTCTGGTCGGATTAAATAAGCGGCCGCTTTGAACCAATATTGAATATTGTTTCTGACTCTCCTAATAGATCTTTAGCACTGATTTGGGAATAATATCATATCATCTCTATCAACATGTGTAGCTCTTTGAAGAATGTCATATACATGTAGATTTGTAAAGTAATTGTCGGAAATTCTACTTTCACATATAGATCTTTTTATATTCAAACATAAAGTACTGCATATTTATTCATTTATTTTTTTATAATTTTGAGTTTTTAATACAATCATCTATCACTCATACCATCAGCTTGTCTGTACTCATCACTAATCATCAATAAACTTTTAATTGAAACGGAATGACTCAGGTTTTGTGTGGCTAATATCCATCATACTTTTATAACATTGTTATATTATTAATATCTAAATCAAAAACTAGCATGACGACCCCCAATTATTAAATTAGATATGTGTTCTACAATACTTGGAGATCTTCATATTCAATTTTCAAGAAATTGCCATGGGTTCTAATCTAAAAGGAAAATTGTCATTTATTCCTTTGATTAATTAGAACCGCAAAGACAAATGATGAATTTTATGAATATCAATCATTATTAGACTCAAATAGAATAATGTACATATGAGAAAATTCTCTCATCTTAACTAATACAAGTCAAAACACCAGTTTTACATGGGCAAAGTTTTATTCAATAGGAATAGCATTGCAGTTGTAAAAGCAATACAAAAAAAACATGTCATGTTTTACATGAATGAACCCATCTTGTAGCTCTTTCAAAACTCTGCTGATTTCCCAACCCACCACCACACTAAGTATTTGACCCGTGTCATACATCTAGCAGTATGGAGCAGTCAGCAAAGTGTTCGGCTAGGGATGCACGTGTAGGGAGTTCGATCCCCATGTTGGCCTTGACTTTTCGTTTTTTTGTTTATTTTACTGTACACAAAAGATTTGACTGGCGATCGCTGACATAACCTAAAGGTTTATGAAAAGGATCTAACTACGTGGAATAACATACATATTCCAAAATGGGCAAAACAAGACAAAAATCGTCTTCGCAGGTCGATCCAAGCGCACCTGTACAAGTTACGCACTCTCCATTCACATTTTCATTCCATTGAGAGCATGGGGATTGTAGCTAAACCTCTGCAAGGATGAGTGATACTATGCTTCATACAGTATCCGCTAGATGGCGCTCCAAACCCAATTCTAAACCTTTTTTACCATATTTTCCTGTGTATGAGTTAAATCAAGTGTCCCATAGATGTTTACGGTTTGATTGAAACTAAACTATTATAAACACTTCGGGAAAGTTGTTCTACTATGACTCAACCATTACCTGTTTCAGTTGTGTGTTTATTTATTGAGAAATACAGATTTAGAGACTGACATTGACTGAAGAGAGAGAAATCTCTCAACTTCAAAAATTATTTCCTAAGGCGTGGTTAGTCACAGGTCATCAAACATCCATCAGAATTGAACATCTATATCTTGTTTAATGACGACTTAAGTATCATTGCGATACTTTCAAGCTGAATGTGTTTTTTATTGATTTTAAGAAAATTGGAGAATTTTTTTTTATCAGCTTCGTCTGAAAAATTAATAACACCAAATATATACCAATCTGAACACAATTTTAAACAAGATCTGAAAGCCAACATATATAGCTATCATTTAATTCTTTAGTCATGTCTCTATTTTGTTTTATAAGTAAATGACACAACTCCAAAGATTTGACCTAGTTTTACCATTTTTCAAAATCAATAATTTTCGATTTTCTTACATTAAATCACGTCATATACATGTCAACTGGTATGGATGAGTCCAGCTTGAAACGCTCGATCCACCTGTGAAAAAATCATTCAGAAATTCCCATCCGTTCCGGAGATATTTGAAAAAATATGATCTCAAGAGAGTGAGAGATTTGACCTAGATTCAGCCTCAACTTTTTCCGCTGGTCCGTTTTCGATTTTGCCAATGCGTACTCGGGTACCAGATTCAGTTTTTACTGGATTCTCAGTTGAGCTCTGACTTAGCTGTGAAGCCTCATGCCCGACTTTGACACCAGGGGTCTCTACTGGTACTAACTCACTGTACAGTATAGAGATATGCATGTGGCCTCTGCTACACTGGCCACCAGAGCCACACAACGTTAGCTCTGGTCGGATTAAATAAGCAGCCGCTTTGAACCAATATTGAATATTGTTTCTGACTCTCCTAATAGATCTTTAGCACTGATTTGGGAATAATATCATATCATCTCTATCAACATGTGTAGCTCTTTGAAGAATGTCATATACATGTAGATTTGTAAAGTAATTGTCGGAAATTCTACTTTCACATATAGATCTTTTTATATTCAAACATAAAGTACTGCATATTTATTCATTTATTTTTTTATAATTTTGAGTTTTTAATACAATCATCTATCACTCATACCATCAGCTTGTCTGTACTCATCACTAATCATCAATAAACTTTTAATTGAAACGGAATGACTCAGGTTTTGTGTGGCTAATATCCATCATACTGTTATAACATTGTTATATTATTAATATCTAAATCAAAAACTAGCATGACGACCCCCAATTATTAAATTAGATATGTGTTCTACAATACTTGGAGATCTTCATATTCAATTTTCAAGAAATTGCCATGGGTTCTAATCTAAAAGGAAAATTGTCATTTATTCCTTTGATTAATTAGAACCGCAAAGAGAAATGATGAATTTTATGAATATCAATCATTATTAGACTCAAATAGAATAATGTACATATGAGAAAATTCTCTCATCTTAACTAATACAAGTCAAAACACCAGTTTTACATGGGCAAAGTTTTATTCAATAGGAATAGCATTGCAGTTGTAAAAGCAATACAAAAAAAACATGTCATGTTTTACATGAATGAACCCATCTTGTAGCTCTTTCAAAACTCTGCTGATTTCCCAACCCACCACCACACTAAGTATTTGACCCGTGTCATACATCTAGCAGTATGGAGCAGTCAGCAAAGTGTTCGGCTAGGGATGCAGGTGTAGGGAGTTCGATCCCCATGTTGGCCTTGACTTTTCGTTTTTTTGTTTATTTTACTGTACACAAAAGATTTGACTGGCGATCGCTGACATAACCTAAAGGTTTATGAAAAGGATCTAACTACGTGGAATAACATACATATTCCAAAATGGGCAAAACAAGACAAAAATCGTCTTCGCAGGTCGATCCAAGCGCACCTGTACAAGTTACGCACTCTCCATTCACATTCTCATTCCATTGAGAGCATGGGGATTGTAGCTAAACCTCTGCAAGTGTTATAGTGTTATTTGCAGAAATAGATATGATAGAAATGTATTAGAGATTTCATGTCTTCACATTTATATAAAACCATATAATATTCTCTTATATATGACTGTGTACTCTTAGTAGTGAATTACAGATGTAGTAGAAATCCATTGTATTCTTCTATATAAACTTATAGGGTAGTGTTACTTCATATTGTCAGCACATCCTGGTGCAGTATCGCATCACAAGACAAATTGCTGTTTGCAAAGTGACTGAGAATACTAACACACTTTTATTGTAGTTTTATGGATAAAGTTGTGAGTTGGTCAGAGTAAATAGGAATCATCCCTTCCGAGAAATGTTGTGTAAGGGCCAGTCATGGGTACTGTCATTGGAAAACCCCAGTGACGCAGCCATGAGGCATTATGGAACTGTACTGAGCACCACCTCCGCGTGGGAAAAGCCCCTCGCGTTATGGGGTCATAAAATGGTGCGGGCATCCGGCTCGCCACGAGCATGACGCCACAGGGACGTGTAAGTGTGAGCTCAGCTAATGACCTGGCTTCTGAATAAAAGACAGTGAGCTCTGTAACAGTCAGCTCAGTCAACACCTTGAACTCATACCACTCTGAGCTACCAGGAGCTATACTACTCTGAGAGCTGACCACTCACTTTGACTCTCACTACAACTGGATATTGTAGCTGTTATATCTTCTGTGCTGTGTAATACTTACTGTGGATGCTTGGATATATAAAACTGTGAAAATACCATCAAGGATCCCTTATCATTCCAATGTGGACTGAGCAGATCTCCCCCTGCCAGTTCATAGTTGGTGGAGAACCTCGGATTAATGTCTAGGAGCCTAGTGGCAGCTGATCATCCTACAATCAAGAGGCTGCTGAAAGCTCCGTGTATTACATTCCAACCTGCATTACACAGTGACACAGACTCAGCTGGCGAGGAACCCCAAACCCGGATCAATAATCCACCTCCTCCTGCAGAGCACCAGCCAGGGACTCCCGCAAATGGTGATGAGCCCATAAATCACCACCCCCAGCAGTTACGGGACCAGCAGAAGCAGAGGCAGCAGAAGCAGCAGCAGCAGAAGCAGAGGCAGCAGCAGCGGCCTCAGTTACTACAGCCAAATACAAACCAGGTAATTCCATTGATAGAAACAGACTTTGAAATGGAGGGGAGCCCTCTGAAGTGTTTTAGTGGGAAGCTTGGTGAGGATCCAGATGAATTCGTGGCAAAATTTGAAGCTTACATTTCTATGAAGACAGGTGGAGATGCTGCAAGAGCTTTACCATTATATTTATCAGGAGGAGCATACATATGGTATGCTAACCTAGAAGATGCAAAGAAGACTGACTTTGAGGTAGTTAAGAAACTGTTTCTAGAGAGATACCAAATTGCAGAGACTTTAAAATTTGCAAAAACTATTGATATCTTTAATAACAAACAAGACCAAAAAGAGACTGTACAGGATTATATTGCAAGGATTAGACATGAAGGCAATTTAATAGGCCTCCAGGAGGATGTGCTTCTCAGAGCAATTTTGGGTGGTCTAAAGCCATCTATTAAAAGCCTTGTGATTATACAACAGCCGAAGGATGTGGAGACTCTAAACAAGATTGCCTCACTGGTTGAAGCCAGTCAGACTGAGTCAGGACATGACCCAATACTGGCAGCAGTGAATGAACTACGCCAGGAGCTGAATGGACTAGTAGCAGATGGCATTGCAGCAGCTGGAGCAGCAGCACACAGAGAACCCCGATCAGATGAGAGGCAGCACGTGAGGTTCCGCGATCAGTGGAGCAGAGGGAGCATCATACAGTATCCGCTAGATGGCACTCCAAACCCAATTCTAAACCTTTTTTACCATATTTTCCTGTGTATGAGTTAAATCAAGTGTCCCATAGATGTTTACGGTTTGATTGAAACTAAACTATTATAAACACTTCGGGAAAGTTGTTCTACTATGACTCAACCATTACCTGTTTCAGTTGTGTGTTTATTTATTGAGAAATACAGATTTAGAGACTGACATTGACTGAAGAGAGAGAAATCTCTCAACTTCAAAAATTATTTCCTAAGGCGTGGTTAGTCACAGGTCATCAAACATCCATCAGAATTGAACATCTATATCTTGTTTAATGACGACTTAAGTATCATTGCGATACTTTCAAGCTGAATGTGTTTTTTATTGATTTTAAGAAAATTGGAGAATTTTTTTTTATCAGCTTCGTCTGAAAAATTAATAACACCAAATATATACCAATCTGAACACAATTTTAAACAAGATCTGAAAGCCAACATATATAGCTATCATTTAATTCTTTAGTCATGTCTCTATTTTGTTTTATAAGTAAATGACACAACTCCAAAGATTTGACCTAGTTTTACCATTTTTCAAAATCAATAATTTTCGATTTTCTTACATTAAATCACGTCATATACATGTCAACTGGTATGGATGAGTCCAGCTTGAAACGCTCGATCCACCTGTGAAAAAATCATTCAGAAATTCCCATCCGTTCCGGAGATATTTGAAAAAATATGATCTCAAGAGAGTGAGAGATTTGACCTAGATTCAGCCTCAACTTTTTCCGCTGGTCCGTTTTCGATTTTGCCAATGCGTACTCGGGTACCAGATTCAGTTTTTACTGGATTCTCAGTTGAGCTCTGACTTAGCTGTGAAGCCTCATGCCCGACTTTGACACCAGGGGTCTCTACTGGTACTAACTCACTGTACAGTATAGAGATATGCATGTGGCCTCTGCTACACTGGCCACCAGAGCCACACAACGTTAGCTCTGGTCGGATTAAATAAGCGGCCGCTTTGAACCAATATTGAATATTGTTTCTGACTCTCCTAATAGATCTTTAGCACTGATTTGGGAATAATATCATATCATCTCTATCAACATGTGTAGCTCTTTGAAGAATGTCATATACATGTAGATTTGTAAAGTAATTGTCGGAAATTCTACTTTCACATATAGATCTTTTTATATTCAAACATAAAGTACTGCATATTTATTCATTTATTTTTTTATAATTTTGAGTTTTTAATACAATCATCTATCACTCATACCATCAGCTTGTCTGTACTCATCACTAATCATCAATAAACTTTTAATTGAAACGGAATGACTCAGGTTTTGTGTGGCTAATATCCATCATACTGTTATAACATTGTTATATTATTAATATCTAAATCAAAAACTAGCATGACGACCCCCAATTATTAAATTAGATATGTGTTCTACAATACTTGGAGATCTTCATATTCAATTTTCAAGAAATTGCCATGGGTTCTAATCTAAAAGGAAAATTGTCATTTATTCCTTTGATTAATTAGAACCGCAAAGAGAAATGATGAATTTTATGAATATCAATCATTATTAGACTCAAATAGAATAATGTACATATGAGAAAATTCTCTCATCTTAACTAATACAAGTCAAAACACCAGTTTTACATGGGCAAAGTTTTATTCAATAGGAATAGCATTGCAGTTGTAAAAGCAATACAAAAAAAACATGTCATGTTTTACATGAATGAACCCATCTTGTAGCTCTTTCAAAACTCTGCTGATTTCCCAACCCACCACCACACTAAGTATTTGACCCATGTCATACATCTAGCAGTATGGAGCAGTCAGCAAAGTGTTCGGCTAGGGATGCAGGTGTAGGGAGTTCGATCCCCATGTTGGCCTTGACTTTTCGTTTTTTTGTTTATTTTACTGTACACAAAAGATTTGACTGGCGATCGCTGACATAACCTAAAGGTTTATGAAAAGGATCTAACTACGTGGAATAACATACATATTCCAAAATGGGCAAAACAAGACAAAAATCGTCTTCGCAGGTCGATCCAAGCGCACCTGTACAAGTTACGCACTCTCCATTCACATTCTCATTCCATTGAGAGCATGGGGATTGTAGCTAAACCTCTGCAAGGATGAGTGATACTATGCTTCATACAGTATCCGCTAGATGGCGCTCCAAACCCAATTCTAAACCTTTTTTACCATATTTTCCTGTGTATGAGTTAAATCAAGTGTCCCATAGATGTTTACGGTTTGATTGAAACTAAACTATTATAAACACTTCGGGAAAGTTGTTCTACTATGACTCAACCATTACCTGTTTCAGTTGTGTGTTTATTTATTGAGAAATACAGATTTAGAGACTGACATTGACTGAAGAGAGAGAAATCTCTCAACTTCAAAAATTATTTCCTAAGGCGTGGTTAGTCACAGGTCATCAAACATCCATCAGAATTGAACATCTATATCTTGTTTAATGACGACTTAAGTATCATTGCGATACTTTCAAGCTGAATGTGTTTTTTATTGATTTTAAGAAAATTGGAGAATTTTTTTTTATCAGCTTCGTCTGAAAAATTAATAACACCAAATATATACCAATCTGAACACAATTTTAAACAAGATCTGAAAGCCAACATATATAGCTATCATTTAATTCTTTAGTCATGTCTCTATTTTGTTTTATAAGTAAATGACACAACTCCAAAGATTTGACCTAGTTTTACCATTTTTCAAAATCAATAATTTTCGATTTTCTTACATTAAATCACGTCATATACATGTCAACTGGTATGGATGAGTCCAGCTTGAAACGCTCGATCCACCTGTGAAAAAATCATTCAGAAATTCCCATCCGTTCCGGAGATATTTGAAAAAATATGATCTCAAGAGAGTGAGAGATTTGACCTAGATTCAGCCTCAACTTTTTCCGCTGGTCCGTTTTCGATTTTGCCAATGCGTACTCGGGTACCAGATTCAGTTTTTACTGGATTCTCAGTTGAGCTCTGACTTAGCTGTGAAGCCTCATGCCCGACTTTGACACCAGGGGTCTCTACTGGTACTAACTCACTGTACAGTATAGAGATATGCATGTGGCCTCTGCTACACTGGCCACCAGAGCCACACAACGTTAGCTCTGGTCGGATTAAATAAGCGGCCGCTTTGAACCAATATTGAATATTGTTTCTGACTCTCCTAATAGATCTTTAGCACTGATTTGGGAATAATATCATATCATCTCTATCAACATGTGTAGCTCTTTGAAGAATGTCATATACATGTAGATTTGTAAAGTAATTGTCGGAAATTCTACTTTCACATATAGATCTTTTTATATTCAAACATAAAGTACTGCATATTTATTCATTTATTTTTTTATAATTTTGAGTTTTTAATACAATCATCTATCACTCATACCATCAGCTTGTCTGTACTCATCACTAATCATCAATAAACTTTTAATTGAAACGGAATGACTCAGGTTTTGTGTGGCTAATATCCATCATACTGTTATAACATTGTTATATTATTAATATCTAAATCAAAAACTAGCATGACGACCCCCAATTATTAAATTAGATATGTGTTCTACAATACTTGGAGATCTTCATATTCAATTTTCAAGAAATTGCCATGGGTTCTAATCTAAAAGGAAAATTGTCATTTATTCCTTTGATTAATTAGAACCGCAAAGAGAAATGATGAATTTTATGAATATCAATCATTATTAGACTCAAATAGAATAATGTACATATGAGAAAATTCTCTCATCTTAACTAATACAAGTCAAAACACCAGTTTTACATGGGCAAAGTTTTATTCAATAGGAATAGCATTGCAGTTGTAAAAGCAATACAAAAAAAACATGTCATGTTTTACATGAATGAACCCATCTTGTAGCTCTTTCAAAACTGTGCTGATTTCCCAACCCACCACCACACTAAGTATTTGACCCATGTCATACATCTAGCAGTATGGAGCAGTCAGCAAAGTGTTCGGCTAGGGATGCAGGTGTAGGGAGTTCGATCCCCATGTTGGCCTTGACTTTTCGTTTTTTTGTTTATTTTACTGTACACAAAAGATTTGACTGGCGATCGCTGACATAACCTAAAGGTTTATGAAAAGGATCTAACTACGTGGAATAACATACATATTCCAAAATGGGCAAAACAAGACAAAAATCGTCTTCGCAGGTCGATCCAAGCGCACCTGTACAAGTTACGCACTCTCCATTCACATTCTCATTCCATTGAGAGCATGGGGATCGTAGCTAAACCTCTGCAAGGATGAGTGATACTATGCTTCATACAGTATCCGCTAGATGGCGCTCCAAACCCAATTCTAAACCTTTTTTACCATATTTTCCTGTGTATGAGTTAAATCAAGTGTCCCATAGATGTTTACGGTTTGATTGAAACTAAACTATTATAAACACTTCGGGAAAGTTGTTCTACTATGACTCAACCATTACCTGTTTCAGTTGTGTGTTTATTTATTGAGAAATACAGATTTAGAGACTGACATTGACTGAAGAGAGAGAAATCTCTCAACTTCAAAAATTATTTCCTAAGGCGTGGTTAGTCACAGGTCATCAAACATCCATCAGAATTGAACATCTATATCTTGTTTAATGACGACTTAAGTATCATTGCGATACTTTCAAGCTGAATGTGTTTTTTATTGATTTTAAGAAAATTGGAGAATTTTTTTTTATCAGTATGAACTGGCAGGGGGAGATCTGCTCAGTCCACATTGGAATGATAAGGGATCCTTGATGGTGTTTTCACAGTTTTATATATCCAAGCATCCACAGTAAGTATTACACGGCACAGAAGATATAACAGCTACAATATCCAGTTGTAGTGAGAGTCAAAGTGAGTGGTCAGTTCTCAGAGTAGTATAGCTCCTGGTAGCTCAGAGTGGTATGAGTTCAAGGTGTTGACTGAGCTGACTGTTACAGAGCTCACTGTCTTTTATTCAGAAGCCAGGTCATTAGCTGAGCTCACACTTACACATCCTTGTGGCGTCATGCTCGTGGCAAGCCGGATGCCCGCACCATTTTATGACCCCATAACGCGAGGGGCTTTTCCCACGCGGAGGTGGTGCTCAGTACAGTTCTATAATGTCTCATGGCTGCGTCACTGGGGTTTTCCAATGACAGTACCCATGACTGGCCCCTACACAACATTTCTCGGAAGGGATGATTCCTATTTACTCTGACCAACTCACAACTTTATCCATAAAACTACAATAAAAGTGTGTTAGTAATCTCAGTCACTTTGCAAACAGCAATTTGTCTTGTGATGCGATACTGCACCAGGATGTGCTGACAATATGAAGTAACACTACCATATAGGTTTATATAGAAGAATACAATGGATTTCTACTACATCTGTAATTCACTACTAAAAGTACACAGTCATATATAAGAGAATATTATATGGTTTTATATAAATGTGAAGACATGAAATCTCTAATACATTTCTATCATATCTATTTCTGCAAATAACACTATAACAACTTTCCTCTCTACCGAAGAAAGTTTGTCCTCAAACTTTTAAAAGTGTTACATAGTACAATATCCACACAATATCAAGGATACATTTCATCATAGTTGTAAAAGTTTAGATTATGCAAGATTGATATTCAAGTTACACAATGTCTAATGAGCTATACTGCCCAGCTACTAGCACAACAAATTTTAATGAGACCTAGTATGGTCTCTATCCAGGCTACAGCATTAAAGTGAAGTGTGCACAAGTGTACATCAAGTCAGAAGTGTACCAGTATGGAAGTACATCAAGTATCATTAGAGTACAGTAATATATTTCAATCATTGATATCATCATTAGCACACTTATACAAGTATAATATTATGTCGACATGTTCAATATGCGCATTTAGAAGTAAATGTTGTACAACCATTACCACGCAAGGCTAGGCAAATCTGCCTATCAAGAACCATTAAAGTTTGTTATGGCCAGTATTTCAATTAGTTCATTAGCAAGCGGTCTCTTATTATTTGGTCTCTCATTATCTTACAATTAGGTCTCTAGGGTCATCTCAGTTGCATCCTCAGCCTCTATGCCAAACTGAAAGGCATAGCCAAAGTGGCTGAGGTAAAGAAATGCACAGCAATCTGTGCGCAAGATCCTCCTTATAAGGATGGCAGTGAGAAAGTTCAGTCTCACCTTCGATGTTGGCGATAGGGAGTGGTTTGTCAATGTGTTGACCATGACAAAGCCATGCCAATTCACATTCAGAGTGGGGAACAGGTATCCCGAAACTTGAAAACCAGACACATATTCTGAAGCTCTAAATGTCCAATGCTTGGGGCATAATGGAAGTGTCGCCACTGGAATGGAGACACAAGTTGATCCATTGGTCAGTTCAATCTGTAGTATTGTAACATTGCCACGCAAAGAATATCGTTTGCTAACCCACGACATCAACATCGCAAATGTAGCCAAGACTACAAGTGCCATCGTCAGATACTCATGAACATAATAAGCAATGTCGGTGGGGTGCTCATCCGCTGGTGTAGGGGGATGAACAGTGGCATACACAAGTGTCTCTTCAGCTTGAATAGTTCTAATGTTTTGCAATAACAACAGGGAAGCACCCAAGATTCGCAAACGAATCAAGGTATATGCATTGATTGCAAGTCCCAAAACACAAAGTCCAAAAGTTGTGTAGAGGAAAGCATCTGACATAAATGTCGAAAAGAATCCTTGTGACCTTATGAAGTCACTCTCCAGTAGAGGTTCAGCCAAATTTTGAAATATTTTTGAATTATTTTTGGTAGCTTCAACAACCTTTCTCAGGCTAAGATGTTCCCTATGATCAACTGCCATAAGGTCATGAAACCTATGCTTATAGATTTCAAATCCAGGAATTTTGACTTGAAGGGGTGCTGAAAAGTCAGTATCTCCAGTTATATTTGAAAGAGTTTTTGGATTGAAAAACTGTTGCAACAAAGCTAAATTGACAGGATAGATCTTTTTAACTGAATCAGTGTTTGTACAGCCAGTCAAACGAGGTGGAATAAAGAAAGATTTAGTCACATAGAACATAGGCATGGGACATTCATTACACATTGTGTGCATCCACTCATAACCTTTTGATATGATGGACAATTTATACTGAATTCCCTAATATTGGTTATCAACAACTTCTCTGCATCCAATGGTTGGATAGAGGGTTTAATTGCACCCTGAATAATTTTAAAATTACACAAGTCTCTGACAAGTTTATTCTCCTGAAGGAATAAGGCTAAAATGCATGATTTTTCAGTAACTGCTACTTGAGTAAAAAGTGTAGCACAATGTTTCTGACTACGACCCTGACAGTGGGATATTTGGTCACTGGACAGTTCCAAAAAGTGGTTCCTATCCCTTGAGATCGCAAAGTAAGGAGTCAAATTTAAAAGTTGTGTACCATCCTCTGAAGAAGAATTGATTGGGACTGGTACAGAATTTACCTTATAAACCTCAAATGCTGATGCAGAAGTTGGGATTAGAGGAAAATGGAGAGAGACATATATGTCGTTGATATGTCTGGTAACAATAATGTCAGTAGACTGGTATACCTGTATCAAATCTGTATATAGCAATCTAAACATTGGATATCTGATAGACAAAGTCTTGCTAATATTCAAAAGAGTGTCTTCCATAATTGTAGGGGTAACCAACAATGGCGATAGTTTGCCTTGAATCAAATCTTTGATACCCAAGCGCAATTCCTCAATACTGTGTTCAAGGTCCGCAGACAACTGAATCTGTTCAGTCAAATGGTGAATAATTAATCCGACAGAAATTGCCAAACTTCCCATATCTGCAGTAATATTAGCTGCAAAGTTACTTATCATTTGGTAATTTTCTCTTATTGCCTCAACAGCATTACCAAATCGTCTATCTGTTGCATGCATGAATGAGGCGAAACTCTCAGACTGGTCATGAAATACCTTACGCAACTGATTTGTATTTGATTTCATAATCTTGACATGTCTGGCTACCTGATTTACCTGTTTTTCTGTAGCTGTCCCTATTAGCCATTTACTAAAATCTCCCAAAAATGGTAGGAGTGCACGTCTATCCCTATCGTCAGGAATGGGCATATCAGGAATTAACCTGTTAATTTCTTTTACAGCTACATTCAAATCCTGTATAGCCCTATCCCTAAGTTCCTCTCTTCTGGTCATTGTTCTCATTAGTATCGTACGCTGTTGGGGCCTCTCACCGACAATTGTGCTATGCTCATCCGGCAAAGCTATTCTGTAGGTGTGGGTCCAATAATCGTTTGATGGAGTTATGTCAAATGTATGATGGAAATATACACCATAATTAGGTCTCGCTACTATGTCACTTCCGAGTGCACCATAAACCAACAAGTAAGCCTGTAGTATGTGCCACCAGAAAGACAAAACACCTGTGTTTGGGCGTCGGAGTGGCCTGACAGTTTTCTTCCCACTTGGCATTTCACCGGTGCCTGCCAAGAGAAAGGAAACAGCCCTAAGTCATGTGTGGTCTGACCATTGTGACCCTGCAATTAACAAATATTATGATTTGGTTGCGCAGCCTAAATGTAAATTTCATAGCAATGGGAAACATGTATCAGTCCACAACACTTTATAAACACACACCACCAGATGCCGTCACTTCACGTCTGAGCATATGGATGTTCATTGATTTTGGCTAGCCTATATTCATTACACAATATAACAGTAGAGGTATGTCCCAAATTTGTTTTCAAACAGGCCTGTTAAAGAATTTATTTTTGCCAAGTGGTCTTTTTCTCTTTTTACCACTGGCAGTTCTCTGTACATGGAACTCTCTTTTTGCACAATCTGATACATTCTCAGTTGGGACCCATTCAGTAGAGCCTGTTTCAGCCCATTTCACTTTATAGAATATCCTGCCTTGCTGTCGCTTGCTTGCTAAAATCTTATCAATGGTATGCCATTGGTTATCAACATCTCTCGGTGTGAGATGCATATCATGATCATTGTTTGCCCTGTTATCATCACTGAGATCCTCACTGTCTTCAGTGCCATCCTGCATGTCCCTAACCTGTGGGGCACCAGGTTGACTTTCAGCACCTACATTAGATGGCTGCACCAACCTATCTCCTGGTTCAAAATAGCGTTTCAGCCTATTAGAGTGAATCATTGACTTCACCTCTGAGTTGTCTGAAGAGGCTCTCAATTTAAATGTGTAATTTGGACCTTTCAGCGTGATGTAATAGGGTCCCACCCATTTTCTGTGGAACTTGTTGGAAAGGCCTTTGGGTACTCTAGGATTATATAACCAAACCTTATCTCCAGGCTTAAATTTAGGTTCCTGAACTCTAACATCATAGTATTTCTTATATCTCTCCTGAGCTTTTTCCATGTTTGATGTTGCAATTTTCCTAGCATCTTCTAAATTTCTCAATATATGAGTTAAATGGTTTTGTGTTAAATTGCCTAAATTTTGTTTTGGGATCCACTCAACATCAAAAGGTAATTTCATTTCTCTTCCAAAAACCATAAAGTAAGGAGAGTATTGAGTGGACTGTGTACATGGAGTTGCTCTGTATGCCATCATGATACCTGGCAAAAGACTAGGCCAGTCCTTTTGATCAAGCTTTCCATAGGCTCTGATTGATTGTGCTATTGTGGAATTTAAACGCTCTGCACTAGAGTTAGTCTGTGGGTGGTAACTAGATGTATGCACCCTTTTTATGTCAAATAGTGAACACAATGCCTTGACTAGGTTTGACATAAAGTCTTTAGCTCTATCTGAGACTATTGAAACTGGGGCTCCAAATCTTGTGAAAATTTCTCTATATAAGATTTCTGCTATTTCTAGAGCCTGTTGTGTACGACATGGAAATGCTTCTGACCATTTTGTAAAGCTGTCAGTTACTACCAATATATGTTTGTACCCTTCTTTTGATGTTGTCACTGGACCCATAAAATCCATATGCCAACGACTGAATATGTCAGCCACAGGCAATGGGGCCAGTGGGGCCTTCACAACCACTGGTCTATGCTTTGCCTGCTGACATTCAAGACAGGACTTAACATGTGAATGCACATCACGATACATGTTATTCCAATGATATTTATTCCGCATAGAGATATATGTTTTCTCAAACCCTTGGTGACCTCCACCTGTCAAAGAATCATGGTATGCCTGCAGTACCTCAGACCTTAACTCCTTAGGCACTGCCAGCTGTTTGCACTAATCTCTCGGATTTGGGCAAACCTTTTGCTCTCCTTGAGAAGAGATGATATAAGACACCATCCAAAAGTGTATATGTGTCTGCCTGAAGCACAATGCGTTTGGCTTCCCTCTGGTTGTCAGGTAGCTCACCAGACTCCAGATATTTCATCATAGGGTTACAATCTTTACAATCCCTTTGCATGATCCTAAGATCAGTCACTGGTGCAATTAGTACATCACACTCAGCATCTTCAGTCTTCAAATTATCTGACTGCTTAGTCTCTGTATGGCTGTATGTGAAATCACACTTAATCCAGTTAGATGACAGATCCGCATCTGTATCTATTGTTAAAACTGGTACAGTCTCTTTGATATTTGTGTCTGCGCCCTTTGTCTCATATTCCCTCCTAGACAATGCATCTGCTACCTTGTTTGCTTTACCTGGTCGATGGTGTATGGTAAAGTTGTACCCTTGTAAAAGTAAGGACCATCTGGCCAACCTACCTGTCATATTCTTAGTGGACTGTAAAAATTTCAATGCCAAATGATCAGAAAAGATATCAAAGTGACCATTGGCTAAATATGGATGATAAAGTTTTATTGCTTCCACCACTGCCAAACATTCTTTCTCACTTATTGACCAAGCTAACTCAGATCCCCTCAAAGCTCTGCCTCCATATGCAATAGGTCTTGGTCTACCGTGTTCATCTTCTTGCTCCAAAACATGCCCTATTGCTTCTCCTGCTGCATCGCAAGATATGCGGAATGGTCTGAGCATGTCCGGATATGCAAGGACTGGGGGTGACATTAGCTTTTCTTTTAGATTGTCAAAGGCATCTTGACATGCCTCTGTCCACTGGAATTTTGCATCCTTTCGCAACAATAGATTCAAGGGAAGGGCTATCTGTGAGTAACCCTTAATGAATTTTCTGTAGTAATTACAGACTCCAAGGTATGATCTGACATCTTTGGCGTTTCGTGGGATGGGAAATTCTTTAATTGCTTTTGTTTTATTCTCATCTACCTGAATGCCTGCTTTTGAGATCTTATGGCCTAAATATAAAACTGATTCCATGGCAAATCTGCACTTGGATGGTTTCAATGTGAGGTTAGCTTTCCTGAATCTGTCAAAGACCTGTCTAGTATGGCCTAAATGTTCCTCAAAGTCTCTGCTAAAGATTAGAATGTCATCAATGTAAACTAAACTAAATTTCCAGTTTAGTCCCCTTAGCACTTCACACATAATCATTTGGAATGAGCATGGGTTATTGGAAAGTCCATAAGGCATAACTTTATATTCATATATCCCTTGTGGGGTAATAAAGGCGGATTTCTTGCTTGTTTCTGGGTCTAAAGGAATTTGATGAAAACCACTTGCTAAATCCAAACTTGTAAAGAATTCAGGGTTGTTTTGACCTATTGTATCAAAAATATCCTCCATTCTGGGAATGGGAAATGACATTGGTTTAGTAACATTATTCAAACGTCTGTAGTCACAAGTAAATCTCTGAGTACCATCCTTCTTTTTAACCATAACAACAGGACAATGCCATTCAGATGTAGATGGTTTGATTATATCATTGTCCAACATTTCAGTGATCTGTCTTTCAACCTCTTTCTTAGCCTCTGCAGTTTGTCTATAGAACCTAAGCTTTATAGGTTTTGCATCTCCAGTGTCTATTCTGTGTTGGTATATATCAGTCCTTCCCAATTCTGACATTTTTGTAGCAAACACATCTCTATATTCACCAACTAATAATTTCAACCGCTTTTGCTGTTCTGTTGACAAATTAGCATTTGAGAGATCTAGGCCAAGCCCTGATGCCATATCTAACAGTTCTGACTCACCATGTGACTGTGAGTGCCCTGCTGTCATAACACATTCATGGACGTTTTCAATGTCATTTTTGTTTTCTATATTTTGAATGTTGTTTGTATCAATATCTGCAGTTGTTGCCACTACATACCCTGCTCTAACATGGACAGTAGAATTGGTGGGGTTTATAAGTAGATAATTTACCTGTCCTCTGTGAACGGTTACCAAGACTCTAGCCCCTGAAAGATTTAGACATTGACCAAGCTGTGTAGCTGGTTCTAGTAACACAACTCTACCTTCCTCTATCTTTTTCACTCTCAATGGAATGTTGCATTGAGACCTAGGTGGTATAACTGTGGACTGTTTAGCTCTTGCTACTCTCGTTTCCCTAGAAGCTTTAGTAGCCAAGCACACAGATACTAGGCCATTGCCCAGTACCAATGTACCAATGCCTGCATCTATCTGTGCACTATTTGATTGCAAAAAGTCATACCCCAAAATGACTGGTGTGTACAAATACTTAAATACATGGAACTTTTGGGTTGTCTTAAAACCTGAAATAGAAATACTGAGATTGACAGAACCAACCACTTCATGGATTTCCCCTCCAACACCTGTCACCCTAGCCAAAGAATGGCCCTGATTTAGATTCTTTGTAGATATACCAATACTCTTGAGAAAGGGAACTGAGATGCAGGATACAGATGCTCCTGTATCCACTAGCATTCTTACAAAATGACCTTTAATTGACCCTTCAACATAGTTTCTATTCATGTGTGCAACCATTGCAATCATATGACCATTGTATTTTTGAGACCTTTTACTTGCCAATGATACTCTTTGTGGCCTATTCATGGGTCTGGCCTGCCCATAAACAGACTGATTATGTTAATATCTACCATTATTGTAGTGCTTACCATTTCTGCACTGGGACTTAAAATGTCCAATTTTGCCACAAGAAAAACAAGTTTTATCATAAGCCTTGCACCTGTGGGAATGGTTGTACCTACCTCCACATCTATTACAGTTGTTGTCTGGTTTATGCTGATTTTGACGCTGTTGGTAGTGATGCTGCTGCACTTGGTCATTGTGACGAATTGGGGTAGGGGAACGACCACGGCTGGTGCTCCTTCTGCTCCACTGATCGCGGAACCTCACGTGCTGCCTCTCATCTGATCGGGGTTCTCTGTGTGCTGCTGCTCCAGCTGCTGCAATGCCATCTGCTACTAGTCCATTCAGCTCCTGGCGTAGTTCATTCACTGCTGCCAGTATTGGGTCATGTCCTGACTCAGTCTGACTGGCTTCAACCAGTGAGGCAATCTTGTTGAGAGTCTCCACATCCTTCGGCTGTTGTATAATCACAAGGCTTTTAATAGATGGCTTTAGACCACCCAAAATTGCTCTGAGAAGCACATCCTCCTGGAGGCCTATTAAATTGCCTTCATGTCTAATCCTTGCAATATAATCCTGCACAGTCTCTTTTTGGTCTTGTTTGTTATTAAAGATATCAATAGTTTTTGCAAATTTTAAAGTTTCTGCAATTTGGTATCTCTCTAGAAACAGTTTCTTAACTACCTCAAAGTCAGTCTTCTTTGCATCTTCTAGGTTAGCATACCATATGTATGCTCCTCCTGATAAATATAATGGTAAAGCTCTTGCAGCATCTCCACCTGTCTTCATGGAAATGTAAGCTTCAAATTTTGCTATGAATTCATCTGGATCCTCACCAAGCTTCCCACTAAAACACTTCAGAGGGCTCCCCTCCATTTCAAAGTCTGTTTCTATCAATGGAATTACCTGGTTTGTATTTGGCTGTAGTAACTGAGGCCGCTGCTGCTGCCTCTGCTTCTGCTGCTGCTGCTTCTGCTGTCTCTGCTCCTGCTGGTCCCGTAACTGCTGGGGGTGGTGATTTATGGGCTCATCACCATTTGCGGGAGTCCCTGGCTGGTGCTCTGCAGGGGGAGGTGGATTATTGATCCGGGTTTGGGGTTCCTCGCCAGCTGAGTCTGTGTCACTGTGTAATGCAGGTTGGAATGTAATACACGGAGCTTTCAGCAGCCTCTTGATTGTAGGATGATCAGCTGCCACTAGGCTCCTAGACATTAATCCGAGGTTCTCCACCAACTATGAACTGGCAGGGGGAGATCTGCTCAGTCCACATTGGAATGATAAGGGATCCTTGATGGTGTTTTCACAGTTTTATATATCCAAGCATCCACAGTAAGTATTACACGGCACAGAAGATATAACAGCTACAATATCCAGTTGTAGTGAGAGTCAAAGTGAGTGGTCAGTTCTCAGAGTAGTATAGCTCCTGGTAGCTCAGAGTGGTATGAGTTCAAGGTGTTGACTGAGCTGACTGTTACAGAGCTCACTGTCTTTTATTCAGAAGCCAGGTCATTAGCTGAGCTCACACTTACACATCCTTGTGGCGTCATGCTCGTGGCAAGCCGGATGCCCGCACCATTTTATGACCCCATAACGCGAGGGGCTTTTCCCACGCGGAGGTGGTGCTCAGTACAGTTCTATAATGTCTCATGGCTGCGTCACTGGGGTTTTCCAATGACAGTACCCATGACTGGCCCCTACACAACATTTCTCGGAAGGGATGATTCCTATTTACTCTGACCAACTCACAACTTTATCCATAAAACTACAATAAAAGTGTGTTAGTAATCTCAGTCACTTTGCAAACAGCAATTTGTCTTGTGATGCGATACTGCACCAGGATGTGCTGACAATATGAAGTAACACTACCATATAGGTTTATATAGAAGAATACAATGGATTTCTACTACATCTGTAATTCACTACTAAAAGTACACAGTCATATATAAGAGAATATTATATGGTTTTATATAAATGTGAAGACATGAAATCTCTAATACATTTCTATCATATCTATTTCTGCAAATAACACTATAACATCAGCTTCGTCTGAAAAATTAATAACACCAAATATATACCAATCTGAACACAATTTTAAACAAGATCTGAAAGCCAACATATATAGCTATCATTTAATTCTTTAGTCATGTCTCTATTTTGTTTTATAAGTAAATGACACAACTCCAAAGATTTGACCTAGTTTTACCATTTTTCAAAATCAATAATTTTCGATTTTCTTACATTAAATCACGTCATATACATGTCAACTGGTATGGATGAGTCCAGCTTGAAACGCTCGATCCACCTGTGAAAAAATCATTCAGAAATTCCCATCCGTTCCGGAGATATTTGAAAAAATATGATCTCAAGAGAGTGAGAGATTTGACCTAGATTCAGCCTCAACTTTTTCCGCTGGTCCGTTTTCGATTTTGCCAATGCGTACTCGGGTACCAGATTCAGTTTTTACTGGATTCTCAGTTGAGCTCTGACTTAGCTGTGAAGCCTCATGCCCGACTTTGACACCAGGGGTCTCTACTGGTACTAACTCACTGTACAGTATAGAGATATGCATGTGGCCTCTGCTACACTGGCCACCAGAGCCACACAACGTTAGCTCTGGTCGGATTAAATAAGCGGCCGCTTTGAACCAATATTGAATATTGTTTCTGACTCTCCTAATAGATCTTTAGCACTGATTTGGGAATAATATCATATCATCTCTATCAACATGTGTAGCTCTTTGAAGAATGTCATATACATGTAGATTTGTAAAGTAATTGTCGGAAATTCTACTTTCACATATAGATCTTTTTATATTCAAACATAAAGTACTGCATATTTATTCATTTATTTTTTTATAATTTTGAGTTTTTAATACAATCATCTATCACTCATACCATCAGCTTGTCTGTACTCATCACTAATCATCAATAAACTTTTAATTGAAACGGAATGACTCAGGTTTTGTGTGGCTAATATCCATCATACTGTTATAACATTGTTATATTATTAATATCTAAATCAAAAACTAGCATGACGACCCCCAATTATTAAATTAGATATGTGTTCTACAATACTTGGAGATCTTCATATTCAATTTTCAAGAAATTGCCATGGGTTCTAATCTAAAAGGAAAATTGTCATTTATTCCTTTGATTAATTAGAACCGCAAAGAGAAATGATGAATTTTATGAATATCAATCATTATTAGACTCAAATAGAATAATGTACATATGAGAAAATTCTCTCATCTTAACTAATACAAGTCAAAACACCAGTTTTACATGGGCAAAGTTTTATTCAATAGGAATAGCATTGCAGTTGTAAAAGCAATACAAAAAAAACATGTCATGTTTTACATGAATGAACCCATCTTGTAGCTCTTTCAAAACTGTGCTGATTTCCCAACCCACCACCACACTAAGTATTTGACCCATGTCATACATCTAGCAGTATGGAGCAGTCAGCAAAGTGTTCGGCTAGGGATGCAGGTGTAGGGAGTTCGATCCCCATGTTGGCCTTGACTTTTCGTTTTTTTGTTTATTTTACTGTACACAAAAGATTTGACTGGCGATCGCTGACATAACCTAAAGGTTTATGAAAAGGATCTAACTACGTGGAATAACATACATATTCCAAAATGGGCAAAACAAGACAAAAATCGTCTTCGCAGGTCGATCCAAGCGCACCTGTACAAGTTACGCACTCTCCATTCACATTCTCATTCCATTGAGAGCATGGGGATCGTAGCTAAACCTCTGCAAGGATGAGTGATACTATGCTTCATACAGTATCCGCTAGATGGCGCTCCAAACCCAATTCTAAACCTTTTTTACCATATTTTCCTGTGTATGAGTTAAATCAAGTGTCCCATAGATGTTTACGGTTTGATTGAAACTAAACTATTATAAACACTTCGGGAAAGTTGTTCTACTATGACTCAACCATTACCTGTTTCAGTTGTGTGTTTATTTATTGAGAAATACAGATTTAGAGACTGACATTGACTGAAGAGAGAGAAATCTCTCAACTTCAAAAATTATTTCCTAAGGCGTGGTTAGTCACAGGTCATCAAACATCCATCAGAATTGAACATCTATATCTTGTTTAATGACGACTTAAGTATCATTGCGATACTTTCAAGCTGAATGTGTTTTTTATTGATTTTAAGAAAATTGGAGAATTTTTTTTTATCAGCTTCGTCTGAAAAATTAATAACACCAAATATATACCAATCTGAACACAATTTTAAACAAGATCTGAAAGCCAACATATATAGCTATCATTTAATTCTTTAGTCATGTCTCTATTTTGTTTTATAAGTAAATGACACAACTCCAAAGATTTGACCTAGTTTTACCATTTTTCAAAATCAATAATTTTCGATTTTCTTACATTAAATCACGTCATATACATGTCAACTGGTATGGATGAGTCCAGCTTGAAACGCTCGATCCACCTGTGAAAAAATCATTCAGAAATTCCCATCCGTTCCGGAGATATTTGAAAAAATATGATCTCAAGAGAGTGAGAGATTTGACCTAGATTCAGCCTCAACTTTTTCCGCTGGTCCGTTTTCGATTTTGCCAATGCGTACTCGGGTACCAGATTCAGTTTTTACTGGATTCTCAGTTGAGCTCTGACTTAGCTGTGAAGCCTCATGCCCGACTTTGACACCAGGGGTCTCTACTGGTACTAACTCACTGTACAGTATAGAGATATGCATGTGGCCTCTGCTACACTGGCCACCAGAGCCACACAACGTTAGCTCTGGTCGGATTAAATAAGCGGCCGCTTTGAACCAATATTGAATATTGTTTCTGACTCTCCTAATAGATCTTTAGCACTGATTTGGGAATAATATCATATCATCTCTATCAACATGTGTAGCTCTTTGAAGAATGTCATATACATGTAGATTTGTAAAGTAATTGTCGGAAATTCTACTTTCACATATAGATCTTTTTATATTCAAACATAAAGTACTGCATATTTATTCATTTATTTTTTTATGATTTTGAGTTTTTAATACAATCATCTATCACTCATACCATCAGCTTGTCTGTACTCATCACTAATCATCAATAAACTTTTAATTGAAACGGAATGACTCAGGTTTTGTGTGGCTAATATCCATCATACTGTTATAACATTGTTATATTATTAATATCTAAATCAAAAACTAGCATGACGACCCCCAATTATTAAATTAGATATGTGTTCTACAATACTTGGAGATCTTCATATTCAATTTTCAAGAAATTGCCATGGGTTCTAATCTAAAAGGAAAATTGTCATTTATTCCTTTGATTAATTAGAACCGCAAAGAGAAATGATGAATTTTATGAATATCAATCATTATTAGACTCAAATAGAATAATGTACATATGAGAAAATTCTCTCATCTTAACTAATACAAGTCAAAACACCAGTTTTACATGGGCAAAGTTTTATTCAATAGGAATAGCATTGCAGTTGTAAAAGCAATACAAAAAAAACATGTCATGTTTTACATGAATGAACCCATCTTGTAGCTCTTTCAAAACTCTGCTGATTTCCCAACCCACCACCACACTAAGTATTTGACCCATGTCATACATCTAGCAGTATGGAGCAGTCAGCAAAGTGTTCGGCTAGGGATGCAGGTGTAGGGAGTTCGATCCCCATGTTGGCCTTGACTTTTCGTTTTTTTGTTTATTTTACTGTACACAAAAGATTTGACTGGCGATCGCTGACATAACCTAAAGGTTTATGAAAAGGATCTAACTACGTGGAATAACATACATATTCCAAAATGGGCAAAACAAGACAAAAATCGTCTTCGCAGGTCGATCCAAGCGCACCTGTACAAGTTACGCACTCTCCATTCACATTCTCATTCCATTGAGAGCATGGGGATCGTAGCTAAACCTCTGCAAGGATGAGTGATACTATGCTTCATACAGTATCCGCTAGATGGCGCTCCAAACCCAATTCTAAACCTTTTTTACCATATTTTCCTGTGTATGAGTTAAATCAAGTGTCCCATAGATGTTTACGGTTTGATTGAAACTAAACTATTATAAACACTTCGGGAAAGTTGTTCTACTATGACTCAACCATTACCTGTTTCAGTTGTGTGTTTATTTATTGAGAAATACAGATTTAGAGACTGACATTGACTGAAGAGAGAGAAATCTCTCAACTTCAAAAATTATTTCCTAAGGCGTGGTTAGTCACAGGTCATCAAACATCCATCAGAATTGAACATCTATATCTTGTTTAATGACGACTTAAGTATCATTGCGATACTTTCAAGCTGAATGTGTTTTTTATTGATTTTAAGAAAATTGGAGAATTTTTTTTTATCAGCTTCGTCTGAAAAATTAATAACACCAAATATATACCAATCTGAACACAATTTTAAACAAGATCTGAAAGCCAACATATATAGCTATCATTTAATTCTTTAGTCATGTCTCTATTTTGTTTTATAAGTAAATGACACAACTCCAAAGATTTGACCTAGTTTTACCATTTTTCAAAATCAATAATTTTCGATTTTCTTACATTAAATCACGTCATATACATGTCAACTGGTATGGATGAGTCCAGCTTGAAACGCTCGATCCACCTGTGAAAAAATCATTCAGAAATTCCCATCCGTTCCGGAGATATTTGAAAAAATATGATCTCAAGAGAGTGAGAGATTTGACCTAGATTCAGCCTCAACTTTTTCCGCTGGTCCGTTTTCGATTTTGCCAATGCGTACTCGGGTACCAGATTCAGTTTTTACTGGATTCTCAGTTGAGCTCTGACTTAGCTGTGAAGCCTCATGCCCGACTTTGACACCAGGGGTCTCTACTGGTACTAACTCACTGTACAGTATAGAGATATGCATGTGGCCTCTGCTACACTGGCCACCAGAGCCACACAACGTTAGCTCTGGTCGGGTTAAATAAGCGGCCGCTTTGAACCAATATTGAATATTGTTTCTGACTCTCCTAATAGATCTTTAGCACTGATTTGGGAATAATATCATATCATCTCTATCAACATGTGTAGCTCTTTGAAGAATGTCATATACATGTAGATTTGTAAAGTAATTGTCGGAAATTCTACTTTCACATATAGATCTTTTTATATTCAAACATATAGTACTGCATATTTATTTATTTATTTTTTTATAATTTTGAGTTTTTAATACAATCATCTATCACTCATACCATCAGCTTGTCTGTACTCATCACTAATCATCAATAAACTTTTAATTGAAACGGAATGACTCAGGTTTTGTGTGGCTAATATCCATCATACTGTTATAACATTGTTATATTATTAATATCTAAATCAAAAACTAGCATGACGACCCCCAATTATTAAATTAGATATGTGATCTACAATACTTGGAGATCTTCATATTCAATTTTCAAGAAATTGCCATGGGTTCTAATCTAAAAGGAAAATTGTCATTTATTCCTTTGATTAATTAGAACCGCAAAGAGAAATGATGAATTTTATGAATATCAATCATTATTAGACTCAAATAGAATAATGTACATATGAGAAAATTCTCTCATCTTAACTAATACAAGTCAAAACACCAGTTTTACATGGGCAAAGTTTTATTCAATAGGAATAGCATTGCAGTTGTAAAAGCAATACAAAAAAAACATGTCATGTTTTACATGAATGAACCCATCTTGTAGCTCTTTCAAAACTGTGCTGATTTCCCAACCCACCACCACACTAAGTATTTGACCCATGTCATACATCTAGCAGTATGGAGCAGTCAGCAAAGTGTTCGGCTAGGGATGCAGGTGTAGGGAGTTCGATCCCCATGTTGGCCTTGACTTTTCGTTTTTTTGTTTATTTTACTGTACACAAAAGATTTGACTGGCAATCGCTGACATAACCTAAAGGTTTATGAAAAGGATCTAACTACGTGGAATAACATACATATTCCAAAATGGGCAAAACAAGACAAAAATCGTCTTCGCAGGTCGATCCAAGCGCACCTGTACAAGTTACGCACTCTCCATTCACATTCTCATTCCATTGAGAGCATGGGGATTGTAGCTAAACCTCTGCAAGGATGAGTGATACTATGCTTCATACAGTATCCGCTAGATGGCGCTCCAAACCCAATTCTAAACCTTTTTTACCATATTTTCCTGTGTATGAGTTAAATCAAGTGTCCCATAGATGTTTACGGTTTGATTGAAACTAAACTATTATAAACACTTCGGGAAAGTTGTTCTACTATGACTCAACCATTACCTGTTTCAGTTGTGTGTTTATTTATTGAGAAATACAGATTTAGAGACTGACATTGACTGAAGAGAGAGAAATCTCTCAACTTCAAAAATTATTTCCTAAGGCATGGTTAGTCACAGGTCATCAAACATCCATCAGAATTGAACATCTATATCTTGTTTAATGACGACTTAAGTATCATTGCGATACTTTCAAGCTGAATGTGTTTTTTATTGATTTTAAGAAAATTGGAGAATTTTTTTTTATCAGCTTCGTCTGAAAAATTAATAACACCAAATATATACCAATCTGAACACAATTTTAAACAAGATCTGAAAGCCAACATATATAGCTATCATTTAATTCTTTAGTCATGTCTCTATTTTGTTTTATAAGTAAATGACACAACTCCAAAGATTTGACCTAGTTTTACCATTTTTCAAAATCAATAATTTTCGATTTTCTTACATTAAATCACGTCATATACATGTCAACTGGTATGGATGAGTCCAGCTTGAAACGCTCGATCCACCTGTGAAAAAATCATTCAGAAATTCCCATCCGTTCCGGAGATATTTGAAAAAATATGATCTCAAGAGAGTGAGAGATTTGACCTAGATTCAGCCTCAACTTTTTCCGCTGGTCCGTTTTCGATTTTGCCAATGCGTACTCGGGTACCAGATTCAGTTTTTACTGTATTCTCAGTTGAGCTCTGAC
The DNA here is from genome assembly GCA_950022655.1 of Alentia gelatinosa. Taxonomy (NCBI): domain Eukaryota; kingdom Metazoa; phylum Annelida; class Polychaeta; order Phyllodocida; family Polynoidae; genus Alentia; species Alentia gelatinosa. Next base: position 20,383,823 of record OX465584.1, on the reverse strand, counting down.
TTAGCTGTGAAGCCTCATGCCCGACTTTGACACCAGGGGTCTCTACTGGTACTAACTCACTGTACAGTATAGAGATATGCATGTGGCCTCTGCTACACTGGCCACCAGAGCCACACAACGTTAGCTCTGGTCGGATTAAATAAGCGGCCGCTTTGAACCAATATTGAATATTGTTTCTGACTCTCCTAATAGATCTTTAGCACTGATTTGGGAATAATATCATATCATCTCTATCAACATGTGTAGCTCTTTGAAGAATGTCATATACATGTAGATTTGTAAAGTAATTGTCGGAAATTCTACTTTCACATATAGATCTTTTTATATTCAAACATAAAGTACTGCATATTTATTCATTTATTTTTTTATAATTTTGAGTTTTTAATACAATCATCTATCACTCATACCATCAGCTTGTCTGTACTCATCACTAATCATCAATAAACTTTTAATTGAAACGGAATGACTCAGGTTTTGTGTGGCTAATATCCATCATACTGTTATAACATTGTTATATTATTAATATCTAAATCAAAAACTAGCATGACGACCCCCAATTATTAAATTAGATATGTGTTCTACAATACTTGGAGATCTTCATATTCAATTTTCAAGAAATTGCCATGGGTTCTAATCTAAAAGGAAAATTGTCATTTATTCCTTTGATTAATTAGAACCGCAAAGAGAAATGATGAATTTTATGAATATCAATCATTATTAGACTCAAATAGAATAATGTACATATGAGAAAATTCTCTCATCTTAACTAATACAAGTCAAAACACCAGTTTTACATGGGCAAAGTTTTATTCAATAGGAATAGCATTGCAGTTGTAAAAGCAATACAAAAAAAACATGTCATGTTTTACATGAATGAACCCATCTTGTAGCTCTTTCAAAACTCTGCTGATTTCCCAACCCACCACCACACTAAGTATTTGACCCGTGTCATACATCTAGCAGTATGGAGCAGTCAGCAAAGTGTTCGGCTAGGGATGCAGGTGTAGGGAGTTCGATCCCCATGTTGGCCTTGACTTTTCGTTTTTTTGTTTATTTTACTGTACACAAAAGATTTGACTGGCGATCGCTGACATAACCTAAAGGTTTATGAAAAGGATCTAACTACGTGGAATAACATACATATTCCAAAATGGGCAAAACAAGACAAAAATCGTCTTCGCAGGTCGATCCAAGCGCACCTGTACAAGTTACGCACTCTCCATTCACATTCTCATTCCATTGAGAGCATGGGGATTGTAGCTAAACCTCTGCAAGGATGAGTGATACTATGCTTCATACAGTATCCGCTAGATGGCGCTCCAAACCCAATTCTAAACCTTTTTTACCATATTTTCCTGTGTATGAGTTAAATCAAGTGTCCCATAGATGTTTACGGTTTGATTGAAACTAAACTATTATAAACACTTCGGGAAAGTTGTTCTACTATGACTCAACCATTACCTGTTTCAGTTGTGTGTTTATTTATTGAGAAATACAGATTTAGAGACTGACATTGACTGAAGAGAGAGAAATCTCTCAACTTCAAAAATTATTTCCTAAGGCGTGGTTAGTCACAGGTCATCAAACATCCATCAGAATTGAACATCTATATCTTGTTTAATGACGACTTAAGTATCATTGCGATACTTTCAAGCTGAATGTGTTTTTTATTGATTTTAAGAAAATTGGAGAATTTTTTTTTATCAGCTTCGTCTGAAAAATTAATAACACCAAATATATACCAATCTGAACACAATTTTAAACAAGATCTGAAAGCCAACATATATAGCTATCATTTAATTCTTTAGTCATGTCTCTATTTTGTTTTATAAGTAAATGACACAACTCCAAAGATTTGACCTAGTTTTACCATTTTTCAAAATCAATAATTTTCGATTTTCTTACATTAAATCACGTCATATACATGTCAACTGGTATGGATGAGTCCAGCTTGAAACGCTCGATCCACCTGTGAAAAAATCATTCAGAAATTCCCATCCGTTCCGGAGATATTTGAAAAAATATGATCTCAAGAGAGTGAGAGATTTGACCTAGATTCAGCCTCAACTTTTTCCGCTGGTCCGTTTTCGATTTTGCCAATGCGTACTCGGGTACCAGATTCAGTTTTTACTGGATTCTCAGTTGAGCTCTGACTTAGCTGTGAAGCCTCATGCCCGACTTTGACACCAGGGGTCTCTACTGGTACTAACTCACTGTACAGTATAGAGATATGCATGTGGCCTCTGCTACACTGGCCACCAGAGCCACACAACGTTAGCTCTGGTCGGATTAAATAAGCGGCCGCTTTGAACCAATATTGAATATTGTTTCTGACTCTCCTAATAGATCTTTAGCACTGATTTGGGAATAATATCATATCATCTCTATCAACATGTGTAGCTCTTTGAAGAATGTCATATACATGTAGATTTGTAAAGTAATTGTCGGAAATTCTACTTTCACATATAGATCTTTTTATATTCAAACATAAAGTACTGCATATTTATTCATTTATTTTTTTATAATTTTGAGTTTTTAATACAATCATCTATCACTCATACCATCAGCTTGTCTGTACTCATCACTAATCATCAATAAACTTTTAATTGAAACGGAATGACTCAGGTTTTGTGTGGCTAATATCCATCATACTGTTATAACATTGTTATATTATTAATATCTAAATCAAAAACTAGCATGACGACCCCCAATTATTAAATTAGATATGTGTTCTACAATACTTGGAGATCTTCATATTCAATTTTCAAGAAATTGCCATGGGTTCTAATCTAAAAGGAAAATTGTCATTTATTCCTTTGATTAATTAGAACCGCAAAGAGAAATGATGAATTTTATGAATATCAATCATTATTAGACTCAAATAGAATAATGTACATATGAGAAAATTCTCTCATCTTAACTAATACAAGTCAAAACACCAGTTTTACATGGGCAAAGTTTTATTCAATAGGAATAGCATTGCAGTTGTAAAAGCAATACAAAAAAAACATGTCATGTTTTACATGAATGAACCCATCTTGTAGCTCTTTCAAAACTCTGCTGATTTCCCAACCCACCACCACACTAAGTATTTGACCCGTGTCATACATCTAGCAGTATGGAGCAGTCAGCAAAGTGTTCGGCTAGGGATGCAGGTGTAGGGAGTTCGATCCCCATGTTGGCCTTGACTTTTCGTTTTTTTGTTTATTTTACTGTACACAAAAGATTTGACTGGCGATCGCTGACATAACCTAAAGGTTTATGAAAAGGATCTAACTACGTGGAATAACATACATATTCCAAAATGGGCAAAACAAGACAAAAATCGTCTTCGCAGGTCGATCCAAGCGCACCTGTACAAGTTACGCACTCTCCATTCACATTCTCATTCCATTGAGAGCATGGGGATTGTAGCTAAACCTCTGCAAGGATGAGTGATACTATGCTTCATACAGTATCCGCTAGATGGCGCTCCAAACCCAATTCTAAACCTTTTTTACCATATTTTCCTGTGTATGAGTTAAATCAAGTGTCCCATAGATGTTTACGGTTTGATTGAAACTAAACTATTATAAACACTTCGGGAAAGTTGTTCTACTATGACTCAACCATTACCTGTTTCAGTTGTGTGTTTATTTATTGAGAAATACAGATTTAGAGACTGACATTGACTGAAGAGAGAGAAATCTCTCAACTTCAAAAATTATTTCCTAAGGCGTGGTTAGTCACAGGTCATCAAACATCCATCAGAATTGAACATCTATATCTTGTTTAATGACGACTTAAGTATCATTGCGATACTTTCAAGCTGAATGTGTTTTTTATTGATTTTAAGAAAATTGGAGAATTTTTTTTTATCAGCTTCGTCTGAAAAATTAATAACACCAAATATATACCAATCTGAACACAATTTTAAACAAGATCTGAAAGCCAACATATATAGCTATCATTTAATTCTTTAGTCATGTCTCTATTTTGTTTTATAAGTAAATGACACAACTCCAAAGATTTGACCTAGTTTTACCATTTTTCAAAATCAATAATTTTCGATTTTCTTACATTAAATCACGTCATATACATGTCAACTGGTATGGATGAGTCCAGCTTGAAACGCTCGATCCACCTGTGAAAAAATCATTCAGAAATTCCCATCCGTTCCGGAGATATTTGAAAAAATATGATCTCAAGAGAGTGAGAGATTTGACCTAGATTCAGCCTCAACTTTTTCCGCTGGTCCGTTTTCGATTTTGCCAATGCGTACTCGGGTACCAGATTCAGTTTTTACTGGATTCTCAGTTGAGCTCTGACTTAGCTGTGAAGCCTCATGCCCGACTTTGACACCAGGGGTCTCTACTGGTACTAACTCACTGTACAGTATAGAGATATGCATGTGGCCTCTGCTACACTGGCCACCAGAGCCACACAACGTTAGCTCTGGTCGGATTAAATAAGCGGCCGCTTTGAACCAATATTGAATATTGTTTCTGACTCTCCTAATAGATCTTTAGCACTGATTTGGGAATAATATCATATCATCTCTATCAACATGTGTAGCTCTTTGAAGAATGTCATATACATGTAGATTTGTAAAGTAATTGTCGGAAATTCTACTTTCACATATAGATCTTTTTATATTCAAACATAAAGTACTGCATATTTATTCATTTATTTTTTTATAATTTTGAGTTTTTAATACAATCATCTATCACTCATACCATCAGCTTGTCTGTACTCATCACTAATCATCAATAAACTTTTAATTGAAACGGAATGACTCAGGTTTTGTGTGGCTAATATCCATCATACTGTTATAACATTGTTATATTATTAATATCTAAATCAAAAACTAGCATGACGACCCCCAATTATTAAATTAGATATGTGTTCTACAATACTTGGAGATCTTCATATTCAATTTTCAAGAAATTGCCATGGGTTCTAATCTAAAAGGAAAATTGTCATTTATTCCTTTGATTAATTAGAACCGCAAAGAGAAATGATGAATTTTATGAATATCAATCATTATTAGACTCAAATAGAATAATGTACATATGAGAAAATTCTCTCATCTTAACTAATACAAGTCAAAACACCAGTTTTACATGGGCAAAGTTTTATTCAATAGGAATAGCATTGCAGTTGTAAAAGCAATACAAAAAAAACATGTCATGTTTTACATGAATGAACCCATCTTGTAGCTCTTTCAAAACTCTGCTGATTTCCCAACCCACCACCACACTAAGTATTTGACCCATGTCATACATCTAGCAGTATGGAGCAGTCAGCAAAGTGTTCGGCTAGGGATGCAGGTGTAGGGAGTTCGATCCCCATGTTGGCCTTGACTTTTCGTTTTTTTGTTTATTTTACTGTACACAAAAGATTTGACTGGCGATCGCTGACATAACCTAAAGGTTTATGAAAAGGATCTAACTACGTGGAATAACATACATATTCCAAAATGGGCAAAACAAGACAAAAATCGTCTTCGCAGGTCGATCCAAGCGCACCTGTACAAGTTACGCACTCTCCATTCACATTCTCATTCCATTGAGAGCATGGGGATCGTAGCTAAACCTCTGCAAGGATGAGTGATACTATGCTTCATACAGTATCCGCTAGATGGCGCTCCAAACCCAATTCTAAACCTTTTTTACCATATTTTCCTGTGTATGAGTTAAATCAAGTGTCCCATAGATGTTTACGGTTTGATTGAAACTAAACTATTATAAACACTTCGGGAAAGTTGTTCTACTATGACTCAACCATTACCTGTTTCAGTTGTGTGTTTATTTATTGAGAAATACAGATTTAGAGACTGACATTGACTGAAGAGAGAGAAATCTCTCAACTTCAAAAATTATTTCCTAAGGCGTGGTTAGTCACAGGTCATCAAACATCCATCAGAATTGAACATCTATATCTTGTTTAATGACGACTTAAGTATCATTGCGATACTTTCAAGCTGAATGTGTTTTTTATTGATTTTAAGAAAATTGGAGAATTTTTTTTTATCAGCTTCGTCTGAAAAATTAATAACACCAAATATATACCAATCTGAACACAATTTTAAACAAGATCTGAAAGCCAACATATATAGCTATCATTTAATTCTTTAGTCATGTCTCTATTTTGTTTTATAAGTAAATGACACAACTCCAAAGATTTGACCTAGTTTTACCATTTTTCAAAATCAATAATTTTCGATTTTCTTACATTAAATCACGTCATATACATGTCAACTGGTATGGATGAGTCCAGCTTGAAACGCTCGATCCACCTGTGAAAAAATCATTCAGAAATTCCCATCCGTTCCGGAGATATTTGAAAAAATATGATCTCAAGAGAGTGAGAGATTTGACCTAGATTCAGCCTCAACTTTTTCCGCTGGTCCGTTTTCGATTTTGCCAATGCGTACTCGGGTACCAGATTCAGTTTTTACTGGATTCTCAGTTGAGCTCTGACTTAGCTGTGAAGCCTCATGCCCGACTTTGACACCAGGGGTCTCTACTGGTACTAACTCACTGTACAGTATAGAGATATGCATGTGGCCTCTGCTACACTGGCCACCAGAGCCACACAACGTTAGCTCTGGTCGGATTAAATAAGCGGCCGCTTTGAACCAATATTGAATATTGTTTCTGACTCTCCTAATAGATCTTTAGCACTGATTTGGGAATAATATCATATCATCTCTATCAACATGTGTAGCTCTTTGAAGAATGTCATATACATGTAGATTTGTAAAGTAATTGTCGGAAATTCTACTTTCACATATAGATCTTTTTATATTCAAACATAAAGTACTGCATATTTATTCATTTATTTTTTTATAATTTTGAGTTTTTAATACAATCATCTATCACTCATACCATCAGCTTGTCTGTACTCATCACTAATCATCAATAAACTTTTAATTGAAACGGAATGACTCAGGTTTTGTGTGGCTAATATCCATCATACTGTTATAACATTGTTATATTATTAATATCTAAATCAAAAACTAGCATGACGACCCCCAATTATTAAATTAGATATGTGTTCTACAATACTTGGAGATCTTCATATTCAATTTTCAAGAAATTGCCATGGGTTCTAATCTAAAAGGAAAATTGTCATTTATTCCTTTGATTAATTAGAACCGCAAAGAGAAATGATGAATTTTATGAATATCAATCATTATTAGACTCAAATAGAATAATGTACATATGAGAAAATTCTCTCATCTTAACTAATACAAGTCAAAACACCAGTTTTACATGGGCAAAGTTTTATTCAATAGGAATAGCATTGCAGTTGTAAAAGCAATACAAAAAAAACATGTCATGTTTTACATGAATGAACCCATCTTGTAGCTCTTTCAAAACTCTGCTGATTTCCCAACCCACCACCACACTAAGTATTTGACCCATGTCATACATCTAGCAGTATGGAGCAGTCAGCAAAGTGTTCGGCTAGGGATGCAGGTGTAGGGAGTTCGATCCCCATGTTGGCCTTGACTTTTCGTTTTTTTGTTTATTTTACTGTACACAAAAGATTTGACTGGCGATCGCTGACATAACCTAAAGGTTTATGAAAAGGATCTAACTACGTGGAATAACATACATATTCCAAAATGGGCAAAACAAGACAAAAATCGTCTTCGCAGGTCGATCCAAGCGCACCTGTACAAGTTACGCACTCTCCATTCACATTCTCATTCCATTGAGAGCATGGGGATCGTAGCTAAACCTCTGCAAGGATGAGTGATACTATGCTTCATACAGTATCCGCTAGATGGCGCTCCAAACCCAATTCTAAACCTTTTTTACCATATTTTCCTGTGTATGAGTTAAATCAAGTGTCCCATAGATGTTTACGGTTTGATTGAAACTAAACTATTATAAACACTTCGGGAAAGTTGTTCTACTATGACTCAACCATTACCTGTTTCAGTTGTGTGTTTATTTATTGAGAAATACAGATTTAGAGACTGACATTGACTGAAGAGAGAGAAATCTCTCAACTTCAAAAATTATTTCCTAAGGCGTGGTTAGTCACAGGTCATCAAACATCCATCAGAATTGAACATCTATATCTTGTTTAATGACGACTTAAGTATCATTGCGATACTTTCAAGCTGAATGTGTTTTTTATTGATTTTAAGAAAATTGGAGAATTTTTTTTTATCAGCTTCGTCTGAAAAATTAATAACACCAAATATATACCAATCTGAACACAATTTTAAACAAGATCTGAAAGCCAACATATATAGCTATCATTTAATTCTTTAGTCATGTCTCTATTTTGTTTTATAAGTAAATGACACAACTCCAAAGATTTGACCTAGTTTTACCATTTTTCAAAATCAATAATTTTCGATTTTCTTACATTAAATCACGTCATATACATGTCAACTGGTATGGATGAGTCCAGCTTGAAACGCTCGATCCACCTGTGAAAAAATCATTCAGAAATTCCCATCCGTTCCGGAGATATTTGAAAAAATATGATCTCAAGAGAGTGAGAGATTTGACCTAGATTCAGCCTCAACTTTTTCCGCTGGTCCGTTTTCGATTTTGCCAATGCGTACTCGGGTACCAGATTCAGTTTTTACTGGATTCTCAGTTGAGCTCTGACTTAGCTGTGAAGCCTCATGCCCGACTTTGACACCAGGGGTCTCTACTGGTACTAACTCACTGTACAGTATAGAGATATGCATGTGGCCTCTGCTACACTGGCCACCAGAGCCACACAACGTTAGCTCTGGTCGGATTAAATAAGCGGCCGCTTTGAACCAATATTGAATATTGTTTCTGACTCTCCTAATAGATCTTTAGCACTGATTTGGGAATAATATCATATCATCTCTATCAACATGTGTAGCTCTTTGAAGAATGTCATATACATGTAGATTTGTAAAGTAATTGTCGGAAATTCTACTTTCACATATAGATCTTTTTATATTCAAACATAAAGTACTGCATATTTATTCATTTATTTTTTTATAATTTTGAGTTTTTAATACAATCATCTATCACTCATACCATCAGCTTGTCTGTACTCATCACTAATCATCAATAAACTTTTAATTGAAACGGAATGACTCAGGTTTTGTGTGGCTAATATCCATCATACTGTTATAACATTGTTATATTATTAATATCTAAATCAAAAACTAGCATGACGACCCCCAATTATTAAATTAGATATGTGTTCTACAATACTTGGAGATCTTCATATTCAATTTTCAAGAAATTGCCATGGGTTCTAATCTAAAAGGAAAATTGTCATTTATTCCTTTGATTAATTAGAACCGCAAAGAGAAATGATGAATTTTATGAATATCAATCATTATTAGACTCAAATAGAATAATGTACATATGAGAAAATTCTCTCATCTTAACTAATACAAGTCAAAACACCAGTTTTACATGGGCAAAGTTTTATTCAATAGGAATAGCATTGCAGTTGTAAAAGCAATACAAAAAAAACATGTCATGTTTTACATGAATGAACCCATCTTGTAGCTCTTTCAAAACTCTGCTGATTTCCCAACCCACCACCACACTAAGTATTTGACCCGTGTCATACATCTAGCAGTATGGAGCAGTCAGCAAAGTGTTCGGCTAGGGATGCAGGTGTAGGGAGTTCGATCCCCATGTTGGCCTTGACTTTTCGTTTTTTTGTTTATTTTACTGTACACAAAAGATTTGACTGGCGATCGCTGACATAACCTAAAGGTTTATGAAAAGGATCTAACTACGTGGAATAACATACATATTCCAAAATGGGCAAAACAAGACAAAAATCGTCTTCGCAGGTCGATCCAAGCGCACCTGTACAAGTTACGCACTCTCCATTCACATTCTCATTCCATTGAGAGCATGGGGATTGTAGCTAAACCTCTGCAAGGATGAGTGATACTATGCTTCATACAGTATCCGCTAGATGGCGCTCCAAACCCAATTCTAAACCTTTTTTACCATATTTTCCTGTGTATGAGTTAAATCAAGTGTCCCATAGATGTTTACGGTTTGATTGAAACTAAACTATTATAAACACTTCGGGAAAGTTGTTCTACTATGACTCAACCATTACCTGTTTCAGTTGTGTGTTTATTTATTGAGAAATACAGATTTAGAGACTGACATTGACTGAAGAGAGAGAAATCTCTCAACTTCAAAAATTATTTCCTAAGGCGTGGTTAGTCACAGGTCATCAAACATCCATCAGAATTGAACATCTATATCTTGTTTAATGACGACTTAAGTATCATTGCGATACTTTCAAGCTGAATGTGTTTTTTATTGATTTTAAGAAAATTGGAGAATTTTTTTTTATCAGCTTCGTCTGAAAAATTAATAACACCAAATATATACCAATCTGAACACAATTTTAAACAAGATCTGAAAGCCAACATATATAGCTATCATTTAATTCTTTAGTCATGTCTCTATTTTGTTTTATAAGTAAATGACACAACTCCAAAGATTTGACCTAGTTTTACCATTTTTCAAAATCAATAATTTTCGATTTTCTTACATTAAATCACGTCATATACATGTCAACTGGTATGGATGAGTCCAGCTTGAAACGCTCGATCCACCTGTGAAAAAATCATTCAGAAATTCCCATCCGTTCCGGAGATATTTGAAAAAATATGATCTCAAGAGAGTGAGAGATTTGACCTAGATTCAGCCTCAACTTTTTCCGCTGGTCCGTTTTCGATTTTGCCAATGCGTACTCGGGTACCAGATTCAGTTTTTACTGGATTCTCAGTTGAGCTCTGACTTAGCTGTGAAGCCTCATGCCCGACTTTGACACCAGGGGTCTCTACTGGTACTAACTCACTGTACAGTATAGAGATATGCATGTGGCCTCTGCTACACTGGCCACCAGAGCCACACAACGTTAGCTCTGGTCGGATTAAATAAGCGGCCGCTTTGAACCAATATTGAATATTGTTTCTGACTCTCCTAATAGATCTTTAGCACTGATTTGGGAATAATATCATATCATCTCTATCAACATGTGTAGCTCTTTGAAGAATGTCATATACATGTAGATTTGTAAAGTAATTGTCGGAAATTCTACTTTCACATATAGATCTTTTTATATTCAAACATAAAGTACTGCATATTTATTCATTTATTTTTTTATAATTTTGAGTTTTTAATACAATCATCTATCACTCATACCATCAGCTTGTCTGTACTCATCACTAATCATCAATAAACTTTTAATTGAAACGGAATGACTCAGGTTTTGTGTGGCTAATATCCATCATACTGTTATAACATTGTTATATTATTAATATCTAAATCAAAAACTAGCATGACGACCCCCAATTATTAAATTAGATATGTGTTCTACAATACTTGGAGATCTTCATATTCAATTTTCAAGAAATTGCCATGGGTTCTAATCTAAAAGGAAAATTGTCATTTATTCCTTTGATTAATTAGAACCGCAAAGAGAAATGATGAATTTTATGAATATCAATCATTATTAGACTCAAATAGAATAATGTACATATGAGAAAATTCTCTCATCTTAACTAATACAAGTCAAAACACCAGTTTTACATGGGCAAAGTTTTATTCAATAGGAATAGCATTGCAGTTGTAAAAGCAATACAAAAAAAACATGTCATGTTTTACATGAATGAACCCATCTTGTAGCTCTTTCAAAACTCTGCTGATTTCCCAACCCACCACCACACTAAGTATTTGACCCGTGTCATACATCTAGCAGTATGGAGCAGTCAGCAAAGTGTTCGGCTAGGGATGCAGGTGTAGGGAGTTCGATCCCCATGTTGGCCTTGACTTTTCGTTTTTTTGTTTATTTTACTGTACACAAAAGATTTGACTAGCGATCGCTGACATAACCTAAAGGTTTATGAAAAGGATCTAACTACGTGGAATAACATACATATTCCAAAATGGGCAAAACAAGACAAAAATCGTCTTCGCAGGTCGATCCAAGCGCACCTGTACAAGTTACGCACTCTCCATTCACATTCTCATTCCATTGAGAGCATGGGGATTGTAGCTAAACCTCTGCAAGGATGAGTGATACTATGCTTCATACAGTATCCGCTAGATGGCGCTCCAAACCCAATTCTAAACCTTTTTTACCATATTTTCCTGTGTATGAGTTAAATCAAGTGTCCCATAGATGTTTACGGTTTGATTGAAACTAAACTATTATAAACACTTCGGGAAAGTTGTTCTACTATGACTCAACCATTACCTGTTTCAGTTGTGTGTTTATTTATTGAGAAATACAGATTTAGAGACTGACATTGACTGAAGAGAGAGAAATCTCTCAACTTCAAAAATTATTTCCTAAGGCGTGGTTAGTCACAGGTCATCAAACATCCATCAGAATTGAACATCTATATCTTGTTTAATGACGACTTAAGTATCATTGCGATACTTTCAAGCTGAATGTGTTTTTTATTGATTTTAAGAAAATTGGAGAATTTTTTTTTATCAGCTTCGTCTGAAAAATTAATAACACCAAATATATACCAATCTGAACACAATTTTAAACAAGATCTGAAAGCCAACATATATAGCTATCATTTAATTCTTTAGTCATGTCTCTATTTTGTTTTATAAGTAAATGACACAACTCCAAAGATTTGACCTAGTTTTACCATTTTTCAAAATCAATAATTTTCGATTTTCTTACATTAAATCACGTCATATACATGTCAACTGGTATGGATGAGTCCAGCTTGAAACGCTCGATCCACCTGTGAAAAAATCATTCAGAAATTCCCATCCGTTCCGGAGATATTTGAAAAAATATGATCTCAAGAGAGTGAGAGATTTGACCTAGATTCAGCCTCAACTTTTTCCGCTGGTCCGTTTTCGATTTTGCCAATGCGTACTCGGGTACCAGATTCAGTTTTTACTGGATTCTCAGTTGAGCTCTGACTTAGCTGTGAAGCCTCATGCCCGACTTTGACACCAGGGGTCTCTACTGGTACTAACTCACTGTACAGTATAGAGATATGCATGTGGCCTCTGCTACACTGGCCACCAGAGCCACACAACGTTAGCTCTGGTCGGATTAAATAAGCGGCCGCTTTGAACCAATATTGAATATTGTTTCTGACTCTCCTAATAGATCTTTAGCACTGATTTGGGAATAATATCATATCATCTCTATCAACATGTGTAGCTCTTTGAAGAATGTCATATACATGTAGATTTGTAAAGTAATTGTCGGAAATTCTACTTTCACATATAGATCTTTTTATATTCAAACATAAAGTACTGCATATTTATTCATTTATTTTTTTATAATTTTGAGTTTTTAATACAATCATCTATCACTCATACCATCAGCTTGTCTGTACTCATCACTAATCATCAATAAACTTTTAATTGAAACGGAATGACTCAGGTTTTGTGTGGCTAATATCCATCATACTGTTATAACATTGTTATATTATTAATATCTAAATCAAAAACTAGCATGACGACCCCCAATTATTAAATTAGATATGTGTTCTACAATACTTGGAGATCTTCATATTCAATTTTCAAGAAATTGCCATGGGTTCTAATCTAAAAGGAAAATTGTCATTTATTCCTTTGATTAATTAGAACCGCAAAGAGAAATGATGAATTTTATGAATATCAATCATTATTAGACTCAAATAGAATAATGTACATATGAGAAAATTCTCTCATCTTAACTAATACAAGTCAAAACACCAGTTTTACATGGGCAAAGTTTTATTCAATAGGAATAGCATTGCAGTTGTAAAAGCAATACAAAAAAAACATGTCATGTTTTACATGAATGAACCCATCTTGTAGCTCTTTCAAAACTCTGCTGATTTCCCAACCCACCACCACACTAAGTATTTGACCCGTGTCATACATCTAGCAGTATGGAGCAGTCAGCAAAGTGTTCGGCTAGGGATGCAGGTGTAGGGAGTTCGATCCCCATGTTGGCCTTGACTTTTCGTTTTTTTGTTTATTTTACTGTACACAAAAGATTTGACTGGCGATCGCTGACATAACCTAAAGGTTTATGAAAAGGATCTAACTACGTGGAATAACATACATATTCCAAAATGGGCAAAACAAGACAAAAATCGTCTTCGCAGGTCGATCCAAGCGCACCTGTACAAGTTACGCACTCTCCATTCACATTCTCATTCCATTGAGAGCATGGGGATTGTAGCTAAACCTCTGCAAGGATGAGTGATACTATGCTTCATACAGTATCCGCTAGATGGCGCTCCAAACCCAATTCTAAACCTTTTTTACCATATTTTCCTGTGTATGAGTTAAATCAAGTGTCCCATAGATGTTTACGGTTTGATTGAAACTAAACTATTATAAACACTTCGGGAAAGTTGTTCTACTATGACTCAACCATTATCTGTTTCAGTTGTGTGTTTATTTATTGAGAAATACAGATTTAGAGACTGACATTGACTGAAGAGAGAGAAATCTCTCAACTTCAAAAATTATTTCCTAAGGCGTGGTTAGTCACAGGTCATCAAACATCCATCAGAATTGAACATCTATATCTTGTTTAATGACGACTTAAGTATCATTGCGATACTTTCAAGCTGAATGTGTTTTTTATTGATTTTAAGAAAATTGGAGAATTTTTTTTTATCAGCTTCGTCTGAAAAATTAATAACACCAAATATATACCAATCTGAACACAATTTTAAACAAGATCTGAAAGCCAACATATATAGCTATCATTTAATTCTTTAGTCATGTCTCTATTTTGTTTTATAAGTAAATGACACAACTCCAAAGATTTGACCTAGTTTTACCATTTTTCAAAATCAATAATTTTCGATTTTCTTACATTAAATCACGTCATATACATGTCAACTGGTATGGATGAGTCCAGCTTGAAACGCTCGATCCACCTGTGAAAAAATCATTCAGAAATTCCCATCCGTTCCGGAGATATTTGAAAAAATATGATCTCAAGAGAGTGAGAGATTTGACCTAGATTCAGCCTCAACTTTTTCCGCTGGTCCGTTTTCGATTTTGCCAATGCGTACTCGGGTACCAGATTCAGTTTTTACTGGATTCTCAGTTGAGCTCTGACTTAGCTGTGAAGCCTCATGCCCGACTTTGACACCAGGGGTCTCTACTGGTACTAACTCACTGTACAGTATAGAGATATGCATGTGGCCTCTGCTACACTGGCCACCAGAGCCACACAACGTTAGCTCTGGTCGGATTAAATAAGCGGCCGCTTTGAACCAATATTGAATATTGTTTCTGACTCTCCTAATAGATCTTTAGCACTGATTTGGGAATAATATCATATCATCTCTATCAACATGTGTAGCTCTTTGAAGAATGTCATATACATGTAGATTTGTAAAGTAATTGTCGGAAATTCTACTTTCACATATAGATCTTTTTATATTCAAACATAAAGTACTGCATATTTATTCATTTATTTTTTTATAATTTTGAGTTTTTAATACAATCATCTATCACTCATACCATCAGCTTGTCTGTACTCATCACTAATCATCAATAAACTTTTAATTGAAACGGAATGACTCAGGTTTTGTGTGGCTAATATCCATCATACTGTTATAACATTGTTATATTATTAATATCTAAATCAAAAACTAGCATGACGACCCCCAATTATTAAATTAGATATGTGTTCTACAATACTTGGAGATCTTCATATTCAATTTTCAAGAAATTGCCATGGGTTCTAATCTAAAAGGAAAATTGTCATTTATTCCTTTGATTAATTAGAACCGCAAAGAGAAATGATGAATTTTATGAATATCAATCATTATTAGACTCAAATAGAATAATGTACATATGAGAAAATTCTCTCATCTTAACTAATACAAGTCAAAACACCAGTTTTACATGGGCAAAGTTTTATTCAATAGGAATAGCATTGCAGTTGTAAAAGCAATACAAAAAAAACATGTCATGTTTTACATGAATGAACCCATCTTGTAGCTCTTTCAAAACTCTGCTGATTTCCCAACCCACCACCACACTAAGTATTTGACCCGTGTCATACATCTAGCAGTATGGAGCAGTCAGCAAAGTGTTCGGCTAGGGATGCAGGTGTAGGGAGTTCGATCCCCATGTTGGCCTTGACTTTTCGTTTTTTTGTTTATTTTACTGTACACAAAAGATTTGACTGGCGATCGCTGACATAACCTAAAGGTTTATGAAAAGGATCTAACTACGTGGAATAACATACATATTCCAAAATGGGCAAAACAAGACAAAAATCGTCTTCGCAGGTCGATCCAAGCGCACCTGTACAAGTTACGCACTCTCCATTCACATTCTCATTCCATTGAGAGCATGGGGATTGTAGCTAAACCTCTGCAAGGATGAGTGATACTATGCTTCATACAGTATCCGCTAGATGGCGCTCCAAACCCAATTCTAAACCTTTTTTACCATATTTTCCTGTGTATGAGTTAAATCAAGTGTCCCATAGATGTTTACGGTTTGATTGAAACTAAACTATTATAAACACTTCGGGAAAGTTGTTCTACTATGACTCAACCATTACCTGTTTCAGTTGTGTGTTTATTTATTGAGAAATACAGATTTAGAGACTGACATTGACTGAAGAGAGAGAAATCTCTCAACTTCAAAAATTATTTCCTAAGGCGTGGTTAGTCACAGGTCATCAAACATCCATCAGAATTGAACATCTATATCTTGTTTAATGACGACTTAAGTATCATTGCGATACTTTCAAGCTGAATGTGTTTTTTATTGATTTTAAGAAAATTGGAGAATTTTTTTTTATCAGCTTCGTCTGAAAAATTAATAACACCAAATATATACCAATCTGAACACAATTTTAAACAAGATCTGAAAGCCAACATATATAGCTATCATTTAATTCTTTAGTCATGTCTCTATTTTGTTTTATAAGTAAATGACACAACTCCAAAGATTTGACCTAGTTTTACCATTTTTCAAAATCAATAATTTTCGATTTTCTTACATTAAATCACGTCATATACATGTCAACTGGTATGGATGAGTCCAGCTTGAAACGCTCGATCCACCTGTGAAAAAATCATTCAGAAATTCCCATCCGTTCCGGAGATATTTGAAAAAATATGATCTCAAGAGAGTGAGAGATTTGACCTAGATTCAGCCTCAACTTTTTCCGCTGGTCCGTTTTCGATTTTGCCAATGCGTACTCGGGTACCAGATTCAGTTTTTACTGGATTCTCAGTTGAGCTCTGACTTAGCTGTGAAGCCTCATGCCCGACTTTGACACCAGGGGTCTCTACTGGTACTAACTCACTGTACAGTATAGAGATATGCATGTGGCCTCTGCTACACTGGCCACCAGAGCCACACAACGTTAGCTCTGGTCGGATTAAATAAGCGGCCGCTTTGAACCAATATTGAATATTGTTTCTGACTCTCCTAATAGATCTTTAGCACTGATTTGGGAATAATATCATATCATCTCTATCAACATGTGTAGCTCTTTGAAGAATGTCATATACATGTAGATTTGTAAAGTAATTGTCGGAAATTCTACTTTCACATATAGATCTTTTTATATTCAAACATAAAGTACTGCATATTTATTCATTTATTTTTTTATAATTTTGAGTTTTTAATACAATCATCTATCACTCATACCATCAGCTTGTCTGTACTCATCACTAATCATCAATAAACTTTTAATTGAAACGGAATGACTCAGGTTTTGTGTGGCTAATATCCATCATACTGTTATAACATTGTTATATTATTAATATCTAAATCAAAAACTAGCATGACGACCCCCAATTATTAAATTAGATATGTGTTCTACAATACTTGGAGATCTTCATATTCAATTTTCAAGAAATTGCCATGGGTTCTAATCTAAAAGGAAAATTGTCATTTATTCCTTTGATTAATTAGAACCGCAAAGAGAAATGATGAATTTTATGAATATCAATCATTATTAGACTCAAATAGAATAATGTACATATGAGAAAATTCTCTCATCTTAACTAATACAAGTCAAAACACCAGTTTTACATGGGCAAAGTTTTATTCAATAGGAATAGCATTGCAGTTGTAAAAGCAATACAAAAAAAACATGTCATGTTTTACATGAATGAACCCATCTTGTAGCTCTTTCAAAACTCTGCTGATTTCCCAACCCACCACCACACTAAGTATTTGACCCGTGTCATACATCTAGCAGTATGGAGCAGTCAGCAAAGTGTTCGGCTAGGGATGCAGGTGTAGGGAGTTCGATCCCCATGTTGGCCTTGACTTTTCGTTTTTTTGTTTATTTTACTGTACACAAAAGATTTGACTGGCGATCGCTGACATAACCTAAAGGTTTATGAAAAGGATCTAACTACGTGGAATAACATACATATTCCAAAATGGGCAAAACAAGACAAAAATCGTCTTCGCAGGTCGATCCAAGCGCACCTGTACAAGTTACGCACTCTCCATTCACATTCTCATTCCATTGAGAGCATGGGGATTGTAGCTAAACCTCTGCAAGGATGAGTGATACTATGCTTCATACAGTATCCGCTAGATGGCGCTCCAAACCCAATTCTAAACCTTTTTTACCATATTTTCCTGTGTATGAGTTAAATCAAGTGTCCCATAGATGTTTACGGTTTGATTGAAACTAAACTATTATAAACACTTCGGGAAAGTTGTTCTACTATGACTCAACCATTACCTGTTTCAGTTGTGTGTTTATTTATTGAGAAATACAGATTTAGAGACTGACATTGACTGAAGAGAGAGAAATCTCTCAACTTCAAAAATTATTTCCTAAGGCGTGGTTAGTCACAGGTCATCAAACATCCATCAGAATTGAAAATCTATATCTTGTTTAATGACGACTTAAGTATCATTGCGATACTTTCAAGCTGAATGTGTTTTTTATTGATTTTAAGAAAATTGGAGAATTTTTTTTTATCAGCTTCGTCTGAAAAATTAATAACACCAAATATATACCAATCTGAACACAATTTTAAACAAGATCTGAAAGCCAACATATATAGCTATCATTTAATTCTTTAGTCATGTCTCTATTTTGTTTTATAAGTAAATGACACAACTCCAAAGATTTGACCTAGTTTTACCATTTTTCAAAATCAATAATTTTCGATTTTCTTACATTAAATCACGTCATATACATGTCAACTGGTATGGATGAGTCCAGCTTGAAACGCTCGATCCACCTGTGAAAAAATCATTCAGAAATTCCCATCCGTTCCGGAGATATTTGAAAAAATATGATCTCAAGAGAGTGAGAGATTTGACCTAGATTCAGCCTCAACTTTTTCCGCTGGTCCGTTTTCGATTTTGCCAATGCGTACTCGGGTACCAGATTCAGTTTTTACTGGATTCTCAGTTGAGCTCTGACTTAGCTGTGAAGCCTCATGCCCGACTTTGACACCAGGGGTCTCTACTGGTACTAACTCACTGTACAGTATAGAGATATGCATGTGGCCTCTGCTACACTGGCCACCAGAGCCACACAACGTTAGTTCTGGTCGGGTTAAATAAGCGGCCGCTTTGAACCAATATTGAATATTGTTTCTGACTCTCCTAATAGATCTTTAGCACTGATTTGGGAATAATATCATATCATCTCTATCAACATGTGTAGCTCTTTGAAGAATGTCATATACATGTAGATTTGTAAAGTAATTGTCGGAAATTCTACTTTCACATATAGATCTTTTTATATTCAAACATATAGTACTGCATATCTATTTATTTATTTTTTTATAATTTTGAGTTTTTAATACAATCATCTATCATTCATACCATCAGCTTGTCTGTACTCATCACTTATCATCAATAAACTTTTAATTGAAACGGAATGACTCAGGTTTTGTGTGGCTAATATCCATCATACTGTTATAACATTGTTATATTATTAATATCTAAATCAAAAACTAGCATGACGACCCCCAATTATTAAATTAGATATGTGTTCTACAATACTTGGAGATCTTCATATTCAATTTTCAAGAAATTGCCATGGGTTCTAATCTAAAAGGAAAATTGTCATTTATTCCTTTGATTAATTAGAACCGCAAAGACAAATGATGAATTTTATGAATATCAATCATTATTAGACTCAAATAGAATAATGTACATATGAGAAAATTCTCTCATCTTAACTAATACAAGTCAAAACACCAGTTTTACATGGGCAAAGTTTTATTCAATAGGAATAGCATTGCAGTTGTAAAAGCAATACAAAAAAACATGTCATGTTTTACATGAATGAACCCATCTTGTAGCTCTTTCAAAACTCCGCTGATTCCCCAACCCACCACCACACTAAGTATTTGACCCATGTCATACATCTAGCACTATGGAGAAGTCAGCAAAGTGTTCGGCTAGGGATGCAGGTGTAGGGAGTTCGATCCCCATGTTGGCCTTGACTTTTCGTTTTTTTGTATATTTTACTGTACAAAAAAGATCTGACTGGCGATCGCTGACATAACCTAAAGGTTTATGAAAAGGATCTAACTACGTGGAATAACATACATATTCCAAAATGGGCAAAACAAGACAAAAATCGTCTTCGCAGGTCGATCCAAGCGCACCTGTACAAGTTACGCACTCTTCATTCACATTCTCATTCCATTGAGAGCATGGGGATTGTAGCTAAAGCTCTGCAAGGGAGAGTGATACTATGCTTCATACAGTATCCGCTAGATGGCGCTCCAAACCCAATTCTAAACCTTTTTTACCATATTTTCCTGTGTATGAGTTAAATCAAGTGTCCCATAGATGTTTACGGTTTGATTGAAACTAAACTATTTAAACACTTCGGGAAAGTTGTTCTACTATGACTCAATCATTACCTGTTTCAGTTGTGTGTTTATTTATTGAGAAATACAGATTTAGAGACTGACATTGACTGAAGAGAGAGAAATCTCTCAACTTCAAAAATTATTTCCTAAGGCGTGGTTAGTCACAGGTCATCAAACATCCATCAGAATTGAACATCTATATCTTGTTTAATGACGACTTAAGTATCATTGCGATACTTTCAAGCTGAATGTGTTTTTTATTGATTTTAAGAAAATTGGAGAATTTTTTTTATCAGCTTCGTCTAAAAAATTAATAACACCAAATATATACCAATCTGAACAAAATTTTAAACAAGATCTGAAAGCCAACATATATAGCTATCATTTAATTCTTTAGTTATGTCTCTGTTTTGTTTTATAAGTAAATGACACAACTCCAAAGATTTGACCTAGTTTTACCATTTTTCAAAATCAATAATTTTCGATTTTCTTACATTAAATCACGTCATATACATGTCAACTGGTATGGATGAGTCCAGCTTGAAACGCTCGATCCACCTGTGAAAAAATCATTCAGAAATTCCCATCCGTTCCGGAGATATTTGAAAAAATATGATCTCAAGAGAGTGAGAGATTTGACCTAGATTCAGCCTCAACTTTTTCCGCTGGTCCGTTTTCGATTTTGCCAATGCGTACTCGGGTACCAGATTCAGTTTTTACTGGATTCTCAGTTGAGCTCTGACTTAGCTGTGAAGCCTCATGCCCGACTTTGACACCAGGGGTCTCTACTGGTACTAACTCAATGTACAGTATAGAGATATGCATGTGGCCTCTGCTACACTGGCCACCAGAGCCACACTACGTTAGCTCTAGTCGGGTTAAATATCATTAATATCTAAATCAAAAACTAGCAAGACGACCCCCAATTATTAAATTAGATATGTGTTATACAATACTTGGAGATCTTCATATTCAATTTTAAAGATATTGCCATGGGTTCTAATCTAAAAGGAAAATTGTCATTTATTCCTTTGATTAATTAGAACCGCAAAGACAAATGATGAATTCTATGAATATCCATAATATTAGACTCAAATAGAATAATGTACATATGAGAAAATTCTCTCATCTTAACTAATACAAGTAAAAACACCAGTTTTACATGGGCAAAGTTTTATTCAATAGGAATAGCATTGCAGTTGTAAAAGCAATACAAAAAAACATGTCATGTTTTATATGAATGAACCCATCTTGTAAATGAATAGAAAACTGTGTCTGCTTTGTTATCACAGACAATATTGAAATACTATAGAGCTAGGCATTACGTAGGTCCTTGGAAAACGGTGGAGAGGTTTGAAACATGATATATACATATATTCATTGATAATTAATAATAATGTACAGTAGAACCCCGCGCAAGCGGTCACCCTCCATTGCGGAGGTCTTGCGATACTAAATGGGTTGTTTTGTGCATCTTTTAGTGTTATGAGAATCCATTATTAGGTTAATACTGTGAATTAAGGAAGTTACAGGAGTTTTTCGATCTCAAAAATATCTTCCATAATAGGCTAATTCATGAAGAATAGATGTATGTAGACGTTGCGTACTTCCACTCTACCGCTCGCGACCACTTTGAGAGAAACCAGGGCCCTGTTTTTCAGTCACGACAATCGTTATGGGCGACGTGTTTTTGCCGTCAGTGTTCGATAGACACGACACTATAGTGAATAGGCGATAGGTCGTGAGTGTAAGAGGCGTAGGGCAGCCAGACGTGTTTTTCAGTCACGACAATCGTGGGGTCACGTGATTGAAAATGTCGCCCAAACTGTCGTCCGTTCATGACACCTATGGACAGAATGCGCAACTTCACTTCCCTTTGGAATTAAGCGATGAGATTTTAACATGGGTAAGGCATATATAACACCTATAAACGTACCAAATATGAAGAATATCGGCCGCACGGTTAAATTTTGTCATAGCAAATACTGCTCTGGTGGCCAGTGTATGCCTACCATCACGTGATCTGATTTATGCGGCGACCTTGACATCGACTGCGCTTACTTCACTCTCCCAGCAGAGATTCCGCGCGCTAAACCGCGAAAGATCTGCTAGGAGAGTGCATGTACCATATTCGATCGATAGCCCGATGTTTCAAATTCAAACGGCCGTAACTTCGTAACCGTGCGGCCGTTCTTCTTCATATTTAGTACGATCATAGGTTATATGTACCCTTACTCATGTTAAAATTTCATTGCTCAATTCCATCGGGAAGTGGAAAAATCCTCTATATACGCACAGTGATGTGTTATAGAACCTAAGACAGTTCTATTCTTGTCGTAGCGGCCGACATTTTTTGCGGCGATCGTGAGTGGCGCACTACGATCGTGTCTATAGAACAGCGGCCATTTTGTGTCTTCCAGAATGTCGTGGAATCGCTGGACGATCGTACAGTATCGTTGCCCGACGATGTCGTTACTGAAAAACAGGGCCCAGGTGTGCGCATGGGTCTATTTTTCCCGCATCGCCTACAGGTCTGCCCTGTTAGCGCTGCAGTGATTGGTCGAGCGCCAGTCAGAGCAGACAGCTCGGTTTGTATTGGCCCAGTCTTGCCGCCACCTGGTTTTGTTGGCAGGGCTGGCCATTTTAACACCGATGGGGGGTGCGTTTCAGAGAGAATATTCCTGCTCCCTTAGGGTTCATTTGTTTGAGCCCATTTTTTTGTAGAGCACAATCTCAGCAATTAGCTTGCGTAGTTTGCTGGCTTTGGTGTTTTGTTTTCCTGTAGCAGCATTTGGTGGGTCTGGTATATTTTGTTTTATACCATGACCTAATTTTCTCTTGCCTGCAGAGGGGTGCGTGGTTTCGACTATTTTAAGTCTCGTCAGGCGATTTGCAATAGCGTGTTCCGTGGTCTTCTTTTCTTGCGCTTGTGTCTAGAAAAAGGATCAGGTAGCCCGTTCATTTTTGTGGTTTCTCTCTATGTGTGTCACCCTAGTGTATTCACATTGTGGATCATGTTTTTGTAATTTTTTCGCTCCTTAATACCTTGCAGGATTTGGTTGGAATCATGAAGAATATACTATATAAAGTAGAATAAATATATGCCAACAGATTTCGATATTCAATTAAAAAAAAAAAGGTGGTCCGAACATTAAGAACAAGTCAGACAAGACTTAGATGAAATATCAGTACATTTATTTCTTCATTGACTACTCTATCACGATATAAAAGAATACACAGAGTGGTTTGGAGTAGCATGTACAAACATGAATCTCGGAGGTTATAAAACTTACAAAATATGTATACCATAAGTACTGCAGGAGGTGTTGTTCAGCTCTAGGTACCATCTGTAAACTAATGTTGACCTTACAACAGATTATCACACCCTACAACAAAAGCAATTCTAATAAATAACCATACTTTCTCTACGCTGTCTCCACTCCGCTAACAGGAATGCACAGTTGAGTTTGCATCAGATCGTCTATATTACCAGTTCATCCAATCCTCCCAGAAGGTAAAAAGGAAAAAAAACATAAAAACTTGTCAAACATACTAAAAACGTCCTATGAATAAAATGAAATAAAATGGTAGACGCTAATTTTTAAAAGAAAATCCAAAACGCCTTTATAGAGCTGTACAAGCCTATTTTGGGTATTACAGGGTTCTATGCTAAGTCCCATACTATCAATGGAATGCCAGATCCAATTCTCCCCCTCATTCCCATTTGAACAATACCCATTGTTGCACCCCAAGTTTGATACGAATAGCCGCGGTAGAAAGAGATATTAAATTTACCAATGCCAAAGCCACACACTGTAACATGTAGACATACATTGGGGGGAAATGTAAATTCTCTTATTTCTACCAAAATGGGACAATCTGTGAGTCGTAAAGCCATTTATTATTGAGTTCGATTTACTTCAAGATTTCAATAGACAACACTTGGCACAACCTTTTATATTTTATGACGAGAGGGAAGCGAGTTCCTTTGACAGGAAAATACTAGATGTTTGTGGTAGGATGCTGCCTGACAACATGCTACTGTTTGTACGATCCGTATGTGTGACCTCTCTAGTGCTACACTTTGCTTTGAAGAGAGTCCAACCGCATCAGATTTGTTTGAGTAGTTACATGCACTCCTCATCTCCATGACAACATAATCAATCTTTACCAAACACCTCCAATTGTGAGATTCTTGTCTTACAGATAAATGACAATGGGTTCGATACATGAGGCTGCTTTCCTATGGTATAAGTACTCGGAAACTCCAAGGCTGTATGCAAGAAGACACATCAGCATCTATCAATACCAAAGATATGATGAACACATTTTAGACATTGACAAAGAAACATAGAACCGTGTGCATTCAGTATCAGTGACAACAACACGTTCATATTCACATGTTATTTTTGGACCAGCTACAACTGTAGTTTATATCAGAACAAATAACAATGACCAGTATCTACAAGTAAATCGGCAAATAGTGTCTACAAGACCAATTTGATTGAAAAAAAGTTCCCATGTTGTGTGTATTATTTGGGTTGCTTTTTGGTCGAGGTATCCTGGGAAATGCTGTGTGCTATGCATTCTTGTACAGTATTCACCACAAATCCATGTTAATTAATATTAGAAAATATCAAAATGTGGAAATTAGGTGCCCTGTTGAGATTTTTCTGAATGAGCAAACAGCAAATTATTTTCATCAAAAGGTCATATCAGGTTTCACCGTTGCAAATAACGGATATCAATTTACCTTCTAAAAATAATCTATAGCAGCAAAATGTGGAATTTTCCTCTCATTCATCTTGTCACCTTGATCGGACTAATACTTCATGTTTCATGATACATGGCAAACTTTGATAACTAACTTTTATATCCTGCTTTGGTATGCAGCTCGAGACAACAGAAAGGAAGCTCAACTTGTGGTGTTTGCCTATGAAAAGTATCTGCAACAGTCAGTGGAGGAGTCCATACCTCCACACTAACATACAACTATATTTATAACTACATAAGAATATCATAAACGTCCAGATAATCAAGCTTTTCTCCTATTATTGTACATATATATATATGATAAACATGCGTGCATGTACACTTTCGAAATAAATATGACTCCAGACTTACAATGTCGCATTCTTATATGAAATGCAGAAGTGCATCTACATATATGAACAATTAAAGTGAGTGTGTTTTGGGGCAGTGAGTTTGGCTAATGACGTTGAAACAAAAATATGCATTTAATCAGGCGTGCACTCAATATATATAATATACCTCTGAAAAGAGTGCCTTTTGTATCTTGATATAAATAGGAAATGCACATGAAAACGACATTGGAATATGAATAGAGATTCTATTTCTATAATATCATTCAGGAAAAAGAAAACTATCACATTTAGAGGCAGATACCGAACACTGAGATTACGTAAAATGGGACTTCTGAAAATATCCAATCATCTTTCTATCATTTTTGGAGTATATGTTAGTAGACATATGCTTTGGAAAAATTACCTCTATTAAAAAGGCGAAATAGAGCATTGGTTCAAACAACATTGAGTTCGGAGAGTTACTTAATCTCAGAGCCTATAAGAGAAAACAGTGTTGTTACTTGGAGCTCTGTCACGACTGCGGTGTGTACAGCTGTCAAGACCAATCCTATTGAAAGATACCTTCAGTTCTTTAGTGTACAAAATCTTCTTCATTTTCTATTACTGCATGATAGCACAGTACTCTAAAACCAAGCCACAACTTACTTAGCCAGTAACAGTTTTCAGGTAAACAGATACTTGTCATGTCGGTAAAATTCACTATGTACATTAATACAACACCGCGGTCTCTTCCTTCGTAACAGAACAGTCAAAAAGGTCTAGATATCTTCAAGAACTGATCCAAGAACACAGCAAGGATTCAATGCAAAGCGTTGATTGCCCCACCCGCTAAACAAAATGGCTGCTCCAGAAAAACAGATGGCCGCCATTGAAGGTTCCGAGTGAATAAAAAGCCTGTGTAATTCGGAATATTACCACTAGGGGACTCCCAGTGAAAAATAACGTCACCTGGTGGTACAAGTAAACGTTTATCAACTCTCATAGAAAGGTCCGAACAGTAACCCAATGGAAAGGATTAGCGAGATTAGACAACTAGAAACTAGGTGACCATCGAGTTGAGTTGTTGTATTAAATGGGAACCAGACTGTGCGCTTTAGAGCTCACTACCCGTTTCCATGTAAACACACACAGGAAGAACATCATGTCTTCATTCCTGCCAGAATCTGGCGTTGTAGAAGCGGTCGTAGATACTACAATAAAGCGTTCTCAGTCTGAGTATGACATGTCAGTGTATCCCCGTATCAACCTCTAGACCCTGCTTACTGGGGGAGTATATATGGATGAAGTAGATAATGTTGTTTATGGTCACCCCTCCGCCGGGTATAAATCACACTGCAAGCCGTGCCCCTCTCGTCCATCCCCCTTCACCGCGGGTCCAACATGTATAGCATGGAGAGAGAGGAGGCTCTGTCTGGGCGCCAAGCTGTACAGGGTGAGGGCTGATGGGACGGCAGAGCAAGGACAAGGTGATTGGTCAGCTGCTGGTCAGCCGCCTTGTGGATGCTGTACCGAGCCCTGCACGGACCCGCCGCCTGCATTGACAGAGCCCTGGTGCTGGGAGAGCGGCGCGCCAGGCCGGGCAGCAGGCGGGGTGGTAGGCGGGCTGGGGCAGGGTAGAGGCGGGGAGCTGGAGACGCGTATCGCCGGGGTGGGTGAGATGAGTGAGGATGATCAGCATTCGTCCTCTAGCATCTCGCCTTCTCTGGCGGGGGCGTACCGCTAGTCGTAATACTTGTCGTTACGCAGGCAGCAGAAGAGGGCCATGGCTGCTGTCAAGCCGAGCACCTGGAATAATAATGAAATACGTTTGTCATTGAATGATGTAAGACCACTAAATAAAACAACTTGTTTCTCATCACCGCGCGTATTAGCAAAAACGATTTTAGGAGATTTAATAAAAAAGAAAGAAAGATGAACCTTGATAGAAATTATGAAAGATAAATGTATCTAGTATCAAATTAAAGCTCCTGATGTCAGGGATGCATTCAATGTATAACCAGTATTAATCTCAAACTAGCGACTTCATCGAGTCAGAGTCTAAGATGTTTCTGAAAGTGGTGCCCTCTCTCGGCTGCCGTTCTCAACTTTAGGAAATTAGGACTCCTATTATTTCACGTTACACAGGATTTTTGCCAGGAACCAGCGCAATTATTCTCGTGGCTGATCACGGGGCAAGGCAATTGGAAAACTACAGTTCTAAATTATGATTTTGGTATGGATAGAAACAAATCCTAAGGATAAAAGTACATCTGTGTAGAGAAACACAAAAATAGTAACAGGATTCAGTTAAGTACTGCACGAGAATCTCACTCTCGTGGCCCTTCAGTCTCCATCCCTATGTCTGGTTCACTTTGTCTCTATGTGCGGGAGCATCTCCAAGCGGATGTTATCAGAATCTACACGTTTTATAATAGGTAGGTAAACACCGCGTAAGCGGACAGCCAGCATAAGCAGACACTTGGCCCGGAACGTAGGGTATCCACTTACGCAGGGTTTTACTGTATGTCTGAAGCCCATTTTATGACACTTCAAAAGCCATCTTTGTTCCAGCAAAATAAAAAAGCGCCCACGTCATATTCTTCATGGCTTGGTGATGAGAAACAAGTTTTTGAGTGGCCTAAATATGTATTTTTTTTAGATGAATGTATTGTATCTCTCGATCATACGGTTTGAGTTATCCTGATTCTATGTTACAGGAACAAAGTAGACAATGAGTGTAACAAGTTACATGGAGATAAGAGTACAGATAGATAGATATAGACAATATTCGATGGTTTTGTAGACAGGCAGCTGTAAACTACAAGAGGTTGACGCGCAGTAATACAGGAGCGCTAGCGAGTGTATTAGGACGTCAACCTCGAGTGGTTTACAGAGCCGCCTGTCTATATAGCCAACGTTTGTTGTATTTATCATCCATCTTTTCGAATCAATTAAACCCAGTTTTTGCCATATCAAAGGGTATAACAATAGGGACTATTTCTTTGCTCAAAGAGACTATTTTCTCCTTATACCATGGTTTTGTGGCCAATAAAGATGAGTTAATAATGAGTAATAATTATTGGCATTTTCTTTTAAATATAACATAAAGCAACTTTTGAATTCCTTAGCAGTATTAACTCGCTGCACAACATTTGGCAATTCATTCCAGAGTCCTGCCCTTTTAGAAAATAGGCTATTAAAAACCGTGGTGTGTCGAGAATTTTCAATATGATATATAATTTTCCAGCCTAGTCTAGTTGGCCTACTGCTGATGCTTAACCATTCATTCCTAGTCATATTCTTATACATAGTCAATGAGAGTTGTATGGTTCTTCGATGTTTCTGGTTTTAAACTTTACATGACGCTAACATATCGGCAATGGCCATACGCATACCTTGTCTGCCACATATGTCTCACAGAAGAGGTCTACTGAGCAATAATGCCAACCCAACTACATAAAGAAAATGCCAACGAAGCAAAAGTTTGAGGATACACATCATCTTTGTCTGAAAGGCACACAAGTGTCTAACTGAAGGGGTTATTGCCATCTTTGTCATGTCTAAACACAACCATCCTAAAGGAAAAATGTGTTTCACAATAGGTGTGACTAAAACACAATCTCGTGGGATATTGAGAAATTATTTAAGAATTCTTATGACAAATACAAATACTCAAATCATTTGATCTGCATCCAGGAAAATAAGTTGGTAGTTTGTTTTTTTAAAGTTCCACATCTTGTCAGTTTTGAGCGATCAAATCACCTTTCTTATCAATCATATATAGAGGTGAGGGGAAACAGCTTTCTGTAATAAAGTTCAGGCCTGAGGTAAAATAAATATCAATTTCGCGAAACTGCGGCAAGGCCAAAGCTATGGCTAAGGAAGTTGGGTTTATTAAATTTGCAAGAGCTGTACCACATCTATTGGAAGATCTGCTAATTAAAGCATAGGCCTATCTGGCCGAAATCAATATTTCTCCGAAAGACCAAAAAATACAAGACAGTAATGAATGGTGAAGAATGTCACTATATAATAAAGTATGGTGTAGAGGGATTATCGATTATCCATATCTTGTGTATTCTTCTTCTGGCCAAAAAATATTCTGGTCTCTGAATTTTGATATACTTGTATGTTTCTTACATTTGCCCACAGCCTAAACCAATGCAATTCCTGTAAACTGATATAATAAAAGCGCATATATAATATACTGCAGAAGTGATCAGCAGCGGCCATCGTTACTGGATGTTATAAAATGCATGTTACGGTCTAACATTTGTACTTTGTAGTTGCAGCGAATTGTGGCGAACTTGTGAAGTATAATGGCCATGACGCGGGACTCACAACACCAGTGGCGCCTCCTGCCGATACTTGGATGCCCTGCGCATACAGCGACACCTTGCGTGTTCTCCTGTATCCTCTGACGTCGAGACTCCTCAGCGCGTCGTCAGAACATTTTGAGACTTTCCTCTCCAGTTTTCATGTATTTTTCCCGACTTTTGCCGACTTTTCGGCGACCGATTATCACCAGATATGAAACGAATATCGCAGTATCGCACTCGACGTTCGGACTGACATTTTCTCTGGGAGATAAAACATTGCAGCCACTTATCCACCTAGACGACCTAGCAGACGCCTACCAGGACTCAGGTCGCCATTTTGGATGCCTTGACATCGCCTCAACAAGGCTATATCATCATTCTGCAGGTGGCCCTCGCTCCAGAACGACAGGCAAGTGTATGTCGCGATGTTAGTTACATGAGTCTGAGACATGCTATTGCTGAATTTCTCTCATGTTTTTCATGTTATTGTGTGGATATTATTAGCGGTGCACCACGACGCCTACTGCACGGTGCACGACGGCTCCACGTCTGCTGGCATCGCCTACCAAGGCTCAGTATGGGGGGATCTTGTAGGACGCCGCCCCCGGGTGGTCGTCAGACCTCCCATGACAGCCATGACAGTCACTCATTGGCCATGTCTACAACGCCTTTTTCACAGCTCTTATTCCATGGTGTGCCACGATGCCTGCTCCACTGTGCACCACGATGCCTGCTCCACGGTGCACTACAGCGCCTGCTCCGCGGTGCACCACGACGCCTACTGCACGTTGTACCATGACGCATATTCCATGGTGCACGACGCCGCCTGCTCAACTGTGCACCACGACGCCTACTGCATGGTGCACCACTACGCCTACTGCACAGTGCACCACGACGCCTACTCCAAGGTGCACCACGACGCCTACTCCACGGTGCACTACGACGCCTACTCCACGGTGCACGACGACGCCTACTCCATGGTGCACCACAACACCTACTCCATTGTGTACCATGACACTTACTCCACAGTGCACGACGACGCCTACTCCACAGTGCACTACGACGCCTACTCCACGGTGCACGACGACGCCTACTCCACGGTGCACGACGACGCCTACTCCACGGTGCACCACAACGCCTAATCCATGGTGTACCACGACACTTACTCCACAGTGCACCATGACGCCTACTGCACGGTGCACCACGACGCCTACTGCATGGTGCACCATGACGCCTACTGCACGGTGCACAACCACGCCTCCTCCACGGTGCAAGATGACGCCTGCTCCACTGTGCACCAAGATGCCTACTCCACGGTGCACCACAATGCCTACTCCATGGTGCACCACGGTCCCACGCCCGCCCAGCGCCTTCTTCACACCCCCCACTCAACAAACTGGCGTCACAGACCCGTTGTTCATGTTTGGCCATTTCTGCGACACCCGTTTCTACAACGCTCACGTTGGTCTCCCACACTTTTACAGACATCTCTGAACTTCTATAAGTTTGGCTATTTTTCATTATGTCTGTTTTTCATCAATCTTCACGTTTTTCAGATTGATAGTTACCATGCCAGACAAATAAACCTGGTCTATTTTTCGGCAGTCCCGCGTTATGTTGGTCATTGTGGCGAACTTGTGAAGTATAATGGCCATGACGCGGGACTCACAACACCAGTGGCGCCTCCTGCCGATACTTGGATGCCCTGCACATACAGCGACACCTTGCGTGTTCTCCTGTATCCTCTGACGTCACGACTCCTCAGCGCGTCGTCAGAACATTTTTAGTAATAAAGTTCAGGCCTGAGGTAAAATAAATATCAATTTCGCGAAACTGCGGCAAGGCCAAAGCTATGGCTAAGGAAGTTGGGTTTATTAAATTTGCAAGAGCTGTACCACATCTATTGGAAGATCTGCTAATTAAAGCATAGGCCTATCTGGCCGAAATCAATATTTCTCCGAAAGACCAAAAAATACAAGACAGTAATGAATGGTGAAGAATGTCACTATATAATAAAGTATGGTGTAGAGGGATTATCGATTATCCATATCTTGTGTATTCTTCTTCTGGCCAAAAAATATTCTGGTCTCTGAATTTTGATATACTTGTATGTTTCTTACATTTGCCCACAGCCTAAACCAATGCAATTCCTGTAAACTGATATAATAAAAGCGCATATATAATATACTGCAGAAGTGATCAGCAGCGGCCATCGTTACTGGATGTTATAAAATGCATGTTACGGTCTAACATTTGTACTTCGTAGTTGCAGCGAATTGTGGCGAACTTGTGAAGTATAATGGCCATGACGCGGGACTCACAACACCAGTGGCGCCTCCTGCCGATACTTGGATGCCCTGCGCATACAGCGACACCTTGCGTGTTCTCCTGTATCCTCTGACGTCGAGACTCCTCAGCGCGTCGTCAGAACATTTTTAGACTTTCCTCTCCAGTTTTCATGTATTTTTCCCGACTTTTGCCGACTTTTCGGCGACCGATTATCACCAGATATGAAACGAATATCGCAGTATCGCACTCGACGTTCGGACTGACATTTTCTCTGGGAGATAAAACATTGCAGCCACTTATCCACCTAGACGACCTAGCAGACGCCTACCAGGACTCAGGTCGCCATTTTGGATGCCTTGACATCGCCTCAACAAGGCTATATCATCATTCTGCAGGTGGCCCTCGCTCCAGAACGACAGGCAAGTGTATGTCGCGATGTTAGTTACATGAGTCTGAGACATGCTATTGCTGAATTTCTCTCATGTTTTTCATGTTATTGTGTGGATATTATTAGCGGTGCACCACGACGCCTACTGCACGGTGCACGACGGCTCCACGTCTGCTGGCATCGCCTACCAAGGCTCAGTATGGGGGGATCTTGTAGGACGCCGCCCCCGGGTGGTCGTCAGACCTCCCATGACAGCCATGACAGTCACTCATTGGCCATGTCTACAACGCCTTTTTCACAGCTCTTATTCCATGGTGTGCCACGATGCCTGCTCCACTGTGCACCACGATGCCTGCTCCACGGTGCACTACAGCGCCTGCTCCGCGGTGCACCACGACGCCTACTGCACGTTGTACCATGACGCATATTCCATGGTGCACGACGCCGCCTGCTCAACTGTGCACCACGACGCCTACTGCATGGTGCACCACTACGCCTACTGCACAGTGCACCACGACGCCTACTCCAAGGTGCACCACGACGCCTACTCCACGGTGCACTACGACGCCTACTCCACGGTGCACGACGACGCCTACTCCATGGTGCACCACAACACCTACTCCATTGTGTACCATGACACTTACTCCACAGTGCACGACGACGCCTACTCCACAGTGCACTACGACGCCTACTCCACGGTGCACGACGACGCCTACTCCACGGTGCACGACGACGCCTACTCCACGGTGCACCACAACGCCTAATCCATGGTGTACCACGACACTTACTCCACAGTGCACCATGACGCCTACTGCACGGTGCACCACGACGCCTACTGCATGGTGCACCATGACGCCTACTGCACGGTGCACAACCACGCCTCCTCCACGGTGCAAGATGACGCCTGCTCCACTGTGCACCAAGATGCCTACTCCACGGTGCACCACAATGCCTACTCCATGGTGCACCACGGTCCCACGCCCGCCCAGCGCCTTCTTCACACCCCCCACTCAACAAACTGGCGTCACAGACCCGTTGTTCATGTTTGGCCATTTCTGCGACACCCGTTTCTACAACGCTCACGTTGGTCTCCCACACTTTTACAGACATCTCTGAACTTCTATAAGTTTGGCTATTTTTCATTATGTCTGTTTTTCATCAATCTTCACGTTTTTCAGATTGATAGTTACCATGCCAGACAAATAAACCTGGTCTATTTTTCGGCAGTCCCGCGTTATGTTGGTCATTGTGGCGAACTTGTGAAGTATAATGGCCATGACGCGGGACTCACAACACCAGTGGCGCCTCCTGCCGATACTTGGATGCCCTGCACATACAGCGACACCTTGCGTGTTCTCCTGTATCCTCTGACGTCACGACTCCTCAGCGCGTCGTCAGAACATTTTTAGACTTTCCTCCCACCCACCCTACAAAATTTTTTCTTCAACCTCTCTGAGGTTCACCTATTTTTCATTATGTCTGTTTTTCATCAATCTTCACGTTTTTCAGATTGATAGTTACCATGCCAGACAAATAAACCTGGTCTATTTTTCGGCAGTCCCGCGTTATGTTGGTCATTATGTAGAACAATAATCAACGCTCACTATCATATCATTATTATACTACTCTATATGACTGTAATATTTTAGTTTATGCTATGATTGCCCTTACATACCTATATCGAACCTATGTAACGTAAAACTAACAGGAAAGGTTCATTCTAGACAAGCCGAAAAAGAACCAGTCGAAAGGCTGACAGCTTTGTCGCTTTATTGAATCCAATGATAAACTACATACGGCATAATGACTGTTAAGGAAAATGTATCAATAAAGAAGTTGTCAAAAAAAGAAGATAGATCCGTACTAAATAATAAGACACATCTACTAAATTGATTGTATCAAAGTTTACCTGAAACACTCCAATTGTGATTCCAACGATTCCAACGATATACAGATACCTCTTAAATAGATATTTCAATTCGTCGAAGCATCCCTGGAAAAGAAGAAACATATGATGAGCAGCGACCCTTGACGGATGGTTGAGGTTGTTAGGCAAAAATGTTCTTAAAACTTGTTAGAATTTAGAACCAGTGTCGAGTGCCGGGGCTCCAAGTGTCTGTTGCCTACTGCAACCCTTCCAACAAGAATCTTTTGTTACCACAAACAAAATACCCCTTATAATATCTGGCAAGCCTGGTAGTTGGCTGATTTCTAAATTCTATTGATTTTTGCAAATAACTCTGCATAATATAAGTTCCATATATCAGCAAATAGAAAATGAAAAATAATTGCCATGTCACCATGCTAACTTTCATGGGAAGGCCATTTGAAAATGTAAGTCCTTAACTATTGGTGTCTATTGGAAACTGCAGTATTTTGACTTTGTTGCTAAATAACATTGATGTTCTATTGCTATATTCAAATGATTCTGGATTATGATAGTTGGGAACATGTACAAATGAGAAATGCTAAAGAAATACTATATCACCATACTAATTTCTATGGGAAGGCCATCTGAAGAAGGTAAGTGCTTATCTATTGGTGTCTATGGGAAACTGCTATGTTTTCATGAAACCAGATGGCAGCGCCGGTATTAAACATTTAGACACAGGGGGCACTGCGATACCTACCCACATTTGTCTTTAAAGCACAAACTTTCTATTTATTGCGAAACCACAGTAAGAATACTGATAAACATCCGAATTTTGATGATTCACTGTGGCTATAGTAAATCCACACTGAGAAAACAACTTTTCCACACAGTTCGACGACAAAAAATCCTCATGTTTACAAATTTTTTTGTAGAACCTGTTTGAATATCCTTTTAGCTATGGGATTCTAGATATTTGTATATTGTGCAGGGTTAAAAAATATATATAAAAGCCTTACCCTTGTGAACCACAAGTTGGGTTTGCCTTTCTTGCCACAGTCTTGCGTCTGGAACTGGCAGCAGGAGTCAGGGACCCAGTTTTCGTCTGGCCACGCCTTCACTCCATACCAGTCAGTGTAGTTCCCGACACCACAGCAACTCAACTGTAAATCAACGTGAGATATCTATGACTGACAGTCTGATATGTGTTATCACCTGATTATGATTGATATGTTTGTAATTATTTCCTTCTTGTTGTGTAATTCATTAATACCACGGCTATTTGTGGACTACACTTAAAGAATTATATCTTTTTTTTTTTTTTACAAATAAAAATATTTCTTAATGATTAAAGTATTTCTATGGTTACCATCTCATTATATATACATGCAACACAGATACACATGCTTATCTGTCATCAGTCGTATTTGTCAGATATATGTGCAACATATCAGTATCGGTATATCAATAATAAAATTGTATTTGTCCTGTACTTATAAGAGAAAGTATGTTATAGGTGTTGGAGGGCATAGGCGTTGTACGTGCTATTGAGAAGACTGAGACAGATTCCAATGATAAGCCCACCAAGGATGTGATTGTAACGTTTGTCACGTATAAGTGCTACTAATAACCATGTCAGGTCTGAAAGTCGGCACGTAGAGCTCCTGTCACTCTCACCTTCTGCTGGACAAAGTCCCAGGCGTCTTTGAGGCCACGCTGATCGTTCTCTCGGTTGGACAGGGAGTACTTGTCTTTGATACCAATCACCAGTTCGCGCTGTAGCACCTTCTCCACCTGCAACACCAAAGAAGGCACATGTATAGGGCACATACCTATTGTGCTATGGATGCGGCCATCTTGCCCCCTGACGCCGTCCAAAATACCAGGTGGCGGGACCAAGGGGCCATCCATAAAGTACGTACGCACTAAGGGGGGGGGGGGGGGGATAAAAAAAATCGGAAATTTTGCGTATGTTCCTTCTTTGTTCTTTTGGGTACAAAATTAGGAGGGGGGGGGGGGTGTTCAAAGATTTCAGAAAATCTGCGTACGTACTTTATGGATGGCCCCCAATTATTAATGAATTTTATCGACACTATATTTTTGGGGCTTGCCATAGAGGAATTTAAGCCTCGTCTCAATATTATTCATAGATTATAACAGCTGATAACAGTGGCTGCCCTAGGCTACAGAGGCGCCATCTTTCAATTTCCTGGTGGATGATGGCGGAACTAGCAATCACTCTGTGCCCTATGACGTTGGGCGAGTCCGTTCGCTTTCCTCTGTGCTTACTTACGCAAAATATGCCGTTACTCAAACGTCAAATCGTGGAAAAACTCATTTACCAAACGTATATATATCTTTAGGTTGTTTTTCTATATAGAAGACACACAAATGTGAATGCACTGCAGTAGACCGCATCGTGGACAGCAGACATTGCAATCATGATAATATTCTGAGAACAAAATTCAGGGAGGCTCGTCATGGATAGAAACGAAATCGGTTGCGGAATCTTTTTGATCACTATACATTAAGCTGTCAGTTAATTACCAGACTAATTGCGTTTCTGCAATTTGCACAGAAAGTCAAAATATAGGATAAAGAGAAATTGTCGAGCAGGGGCTAGACATGACGCAGTGACAGGGTAATAATTGTACAGCAGAGTATTACAAGATATTGCAAGGTATGATGTAGGAGCATTAGGAATATCCTTGACAGTAACAGGGATGAAAGTCGACATTGAGGAAAAATATCGCAAATTTGAAACCCTTAAAAAGAGGGAAGCATTAATTTGGAACATAATGGCTATGAATCAATACATATATCATAATTTCCCTTGATTATGCTATTATTTTTTCAGCATTTGATATAGGATAAACATGAAACTATACAAGAGATGTTACTGTAACATCAGTATGTAGGAAATGTAGGAATTCCGTTATTTGTCGGCAAACTTGCATACATGCAGTAAGGACATCATCCTGACAAGGTTGTAACTTTCAGGACGGCTTTGGTGTAAATTTTAAATCTTATGCGACCAGCATTTCGAACATTCAAGATGTGTCTTAGCATGAACGCCCTATGATAATATAAAGGTACATATCTGAATTAGATTATGTGTAAATATACGTACATATATATGGATTCATATAGAATTGTATCGAGAATCGTATAAATAGACAATACTCTACGAGTTTGGATGGGCCGCGATCGTTATTGAGGTGAAGCCGAGTGACGATTATGGTACAACCAAACGAGTGGAGTATTGTCTATCTTACGATTCGAGTGACGTTCTGGATTTATCTAACCCGTTTCTATGACATTAGATATCATCATAATTTCAGAATAATTAGAATATACTTAGCAAATCCATATGACGTCATCTCAAATTCACTACGCCACGGCCGTGGGGTAGTATTGTCACTTTACTGGAGTGATCGTTGAGTATTTTTCCCTAATGTTATTCCTATGGCTAAACTTGTACCAGGAGTGTACCTGTACTTAGTAGAAACCGAACGAGAGTTAGACTTGACAATGTTATGCCACGACGGGAAGGTCACGTATTACTACACGAGGCATAGCCGAGTGTAGTAGGGAGCAGACCTGACCAGAGTGGCATAGACATGACAAGTCTAACTCGAGTTCGGTTTCGTATTTATCCTACCTCGTCTATGCCTTTGTATTACTAAAAGATAAATATTGAGTCAATGACCAACAGAACTTTTTTTCATAGTAGCTGACATCCTGCTCTCTGATTGGTCAATATTGTTATTACTCTAGTGGCAGAAAAAACACTTTATGTCACGGCCTGCCACATAAAATTTCCCTATGTTAAGTCTATGGCGGTTTTTTATTAGGGGTAGGATAAATAAAACTACCTATGATCTCGACAACACGAACTTCCAGGCACAGCTGGAGAATCCATCTTGGGCGATAATAGAAGAAATTCCGAAAATAAGTTCTCACCTCTTCTCTGTAAACGAAGGCGAGGATTCCTGCCACTATTTCCAGGAGGAAGATGATCACAACCATCAGAAAATACTGCAAGGGAAATAAAACACGCATTAAAGAGCAGCACAGCCATAAGGAAAACAGCTGTAATATGAACTAAGATTCAGCAGTGTATTATTATATTGTCTGTTTGAATAGTTTACTTTACACCTTGAGCTGTGTGTATTATACGAAGACTGAGTGTATCGCGCTGTACGTGTGATATCAAATGTATAGCCTTGCGGCGTCCTTAATGTATATTGTATGTATATTAACAGCCCAGAGTTGCCAGTTTGGGTGCAGAAATAAACATTGAAATATAATTTATTGCAATTCAGGAATTACACATTAGAATACAGTGGGGAATTAAGGGAAAATATTTTACATGGGTCAGTGGGGTGGTTCAGTTGGGGATCATGGTCTGTAGTTGAATTGGGTGCTTTAGCAGTTGGTGTATCAATATTACACGAGGAATTTTTTTTTCAAACAACAAGAATTTCAATAGAAACATTGAAAACTGGCATCCCTGAAATTTCAGCCTATGCATAGAAGAACATCATGCAAATGATGAATGTAATTGTTCTTAAACTTTACGAATAATTTTCAAAGATGTACATTCTTTACCTCCAGTAGAGTACTAGAAACATTAAAATCGCATGAGAACACCGACAGAAAACCCATTTTATCAGCTTGGGAATGAACAAAGGCAGTCGAAATAATGACATCAGCATTCCGCTGGAATAATGAGCCGCTGGGGTCCGTTTAGTGCCGTCTTTATAGTCCTTAACAAGTGTCCTTAATGTTCATTAAAAGGAATTAAGTGCATTAATTACCATTCATCAATGCCCGATTAACCATGACTATGACATTATTCTTACAATTGAAAATATCTAACTTGATAAATAGCAGTAATTAAAATCTAAAAGCTACATTTATGAACAAGAACATAATTTGTATGCCATTCAGCCCCATTTGTATATACTACCAGGATTCGTACATAGACAGTCCAATCAAATTCCGGGCTTTTTCTAGGCTTTTCCAGGCTCTAATTTTTTTTTCATGCACATCTGGTCACTGTTTTTTAAGCAAATTTAGTTAAAATCTTCTTTATCTTTCTTACTACCTAAAATTTTCTTTGAGCCACTTTTAAATATGAAGAAAAATAATCAAATCCATGCTATATTATTAGCAATTTGCTATACATGGTCAAATAAAGGATTTTTGGAACTATTTAATCCAGGTCAGTGATATTTCATAGGCAGTCAGGTCCGTAGTTATGGAAAGCTAATAATGACCAAAATTTCATTGACTAAAGTAATTGCTTTTATGTGAAATTTAGTTTTCCAGGCTCTTCCAGGTTTTTCCAGGCTCTCTGTGAGAATTCCAGGCTTTTCCAGGCCTGGAAAACCCAAAAGCGTAATTCCAGGCTTTTCCAGGTTTTCCAGGCTCTGTACGAACCCTGTACTACTCATATCAGGTCGGCTACTTTTGGGCAAGGGTTGGATTCTGCTCATCACTATACCATGTACTATTGGCACAATGTACCCACTACCTCAGATCAATGGAGGTTGTGCCAGATTGCTTTCCCCACTCCTTTACAAAACAATATTTTGCAAAAGGTTTTAGTTAAACGCAACACTGATTTGGTGGCCCTACCTATTTGGGTCAGAATGGACAATACACATACATTTGTACAAACAAGAAGGCATTTCTTATAACCAAAAAGTATATTACATATCGATACAGATGTGTGTACCCATATAGAAAGCAATGTCTATATTGAATTTGGCTGATTAATTCTGTAAAAAACGTTTCACCATAGTGAATATACAGAGCAATTCCCCTCGAGCACACCAGAGGGCGAATACACAGCCACGAACTTAGTTCCAGATTTCTCCACCAGGAGAAATCCAGTAGGGCTCTCTGATAGGGGATGGCGCCACCACCTCCACACAGATCCAACCCAGCTAGATACAATGGCAACCATTGGTTGAGAGGCTTTCCCGCCACTCTTTGTCTGTTTTTTCACTTGCTCAATAGTCGTGGTAGCGACCACGTTTTTGTCTTCACTCCAACCTTCTTACTTTATCTGCCCCTCTCCCCTCTAAGATCTTGTTCCTTCCCCCGACACAACACTATACTAGAGGTAGGATACTGTTACTTAAGTCATACTCATTTTGCAGAATGCGAACTGAACAAATATCACACTGTATCATAACAACCATATACGTTGTCCAAAAGGCACGATAAACACATGTCATATACTGCTAGATATTACTAGTAGTAGATAGTATGTTCATCATTGATGAATGAGCGTGCAATTATATATGAATAACAATTGAAAGGTTTGGGTTACATTCAGAATATATGGATCGTTATCTGCTACCCACTTGCACCCAGTCAACTGCCTGAGTTCCAACTATATCAAACACGAATAGGTCAATCAGGTATTTCGGTCTTGAGTGATCCGTTGGACATGATCCGTTGGATACGCTTCTAAGACACAGAGACACTGGCACTCTGCTCCTTTGCCAGTAGCACAGTGAGTAGCACACATATAGTGAAGGGATGGTTTCTTCACAGTACGCCGGTAGCCTATATGTGACCAGTGTAACCTTTAGGAAACGTATATAGTGCTTAAAAGCACGCTCTAATAATCTTGCGCATCTCGCATTGTTACATAGCAGCCCTATACGATCGCAAACTGCAGCCCGATGAAGAATCCCCCATCTTCTCTTAACCTGTGACAAAATTGTTTCAATTTCATAAGATTGCTTGCGGTGCCCGGAAATACGATTTCAAGGTTTTCCGAATTAGCCTGCAGTGATTGGATTAACCGATGAATTGGCAAACTATTTACAGGCAATTATAGATGGGACCGGGCTCCATTTTCCGACACAAGATGGTGGTGAGCAGAAAGAAGTGAGCCGGCAATGAAGTGAAAAGCGCACTGATTGAAGTTCTCTGGGAGTGTAATGAGGGCGAGCTGACTTAAAGTGGCGGCAAGGTAACAGAGGCTCAGTGCAAAACCATGAATTTTCACTGCCTCATTCACAGGTAGCCCATTACTAGGCCTGTGGATTAAAAAAAATCTTTTTATTGACACAAAGTGTACATATATAACCTCTGCATAGCAGATTTTATGGTCAATCCAGCAAACCTTTACAATATAAGCGTCTAGCCTGAACTAAGTACGTCATTGGGATTTACAATAAATACATTGGTGAAGGTTGATGAAAATGAAGATGATGAAGTATATGCAACCAACTAGTATATAGGTCTTAGGTTTAGGTATAATCATCGTATAACTTAGGTTTTAAATGTTTCTTGAATAAGTACATCGAACCAGTTTGTATCTCAATAGGTAGATTTTTCTAGGCGCCATAGATACATACAAGGGGTTTTGTTTGTTTGTTTGTTTGGTTTGATTTTACGTCCAGTCCTTTCCAGACTTTCTCAAGGTTCTTTTACACCACTAGGGTGGTGATCGAATCTATGTGATGAATTCAGGTAGAAAGCTCACCCCTACACATTTACCGAGGTGAGAGTTCTTTTGCTTTCCACACCACATAGACATGGTATGAGAAAAAATCAACAAAGTCTGAAAACCTTTGGACGAGAGTCCAGTGCTCTTTACCACTGAGCTAACAAGGGGTGTCGGGAAGAGTACCCATGAATGGACCCAGAGGAAAGGTGTGAGGAATACCCCATGAATGGGTCTGGAGATGGGATGTAAGGAGTTCCCAATAAACAGACGAGGGGTATGGGGTGGGGTGGTGATGAGTGCCCCATGACAGGCCCCGGGGGACGGGGTGAGGCATATTATCTTTGTCTCATAAGCTTTGCATTTGGAACTCATTCTCCATGCCCCTACGAGTATTGCAGTCCGTTCTCAAGGGTCTATATCCTGTGTATCGTACATTCTTTTAGTGTGTACAGGGGTGAGATGAATACAGAAAGCAACTCTATTTGGTCAATGTTATTGTTCTTCAACTCGTTTGAACTCTATGTGATATTCACTCAGCTGTTGCCTCGTTCATATCGCTCCGCATCAAACTCGTGGAGAACGACGACTTTGAACAAAGCTTGTTGGTTTCTTCTTTATTATTACATACCTATGGGCGAATGTCTCACTTTTACTCACCAGGAGTACAAATTCCGTTCGTCACTCAGTGATGAACGAATATTCATACGTCCCTCCGTACCACGTCACCACTTTTGTTCTTGAACAAGTGAGTAGTAAAATGGCGATTCTAATGATTTTTAGGTATATAATAATAAGGAGACATAGTAAGTGTGTCTGAATTCCATCTGTTCCTCGATATTTTGATCGGATATTTATA
The DNA here is from genome assembly GCA_950022655.1 of Alentia gelatinosa. Taxonomy (NCBI): domain Eukaryota; kingdom Metazoa; phylum Annelida; class Polychaeta; order Phyllodocida; family Polynoidae; genus Alentia; species Alentia gelatinosa. Next base: position 20,340,749 of record OX465584.1, on the reverse strand, counting down.
TACACCTCGTTCTTCGAACTCGGTGAATATTTCCGACCAAAATATCTCTGAACAGATTCCATTCAAGCACACTATCCATGTCTCCATATATTACTCTATTACCGGGCCAGAGGAAGGGGTGCGGAGAGGAGCATACCATGAATGGGACGAGAAGATTAATATATGAGATCCGACATCATAGGGAACAGTAAAAAAACCAACAAAATACTGTCACAAGTGGTCGGGATGAAAACTACAACATTGATATATATGTCTCAATGTTCGGTGTCAGAGTAAGAGGCGCCTGAATGTACTAATAGGTCGAGTGAGAGCTTCACTCTAAAGCTAAATTGATACGGGTATAGTCCACCAGACGGAACTGCAGTGAACAGTGGGAGAATTTCTTGCTCGCCCGTTCTTATCTATAAGGCGTGCTACTGATACCTGGTGCGTAATCTAGAAAGTGGCCTGGGAGCCTAAATACAGGCAGCGTGCTTAATATACCGCCTAAACGCTACACATTTTAGAATACTCGAATCGCCACAGCGGTTCAACCCAGGTATTAGAATAACTAACATAGCTATATATTTTTCAGAGCCATAATCTAATTGTTATCCAACTCATCAATCTCGGTAGAGAACGACTCAAAGAGTACTTCAGTGAATAAGGAACTTGTTATATTAACCCTTTAAGGATGCATGATGCCTGGAGGCATCACGACACTAAAGACGCATGATGCCTGGAGGCATCACCGCACTAAAGACGCATGATGCCTTGAGGCATCATTGTCCAGATTTTAACAAAAATGTTTTTACAATGAAATAATAGAGCAATATTCATGAAATCTTCAGAAAATGTAGATAGCACATCATATTTAGTATTTCTATTAAAAAGAAATAAAATATTTGTGATTATGTATCATATTTCATGATTACAACCTTGGATATCAACCATAATGTGGCCGTCCTCTAGCCAGACAGACTGCCACCAGCACCCGTCCTTATGGGAGTAGCCGTCCTTAAAGGGTTAACCTTGATAAAGGGAGTCTTATCCCGAAACGTTGGTTCAATAAAATGCCTACAAAAAATATTCGGCTACCTGTAGTTCTACTGTCTTACCCACTTATAATAGCTATATATTGTTTTGTGATTGTTCAATCCCGCCTCTCCCAATTATGCAAGTTGTCACACGCTCAGGCAAGACGCATCAGCAGGTTCTTCTCTCCTTCTTCTCTCCTAATTAACTTTTTGATGAAAGGAAAATGTCACAGGACACGCGAAGGAAAGGAAGCCACTTCATTCAGCTTATTCGTTATGCAGACAGGTAAAAAGCAGTAAGCGTTAAAACACCATAACGTCTTCAGGCGCCGAGGAATTGACACCTGCTCTGAACAAAATCTACACATCGCACGTTTAGTCCATTTAGAGAGTGCGACATTTCTGGTGATTACTGGTTACATATTAATTTGTATTGCTGTTTTCGCAGAATTACCAGCTTTGAATATCTATATTGTCAATGGTTAGTGGCCTAAACCCCCAATTAGTCTATTGGTTTATCTGCGTTATTACATATACCTATGGCCGTAACTAACGTAATTAGTACACGTTGCTATGTATACGGTAACAATGCCTTCCTGCACAAATGCTCTGACTATTGTGTGCCCAAATCGGATTATAAATGACTATTGCAGCCAGACTAAGGTAAATATCTTACTGTGTTTTTAGGTATGTAGTAATATAGAAACTGTATACCTGTGTACTCGTTCTAACGAACTCGCTTTAAACCTCCGGCGAAATATGTTCGGAACCGGAAGATTACTCAGCAGGAATATAGTTTCTCTATATTTTTATATCCAGTGACCCTTGAGATAAAGTGAATTGACAAGTGACCAAACATCATCCTAATATTTCATTTCATGTTATTTATTTAGACAAGTCGTATTTTGTGTCCCCTACAACACTATGTGACGTCCTCGGTAAAATCTGAAGTTTATTTCAACTCATCAAGGTAGGTTTCCCAACATTCTACTATCAAACACCAGCCTAATGTATTATCACATATTATCTATTGAAATAAATGACATTGTAAAACACTAAATTAAACATCAAACAATATATCATATCACGTTACTTATTGAAACTAATGATACTACAACCTAAAAATTAAACATTGAACCATTATATTATTTCAAGTTGGTTAACTTTATAATCGGATAAGGAAATATACAGAATACAAGGAGATTAAGGCTGAACGATGACTCTGTCGTCTAGCAACGTGAAGTTTACCTCACCGTCAAATGATGTCATTGGTGCAGTTTTAAGTGCCCCAGGGGGACCAATTAAAGTGAAAGTCTGGATTACCAGGGATAGTACCAAGGCGTTCTAAAAACAATTGAAGTAGAAAACTAAATGGCAGGGGACGTAAAGCTGGACATGATACCTCCACTTAGTTCCTACTTAATTTCCTGAGTCTTTTGGCTATTGTCTTTTATACAATTAAAACCAGTCATTAATGGTAATTTGATTGACTTTGAGTAAGTATGCCATGTGAAGAATACCGAATAAGAGCCAGAATTAATCAAAAGTAGTAAGACAAGGCATGTGCATATCTGAACATCAAAAAGGTACCTTACAACTTGACACTAAAACTGGCACCGATACCAGAAACATTCTAAATGCTAATGGAACGGTTAAAAAAGCAAACCTTCAGTATGGATAATTATCAAGGATTCCTTTTGTTCGCCGTGAATTCGAAAATGACCTTTTTAAAGCCGAACCTCGCTGTGGAGGTGGTAGGCTGACCTCTTGACCTTCTTTCTGGGCGTGGTGTCGACATTCTGTCTGCCGCCTCAGGCTGGACATGACTCCGAGGGCCACTTAATGGAACGCTCCAAAGCAGCGCACAGCACAACCCACTGAGCAGCTCACCGTACAGGGCACAACGTAACTCATAGAGCAGCTCACAGAGCAGCTCACAGTACAACTCATAGAGTCCGTAGTACAGCTCAAGGCGTAACTCAGAGGGCAACTCGAGGTACTATAGAGGAAATATGTGAAAGTTTAGGGTCAGAGCTTTATCCCATCGAGTTTGAATCGTGTAGTAATTCAAAAGCAAAGCTGCGTGAATTACATAGCGATTCAAACCATCGAGCTCAGACCATAAACCTGAATAGTCTCACCCTTCACATTGACTAGTGGGCTAACCTTTGTGACATAATCCCCAATGATTATTTCTTCTATATACTCCATGGGCGTTGGGTACGGGTTCCCAATGTAAGTCTATGGGGAACAAAAACAAGGGTTAGATGAAAAATACAACGTCGAGATCGGGTGACAGCGCAGGTCACAGAACAGTTCACATTAGGGCGCACACCGTAACTCAAAGAGCAGATCACAAAGCAACTCACAGTACTGGTCAACGTTTAGCTGATAAAACAGTTTGAAGAGTAGGTAGAAGAAACGCTCATAATATAGCTCATAGAGCAGCTTAAATTACAGCTCACAATACTCATAAAGAGCAGGTGACACTACAGTACATAAAAGGGCAGGTCACAAAACACCTCATAGAACAGCTCATTATAATGCAGTCCATCACACAGCTTATAGACAGCTTAATATATGAGTTAACAGTTCAGTTTGGGTTTTTCATATTGCATCTCATGGACCATCTCTGAGAGCATATCACACTACAACACCCAGAGGAGCAGTTCGAACAACCTATACAACATCTCCAGCAGCTCACCAACAACTCCTAGGATAGCTCATGGCATACATACTGCTTATCCCAGTATAGTCTACATCTTAGCTCACAACAGGTATCTTCTAACATTAAGAACTCATACTCAACGCCTATGGAGTATTGTAAGAAAATACTCAATGGAGGAGGATGTCACAAATATTATCCAATTAATTAGTGATAGGGGTGAGATAAATTCGGAACCACACTCGATTCATAACCACTAAGTATATGCTATTCATTTTGGTTTGCTATGTTATCTCACGAGGCTTTGCTTTGGGACAACTGGTAGTGGACCGAGTATAAATGCGGTAGATGTACCTGGTTGACGTCATATTCGAGGTAGATAAACAGAGCATAACTGTTTAGTTGCCTGAATTAAACCCCCTTTTGCTGCTGCTCACGGGTACTGGCAAGTCACGTGGTACCCCACCCACGTGACGTGTGTTACCCGTTATTATCGCCAGGTGGCACGTCAAGCTGCTCAGGGCAAATATAGAAATTGCCTTTTCGATGGTACTCTGAAGGTGTGGGTAATGGACAGCACTGCAGTGGGAAGCTCGCCGGGAACAGTTCAATCAGCCGAGACGATTTAGGCATGACGTGGGTGTTTCCACGGCAACGGTGTTTACTGTTGTAGGGTGGACGCATGGAGCGGAGGAACAGAGTAGGAGATAAGAGATGCAGAACGTACTGAATGAGAGAGAGAAGGCAAGGGGTGCAAAGCATGGAGTGGACTATGGCTGAGAATCAGATCATTGTGCAAGTGAAGGTTTTTATCTCACCCCAGATATTTTTTCTCCGTAGACTTAACATTGGCAACTCGTATCTTACGCCTATTAGATATTTAGGAAAAATATCCAATGGGGGATAATGTCACAAATGTTAGCCCATTAGTCAATATTAAGGGTGAGATAAATTCAGAAACCCATTCAAGTTTAGGGTCAGAGCTCGATCCCATCTCATTTGAATCACATAGTTATTCACGCGGCTTCGCCTTGTGAATTACTACGTGATTCAAACCCGATGGGATACGGGCTCAGACCCTAAACTTGTATGGGTTTCCTCTATAGTATAGCATTACGCGAATGTTTCCCTTCTGTAGCCAGCTCAGTATGTGTCAATGAGAACTTGGCAGTATGCCTACTAAGATAAGACTGCTTCAGGAGGTGTATCTTGATAACAGAACGAATGCCCTTATGGCCGTATGTACGTGACGAGCCTGTAGTTTATGTGAATATTTTTCCTTGAATAAAAGATCCCACCTGACATATCATTTACTTTCACTTTAATTATGCCAGAGTAAATAGATGTGGGAAAGTTCAGTCATTGGGAAATAAAAGAACTGAGGGATATTTCTCATCCTTATATGAGTCTATTTCTAGGTTCAATGGCGATATTAGGGCTGTAACCTAACCAAGTACAATGAACACGGAAGGGGGAAGAGGAATGATGTGTAATTAAAAATACTAGAAGTACAGAGTCACATGACCTGAACATTCAAATGGACGTCACTGAAAGAAATTGACTGCTATTGTTCTGTGAATTATGTTAATACTCATCCCACAGACCTTTATTGTTATACACACTTTATTGTTGTTATATTTTTTGGACTGGACCATGGAAGAACGTCCAAACATTGGATGAATGATCTGTATCCACACTTTTTTTACAACTGAATAAAAAAAATATAAAAAAAGTAATTCAGCAGTTGTTATGTTCATTTTACTGAAGGAAAAATGATTTCAGATTTCAAAAATTAACACACAGATTTCCGTGGAAACACGTTAAACTGACATCCTTGATTATCATTTACCTTTGACAGTATAACCGCCCCCAGCTACCCATGTCGTATTTCTAGCCGTACGCCATCTAGGTGTCGTACCGGACACTGTTAAGTATGATGCGGGCGGTGGGGCGCTGCCTATCGTAAGTTCGGCAAACTTTGAGCAACGTAGTGATGCGGCAGTAGTCTGGAAAAATCAGAATCCATGTTCCAGCTAGTCAAGGTATGGCACGCCCAGCTTCAAAACACCTTATTTACAGGAAAAAGGCAGCTGACCAACATCACTCGGAGATATTATTTTGCAAAATTCTGGTATTCAAGAAGAAACCAAAGTTATCGTTCTCCACGAGTTTTATGTGGAGTGATATGAACGAGGCGATAGTCGAGTGAATATCATGTAGCATTAAGGCGAGTTGGAGAACAACGGCTTTGATCAAAACCAGTTGCTTTCTGTATATATCTCACATCAAACACATCAAAAGAATGGGAGACACATAGGATATAGATTATAGAGACATGGGTTATATAAATATTTATATGAGAATCGGCATACTGCCTTCGTACGTGAAAAATCGACAATTCTACCGCATATTTTTCACTCACGAATACAGGAAGCCGGTTTCCATATAATGGTCCCACCAAGTTAGCCTAGGGCACAAAATACACCCTGCATGCCGTGCCTGGTGTTTTCACGAACGAAACAAACACATAGGGTATATCTTTCTGAACGGCAATCCGGAAGAAAAGGAGTCGCGTATGATGCCAAATGTCAGTTCTGCGTAGTGTTTGGCCTGAGGTGCTCAGGTTACTATGAACTGCTCAGCTCCAGCCTGTCCTACGTGGGGGCTCCCCACTAACCTCCGGCGGTTTTGAGGGGGCGAGCGGTGATCACACCCAGCGCCTCTAGTGACTGATTTTGACAAGAGCAAGGCAATTGGCGGCCGCCCTGGAGAGCAACAGCTCGTGAGCGAGCGCCTGGTGAGCAGCTCACACGGCCCCGTATTGGACGGCCCGCTGCCCCCGCCACCACCGTCGGCTGTGGACGCGGGGCCCAGACGAGCGCCTGATACAATTTGCGAGGGAAGGGATCGGAGCTGCTCGCCTCACCACACACGGCCGGGGCACGGGAAGGGTGGTCAAGGTTTGGATTGCTTGGCTCATTTCATTATGGTCAGTTTGCCTGGACTGGGAGGTCCTTGGAGCTCCAACGCCCACCTCAAACTTTCCTGTCTTCCACTTTCCACTTTGGGTTGCTCTATAAAATGCTGTGTCGCGCAGTATCTTGTTTATGCGTATCCCCCTTTTAAGGAACCCTATTAGAGTATATTAAAATGTACTACAAGTATCTAAGGTGTTCCCTATCTGAGGACACAATTATAAGTGTCGATAACATTGCTCTTTCCTTGAACTTATGACATAATATGATATAAAATAGTAGAATTTTGGGAGACTTACCTGGTAAGTTGAAGTAAAATTGAGATTTTACTGAGGACAACAGGGAGTGTTGTAGGGGCAGTATTGTATTGCTTTACATGCCACCCAATTGAGAGACAATAATGCATTATTCTCCTAGACATCTATTACGGTGTCTATAATGGGCTACTCCTATGTAGTACTTACCGGGAAAATGATTATGCTATCTGTAACAGTTATTTCTATGTACATGTACTTCTTAGCCTGGAAACCCAACGGGTTACTGGCTGTGTTATATCTGTGTATGCTTTATCTAAGCATCCAGTAGCTTGTATTTGTAGTCCGAGAGGCTCTGACTGTTTAGCGCTGCGGACAGTCAAAGAGCACATCTATAGAACCCTAGGCTAAATGGTCGACCAGATTTGTACATCTCAGCTCAACAGCCTTTTCTCACATAAATTGAGGTAGAATTTTTCCGATTTTGTAATATACAGCTTTATGAGACACAATGCAGTAAAATGACAGTGATTTCCTAACTTTGCATTAGTTCCAAATAATAGAACAGCCAGTGTTTGTAAAAATCCATGTCAGTACCTTAAACAAGCGGGAAAATTCCCTAATATGGCGGATTCAAATGCACTCTATGTTCCCACAGAAGGGGCGCCAGGTACTAGTGTAATCAAAATGGCCGACTTGAGTTAGAAGGGATTAGAAATGGTGTAATGAGTTGTATAAAAAGGCTAAAAAAAGTGATAGAAAGGAACAAGCATGATTTTTATCATCAAAAAGGATTTATTATACATCTCTGGAGGTAAGGGAGCAGGAACATTCAACATGCACTGACATTGACAGGATTTCTTAGAAGTGATTTTCTGTACTATGGAAACAAGCGGTTGTGCTCTTTGACTGTCCACCAGGCAGTCAAAGTTTCGCCGACTAATATATTGATGTTCTGTTTCTGTGTGTTCCCTTCCGAAACACCCAAAAGTGTCCATAACCTTGCTATTTCTGAGTATATTCTGATAAAACACCCATTCTAGTGTGTGTAACTGTGATGTACCTCGCCTACCCTCTAAACACTTTACTATTTCTATATATTCCCTAGCATAAAGCCCATTAGCCTGTCTGAAACCAGGCTGATGAAGCTTTGCCACTTACACAGCTCATTTCATTCTGCGTCTTTGAAATCCAAGAATAGAAGGTCAAGTCATGACATCCTTTGTCGGCCCAACCAGTTTTGTAAGATGAAAACTGATTGGTCTGATTTGTATAAGCTCCATCGTGATTGGTCTAGCGCACGGCAGTCAACCAACCACAGGCGCGTACACTTAAGGAACTCAGACCTGAAATCCATTTGCCCGCGGGAGCCGGCTAACGGCGAGGATCCATTCAGCAGCCTTGTACCTCACGCCAAATCTATTCTTAATCGAATTTCCTCTAAAAACGTAAGCCAAGAAGATTGGAAGGAAGAAAGGGTGGAGACGGAGGTTGGGAATACGGCCCACTTGAGCCGAGGCATCCAAAGGTGCCTTTGATTAGGCGCCTGAGTGCTGAGGAGTTTGCCGACCAGGGACCTTCCATCAAAGTTAACACCACATCAAAGTGTAGGTGTTTACTTGGGATCTCACTGTCTGATGGCCCAGCCTCACGAGACAGTCTTCAGTTTCATCTGCTCCTAACAATATGAAGATTAAAACTGGCATATCAGTGCAGAATATTAATACCATCCTCCTCTTAGAATGTTTATTTAAGGAAGCTATTAGAGATTGTTATTTAAGCAAAGCCAAATGTGAAGGTTGCAAAACGGAATCCGAATCTACCTGGTACCACTATCACAGAATATTCATAGACTCTCAATACGTATTCATGTTGAATTACGCTTCAATTATTGAGGCATGTGTGATTATGAGACGAAATCAGGGCAAGATAGGGCACGACAGAATCAGACTAGTATGACAGGCAAGCAAGAAATACAGCGACACGTATGAGCGTCGCACCACGGATCCCAAGGTACACAGGTCAATGACTGAACTATCCTACCACCAGTATAATTGTTGTTTTTTACGGAACAAGGCCCAGGTCAAGTTCCGTAAATAACACCAATTCCCATCGAGTTTGGCAGCATTTGCAAGCATGGTGGGTCGTTATATATTTATCATATAACCAAAATTAATAAAATCTTACCATATATTGGCATAGAAGACATGTCAGCGTGGAAGCCCACATACTGATGATGTTTCAACGTGTTCAGTATAACAGTGTACTGCACAGGGTTCAGTACACAATTTATACTGCATAGGGAGAAGCAGTACGTATTTATGAAATATACCTCATGGGTACAGTAGAACCCCGCGTAAGCGGTCACCCTTCGTTACGGGCCAAAGTGTCCACTTACTTATTTGTCACCACCTTTCTTGAGTTTGTATATATGTTGGCTCTATGTGGCCCTATTATTGTATTGTATTGTATTTGTTCTATTTTTGATTTCTTGTTTGGAAGAACGGATCCTGTATCTGATTAAAAGAAATAAAAACCTTTAAAAAAACCCTAAAAAAACGCAGGGTGTCCGCTTATACGGGGTTGAAATAAACATCTTATATTATAGGGAACCGTTCCTACAAAAGCTGTCCGTTAACGCGGGGTGTCCGCTTACGCGTGGTGGCCGTTAGGCGGGGTTCTACTGTATATGATAAATACCAGTATGCATGGGTGATTATGACATGCATTGTGTGCTTGCAACATAGACAGTCTTTGCGAATATGAACTGGACGTGAGCAGAGAAGCTCAAACTACACTAGCTTCACTGAGCAGCTCCATCAATCTGTCTTCAAGGCCTGAGGTGTAGAAGTCATATCAATTACCCGGCATTCTATGCGGCCACAGCACGCCTCACATTCATTAGCCACCTGTAACCTAATCAGTCACGTGATTATCATTAATCAGCATCGTAAGACATGTCTAGCACCCAAACCCCGGCTCCATGTTCCCTGTCTGCTCTCTCACCGTCTCCCCACACCCCATAGAGCAGCTCACCTACTCAGTGGCTCCCACCCTGTTCTTACAACAAATCAAATCTTTACACCGTTTCGCAATATTACATGAGACTACTGCACTGTTCCGTACGGCAAAATACAGAACACTGTTCCATTTGAGAAGACTAAAACATTAGTTGTGGGGTGGTCGGCGGCCTAGCTGTGTGGCAGGTATACCGTCGGAAAGTCTAGTTCCGGGTTATATCCCACCCTACGCACTATTGCGTAGGTCGATTATGTATTTTCGGCAAGTTTGAGCTAACCTAGTCACACAGAACACAACTCCACAACTTTAATAAACAACCGGGTTGTTTATTGCTGGAGTGATCCTGGAGTGATCCCAGTTAGATCACTTCCAAAGTAGAGTACCCTGGCAGCTGGTGCCAGGTAATGCTGGGGAGGCTAATCTTCAACCAGAGTCTCAGACTCGCCTACCACCACAAGGATTCGGAAAACCCAACCAAGTGTGAGGGTCCAAGGGTCTACTCTTCACGGAGAGACGCGAGAGGACAGCCTGTCGACCCACTGCGAACCCAAGATATATATACTCCGAGTTACGTAATCCCAGCCTCTGCCGCGCCACTCTTGTGTGCGGCGTTGCCCTGAATCACTACGCAGTGTGGATTGACCCTCTGCGCCACCTTCCGAAGAGAGGACGAAACACCGCTAGATCACCCAACCACTACAGTTGTTGGGCTAAATTAGGATAATCATTTTATTAATTTCAGGTATATACTATATATATAACAACCTACCATGCATGTACAAGCTACCAAACTCGATGATAATTTACGGTTAGTACGGAACTCGGTGTAAACGCCTCGTTCCGTTTAAACCATATATATCATCATCTCATTTTATACTTGTACAGCACGTTCTACATAAGTACGTATGTATATCTTATCCGCCCGTCACCGGCCATTTATTCACAGCTGCCGTTCTCCATCAGTTTCCAGAAGATAATGCCATTTTGAAAAAGACACATCCATGGGAGTCCTTGGAGTTGCCGTAATTTGAGCTTTTTCTGGTAATTTTTAAAGGGAATTTTTAAGTGTTAATTCCACGGATGTCAATGGCGTAAATCTCCTGGCACAAAACATTCTGTTTTTTTTCTCAGCGGATTTACAGCGATCTAAAAAAACCAGAAAGATCTTGAGTCCTGGCGGTGGGAAACAAAACGGAAATCCACTTTTCGGCGAGGCTTCTCCTTTCCGCATCTCCCCTCTCTGTGACATTCTCTTTCTCGCCTCGTCCTCTTCTCTCTCTCTCTATCTCTCTCTCTCTCTCTCTCTCTCTCTCTCTCTGCTAAAAGTCGCCCATTTTCTCACCCCTCGTACAAGTTTAACCATAGGAATAACGTTAGAAAATAATACTCAACATTCAACCCGGTAGAGTGACAATACTACGCCATGGTCGTAGTGTAGTGAATACCAGATGACGTCATAGGTGATTGACCAATAACCGGCCAGGATTTCAGAGAAGACAATACAAGACAACGTCCCTAACACTGAAAGGGGTGAGATAAATCCAGAACCGCACTCAAATCGTAAAATAATCAATACTCCACTCGTTTGAATGGGCCGTATTCGTCGTGATGACTTGTGGAGTATTTTGTATTTATACAATTCTGAATGCAGTTCTATATAAGTCCCTGTCTGTCACACTCTCCTATTCTCTCCTCTGTCTCTGCCTCTATCTCTCGTTCATGAAGTCCCTCATTTTGTCCTACAACTCTCCCTTATTTGTTTCTTTCCCTCTCTACTGAAAGTCCCGTTCTTGACTATCATTCTCCCACGCTGAATCCATTTCCCACATTTTCCATTTCCATGTCTGCAAAATTTCCATCATTCTCTCTTATCATTCTCTCGCTCTGCGAAACTCCATAATTTCTCTAATTCTATGATCAAATTCTCTTATTCTTTTTCTCTGCCGAAATCTCTAATGCTATTCTGTCACCCTACTTTTAATTCTGTCGACCTATCCTGTCATCCAGCATTCCACTCCATCACTCGCTCCTCTAAACTATATTATGACATTCTCTCATTTCCCTCTCCAATCTATTACACCAGTCCCACCCCCTCTTGCTACCTTAGCTCCCTCATTCTGACCCACCCTTTCTTCTAAGCTCATCTCCTTTCCCTCTGGCTTACCCTCTGGTCCATTTTCCTCTATGTTATTTTCGTCTTACTTTCTCTCGATCTCAATCCCTTTCTCAGTGTCTCCTCAGCTAGTCAGTTGTTGTCCGTCATATCCCCGACTCTCTGTAATACCGGCGGACAAAACGAAGGAGCAGACCCCTTCACCCGTGAATTGTCGGGCCACCTCTTCCATCTCCGCACAGAAAAGTTCAGTTCATACTATGCGACAGTGGGGGCTTGCGGGCCGGTACCTTCAGTCTCAGACTAGATGTACCGGCTTCCTTGCGACTGGGGGTACCGCATGTACCTCCAGGCGCAAGGAAATGCAGTTCATCATTACCCCATCCCTGGATGAAAGGAGAGAAGCAGTAGCTGGGAGAATACAATTTTATTGAATTTTATGCAATAAAGTGAAATAAAAGTTTATGTCGACCTTACTGGACAGCATATTAATAGATAATTATTAATATGAAGTTATGTAATAATACATGTAATAATTGACAAGTAGAATATGAGTCAATTATGATAATGTTAAGGCGCAAGGAAATGAAGTTCATACTGTGCGCTGCATTCCTTGCGCTTCATACCCTTGCGACTGGCGGTACTGGCTCGCAAGTGCCCGTAGTCGCAACGGGTGAACTGGCCTTGAACTACCTGCCCTTGTGACAGGAGCTCTTGCGATTTTAGGCACATTGGTACGTCCAGTCTCAGACTAGCGGTATCCAATATCAAACATGTTTGATATTCAAAACCACATGCAACTGGGTGTACCCGGTACGCCCAGTCTCACGCTAGTGGGGAACTTGCCATTCACACTGTGCATTTTGCCACGTTGCACACCTTAAGCGTGATCCACCAAGAGTGAGTTAGGGCCAGACGATGACCATGTGGAGGAATTGTGGACGTCAGCCGCCCAAATTGCTCTTCGGCTCAGATCAGCTGGGACAATCTGCCTGGTGGATCAGCAAATCTGCCGGAATCGGTCGGACCCCCCATTGAAAACCCTGTCGCCTGCAGCCGTGCGGTCGTCGCCTCTGGCTGGCCGGCCCTGCAAAAACCAGCCGGCCGGCCGCCTCTGGCCATCTCTGAGCGTCGATTTGGTGGATCACGTGCTTTAGGGTACGCACAGTCTGGGACTGGGTGTACCTGGGTGTACCTAAAAACGTACAGTGTGAACTGGCCATAAACTCCCAGCAGGGTCTGGTCTGAGCAGCTCGGCCCGTGCACCCTGCACCATCACTGCTCATCACTGGCGCACCCCGGACCCCTCATAACCATCCGTCCACGTCGCCCGCCTCGCCGCCCGCCTCCAGTAATTGGTCGCTAATACTATTATGTGATCGGCTTTCTTCAGCGAGATGTATACAGTGAGACTAGGAAACGACAGCTATCATTAATAGGCGGCCTATCGCCTAGAGTCGGCCTAATAGACAACTGTCTTACTGGACACTTGCTAGCCGAAAGTCCAAATGAAAGAGCGACCCGTACGATTTATCATGATAACAATCTTATCTAAAGCGAGATATTTAGATTGGAAATATTACTGTATATCTAGTATTATCTAGTAGTTTAGGTATCTAATATTATACTGCATAAAACACATATATCAGACTTCACAGTGGTCATATATATGGACGGAACTTCGCAGCTGTCTATATTATTTTACCATAAAAGTGTATAGCACAAGGTATCATACTGTAGTACTCAATAATATGTAATTGTTAATACGAAGTAACCTAAGTCATATAGAAATTTGACTACATTCAAACAATATAGAGGAAAACGTAACCAGAACACCATTCGTCTAAGGAGGAGTCTTCTTAATACTGTACTATGGCGCAATGACAGGGCTCTAAAAACTGCACCGGTATCGGGGGTAGATTTTGCTAATAATGACGCAGTTTTCCACGTCATCGCATTACCACCTTTTCTTCTACACATCCTTCCCGCCACCAACAACTCCTCTATACTGCCTTCCAGTTATCATCAAATTCTCTACATTTTCTTTATATCATCATCTAATGATCCCCTACACTGTCTCCCCGTTATCATCCAATCCTCCGCTTTCACATTATCATCGAATCCCCTACACTTTCTTCATCACCCAATCCTCTACACTGCCTTCATGTATCATCCAATCCTCTATACTGTCTTCATCACCCAATCCTCTATACTGCCTTCATGTATCACCCAATCCTCTATACTGCCTTCATGTATCACCCAATCCTCTACACTGCCTTCATGTATCACCCAATCCTCTACACTGCCTTCATGTATCACCCAATCCTCTATACTGCCTTCATGTATCACCCAATCCTCTATACTGCCTTCATGTATCACCCAATCCTCTACTATGCCGCCACATGTTCACCCGATATTTTACACTACCTTCCAATTATCACCCGATGCTTTACACTACCTTCCGATTATCACCCGATGCTTTACACTACCTTCCGATTATCATCCAATCCTTTCCTTTCCTATAAACTACCTTCCTGCCATCACCCACTCATGGAAACGGCGTACCCTGTAACCCTATTTCATAGATTTTAAATGACTATGATTATCCTTGTGCAACACTAGTACCTCAGTAACAACTTCCTCTGACGCTTTCCTTGATTGAGCACTACTTTTGAGAGGTTTTCCAAACCTGGTCCATGGCTACAGAGTAGGTGGAACGGAGTGTGATTGCTAATTACCAAGATTCTAGTAAAAGTGGTTCTCCAGGCTTCACAAGGCGTCATCTCATGCAAGCTAATGAGTGTCGTCTAATTGCTGAAACAGAGGCGTTTAGTCGACATCACGAGAAATAGCACAGAACCAGTCGTAGATTGTGCTGTTATAGCAGATAATGTTCGCTCTGGGATATAACTACTATACTTATTTCATTTCTATTTTTTCAATTTTTTTATTGTATAAGGCGATGATGCAGTCGTTGCATATATAGTCTAGGTGTATAAATAAACTTGCCTATTCCAACAGAATATGTAGAATCTCTGTGTCTCATTAGCTCAACCGTCAGCGTATTTCGTTCAGGGATTCTTTAGGAAATCCCTATAGTGTTCTTTGTTACGCTATACATTTGAGCACAGGTAGTTGGAAAACGTAAGAAATCTTGCCTAGGTGTTCATATGACGACGCTGTTTATGTTGTCAGAGCTACAACAAAAGCGGACAGTGAATAAGAATACAAAAAGCATGGTACAGTATGCTGTATTAAGGTGTAATAAGTGGCATGTATTCATATAGAACGACCTGACCATGCTGTACATGTTCCGTAAATAACATCAATTGTCATTGAGTTTTGTAGCATGTACAAACATGGTGGGTCGTTATATATTTATTATATACCCAAAATTAATCAAATCTTTCATAATCAAATCTGGCATAGAAGACATATATTGTATGAGCCCACACACTGCTGATGTTTCAATGTGTGCAGTATAACAGTGTACTGCACAGGATTCAGTATACAATTTCTACTGCATAGGGAGCAGCAGTATGCAATTATCAAATACACTGCATATGGGTATATAATAAAGTATTTTACATGCCTGTGTGAGTTCAGTATGATACAGAGTAAGGCAGGCAAAGCTCCCCCAATCCTCATTTGTCATATCTGCTGGATGTGGGTCATATTCACAGCTTTACCCATATCTACTTCAATGAAAACGCATCAACCAATTTAAAATAGCGTGCAATATCAATAAACAAACCTACAGAGAACACATGTAAGTCCAGTCACAATGGAGTGAAATATGGAGTTGGATATAACCCTCTTGTAATACCCACAGAAAGCTCTTACATGGCACAAAGAGTGAAGTTTCTCGCACGCCAGCACTACTTCCTGACGAAGCGGAAGGATACAACAAAGGGCGCCGGTAAATAGTGCGGAACTAACACGGCGGAGACAGCGCTTAATGCGCGTACGAGTCAGGCAGGGATTAGGGGGTGAGTCTGGATTAAGTGTAACAAAGTGGGTAGAGATTATCTCTCTCCACCTTGGGGCTGCTACTAGGCTAGCCGCTGACAGCTTCGTGTACGTGTTACCCAACTACCAGCCGCCCCCGCAACCCTCACACCATAGACAACGGCCGGGACCACTGCGCACTTGAAGGCCTGCAGTCGGCTTTACTTCAGCAGTTCTCCCTTAAACGAAGATTCTGTCTTCTTGTAAAATTTGTGAAATGAATAGTTACCCGATGTACTTACCTAGTACTGAAGGGGAATTGATGTTCCTACGAGCCCAGGGACTTTTATCAGGGAATTTTACACTGCCCATAAAACAAATTTTTACACGTATTGACAACGAAAACCGACGAACGTAGATTGTCTATAGTACGTTTGTCTTTTTTGAAAAGAACCCACACAACTGAAAATATTCAATTCTTCTTGTTGGAAATTGGTTGATGTACATGTACAATCTACTTTTTTTAATGATTGCAATTTTCACATGAGAAATTGCAGAAATGAAAGGAAAAGAAGGTGGCACAGGAGTATACCCCTTCTATAAATCCCCTGTAATTGTCACCCCCTGTCAGATTTGCACCATTATTTAGGCCCTCTACCACCTTTACAACTTTCTGTTGGCCCCATTCCATCTCCACTCTCTGTTCTTCGTAACCTGGAATTTTAACCATATTGTCTAGGCCCCCTGCCACCTTTCTCTAGGTTCCCAGAGTTCTGCTATCCATGGAAATCCGTTTTCTTTTCAAGTCCTTTAAATGATATTTTCTTGTGTTGAACAAAGATAGAATAAACTGACCCTCATTTATGCCAATGACGCATAGATTTCAACCTCCTCACACACCCTCAGCCACATTCCAAGGCAAACACCGATGTGTTTTCCATATTTGCGTCGTATATTCCACATTAAAAAATATGTCCACTTTTTTTTCTCTCCAACTGACAGCCCTGGCTTCCTTCACGTCATTCTACCTGTCTCTTGCCATCTTTACCCCCTTCCCTACGTCCTTTGTCATCTTTATCCTTTCCCCTTCTGTCTTTACGTCGGTCCTTACGTCCCCTGCTGTCTCTACCCGCTTTTCTATGTCCCCCGGTCACATTCACCCCTTATCCAGACCTCCTGTCACCTCTGACGCTCCTTTCCCTCGCTAGGGGCGCTCCTCAGTCACGTGGTGCGGTCATGTGACTGGTTGCCATGGTGACGGCTTCCTGTCGGATTTCCCGCCGTCCGAGTCAATGTGAGGTGATTGAATTGTGCGTGGGCGTGTACGGAGAGTGTGGGTATATCACGTTAGCGTGCCTGTTAGCAGCGCAGGGAAGGACGGCCACTGAGAGGGAGCGGGTCACGAGACGCACACTAAGGTCAACATCTACGTCTACAATCTCCTCGTTAAAGGATTTCTGACGGAATATCGCCATGCTATGCCGAAATCCGACAGAATTACCGGACGAAAAAAATTGTTTGTTGTTAGCAAGAGGCACAGTATATTATTTAATGATGACAAAAATTCTGCAGTCTACTTAGATAATAGTTGGTTTTATGGCATCACACAAGAAGATTCAGATTTGTGACTGCCTTTGAATAATAACCTAACAGGAAACACTCAAAAATACGACTATCAGAGGGTTATTTAGGGGTCAGGACAGGTAGACCGTTAGCCCATCCCCCTACACACGCTACAGTGCGAATGATAAAATCATTGTAGATCTATATAATTATGTTATTTGGGGATCGCACACCATCGAGCCATTACAAACATTGATTTTCGTCCATGTTGTGGAAATTGTAAAGAAATATCAGGAGACCTATAGAAGGGAGGCTGGGATATAAGACAGGGTTTCGTGAGCAGGTTACTCCTCGTTCTAACAAGGCTGGTATGAAGTCAGCTGCGTCGATGATTTCGGCTGAGAAGACAACATGTGGTAAGCAAACGTAGACTGTAGTTGCCTGTCGAAAAGTGATGTTCCTATATACTACTTCTTACTGCTCCACCAGATAATGGAATTGTGACTTACTGAACAAAGCCAGAGAATATTGATCACTAAATATTCACGTTGTGCTGCATAGCACATTCTAAAGGGATTCTGCGATTGTTGACTTGATCTATTTACATATCTGATCGAGGTTTTAATATGGTAGTAGTATATGGAAATGACAATATTCGCAGGGCTTTGGGATAAGTGCCATAGAAAATAGAATAGAGTTCCCCTTGTTTTACTATACCAGTTTCCTGTCTTCTATAATGTAGTATGACACGTAGAATATGGAACAGCTTTTGAGAGTGGCTTAATGAATGTTGCGGAGCAATGGAAGTGAATTAATGAATAGTATGGGGATGGTTGGAGGTGCACTGCCCAATGATGTGAAGGGGACAGGGGCGACAGATGGAGTGCTTTGCAAGGCTATGCAAATAAACAATCCTCTCGGGAAACCTCAAACAACCCTGTACAGGTTGCCGCTCGTCAGAACTGGTCAAAGTTCATGCACTGCCCTAAAGCTATGCTAGAGAGAGTGCAAGCGTACCACTTGTGGTTGGTTGGTTGGTTTGATTTAAGGCCCAGTTAACCATTACAGGTTCTTAGCAGACTTTCTCAAAGTTCTTTTACAGCACAAAGGTGGTGATCGAATCTATATCATGAATTAAGTTGAAATCTCACCCCTACACATATATCAGGTGGGACTCCTTTCAGCTCCTACACCAAATAGACATGGTATGAGAAGGATTGGCCTCTGATATAGCAGTAAATCTACCAATGCTAGGAATGAAGGAGAAGTGTGGGACTCGAACCCACAAAGTCCTATAACCTTGGGATTACATGTCCAGTGCCTTAACCATTGAACTAGCTCCCCACCCCCAACCAATTGTGGGAATACCATCAAGTACTTTGGACTGGAGTACCTCTGTCTGGGCAACCATCTGGTGTTAAACCCAGCGATGCCTGGATAGATAATCTTACCACACGTCCCCACTCAAAGCCATCATGCTCAAGAGAACGAACAATTAAAAAAAAAGCTTAGGTGACCTATAAATTGTAAATCTTTATGTCTGTTTCGTCATGTGAATTATTTATGTCCTGTATTGTCCTTTGCTGTGACACTAATATGGAAGATCGTCGTTCATGAGGACATATATTTTTGTCGTAAATTATGTTACCTGAATAAAAAAAATCATCATCTTTGTCATAGCTTAATATGTTATGTACGTATTAAAGACGATTAAAACTACCGGTCACTGGGTGGTAAATCTAACTAAAAAATATATGATTACATTGCCATATCTAATTAGAACCACATCAATCTGCTCGTAATTAATTAACATGTGCAGAGAGAGGGGTCATGTGACAAATACCATCAAAAGAACAATTTGCCATTGCAGTTGTGTCCCCACTCTCCGTACAGAATCTACGATACCCACTAGACATGGACAGAAACCGAATCTCTGTAGGGAGAGTGGTACGCCCGGAGCTCTCCAGTGGGGGTTTCAGAGGGGGCAGCCGGGCCGCGTGAGGGAGACGATAGTAGTGGAGACAGGACGGATTTGATCGCTCAGTGCCACCCGGGAGGGAGATATGGGAGGGCGGGGGAGATGCATTAGACAGCTATCAGGCCTGACAGGCAGGTTACTCGTGTCTTAATGTTATCTCGGGAAGCTGCCCATCCATCACCATGCGCCTGGCTAGTGCACTTTCTGCTGCCCGCCTCACGACACTCACTGATAAGAACCAAATACAACTGTCCCACCTACACCTACCACACCACTATTATCAAACAGTACCAAATATTATTATATACCTATGCACTAACTCAGTGTAAATACGTACTGCTGCTAGGGGTATAGTTATCGTACACAGAATGCACTGTACGCTGTGAATCGTTGTACTGGTGCCTTTGGATAGTGACAGACTGCATCTTTTGGATGATAGACTGCAACCTTTGACCCTCACCGGCACACTTTGGGTGACAGACTGCACCCTTTGACGAAATAACGCATTCTGATTGGCCGAGAGGCCGACAACAGAATTCTAGGTGCAAGATTCAAAAATGGCTGATCGCTTCACTTCGCGAGTTCTGTGTCGTCGTACAGTAACCACGGAGCGAGTTCGTGCGAAAATACATCAAACATCGAGGTGGAATACGATAACGAATTACGTGATACACTTTAGATAGCTTAGATATGCGAGAAATATCGATTTCGATACGTTCACGGGCCGAGCGGGCGACTCGCCGATGTCAACAAATAGCGGAGACACTGCACCGCTCGAGTGAAGCTGTCCGACGGGACGGTCGAGCGTAGCAGGGTGACCCTGCGTTAATTTATGCGGCGGGATAATGTATTCGCGCCTGCGCGGTGATCATTTCCTGTTATCAACATCCGGCGTGTCTGCTAGTGTACGCAACGTCTTTGCGAGTTGTGCCAAGTGACTTCTACGTCGAATTACGGTCAGTTTTAGCGAATTAAGACCGAATTAAGGTATATAATAATATGAAACCATAGTGATGGTGACAGTACGGGGTAGATTTACTCGTTGTTTCGGAGAAATTCGTTCTGAACTCGCCGTGCTGGCTCGTTCAGAACGAATTTCTCCGAAACAACTCATAAATCTACCCCGTACTGTCACCATAACTATGGTTTCACATACTACTGTCCCACCTACACCTAACACATCACTATTATCAAACAGTACCAAATACTACTGTCCCACCTACACCTAACACATCACTATTATCAAACATTATTATCCATTGTGTACAAAATCCCCATTAACAATGTATGGGGACTCAGAAAACCACGACCCATTATATAAAAACTGCCAGATACCATAACTGTATACAGATTCAAAGCTGTGGTATACGGCCTCAAACCATGGTATACTGGAAAAATAGTCCCTTTGTGCTATAGACCAAAGAAATAGTCCTTATTGTTAAACCCTTTGATATGGCAATAAATGCAGTAAACAATGGTTATGGGGACAGGCGGCTCTGTAAAACATTCAGAGTTTACTCGTAGTTTACGGCCGCCTGTCCAAAAAACCACCAATTGCTGTCTATGTACCCAATAAGACTGTCCCACTTGCAACTACCACACCAATATTCTCAAACAGTACCAGATACAACTGTCCTACCTTCACCTACCACACAACTCCTCATACAGAACCAATTACACTGTCCGACCCCCTACCCGCATGACACTCCTCAAAGAGTATCAAATAAACATCACCTATAGGCACCATATATCACTCCTTGAACAACACCAAATACAATTGTTCCATGTACATATGGCACATAACATCTCCCATAAAATACTTAGTACATCTGACCACCATCGCTTCTAAAAATACCAAGTACTAATGACTATCCTTCACCTTGCACACGACAGTCCTTCAACAATAAAAAATACTAATGTGCCACCTCCCTTTGCTAAACAACACCCCTCGAGCAGTACCATATACAACTGTCCCACCTACACATGCTGCATGACACTCATAGAACATCAACCACACCTCGCACAATACAATATATTGTAGTTTCAAAAATATCCATCCACACCTCAGTTGGATGTCAGTTTGGGTTAGTAAAAAAAACCGGTGGAAATATTTTGCATGTGGAATCTTCTGCCTCAGAGACCACAAAAAGATGGAAAACATGTTTGTGTCAGGCATGGCATGGGGCTGAAGGTCTATGGGGAAGTTCAAACGAGTTTTTTTAGCGTGGATGAGGCTCAATTGATTTTATCTGTTTTACACATGGAAAAAAGATTATACACTGAAAATAAAAAAAAAGGATTTCCATGGAAATGAAATATGGATAGCTTTCATCTCTGTCTACCCACTACACCTCAATTTGAGAGCACTACCTCCCTCCCCCATCCACACAGAAACCTACTTCCACACACATGGTCTGGCTTCCAGTGGCTGGTCACTTGATTGTCCATCTGGGGCCATCCATAAAGTATGTACGCAGAAATCCCAAAATATTTTGACCCCCACACCCACTGCCAGTCTTTTGCGCAATAGAACAAAGAAGGAGCATACGCAAAATTTCCAAAATCTTTTATCCCCGCCCCCCACCTTCAGTGCGTACGTACTTTATGGACCTCTCCTCTATCCTTACCTATCCTCTATCTCACATATAGCAGTCTGCTCCACCACCTCGTAAACCACCACCTGCACCTAGCGGACAGCGTATTTACTCTGAGCTGTCATTTAAGGTACCACAATGGGAGTTTGGTGGCCGCTTCCTGCCGCGGCTGGCGGCGGGCCGGCAGGGCAGGCCGGGCCGGCGGGGCACGTCGGCGGACGGGCTTAAGGCACTGGCCTCACGGACATCGCACCCATCCATCACCATGGGAACCTGACCAACATGGCGCCGGCCACTGGGCGATAATCGGGGATTCTAAACGAGCGCCAAGCGCTGGTTCCCGACTGTTTCCGGACGGCGATGTGCGACCTGAGCGCTGAGAAAGACTGGACTGAATGACCCGGGGGTATACCACTCCCCCCCCCCCCCACCTCACTCTCATCACACCTCTGCTACACCTCTGCTACAGAGAGAAGGAGAAAGTGCGTGGGCGAGAGATAGGATACGGGGTGTGGATTCATGAACGGCATAACGACGTTTCTCTTTCCCACTTAACGAGGACACTAATGAAGTCCTGCTGCATTAGCGTGACCTGGGGTGGAAGTAGGGCCGGCCATATAGGCAGCGCACCCGTCACTCATATCGGTGTGTATTTATATCTAACACCATTATCATCATGCTTACATACTTAACTTGTATCAGTAGGTCCATACCGCCAACAGTACCGTCATACGCTATGCTGGGAGGTCCAACAGTAACATATATCATTCTTTTATAGCTCCTACTTAAAATCTGCATGGACATAACTCTAACATACACTCATATACCCCTAATAGGAATCTTAGTATGGGCGTAGCGCATAGACTAATATATACCTAACAGGAACCTATCATGGACGTAATACATACACTAATATAGCCCAGATATAAAACTTACCGATATAAATATCAACCTAATGATGTATTTGTGAATCTATTCATGTCTGGGCAGTCTCTACAGGCTCTTCAGTATTTTAGTTATCTAGTTATGCAAAGCCTGCTCGAAAGAAAGGGTGTATTATCAGTCGGACATCTATTCTATTCTTGTATACGCATGCATGATGTCGGTGTCAATACATACCTGCTATGCTATTGGGGATGGATTAATTCTGTACATAATGTGTAGTATGCCATATAGCTTTGTACTCAGATACATACTGCTTGCTTTGACACCCACTATGGCGCTCTTTGATACCTCTATCTCTATGGCGTGCTTGTTTGTTTGTTTGTTTGGGTAGTTTAACGTCCAATTTGACACCCCCTATAGCCTGCTTTGAAGAAATAATGCATTCTGTCTGGGCGGAAAATTTTAAAATAGCAGACCGCTAGCGCTTCATGTGTTCGTAGACATTTTACAAACTTCCCGTAATGAGCACGATGGTGTATTGACTAGATATTGAGGTATCTTATGTGAGATATTCACGTGATATAGTTTAAATAGCTTAAATACGCAAAATCAATCGAGAACAACACTAACTCGCTGATATGCGCAGCGGTTGACAACGCAGACAAACCAGAAGTCAGCTTAACCCTTTTCACTCTCCAAACTGATGTTAGGTTGTCAAATGGGGTTGCGTTTAACAGAGTATCCGATTGGAAAGCGCGTATTATGCTGGTTTTCCGGTGCGATGTAACGACAGCGATTCTCTCTGAACCGATGTTTGGTATACATGCCTATACGCCCGCTAAGCAAAGATCTGTTCGGAGAATGAAGATGGCCTACACAGGCGTATTTGACTCCTGGGTTAATGTTCTGCTGTAGACATATCGCTGGTTTAAAGTGACAGTGCCATCGGCGACAAATTACGGTCAGTTTTTGGCGATTTATAAACAATCTAAGATATATATAATGATAACAACATAAAAACATTGTGATGACACCAATACACACATACTAATTTTGGCGCAGCCTATGAAATCATTCAGAACTCGTTCTTCGATCTAGTTCTTTAAGCTTGTTCTCAACGATTCCAATAAGTATGTAAGTATTGGCGTCATTACTCTGTTTCTACATATTATGTTACAAAAACAAGCATGGGTTGAAAGCACACACTACCATAAAAGACAGGGGTGTCAGTTGAGGTCAGAAAAAAAATGGAAATATTTTTATGTAGAACATACTGCCTCAGAGAGACTGCGTAAACATGGAAAACACATCAATGTTGGCTGTGGAAAACGGCTGAGGGTGTATAGGGAGGTTCAAAACACTGTTTTATTGGTTTGAACTATTTTTGTGTTATACTAGAATAATAATGATAATAACTGAGAAATGAAAAGTTAAAAACTGCCATCCCTGAAAAGAACTTTGCATAGGCTTAACACTCAAAAGTCTTACACAGCAACCACACGGAGATATAACACACGACCTATTATGTCAACCTTGTGTGGACCGGCCAGCTATAGTTATACTCCTTATGAGAATTGTGCATGCACGTAGGACACATTATTACACCCATAATTTTACAGAATTTTACAGTGACTTAACACACTTTATGCTACTCACAATTAGGTCCGTGTTCGAACTTAATACATACAGTAGATAATCCTATCTGGGAATTAGAGCAGCGTTAATCACTCTGTAGGAATTATCGAATGCACTGAGTGAACTCTGAGCCATAAATCAAACCAATGCTCACGGGGGCGGGTCACTAAGCATCTCCCTATCTACATGTAACATGCAGGGAGTCAGCCCTGAAAGAGATAGGTGCTTTAGTGCTGGAAACTTGAAAGCTTCCTTTACCACAGCCTTTTAAAGAGGAGCGATGGTAATCGACGCGAATGGAAACAAAGCTCTGATCAGTGATAGGCACGGCCTGATGAAAACATGAATATTCATGAAGCAATGTAGAGCAGATAAGGATAGCAAGAAAAATGTATCGGTATTCAAAGAGGAGGATCACCATGAAGTATGCTCAAGCACAATGATGACAGGAGTAAGGAGAGAACACTTACAATCCTGGCAATGAGGAGAGCAGCATGGGTAAAACGGTACCACCTGAACGCCCACCAGAACAGTGCCCGTGTATGGGACTCTGAGAGTGTGTGTGTGTGAAGTGTATGTGTGTTGGAGGAGGTGTCTGAACATGGCAGTATGCTGTCGGCCACCAGGCAGCTGCTTTGATGGAATTTATGAATGGTGGAAGCCCCGGATGACTGGCACTTTATTTCATGAAGAAGGCGGCCAGGGGAGCAAGGGAACTCATGGAGAAAATAAATGAAACTTTGAAGCCAATGAAGTCGCATCCTTCACAATTAGCCGTTATAACAAGGGCGTGCCAGCCAATCAGTGGCCTGTTTACATCGCGCGGTAGCGTTCGATCTAAAGCTGTCCTTGATTGGCTGTATTTTGGAAAATAGCTGAGGCAGGCGTGTTTTTATGAGGCGCACAAATTGATGAGAGGGTTGTTCAGGAGACTTTTACATAAAACTGAGCGATAATCGATGGCGCCAGGCGCTGAGGCCACTCGAGTCGTAATCCGCCGGTGATAATTTAATAGGGCGATAACCTCTTTTTGCCGGGCAGACGACATTCGGCTAAAAGCGCGCAAAAACGGCAGGGCCTCACAGCGGGTGGATAAAAACCGAGTGTACAGTCTACTACTCACGCAACTATGAAGGGTGGTTTTCACTGTCAATAACCTGTTTTGTGATCTGCAGCGTATGTGTGATATTAAAGAGGATGCAGTGTTAGCAGTAACCAAGTGAGTCACCACAGGGCTGTACTTACAACCTGCATTTTGTGTTTTGTATCTGTAGATACTGTTTGCATTGGGAGAGTAATCAGGACAAGCCCAACGACAGCTCAATGTGATATCAATGAACTCTTCGTATTGGAGGGTGATATTATTGCGATACGTTACGTCTATGGTTGCTCTGTATTCGGAGCGATATTAATGCTTCATGTTACATATCTCTATTTGAGGTAATATGAAATATGTTACTATATATCCATGCCGTATACTGTAAATTATGCTGTGCGTTAGTCATAAATAAATGGACATGGTTTAATCCTGTAATAAATCTCATATTGATCATTGCTCACAAACTTTGTCAAAAGTCGTGATTTTTTCAATAGTCATTTAATTGGTCCAGGCTAGAAATATCGGAAGGGCTCTTGTAGATATTTTAACATATACTATAGTTGTACGCAAAATGCATGTGGTAAAAATGTCAATCTAATCCAATCGACAATAGAACTACCTTGTACCTTTACGTACAAATACTATCAGACTGTATACTTATTATGTATACCTTAAAATTGTGAGATTTTAGATCCAAATAACATAAGTACTACGTACGCTACCAGCCGAGGTACAAAATAAATATGGCATAACCAGTAGTGGGCAGTATACGTAGGTTATACTGTCATAGGTATATGATATTAACATCCAATCTAGAGACTCTATTTGTGGTGACATTAATGACATATTAGATTTATGGACTCGCTCTATTGGGGTGATATCCATCTAACATATTACATCTATGGGCTCTATTAATCAGCATTGATATCAATCTTAATGTTACAGATATGTATTGTGGTGATATCATTGGTCTCCTTCTCTATTAGGGACGATATCAGTTCTATACTCTAATCGTCTCTATACAGTCTGTGTTAAGGTGTAATAAACCAGGTAACGGGCGCTTGGTGCTGTGTGACACATCTGGCAGTGCTTCCTCGCGGTGTGGCCAGGCCTTACATAAGATCCGGTTACCATAGAGCGGGGCCTAGCTATGATCAATAAACATGAATGATTCATGACTACACGACGGGCCATATTACCCCGAGGGATAATACGCGAGCTGCCCTAAAGGAATCTCCACTGTCATGACCTGGGTTCTGTTTACAACCTGTAGCCAGTAGGCTAATAGAAAAGTAACTGTCTCGGAGATTTATTGTAATAGGTGCGTGTGGCAAAGATCTGATTATATATTGCCAGGCCGACAGATTCTGAAGTATCACTCTCAGGGTATAAAGGCCTCGGTGATTTTCTTGTAAAGGCTTCATTTATTCTTCAAAGGAGACATCTCTATTTACGGAACTAGATTAACGAATCTAGAAACATTGACAGGTATCACAAACGTATATTTGAGAGTTGGATGTGAGAGTCAGTGGGGATGTCTTGTAGAGGCCATGGTTCACGGCATTACAAAGCCCAGCGATATGCCTCCTTTTTAAAGGGACATATCGATACATGCAACAGGACTACATATCCCTATGATGCATTGTCTTGTTGTGTATTATGATAAGTGGCAATTTAAAACAGGTCGAGATGTTCCTGGCACGTATAGAAAGGACAAAGGAGAATAGACCTATGGTAATTCGGCACTTGAAGATAAGACTAGACAGACATATATATATACACTTTATATAATTTTTAAGCAAAGAAATCTATTCATCAATTCTTAGTACAATCGTTTCCTTGGGTTGCAAAATCAGTTTTCACATACATTATTATATTATTTTGTCTAATGTCTGGCATCATGGTATATAGCACTTTGAGGTAAGACTAGTAAGTAGTATCAGTAAAGTGGAATTTTTAACATGAGTATAATCCTCCAAACAGGTTGGAACACCTGGCGTTGAGACAGAACATACACGATATACGGAGGCCAGAGACAACAATACATGCAGCTATCAAACTTCAAACATTAAGTGTATTTATTGGACTTGGAATCTGCGTCGATTTAAACCCGACCCGGTGGCGTTCAGGTGGGACTTAATACGTGAGGGCTGAGCCCATTGAGCCGCCACTCCCCGCCACACATGCCGAGCCTGCCTTGTCGCCAGCAATCGAATCAAATTTGTCGCGGAGTTCAAACCGCGATCGGCGCGTTATTAACCTAATCCCCGCTCCCCAGCACGCGCCCACCCACCGGTCGAAGATATCGACTGCAGCTGATCCGTCGTCGTAAGGCGGACTATGATAGTGAGTCGGGTGCTAGCCGTAGACGGCGTGGAGGAGGGGGTATGATGAGTACAATGAGCTTATAGAATAATCCCCTCAGAATGCATACCGTGCACACCCCACCACCTCCAGCCCAGAAACCAGCGACCACCATCCACCACCCACAAAACGGCAACTGCCTTCCCCAGCCCACCAACCGGCAGATCTGGGACCTATTTCACTAGTTTCATGACATGTCTAGATGGCGTCTAGATGGTGTGTCCGGTTTCATAAGAACTAGACATTAGACTTCGTTTTGTCCGTTCTTCCTTGCACTGTTGGTGCTGCTTTTCATGTCTGTCTAATACTTTTGTCACGAAACAGGTCCATGATGTGTAGATTTGTCTAATTCTTATGTTTGAGGTCTGTTTTTTTCTAAGGGCAGCTACTTGTGTTGCCACGAAACTAGACAACCCCACTGCTGTATGGTGTCACAGACATGTCACGAAACTTGTGAAACAGGTCCCAGCTGGTCCTGTAATTCATTGGAGTATGTATGTAGAAGACTCAAGCTTGTAAAATATACTGTTATGTATCAGACTAAAACTGTCAGATACCACAACCAAGGTATACAGATTCCAAACCGTAGGATACGGCCTCAAACCATTGTATATGGGAGAATATTGTCTTATGCTATAGACTTAACAAGTAGAAGTTGAACGTCTGTCGTCGACGGAACTGCGCCGAAGCAAGAAGTAGGGGGAAATGGTCTGGTCCTGTAGTCTATAGTAATTAGTATATAAACAGACTGGTCCAGCTGTGTTATCTATAGTAGCAATCTGAACTATTGTTTTCACCCATCTATACCCTCATCGACGATTTACCTAGATGACGGACACATTGTATCCTCATGGAAGAACTGTACAAGCTACAGAATGTGGAATAAACAATATTAAAATAATTTAAAAAAATATATATATATATATATATATATATATATATATATATATATATATATATATGTAATATTATATCCCATATAATCATATAATTGCGGCCAATCTAAATAAAGTGCAGGTTACTCTGTATCTATACCTATCAACATCTGGTATTCATGTAACCATGTAACCATCCTGACCGGTGACGTCACGGTTCTTAACGGTGTCACCAGTTGCCGTGTTGCTTCTGATGCATTCACACCTATGATATTGAAGCTGTGAATTTTTTTTACTTTTACTGAACAAAGGCTGTTGGTGTGTAATTTTTCCGCCAAAACAAATTCCACTGTCGGTTATCTATTACTGTTAGTTATCTGGTTCTCTGTTATTATAACTCTAATGTATCATTATATATCTATATTTAACTAAGCCGCCAACTTATATATATATATATGAGAACAAGATAGACCCCGCAGTCGAGAGTAGTGAATACGTATAAGCTTGTTTAGCATAGTCTAGTCTGGCCCCGAAATCTAATAAGCAGCACGTGCTGAATTGTTTTCTTATTGTCAAGTCTAGGATCAGCAGACTTTCCTGCCTGTATGCCGTATAAAATACCTGTGCTCTCTCCAGCAATCAAGGCTACTTTCTAATCTGCCAGGCACCTGTGCACTTATCAAGGCTTCATTCAATTCGCCCAGGTTTTTTAACTGGGCAGATGTGACTGAAACCGTGCGACTGTCTGCCTGTCGTTCGTCTGTCGTCACATTTTGTGTTTCCATTACTCTGAGACAGGACTGTGAATGACGCGTCCTGATGACGTCAAAATGGCGTCATTGAAACGACATTCACCAGCAGTGGACGATAAAAGCACGGTCTATCTCACTCAAAGGCCTCTTCTGCCCTGATTGAAGCACCGAATTACAACCGTATGATTGACTAGTATAGACAAATGTGCGACTGAAGTCATAGTACTAATAAGCAACTGCATCAAGATCCATAGCCAATGGCAATATGCCATGAGATTTGGTTGCGGAGTTATCTCACGAGTCAAAGCCTAGTGAGATAGATTATGTAGTAAACCAAAATAAATGGCATATTATCAGTGGCTATGGATCGAGTGCGGTTCAAATTTTATCTCACCCCTATCACTGACTTATTGGCTAAAATGTGGGATATCATCCCCCATTGAGTATTTTTCTATGATACTCCACGGCGTTTAATACGAGTTTCTATGGCATAAAACACCAGGGGTGAGATAAAATAGTCTTATCACAGACCTGTATGAAGGAATGCGCTCGTACAAACAGGGAACTACAATATATCTTTTAGAATTTATGTGGATCGTTAGTAAGTGTGAATATAAAAATGAGATATTCTGTAATTGTCCTCGTTCTTAATTTCTAATGGTATCAGTCTTTACTGGAAATGGCTTTCAACATATGAAAGTCATTTCAAAGTCAGTCAACAACCGTCTCTTCAAATTCAGAAAATTGATAAAATGCATAAGGAAGGGAATTGCAAAGTATATCTACTGCACGGCACTGAGACTGGAAATGCAGTCTTGCAGTTTCTTTTTGGATGGGGGTAGTAAAGGTAATGCTGGCATGTTGCAGAAGCTTCAAAAACGCGCATTGAGTATTGTGAATCAAACCAATATCAGGCAGTGCAGTGTTGAACTTCTTCATGAAACTTGTAAAGTTGAGTATCTTCACCAGAGAACTATTAGGCAACTCCTTAAAACAATGTTTAAGAAGTCGAGGGAGGAAGAGAAATTAGATCTCAAAGTGCGCCGCACTAGAAGCAATGTGAAACGTTTTTTTGTTTTTTTTTAAATTCCGACGGAATGATGCCGACCCAACACGCTGACAAGCAGAGAGCTCTGAGGATTGGAGACCCATCCGATGGCCAAATTTTACACACAGTTTTATTTAGATCACATTGACACTGCACGAGTAAGTATGAAAAATCCCCACGGTACAGCGGGCGTCACTTATGGGACGCCGTTGATGCGGATGTAAAAAAATGATAATCTCTTCCTGTCTTCAAAAGAGTTGTACGGAACATGGTTAAGATTTGCTGAACTGCCTGCTAACACATCATAGCAAGTACTACCATTGTGAACAATGGTGCCTTTGTGAATCCTTTTAACATTGTATAATTGTCTGACTGATGTATGTCTGTATGTCTATTTCTATGTGACGGATATAGTGGAAGATCGCGGATACTGTCATGTGAACTGTTTTCATCAGAAATAAACTATTTAACAAAAAAAAAGAGTTGTACAGGTGTTCGTCCAGTGTAATGTTTCCTACCCCCTTTCACCTCATCTCATTACTCATCTTTGTATGTACTACTTGTATATATCTTATCTCACTTAGTGAGCCGCACACAGCCAGAATCCGTCAAATTCGATTGTAAGGGGGATTTTTCAACAGGAAAACCTGATTGTATCAGATGTTGACAACAGGGATGTCAGTTAGAGTCAGGGAAAAAAGTGGATATATTTTCATGTGGATTTTTCTGCCTCAGAAAGATCAGGAAAACTTGGATAATATGTTCTTGTCGGCCATGGTGTGGGACTGAGGGTCTCTATGGAGGTTCAAACCACTGTTTTATTGGAGAAAATGAAGGAAAATCCATATTATCTTTGCTTGACAAGAAAAAAAAACGAAATTACATAAACTGAATATGAAAAAGTGGATTTTCATGGCAAAATGGAAAACTGACATCTCTGTGTTAAGTTAAATGAAAATGAAAAATTAGTTCCCTCAGTCTTGATGGTGAATGGCTGTACTTGTTTGTTTGTTTGTTGGTTAGATTTAACGTCCAGTTAACCATTGCAGGTTCTCCCCAGACTTTCTCAAGGTTCTTTTACACCACAAGGGTGATGATCGAATCTATAAAATGAATTTAGGTATAAACCTCACCCCAACACATTTACTGAGGTAAGAGTTCTTTTACTTCCCACAAATCACATAGACATGGTTTGAGAAGGATTGGCCTTTGATATAGTAGTTAATCTACCACTGCTGGGGGTGAAGGAGAAAGGAGAATGACTTTATTATATACCCATGCCGTATATACTGTAAATATGCACCGTTTTGGCATATGACGTAAAACTAAAATATGGACCACCTAGCCATATACATTTATTAAAGTTTTGGTTGTTAAGAAAAATGAAATTGATTTTTTTTTAAATTTCGGGTATATAGTAGATATATAACGTCCAACCATGCTTGTACAAGTCACAGAACTCGATGCTAATTTACCGTTTGTAGGAACTCGGCGTAAACGCCTCAGTCCGTACAAATGGTAAATTAGCATCTCGTTCTGTGACTTGTACAGCATGGTCAGGACGAAAAATTTCCCAGGTAAATCATAAAGGCTGGCAGGCAGGCAGGTAGGCGGAAGTGAGACCTGCCCTGCACCTCATGACCTTAGTCCAACCTTAGCAGTTGTGACCTCTCTTGGTTATAGATGAAATATATACCACTAATGGGAAACCTTTAGTGTTAACATATAATGTCCAACCATGGTTGTACAAGTCACAGAACTCGATGCTAATTTACCGTTTGTACAGAACTGGGCGTAAACACCTCGGTCTGTACAAACGGCAAATTAGCATCTCGTTTTGTGACTTGTACAGCATGGTCAGGACGTTCTATATAAGTACTCACCGTTAGCAGCATACATTGGTTCTCCATGATGGCGCCGCAGCAGCCGAAGAAGCCCACAACGAGCACTATGGCACCAGCGGCGATGCAGAGCGCCGTGGCACTGAGGTGCTCGAAGCTGGGCGCCACTGACGCGTAACTGCCCTTGGCAATGTGTAGCCAGATGCCGATACCCAGGATCGCACATCCCAATAGCTGAAAGAAGAGAAACAGGAGTTAATACGATCATCAGAGTATATCTACATCCCAGCAGTTATAAACCAAGAAACAGGATAAGTTAATACGATCATCAGAGTATATCTACATCCCAGCAGTTATAACACGAGAAACAGGATAAGTTAATACGATCATCAGAGTATATCTACATCCCAGCAGTTATAAACCAAGAAACAGGATAGGTTAATACGATCATCAGAGTATATCTATATCCCAGCAGTTATATACCGAGAAACAGGATGATTAAAGAGATGATAACAAGATATCTACATCCCAGCAGTTATAAACCGAGAGCCAGGATAAGTTAATGAAAAGATAGTAGGATATCTACATCCCAGCAGTTATAAACCAAGAAACAGGGTAAGTTACTGAAATGATAGGAGGATATCTACATCCCAGCAGTTATAAACCAAGAAACAGGATAAGTTAATGAAATGATAGGAGGATATCTACAGCCCAGCAGTTATAAACCAAGAAACAGGATAAGTTAATACGATCATCACAGTTTATCTACACCCCAGTAGTTTTAAACCAAGAAACAGGATAAATTGAAGAGATGATAACAGGATATCTACATCCCAGCAGTTATAAACCAAGAAACAGGATAAGTTAATGAAATGATAGGAGGATATCTACAGCCCAGCAGTTATAAACCAAGAAACAGGATAAGTTAATACGATCATCACAGTTTATCTACACCCCAGTAGTTTTAAACCAAGAAACAGGATAAATTGAAGAGATGATAACAGGATATCTACATCCCAGCAGTTATAAACCAAGAAACGGGATAAGTTAATAAGATGATGAGAGCGTCTATATCCCAGGAGCTGCAAGCAGAGAAACAGGATAGGTTAATGAGATGATAAGAATGCATCTACAGCTCTGTGAGGAGAGGAAAGATAAGTAGCAGGATCATGAGAGTGTATCGGCATCACAGCAGCCGGAGTCAAGTTGGCTCCCCTATTACTGACTTCGTTTACCTGAGCTGAAAGAATATATGCATGCAATAATTCTGCTGAAACATTTATCCTGAAACAGAGAGGGAATCCTGATTGCAAAATCAGAGATGTAAAATATGGTCAGAAGTACAGTGTTGTGGGACATGAGTGGCTCTACCATGAAGAGTCTAGCACTTAGTAGTTTTTGACTGACACAACAGATGCAGCTGACACAGGATGTATGACTGACACAGCAGTTGTAACTGACACAATACATCTGACATGGGATTTCTTTCTGTTTGATTTAATCAGGAAAAAGATATCTCACACAGAAGTGAGTTTTTCAGACATCCTTAGGAGAGGATGTGTGGTTCACATTCGATTTGTGGTTGACACAGAATGTTTGAAAGCCAAGATACTGTTTCCGAAAAAAACTTCTTATGCCAACGATGAGGTCGTTTAGGTCACATGAAATTGAAATTGTAGTGAATGCCTTACAGCATTCTCATCCCCAAGAGACCAAGGCACATCCCTTCTTTAAAAAAACAAACTTGGACACGATTTAACTGTACAGTTTTTTTTTCAATAGTGGCCTTATTCACAATCAGAGTTTTCCCTAACAATATTCAATTTCCAATATGCGCTTGTAGATATAATAAAGTTAGCCTAGAAAAGTACAACTCAACAGCTTTCCAAGTCGGTTTGATGATTGGCTTCATCAATGATGCAGCAGTACAACGTTTCAGCAGTAAAGTTGTTGATAACTATAGTGCTAAAACTACTTTATTTTGTACTTTGATTTCAGGCATCTTTGTAATACAGTTTTAAAGGCTGCTTGACTTGGTAATCCTTCGCAGGTTTCTGGGAAGGAATTTCAGAGATTCTGTTTCACATTCTACACCCCTGAGACTAAAAACCTGACCGCCTCTATAGGGGCCATCCATAAAGTACGTACGCACTAAGGGGGGGGGGGGTGGGGGTTCAATAATTTTGGAAATTTTGCGTATGGTCCCTCTTTGTTCTATTGCGTACAAGAGTGGGAGAGGGGGTGGGTCCACAATTTCAGAAATTCTGCGTACGTACTTTATGGATGACCCATAGGGTTAAGCTAGAGAGTTACAATGGTGGGTTTTAGATTTGTTGTGGAGTACGCATCTGGTGGTTACTGATATAATAATATATGATTACAGATAGTGTTTTATTGTGATTACCGTCATGCAATGAGTCATGGTAGTATTCTGAGATGGGGTGTTTCGATAGCGAGGATGAGGTAGACTGAAGATGCCAAAATGCTCGTCGTTATAGAGTGAGCGGGACGGAGGAGAGCGGTGTAGTAAGGGAGGGATGGAGGTCGTCTGGCGCCAACACAAGACTCCTGCTGCAGGCCACTGGCGGGCCTTGTACTAATGTGTTTTCTGTAACGTCGCACTGACGACAGGGCCGGACACCCTACACTACACCAGGCTTTGTGCACTTGTCACGACAACATCAAAGCAAAAACATCCCCCAGCCCAGAAATATCATACAGACAACGCCAGGAGAAATAGAATTAGATTCACAAGGGACCGCCAGCTTGATCTACATCAAATGCATCAAAACACTTTAGGCTTTGACAACCGTTAGAAAAGTGGAGCCATCGCGAGTTCTTTTTTTAGGAAACGAATCAAAACTTTAAAAAAAAAGAGAAATACACGTTAGCCTCATGTGAAGCTTGTGTAGATCATTTAGAAATAGTGCGTTAGTTTCAAACTAGAAAGACCGATTTATACCTGCGTTAGGGTTTAAGAGCACAAGTAGAATCATAAAGGTATTTGATTCATATCTATCTGGATATCCCGTATCTCTCGTGTTATTACCAGTCATATCATTGCTGTCATCATGTCATTACACATGAGATCTTCTTTAAAAGAGCATAACTGAGAACTTGTCACTAATCACGCCCACAATTATATCTGCATTACTAATGATGACTACGAGTGAAGGCCAAGGTAGGTTCTCAATGATTGTGGGATGTGGCTTTCGTTGATGATGCTTGTAGGAGAATGTGTGTCTAAACAAAGAACCTTTCAGCAATTAATCACGTGATGAGAGGGGGATGTCGGATCCTCAGGAGGTATATCTCTGCACTCCTATTGTCAGATCATCACGAAGGTGATCTCTCTGTACACAATGTCAGATCACAAGTAGGTTGATCTCAGGCTACACCATACAACATTACCATGATTTCGCTCTGTGTGGCCGTATTCTCCTTGTAGTTGACGCTACGCAATACTCCTCGCTATCGCTCGGAGTTTTACTTCACGTCAACTACGTGGAGAATACGGCCACTCAGATCGAAACCATGGTAACATTGTGTATTTATTACCTACCTAATACAGAGTCCCCATAATAAGCCTATGGAGCCTACCGATCGCTACTGACTAGATTCCGGAAAGCCATATTCTCCAAGGATGATGCAGCTTTTTTGGCCACCTGACGGGCATTATAGGAACTATTTTATATAAACAAGGCATGGCACTTGCGTCAAATTTGTAATCAATTTTACAAAACCTTTTCCTTATAATTAGTGGAAAGGTGAGTAATGAATACAACATTAAAAGGATTTCCATCCGTGTGGCCAGATTCTCCCTGTAGTTGATATCATTATACACCTGTGGTAGTATATCCTACACATACGGCCCACTCCTACCCATGTCGTATTATATCCGTACGACACCTAAGTGACGTACGGGGTATGTATGTGGCGTAGGGGGCATATACGGCGGCGAAATCCAAAAACTTGTCCAGAAGCAAAGTTAAAAATTGGATATTTTAAATACTTGGTAAAATTGACGATAGAACGAACCTCTGCCTGCGGCATTGGTTCGTTTTATCGCCAATTTTACCGCGTATTTATCACGTACAGCCACGGTAACCGTGTTTCCGTATAATACACTATGTCAGATCATCAGAAGGGAGATATCTGTGTACACCAGTTCAGGAGGGCGCTCTCTGTATATGCGATATCAAATCATCAGATCTACTTGGTTTGGACGATTAGCTCACACGGGAACCGCACACAGGTATGGCACTACTATGAGGAGAGTATTCTGTCAGGACGACGCCAGCTCCACGTGGGGGCCTGAGGCCGTACTATGCCTCACGTCTCACTAATGGAGGATGTGCGTGCTGAGCCCCTACCTCCTCCAGGGTCTGTGCTAGGAGAGTGACCCACTCCACTCCCCGCTCACACACATTTACTGAGTTGTCAGGCTATGTCTGCAGCAGGTTTCCTATACGTCATGTTTATTCTGTACGTATGTTAGGTTTATGTTATATGTATCTCAAAGGTGGGACAAATGTATGTCGTTCTTATGTTCGTGCACATGACATCATATTTGAGTATGTTATGTGTATGATATATGTACAATATGTCTATATGTACGATAGATTCTTATCATGTATGATGTGGGTAGCTTTCTAGTATCTGTATTGCTTGTTGTATATTCATCTCATAGTAGTTTAGGCGTGCCCAGTTTCAGAAATCAATACATATATATATTTTCATCTCATACCCAGTGTGTTTCTGCCCATATACTCAATATCTTCATTTCCACAGACTCATTGTTTTGCTATGGCATATCTTTTTTTTCTCTCTCTCTCTGTGGTTCCTTCGCCTCACTTTCCCTTGGGGATTTATTGGTGCGGATACCATTTCACAAGTGAAATGGTATCCGGTTCACTTGTGAAATGGTTCACACGTTGAGCATCATTATTGTTTTGCACAAATATTTCGGTTCCTTTTCAAACGCTGTATCTTTCTGCCTGCATATTCAATACCTTTATCACCATACTCAGTATCCTTCTCGTCACACTCAGTTTGTTTCTCCCCACATACCCAGTACTTTTATCACTAAATACTCAGTATATATCCCCCCACATACTCAATATGTATCTCTGATATCAATTCTTTCCCCAACCACTGTGACTGCCAGATTGAATGTGACAACTATATATACTACTACCCAGGAAGCCCCAATCACTCACGATGAATTCCCCGACTTGACATTCCATTATTACATGTGTGAGAAAATTCCTTTGTCTAACGCAGCACCGTGCCTATTGGCTTACAGCTGTCGTTGTGAACTGATTTATTGTACAGCATCAATGCTTCTACTTCTCCCATGACATTGCCTTTGATAGCTCCAGCGCCGATGATATGTTCAGTCCAACAGATGAATGCTCTCAGAGGAGCTCTTCTTTCCCTTAGGTCTTATTTTCGTTTGGTCGTAGGTCGTCTCTTCATTCTCCTTGTTATCTGATCAGGTTAGATTACAGCGGTTTTTTGGTTAAGTGACGAATAGATCAGACAGTCTGCCTCCACCACCTCCTCCTAAAGTATCACAAAAACCTCCGTTATCATTCCGTTCTAGTCTTAAATGAGTTCACTTAGCAGCGTGTTCTCTCTTGGCACAATGCATCATTTCACAGAGAACCGTCCGTCTTTTAACTCGTAATCTGTGATCATGGATGTCAGATGACATGGAATAGCAAGAAGAATCCGCAAAGCGGGTCTCTATCTCATATAACTGTATTGTCTACCGGTAGGAACTACTTAAATTCTCCATAACAACTGCTGAAACATAGCAACCAAGGATTCTTAGAATCTGTTGCTGGCTGTAACATTTGACAGAGCTAACTTCATTGAGCCTGAAAACACACTACAAACTATTTACTTTTGAATATGGTATTCTATATTCCTATAGAATACCATATTAAAGGGTATAACAATAGAGACTATTTATTTGCTCTATAGTACAAAGAGACTATTTTCCCCGTAGACCATGGTTTTGAGGCCGTATACTACAGATGCTAGATAAGTAATATATAAATGTTTTCATCAGAAATATAATCATTTCTGACTACCTATACGAGGATAGAAATACTCATTTGGTGATGTATATTTATCTTATTGCTGACACCAGAAAGAGTGATAAGAATAATACATATCATTCTTCTCCTGAAATTGGTGACGGACTAGCCGCCGGGTCTTGCATCATTTTAGAGAGTGGAAGTGTTGGGTGAGAAATATGTGCTGGGTGATGTACGTCATGGCACTGCTCATACTTAAAACAAGAGTAGTCGCTGGGTGATTTATATCATGGCACTGCTCATATTATAAACAGGGATAGTCACTGGCTGGTGTACGTCATCTAACTGCTCATACTGCAGACAGGGATAGTCGCTGGGTTGGTTGGTTGGTTTTGATTTAAATACCCTAACCACTGAGCTAACTCCCCATCCCAGTCGCTGGCTGAAGTATGTCATCGCACTGCTCATATTGTAAACAAGAATAGTCGCTAGCTGATGTATGTCATCCCACTGTTAATACCGTCTCACTGGTCATACTACAGACAGGGATAGTCGCTGGATGAAGTATGTCATTGCACTGGTCATACTACAGACAGGGATAGTCGCTGGATGAAGTATGTCATTGCACTGGTCATACTACATATTATTATATACCTATGGCTGTATCGAGTGCGTATACTGCCCGCTCCTACCCATGGCGTATTTATACCCGTACGGCACACTGTGCCGTACGGGGTATGTGATCACGTGACTAGATAAAATATCGCCATTTTTAGGTATATAATAATACGAAAACGGGCTGACTATCTTCGTACGTCAAAATACTTGGTAAAATTATCAATCAAATACATCCCTCTGCCTCCGGCATCGGGATGTATGTGATCAATAATTTCACCGCGTATTTTTGACGTACGAAGATAGTAAGTCAGTTTCCGTATACTATGTCATATCACTGCTCATACAGCAAACAGGAATAGTCATTGGCTGATGTACATCATCTCACTGCTCTTACTGTTAACAGGAATAGTCGCTTAGTGAAGTATACCATCTCTCTGCTCATACTACAGACAGGGATAGTCGCTGGGTGAAGTATGCCATCACACTGCTCATACTACAGACAGGGATAGTCGCTGGATGAAGTACGCCATCTCACTGCTTATACTACAGACAGGGATGGTCGCTCGGTGATGTACGTCATCGCACTGCTCATACGGCAGACAGGGATAGTCGCTGGGTGAAGTATACCATCTCTCTGCTCATACTACAGATAGGGATAGTCGCTGGGTGACGTGTGCCATTGCACTGCTCATACTACAGACAGGGATAGTCGCTGGGTGATGTATGTCATCTCACTGCTCATACTACAGACAGGGATAGTCGCTGGGTGACGTGCGCCATCGCACTGCTCATACTACAGACAGGGATAGTCGCTGGGTGAAGTATGTCATCTCACAGCTCATACTCCAGACAGGGATAGTCGCTGGGTGAAGTATACCATCTCTCTGCTCATACTACAGACAGGGATAGTCGCTGGGTGACGTGCGCCATTGCACTGCTCATACTACAGACAGGGATAGTCGCTGGGTGAAGTATACCATCTCTCTGCTCATACTACAGACAGGGATAGTCGCTGGGTGAAGTATACCATCTCTCTGCTCATACTACAGACAGGGATAGTTGCTGGCTGATGTATGTCATCTAACTGCTCATACTGCAGACAGGGATAGTCGCTGGGTTGGTTGGTTGGTTTTGATATAAATACCCTAACCACTGAGCTAACTCCCCATCCCAGTCGCTGGCTGAAGTATGTCATCGCACTGCTCATATTGTAAACAAGAATAGTCGCTGGCTGATGTATGTCATCCCACTGTCCATACCATCCCTACTACAGACAGGGATAGTCGCTGGGTGACGTGCGCCATCTCACTGCTCATACTACAGACAGGGATAGTCGCTGGGTGAAGTATACCATCTCACTGCTCATACTACAGACAGGGATAGTCACTGGGTGAAGCATACCATCGCACTGCTCATACTACAGACAGGGATAGTCGCTGGGTGAAGTATGCCATCTCACAGCTCATACTACAGACAGGGATAGTCGCTGGGTGAAGTATACCATCTCTCTGCTCATACTACAGACGGGGATAGTCGCTGGGTGAAGTATACCATCTCACTGCTCATACTACAGACAGGGATAGTCGCTGGGCGAAGTGCGTCATCTAACTGCCCACCCTGGAAATGGCCATACTGGTGCCCTGCAGGTCACGCTACTTGAGCGTCTTCAGGACATGCCCATCGAGGAGGTCAATGACCCCATCTACCCTGTCCGTGACTGCACATGCCCCTGTGTCTGCTCGTCCATGCTGGTGGCGGCCTCCTCAGACATGGTAGGGCACTAATATATTTCTCTAGCACTAGGCAGGCTGGGGGTCAGGGAAAGAAGGGGAGAGGCTTTTATACTTCGAATCAATCGTCTGGCTTCTGTAGTGGGTTCTAATATTGGCCTTGTTCCCTGCTGAACCTGTCCGCTCTGCATCCAGCTTGATAAGCCCTCTCCTGACCACCCATGGCTTCAGCTCCAGCACGCCTCATGGCTGCTTGCCTCATGGCTTTCTACTGTCGTCTGCTCCTGTACCCTTCTATATGTTATGAATGTGCCATCCCCGTCCTCGCCGGCCCACTTCCTATCACCCGCATAGTGACCACTGTGCCTTTTGTTCGCCGTTCCCCAACTGCCTATCGACAGCTTTTACATCTTTCTGAGCTCCT
This sequence comes from Alentia gelatinosa, assembly GCA_950022655.1. NCBI lineage: Eukaryota > Metazoa > Annelida > Polychaeta > Phyllodocida > Polynoidae > Alentia > Alentia gelatinosa. The sequence goes on along the minus strand of OX465584.1, from coordinate 20,299,307 downwards.
GCCAACCTTAGTCCCTCTCCTCAATACGGCATATCTAATAAGCTAAATCTTCAACTACTCTCCCTCTCCAATATTTTCAAAGGCATTGTGAATAACAGGTGATTTTCTGAGGCTCCTATGATCATTTATCCGGAGGAACTATAGGGAATTTCAAGGTGTTACACTGCAAGGTGTTATTGTAAATCTAAAGCCTATATTTCAAACAAGTATGTTTAGGTACTCTTTTATACTGCTAACTATGATGGCACATGCCTTGGGGTAAATGTAAGTGGAGAATCTGACTCTCGATGATAAACTCGCGTGCCGTGCGATGTTTGGTGTCAGTTTCATCCTTGCATTAGGAGATCGGGTTTCAACATGGAGAAGACTAAAGGCGACATGATAATCATGAACAGGTGGATACCTGCATGTCACTCACCTTACCTGGTTTTCCCTCACTCCCCTATCCTACATCAGTCTGTGATTCACTCATTCTGTGACTCAGTTGCTCTTTGGGGCACAAAGCTATTGTGCTATGGAGGCGGCCATCTTGCCCCCCGACGGCATCAAAAACACCAAATGGTGGGAGCAGTTCTCAATGGATTTTATCACAAATATTTTGTTGGGGCTTGCCATGGAGTAATGTTAGCCTCGTCTCAATATCATCTACAGATTATGACAACTAATAACAGTGGTAGCGTCCCGACTACAGAGGCGCTATCTTACAATCTCCTGGCGGATTATGGTGGAACTAGCTATCACTCTGTTTCCTATATCTGTCTGTGACTCACCTATCCAATATATGTCTGTCTGTAACTCACAAACCAATACCTGTATGTCTGTGACCCAACCATCTTATAAATACGTTTGACTTAACTATCATACAAATTGTTGTCTGTGTCTTACTTGTCCTATATCTGTCTGTCTGTGGCTCATCCGTCCTACACCTGTCCGTCTGTCATCCAAACATCCTATTTCTGTATATGTACACCTGTCTGCAGTTGACTGATTTTATAGTTCATTCAGCCTATGTCTGTCTGTAACTCACTCATCATTTACATGTCTGTCTGTGTGTCACGCGTATCATACATAGACAATAATCAATGGTTTTGTAGACAGGCGGCCGTAAACTACGAGAGGTTGACGTGTATTGCGACGTCAACCTCGAGTGGTTTACAGAGCTGCCTGTCCAAATAACCATCGTTTGCTGCATTCATTATCCATCTTTTCGAATATATCAAACCCAGTAACTGCCATATTATAGAGTATAACAATAGGGACTATTTCTTTGCTCTATGGTACAAAGAGCCTATTTTTCCCGTATACCATGATTTTGAGGCCATATACTACAGATTTGAATCCGTATACCACAGTTATGATATCTGAGAGGTTTCATATAATAGGCCGTAGTTTACTGAGTCCCCATACATTTTCAATGAGGTCTTTATATACGATAGATAATGAAATCAATATGTCACTCGTTTTGTACCTGTCTGCAACTCACTCTTCTTATGCCTGTCTGTCCAGAAGTCACCTGTCCTTTACCTGTTTGTCATGAGTCACCCCTCCAATACCTGTCTCAATATTCGACTCACCTTTCATATATCAGTCTGTCACTCACACACGCTTTGTATGTGAATGTAGATGTTGGCAGCAACCCATGAAAAAAACTCAGGCAAAACCATTTCGCCTGCGTGCTTTGATGTACAGAACGTAGATATTACTGGAGTCAAAGTGAAGCCAGAAATTCCTATATAATGACGTATTATAAACCCTGTCCTTTTAGACATTCCGCCATGCACCATATCCACAAACTAATGTTTGCGGAAACCAACATATTTATCTTATCAAGCAACACATATTTTCAAGCGTTACAGAAACGCTAAAAGGAACAAACTAGGCCAGTTTGATGAGTTATTTCCACTGAATTCCGTTTTTGTTCATTTTTCAGAAAGCTCTGCTTACTGAATTTAAGAGTTATAATTGAAGCGAAGCAGAGGCTGGGAACCAGGGCCCGCGGGTGTTTTATACTCTCACACACGCCACCGCCAAGCTGAGTCTAATTGAGCAAATGTTTCATTTATAATTAGCTGGCGGCGCTTCTTCTGTTTAGAGCTTTAATTGAATTTTGATATTCAATTTTGTCCCGACTATGATGTACGAGGTAATCGCCGCTAGATGTGCAACCGCCATGCCAGAGTAATTAGAGAGCATGGCCGATAAGGTTGAGAGAGGTAGCTATCTGTTATTCACAGAGATGTGTCTCTCCCCTAGTGAGGTGCGTGTCACCTAGTGAGGTGTGACTGCCACCTAGTGAAGTGCAGGGTGGTTATTTGGGGTCATGAAAATTTTCCAATTTTTCATGTGGAATTTACTGCTTCAGTGAGACTGAGTAAACATGAAAAACACATTGTTATTTGCCATGGAATGGGGCTGGGGTGTGTGGGAAGGTTTGAGCCACTGGCTATTTGCGTGAATGAGGTCTAATTTAATCGTTATTTACACAAGAAAAGAGATTTTTTTATACTGCAAATTACAACAAGGATTTCCTTGGAAAATGAAAAAACTGCCATATCTGGAAGTGTTTCCCCTAGTGTGGTGCCTTCACCATCTAGTGAGGTGTAAGTCACCTAATGAGGTATCTATCCCCTAGTACAATGCAACCGTCTCACAATGAGGTCAGTCCCCTAGTGAGGTGTTCTGTTAACCATTGAGAAGGTTCTCACCTAGTGTCCCTATCACCTAGTGAGGTGTGACTATCACCTACTGAGGCATAACTATCAACTTATTTTTCACCCCATCTCATCGATTCCATTTCGGCATGATATGACCATTTCTGTTGCGATGCAGTAAATCTCGATCAACCGCCAACACCCACAGAGTATCATTCTGCCAACCCTTCGGATAATTCCGCACCAGTATCTGACCAAGCAAACAAAGGTGGTGGGCAAGCACCACGTAGGGTCTGGGTAGGGCGTTCAGAGCAGTGCCGGACCACAGGCCTCAGGTGGCTGGTAGTGATGGGAGGAGCGTGAGTGGCGTGGATGAGTGGTCAGCAATGCAGGAGGTCGGCGGTAGAAGGGGAAGGTACTGCGTCAAGGCGTGAAGATGAGGGAAAGCAGGTTAAGGTACATTGTGTTTAGTGAGCCCTACAGGACCTGTAAGAATACTGTCTACATGCATATTATCTACATGCATACTGTCAACCTGTCAACAGTTCTCAAACATATATCAGGGACGTCAGTTGGGGTCAGAAAGAAAGTGAAATTATTTTTCAAGGAAATAAAAGCTTTCGGGCAAATATAGACATTGTGATTCTGACTTGGGTCACTTAAGCAGTTGTAATATCAACAGCAAACCACCTTCATTGGCATGAATGAGGCTCTATTAATATAATTTTGGCTAATTCTTTCGTTCAAAAGAGATATTTTGGAAATATGTTGATTCTTTTCGACGTGTTCGTGAAGCACTAGTAGGTAGACTTCGATCCGTCTCAAATCGAGTTCAATCATTATCAAATCAGATGCCAGTGAGGTCTAGAAAAATACACACTGTATTATATCAGAATCCCGATCATATATATCTGCCATCTATGTCTCACATGATCAAAACTTAGTACAGTAGTAAAACTCGGAAACCTGGAAATAACCGGATAACTGACACTGACACCTATTATATTAGTTTAACAGAGAGGAAAACTAATGTATATATACAGAAAAAAAACGCTTCTGGGACACCTCGCTGAATGGGACAATTTGCTCGGAACAGATTTTTTTATTTAGTTCATTGCAACCCCGCTTAAGGGGCCACCCGGCTTAACGGGATACTTTGCTTGGAATGGAGGATGACCCCTTTAGCGGGGTTTTACTGTCCTGAAATGAAAAAAAAAGTATTTCCAAAGAGAAAGTGGGAGGTTTCCTGCATGTATGCGCGTACGCTCTCAGTGCGTCAGCGGTTACACAACCACCCTGTACAGCCTCCCCTGTGGTTTGGCACACACAGGGTGATGTCCTGGTAGGCGGTGCTGCATAACGGCGTGGATGCTAATGACAATTAACGGGCGTAATTAGCGCCAACAAGGCCCTTATCAGCATGAGGACACTGGCGCGATGCAACTAGGCCGGGCCAGGTCAGGGAAAGTGAAGCAAGACACTAGCTACCCAGCGGAATATTCGCAAGAAAACAGTAATTTTCTTTTTTTTAAAAAGGAAGATTTATTGAGGGAATATTGTGTGTACAATAACCGAGATCGGCGCTAGAGCCGTTTTTCCACTTGGGCCCAAGCCCCCTACTCCTAAATCCAAACGCAGGTGTTAAGCCAAATGAACAGTGGGTACCATTTTTGTGTAAGTCTTTGGTATGACCCGCCCGGGATTTGAACCCACGACCTCCTATGCCCAAGGAGAATACCCCTACCACTGAGCCACCGAGCTTGGTGAAGTAATGGTTAAGGAAATATCCTAAGACCTAACAGCTTCCCTTACCGCAGAACTTACACCTGCCATTAGGTGAAACCTCACACCTACCATAAGGAAACCTGATTTATACTGTTTGGACAGACCTCATACACGCCATCAGGACAGACCTACTGTTGGAAGAACCTGGGGCCTGTTTAATAATCCAGGATCGAACATGAAGACCTTTTTCTGTATCTCGTACAAGGGTTATCGTTTGGCCATATTCAAGGTATTAGCCGTCCATAAGGTCGTCCATAAGTGTTAAATAAAGTTGAAACACATCATCCCTTGGCCTGTCTGGCATACAGAAAGGGGTTTACATGTACACTCCAAGATTACTAAACTGGCCCCTGACCTATGCTGTTAGGCCACACCTCACAATCACTGTCAAGGCAGACATACATACACTGTCCTAGTAATTATTACAACCACTGTAAGAGACCTTATATCTGCCTTAGGGCTAACTTATCACTTTAAACTTGGTGGTTAGAATTTCATACTTAGTTTTATAAACTGGAATACACAAAATGAACAAGGATGATAAATCCATAAAAATATGAAAGGAACTTGGGTTCAACTAGGCGAGCCATAAATCCAGCATGTCACATGATAGAGTATCCCCCTCTGAACGTCTCATCTCCCCTCTAGCAAATCACAGTGACAAGACAAGATACGACTTTCAATCACCATTGAAGGGCAACAACTCTAAGTGAGCTATCACGTTTCAGATGGTGTCATCAGAGGAATGAGACTTTAATTACACTTGTAATGTTTATGCCGTTATATTGATATTCTAACTATCGCCCTTTGCAGACGACTGGGCCGCGGGTAATGGATGGGTGTGATGGTCTGCTCAGTTTTTGCCAGTTTCTTTCAGCCTCTCGCGGCAGGCGCCATTACTCTTCGTAAACCCGCGCTGACACTAGGACCCCGCCCTGCACCGGGGGCTTCCTCAGTTCTGACACTTCCATTGTAGGCCGGGTCTTTCTTAGACTTGCTCAAGTCTTTGATTATGAACTGTTACTAAAGAAAGAAAAATTGAAGAAAATCAGAATAAAGTTCATTATGATATGTATCCTTGCCTGACTAGCCCATGAATCAAACCTGTATCCCAGCGAGAAGGGGTAAGGTAGGTGGAGGGGTAGACATAGGATGCAGGGACTGGAGCCAGTCTAGGTCTTTCTTAACACGGGCTTGGCTTTGGGTAGGATGGGTGGGTTGAGGTCGGGTTGAATGGAGAGGGTTGTAAAACTTCTTCGTTGGTCCGGAGTATCATTCCAGCCCTTGGAATTTTTTTTATTTTTTGCGCGTTGAATGGAGAGGGTATGGCAGGGTAGGGTAGAGTGGGTAATGTTAAGAGTGGGTAGCGGCGTAACGTAGGCAGGATGGGGTGAGAGGAGATAGGGAGCAGGATAGGGCAGAGCAGACTTTGGCAGGGGAGGAGACAGCCCAAGGTAGTGCAGGACAAGGGAGATTGAGATGGGTAGCCAGGACAGTCCAGGACAATGCAGCCCAAAGTAGTGTATGACAGAGAAGATTAAGGTAGGGTAGTTAGGACAGAGCACCCCGAGGTAGTGCAGGACAGAGAAGATTAAGGTAGGGTAGTTAGGACAGAGCACCCCGAGGTAGGGCAGGACAGAGAAGATTAAGGTAGGGTAGTTAGGACAGAGCACCCCGAGGTAGTGCAGGACAGAGAAGATTAAGGTAGAGTAGTCAGGGGCAGACCGGGATGAGGTAGTGCAAGACAGACCAGATTTTTTTTTTGCTTTTCTTTGTTTCAAATCTTTATTATCAAATTCTGGTACACCAATTCTTCCATTTGACAATATGAGTGACTCCCTGTATATTCTTCAATTAACTACCGCCCTCTTTTTGGCAAAACAAAAACAAAAACAAAAAAAAGAGAGAGAGAGGGTGCATTGATCATTGGCTTGCTACAAACATCATACAAGACATCACGGTCCCAACTACTCAGTACCAAATAGCCTACCCTGCTGACATAGTTTGCTTCAGGACTCGCTCAGATGTGGATATGATTTCAAGACATTCCTGGTTTAGGCTATCCCATATCCTAACCCCCCTATACATTGAGGTAGTGGTAGAGTAGCCTGAGCATACCAAAGTAGTGCAGGAGAGTGCAGCCTGAAGCAGGGTAGGATGGGACAGACTAAGGCAGGGCCTTGGGGGTGGATGGTAACAGAGCGGCAATCAAAGCTCATGTAAAAGATGACCGCTCTCCAGGAAATCAGATTAAGGGGTCGTCGCCCTCCACCCTTTGTCCGATTCTCAGCTTTCCATCGACCCTGCTCCCTCCCATCACCAATAACCTCCCCACCCAAAACATCCTCCAGTAAGACGGCCATACCGCAACGCCCTCTGGGCTGCCAATAGCATCTGCGCAAATACAGAAATGAATCTTGCAGCTTCCCGACGGTCCTTCATACTGCAAACCTACATAATCATAATTATAATAACCTAACGCTTTTCTAGTCCCGAACACTGCCCGTTTATGGACAACGATAGGCACGCATTTTATATTTCAGACACAGATATAGACTACTGTTCATCTACCACGACTATATACTCAGGAGAAGTAGAAGGGTTGAGTATTGTGTATACTGCTGACAGAGTCAGGTATGGATACCCTGTGACAAACATTGGCAGGAGAGAGTATCGGCTATATTTATTGTTACGGCTGTATATATTGTTGAGAAAAGAACTGGTTTGAATATTGGATACACTGGTGACAGATCTAGGCAGGTTATAGTATTGGGTATACCTTTGACACAGACATGTTCAAACATGAGATACACTGACAGATTTGAGTAGCTAATAGAATTGGGTAAACCTTTGACACAGACATGTATAAGTATGAGATACACTCATCACAAATATAGGCAGATGTGAGTATTGGGTATACCCTTAACACAAACATGTATAGATATGAGATACACTCTTAACAGACAAAGGCAGGTGTGGGTATTAGGTATGATTTTGACATAGACATGTACAAATATCGAATACACTGGTGAGATATATAGGCCAGTGTGAATATTGGCGACCCGGGGTAAACGAAAAGTACATTTGGCTAGTTTCCCGGTGGTTCTACTGGTGTCTGGCCGGTTCCTATAAAGTGCCAGAGAAGGGGAATGGCATACTGAGGTCACCAACTTGCAGTAACCCAGTAAGCGCAATTAGATTTCTCCTCGCCAACATGCTGTGGTCGGCGTTCTGCGCCTGCGTAATGGAATGTGCGCCCTCCCTGCCGCTAGGCAGCGCTGTAATTGCCAGGCTGCTGCTGATTCCCGGCCCGCTCTGGGTACTGACTAAGTCCCATAGACTCTCCAGGCCGGGTACCAGGTACAACGTAAACGTCCCGCCTGCGGAGACCAGCAGCGAGTAGGTGGCGCCCTCCTGTGGCACCTTCTGTCAACATCCGGTTCCGGTCACGTGATGTTAGAGGGGTAGCGGCCTTCACGCTGAGGTGTTTGGAGGGCGGCCTTTATGACGGGCGCAGGGTGGATTTAGTGTGGGTTAGGGCCGTGCCAGGGGTCAGTCACGGGGTCTTAACATAACACGCGCAGAGGTGTTAAGGTTTTTATTTATCCTGGAGTTGTCACCTGGGACATTGTGAGTCCTATCTTCCGGTGGCTCCAGTGTGAAAAGTTGTGGAAACGACACAAACAATTGATAGGTTTCAAAAGGATGACACTCAACATGATGTAAAAGCTGTGAAAAGAATTATTGTAGGATATTTAACCAAAGACGATTTGGAGCAATTGCCCCATGTTGGACCCCATATACTGTATATATCATGAAATCCTTGAGGAATATTTTCCAGTACCAACAATGGGGTTTAGCACATGATATTCAGGATTTGTGGAATGTTCACGAATGGAAACTGAGGACTGGCATCGCTGTGTAGACATACAAGGACCTGTTGGCCGGGTAATGCATGTATGGCCTGTTACGACTGAATGAGCAACCATCAACGCGTTAACATAGAAGCCACCAATAAGCGCAGTCAACCGCGACCACCACAAACCGTACACAATGACCACGTGACCACGCATGCGCACGGCAGCGGGAAATGACCTACTAATGGGAGTTGTGTAACTCTGTCAAGCCGCTGAGTGGGTCCAACGAATCGTCCAGATTGTGTGTCAGAAATATTTCCGGTCACTTTCTAACCCAAATGATTCCGTTAGTTATGTCGCCTACTTTCAGCTAGAAATAGGAATTTAGGTTAATTATAGACAACGCATTATGATAGTTCAGAAGGAGGATATATGTTATGCTGACTAGAGGCTGGTATAGGTCTATGGGAGGGGCTGCAGAAAATGTATATATGTGGAGTTTTCAATAAGAGCTTTGCCATTTTCAAACAAGAGGGCAATTCCGTCGACCAGCCTGAACCCTGGGGAAAGTTGAAACATCTCTATGCTAATTGTCCATAGAAAGTAACGCACATTTAATTACAATTTCGCGAAACAGTTTTCAAATCTATTATCGCATTTGTGTTTCTGCTTTAATTCAGTTTATATAAGCGTAATTGCACAGATAATTACACACGAACACTGGTTGAGCAGCCCAATTACGCACTGTTCTGCCAAATGAGTATTGCGTAGTGGTGAGGAAGGTTGTAGGAGCTCCTGATGTGGCCATCCTCGCACTCCCTTTTTCCGCATTGATGTTCAAGCCATCTTGTTGAATTCTTTCGCACCCGCGTATAGTCTGCCATAGGTGCAGGGTAGGGATATTGCGATAGGGGTACGGTATAATGTGTGAGGTACGGGGAGAGGCCAGGAGATGCTCTTCCGTTCATTAATCGTCAATTACAGGACTAATAGGCAATGAGGCATACATAATCTCTCCTCATTGTGTTATAATCAAATTGTGAGAATGCATATTAAAACCATGTGTGCCATGTGACTATAAAGACTGTATAAAATCAGGTAATGTCGCTGATATGTGAGCCTTTTCATAACAACCCCATTAACAGATTGATAGGTATGTTGAGTTCAATTGAATGTACTGCAGTTCAGGATATATGTTTGAAATAAAGTGAAAGTGTTTTATTTTTCAATCAGATATATTTATACTTCAGTTACATTCATCCTCTATTCATTTGACATATGACTACGATGAGTAGTGTTGAGGCATCTCAAACTCAACTTATAGTATGCCATGGAGAGCCTTCTAGAGAATATCTTTGGGATATAAATTGATCGTCATGATTGTTTATAAACGTCATGAAAGGGATGTGTTGAAATGCTCTTCATGGGCATCTCTCAATAAGGGGCTCAATATTTTGACCTGTTGGTTATTAGCGCAGTCCAGTCCAACACAGACCTGGAGAAGGAAGTTGCCAAGACCTGCTAACTAGAAACAGCTAAAGCTGTTGTATGACTTGTGGATCACCCAATCTAGTTATCCAAGCTAATAGAACCCTAAGGACAGAAACAGCCAAGTATAAACATGAGGAGAGGGTTACAATACTTAAGAGAAAACGGCTGTGGAATTATTATGATTTAATCTGTTGTGGAAAATAAAACCATAGTGATTAAATGTAACAGAAATGATAGGAAAACATCTTGTAAGGTAACCTATTCTCTGTATCTTTATCACATAATGGAAGGAGATACTATGAAAACCAGGCGACCACTGTCTAAGTCATTATGTCCTGTCTAGATATCGATGAAAACTGAAAATTTCTTCTTTGAACACAAAAAAATTATTAGAAAAAAAGAAGAAAAAAAAGAAACAGCTAAGGCTAGCTAACTAGAAGAAATTGAGGCCCACTTTAACAACAAGCAGCCTGCATCTCGGGCCTGTAAACTAGAAGAAACTTGGACCCGTTCAGGCCTTCTAACAATGAGCGGTTTGGGAACAGCTTTTAATCCCCTCACTGTATCTCAATAAGCTCAATCTACCATGCGACCGGCTTTGTTTATCCTACATTCCATTTTTGTCTCGTTATAAACAACTCGCCCTTGTCATTAGGACAAAGGCTGGGGCTTGGGTAGAAAACGTCAATAGACTGTGGGTGGGTAAGTAGGGGACAGTGGGAGGGACGGAGGCTCTGTGAGGCTTTGTTAAACCTGCCACGGTGGGTGGTGAGCGTCTTCCATCTACTCTCCAGCTTTGTGCACTAATTGCTCGGCGATATGCTAATTAACAGCAGTTGCCGGGAAGAAACATAGATTACCGCCGGTCTCCGAACCCATCTCACCCTGCCAGGCCTCTCTACCCAGCTGCCACTTGGAGCACACTCTCACACCCACATCGCCCTCCTATGAATGGACACGCTCTGATAAGGACCTGTCTTTTTCCGTGCGAACAGTAAAATCGAAACGAGCCATTGCAGCGTTAAATGGCACATTTCAGGGCTGGTCGACTTTCTCGGTGGTAAACAGATCTTGACGTCAGAGCCTGTTTCCGGGTACATTGCACTGCCCCCTCAGTCTCACACTACAATCCAGGCCCGCTCCGACATTTCACGGCGGCCGTCCACAGGCATCTAGACGGGAAAAGAGCAGGATTCGCCCATATTGAACATTCTCAATCTCCAAAGTATCCTAGATGGCGAAAGAATGTTGCGGGGTGGAGGTGGGGGCGGTGCGGCCAGCTTACAGACCAGGGGACCAGTTCATTAGCCAAATGGGTGCGCATCTCTGGAGCCGGACACGCCGGGTCTGAAGAGCAGCCTGGTTCCTGGTCTCGCCATGACTACTAGTTTTCTGCCTGGTCCCTGGTCTCACAATGGTCATTCGTAATCTGTCTGGTTTCATAATGGCTTTGGGTCATCTGCCTGGTCTCAGGTCTCATGATGGTTACTATAGGTCTGCCTGGTCCCTGGTCCGAACTGCCTGGTCCCTGGTTTCACAATGATCACTAGATTTCTGCCTGGTCCCTGGTCTCACGATGGTTACTAGAGGTCTGCCTGGTCTCTGGTTTCACAATGGTTACTAAGGGTTTGCTTTGTTCCATGATGGTTACTCGTGGTCTGCCTGGTCCCTGGTCTCACTACCAGTTCTCTGCCTGGTCCCTGGTTTCACGATGGTTGCCAGAGGTCTGCCTGCGTACGTGGGGTTTTCAGATTTATACTGCTTATACATTGAAAGCATCCCTGGCATGAGGAGCTTTAATTTGATACCAAATACACATACTTTTCATAATTTCTATCGAGGTTCATCTTATTTTAACAAAACAAAAAAAAAATCTTCTAAAATCGTTTTTGCAGATGCGCGCGGTGATGAGAAACAAGTTGGCCTAATCAACTTTCATCAGACTGCTGTGGTTAGTACTTTTCAAAGTAGGCCCTAACTGAAGCGTAGGTCTTTTGCCCGGAAGGACCAGGCTATAAACTGATTTTTATCATTTTTCAGAAATCTTGGACCCTTTAAGGAATCTAAGAATTTCTTTCTTGTCAGTCTTGTGGAACACACTGTGCATTGTTGTTGCATTTTTAAGAAACCTTTCCCTGCATTTCCTTGTTACATGAAAATGTAGCATGAGATGTTTTACACTCAAAGGAGTGTTGCATGGTTGACCACACAGGTGCTAATTCACCTCTCAAGAGGTGCCCATGTGTAAACCTGGTTTCACCTGTTCCGATATTGTCAGGTTTCCTTGTCTGAATGTTTGGTTGATTGATTGTATTACCTCAAGTAGTTTGTTATCTTCAGTGCCATTCCAGGCACTCTGCCAGCGTTTTTGCAAAAACTCGTTTGTCATTGGTTGCAGATCAGTAAATGGAACTGTATCACTAAGGTTTTGACTTGTGCTATGATGGTTACTAGTGGTCTGCCTGGGACCAAGGGGCGCGTTTAATAATCTCGGATCGTACATGAACACTCTTTTCCGGCCGCTATAGAGACCCAATGACGATGTGGGTCAACTTTATTCAACACTAATAATTCACGACCTTATGGACGGCGGACAATGTCTTAGCGACGAGCATATGTCTTTCAATGTCCCCTTCATCTTATACTGTGTCATGTTTTACACGATGCCCTAGCCTTAAACTAGGGTCCTGAATCTTTAACCAGAGGTGCCAGTGAAGAAATAACCTCACTACCATGAGCTACCTAACGTCACCACCTTCAATAAAACTAGGGAATACTGCCGTGTGTCCGCAGACTGGCCTGAACTCTCATTTCCCAGTGACACACATACACCACCACCCCGGGGATCGATGTAGAACGTCGGCAAACAGGTTTAAACGCCCGGCGTTAAAAGGTGATGCCCCCGGCCGCCATCCGCCGGCCGCCCGCCTACGTGTGGAGGCCGCCACCATCTGCCACAGATCGCCGCCTACTTTGATGTAACGAGATACTGGGGCCGCGCCACCCCGCCGCCAGGGGGATGTGGGGGCAAGGACCACGGAATGCCATAACCTATATGCCAGCCACATAGAGAAACCAGAATATAGACTGGTCAACGTTGTAAAGATCTCATAAACCCGGGATGAAATGTATATATGTATACATGGTCAGCTCGCGAACCTCCCTGGGGCTGGTTTAATAATCTAGGATTGCACATGTAGACCCTTTTCTATATGCCATAGACTCAGGGACGAGGTGAGTAAACATCATTCAAAACCTATATGCCAGCCAGATAGAGAAACCATCTCGTATTGTCAGAATATAGAGTGGCCACCATTGTAAGGATTTCATAAACCCGGGATGATATATATATATACATGGTCAGCTCGCGAACCTCCCTGGGGCCCGTTTAATAAGCAAGGATCGCACATGTAGACCCTTTTCTGTAAGCCACAAAGACTCGGGGACGAGGTGAGTAAACGTCATTCAACACTTGTGAACGACCTTATGGACGGCTAATAGTGTCTCAGCTAACAGACTTGAATAATATTAAACGATAATCGTTGTTGGGTCTTCCTGTTCTGTCCTAGATTATTAAACAGGCCCCTGGTCCTGGTACCCTGCCTCCTCATACAGGGGTGAACGGGAAAAGGGCCTTGGAACCAGTGAAAGATTTGGGACCCACGCGAGCGGCGAGAAACCGCGAGATGGGACCGCAGAGGGCCTGGCATGACGCGAATATACCACCGGAGTGGTACAGCAGATAGGTGTGTGTGTGTATGGGGGTAAGTGATTGGGCGGGCAGATTAAGTTCGGTAGGGCACACTCACACGGAGCAGGGGGTCGGGGATAAACGGGGCGGGGCGGTTTAGGCGGCATCCGTCATGCGGGGTATGGATCCTGGGTCGGATCCTGCAGGGAGCGGGAGGCTACAGATCACACACACACACACACCACTCCCGATAATCCATTCCCACGCCGTTAATCCTCGCCACGACCTTCAGCTGGAGGACAGACACTGGTGTCTTACGTCCTACTCTGCTGAATGTGGTCAGTGAGGTCACTATATATACATATACATATATTATAGAGGAAACCTGAGGGTGATTCGTGATTCAAACTCGATGGGATCGAGCTCTGACCCTAAACTGGAATGGGTTTCTCAATTTATCTCTTAACATTGACTAATGGGCTATCATTTGTGACATAATTTTCCATTGGATATTTTTCCTAACTATCTAAAGAAGGTTAACCATGGTAGTATTGTCAGATTTGTCACCAAATATCCAATCTTTTATGGTTGACCTTGGGAATATGACCTTGACATTGGGCCAAGATCATTATCTGGGTAGGTTTTGGAACTTTAGCTATACACCCTTCATCGTGTCCAATATGAAACCCATACTTGTGATAGCTAATGAAATATTCACAATCTAGTTTAGAAATTGTATGTGACTTTCACTGTTTCGCTAAGGATTTCTATACAGTTTTCATTAATTGGGGAGCATCCAATTCTTTCTTAAGTGGATTAGGTATGTGTTTTATATGGTCTATATGGGTAAATAGCATACCAGATTGAAGCTATTGGTACAGGGAATAATACTGATTTGTCACCCTTTTCAAGTTTCTGATATCTGATATACCCATATGCAAAAATTAGGCAAACTATTGATGTTTGACCTTGAATTCAGTGACCTTGAACTTGATCCAAGGTCATTAACATTTGAACACTTAAAAACTTTGGTGGGGTATATATGCTTATTCAATATGAACCTCCTACCTTATAAAGGGTCAGAGTAGGGAGCACATATGTCTTAAAAATTGAGATCTTTGTAATTTTAGTGCGCTTCACCTTTGACCTCAGATAGAATAGTGATGCTGAAAGGTCTGCAATGCCAGAGCACCAACACTAAAAAGTAGAAAGTCTCTAGAATCAAAATCAATTCCGATTAGCATTGTGGCCAGCCGGCAAGAAAAATCCTAAATTTTGAGATCTGCTCCTCTACTAAATAAGCAGTTGGAAATAGGTCAATTGTACGACAATTGTACGACATTCTGTACGGACGATGGTGCTGATGCTCAAGACCAGTTCATGCAACCCTGAATGGAAAAGGTACTACAGGATGTCGTTTGTCTTTCGATTTATTTCATCGTCCAGCCTCATGTACGAAAAAATATTATTCTACGGCCCCCAGATTTGCACACTCTCTCATCATCATTATTATTAATTCGGCTACTTTGGAATTTCTTCATAACTGATACTCAACTAAGACACCCAGTCCCTGTGGACACTGTTGCCACTGATGGCAAACTATAACATCGTTTGCAGGCAATGGGACAATGGCAGTTCCCTTGAGCAATTTCCGTCATGACTGAAGCACACAAGGATCACACCGACGATGCACAATTTTGCTGACTTGATATTTAAAGAGGACATGCATTATATGGAGATAAGGGAAGGGTGCCTGAATTCAATCTTTTCTGAATTGTTGTTAAAAGTGGTGATATGACTAAAGGAATTCAATACAGTCCAAATATCTTCATTCATTGAGTTAAGAATGGGATTCGAAGGGAATTCCCCATATTGAAATACTGTAATCAGACCGAGGCTGAAGTGCAGAGGCAGATTCGGGCAATCTACCAGCTAGTATTTCTTTTCAAATGAAAGCAGCCTCAAGCAAAAGAAATGAAGGTTTTGCATCAGGTAAGATGACGAGATTTTCAAAGAAAGACAATTTTCCAAATTGGCACACGCCAGACTGGAAGAACATTTTAACGAAAAAAGACGTCGGAATTTCCCAGGAAAATCCATCGATAATAACTCTAAACTACGTTTGGATATTATTAGTTCAAGTATTAGTTCTGTATAATCGTTCAACCCTGTGCTGCAAAAAAGAAATAATTTTTATGAACTTGGACCATCTATCCGAGTCAAACAGGCAAGCCTAAATGCGCCATTTGGATATAAGTAACATAACATGGAGTGACTGAGCACTGTAGATTTTGTAGCCTCCGCTCGATGGAACAACACAGTCTGTTTAGGGCCATATTTGGCAGAAATGTCATGTAATTATTAGTCAGTAATCGGTATAACATTTCTCTCAATTAATATGCAGTAAAATTCCAATATAAGAACAGTTAATGAGGGTGTTCAGACATCTATTTCTATCTACCTACTTGAAGAGCTATGGTTTATTCTGTCGTCGTACTCACCTGCAAGATTAAAGGTACATCAATAAATTACAATCATATTAGTTTTCGTTATCATTCATGCAATATTTTTCATATGTCAATCCACATTTTCTTTTTTTATTCATATCAAGGCAAATTTACAATCAGGCTTAATTGCCTTCAACTTAAACAGATCATAATCGACATGTTAAATGTGCTCCACAATACAGAAATAAAAATTCAAGGCTGACAGATTTTGCATTAACTATTCAACATATTATTCACTCTCACTTGACTAAAACTTCACCTATTTATTCGAAATTGTCTTACATGGTATTTCCCAGGGATATCAGTTGGGGTCAGGGAAAAAGAGTGGAAATATTTTTCATGTGGATTTTTCTGCCACAGAGAGACTGAGAAAACATGGACAAAATGTCCCTGTCTGTCACGGTATGGGGCTGAGGGTCTGTTGGGAGTTTCAAACCACTGTTTTATTGGTGTTATTGAGGCTAAATCCATATCATATTTGTTTGGCGTAAGGAAAGAAATTACATATACTGAATATGGAAAAGTGGATTTCCACGGAAAAGTGGAAAACTGACATCTCTGATTTCCTAATATTGCTGACACATCCTATCAAACTCGGAGGCAACATAATGTATGCGTCTGCGAAGTAATACATCGTTATGAATAACGTGGGGTTCGACCTTGCTCGCCCATCCACGATCCCCTTAGAGCATTGTGAAATGTGAGTCACTTGTTAAAATGTAACTTTATTTCAATTTCCCGCCGCTCCGCTTCATCTTATTGTTCCTGCAGAATTATAACATATTTTGGTTTCACCGGAAGATTACAGTTTAACTGCCATGTTATTTCATCCTATCAAACATTCAGAGAGGGGCGAGAGTAGCGGGTCTCGTATGGGATTATGGAATACATTAAACTCCCAAATATCCAAACTAGGAACACTTGATACGAAGGAGAATTGAATTATTAAAGATCAACAATTAAATCAAAGATTTGGCTTCTATCCAGTCTGTAGGTCATATGCTGTAACTCACTTGGCAACCAGACAACTAGCTGCTTCTACTTCTGTCTTTATAGGATCTAAATATGTCAAGCACCACTGGGTCATTGAGATACTAAGACACTGCTCCGCCGCACCTTACCAATGTCACAGGGTTGACATGTAATTAGTGCGTTTGCAACACACTGGAAATCTCTATAACGTCTCCTAATACGTAGTCAGTGAGCGTATCTGAGCGAGACCCATGCTACAAAAAAACATAGCAGTACTAGAGTTTCAGCACGAATGTACTTGCTGTATACGTGACAATATGATGTGTGCTTCACTTACATGTCATAATATGATACCCCTCATGTCAGGACGTTATTTACTCTATGTCAGTGCTCATATCTACAGATACTTTGTCTCGTGTAACAGGGTTGGATGATGCGTGTCAGGGGTTGACTGTGTATCTCTGGCCACCTTGAGAGGGGCAGACAATCCAACCCGCTCCCTTTTCAACTATTAGGGTAGACTTCATTCAATAACATTGGGATAAACGGTATGATCTAACATACGTATGGGTAAAACTTATACATTAGATTTGGTGGTATTTCCATGTACTATGTGTAAATGTGTGACCTTGTTATGAAACATTCCAGCTCAGTTCAATTCAATTACTGACTTAACCAGGCAATGGCAATATTCACAAGCGACATATGATGTAATGAGGATGGTAGAGTTTTAGCGGTTAATAGTTCCATAAGGTGTTATTTAAATCAAACCTTATAATCTCATAGATTAATCCGTTAAATACTCCGCAGGAATTGTTGACTTTGGTATGAGAGCATGACATTTGTTACCAAAGTACATGACATGGTGATCAGCAATTTAAGAATTCGAAGTAGACCCATTCTGGAAAAATGTTACCTTGATTACGGTTGACACTCGAAGAGTCTGAACTAGTCTGATGTCATCATCTTTGAACAATCGTTTGACTTTTCTACTGGATATGTGATATATAACATACCTATATTTGTCGTGATAAGTATTTGCCCCAAATCAACTGTTGTGAGCAACTGCTTTTGCGATGAGGAAGTTTGCATTGAGCTCAGCGACATCGATCACAGATTCTCAACGATCCGATCAACGATTATAATCGGGAACAATACTGTTGATGTCTTCAACAACGCTTGCCGATCTCACCTCTTCACTTTATGGCCTTGTACAGTGATCCGAGTGAGATCAAAGAGAGCCGCCGAGAGCCGAGCCGGGGTGGGCCACGGGCCGCTTGTGTGGATTCATAGAAAATAATTCAAAGTTTAATAACTTCGGATCCAATTGAGATATCGGGAAACGGTTTTCAGATTTATCATCGCCTAGGCCTTGATAGACAATAATTCAAAGCTCATGAAGTTCTGTTCTATCTAAAATATCGGAAAACTGTTTTCAAACTTATGACCGCCGTTGTTTCTCCAACAAATCGATATAAGGCACTTGTAAATCGGACTGGGGAATAGGTAGCATCGCATGCATATCAAACGGCCTGCTGAGAATCGGGAACAGTCAGTGAAGTGCGTACAGCGACAAGATTGAGGTCGGACAGAGTCGGTCATTACCCCCATGCTAGTATTGCCCGGCCCGATTAAAATCGGGTCTGTGAAGTGCGTACAGCGACACGATTCTGACTGACCCGACGGATCTGTCGGGTAAAGGTGTGATCGGGAACAATCGGCGTGTCACTGTCTTATAGGCTTTACAGGTATGATGAAAGACTATCAGGTTCTCTGCAGCATGCTTAGACTGGGACCACCATCATCGGGTATCAGTTTTGGGCCGTTGAACCCATCTCGCCTGACTATGATCGATTCCAGCAGCGCGCCGCACAAAGAAACAAAGTGTCTGCAGTGAAATGAGATCCGTCATTTGTTTCCTGATCGTGGGAACAATTTGCCGAAGCAAGGCGATTATTTCTGTTTGAAAGATGCCTGCCGTGTCCCCCCCCCCTCCTCCTCCCACCTCCGCTCCCCTCTGATGCCATTACGGATTATTTTTACAGTAATTTGATCTGGGATTCTGTGCGGCGACGACCGGTGGCTATAAATTAAAGAGACCCCGGCACCGTGGGGTGAGGCTCTCCGCAGACATGGCTCCAGTGTCCCGGGTTTGCTTTATCAGCGGCCGCCCGGCGGCAGGCCACCGGCAGGCGGGGTGTCGGCTGCCCAAATTGCCCCCCAGGTGCCCCTAAGTGCACCCTCACCATACCACAAGAAAATCAATCGCGCCCCTAGTGACACGTGTCCACATCGCCACCTCCTGGTGTCGATAAGGCGAACTAGGATGCCAGGGGACCCTCCCCCTTTTGAGGCGAGTTTTTTATTTTCATTCAGTGATTTTGTAGGGGTTGATGGGTGCGGGTGTCATGGGCAGAGAGGTCAGTTGGGGTCAAACAAAAATGTGGAAGTATTTGTCATGTGGAATTTTTTGGCTCAGATAGACCGAGAAAATGTGGAAAACACAATAGTGTTGGTCAAGGTGTGGGGCTTATGGGGCTCATTTAAGATTTTCATTGTTTTTCACAAAGGAAAATGTATATGTACTCAAGGTATGAACACATGGATTTCCATGGAAAAGTGAAAAGTTGCCGTTTTTGTGTGGGTGTGATAGAGGTGTGGTGCACCACCACAAGATGGCTGCTGATGGCACAGCTTGGAGAGGTTCCTGGAGGAAGGTTTATTCAACCACTGTGAACATGCTATAACGTATGAGGGTAAAATGTTATGCTGACGTGTGAGATCATTATATAGTGAGATCAGCTCCCAATGTAACCTACATCCTGCAGTTGTTTGTGCGGAAGAATAATATAAAAACACACAGAAGTGAAATCCTATATATGAGAAATAGTTATTAAGACCGAGATTCCAGGATTACATGTAACTAGAGAGAAGTGAATTAGGGCAAAAGAAGATGCTGAAATGATGTATTATGATGTCAACCGATGTCTACGTTTTCAGATGACCATAACGAGTATCAGGCCAATTACACCATGCACCAACTACCGCCTATTCACTACGATAGACCTAGAGCGATACACATATAAATCAAACATAAATATCAAACACTATTGCCAATAAATCAAATTTTTCTATTTGAATGGAGAAGTCAAACACAGGGCCTATCGGCGTGTATCGGGAGGGCAGTGGGTGCACGGTTTTATGAATGCCAAAGAACCATGAGTGTAAACGGGAGGATTACTCTAAATAAAAGTGCACAGAGCAGACAGCTCAACGACCAGTATCCAGGTAAGTTAGGGTGGCATATTGTTCGACGCAGTGTTTGAGTTACATGTTTTATCTCACCCCTGGTACAAGTTTAGCCATAGAAATAACATCAGGAGAAAATACTCAACGATCACCCCCGTAAAGTGAATACTACGCAACGGTATAGTGAATGTGAGATGACGTCATATGGATTTGCTAAGTATATTCTAATCATTCTGATATTCTGATGCTATTTAATGTTATAGAAAGGGGTGAGATAAATCCAGAACCACACTCGAATCGTAAATTACACAATATTCCACTCGCCTCGATGACAATTGGGGCACATCCAAACTCGTGGCATATTGTGTATTTATACGATTCTCGATGCGGTTCTATATAACTATATAAGTATGCTAGATGTAACACCATGGGATCCATTGCCCAGCGGATGGGACTGCTGGCTGGCTCTAAAGTCTATCACATCTAACGTCATCCGCCCTACACACATAGGGGTGTGTGACAATGTTGGTACATATGCAGAAAAGATGAGGAGGACTTTACATTGTGGGGATGGGATGGGCAACTTGCGATGACAGGAAATGCGTTCTAGTAGTGCTAGAGTAAGGTTTAATGGTTCTACGCTCCACCTTTATGTTCCTTGGTGACGATAATGCATTGAAGATTTATATAGAACTGCATCGAGAATCGTATAAATAGACAATACTCCACGAGTTTGGCTGGGCCGCAATCGTCATCGAGGCAAAGCCGAGTGACGATTATGGCACAGCCAAACGAGTGGAGTATTGTCGATTTTACGATTCGAGAGCGGTTCTGGATTTATCTTACCCCTTTCTATCGTTTAAATAACATCACAACTTCAGAATAATCAGAATATACTAAGCAAATCCACTACCCCACGGCCGTGGCGTAGTATTGTAACTTTACCAGGGTGATCGTTGAGTATATTTTTCTAATGTTATTCCTATGGCTAAACTTGTACCAGGGGTGAGATAAATGTTATTTCCTGATTCAAGTTTATTTTTCTGTGATGTCTGTATAGTTCAGCAATTGTGCTAGAAAACCTGCCTTTTGGGTCGGTCTGAATGTGTATTGATTAGGTTAGTTTCTCAAGGTGGGGTTCAAGAGATTCAAGGTTCAATCACAGCAGTTACATATGGTGGATCCATTAAGATATTTGCAGCTTTTGATAGAACACGACAGGGATGTCAGCAGCCCTTGGAGAAAATCCCTGAAGTTATTTGCTGGGATAAACTCCCCCCCCCCCCCCCCAACCCACCGGACTACAATTAACAAGCTCAGTGGGTACTCAAAAACAATGGAACTTATGTCGCCTGGTAAAGAGCACTTGGACTACAGTATGTGCTCTCCAAGCAGAGCGCTACCTTCCATGTTCTTTTGATGTTAATCATAATATGTGAATGGGAGATTTCAGCATGAAACTGGTTCCTGGTGTTAGCTATGCATTCAAAGTGGTTTGTATGGTAATAGTGCAATGATTTCAGGACTCTCAGGGAATTTTATCCATGCATTATCTATGGGGAGCTTGTAATGGAAAACCCTGAAAATCATGGAAGTAATAACGCACACATTTATAGGGAAATTGGGTATATAAGGTTCTTGAAACAATATGGGATTGACATACACAGGTTTCATTGGGGCTTTTAAATAGTGGGGACAATATTTCTGTATTCTATAAAACCCTGATATCAGGGATTTCCCTGAACTCTGACATCCCTGACACAAGGGTTGAGGGGTCACTAAAATGGAGAAGACTGTACTATGAAAGTGGCAGGTTTAGACCGGAAATCACAGTGGTTATCACCTATAATAATACACTGGTAAATTATGTGAGGTGTGCAGGCGAATATTATCAAGTACGGGGAGAGTTCCTGGTACAGCTACAGGCCGGAAAGGGCCACTTTCCTTGGAGCCTGCAATCAGAGACAACGTCATGTGCCTTCTGTCTAGCTTCCAAAGTGGCTTCTAAAGTGGCTTGGTGGCGTGAGGCGTTACCCGGCATTACACAGTAAGCGTGGACCTAACGCAATCAGCTCCAGTGGCCCCCGCCCAGCCTGCGACCACCACTGTGAGCAGAATACCAGTAAAAGCGACACACAGCTGCTGTTAACCGCAGCACTCAGGAGTTCAACAACAGATTCTGTGAGCTACCCGAAAGGAAAGAGGGATGATGTAAAGGGTGGTGATGTTAGAGGCCTCTGAGAAGTGCAGGGTCAGTGGAGAAGAGGTAAAAAGAAGCAGCATCAGAGAGTATCAGTAGTGTCGCAATACGTAGAAATAGGAATAACACCGCAGTGACTTTGTAAGTAGTGCAGAGAAATGGGAGTGATATTCGGGCGAAGTAAGTAGTGTTATAAAATGGGGGTAATGTAACAATGTGTTCATTTTGTATAAACAGTACAGGCGAATGGGAACATCTTCATTCTGTAAGAGGAGTATGACATAATGGGAATAGAATAATAAACATTCTATTCTGTGTAATTAGTATAGAGAAATAAGAATATCTAAAGTCAGTATAAGAAGTATAACAGAATAGGAATCATCTTCATTCTGTATAAGCAGTACAGAGAATGGGAGTGATACGACAAAATCATTGTTATTTATAGAAATGGGAATAACAGTGCACAGGATAAGTCAATGTAAGCAATGCAGAGACTTATGATGAATAAGGCGAGCAATCGATCCAGTCGAGTTAGTTCAACGACGTTATAATGATGAAGAAACGAGAAATACAACCAGGGCCAATTAATGTGTGAATATGGGAAGGTCACCAATGAAGTCGTGATACTTGTTTGTTTGGTTTGTTTGGTTTAATTTAACGTCCAGTCAACCATTATAGGTCCTTACCAGGCTTTCTCAAGGTTCTTTTACAGGTAGAAATCTCACCCCTACACATTTACTGAGGTGACAGTTCTTTTACTTCCCACACCACATAGACATGGTATGAGAAGGATTGGCTTTTGATATAGCAGTAAATCTACCACTACTGGGGGTGAAGGAGAAAAGTGGCTGCAGTGGGACTTCAATTAACAAAGTCTGAAAACCTTGGGACTATAGTGCTCTTTACCACTGAGCTATCTCCCCACCCCAGTCGCTTTTGTTATGCTTGCATGCAAGCATATCTGGTCTGCACTACGAGGAGGCTAGGCGGCCAAGAGGGTGAACAGATTGGTAATTGCTGTCCACCCCGGCAGACCAGTCGTGATACAGACAGAAACCCAGTGATCTCCGGAGCAGGCATACCGAGGTTAGGCCACTCAAAAATAAAAACATGTTTCTCATCACCGCGCGCATCAGAAAAAAAGATTTTTTTTTTAATTTATTTTTTTTAATAGATGAACCTTGATAGAAATTATGAAAGGTATGTGTATTTAGTATCAAATTAAAGCTCCTGATGTCAGGGATGCATTACATGTAGAGCCAGTAAAAATCTGGAAACCCCGCATAAGCAGACACCCCGCGTAAGCAGCCACTTAAAAAAAGCGTCCTCGTCATATTTTTCATGGCTTGGTGATGAGAAACAAGTTTGTCTTTTTGAGTGGCCTTAGCAGCGATAAAGATGGGCCTTTAGCGATCTAGCGATGGTAATGGTATTTATCGTCCATGTACTCATATAAAGTTTCCTTCCATTTCCTCCTATGGCAGAAATGTCATTGCGGCCTAACTGCCGATGGGTGAGCTTCTATCAGAAAGACTAATCGGGATTCACTCCAACAGATGACAGACTGGAAAGGGTCGTAATTCAATGTGGTTCGAAATCAGTTTCTTAATCTAAAAAAAATGTCTGTTCGCAGTGAGGGATATTTCCTGCAATAACTCACCTCTAATGTCTTCTAGATGGTTATCAAACCGTCTATTGTTCTGTTAAAGATCATTATTTACCGAGTTCTCTTGTTCACAAAGCAGTCGTATTGATGATGCTTATTATATTACTTGTTGATTGTATAATACTTTTAATTTCTATTTTTGATAAAGCTATCATATTTCTGATACTTCTAATACTTATCTTTGAGCTACCATATTCATAACAGCTATCGGATTCGTGTTGATAATTACCACATACATTTCAGCACATATCATACTGTGTACCCTTGAGTAAATATTGACCCATTCTCGTGTCAGCTTTTATATGAATTATCCATCTATTACAAAGTCCTCATTAAAAATATATTGGACAACAGTTAACCTATGCCTATTGTTTCTAAGCTCAGCACCCATAACCAATGATTACGGATTTTAAATTCACTGATTACAGAAACGTATTCACCTAACATATTTCTTGTCCCTTTGTTCATGGAGGGGAAAACATTGGTTCCTTTGGATAGAGGTAGCAGACCCTATAATACAATAATTCCAGGTTTGGTCTTCTATACTATAGGCTGACGCTATCCCTAGTGAATCTAGATATACATGACCAGTATGTCTTATGATCTGCTAGGGAAACAAACCCAATAATTATATGTATATAGTGAAACATCACGAAATTTCATATGATTGTTTAAATGGCGTGAGTTGTCTTCGCTTCGTGATATCTGTACCGGAAGACAACGAACGGCATGCAAACAATTATATGAAATTGAGTGATGTTTTGATTTTACCTTACCCCGTCACATACTTTTTAGCTTCATATGTCACCAGTGGCATATAAATATTTAATGTCATAACCGTGGCATACAGTCACACTATGTTAAGTCTCTGGAGATTTATATGAGGGGTAGGATAAAAATAAGTATGTGATGTAACCTACCTCTGCAATGATAACGAGTTTTACACAAACTCATTTTGTTACAATAACCCGATTTGAACGTTTGCACATGTCTAACAAGGCCTGGATTGAGAATCGTTGAATATTCAGTAATCTGCAATACCAACCTGATAGCCAACATCTGTTCAAAACAGGATCTGGTATTTTAACTGAGCAGTGAATGTAATGGTACTCGCGGGGTTCTCAGTTGACCATTTAGGCGAGATTTGATAAAGCACCTTCCCAATTAGCTGGCACTCTGGCCATGTTCCCCAGTAGCCGATAATCCGCATTAACCACTCGGCTTTCTGTATGCCCGGCGGGCTCCTTTATAGGCCCGATTCTTTTCCTCCTCCGTGAAATCCGATCAATATAAATATTTGTGACAACCTCATAAAACCTCATCTAATTTAGCGGTTTCCTATCTCCATATGATACCAGCACCATCCATTTGAGATTCACTGCAAATTAAATGTCACCTTCTATTATTTCCACTTCTGAAGATCTCCTTTTATTCTGTAGAATGTTGGTCTAGCCAATTTGAGTCGGACCACTTGGATCTTTTGTTTTCTAGGGAACCATTCAATCGCTGTTCCTAATTTCTCATCTATCAGATTTGGTTCTGTACCTATTCTCTTGCAGGGGAAACCACAATTATTCCTTTTCTAGTGAACTCACTATATTAAAAACGCATCAATAAATTTCCTAGAATTCCTTCTACGCCTGTATGAAGTGAACCATATCAATCACAATTTATCATCCATGTACTCCATGACATCATTAAAATGTAGTATCTGCTCGAGGCATTAACCATGTGACATTCCTGTAGATCCCCCATCCTATGCTGGTCTTTATGTAAATGACCTTGGCACTAATACCGACCGTGGGAAATCAGCTGGCATCGTGCCAACAGCTACGTCATTGTCTGCCTCATGAAAGACGCGCGTGCGCCTGCGCGGTCTCTCACGCCTGGCCTCGTTCTCACGAACTGTGATGTTTGCGCGCGCAGGTGGAATGGGATTACCATGGAGCGACATGATAAGCGTGTGACAGGCACAGACAGGTCTGCTGACAGGACGCGGGTACGACTGTTGCAGACAGGCCTACTGACAGAATAATGTGCGACTGTCACAGACAGGCCTACTGACGGAACAATGTGCGACTGTCCCAGACAGGCCTACTGACGGAATAATGTGCGACTGTCCCAGACAGGGATACTGAGAGAATAATGTGCGACTGTCCCAGACAGGCCTACTAACAGAGTAATGTGCGACTGTCCCAGACAGGCCCACTGACGGAATAATGTGCGACTGTCCCAGACAGGCCTACTGACAGAATAATGTGCGACTGTCCCAGACAGGCCTACTGACAGAATAATGTGTGACTGTCCCAGACAGGCCTACTGACAGAATAATGTGTGACTGTCCCAGACAGGGATACTGACAGGACATGTGTGCGACTGTTGCAAACAGGCTTAAGCGCCAGATCCACTAAGGCGATTTTCCATGCGAATTTGGGTTCGCAGATGTTCGCAGACGTTCGCAGACGTTTGTAGACGTTCGCAGACATTTGCATGCACATGCGAATGCCTTGTGACAATATTCAATATATTGAATATCATTGCATGGGATTTGCACAGTCGCATGGATCACAGACGCATTCGCTTGGTCGCCTTAGTGGATCTGGCGCTTTACTGATAGAACAATATGCGACTGTCACAGACAGAAATACTAATATGACAAGCATGCGACTGTCACAGACAGGAATACTGACAGGACAAGTGTGTGAAATACTAATATGACAAGCATGTGACTGTCACAGACAGGAATACTGACAGGACAAGTGTGTGACTGTCACAGGTAAGCCTACTGACAGGACAATGTGGGATTGTCACAGATAGAAATATTGACAAGACCAATGGACGACTGTCGCAGGTAGGCGTGCTGACAGAAACAGTGTCGGACTGTCACAGAGAGGGTCAGTATGGGAC
The DNA here is from genome assembly GCA_950022655.1 of Alentia gelatinosa. Classification (NCBI taxonomy): domain Eukaryota; kingdom Metazoa; phylum Annelida; class Polychaeta; order Phyllodocida; family Polynoidae; genus Alentia; species Alentia gelatinosa. The sequence goes on along the minus strand of OX465584.1, from coordinate 20,272,331 downwards.
TGTCACATATAGGCAAAGTGTCAGGACAAGTGTGTGGCTCCCGCAGACATGCTTACTAACAGCACAAATCTGTGACTGTCACATACATGCCCAGTGCCAAGACAAGGGTGTCACTGTAAAGGTTTAGATCTACCAAGAGAATGCGTCTGCGATCCATGCGACTGTGCGAAACCCATGCGATGATATTCAATATATTGAATATTATCGCAAGGCATTTGCATGCCCATGCGAACGTCTGCGAACCCAAATTTGCATGGAAAATCGCCTTAGTGGATCTGGCGCTTAACAGACAGGGAGTGCAAATCTGTGACTGTTGCAGACAGGCCTAGTAACAGGACACATGTGTGAATGTGAATGACATGCCTACTGACAGGACAAGTGTGTGATAGCTGCTGATAGGTCTACTGACAAGACAAGTGTGGGACTCCCACAGACAGGCCAACCGATATGATAACCAGGGATGTCAGTTGGGGTCACAAAATATAGTGGAAATATTTTTCAAGTCAAATATATATGCTGCTCCCGAAGGCCCGAGAAAACATAGAAAAATATATACTGTCAGTTATGGTATGGAACTGAGGATCTATCGGGAGGTTCAATCTACTATTCTATTTATATGATTGAGGCTCAATTAATATCATCTTGCTTTACACGAGAAATAATGATGGAAATATAAACATTGATTTCCATGGAAAAGTGGAAAACTGACTTCTCTAGATAAGTAGGTGATTGCTTTTAAGGCAAACATACTGACAGTGCAGGTCCTTGATTTTCACATATTACATTACACCTGGAATGAGGGATGCGCATCTAAGGTCATCTGGCTGATGATTGCCTCGCCTCCCCACCTGTATTTTCTGTCACGTGACATGTTATATGATGCCAGAACGAGGATAATAGATAGCCAAGGTCGCTGGTAGCTCTAGGTCGCAGCAGGCTATATATACTTAGTACATTCAGCATAAGAAGCATGATATTACCTGAGGAAGTTTAATAATATTAGACGAAAGGTTGCAACCAAATTGTCTTTTCCTCGCCTATCTCGATGTATCATTACCCCAATAAAATCCATTAAATCTTAAGGTCAACTTGTCTGGATTTCAAAGGATATCAATTCAAGTTAATCATATATCATATTACCAGATAGGCTTATGTACATATTTCTAAGATAGAGCCCCACTTAAGCCCCACTGAGTGGGACATCCTCAGTATCGAGTAAACGTACTGCGGAGTGCCCCGATTAGTGTAAATTTGATAGGGATCGACAACATATTTATATTTATCATAAACCCATGCAGTATAAAGTGTATACTGAACCCTGTGCAGTACACTGTTATACTGAATACGTTGAAACATCAGCAGTGTGTGAGTTTCACGTAGACATGTCATCTATGCCATTATATGGTGAGATTCTATTAATTCTGAGTATATAATAAATATAGAACGACCGACCATGTCTGGGGCCTCGTTCTGTAAATAACATCAATTCCCCATCTCGTTTTGTAGCATGTACAACATGCTCAGGTCGTTCTATACAATTATTATAGAATATTTCTCCAGGAAAATGACTGCACCCTTTATGTAGGTCATGCTGAGGAGATATTCCGATAGTATTCTCACACCATTAAGATGCTCTGATACGATATCTATAAAATACTGAGGAAAACTAGGAGGCGCCTCATCAGTGACAGCATCAGCTCTATAAAATACCAGCCTGGACTGATCCAATCGATACTCTAGTGCAAAACTAATTAGAGATACGCTGCATTTTCATTTAATCGTGTTGAAACGTCCACACTAGAAGTTAATTCTGTAAATCTAATCCGCAGATTAAGGTATATGCTAGGGTAGATGTGCTCTTGACGTGGCCCATTGTTTAATCCCCGTATCTTCCAGGCTTACGGAGATTCCTCGTATCATACTCTATCCGTATTTATCTGAGAAGATAAACCCGAACGTGGTGATATCAGACAGCAAAATGATCTATGTAACATATCAATGTTGAGGGATGGTGACTGTATCAATAGGTGGCTGTTTTTTGGGGGATAAAAGCCAGGGGCCCGTTTAATAATCTAGGACCGATTATGTTGACCCTTTTAAGGAAGCCATAGCGATCCAGAGACGATGTGGGTCAACTTTATTCAACACTTATGGATGACCTTATGGACGGCTAAGATTGTCTTAGCGAACAGACTTATATATTATCAAACGATAACCCTCATATGAGGTACAGAAATGGTCTTCATGTACGATCCTAGGTTATTAAACAGGCCCCAGGACTCATATGTCGTATCAATATATATATATACATATTAGAGTATATAGTTCTCATACATGCATGCATACAGTTCTAACAGCAGTTCAAAAAATAAATATATGAGACTGTTATTACAGATAGCACACATCTGTCTCAGTATGAGACTATCATCACATTTAGCATGCAGCTCTCACAATATGAGACTATTATCACATTTAGCATACAGCTCTCACAATATGAGGTTATTATCACATTTAGCATACAGCTTTCACAATATGAGACTATTATCACACTTAGCATACAGCTCTCACAATATGAGACTATTATCACAGTTAGCATACAGCTCTCACAATATGAGACTATTATCACACTTAGCATACAGCTCTCACAATATGAGACTATTATCATAGTTAGCATACAACTCTCTCAGTGAGACTGTATTATGTCAGTCCCCAAACAGCTCTAACAATACGAGTCTGTGGAATGTACGGCCACAGCCATTCTTTGAAACACGGTCCCGGGTAGCCTGTGGCATGAGCAGATTGCTAGAAGATAGCCATGTTACTTGAGTGGCTGCAGATCAATATCAGCGAAAGGTCCACATGCCCTTAAACCCCCTCCCCCTCTCCCCGTCAAATGCGCATGCGCCCTGCAGAGGCTGGTTGCTGAGCGTTGCCCGAATGAGGAGCCGACGCTCAGCTAGGGGGCGCCAGCAGCGCCGCCACTATAGAACTCTCCTTGAAAGGAGGTGAGAAGCAAACATCTCTGGAGTATGCTGGTTGCGGCGACGTGGGACTGAAACGAGATCTGTTTGATCACTGGTACCCATTGTGTGTGCAGGATGCAGAGCCGTCTTACTTTAGTGAAGAACAACATGAAAACGTCAAAAACTGTAGGAACAAACTTAGTCATCTTTAATCTTGTCAGAATGCTCCTGTTCTCTGTATACCCCGCAAAAAGCATGGCTGCCTCTTGGGAGACCTTGTTCGTTCAGGACTGCGAGGCACAACCTCTCTCCTCTCAGAAGATGTATCAACAATGTGTTGACAAGCACGGTATAATTTTAAAGGCGAAGTAAAGCTTAGGGCAGCGAAAGAGAATGTGACAGCAGCGTGATAATATTTGAGCTAAAGGAAGGAAATCCTTTGAATTTAAGCACGGTCACAAATAGAATCCTCTACGCTTGTCACAAATAGCAAATAACTCCCGGCATCTGGCACAACAATATCCGTCACTAGTCCTGTGCTGTGATCTGATCAACAGCAGATGCTTATCAGATAATAAGTTGGGTAAATAATATTTTGTGTAGGTTAGTACTGCATTCTTTTAGATATAGTTTGTAGCTTGTGTATAGTTTGCTAAAGTTTAGATTTTTTACAAGATCAACATTTAACTGACATTTATTGATAGAATGACCCATAAACCTGAGTTTCCGTTCAGTACCCGGATATAAGGTCCCTGTCACCACAATACACAGATTCTTTTGGACAAGTTTTTATTTTTCGTAATCAGATACATGATCTGCTCTTCCAGACAAGAAATCAAATACATCTATATTGTTAACATAGTCATCTTCCACCAATATATATACATAACATGACCTTCTTGTTACTATGACTGTTCCAACCACAATTTGAGCGCGCGTCATAACATTCCTTTAGAGGATAACGCAAGGCTTTCTCATCTACACCAGGGTTCTGTTCTATTTATCGATAACGTCTAGAGATAATGCCTTTAATTTGAAACCAATAGTGTAGATGTAAGTAAAGCTTTGATGATAGTTCAAGAAGTGTATCTGATATTCTATGATAAATATTGCCGGACCATTTCAATCTGTTCCATATCTGAGATATACTCAACATGGCTGAGATACATAAGAATGAATCCGACTGCGCATGTCATAAGCCGCCAATAAGATGGCCGCCACTGTCAAAAATAGAAACCTACCACGTGACAACAGGAGCGTTCCTGGTGGCAATCACGTGACCCGGGGGTGTGCAGAGCATGCGCATCGTGTCAGTTACAGAGACTGACGTGAAGTGTCGCTGACACTTCCCGAAAAGCGCCGTGCGGCGGTCGGCACCGGAAATAGACGACGATCAATAGGAGAAGTCACGCGTGTCACGTGACGGACGCACGAGAGACGTACGAGAATTGGCGTCTCAGAGCGTCCAGCGGGGGGCGACAAGAGGGATGTACTCAGTGACCCCTAGACGTTGTATTCTCACTATAGCGACTTGTTTGCCTGGTGCGGGGTGTTTCTAGGCGAGTATCTGCATGTGTCCAAAGTCAAATAATCCAATATTTATTTCTCAGGATTTTAGTTCGAATCAGAAAAAAAGACAGTGGAAATACTTTTCATGCGGAAGGCTAGTATATGTACTGCCGAAGCATGTACCTTTTATGTGGAATCAACAGCCTCAGAGAAACAAAGAAAACATGGAAGGCACAACTATGTTGGGTATGGAATGGGGCTGAGGATGTGTGGGGAGGTTCAAACCACCATTTTAATGGCGTGAACGAGGCTCAATTTGTACTATCTTCGTTTTAACAAGAAAAACAAATTTTTTTTATTAGGAAATGAAAACAAGTATCTCCATGGACAAGTGGAAGACTACCATCTCTGTATTCTCCTCCAAACCATCCACTATTTAGCTAAAGGTTCACAAACAACATACTCTTTTTTAAAAAGCAAAATAGACTGTTTTCCCGAGCTGAATTTTCTATAATGTGGCAGGTTTCATAGTGTCGTCGCGTGCCTGCAGGGGGCGTTTGCATGCTGCCGGTCACAAACCACGTGACGTACGTTTATCACACCATTAACGCATAGTAAACGTCCTCCTGCCCCCATTACCTCCCATCAGGAGACAACCTACTGGCCATACTACCCACCAGTAGCTGTTTTATTCCCCCTCAATTCTTTCTCGTCCAGGAGACGTAGCATATACAGACGCATCTTTAGTTCCGTTTGGTGGTGGTTTTATTTACGTGGGTGACCATCTTACAGTCAGCTTTCAACATTAACCTGGAGTTGACTTGTACTTCTGTCGAATTCGTGGTCCACAAACGTGGCTGCATGGGGCGTTTTATGTGGAAATTGTCGCACGACCAGGATATTGTATCTAGAGTGGTACCTGCATTGATTCGGCAGTCCTGGTTGTATCCGCAGAGCAGTATGTGTTAACTGCACAGCAAAGGTAGTATCAATAGGGCAGTTTATATTAACTGTACCATGCGATAGCTGCACAGTCTAAGTCGTATCCATAGTGAAGCATTTGATTAATCTATACAGTCTGTTGTATCAGGAAACGTCCTTACTGTGGACGAAACGTTTCCTGTTCGAGGTCAGTCTTTGATTTCATACTGCCTGACGCCATAGGCGGAAGGCAGTATGAAATCAAAGACTGACTGAGAACGAGAAACGTTTCGCCCACAGTGAGGACGTTTGCTTATTATTATATACCTTAAATCGATGAAAAAACGTTATTTTGATGACTTATTAAGTCACACTCACAGCGGGCACGAACATTATTATTACTGCACCCCTAGCAGCGGGCAGTATTTCATAGACATTCGCACACAGGTATATAATAATATTGATGCCGCAACCTTTTAACTTTACCAAAAAACACCATACAGTAAAATCCCGCTTCTGGAACACCTCACTAAAGGGAAAACCCCGCTTAAGGGTACACTTTGCTTAAGCGGGGATTACTATAATACTACCTTTTCAGTACAAAGTCAGTTGTATACACAGGATTCATGACTGGAAGTTCTCTCGACGTGAGGACGGAAATTCACATGAAGGTGACGAAATAAGTCTTGAGTCATTCCTATATTCTTATATTTGAGAAATATCGGTCAAATACACGAAAATATATTTTTGAGACAAAATTGCTGTTTTAAATATTCTGGTTAACTGTTCGAATAAACTCTAGATGTACCTATAGTGGAGCTTGTTTTAACTGTACAGTGCTATTCGTGTCCATAGTGCTGAATGGATTAACTGTACACACACAATATTGACTGGTTTCAGTTTCAAGCGGCCGTTTGCTCAGAGAAGTTGACGCGTAATAATATCCGAGTGCATGCGAGGATATTCCGAGGAGCATACAACCTCTTTTATCTGAAACCAGTCTATATTGTATTTATCACCCACCTTCGTCCAAATGCATGATGGCGTGGCTATTTTTTTCATAGGCACTATTTTTTTCGTATGCGCCGATTTTTGCAGCCCGGAGCATACAACATATCCGCATGCGCCGGGTATGTCCATACATAGTTCCTATAGGTTTATTATGTTTTTGGCGGATAATAAAATATCCAATACTTTATCCACATGATATCCTCCGATAACATTTACAACTGGTGTTGGGGAGATTGGATCTATACGGCAGAATCTTCCTTCGGGTGACATGGGACCGATACAAGTCCTTTTACTGCAGACCATCAGGGGTGTAATAAAAAGTAATTAATGTGGCTGTGTTATATGTTATGAGTCTCTTGATAGCAAGTGACGGCTGAATTCTTCTTTAATAAGACGTGGCGGTAGTGTCTAATCCAGCCTAGATCAGGTCTATATCGTATATAAGATGTGATATCAGATGCATCAGTTTAACCCTTTAAGGGCGGACGATGCCTTAAGGCATTAACCGGCCAGGGCCAGATGATGCCTTAAGGCATCATTTGCTGGATATTCATATAATTGTTTTTCAAAAGGAAATATTCTACTAATTAACTTGAAATCTTCACAGAATGTAGGTGTAACATAGTAATTTTGAATTCTAAATAATAGAAATAAAAATATTAATAATAGCATATTATATCACATGATAAACCTTCGAATTTAGAGTTCAGAGGACCCCTAGAACTATACATAGTCACTAGTAGCCGTCCCCAAGTGTGTAGTTGAGCCATAGTCAGCCATCCTTAAAGGGTTAACATATACCCGTCAGTCATGTCAGCACGAAGGCGTCTCCCCATGTTGTCACGGGGTGTTTATAAGGTGCATGACATGTCACAGCAGGGTGACTGGTTTCTCTCATCTTACACCCTCCCTTCTCACAGTGTGACTACACCCGGCGTAGTAATACAACATGGCGCTCACGTCCTGGTTACGATTATGAATCATCACGCCTGCGCCTGCATGTTTTCACACCCACACACTATGTGTGTTGTTTACGGATACACTCGTTGAGGATACGTTGAGGATAAGGGCATTACGGAGAATTAATACGTTGTCAGCGAGAGCAATCGCAGCTGAGACAATATCAATAACGTTCATACTTAAAGTGGAACGTAATATATATATAGGATTAATCCAATTTTCTCTCTATCCATCTTAACTGCAGTTCTATCTCACCCCTAGTATCTTTGTCCCGTAGGCTTAACATTTGTAACTCATTCTCCATGCTCCTACGAGTATCATAGTGAATTCTCTATGGTCTCCATATATCTAGTGTGTCGTCTGTTTTTTTAGTATGTACAGAGGGGAGTTAAATACCGAAAGTGACTCATCTTGGTCAGTCATTGTTCTCTAAATCGATTGAGCTATATGCGATGTTCACTCGGCTTTGCTTGGTTCATATTGCTCTGCATCAAACTCGAACGACAATTTTGAAAAAGAAATCGTCGTTTTCTTCTCTAGTACTCTCAAATGGAGGTGGTTATGGTTCCCTGGCCCAGAAATGAGGAGGAATAGCATCCTGTCTCATCTCTATATTAAAGCTCACCGCAACATTTATTGTATTATATCCTACACAAATTAACTTTACATTGAATGTAATTTTTTTATCGTTCATTTGTCATACTTCTACCCTTCAGTAGCCTACCTCAGACGGACATCACGTATATAATTCTTGCCTATGTCACATCCATTTCACATGAACATAACATGTATAATTCTGTCCTATCGCAAATAGATAGACACATTTTGATAGGATCCCTTTGCTTGCGGAGCAATGACGGGTCAGAGGTTTTGGTGGGTGCATGACCAATGGAACAAATATCTGGTCAGTGTCACTTGAATCCCATAAGCGAGGTCAGCTGAAAAAGCTGCTTACTATCTAAAGAAAAATGTTACTCGTCTACTCGTACCAGGCCTATAGACAGCAGCGCACACACCCAGCATTAGACTGGCCTCAGTCCCTGTATCCTACCCCTCCACCCCTTCTGAGTGACACAGGGACTGGTCTCATCCGTAATCGGCCGCGTAGACTGGTGCGATTTTGCACCACACTCCCCAAGCAGAGGTCCTGAGCTACTGATCAGAATATCTGCTTGGAGATTGATACCCCCAGTGTGCTAGATTGACCCCCCCCCCCTCCCCCCGGTCAGCCACAGTCAGAAGTAGGCGAAATATATTGCTATGACAACACAGGCGGCCAGGGAACTGGAGGAGGGGAGGGGGGAGGGGAAGGGGGAGGTATAGGGTTACAGGGAGTGGCTTGGGGTTATAAACAGGAGATTCTGGTCAGAGTGGACAAGTCTTTGATTCATGGGCCAGTTAGAGAAGGACACATACTATAATGAATTGTATTCCGATTTTCTTTAATCATTTAATGAATGTTCATAATCAAAGACTTGAGCAAGTCTAGCCCAGCATATATAAGCGCTGTTGTGTCGTTTACAGCAGGTCCCTCGGGAAATAAGCCATTCTCGATGCTCATATACCTGCTCAAGGTGGAGTCCCAAGGGCAGGTTTTAATGTAACTCTCCAAGCGGGTAGTCAGTCCCCTGCTCATGTTCTATATATTTTCGCATACATTCACTCTCTTAGTTACAGAACCCAACCTACCCTTGGTGGTTCGGTCCGACAAGAGCAGCTCACTCTCCAAGCCGATGATCCCTACCTGCTCATATATGGGGTCCCCAGGGTAAACAACTCACTGGCCAGGCATAAAACCACCCATCTGCTCAGAGCAGAGCCCCAAGGCGAGCATCTCACACTCCAAGCACCGCGCCACCCACCTGCTCACCAGCGCTCAACGCCTGATTGCGACAGAAAATTGGATGTACTGTGCTTGGAGCTTGGCGGGAGGGGTGTTATCAGCTTAGGTCTTATGATGGAACAGAGCAGCGACACCGGGCGCCGAGCAGGCCTGGGGAGAGGTACGGGGTGGTGGGGGGAGAGCGGGGTTCGGGAGTCTTGGTGCCAGAGAAAGAATATTGAAAGGCCTGCTCTCACCCGCCGTCGCCCAAACTGTGGCCGCGCCTCATTTTCCGGCGCCTGAAGTTGGACTGATGGGATGGAGGGAAGCAATCAAGGCCGGGCCGGGGGCAGCGAGGAGCGGGAAGGGTTGAGAACCAAGCCCTTGGAGGTGGGGTGTGTGGGGGAAGGGGGTGGGAGGAAGGGCCATTGGCAGGTAGGGGGGGGGAGTGTAAAGACGAGGTGCTGAGAACAAAAGGAGAGGGGTGGAGGGCAGGGGCCTATAAGGGTTGGGAGTAAGGGAAAAGGGCAAGGAGAGGGCCCTAAAATTGCGGGTGTAATGGAGAAGGGTAGAGGAGTAGGCTATGGAAGTATGGTGTATAGGGGAACGGGGTGGGGGAGCGGGCTTTGGGAAGATGGGGTGCAGGAAAAGGGGTGGAGGAGTAGGCTCTGGGAGAGTGGGGTGTAGAGGAGTGGGGCAAGGGGAGGTCCTTAAAGGGTTGGATATAGAGAAGAGGGTAAAGGAAAGGATCGTAGGAGGGTGGGATATAGTTGAGAGGGTCAATGAGAGATCTCAAGGAGGATTGGCTGTTAAAGAGACGGGTAAGAGGAGGGCCTTATGGCGGTGGGGTCTAGGGGAGGGATAGAGAGGGCAATGGATGTGCAGGGGCGAGGGGGAGGGATGGAGGTGGTAGAAAAATAGGCTACAAATCTGAAAGCTGAATAGTGTCGACCCTGCAATATCAATAGTAGTTCAATGACTCAATTGCCCATGTCGTTATATACGACCAATACCGCGCTACCCCAGAGTACCATTGCAAGCCAATTCTTTGTAATATTGCATGCATCGCCGTGGCATCATAAGGGTTTACAACATAAACTTACAATGGGCACGTCAGTCACAGGGTATGATCATTGTTATCCCCTATCAATATTTAATGACGAGAGCTAAGTCTTTGTTAAGGTGTTCCTGTTTCAGATATCCACACAAAATGATGTATAGAATTACAGTGATTAATTTTCTATGATGCCTAGAACCGTCTCTCAACGTGCCTTTGTCTGCTTTGAGGATTTGTTGGTGGAGATTTCACCTGCGGACGTGATATGTGAGAATCCTCTTCTCGGGATTACGATTGTACCGACCTTCGAAAGACTCTCATCTCTAATCCACCAATGCGAACTTCTCTTTTATTACCTACCATATCTAAAAAAACTATGATTTTGGTCGGATCTGCTTGGAGTTGTTCCCGCACATAGTGACAGAGTGAACCAAACTTAGGCTTGGAGACTGAAGACACTTGAGAGCGGGAATCTCGTGGAGGGTTTAATTCGAACCTGCTCTTCTTTTTCTAGATCGATAGACAGACATGCTTTTTCTCTTAAGATTCATTTCGAGACATGCCCAAATCAAAGTTTACTATTGTAGTTTTCTGATCTACTTTTCTCGTGAGAAACCAATGAGATCCCAACTTCCGCTGGTTCACTCACAGAGTAAAGAGATATCTCTTTACTCTGTGGTTCACTCCAAAAGGTTTCCCGTTCATTCGCTAATGGCCGCGACAGCATTTTAGTTAGATTGTGGTACATCCCGCTGTCGCCAGGGCCAGGGAGAATCGACGAAGTCGCTAGTTCTATGTAAAAGTATGAACAATTCACCCAATGAAACTGTAGAGATATTTTGAAATGCCAGCAAACCTTCGCGAATTCCCTTAATGCCACGTGCCTCAGTCGGCGGGTTGGGTCACGCACAGGCTTCCGCCTAACTTCCGATATCAGCGCTGGGACTTCTTTTATCCCTCAGACAGATTCTAGATCTGAGGACGCCATTGGCGCTGAGCTGCAGAGAATGGCTGCGCCTGCGTATTACATCCTGACTCATCAGTCTTATGTATCCGCTTAGGGTGCAGGCCAGGTCAATCTATGTCATTTCCGCCGAGCCCTCATCAAGCAGGAGGGCATGGAACAGGGTGAAGGATAACACCACTCCATGGCTTCGTTCTTTGACAATAATACCACCCCATAGCCTCATAATATGCCAATAATACCAGGCAATGGCCCTGTATTATGACGATAAGAACAAGCGCTGGCTTCATAGTTTGCCCATAACACTAACCACGACCCTATATTCTGGGAGAAACAATAAGTGACTGCCACATATTCGAATAAAACCACTAATCCATAACTTAATATTCTGATATCAACTCCTAGCCATAGCCTTGCAGTGTGACAATAACACCATGCCATGGTCTTTTCACGAATAACATCAAGCCATGGTTTTGTACGCTGACACCAGATCCATAGCATTTTTATGTGACTACAACACCAAACACGATATTGTATTCTGACCATAGCGCTATTGATCATATTTAGACACTAAGACCATGTTATCACCTATGAATAGAGGTAAACTTTGTTCCGGTGAGCAAAAGTTCAAAGTTACGGTGTTAGGACCGGACAAATCTTTCCGGTCCTCGCTGAGTAACTTTGACTTTTGCTTACCGGTACTTGGTTTTCCTATTTCTATATACCTTCAAATACCGATAAACATGGTTATTTCTTTACCTATGATAGCCCCAAGAAAATGGCCACCCTTATCGAGTGACTGCAACAGCTATGTTTTCGTCCCGGCGCTCTTTATATCACGTGGTCGGCCCGGGACGAAAACACAAGCCCGGGACAAAAACATCACCCTCAATACATAACTGATAATTACTGCACCCCCAGCAGCGGTATGAAATTATAGAGTGTTTGGAAATGGGTATATAGGAAATTGGTAATATGACCAAGCTACAGCCTTGCATTCCGCCAATAGCAATACTTCATTGCCAAGCAAGGGCCTTGTATTCTGCTGATGATAACACTCCATAGACTCATACTCTCAGATTTACTCTCAGCGATTGTATCATTTTATGACAAAAACACCAGGCTATGGCCCTATACTGTGGCAACAACTCCAATCAATGGCCTCTTATTACGACAATAACATCATTCGAGGGTGAAAAAATCTCAACACCTCAGAGCAAAGAGCAGCATACTGTACATGGGATGGATTTATTTGGAGAACGTTACCAAACAGAGTTAAGTTACGAACGGGAGACTAAACAGACAAGAAAGGCTCGGGGGAGAAAAAAGGGAGGAAAGGATACAATATTAAAAAGGGAGCAAACTCGAGATATTGATACACCTATCTATGAATCCAATATTAGCTGTGTTAAAACTCAGTGTTAACGTCATTTTGTGTAAACTGGTTTTGAAAGAAAAGAAGGAGAATAATTCTAGTGCAGCCCTCATCTTACTTTCTGAAAGGTATATCCATATGCATGCCTAAGGTAAATTAAGATTCAACATTTTTCTATGAGTGAGGTGTCATAACATATTTTTTATTTCAGTGAGTGTTCAGCGATGGATTGCAAAAAAGTTGCATAGTGGATCACACTTTTGTTCAATGATGGATAGGATACATGTTAAAGGGTTTCTGAGCATAATCAAATTGGACTTATTTGGTTAATAAATGGAGCCAAGCTGCTAGAAAAAAGACAAAATCAGTCGAGGACCTCATATAATTAGAATAACACCAATATGGCGACTTGAACCTTCTGAAGGAAAGTGAGACAAGTCTAGATTTTTAATATGATTCCCGACCAATCCATTTTAAAACTGTCGTTGTAATCCGAAACGAAAGCTTTACCTGTCTGCTTTTCGCTCAATAACGATATCCAAGTACGGGTGCTCAAATGACAAACCCTAGCGTCCCTTTGAATATGCTTCGGATATGAATGTTTGAACTAAATATTAAAGTCCAGTGTCCCCATAGTTACTTGCGCAAGCTGCAAACTCCGTATCTAAAATAACACACGATCTCTCGAATTTAAGCCTCGGAAAAAAGCAATACACTATAATAAAAGGGGACTCTACTTTCCATATTTCTAAACCCCCAGTGTTTGACCAGTATTTATTTTTATACTTGTGTAAACTGGAGACACCACATGAAGACTATTTATTAATTAAACCACTCACCTCGATGTAGTCTACATAAAGTTTGTACAAAAGAAGACGAGCCACTTACCTGAAAAGACAAAAAACAAACATGAGTTACTGTGTGCACATGACATCATTATAAAGGTTAATTGTGATAACTACATCTATTCATTACATGGTGGATCACCAGTGGTACCACTGACATATTTCAGGCTCAGAGGAACGTTTAATTACCCTCTTTGGAAAACCATAGTGCACAGGTGTACTACTGACTAAGGCAGCGAAATCAATGCACATTGCACCAATTATTGTTTCAAAAGTAAAGAGTATCGCATCAGCTGTGACAGGTTTTCGTCTCACACTACAGATATAAGGGGCTTTACCCTTCCCAGATGAGCTGTTCGTTTGAGGACTAAGGCCCGCCCCCTCGGAATGACTGACAGCCGCTGACCCACTGAGTGCCTCCTTATATGGAAATCTGCTCCTACAACTACGGTAGATCATATTGGGCTTTTTATTTGGATAAAATTCGCAGATGCATATTGTCTGGTGACTTATCATCATCGTTGTATAGTAATCACAATATCGATTGTAATACCGGGTGTTGCATCAGTGTCTTCTTTTAGAAATCACTGTATAGAACAATAACAAAGTTCACAGGTATACAAATGGAGATGAAACAGCCCAATATGGAAAATGCTGCTACAAGTTGATGAATAAAATATTTTGGTTATCACTTGCCCGATACGTTGAGGTTCAAATTTGGATATCAAGTCAGTATAGCCATCAGGGATTGAGGATATTTTTGTCTATTGCAGAGAATGAACTTGAGTGGGACATACAAGTCGCCTTTCTCTGACTCGCTACAAGCATAGGAGCCAAAGACATGTCAGGAAGACACATACCCCTTTCACTACCCGTCCTCCTGACTCCAGCTCCCAGGGGACGCAATCATCCTGTCATCAGAGTAATTAATCAGTGTGGCTGACCCTTGCACTCAAAGACTGCCAATCATTCACTCTCAGTAGAGATTGATTGCCTCATAGCTTCCCATCTAGTTTAGTACCAACCAAGATCAGTTCAGACTCGCCCCGGAAAACCCACGCATATACGTGGCGCGATGTTGTGCCTAAAGCAGAGGTCACTTCATGTACTTAATACTCATCTGATCGGTCTCTGAGTCCCAAAGATAAGGAGTCGGGAAAGTCTAGTCCAAGAAGATTACAAGCGTTTTTATCTGAATCTAGCTCTATCTGGAACTAGTTTATATTGCATTTATCATTCAGCATCGCAAATTTAACTCATCAAAGCAAAGACAAAATGACTGCTGATCTTCTTATGCACTATAGACAATGGACTTGTTTTCGTAGTCTTCACTCTCTGTAGACTGGAGATTACGACCACCCGTAATCTCCACCCGGTGAATTACACACTCCTATAGGTTTAGTATGGAGACTCCCTATTAGGTGGACAATAAAGGGGTAGGCGTAGGATTCAGGGACTCGGATCCGTCTAGTTCTCATCTAATATGCCATCATACCAGTCACTGAGGCTCAATATTTCTTGTGAGAGAAAAAGAAATACTAAGAATTAGACTATCACGGCAACAAATACACTAACCGTAACAAATCAAATAGAAAATATGTCAGGGAGGGACTCAGCCTGGGGCCCGTTGAATAATCTAGGATCGTACATGAAGACCCATTTCTATACGCCAAGGAGACCCAGGGACGATTTGGGTCAACTTTCTTCAACGCTTTTGTGCAACCTTATGGACGAAACGAACTTAAAAATTATTAAATGACAACCCTTGTATGAGGTACAGAAAATGGTCTTCATGTACGATCCTAGATTATTCAACGGGCTCCTGGATAATGTCGACACACGTACATGTTTCAGTAACCGTGAACAAGCATCAATTCTATCAGAGCATGGGTTGCAGTATGGGTCTCGTCATGTAGTTCACACAACGTTCGTCCAGTATCACTCACGCCCACATCTCACCATTACCTGTCCGCAGTACATGCCAACACCTGTTTGTCACCGTGTTTCACAACTCTGACGATGACAGATCTCACAAAACGCACACGTCATGCACGAGCACCGCGCGGGCGAAACCGCCGCTCCGCACGCGACGGCGGAGCAGCGACCACTTCCGCCCCGACGCCGCGTACATCCGCGCGCACGCAATGCATTGTGAGGAGTTCTGGCACTCACTGACGACTGTCACATCAATACGGGAGAGTGTCACATCAGAGATTGCCTGGAGTGAGCATAATGGGTTACATTAAGGATTGTCTGGAGGTGGCATAAATGGGTTACACTGGAGAATGCCTGGAGGCAGCATGAACAGTAATATTAGGGAATGGCTGGAGGTAGCATGAAGAGTAATATCAGGGAGTACCTGGAGGTAGCATGAGGGGTTTCATTGGGAAATGCCTGGAGGCAGTATGATGGGTTACATTTGAAAATTCCTTGAGGTAGTATGATAGGTCACATTGGGAAATTGCTGGAGGTCGCATGAATGGATTACACTGGAGGCCTGAACAATAATATCAGGGAATGCATGGGGGTAGCATGAGGGGTTGCATTGGCAAATGCCTGGAGGTAATTTGATGGGTTACGTTTGGAAATTCCTGGAGGTAGTTTGATGGGTTACATTGGGAAATGTATTTCCAATTCTTTTGGGATGGGGATCCTTTCAAGTTGTATTTTTCTCTATCAAAAAAACTCCTATTTTTGGTGCAGTCGTACTTTGGCCCCTCAGTACTAGAGCGAAGAGGCATTGTGCAAGATATATCACTCACGCTCTCCAAGCATAGCCTTAGGGCTATGACCGATGGCTGAGACAACATCTTATGCTGGGAGAGTGACAGCATGTTTAGTGTTAAAATCACTGCAGGCAAAGACCACGATTCCATAGATTGTGGTTGTGATAATATCGGGATACAAACTGTTGATACATTCACTCCTATTTCCCTACAATAATAGTCCCCTCCCTAGTCACTGTATGGATTCTCATTCTCCAGTCTGTTCAATTGTCAGACATGAATTGTGCCAGTTTCTGGGCCTGCAAGGAATACGATATCGAGAAGGAAATGCCTGTAGATTGCTGAACAGTATGTGCTTGCTGTATGGATATGGTCCTTAAACAATCGTATTGAGTATGGTGCTATCAGTGGTGGCGGTAATACAGCGTGGCATGCGCTCACTAGTCCTCGGGCCAAGACCCCAGATTTTCATTTCCGCTGCATCCCCCCCCCCCGAAACATTTGTATTATCTTGACGATCAATCCTTCTAGTTAATATTTCCACTTGTTGTTGCTCTAGCAAGTGGTCATAGCAAAATCGTTTATATACCAGGATTCTGAGATCACAGAACACTAACTTATAGCTTATAAGGGATGCCACAATATGATAACATAGCAAAAACTGTGAAAAGGGTTTCTGTAGTCTATAGATACTATATGTCTTTAGTAGTGGCCGTCAAATATGTCGAACAACATTAACGGCAGGGGTAGCATAATCTGGTATAGACCTGGATCCTGATTTCACAAAACATTAAGAAATAGTTCAAAATGTTCCTAAGGGATGCCCCAATATGGCTAAATCGCAAAAGACTATAAATAAATACGTTTTACAGCCTTCAGATACTGTATCGTTGGAACTGGCTATCGAAAATGTCAAATAACAGTGGCGGTAGTGATAGCAATATCGGTTATAAAACAGTATCCTGAGACCACAGAACACTAGAGAATATCTTAAAACGTTTCTAAGAGATGCCACAATATGACAACTTAGTGCTCAGAAAAACTCCAGATGAAAAGGTTCTATAGTCTTCAGATATTTGTGGTGGGGTAGCAAAATCAGTTGAAAATGTTCCCAAGGGATGCCACTTTATGAGCAGATAGCAAAAGACTGCATATGAAAAGATTCTATAGTCTTTGAATTACTAAAGAAATAAATATGTAAAAAACTGCAAATGTGTACATGGGACATTAACAGTACGCATATGATAAATGCTGCTGTAGGCCACTGAGAAAACATATTTTGATCCTGTTTACTGTTCTGAGTCCAGGAAGGATCAGAATATGAAGTCCAATACAAAAGTTTAATTTCATGTGAGCCATTGTAATACTTTAAGGAACACATAACTCAGCTATGATTTCCATAGCTCAGAATTATAGGTATTTAGGCATCTTGACGGTAGGTCGCTGTTGTAATGGTTTGTTTGTTTGTTTGTTTGTGGTTTAACGTCCCAGGGGACCCTAAGGGGTTGTTGTCATGGTAATCCGACCACTTGGCAGAGTGACAACAAGTGGAAATGTTAACTGGAAGGATGGAACTATGAGATAAGGTATACAATAAAACAAATGTTTCCCGGGGGGACAGCCAACTCCTCCAATAAGCCCTTTCCAGATTGGCCCAAGGACTACACACCGTCCACTCTAAAAGGAGGGCCATGATAATATGTCTATGAGAAGGATTAATCCTGGACTCTTCATTTTATTATTAACGTGTTGATTTTGGGAAGTCAAATAGCTTTAGCATTTTGTATTTCCGGGTATTTTAGATTGAAGACGTTGCTATTCTTTGTTAAGTATTATCCTACCCCTAATATAAAATCCCATAGGCTTAACATTAGGCTTCCGTATGCCACGCTGACTGGCATACAGACTTTTATATGCCACTAGTGGCATACAACATTGTTATCACGTAATATTCCAAAATCGAGGAGATAGGGTTGGATAAAATCAAAACCTGATTCGTTTTAATCTTGGCTATCGCATTCCACTCCTGGAGTTTTGGCTCCGGACTTCATTCGGCTTCGTCTCATGAAGTCACTTTGCCAAACTCCAGTCGTGGAATACGGTGGACAAGATTAAACCTCATCCAGTTTTACCATAGTACTGGTCATAAGAATGCATGTTTGAATGTTCAAACACTAAAAGCAACAGAAGAATACCTACAGGATAATTACAGGACATGAGCCCCAGCGTTCTAAACTATCAAAAATAATGATCAAAATTTTAATAAAATCACATCATCGGCCTATGGGACGCCCGCTAGACGCCCACGAGACGCCCGCCAATACTCATGAAACGCCGGAGGTCAATCTGTGCTTTGTGAAATTGTCTGCTGCCTGAGGGTCAAGACGTGTGGCAAATACGAGGCACTTATGGAAATTTGATCGCCCTTTAGCTGGGTGCGGGCCATGTAGGCGCCAATATGGATGGTATGGATAAAAGCTTTCACAGAGGAGCCGAATAGGAAAACTATGAGAGCGGTTATAACACGCAAACTCTCTACAGAGATATATACAGATGAAGGGGAATTTACTCTCCATTGCCATGTCTCAGATGTATGGTATTTTGTGTTAGCGATTCCAGAGATCGCACCAAGCGAGAAAAGCAGCGATATCCGGAATCGGCAACACAAAATGAGGTGTCTGTGAGTTATTACTTCATATTTCACCTGATAATTGCTTCAGGGACGCTAAATTATTGTTGGGAGATACTACTATGAAGTACTATCTCACATAAACACAATTTTTTGTTGACGATTCCGAAGATGACTGGCGTGACGACTCCCTTGGTGTGTCTCCGGTTTCAGACATGTATGATGTAGAAGTATGGTCGTGAAGGCTATATACTGTACAGTCAATAGACATATGGAATATAGGGTGAATGTTATTCCACCGTCCAGAGACTTGTCTGCAATAGAGGTATGGTCTTGTATGATTTCTATACGGGGGGAAATTGTCAGAGACTGAGGAAAAGGTATGAAGTTCCTATGGCGAGTAAGAATCCTACTTAAGGTGTTGGCGAGTGGGGGGGGGGGGGGGGGGGTCTAGAAAATGAGGGGGTGTGGTGCATGAGAAGAATATGCTATGAAACCGGGGATGGGGCGGGGGCTCGATTTTGCCAGAAATCTGCGTACGTACTTTATGGATGTCCCCTATGAATGGCTATTTATCCTACCCCTAATATAAAATCTCATAGCCTTAACATTGAGTTTCCGTATGCCATGCCGACTGGCATACGGAGTTTTATATGCCACTAGTGGCATACGTAATTGTTAATCGAGTGGCACACGTAATTGTTAATCGAGGAGACGGGGTAGGATAAAATCAAAACTTGATTCGTTTTAATCTTGGCCACCGCATGCCACTCCTGGAGTTTTGGCTCCAGACTTCACTTGGCTTCGCCTCATGAAGTCACTATGCCAACTCCAGTCGTGGTATACGGTGGCCAAGATTAAAACTCATCCAGTTTTACGATAATATCCTAGCATTGCCAGTGTATATATAAAATGTCGGAATTCCGTCAATTGTGGGAAATCTTGTATGCCTGCTTAATGTAACGCGTAGAAAAGATGACAAATTTTGAAGATACGCAATCAAATTGACACTCAGTGAGGAGACGGGCTCGACTCGATAGCATGTTGGCATGTGACCCATGGCAGACCAAGTGACTCTGTGGTAGTCGGGCTGACGTTAAGACTGACACTAAGAAAGAAACTAATGAGTGTTTGGTATGTGTCCTCGTTCGCCATCGAGTTTGGAGTGCGCAGTAATATGAACGAGGCGATAGCCGAGTGAATATCCTAAATCACTCCAAACGAGATGGCGAATGGGGAATCAGACCAAGCACGAACATGTTTCTGATTTTATCTTAGCCTGGAAATATCTATCTGTTTATCACCAGTTGAGAATGAGTTACCGCACTCGCAGGCCTGTTGAGAACGAGTTCCTAATGTTAAGCCTATGGACGTTTATTCCAGGCTAAGATAAAAAAATTACTCTAATTATGAAGCTGGTACCTGGTCGTCCAATTGCTAGATTATAAGATGAGGGACAAGCGGAGAATAAGGTCAACAGGAAAATGTTGCGTTTCTGCTCCAGTCTTCATTACGTTTCACTATCCAACATAAACAGGTAACGTGCATCAACCGGGTATCGTATAAGGTCTTATGACTCGGCCGTTTTCGTTGTTGCTCAGGGATTAGTATTTATATGACATTATGCATTAATGATGTGTTCTTCATGAATGCAATATTGCACTATCAGTTCCCAATGGATGCAGAAAAATTTTCCTCGGCTAATAAAGATTTTTAATTACCACGGCCTGAAGGGTCTCAGAGCGGATCGACTCCTCCGGGGACTTAAGCGGCCTTGAGGCGGGGCCGGAAGTAGAGGTCACGCCTAATCTGCCCCCTCTACCCAGACGCCCCCTGGCGACCAGCAGATAAGACGGTTTCCGCCAATTTGCTTCCATCTGCTTCGTCGTAAAACGCACTGTAGATGATTTTCCTGCTACAGTCCATCCAGGACCAGCTGTGAAACTCTCTCTCTCTCTGAGAGGTCCTTCTTTTCGAAATTTGTGGGAGATTTCAATATTGGGTGTTTGTTTATTTGGGTAGTTTAACGTCTAATTTGTTCAAATAGACTTACTTTGGGTTTGACCGAATCTATGAGATGAGTGTAGGTAGAAATCACATCCCTACACATTTACTAAGGTGACAGTTCTTTTACTTCCCACACCACATAGACCTGTTATGAAAAGGATTGGCCTTTGATATATCAGTAAATCTACCACTGCTGGGGGTAAAGGAGAAAATTGGCTGCAGTGGGACTCCAATCAACAATGTCCGTCAACCTTGGGATTATAAGTCCAGTGCTCTTTGCCACTAAGCTAACTCCCCACCCCAGTCGCTTTTGTTATGCTTGCATGCAACCATATCTGGTCTGCACCACGAGGAGGCAAGGCAACCAAGAGGGTGAACAGATTGGTAATTGCTGCCCACCCCAGCAGACCCTGGGAGTTTGTCTTTGACACTCGGTTTGAATTGATTCAATGAGAACCGTTGCCATAACTCGCCCAAACTTATAGAGATATTCACCCGATAATTCAAGCGGTGTCACTCCCTGGAAGCCTTGGGCATGGGCTTAAGCATTAGGAAACAGGCATCAGCCAATTGTAACTAACACGGATAACATGGATTATAAAGAAAAGACGTATAGCAGCCCGCTGTGAATTATACGCACAACAGGGAAGATTGAAACTTACAAAAAAAAGCGGTGAAATTTAAAAAAACAGAGCACGGAACTGTGAAAAAGCTACCCTTACAGCAGTGGGCATTAAGAAGACGTACACCACCACCATTGCCAACCAACTGGTGATGGATGCACTATAGAATACAGGAGAAACGGGATGGACTATAAAATGAAATATATTACCCGAGGTACTACGAACAGCATTCTCCCTCAATACGTTGCACAACGACCTGAAGGAGATCTGAACCTTGGCACTACTCGGATTGGTGAGAGGAACGACGATATATTTAAAATGCATGAGAAATTGAATCCTTGTGTTCTCTATTAAGAAAATTAGCAGAGGAAGTATTGGATGTAGAAAAGGTTCAGAAAGAAAGAATGATTATTTTATGCACAGGCATATGGCATTACAACACGAATCTAAGGTGCTCTGATCTTTTTAACCATCAAGCATTCGGAATCTTTATAGATCACGGAATTTCGTATTTGAGGCATGTATCAAACACTTATAACTACAAATTAGAGTCTTTGAGCATCAGCCATTTCAAGTTAATGCCATGCTAATGCCAAAGTGACAGAAAATGTTATAGCCTTATGGGACCATCCATAAAATACGTACCCCGGTAGCACTATGGGGGTGAGGGTGAGTGGGGGGTTAAATTTCTTTTGAAATTTTGCGTTTGATCCTTCTATGTTTCATTGCGTACAAGATCGATATTGGGTGGGGGGGGTGGGGAAGTCAAGAATTTCGGAAATTCTGCGCACATACTTTATGGATGGCCTCCATAGCCCGTCCCTAGCATACATTATAGTGTACTTTGGTTGGGTTCATGAATGTGTAAAGTAATTAACACATTCCACATTTGCCAGAGTTTCCAGAGATTAATATCTATTGACATTTAATTTCAATGATTCGTCTTTTTGTTCTGTCGTCGTCACTAGTAGATGTCTGCTATCAATGCCAAGACAGTAGCAATACAATTCACAGGAGATATTAATGTGTGCAGCTGTGTCATAAGATTTATTTACTTTGTGCTCAATGCTGTTGTATTACACATTACATCTTCATCTCAGAATTCACTTATGTTGCTGATAAAATTGTAAATAATTACGTAACTATGTATTGCTTATATATCATCACAAGTTTATTTGTACTGAGGCCTAGTCGGCAACATGAGAATATCTCGATGTATCATGAATGGCAATATGTAAAAAGGGTATGGTGGTAGACCGATAAATGTATTTCATTGGCGAACTATATCAACAACAAAAAAAGAAAAAAAAGTGTGACAATGGTTCATAATGGCTCCCTCTTTTTTGTCCATCGTATACAAATCCCCTCATTGAAAATGCATGGGGACTCAGTAAACCACGACCCATTATATAAAATTTGTCAGATACCATAACTGTGGTATATGAATTCAAACCTGTGGTATACGGCCTCAAAGCCATGGTATACGGGAAAAATAGTCCCATTGTGCTATGGAGCAAAGAAAATAATTCCTTTTGTTATACGTTTTAATATGGCAATCCCTGGGTTTCATCTATTCTAAACGATAAATAAGAAATACAACAAACGATGGTTTTATGGATAGGCGGCTCTGTAAACAACTTGCGGTTGACGTAGTAATACACTCGCTAGCGCTCTTGTATCACTATGCGTCAGACACTTGTGATTTACGGTCACCTGTCCACAAAGCCATTGTTTATTGTCGATGTATTCCCACAGCCGAAGACTAGTGCTCTACAAGATAATACAAGACATGATAGCACTGTTAACGCCGGATGACTTGGGCATTTCAGATCTTTACACGATTGCCAATATAAGAACCCTCACCTAAATATATGCAAGAATTAATCACCGGTTAGTTACAAACCGAAAGATACTGCAAACATTGTAGAGACGAGGCCTATCAGCCATGTACGAATATACAACCGACTAAGGTGAATTAAGAACCCGCACTATGTTTTCCCCTACTCAGTCAGGTCTACACAATCTGGCCGATCAGTTCAGATTGTTTGCCTTTGCTGCACCCTAGACTAGATGACAGCTGGAAGAGTATTGGTCCATGATCTCTCATCTCATGGGTTGCCAATATGGTGGTCATCCTAGTGTGATTTGAAAAGTGTCGTTTCCGCTAAATGAGTCTCATCATGTTTAATTTAGATATCAGAGGGCAAATAACGTTTTGGATATAGTAATATGTATGTACATATATATATTTCCGTTGTAAGGTGAAATTTGCATTGCCTGATCTTCCATTTTAGCTGGCACTCTATCCAGAAAAGAAGGCACCTTTAAGATCAGGATCAAATAACACTCGGTGTTATTCAGATCTACTAAACATAATCAGAAATGGTATAAACAATTGATTTCGAGACATTTGTATTTGCGCTATATATGTTTATCCTGCTAGCATATTGTGCAAGGCCCTACGTAGCCCTCAATATCAAATTCATGGCCAGGCTAGATTAACACAGCGGAACAGGGTAAAGCATATATCATAGACATGTATGTGGCTCTTTCCAGTCATGCTTATTTTGGAACATGGATACAAAATGGAAATCTATGAATACTTGGCAAGCCATTTCATAAAACGTCAAGGACATTTTATGAACCAGACAGGGTTGTGTGTGTCGTGCACGTTGACTTTGATCCCTTAAAAGCCTTGTGCATCGATGTGAACCCTGCTGGTCACAAAGATATATATAGATCTCCTATCGAGGAGTTTGTCTGCATCATTATGGGTAACCTTTTGGTTGGCGACAGCGGGAATCCAAATAACTCTCCTTCCCTATTCTTCCATATCAGGTGACTTTTCGGCATCTTTCATTCCAGCCCCTGCGTGATCTTTTTTTTAAAATTCCATACCTGCCTTGTATTAACTTAATGCAAGGCAGTTGTAAAATTTGATTTTTTTTTAAATCTAATTTTCAAGCTGTTCCTAGACTTGACAACTTGGCTTTATATTGTCATGTTACACTGTACTTTTTCTGGATTATCGTTCCATGTATTCCACATGACCGAGTTACTAATCGTACCTGTCTTCAGTGTATTACAAATAATCCTCAAAATCTATTTAATGACATTAATAAATAAATATTAAGCGGAAAATCAATAATTCATAATAATATCTTAGAAAAACTACTGTATCTTATCCTAACTTAAAAGTAGAAACACAGTAATCATAAAATTATTTATGTATCCATAACAATATTTTATAAAATTGCTCACTATGATTACTTCAGCGTAGAAGATATAATGAAATATCCACACCTGATGAAAGGCAACTTATAGTCCGAAAAGTTATGTCACAGAATGTCATGTAATATTCACCAATTATCAAAAATACTTAAAAGAATATCCAGAGTTGTTAGGTTTTTGATAATTCAGAATACAAGATTAATAAATATCATTTTCAAGTGCAATTTAGTGGTCAGCGTTAGTCCTCAGCAATCACTATAGGCAGTCTTTTAGCAAATGTAGTGTGGGTCGGTGTACCCCGTTACCATCTCGTTGAGCATCTCGGTTTGCATCTGTTTCCTGCCTTAGATCAGCGGTCATGCTACGAAAAGATGCACTTTTCTATTCTAAGAATACTCCGCTTGAAACTCGTATTACGAACTGCTTTGATTACAGAGACCCAAAGACATGTTTTAAGTCAACAGATCTTTTAGAGACCAGTTAAAGGGACTAATACAGCAGGCATCATAGCATCTGAGTGTCAATGCATGGACTCGGTTCTTGATTCTATTTCTGTATCAAATTACAAGTAGCTCAGGTCCTGCAGAAAAGCGAGCGCTAAAAATGTACATTGAGCTCTGAAACGTGTCAGATGGCTTCAAAGACTCATGCGAGCGGATTTAGCTTCTTTAGATCCATAGATGGGTGGATGAACAAGGTTGAAAGGAGTATTCTGACACCACCCTGAGTTCAGATAGGTTAGATAATATCATTCACATATAAGCATGTATACATGCTACTTTGTACTCAATATGAACCATTCACATTTGTACACACATTATATTACGTGCTCATTATGAAGCATTAATTTCTTCATATGCGTCACTCAGTGTTCAATTTCATCTATTCACGTATCTGTACATAGCAATCTGCATTCAGTTAAAATAAGTCACATATTACTCTGTGGATGAACCATTCACACATCTATAAACATACATTGATTATCAAATACAGTAAAACCCCGCTTCTGGGACACCTAGCTTTTTTTCTTTTTTTTTAAATTTCAGAATATACAATATAGGGCAGTCTGCTAGTTGCAGGTGTTTTTATTCCCTCCTTAGAATCACTACAGTAGGCAATACATGTAACAACATCTGTCCAGTGATTTGTAGTACATATGTAAATGAATATTTGTACAAACGATTGTATGAAATATGAGAAAATGGGATGTGATGTGATTCTGGTCACGATTACATCAATTGCACATCATAGGATCGTCAAAAATCACTTTACTTTTGGCCTTCGCAAACTTTTTAAATTCGTAGATAGAGTTTGTGTCTTGTATCTCAAGTGGCAACTTGTTCCAGTAAACCATGCCCTCGTAGAGGGGATCTTTCTTAAAAAAATTACTTCTGGGTCTTTTCAGTTTGACGGTTCTCTTAGGGGAACACCCCGCTTAAGGGGACACCCCGGTTCAGGGGCCAATTTGCTCGGAACAAATTTTTATCTACTTTCGTCTAACCCCGCTAAGGAAACACCTTAGATTATGCAAACTCGTCAGTCGTACTTGTGCTGTGTTGTTGACTGTGAGTGATGTGACTGTCCTTTATTGTATATTTGTTGACTTCTGTACGGAAGAGCGCCTCATTGGTGGCGAGTACTCTAAGTCGTTAAGTTTTGCAATTAAAAAAAACCGCTTGAGGGGACACTTTGCTCGGAACAGACGGTATCCCCATAAGAGGGGTTTTACTGTACCGAAGGAATTACCTACGCCTACGACCTACTGGTCCCCAGGGAGTTTTTATAACGTACGTCCCCACGTGACGTACGTAACAGGTAGGCCATCCCATCCGCATCAAGTCAGTGTAGAAATATCCTAGTTATAAGATACCGGTATATAGCGATATGAAAACATGGTTACTGTGAGCATACACCTAAAACACGTGATAAATTACCGTGTATTCCAGTCCTACGCTGGACAGTAACCAAATCGAGGAATGATGGTAACATGTGATACTGGTCGCACATGGAAACCAGCTTTGTAATATGAGAAAACGTAGTTACTGAGCCCGTACGGATGGCCGTTCGAGGTCATTTGATGATGAAAATATGGCCCGACACCGCAGGTGGGAGGGCTGTATTTTTTCATCAAATGACCGAGAACGAACACCGTGCAGGCTCAGTCACTACGTTTTCTTATTACTATACACCTCCCAATCATTTAAAACGCCCTTTTATCAACTTTACAAAGACCACAAAGACTACTGCCATTCACTACGGCCTGCTGTCACAGCGGGCGCGAACATTATTTATACTACTCCCCTAGCAGCGGGCAGTATTTCATACATGTTCAGCCATAGGTGTATAGTAATACTGCTGACTGCTATCAGTCCAAATAAAAGTCTTTAAAAAACCAACCCTGTTCCATGGATGTACTACGCGTTCACTTTAAATCATCACATATTTTCATATCATGTAAAAAAAAAAAAAAAAAATCGCCGCACGAATCAATCCCCCACACACCACCGGAAAAGCGGAGATTGTCCGGTAGGCGCAAAACGATCTTCATATTATACTTAGTTTTTCAATTTAAACCAATCACAGGTCTACACACGTTACTCTGCATTGAGCTCTAAACCACTCACACATCCCCACAATATTATCCGAGAGAGAGGAGACAACTCAATCGTGCTGAATTAGATCCAAATGGGAAATGTCAGATACTGAATCAGGGATTTGGTTCGCTGTGTGACATGTAATCAAATGGCCGTCTTCACACGCCACTCTCCAAGCAGAGATAGCTTTCTTAGCGTGCACTCCAAGGAAAATCATCCCTAGAAATGTCACAGACCTCTAGAGAAATCACCCCGGAAAACATATCATTCTTTCCGAAAATGGTTTCCCCAGGAAACATCTGATTACCTACTATATTTAAAACGGTAGAATTCCGTCGAATCCGCTTGAAGTTGCTCCCGCACATAGAGACAAAGTGAACACGACCTATGTTTGGAGACTGAGAGCCCACGAGAGTGAGATTCTCGTGCAGTACTTAACTGAATTCTGCTACTCTTTTTTGTGTTTCTCTAAACAGATGTACTTCTATCCTTAGGATTCATTTCTACCCATACCGAAATCATAATTTAGAAATGTAGTTTTCCAATTACCTTGCCCCATGATCAGCCACGAGAATAATTGCGCTGGTTGCCGGCAAAATACCTGTGTCACGCGAAATAATAACCACAAATTTACGATAGTTTCTCGTTCACCCGCTAGAGTACTAACCCTATTAAAACTCCGCTGATTCCCCCCACCCACCACCAGCCTAAGTATTTGGCCACGGTATGCCACCTGGCTCTGTGGAGTAGTCAGCAGTGTTCTTGCTTGGGAATGCGAGTGACGGGAGTTCGATTCCCGCAATCGGCGATCCGATATTTCTTTTTCCAATATTTTTCCCTTTAACTCGGACTCGACGAAGTCGCTAGTACTCTATAAAAAAGGATATGTTATACGATCTGCGCAGAGTGTCTCTTAACCCTTCCGTGGTATTCCCGTGGCCAGGCCAGCTATGTTGTCCCGTAGTTTACAGAAACCATAAGTGTAGTGTGACCGACCACAAGCCAAGGGCATTCTGGATACTCGAAAATGGCATGGAAAGAGGGCATTACGGATATTATGACTAGCTATATAAGCCGGTGAGAATTGTAAGTATTGTGAGTTATCTCAATCGTCTATATTTCATGATGCTGATTTTGTATATGCACTGGACCATAAACTTTGTGAACAGCCATGAAAAGAGGGCATTCTGGGTCATGGAAAAAGAAAGGCAGTATAGGTATTGTTACAAGGCATAAACTGCAGTATTGTGACCAGCGATGGGAAGCGAGCTTTGTGGGTATTTTGACCACCGATGGGGAGAGAGTATTCTGGGTAATGTGACCAGCAATGGAAGGAGAGCATTCTGGGTATAATGACCAACAATGGAGAGAGAGGATTCTGGGTATTCTGACCAACAATGGAAAAAAGGCATTTTGGGTATTCTGGTCAGAGATAGAGATGGGCACTCTAGGTACTATATAACTGACAATGGTTATTCTGGATATTATGATGAGATGAAGTCATGAGATGAGGGCATTCTAGTTATTTAAGGTAGCCATTATGGTACTCAAAATATGTAATCTATTTCACATTTCCTGGTGAATGTTTCAGATGAGGATACTAACAGTGGGGGCACTAAGCCTGAAAGCGCTATATTTCGTGATATTTTGTAGATTTCCTCACGCCAATCATACCATATGAAAGAAAACCCATGGAGACTTGACCAGAAGATCATTCACTTACACTTTCAGCTTATCTGCACACTCTTTGTACTATCGCACTTTTTAGATACATACATATTTTCAAGGAAAATTACATTTATCCGCATTGGTATATTCACTCACTTCGCAATACCGTCAGTTTACATCTATCCAATAGTGAGTTATTAGGTCGCTGAGTGTTAAAGGACCAGATACATGTATTCCCTTAGCATTGTATTGGGGTTTGGACAGTTCACAGAGGCAGTGCGCTATGTTGGAACTAAAGGACGGTTTAGTGAGCTCTAAGGCAATGTTTGCTCGTCTTGTATTCTAGTCGGACAGTCTAGTTGGTGACCGCTTTAGAATAAGAGAGTGCAAGACAGTATGAGGGAGTTGGATGGGTGGAGGCAGCAGCTAAAGCATAGACGGCGGGCGGCAAGCAGTTTGGTGCTACTAGAGAATACAGCCATGGCAGGAAGAGAGAAAGACTGGTCGAGTGGCTGGTGGAAGAAAGGGCAAGAAGTAGGCCTACACGTAGCAATGCAGGGGCCAGTCAGGGCATAGAGTGGCGCCAGAGTAGGCAGAAAGGGCGGGCTCCCGTAGAAAGGCAGCCTGGAGGATGTAGTGGGCGAGACAAGGGTTGAGGAGAGCCGCGAGCGAATAACGACCATGAAGAGAGGGCCCTGAGAGAGTGACCAGTCAGACAGGGCACGGGGTGCGGCGTGATGGAGGGCCGCTGAGTAGAGGGCCACATAATGCCCGCTAGATTGACAACCAGGGCCATGAGGCGGGCCCGCCCACTGATAACCTCCCCATCACGAGCAGCTCGCAGAGACCGCGGAGCCGCTCACTATTTGTCGAGGCCGCTCGGACCGCTATGGTCTGTTCAGGCCGAGTGGGCTGACTTATTAGAGAGCGACGCATATAGGACTATAGCTGTTCAGGCTAAGTAGGCTGAAGTATTAGAGGGTGATACATATAGGACTAGAGCTGTTCAGGCTAAGTAGGCTGAAGTATTAGAGAGCGACGCATATAGGACTATAGCTGTTCAGGCTAAGTAGGCTGAAGTATTAGAGAATGAGACATATAGGACTATAGCTGTTCAGGCTAAGTAGGCTGAAGTATTAGAGAGCGACGCATATATGACTAGAGCTGTTCAGGCTAAGTAGGCTGACTTATTAGAGAGCGACGCATATAGGACTAGAGCTGTTCAGGCTAAGTAGGCTGGATTATTAGAGAGTGACACATATAGGACTAGAGCTGTTCAGGCTAAGTAGGCTGAAGTATTAGAGAGCGAGACATATAGCACTAGAGCTGTTCAGGCAAAGTAGGCTGAAGTATTAGAGAGTGACACATATAGGACTAGAGCTGTTCAGGCTAAGTAGGCTGAAGTATTAGAGAGCGAGACATATAGCACTAGAGCTGTTCAGGCAAAGTAGGCTGAAGTATCAGAGAGAGAGGTGCATATGGTAGGTCCATAATCTGTTCAGGCTGAGTTATTAGAGAGACACATATTTCAGATCTATAGTGTGTTCAGAATAAGTCGGCTGAGTTATCAAAAGGTCAACTAGGTAATGAGTATAATTTGTTCAGACTAAGGAGGCTGTTATCATAGACGGACGGGTAGATTATCAGCAGAATCTGTTCAGGTTAAATAGGCTGGGTTGTAAGACTTGTGATCCTACAGAACTGTAGTCTTAGACATATAGAGTATTATCCCATCCTTAATATAAAATTGCATAGGCCTAACATTGAGTTTCCGTATGCCATGCTGCCTGGCATACGGAGTTTTATATGTCACTAGTGGCATACAGAATTGTTTTCACGTAATATTCCAAAATCGAGGAGACGGGGTAGCATAAAATCAAAACCTGATTTGTCTTAATCGTGGTCACTGCATTCTACTCCTGGAGTCATGGCTCCGGACTTAACTGGGCTCTGCCTTGTAAAATCACTATGCCAAACTCCAGTCGTGGCATACGGTGGCCAAGATTAAAACTCATCCAGTTTTACGATAGACTCTCCCTTAACGACCACTTCGCTAAAAATGACCACCCGGCGATTATGGACATTTTTGTGTCAGTCCCAGACTTTTCTCCATAATTTCATTTTTACAAAACGCAAAGTAGTACGACCAGCTTGCTATAACAACCATCTCGTGTAACGATCACATATTTGAAGGATTAGTCTGTAGTCTTTGTAGTGAGACTACGCAATACTCCTCGCTATCGGCCGGAGTTTTACTATGTGTCAACTTCGTGAACATTACGGCCACTCAGATCGAAATCAAGATAATATTGTGTATGTACTCTCGGTAAGGCGACCACCTCGCTAATGCGACCAGTTTAGCCCAGTCCCTAGCGTGAGTCTGTATTTGCTTTTTCCAATACGTAACTCTACAGGAAATGTGCCTTTGTGCAGACAGGCTTTCTTATAGTTTCAGCCATTTCCTGTTGCCTCCTTCAAATTGTGAATGTCTCTCATTGCTAAAGACATGAGTGCACAGTTATCTTAAATGTGAAATAAGAATTGAAAGCCGGATATTGTCATCCCATGTCATCATAATGAACAACCTGCATGTTGTCTACTACGTGTGGTGAAAAATCCTTCTCGTCTCTGAATCTATTTATCCATCTTATTATCTATTCATTTATTTATTTTCTTTCCCACTCAGGCCATACCATTTCCCACACCTGCACCAGGGACGGAGGGGTAGATATCCTCATGGAAGGCTATTTTCAAATTGATAATTCGGTTTTATCCTACCTCTCATATAAATCTCCATAGACTCAACATGGTGGGCCTGTATGCCACGGTTATGCCATAAAATATTTATATGCCAGTGATGACATATGAAGTTAAAAACATGTAACAGGGTAGGATAAAATCAAAACGTCACTTAATTCCATATAATTGTTCAAATGCCATTCGTTGTCTTCCGCTACAGATGTCACTCAGCTCCGCTTCGTGATATCATTCCGCGAAGACAACTCATGCCATATGAATAAACATATGAAATTTTGTGATGTTTCATGGTAATCTGTCATTATAAAGGGTCTGTATGCCTTTACTGGATAATCGTAACTTGTTTCTGCTGTCGTTCAAACAGTAATCCACTGTGCTGGCTTTGAGGAAGACAGACCGCTGGGCCTAGAGCAAGTCCAGACTAAATAAACGAAGTAAAAGTACAGATGCATATATTACCACTGTAGGTTATCCCTCTGATGATAGGAGCGCGCTA
The DNA here is from genome assembly GCA_950022655.1 of Alentia gelatinosa. Taxonomy (NCBI): domain Eukaryota; kingdom Metazoa; phylum Annelida; class Polychaeta; order Phyllodocida; family Polynoidae; genus Alentia; species Alentia gelatinosa. Next base: position 20,240,173 of record OX465584.1, on the reverse strand, counting down.
TGACTACACGACCGGCGGGTCTGCTGGGCGTTGGTTCGGGCACACCGAGCAGCTCCGAGCAGAAGCCTCATCCATCACCACTCCAACAGTTTCCTTCTGAACAATATGTCAAATAAGTGAGTGCGGGGCCCAGCATTAGCCGGGTTTACGAGAAGCTCCTCCTGCCCATCAGCTGAGGTTAATAGGCGGCAGGGGAGAAGGGCCGGCAGCGGACGGCCCACCTCCAGGGCCGTGAGTAGCGCCTCCACGTGCCGCCTGGTGCTTGATGCTCGCTGTGTGCCTGCTCACTGAGCATTAAAGCACGCGTATTTCGTGATGTTCAGGGTATGTATCCACCAAGCCTTAAAGATAGCGTCTTTCCTGATGTTCAGTGTATGTGGTCACCAAACCTTAAAGCTAGTGTCTTCCCTGATGTTCAGTGTATGTATCCACCAAGCCTTAAAGCTAGTGTCTTGCCTGATGTTCAGAGTATGTATCCACCAAACCTTAAAGTTAGTGTCTTCCCTGATGTTCAGTGTATGTATCCACCAAGCCTTAAAGCTAGTGTATTGCCTGATGTTCAGAGTATGTATACATCCACCAAACCTTAAAGCTAGTGTCTTTCCTGATGTTCAGTGTATGTATCCACCAAGCCTTAAAGCTAGTGTCTTGCCTGATGTTCAGAGTATGTATCCACCAAACCTTAAAGCTAGTGTCTTTCCTGATGTTCAGAGTATGTATTCATCAAATCTTAAAGATAGTGCCTTTCCTGAGGTTCAGAATATGTATTTTCCAAACCTTAAATCTAGTGTCTTTCCTGATGTTTAGTGTATGTATCCACCAAGCCTTAAAGCTAGTGTATTGCCTGATGTTCAGAGTATGTATACATCCACCAAACCTTAAAGCTAGTGTCTTTCCTGATGTTCAGTGTATGTATCCAGCAAGCCTTAAAGCTAGTGTCTTGCTTGATGTTCAGAGTATGTATCCACCAAACCTTAAAGCTAGTGTCTTTCCTGATGTTCAGAGTATGTATTCATCAAATCTTAAAGATAGTGCCTTTCCTGAGGTTCAGAGTATGTATTTTCCAAACCTTAAATCTAGTGTCTTTCCTGATGTTTAGTGTATGTATCCACCAAGCCTTAAAGCTAGTGTATTGCCTGATGTTCAGTGTATGTATCCACCAAGCCTTAAAGATAGTGTCTTTCCTGACGTTCAGAGTATGTATTTTCCATACCTTAAAGCTAGTGACTTTCCTGATGTTCAGAGTATGTATTTTCCATACCTTAAAGCTAGTGTCTTTCCTGATGTTCAGAGTATGTATTTTCCATACCTTAAAGCTAGTGTCTTTCCTGATGTTCAGAGTATGTATTTTCCATACCTTAAAGCTAGTGTCTTTCCTGATGTTCAGAGTATGTATTTTCCATACCTTAAAGCTAGTGTCTTTCCTGATGCTCAGTGTATGTATTAACCATGAATGCATAGTGTTTCAATGATATTCATTTTGTGTATTCACTGAGAACTCAATCGCCTATATTTCATGATGCTGACTTTGTATATTCACTACGCGTTAAATGCATATATTTGTTTTGTTACTCTCAATGTGTGCATTCACCAAGAATATGTTTCATGACGTTTATTTTCTGTATTCACCATGCCTTTTAAAGCACATACATATAAATTGTTCATTCAATTCATACAGCCACAAAGGAAACTGAAGCATATATCACTACATGTTCGACCATGCTATAGTTATAAATAACTAGTACAAATCTAGGCCTATTGTCAAAGAACTCCTGTAAGGAGATTACTTTTTGAATATTCTCTGTGGCTGATTCAAATGTTCTTTTTTCCTGGCTTGGATGACTTGGAAAAAGCTTGCAGTGCATCAGGGGCTCTTCAGGAGGAAGTCTTATGTTTTACTTCATCTTCTGAAGATAGTGGCGCCATTTTAAACGATGTCAATATTTAGAGATCTGCTAAACATTCGGACCAGCATCCGTTCATCAACATCATCGCCGTGAAGAAGTCACAGACACAGATTGGCGGTCTTTGTCCGCGATATGATTGTCAACCGTCTCTAAGCGGTCAAAAAAAAGTTGCTCCCCGGATAAATAATTGCACACTACATTGGGGAGCAAGTACATAGTTTACCATAAAAGGGCATTTTTCTTTCCCAGCGGCTCTAAGTCATAGATAGAAATCTCACTGTTCAGAAACTAAAAGAAAATAACTGAGACTTCCAGAGTGGTTATGAGAGGGTTGTGCCTCATGTACATTAATGTCGTGATGTTATTTGTGACTTGTGCTGTTTATTATAAGTCCTAATGCACTAAATTAGGCTAGTTTTCTCTCTTCTATCAATAACGACGGGAGTGCGTCAAAGAAAGAGACAATGATGCATGCTGCCATAATCGAATTCCACCATTTTTGGAACAAAAACTGCAGGTAAAATGACAGGCATTTGCTCGAGCCTGTGGATGGCTGAAACCTAATCTTTAAATGGGTCAACAGGGAAAACTTTATTTTTGAGGTACTCACCCAGAACAGAACATTGAAGGTGAAGAAGACAAACTTGAGACAGGTATATCCCGACAGGCTCTTCTCCCCTCCTCTGCCACGACCGTAGCCGCGCCCGTAACCACGACCGTAACCCATCCTACGGTGTGCCTACACGGCCAGCGCCGACAAGGTCCTAGAACAAGAAAGGTCAACGTATGTATTTTACTAAATTCACATGTAGATAACGTAGCAAAAAATAATAACAGTTCAGAACCACGAATTAAACCCATCCTACCTTCTGACTTGACGGCCAGTGTTATCAAGGTCTGGTAATGGGAAATGTTGCCCTGTTTTCTTGAGTAAACATACATGTAGTCAGGGTAAACACAGTCATTGAAAAAGTGAACATGTACAGTAAATCATCCATTTTATGGTGTGCCTACACAGCCCGTGTTAAAAACGTCCTATAACAGGATAGAATATCTTAAGTTTGTTTGTTTGTTGGGGTAGTTTAACGTCCAATTGGTTCAATTAAACTTAAATATTAAGTACATATAGCTGATGTATAAGGAGTTAGCAGGGATAGGAACAACGTCAATAGGGCCTTACATAGGAGAGGTTATTGTACGTCTTCTTACTAGCATACATTTCAATGTTCTATTGCTATACCTGTAACCCACTATGCAATGTTATAATAATACTAATGGCATAATTCTATCATAATGGAACTGATAACTTGGTAAACTCTGTTGTGATTAGTACGTGATAAAACCCGAGATTTGACGAGTGAGAACAGTATTGTGAATAAAATGAATGTATACAATGCGGACGTAGGTTTACAAATCACTGAGCATGGGATAACACGCTTAAATACGCCTAGAAGCTAGAGGTTAGAGAGATTACATTGACTCTGAGCTTGCTTGAAAACCTAACCCTTCACAATCTGCGTGCCAACTCAGTGACATTGGTAAGGGGTAGAGGCAAAGTGTCTCAGTGGCCAGATGACCATGACCAAACACTTCAGACTTCATTGAACCACTGGTGTTTGAGATATTTAGACCCGACATAATTAGTAGAATTGCATTTACTCTACCCTGTCTCTACGCTTTTGGATTACTAAAATATAAATATCGATTGAACGACCAACCAAAATCCAACTAGAACTTTTGAGTCCAACCGGAACTTTTTTCACAATCTGGTCGCTGATTGGTTGATTTTGTTTATGCCCCTAGAGGCATGAATCGCACTTTATGTCATGGCATGCCGCATAAAATTTGCCTATGTTATGCCTATGGACCGTTTTTATTAGGGGTAGGATAAGCAGGTTTATGACTTGCTGGTTGGCGGGGTGCCAATTGGCCACTAATTGGATAAACCCCAAACTTTTTAATTGTTAAATATGTTTTTTATTCCACCGTCATTCACCAATGATGAACATATCATATAATTCTGTGTCATATCATTGTTGTGTTTGTGTGTACTGTGCACCTGTATATATCATACACTATACGTCTGCTCGTATGTAGTACGGAGGATCGTATCAATAGATATGAGTACTCATATGATGTATTTTTTTCTGTTGAACGGGTCCCTCTTTTTATGGGAGTCGAATTCGTAGGAATAATATTTTTCCAAAAACAGCATCAGGGCTGGAGGGACAGCGCGCAAATTCTCAAGCCTGCCTCCCAAATCTCTCTATTCAGTAAATGGTCGAGCGGTGTTATGGTATAGACATCAAACGCCTCGTTAAAATACACACACGATATCCGTACTCATACCTTTGGATTTGTTGATAAACACTTCTTGATAAAAAGAAATGTTCCTAGTATATACATATACGCACACAGGTATATCAAACATACGTTTAACCAGATTTAATTGAGACAGTGACAGGAAGCAACACGCATTTCCTCCGAGGAACGTGCCGCCGCCCACCTCCTTATTATGGGATGGCAGGCAATTCCCGCACGTCCCGCGAGGTCACAAGGTTACGGTCACGTGACTGCACAGAGTAATTAGACGTCAATTAAATGACAGAGTCAATTACTCTCTCTGATGGACTGAGGAGTGCCCTGTATGGTGTAGATGTCCGCACTTCATCACACGAGCAATGAGCACGCGTTTCCCGGGCAAAGGGAGGAAATATCAAAAGCAATTCATGATACGATAGGGTTGTCATGTAAGGTCATGATGCATAACAATGTCAGTCTATGGGTAGTACTTTCTCCTATAAGTATTTGTCATTTTTTATTTGATGGATGTTCGTACTTTGATACGAACTCTGTTGTTGATGATGACTCATTCTATACGGCATATAGCCTATGATCCATGGGCACCGCCATGACGCCCCCAGTTCTTAGACATCAAACGCCTCGAGGTGAATAGGAAGGTGTTCTTCATTATTGGAGGTGCAAAAGAAGTGAGTGATAATTGGGAAGTGTTACAACTCTAGCCTTGCTCACATATGTATATAAAGTGTTCCATATGAAAAACATCATGTCTTGGGTTTAATTATAATGTCATCCTGCTCTGGGCTGGGGGTAGAGAGTCAAGGGAATCATGTTTGTTTGTTTGTTTGGGTAGTTTAACGTGTAATTTGTTCGATTAGACTTAAGGGAATCATGGAAAAACATTGAAAGGCAATTGAATTTCGTAAGAACAAAGAGCCAAAATACAGGTTCTGTCCCCCAAAGGGGCCCACAATACTGCTGGCCACCTGGTGACTGCTTCATGAACTAACAATTGCTCTGTCCCCTATAGACGATTACCTTTCAATTGCTTCCAACGAACTGTAGCAACGAACTGTAGATTGCCGGGCACCAGGGGCCCGTTTAATCATTTAAGATCGTACATGAAGACCCTTTTCTGTACGCCCTAGAGACCCGGGGACGATGTGGGTCAACTTCATTCAACAGTTGTGGACGACCTCATGGACGGCAAATACTGTCTTATCAAAAGACATAAATATCATTAAACGATAACGTTCACGATCAGAGCCTCACCGTTACGAGACCCAGGTCCATTACTGCCCTTCACTGTCACTGCCCTGCACTATTACTTCCCTTCATTGCCTTTGCCCTTCATTGATATTGATTTTAACTTGAATTGCCCTTTACTATTACTGCCTGTCATTAATATTGCCTTTTCCTGCAATTGCCTGCAGCTACCACTGCTTTTATCATTGCTACTCCCCTTTGCTGTCTTTGCCCTTCAATATCACTCTCCTTCATTTATGTTACTTTTCATTGTAAATGCCCTTTATTATACAGCAAGCTTGTACCCGCAATGCATGCAGAGAACATCGTCAGATTGCCAGGCACCAGGGGCCCGTTTAATAATTTAAGATCGTACATGTGGACCCTTTACTGTATGCCATAGAGACCCGGGGACGATGTGGATCAGCTTTATTCAACACCTATGGACGACCTTATGGACGGCAAATACTGTCTTAGCAAACATACATAAATATCATTACTATATACCCATGCCGTATATACTGTAAATACGCACCGCTTCGGCATATGACGTAAAAATATTGTACGGACCGCCGGTCCATACACTAAAATCGTACCACTTTGCCATACACGTTTATTAACATATCGGTTGTTAAAAATTAAATTAATGATTTTAAAAATGTTTTTGGGTATATAGTAAATATATATATGGGTCTATTTTTCAAAAGCTGCATTTTTGGTAAAAATTCATTTTTCAGGGATACTGCTCTTGATATCCATCTTACAGCTATAATTCTCTCATCAATAGATGTGTGTTAACGAGATCTATCATTCCAATAGAGGTTTTTCCTATGTGCGCATGGGTTTTGTTTATGAAAATTGAGAAAAACTACTTTTCCCCCCTAGTTTTTACATTTTTAATTAATATTGATGATGAACAAAGTCTTCCCATATATTTATAAAGAAATGGAATAGAAAAACTGATTTAGCAAAATATCCTTTAGCGTCAAGGTTTGGGGAAATGTTATTAAAAAAAAGGGGAAATAGAAATATTGCTGAGAATCTTATGATTGGGAAATTTTCCAAATGAAATATGTTACGTCCATGATCCCTTGGTTGAAATATCTGAAACAATAATAATTAAAAGATCAAGTACATCTTTTTTGTCCTTAAATGGTGTGGTAACTTGTTTCTTAACATTGACTAAAGTTTAAACTTGATTTCACTAAATTAAGTGTATGATATCCATGATTCGGTTATCCAAACTGAAATTCCAAAAAAGAGGGGTCATGGACGTAACAGTCACATAAAGCATGATTATAATTCCTGTAACTATTTCTTCAAAAAGAAAATCTCTTTTATATGTTACCACTATATGTGGGCTTTAAGACACAATAACATTTTGTTTGAAAATCCTTTTGATAACACCTGAAGACACAAAAGTGCATATGTTATGCCTGACACCCCAATATAGGGTAGAAAGCAAGAATATTTCTTTAGAGAGGTCATACTATTTGCCTAAGATGTTTATATATCTGTAGTGGGACGGGAATCCAGCAGTGTTCGTTTGTTTCACGGAAGGTGGCGCGATATGCCGATCCTTACTGTGCAGTGATTCCGGACAACGCCGCACACGAGAGTGGCGCGGTGGAGACCGGGATTACGTAACGCTTAGTATATATACTCAGCGTTCACAGTAGGTCGACAGGCTGTCCTCGCGCGTCCCTTCTACGGAACGGATCCTTGGGCCCTCACTTTGCAGGCGGGTTCTTGTAACCTTCCTGGTGGTTAGGCTGATCTTCCGGATTGGCCTATCCAGCGTTACCTAGCACCCATGTGCTAGGGTACTGTACTTGTAGGGAAGATCTTCCAGATCTTTCCGAGAAGTAAGTGATTAATAAACATCCTTGTTTATTAAGTGACGTTGTTGTGTTATGTGTGAATAGGTCTGTGCAAACTAACCGAAAACCGAACCAACCTACGTAAGTGCGTAGGGTGGGATCCTGCCTGGAACTAGCGTTCCGGATTGGGGTCATCCAACCTGCTAGACAGGCGGCGACCACCACATATCTATTACATTAACTAGATATGTGTAGAATGATTACTAAATCTTTTTGGTGGAATTCTACTACACCATTATCATGAAGCGCTACGTCCGATACCCCTTTTTAGGAATTACCAGCATTCTTGAAAAAAACCAACATCCATGGAAGGCTTATCATGCTTAGGATATATCCACATGATATTTTAAAGCAGATAATAATGACATTATGGCTGTAAGCCTCTTTTGGTGATACTGTTATGGAGGAGTTTAATTTTGCGTCCGACACCCCTTTTTCATAATTCAAAAATATTGTTACATAAAAACCAATAATTGTTAAAACTTGTCCACATAACACAAAGAAATCGAGAGAATATGCAGGTGTTTACCTGTTATCATTTTGTGTCCATACAAACAACATATATGTTTGGTTGCATTACCAAATCATATGAAGAAAAAAAGGTTTTGATATTATTTCTATTATAAGCATACATTTAACTTGGATTTGACTCATTGTTTTAATGTGGAAATAAGTTGTGGAACGTGGCGAACAGCGAACGGGGTGTTGGTCATTGGTTTGTGTATGGTAAGTGTTGTGTAGGTAACTGACCTCTAGTGTGAGGCCTATGTACCTTGTTTTGATGAGTCCTGCCCTCTGTGGGGTTACGGAGGGAACGTGTGGGAGTGTATGGGTTGAGTTTGATTAGGTGAGGCTTGTTTTGGGCCTCCCCCCTTACCAGCAGTTTCTAAAAATCTCATCAGGCTATGATTGGCTGTATATTTTTCTCTGTTTTTTGTGTCAACTGAACTATTTTGTATGGTTGTCACCGGCTTTCCCATTGGTCGGTATCCAGGTCACTTACATCGCTTGGATAACCCCCAAAGGTATAACATTTGGCAGTAAAATCTCTTCTCTCGGGTGCGTTGCGCGATCTGGTGGGATCTGTTAACGCGTTCGAACAGAAAAAAAAATTCTGTTCGAACACGTTAACAGATCCCACCATCAACGCACCCGAGAGAAGAGATTTTACTGCTTAATGTGGAAATAATGTGTATAACATAGAATAGTGATATCAATAGGTATTGAAGTCTAAATATGATAAAATATTCTATATCTGATATTATATGTGACATTGTGAATATATATTGCTACTGAACGTTTACCTATTACTAAGAATTGAGTACTGTCCATTCTTGCCTCTCATATAGCTCATCGTGGTGGCCCAGTGGTTAGGGCAGTTGACTTGTAGTCAGAGGTTGTTTGTCTGCATGGGTACGAATCCCAGTAGCAGCCTGACATGAAGGTTTAAGCGTCACTCACGTCACTCACGTCACTCACGTCACTCACGTCACTCACGTCACTCACGTCACTCACGTCACTCACGTCACTCACGTCACTCACGTCACTCACGTCACTCACGTCACTCACGTCACTCACGTCACTCACGTCACTCACGTCACTCACGTCACTCACGTCACTCACGTCACTCACGTCACTCACGTCACTCACGTCACTCACGTCACTCACGTCACTCACGTCACTCACGTCACTCACGTCACTCACGTCACTCACGTCACTCACGTCACTCACGTCACTCACGTCACTCACGTCACTCACGTCACTCACGTCACTCACGTCACTCACGTCACTCACGTCACTCACGTCACTCACGTCACTCACGTCACTCACGTCACTCACGTCACTCACGTCACTCACGTCACTCACGTCACTCACGTCACTCACGTCACTCACGTCACTCACGTCACTCACGTCACTCACGTCACTCACGTCACTCACGTCACTCACGTCACTCACGTCACTCACGTCACTCACGTCACTCACGTCACTCACGTCACTCACGTCACTCACGTCACTCACGTCACTCACGTCACTCACGTCACTCACGTCACTCACGTCACTCACGTCACTCACGTCACTCACGTCACTCACGTCACTCACGTCACTCACGTCACTCACGTCACTCACGTCACTCACGTCACTCACGTCACTCACGTCACTCACGTCACTCACGTCACTCACGTCACTCACGTCACTCACGTCACTCACGTCACTCACGTCACTCACGTCACTCACGTCACTCACGTCACTCACGTCACTCACGTCACTCACGTCACTCACGTCACTCACGTCACTCACGTCACTCACGTCACTCACGTCACTCACGTCACTCACGTCACTCACGTCACTCACGTCACTCACGTCACTCACGTCACTCACGTCACTCACGTCACTCACGTCACTCACGTCACTCACGTCACTCACGTCACTCACGTCACTCACGTCACTCACGTCACTCACGTCACTCACGTCACTCACGTCACTCACGTCACTCACGTCACTCACGTCACTCACGTCACTCACGTCACTCACGTCACTCACGTCACTCACGTCACTCACGTCACTCACGTCACTCACGTCACTCACGTCACTCACGTCACTCACGTCACTCACGTCACTCACGTCACTCACGTCACTCACGTCACTCACGTCACTCACGTCACTCACGTCACTCACGTCACTCACGTCACTCACGTCACTCACGTCACTCACGTCACTCACGTCACTCACGTCACTCACGTCACTCACGTCACTCACGTCACTCACGTCACTCACGTCACTCACGTCACTCACGTCACTCACGTCACTCACGTCACTCACGTCACTCACGTCACTCACGTCACTCACGTCACTCACGTCACTCACGTCACTCACGTCACTCACGTCACTCACGTCACTCACGTCACTCACGTCACTCTCGTCACTCTCGTCACTCTCGTCACTCTCGTCACTCTCGTCACTCTCGTCACTCTCGTCACTCTCGTCACTCTCGTCACTCTCGTCACTCTCGTCACTCTCGTCACTCTCGTCACTCTCGTCACTCTCGTCACTCTCGTCACTCTCGTCACTCTCGTCACTCTCGTCACTCTCGTCACTCTCGTCACTCTCGTCACTCTCGTCACTCTCGTCACTCTCGTCACTCTCGTCACTCTCGTCACTCTCGTCACTCTCGTCACTCTCGTCACTCTCGTCACTCTCGTCACTCTCGTCACTCTCGTCACTCTCGTCACTCTCGTCACTCTCGTCACTCTCGTCACTCTCGTCACTCTCGTCACTCTCGTCACTCTCGTCACTCTCGTCACTCTCGTCACTCTCGTCACTCTCGTCACTCTCGTCACTCTCGTCACTCTCGTCACTCTCGTCACTCTCGTCACTCTCGTCACTCTCGTCACTCTCGTCACTCTCGTCACTCTCGTCACTCTCGTCACTCTCGTCACTGTCGTCACTCTCGTCACTCTCGTCACTCTCGTCACTCTCGTCACTCTCGTCACTCTCGTCACTCTCGTCACTCTCGTCACTCTCGTCACTCTCGTCACTCACGTCACTCACGTCACTCACGTCACTCACGTCACTCACGTCACTCACGTCACTCACGTCACTCACGTCACTCACGTCACTCACGTCACTCACGTCACTCACGTCACTCACGTCACTCACGTCACTCACGTCACTCACGTCACTCACGTCACTCACGTCACTCACGTCACTCACGTCACTCACGTCACTCACGTCACTCACGTCACTCACGTCACTCTCGTCACTCTCGTCACTCTCGTCACTCTCGTCACTCTCGTCACTCTCGTCACTCTCGTCACTCTCGTCACTCTCGTCACTCTCGTCACTCTCGTCACTCTCGTCACTCTCGTCACTCTCGTCACTCTCGTCACTCTCGTCACTCTCGTCACTCTCGTCACTCTCGTCACTCTCGTCACTCTCGTCACTCTCGTCACTCACGTCACTCTCGTCACTCTCGTCACTCTCGTCACTCTCGTCACTCGTTTATAAAAATCGTGGTTGGTTTTATTCCGAACAATGTAAGTGACATACAGTGTAAGTGAGATTTTTCTCTGCATGGAGTCAAAGTCTATTTTTGTGTAAACGGCCTTTTTAAAAAGGAAAAACTATAAAACTATAGATGAGTCCAGGGATCGAACCCCAGACCTTCAGATTAAAAAAAGCACCATAACTCTACACCTCCAACTACTTATATGATTGACTTGAGCAATTACAGAATATATCATTAAAGTATCGTGCCGAAACCAGCACAGTGTCGACCCCTTGTGTAGGGAGAAGGAACTTAACGAAATAACTTTCATGAATGGAGAAATCTATTTTGTGAATGACAAAAGTGATTTTGTGAATTACAAAATTTATTTCGTTAATGAAATAATTATTTCAGGACATAATTTTTTTCGTGTAAATAAAGTATTTCGGTTATAAATCACAGAAAGGGAGCTTTTGACATTTTTGGACTTCCACTGGCCGCCATTTTTAGGATATCCACTTTTTTATGATTTTGTTTTTCTCATATCATCCAGGTCGATGAGTTCTTGATGTTATATAAGGTTTTGATGGTCGAATATCCATATTTTAGATTCTAGGGGCCTAAAATAGGCTAAAAATGACCAGTTAGTGCTGCTAACTAAGTAATTCCAAAAACCTCTGACTTCTAAGGGGTAGCGGACGTAACACATAAAGCATGGTTCTACTATATTTAGCATAAAATCACGACATCTAATCAGAAGTTATTTGAATAAATTGCCTGTGATAGGTAGATATCTATAGTTAATAGAAATATATGAATTTAGGATTTATCAGCAAATTTTTATTTTGGTGTAATTTTCTCCCCTTGGGTAGGGAAAATGCAGGTTTTGAAAAATAGACCCATATAACGTCCAACCATGCTTGTGCAAGTCACAGAACTCAGTGATAATTTACGGTTTGTATACCATCTCGTTCTGTGAATTGTACAGCATGGTCAGGACGTTCTATATAATTATTAGGAGACATCCTTACTGTGGACGAAACGGTTCCTGTTCGAGGTCAGTCGTCGATATCATACTGCCTGACACCATAGGCGGAAGGCAGTATAAAATCGACGACTGACCGAGAGCGGAAATCGTTTCGTCTACGGGTGGGATTTTTAAAACCTGCTAAATTGCCAAAATAAGCTTATTCAAGGTTCATGTTGTATAAACGTATCTCATGAATGTAAAAATGAAATTATTTGGTGTATCTTTTGATAATCTTTCTTTCCAACATAGGGTTTTGTAGAGCTCAGAGGAATTTTTCCTTCCGAAAATCAACAAAAACTGTGTTTTTCTATGATTTTTGCCTTGTTCAAAATCTGGGAGACACCTTTTCGAGCAAATTGTATTTATTAACATGTTAAAAGCATATGTCATGAGAAGTGTAGACAATATAATTTTGAAAATTGGTAAAAGATTGAAAAAATATTAAAATGGTAAAAACTATCCAGGACCTTCAAATTTTCCAACATAGAGACCCATAGAGTATGTTGTTCAAGACTCCGACTTTCAGAGGAAAATACTAATGAGATATATAGTGAGAAATTAATTTTTCTTTATTGTACAATGTTGACCAGAATCCTGACTGTGATACCTGAAAGTTTCAACACAATCGGATTATCCATCCTGATATCAGAACATTATGATCCCATGATGATATTTTTCCAAAAACATGGGTTGTTGGACAACACACCTTTAAAGGATGTGTAAAAGAAAAAATAATCATAATAGAATAACAAATATCATTGGTTATGTTAAGTACCCCTACCACTCATGAATGCCCATGTTGGTTTTTTTCTAAATAAAAAAATATACTTTTTATTGTTCAAAAACTGAACACGTGTTGTCCGACACCCCGGGGTGTCGGACAACACGCTGTTTTACAAGTTATGATTTTGGGGTTGTTTTTAATCCGTAATTGAGTGGTTTGCTTTGTGAAATATAGCTTATTATCATTTCATTAAAAATATAAAGTATTATAGCCTCAAATATTATTTTTCTCATTGTTCTGAGTAATTCTATTAACGTGTTGTCCGACACCCCTCGTGTTGTCCGACACCCCTGTGTTGCCCAACACCCCAAATATGGTTTAGAGCTTTTCTTTTAAATCTAATATATGAAAAAGGTATTTTGGATAAAATATAATGTGTGTCACCGTATAATATTAGTCATTCTTAAGTTATAAGCATTTATAACATTTCTTGAAATTTCAGATATTTAGGGGGTTGGACAACATGCAGTATTATACACAACTTCAAAAGGCTCTCAAATCTAAACCATTGATCTGATTTTGTTGGAATAATATTTTTCTGGAACGTACTTAGTAGGTGAGTAACATAAAATATAAAAAGAAGTATTATTCGGAAATTTTTTTTTGCATGTTTTATCCCAGGTTCAAAGCTGAATTTAGCAGGTTTCAAAAATCCGACCCCTACAGTCAGGACGTTTGCTTATCATATACCTTAAATCGATGAGAAGAAAAACGACAGTTTAATGACTTCTTAAGTCACTCTCACAGCCTTAAACGCCTCGTTACGTACAAACGGTAAATTAGCATCTCGTTCTGTGACTTGAACAGCATGGTCAGGACGTTCCATATAATTACTGAACCCCTAGCAGCGGGCAATATTTCATAGGCATTCGGACACAGGTATATAATAATAAACGATAACCCTTGTACGAGTTACAGAAAAGGGTCTTCATGTACGATCCTAGATTATTAAACGCCCCCAGTTGGGTACATCCAGCCTGTACCCGCAGTGCCTGCAGAGAGCATCTTCAGATGGCCGGGTACCAGTCGGGTACAGCCAGCCTGTACCCGCAGTGCCTGCAGAGAGCATCTTCAGATGGCCGGGTACCAGTTGGGTACAGCCAGCCTGTACCCGCAGTGCCTGCAGAGAGCATCCTCAGATGGCCGGGTACCAGTCGGGTACAGGGGTGTGACCGGTCACCTTTGAGCACACCGTCGGGATGGCGGGCTGCCCGGCGGACAGGCAAGCCACACCGCTCAATACGCAACCGTCTGTGCAGCCCAGATTGCCTCTATCTTCACCACACGTCGCCGGCGTGTGTACGCGGTGTGCGGTGGGGGAGATGGTCTAATAGAGAGCGGAGTGTCTGTCACAGGGAATCAGGGCCGGACGAGGTCAGGCTGACATCTGTGTTGGCCAGTTCACGATCTGAGCCTCACCGTTACGAGACCCAGGTCCATTACTGCCCTTCACTGTCACTGCCCTGCACTATTACTTCCCTTCATTGTCATTGCCCTTCATTGATATTGATTTTAACTTGAACTGCCCTCTACTGTTACTGCCCGTCATTAGCATCTGATGAAAACCAGCGTCGGAAACCCCATAGTTGAGAGGATGTTCATATGACTTTTATTGATTGACTGATGTAGAATATTATAACAAAAGAAATGTTGTAACACCTTTTGCTTCCAATAAAAGACATTTACCAAAAAAAAAATATATATATATTGCCATTCCTTGCAATTGCCTGTAGCTGTCATTGCCACCCCCTTTGCTGACTTTGCCCTTCAATATCAGTGACCTTCGATATCACTGTATATTACTTTTCATTGTAACTGCCCTTTATTTTTACTACCCTTTGATGCCATCGCCCCTTACTGTAATTGTCATTCACTGCCAGTGACCTTCATCATTACTCTCCTTCGTTGATTCTGCCCTTACATGTTCCTCACCTCTTTTGGCACTCTGCTTCAGATGGCCAGTGTGTGGATATCAATGTTTGATCTTCACCTTTAGTGATTTCACTTTGGCGGGACTTTGAGGATAGCCATGGTTCATAATCGGTATAATTTCCCTACATAACGTGGTATTATCACGTATTACCCCCTAACCTAGTCCCAGATCAATGCTGGCGGCATTACACTCTTCTAGTTCCCATACCTGACGTTTGGAGGCAGCACCGTAGAAGTGGAGTACTCAACAGGTGTTAGGCATCTCTGTCGTTAAGGACACGGTATGGTCCACGGTGACTGGAAAACTCGACCTGAAACGAACTCGACCCATAGTTGTCAGGAGGATTCGACCCGGTTTGGAGAAATCAATTGGGAGAACTCGACCCGTTTCAAAAACTTATGAATAAGACATTTTCATATTGAGGGAAATGTCTGAGTAGTTATAATTCAGACAAATGAACCAGAGGATATAGATACTGTTATGTTTAGGTGTAGGGTTAGGGTTAAGGTTAAGGTTAGGGTTAAGGACAGGGCTAGGTTTAGGGATAGGGAAAGGGAAAGGGTTTGGGGTAGGGGTAGGCCTTGGGGAAGGGTTTTCTGTTTGTCCAAAGAGGACCAAATTTGAAGTCGAGATAATATTCACTACTCAGTATAGTATTCATTCACAGTTGAGACAATTGAGTTGGGAAGATTTAAAACGGGTCGAGTTCGTTACGGGTCGAGTTCTCCAATATTTTGGTCAACGGTGGGCGTGGATCGTGAGAGAGAAACAAATGTTGCGGGATCGCCCGCTCACAGTGGGCGCGTGAGCGACGCATCTCAACTCTGACCTTTGTATACTACTACCATGTGATTGTTACTGGGCGAGAAAGAGGCTGCACCAGGAACGTCGGCGGAAAAACAGTCCACTTTCTTTTATGGTCAGTCGCTCTTTTTCCCAATCACCATGAAAATGAAACAAGAGGTGGGCGGGTTTGTAAACTGTTATTGTTCTGGTAAATACAAGGCTGGTCTTGCGAGCTGTTATTGTTTTTGGTAAATACCAGGCAGCGCTGTATTGGTTGGACGTAAGTGGGATTTCCATTGGCTGACAAAACCTCTACGATTTCTGTTCCCTTCACAGTCGGTCAGTGGTGCGGCGGACAGTAGAAACTGTAACTCCGTTTCCTCAGTGCCTATCGACCGATTCTGGGAACTGCAATCCATTCCATCAATGACAATTTCCACCCGATTTCATTTTGTTGGAAGCGCATCTTGATCGACAACTCCACATTTATCAGTACCGAAAAATGTTTCTGGTTTTCTTGCTTCCACTCACATCCATTATTCTGGACGAGAATATGAACGAGAAACATGTTTCAAAATGGAGTACATTATTGAGCATAAAAGGTGCGAAGGTCAAGTGGACAGAGACACATTCTGATTCAGTCCAAGACATCTTGGGATTCAGAGAAATACAAATCGATGCACATACATTTCAGTTCTGTTGGTGAAGATAAAGGATGAGGTGCAGGATCCTCGTTAGACTGGCTCCAGTCCCTGCATCCTATGGCTACCCTCCTCGTTGGAATACAGGGACTGGTACAATCGGTAATGGTGATAAATTCGTGGCGCTGTTTAGCTCCAGTATTCCCAACACTCTCCATACAGATATCCTGGCTACTGGTCAGTATATATGCTGGGAGATTAATACCCTATCACTTTGATCTCAATCAGGTCACCGTCAGGAGCAGGCGAAATTTATTGCTTTGACAAAACAGGCGGGCAAGGAACAGGAAGTGGGGTAGGGGGGGGGGGGGGGGCTGTAGGGTTACAGGGAGCGACTTGGGGCCATAAACAGGAGATTCTGTTCATGGTGGACAAGTCTTTGATTCATGGGCCAGTCTGATAGATACATTACTTTATTCTGATTTTGATTAATCATTTAATGAATGTTCATGATCAAAGACTTGAGCAAGTCTACCTCGTGTCTACTCTCGCCCTCAGTCTCGGTTGTCAAACCAGAAGGTGTTCAGTTCACGAGGCGGGTTGCGGAGATGAATGTACAGTTATGGCACTGTATATATTATTCAAGGCAGCAATAAAAACCTCGCTCAGTGTATTCATATTGGTCATGCAGGGCATTGTCCATGCTCAATGCGAAATGGCGATCCGTATTTCAAGCCAGAGAGGTGTGTCTGTGGATATGATCTGATATCAATATATACAGGTATGGACTGATGCCACTGTTGGTTGGTTGGTTTGATTTAATGCCCAGTTAACCATTACAGGTTCTTACCAGACTTTTTCAAGGTTCTTTGACACCACAAGGGTGGTGATGGAATCTATGAAATGAATTTAGGTAGAAACCTCACCCCTACAGATCTACCAAAGTGAGAGTTCTTTTACTTCCCACACCACATATACACGGTATGAGAAGGATTGGCCTTTGATATAGCAGTAAATCTACCACTGCTTGGGATATAGGAGAAAGCTGGCTGCAGTGGGACTGGAACCCACAACCTTGGGAGTACAAGTCCAGTGCCTTAACCACAGATCTAACTCCCCACCCCCTACCACTGTGTACAGGTATTTATCATAACGCTATGCACGAATTCCTCTGAAATACTGCCCGCTGCTAGGCATGACATAATGGTTAGGTTCACTGTAAATAAGTAAATAAAATGGCGTTGTTTCGTGATTGAATCATGGAATAACCGAACCCGTTGTGATGTCCTTCCTTCTGAGTCTTTCGTCCTGGAACTACGCCCCTGTTCCTACGACGTCGGGCCATAGTTACGAAAGATCCCTAACGTCCATCAGTACGGGCGCATTTACTATGTTTCCTCATAGAACAGTCACCATTGTGTACAGGTATATAGACTGATTACTCTGTGTACAGAGTCCAGTTTCCACTACGTGACAATGTGGTACCTACCACCCTACTCTTTACTATTCTATGTTCTGTATTCAATTAATTGCAGGTTTACATTCTCGCTAAGTGGGAATTAGCCTTTTGGAGGTGTAAGTAGTTCTCCCATTGCGGCTTTCAGATTAAATCATTAGGCGTTATAGTGATGAATGCCTTCCCGTGTGGCAAACAGGAGAGAGTACAAAGGCCATTGAAGGGTTCTCCTCGATCTCGTCCTCCCTGATACAACACGCCACTGTTACAACTCACTCTGCCTTTATCTGCCACAGGATGCTGTCCCACACTATACACTATCCCACTATACTAACATGGAGGGAGAGCCGTATTTCACGTTGACAATAGAGGAGTGGGGATGGCCGGGTATAGTAGGTGGGTATAGAGATGCAGAGCTCCATTGTGGGGTCTGCTTTCATCAGGAACATCCGAGTGGAAAGATACAGCGTTCTCAGTTCCCGGATGCTGCCGCGCCTGCGTGCTGGTCACCTACAGACACATTAAATAAGCAGCATTGTAAGACTGGTAACAAACTCACATCTTGCTGTGGAGGAGGTAGGAAAGTCACATAATGACACCCCACTCTTAGGCGGTAGGAGAGTTACACCTCAGTGGGATGGAGGTAAGAAAGTCACATCCCTAGTATGAAGGAGGTGAGAAAGTAACATCTCACTCTAGTTGTGATAGGAAAGTCATATCTCAGTGGGAAGAAGGTAGGAAAGTCATATCCCCACTATGAAGGAGGTAAGAAAGCAATATCTCACTCTGGAGGTGGTAGGAAAGTCACACCTCAGTGGGAATGAGGTAGGATAGTCATATCCCCAGTATGAAGGAGGTGAGAAAGTAACATCTCACTCTGGAGGTGGTAGGAAAGTCATATCTCAGTGGGATGGAGGTAAGAAAGTCAGATCCAAAGTATCTCAGAGTGGAGGCGGTATGGCCGGACACCTAAGTTCTGGCAGCTTCTCTGGATTCTATTTATGATGGAGTTAATTTTTCACACCGTCCTGATGCAAGGCAATCGCGCTTTTGCTACATAAAAGTGTCAAACATCTACTTATTCAATCTTTTTACAAATGTGGCATCTGCTTACTGGACTGACTGCAGTACCGGACACGCCACGGACACAGTAATCAAAACCGACAACTTAAAAGGCTGTAAAAAATTAATGAAATGAGATGAAATAATGCCAGGTCCTCAGTGTATCGCCTAATCACACTAACAAAGCTGGGAAAATTTACATTTTGTTTTGCCAACATTTCATTGAGGCCTTTTGTGATTGTGTGCTTGTACCGCTCACTAATTGTTACCATAAAGAAAATCAACTACATCACTAATTTTATCCACTTCCTCGCCTTATTCAGCCATTCAATTAATGTCGCTAATTCCCGAAATGCTGAGTCCAAACTTGGATTCCAAGCTTCTACCATAATTCACACAAATATGCTCTTACTGTCAACTTGAGGCATGTAATGTAATGGACAGCTCTTGTTGTTTGTGGTCCCACCTGCAGCTGTGGTGGAAGATCTTACTTTTGAAAGAAACGTAAAAAAAAATTAAAAAGAGAGGAGAAAAAAGAGCAGTAAATAAACTGCACGTGACAGTTCTGAGGGCATTCTGGATTTGATGGTATTTTCCTAGATCCAAACAACCATGTGTCGCCATCCTAGAGAGTTTGGTCAACATTAAACCACCCCTAAAAGGCTGCGGACTTTCCCAGAATGTAACTCAAGAAGTGTGAGGCGAGTGGGAGCAGCTCACACACAGACACTCAGTATAACACTGCTGACTTCCGAGCAGCTCCTCAGAGCAGCAGACTTCTACACGAAAACCTCCCTCAGACTCGTGCCTCTTTGTCCTGCACTGTGTGTAACTGATGTGAAGAGAGCTTTGAAGTCACAGGAAATTCTGTCAGGCAACAATGAACAGTCATGTTTCTCAGACCCTGAGATGTGCTCGTGAGAGCGTGACTCGCCTTTAACCCTTTCCCTGCAGCACCCAGTTCCCCTACTTACCATTACACAGCAGGCATTGCCTGCATAGACGACCCTGCTACAGCAGGCACCTTTTTTTGAAAATAGCAATGTCGCATGATGTTTCATGTGATTTGAGTAATTTACCTTGGTAGCTGATGATATTTTGTTTTACCAAATCAAAGGTCAATATGGCGTTTTTACTATGTCAAAATTTATTTCAATTCAATCAATTATTTTTTTATTTATTGAATTTTGTATATAAGTATCTATGATGCCTGGAGGCACCCTGCATGCTGCTGTAGCCAGTGGAATGCCTGGAGGCATCATGCTGCAGTTAAAGGGTTAAAGGGTTAAACCAGGTCAACCGTATCGTGTCACGTGTCACAGTGAGACCCCGGATGAAGAGCCTGACTGTAATCGTCTGTGCAGGCAGATGGGGGGCGCTGGCTTTGTATCAGTCGACCCACTTCTATGGCCGCTTTACAAAATAAGCATAGTTTGTCGGAGAGTCAGAGACTCTATCGGGATTTCCTCTCGGCATGTCCCTGAGACACGAATGGCTGTAGTCATCAAAGTTGCTCCGTGTCTTTGTGCTGATCCCACGCACATCTTCTACTCGCTTTCTGAGACCTCACTCGCGTGGAACTCTCAAGAGGGATCTGAGCAGAAGAAGCGTCACCTCCTTGTATTTAAAAGGATGATGCTCTGTCGTTTGTGATGTCTTTTGTCGAAGGAGGCATTCATTTGTTCAAGGTTTAGGAATCTGTTAAATATGTGTGTGTTGGATATTCAACAGGAAGTAGCAATGGCTTTCGTGTTCAAAGTATTTTTGAATTTAGCGTCACTATGTTTTTTTCTCTCTTTTATTTAAGCTTTTATTCATTCTGTACAGGTACAGTTCTTCCATGAATGTGAGAGCTTAGCAACCAGGGCTAGTGACATTGGTGTAAGTAAGTATGTACATGCAAAGAAAGATGGACAATGGTGAGAGTGCACTAGCCTTTATATGATAATACTGCTGCTAGGGGTGCAGTATAAATAATATTCGGGCCCACTGTGAGGCTGTGCATAAAATAGCGCTATTTCATGACCTTCAGGTATATGATAATGAGGAAACATGATCCCGTCGTGATGGCTGTTCTCAGGCTTTCATCTCAGAACTATGGCCCTTTGCCTACAGCGTCAGGCCATAGGTATGGGACGAAAGACTTTGAGCAGTCATCAATATAGGCTCAGTAACTGTGCTTCCTCTTATTATTATATACCTCTGGCCGAACGTCTAGGAAATACTACCTGCTGCTAAGGGTGCAGTATAAATAATGTTCTGGTTCATTGAGACGTAGTGATCCGCCTATGAAGCAAAGACCTAAGTGAGTACAGTAAAACCCCGCCTCTGGGACACCTCGCTTAAGGAGACACCCCGCGTAAGAGGACAGTTTCCTCGGAACCGAAATTTTTATTCAGTTTATTTTAACCCCGCTTAAGGGGATATTTTGCTCGGAACGGAGGGTCTTCCCTTAAACGGGGTTTTACTGTAATAAGAAAACGTAATGACTGAGTCCATCGGGATGCCATTCTCGGCCGTTTGTACTATAAATGCGGTTTCTCATATTATTGACATGTCATGAGGCATGCTCCAGTCTGATCCTCACAAGCTGTCTTTTGCAGGATGATACACAGAAGATGAAGCGATACATGACAGATGAGACGATACATGGCAGACCAGCTGATTTATGCTCAATGAGGTGATACACGACAGAAGGGCCTATAATTTGCGGACAAGCCGATACATAGTGGATA
The DNA here is from genome assembly GCA_950022655.1 of Alentia gelatinosa. Classification (NCBI taxonomy): domain Eukaryota; kingdom Metazoa; phylum Annelida; class Polychaeta; order Phyllodocida; family Polynoidae; genus Alentia; species Alentia gelatinosa. The sequence goes on along the minus strand of OX465584.1, from coordinate 20,218,428 downwards.
ATGCGATATATGGCAGATGAATTAATACATAGCAGATGTGGTCATACATGGTAGATAAGGTGATGCCTGGCACACGAGGTGTTATATGACAATGCAGACTCAATATAGCAGCGCGGTGATACACAACAGACCAGGCGATAAATGCTCAATGAGGTGATACACGACAGAAGAGGCTATAAATTGCGGACAACCCGATACATAGTAGATGAAGCAATGCACGGCAGAGGGTTGATAAATGGCGGAGTGGTACATGACAGGACAGACAATACGATACATGGAAGACTATGCGATATATTGCAGATGAATTAATACATAGCAGATATGGTCATACATGGTAGATAAGGTGATGTTTGGCACACGAGTTGTTATGTGACCGGGCACACTCTATATAGCAGACGAGGTGATACACAGCAGACCAGGCGATATATGGCAGAGGAGGTGATATGACAGAGAGGTGTTACAGAGCAAACGAGGTGATATTATCATGAAACATCACGAAATTTCATGATTGTTTATACACCATGAGTTTTCTTCGTGGTATGATATCACGAAGTGGAGCTGAGTGATATCTGTGGTGGAAGACAACGATTGACATGCAAACAATTAAATGAAATTTCGTGATGTTTCGATTTTATCCTACACTATCACACGTTTTGAACTGCATATATCACCAGTGGCAAATATACATGATGTAAGGCATAACCGTGGCATACAGTCACACCATGTAAAAAGTCTATGGATATATATACGAAAGGCAGGATATATATCGTATATATTATTGTATTGGAAGAACCGTTTTGAAACCGAAATCAATAAAGACTCAAAAAGAAAAAAATCAGAGAAAGTTAACGTAGCAGAATTGGGTGACTTAAGGACACGCGGGTATGTCACACACCACCTCCAGTCAGGGCTCTCCGTATGTGTGTAAGAGCGAGCTCGTGGTTCGGGTTGTACACATGACACTCGGCCACGTCCCGCGCCCACTGGGCGTCTCCGAGCCTCCTGAATAATAGATCACGCCCGGACTGTGCCAAGCTGGCGGATGCCCTCGCTATCCCTCTCTGTGACTTTCACCGCCCTGGCCGTGACCCTCACTGCCTGTCACCGCTCCACCCTGTCTCTCACCTGCCTCCCATGTGACACGCACTCAGTATAGCCGCCACGCTCTGCCCCCGGAGCAGCATCTCCCATACTGCCTCTCACTGCCCACGTACTGCCCGTTTCCATATAGCACTGGTCTTTATCCTACCCCGCATATAAATCTCCATAGACTTAACATGGTGGGCCTGTATGCCACGGTTATGCCATAAAATATGTATATGCCACTGTTGACATATGAAGTTAAAAACATATGACAGGGTAGGATAAAATATAAACATCACTCAATTTCATATAACTGTTTACATGCCATTCGTTGTCTTCTGCTTCGTGATATCATTCCACGAAGACAACTCATGCCATATAAACAATCATATGAAATTTCGTGATGTTTCATTCTGCTTCATGATATCATTACACGAAGACAACTCATGCTATATAAACAACCATATGAAATTTCGTGATGTTTCATGATAATACGGCACAGAGCGATTGCTAGTTCCGCCATCATCCACCAGGAAATTGTAAGATAGCGCCTCTCTAGTCGGGGGACAACCACTTTCATCAGTTGTTATAATCTACAGATAATATTGAGATAAGGCTGAAATTCCTGTACGGCAAGCCCAAAAAATATTTTGGATAAAATCAATTGATGATTAGTCCTGCCACCTGGTGTTTTAGATAGCGTCGGGGGGGGGGGGGGGGGCAAGATGGCCGGTTCCATAGCACAATAGCTATGTGCTCTATATGAACATGTGCCTGGTCACCAGACAATGCCTCATCATGACTAGCTCCTCCATATCTAACTAAACCCACTCCATCATCCAGACTAGCTGGTCACCATCTAACTCAAGCTGTACCTACACCAACATCCCGACTAACTGTCCGACATTTAACTCAACATATGCCCACAAAAACACGTATCCTACCTCCTCCTAACTATCCATCGAACATGTAACTTTACTTGAATCTACACCACCACATCCTGCCTTGTCCTGACTGGCTTTACTGTATCTAACTCAACATATGCCTACACATCATATATTGTCCTGACCAGATGTACTGTATCTACCTCAACCGTTGCCCACATCAATGAATCCTGCACCGTCCAGGGACTTGTTGAATAATTTGGTGTCGTACATGAAGATCCTTTTCAGTACGCCAACGAGACCCATGGACGATGTGGACGATTATTCGACACTTATGGACGACCTTATGGATGGCTTATACTGTCTTAGCGAACAGGCATGAATATTAGTCAACACATTTACGAGATGCAGGAAAGGGTCTACATGTACGATCCTACATTATTAAACAGGTCCCAGAATAGCCCACCACTCTACTCAACATATGCCCACACTACCACACATCATGGGAAATCTCTTGGGGTGAATAGCCATATTTAAGTCAGGAAGGTCACCAGGAGTGAGTGGCCGTGTGGTGTGATGAGCATGGTGTCCTGTGGGTGTAGTGGGTCAAACCTGGTGGAAACCCCTGCGCAAATATCAGCACTGGCGACGAATAGCAGTGTGAATTATATATTTCGTGGAGTGATCCATAGACTCTTTGTTTTTTCTACCAGCCTATAGACCCTATTGAGGAATCCCATAATTCAGTCTGTTTACAGGTTCCGGTGTTCGCTGGTTGCCGACATTGAATGGTGATAGACCCTCGAACCGTAACCCACAATTATCCAGTTTGACAGTTTTTATGAATATTCAAATTGGAAATCCGATGTCAGAAATCGAAATTTCAGCTATTTCTACATATCAAACCAAAATTATATTCAGATTCTCCAAATATAAATATATAAATGGGGAAACTATAGTTCATGTGGTCGTGGTGTGCCCAGTCAGTTGCGAGCGGAACTTGTATTTACCCTGGGCGATAATGGGGAGTTTAGTAACCTCTGGAGGGCGTATGAGATGTAGGACGTACACTCGTACCTAGTTTTCTAATGACTAACGCGCGATGGAATGATCATTTTTATTGAGAAGAAAAATTATTTTCCGCAAATATATTTCAAAGTCCTATTCTGAGGGACGAGGGATAGTAGAAAAGTCGGATCTGTAGGGTGGGTGGGCGGTTCCGGTTCGTTCGGGGGGAGCAGGAGCGAGTGAGGCCGAGCACTCGGCGTGAGGTGTGACGTAGTGCAATCACATGACCCGCGGGTCAGACCACGTGAGATGGAGCGCGTCCATAGCAACGCCCCGGCCAGCACTCGCTCACGCATTAATCCTGAAGCCGGAGACGCACCAAGCGAGAAACGCAGCAAGTTCCGTAATCGCCAACACAAAATGGCCTATATGTGAGCTATTATTTCACATTTCACCTGATTTTTGCTTCCAAGATGCTAAATTATAGGCAGGAGATATTCTTATGAAATAATATTTCATATATTTGCCATTTTGTGTTGGCAATTTCAGAGATCGCTGGCGTTTCTCGCTTGGTGTGTCTCCGGCTTAATACCAGAGACACACCAAGCGAAAAAATGGCACCGATCTCCGGAATCGCCAACATAAAATAGCGTTTATGTGAGATATCATTTTAGAGTAATATCTCCAATCAATGATTTAGCTTCTCAGAAGCAATTATATCTCCGTAGCCGCAGCAGAGGTATACTCCTCTGCTGCTTACATCATTCATACCCTTATACAGGTGGCCACTCTAGAAGCTACCTCCTGTTTACACTTTGCCACTATACATTCATATATTTCCACCATTTCTATATGATGTTGATTCGATTGTAACATAATCTTGGACAAGCGCGTAGTGCACCATCACCAATATTTCATATGAAGAATTCTTTTGATTTCATGAAGGTTATTAGAATCTTTAAAAACGTCTGAGGAGTGGTGTATTCTCTGGCCATACCGTTCTAGCTTGATTAACGGGGAATATATTATTCCCTTCCAGTTTTTACACACTATTTTACTGTTTGAGTTGAACTGAGTGATAGTAGTACAACATGACCTCTTCCCCTGCATGGTCTCTAGAGGTGACACTTGAGCTTATCTGGGCGTGGATTGCTCACGAGCTACTCCAACCTACTCGAGCACCACCAGACCCTACTGTATCTATCAGTAACCGCACCTACTTGTTAACCAGTGAGCAATCTACCTATGCTCCTTACCCACTCGGCCACTCGTTCAGCCACTCACTCACCACCCATGTGCGCTCACACGTTATCTGCCCACCTATCCAATGGATCATTCAACACTCCTTTTTGCAGCATACAGATTTACTCTTACTGTGTTCGCCAGTAGAGAGGAGTTGCCAGTGAAATTGCTCATATATACAGAGGCCTTCAATATCATACATTTTATATGGAATTGGATGAGGGATTTACTAGAGTTATGATTTCTGATGGGTTTTGTCCTTGAAATGTTCCCTTTTGGAGACATTTTCGGAATAGAATATTTAGGTAAGATGTGTACTAGATTGGAAAGTATAAAGCAAACTCAAGTCCACCAGATTCGATCTGTTTGGTTTTCATGAGTGACGAGATGGTATGTAAATAGGGAGTACACTACCAACCAACTTCTCAGTGTCACTCTGCCTACATCAGGGTTCAGATGCCATATAGAATACAAATAAAGGGAAGTCATAAGTCATAATAACCATCTAGACAGACCCATATATGACCGAAATCAATATGTCCAAAAAGGCGTGATTGCAAATATGTGCTTGGTGTGAATAAAAGAAGATATTGGTTGATATCCCGGCGCCTAGTTTTACGCAGGTATCAACGCAACATCGGTCAATGAATTTCGTTTTTTTTAAATTGGGCAACAATTTATTCTTTTCTACACAATCCCAGATATGCAGAAGGCATATAGCAAAGACGGTGTATAATACGCATTTGTGCATGATATTCTCATAAGTCATTTCTCTTGCTCCATTTTTGTGTTTTATGTAAATATCAATCTCCCAACAGCTATCTAAGAAACTGATGGACTGTACTAAGAGGATTGCCATACTTAAAAAGTCCAATTTCCATTAAGAATCAAGGTATCTCTAGTTCACCCATAACCTAGTGGATAACTTATGATCCTCAGAATATAAGGAATATAAACGATGATTTTCATATTAATATACAATCACCAAATTACACCCCACATTAATAATCAGGGGCGGTATTACCCCTGTAGGGTTCGTACAGCTCTATGACATAGGCAGGGGAATGGATTGTATAGCGTCGTAAAGTTTGTAGTATCTTCTTCTGACCAATAAGCGGTCTGTCAGGCTTAACCAGTGATCTGTTTAGGGAGTACATGATACAGATATACTTCATGATAACTGACGCCATCTTTAAATGCTCCCTTGGGTGACCCTGGTAATGGGCGCGGTGCTTGGCGTACGATTCGCGAGATGCTCAGGGAAATCAGTGAGATGCTCCGAGCTGCTCCGAGCCTTTAACCGCCCGGGTATGATTTACAGCAGTCGCGGTCTCAGAGACAAGGATCCTTCCTGCGTGGTGAGAGTGAGCATATTTCACTTCCTCCTGGGAAGTGGCTCGTTAGCCAGTGCAGCTCGAGGGGTTGGATACAGTGTAGTGTAGATATGGGATGTCCCTCGCTCTCTTCTCTCGCTAAATAGATGTTCTTACAGAGCAGACACGGGATATTCTTTAGTCTCATCTCGAAGTAGATGTTCTGAGAGTGTAGCTATGGAATATCATCCTCTGTCCGCAATGGATCAATCTGTAAATTGATGCTGTAAGAGTGTAGACATGTACTATTACTATTTGTAAGCTATGCTAGTATCAGTAAAAAGATGTTGGGGGAGTGTAGGCACAGGATATTCGTAGCTCTCTTCTCTCAGTATATGCTGTTAGAGTATAGCCATGGAATATTACACTCGGTATGCTATGACAGAATCAATGAAAATATGATGTGATTCCCAAACGTGGATGCCTGACATGCCGAGGAGTGTCCTGTAAAAAGGACAGCCATACTTCATGTGTTCACTTTTACCTTGAGAAGCAGACACGCAGTAACTACCTGATGTTCTATGGAAGTCTCGGACAGTGGGGATAGATGCAGTCATCAGTACAAGTACTCTGCATCAGTCTCACTACTTATTCATTGCCTGAGAGTAGGTACCTAAATATTGCATATATAGATATACATACATATATTTGTCATATAGGTTATTATCGTAAAACTGGATGTTTGTTTGGGCGATTTTACGTCCGGTCAACCGTTACAGGTCCTTTCCAGACTTCCTCATTGTTTACAATCATGGATTCCTCCAATGATTTTCAAGTTTGTTTGTTTGTATACTAACTCAAGTTTGGTCTACTTGTAGCAGTGGGACCCTATGCCCGTTTTATAGTGCTGCCTCACTGAAGGGCTGTGCCGCATACCATTGACACAACACTTCGCCGGTCACATTATACTGATAAAGGCAAACCAGTCGTAAAATACGGGATGAGTTTTAATCTTGGCCACCATATGCCACGACTGGAGCTTGGCATAGTGATTTCACGAGGCGAAGCCGAGCGAAGTCCAGAGCCAAAATTCCAGGAGTTTACAATTGTTCAAAATGACATACATGTCTGTTGTGAAATAAACCCTGTCATTTTTCCTCCAGTCACGTGTCAATTTGTTATTATTATACAACACTATTTAGCGATAACGCCAGGTAAGAGAGTACTACAATAACCATATTTTAGACACAATTTGAGTTACTTTGATCCAGATCATATACATGCAGATTTTATCGTAAAACTGGATGAGGTTTAATCTTGGCCACCGTATTCCACGACTGGAGTTTGGCAAAGTGACTTCATGAAGCGAAGCCGAGTGAAGTCCGGAGCCAAAACTTCAAAATGACATACATGTCTGTTGTGAAATAAACCCTGTCATTTTTCCTCCAGTCACGTGTCGATTTGTTATTATTATACAACACTATTTAGCGATAACGCCAGGTAAGAGAGTACTACAATAACCATATTTTAGACACAATTTGAGTTACTTTGATCCAGATCATATACATGCAGATTTTATCGTAAAACTGGATGAGGTTTAATCTTGGCCACCGTATTCCACGACTGGAGTTTGGCAAAGTGACTTCATGAAGCGAAGCCGAGTGAAGTCCGGAGCCAAAACTTCAAAATGACATACATGTCTGTTGTGAAATAAACCCTGTCATTTTTCCTCCAGTCACGTGTCGATTTGTTATTATTATACAACACTATTTAGCGATAACGCCAGGTAAGAGAGTACTACAATAACCATATTTTAGACACAATTTGAGTTACTTTGATCCAGATCATATACATGCAGATTTTATCGTAAAACTGGATGAGGTTTAATCTTGGCCACCGTATTCCACGACTGGAGTTTGGCAAAGTGACTTCATGAAGCGAAGCCGAGTGAAGTCCGGAGCCAAAACTTCAAAATGACATACATGTCTGTTGTGAAATAAACCCTGTCATTTTTCCTCCAGTCACGTGTCGATTTGTTATTATTATACAACACTATTTAGCGATAACGCCAGGTAAGAGAGTACTACAATAACCATATTTTAGACACAATTTGAGTTACTTTGATCCAGATCATATACATGCAGATTTTATCGTAAAACTGGATGAGGTTTAATCTTGGCCACCGTATTCCATGACTGGAGTTTGGCAAAGTGACTTCATGAAGCGAAGCCGAGTGAAGTCCGGAGCCAAAACTTCAGGAGTGGAATGCGGTGACCAAGATTAAAACGATTCAGGTTTTGATTTTATCCTACCCTATCTCCTCGATTTTGGAATATTACGTGATAACAATGCTGTATGCCACTAGTGGCATATAAAACTCCGTATGCCAGTCAGCGTGGCATACGGAAACCCAATGTTAAGCCTATGGGATTTTATATTAGGGGTAGGATAAATAACAGGAAAGGCATAGTAAAGAATGTAGTAAATGTCAATCAATCTCTATGGTATGCCCATATCATCCGTTAACAATGACATATTGCGTGTCCCGACCAGATTCATTTACGACACATACTAATGACGCGCGTTACAATACAGTAGATGCCCAACGTTGAACAATAAAGTTATATACCTACCCAGACTCATACACACACGTTTTATATCAGTTTTATACACGAGATTGGTGGCAACAGTCTGTGACTTTCTATAACAAATTTTGCTTTTTTTGCTATGACTACAATTCTAACACGGTGTCCTGTTAACTGTTAACTGCATATTAGACCAATTGTAAAAAGACGAACTAAAAGTGGAATACGTTAGCTATGGAAGCTTGGGCTGCCACACTCTCTCAGTCTTCCATTTTGCTTTACATTTTTTAGGGGGACACAATCAATGACACTAAGATCATCATACCAAAACCAGAATTCAACTAGCAGGGTCACATAACCAAGAGAACTCAGCAGCAGTATTTGTCCATGCATTTCTATGACCATTAGCAATCTTCCCTGGCCTTTGGTAAAACTGTAATTTTCAACAACTGCTATCCATCCATGACTTTCCAGGGTTGTCCATGACCGTGGGAACCCTGTACATGTGCCACACCAGACATAAAAACACACCATGCCTCCCGTGCTATCACTCTATAGTGACAGGCAATAACCGTCTGTGCAATAAATACACAACTGCTTGCTGCTCTCACTCTCTATGAGTTTCTGCTGACTCCTCAGTCGACACATGATCGCAATGTATGCAGTCTGTCAGCCCTTTGGTCGGCTATACTGGTCGAGCCAGGCTATTGTAATCCATTCTATGTCGCAGTGTCCATAGGTATGTTAGTGCTGAAGGGTTAGAGAAATGATATTACAGACAAGCAAATTAATTGATGTATAGAAATACCTGGGTAGAAATGTTGTGGTGAACTCAAAACGTGTTTATAACGCACCTGAAAGAAAAAAAAACAGGGAGGTAATTAGCTTAGCTGTCAACACATTGTACACGACGAAATCCCGCCGTATGATTCTATTGTGCAATCCACAAATACATGTTATCTCTTTCCCTCCGAATTCATATTGATTTATATCTCAACTTTTCTAATCAAAATCCATATGTATATATCGCCATTTTTATTTCAATATCATTTCATAGGATACTACCAATCAAAGGAGTAGTTTATTCCTTATGAGTTACTTATTCCCTTATAAGTAGTCTGTTTTTTAGAGTAGTTTAATACTTAAGGGTAGTTTATTTCCTCAACAGTAGATTTTCAAGGCATTGCCCATATGTAGAGAAGTTTTGCCAGCATTATTCAGAAAACAAATTATAAGTTATCATTAGCAATATTTTAGGGATCTCAGTATTTATTTAATAATTGCCATTTATTCATCATGCCACTTCCTGTCAGTGTCCTACCACTACCTGTTACTGCCCTACCACTACCTATCACTGTCCTACCAATACCTTTCTCTGTCTGAGTACTTCATGTTACTGTCCTATCGTACCTATCACTGTCCTACCACTACCTATCACTGTCCTACCACTACCTGTCTCTGTCCTATCATCGGTGTCTCTGTCTGAGTACTACTTGTCTCTGTCCTACCACAAACTTTAACTGTCCTACCACTGCCTATCACTGTCCTACCACTACCTGTTACTGTCCTAACACTACTTGTCTCTGAGTACTACTTGTCTTTGTCCTACCACTACTTGTCTCTGTCCTACCACTACCTGTCTCTGTCCTACCACTACCTGTCACTGTCTTACCACTACCTATCACTGTCCGACCACTGCCTGTCAGTGTCCTACCACTACCTATCACTGTCCTACCACTGCCTGTCAGTGTCCTACCACTACCTATCACTGTCCTACCACTGCCTGTCAATGTCCTACCACTACCTATCACTGTCCTACCACTATCTGTTACTGTCCTACCACTACCTGTCTCTGAGTACTACTTGTCACTATCCTACCACTACCTATCACTGTCCTACCACTACCTGTCTCTGTCCTACCACTACCTATCACTGTCCTACCACTACCTGTCACTGTCCTACCACTACCTATCACTGTCCTACCACTACCTATCACTGTCCTACCACTACCTGTCTCTGTCCTACCACTACCTATCACTGTCCTACCACTACCTATCACTGTCCTACCACTACCTGTCACTGTCCTACCACTCCCTGATCACTGCAGACTCAGCGCGCGGCCACTCTGGCCCATCATCGGTCAGTCCACCTGTTTACAATCACTAACGTCTCTAGCCGGCTTTTTCCTCTTCGTTAGGCTTGGCTGTAATTAGGAACCTGTGAGCTTCGACTGGCTGAAGCATAAAGGTCAGGGCCGAGCAAGCCCAGACCAAAAAGTGGCCGTCCTAGAGTTACTTAATTAAAACAGGACTTAACGAGAACAAAGCGGATGCCGGCGGCAGGTGGGTGAGCGGGTGGGTGAGCAGGTCGCAGCAGCTCCTGGGGGGCCGCCTCGTGGCTTGACATTTCGCGTTTTGTACGAGTTCGGCATCAAAGGTGGTGGCGAGTAAGAAAACCACTGCGTTTACGGCGCCCTAGCTGCATGCTCAGCGCGTGTGTGTGTGTAGGTGAATGTGTGAGTCTACCTGCAGCACTCTATCAGCTAAAACAACTGGGTCAGGTTAACCCAAACCCTACGTTCCTCAGTTACGTCTATATCTATACGTGCCGTGTCAATGCGGTATGTGGGAGTTACATTGTGATGGACACTGACACCCATCTCTGTACGCCCCTGGGCGAAGGAACGGGCGATAAATCAATATGATCGCATTATGTTTTATTTCATTTGAATTGCACTCCTACCTCAGCTTAGTGGGTTTGTTCTTTTATCATCCGGCATTTTTACTTGGCCACCAACACGTCATTTTAAAACTAAACGCAGATTTAATGCGCAGAACGCGGAGACCATGACAATGAGAAAAAAAATGGTTTCCAATTATATCTTCAATTAAATAAAACAGTGCCACATTCACATCTTCTCAACTCTTAGCATTACCGCGCTGGGAGGTATCATTAAGCATGGAGAAACACCTCAATCACTGGGTTGTTACAGCAGTGATAATTGTTATTAACTATGTATAAACACATCTTGATATCACAACACTGGTAGCTGTATTTAATCATGTTTAAACACCTAAGTGACGGTATAGATTCTTTTAATCATTTTTCATTCACTTCTTTCAGTGGAGAAGCTCTTGATGAGTATTTGGTCTGGGTCCCAGTTCGCCATCGAGTTTGGAGCGTGCAGTGATATGAACGAGGCAATAGCCGAATGAATTTTCTGAGGCGCTCAAAACGAGATGGCGAATAGGGACTCTCACCAACCACGATTTCTGATTTTATCTTAGCCTGCAGATATTCATCTGTTTATCACCCATTGAGTATGAGTGACCGTATTCGCAAGCCTGTTGAGTACGAGCTTCTAATGTTAAGCATATACGTTTATACCTGGCTAAGATAAAACAGTGGAAGATTTAATTAACCACACGTGAACACATAGGCCTCCATGATGTTAGCGCAGTGGTGGATTTAATCAACCACATTTAAACACGTTAGTCACCATGATGTTGGACTACTAGTAGATTTACTAATTAACCATATGTAAACACCTAAGTCTCCGTGATGTTAGAGCAGTGGTGGATTTGATTAGCTATATGTACGCACGTAATTCACTGTGATGTTGGATAAGGGGTAGATCCAATTAACCAAGTATAAACACGTTACACTGGGCCACCGCGACAAGAAGAGGACAGTTTATGTTTCGCGTGCTCCGTGCATATCATACACAGCTCGGTGCTGCCCAGTCTCAGCCTGCTTGTAGCAGGGTTCGTACATAGACAGCCCAATAAAATTCCAGACCTTTTCCAGGCCTTTCCAGGCTCTAATATTTCTTTTCCAGGCACATAACAACGTGAATCAATACCATCTTGCTAGTGAATGAAATATGAAGACAAATAATCAAAACCATGCTATATTATTAGCAAAGAGGATTTTCATAGGCAGTCAGATTCTGTAGTTAAGGAAAGCTAATAATGTCCAGAATTTCATAGACTAGATAAATGGTTTGTATGCAAAACTGTATTTTCCAGGCTCTTCCAGGTTTTTCTAGGCCCTATGTACGGATTCCAGGCTTTTCCAGGCCTGGAAAACTCAAAAGCATAATTCCAGGCTTTTCCAGGTTTTCCAGGCTCTGTACGAACCCTGTTGTAGTACTCCAGCCACTAAACCCGTGTGGTGGCTACTGCAGCTTTAAATCACATCGTTCTTGCTGCACAGTAAAACCAGAGTGCCTCAGGCCCTGCAAAGATAGAGACAAACCGACTTCAGAAATCAACTTTGTCTGCGCTAAGATTGATGGTCACCGCCAACGGGGGGAGAGTGCTGGTCCATGTCAATGTGCTAGGAGAGTGATGTGAATACTTGGGAGGCGACTAAGCTGGTTTTAGTGTCGGTACTGGCAGAATCAATGGTCCTTGCTGCTCTGGAGGCTTAAAGTGAGAGACACCGACAAGACCGCTTGTTAGAGATGTGTTAGAAATTAAGGTCAAAATGTCAATACAAGCCTGTTGTGAAATAGTATCAAATGCCTATTAACATGTGTATAGAGAAACTTAATCTGTTTATGGAGACCTATATGAGAACACATCAGTACCTATACAGACCTGTTTGAACAGTGTCCATAAAAGACCTTTATTATCCACCTAATACATATTGTCCATAGAAAACACATGAGTAGCATGTATCTACATACCCAGAGCATACAGATAAGCTTTATGCTCCAGACTGCAAGACCCGGCGCATACGCAAAAATAGTGCCTATAAAAAAATATTGCGTACCGGAAATGAACTAATATCGGTACCCTACTTGACTGGACGAGGTGGATAATAAATACAATATAGACTGGTTTCATAAAAAGCAGGTGTATGCTCCTCGGAGTTAACTGCACAATAGCCTCGCATGTGCTCGGACATTACTAAGCGTGAACCTCTCGGAGCATACGACCACTTGCATCTGACACCAGTCAATATTGTGTATGTATGAGGATGCCTAAGTGTTTGTACAAACATGTAGGAGGACACACCCGTATCTATACCTATATAGAACGTCCTGACAATGCTGTACAAGTCACAGAACGAGATGGTAATTTACGGTTTGTATGGACCGATACGTTTACGCTGAGTTCCATACAAACCGTACATTATCATCAAGTTCTGTGACTTGTATAAGCATGGTTGGACGTTATATATTTACTATATACCCGAATTAAAAAAAAAATCATTAATTTCATTTGGCTTAATAACCAATATTTCTATAAACTGTATGGGAAGGTAGTCCGTATTTTCCTTACGTTATATCCGGAAACGGTGCGTATTTACAGAAAATACGGCATGGGTATATAGTAAAGACCTGTATGACCACACCTCCGTGCCTATACAGACCTATATGAATACACCTCAGTGCCTATACAGACCTATATGAACACACCTCACTGCCTATACAGCACCTGTATCCACATATCAGATAATTAATACCAACGCCCAACCATCTCCGCAATGTGCTAAGCCCCACCCACTCTATTCGCACAGACTTGACACCACTTCTCTGCTAGTCACAAAAGGATTGGCGTCTTTTTTTCCATATTTAATACGGTAACCGGGGAGTAGGGCGGTACCCAGCCTCACCACCATTGCGTGTCTAGACTCTGAGCTTCAAGCTGGGAACCAGCTCTAAAAGGCCGCTTATGGCATGATTTATTGAAGAACAACGTAATCTCGGTCCTCCATCAACGATTCACGTTTTTATAATCAGCTCCAACCAAGTATCGACTCGCACCAACCTCCTCCCCATCTTACATTTAGAGGGGTGCAATCTGCGAATTCACCACCGTGTACTTACAATCTATTAATGTAACACGGCAGCCAATATACCAATATAGACCTGTCAATGACTGGGTTCTCCTATGTGCCTATAACACAGCCATCAGTCACCATGCTATGGTGAAGTGTGAGCCTTGCCCAACATACTACTCTAAGGCGTTTGGCCACTCTCGCTGTTTTTAATACGGTGGTTGGGAACCCGTCCCTCGTTATTATTAATTAAACTAGACCTACCTTTCTTTTTTCATTACGAAGGATTTTGCCCTCCTTTTCTTAATGTAATGAGTTTACCCTTCCCTCTTTTCTGACTACAATGGGTTTACCCTTCCCTCTTTTCTGACTAAAATGGGTTTATTCTTCCCTCTTTTCTGACTACTATGGGTTTACCCTTCCCTCTTTTTTGACTACAATAGGTTTACATTTCGATCATTTCTGACTACAATGGTGTTACCCTTCCCTCTTTTCTGACTACAATGGGTTTACCCTTCCCTCTTTTCTGACTACAATGGGTTTACCCTTCCCTCTTTTCTGACTACTATGGGTTTACCATTCCCTCTTTTCTGACTACTATGGGTCTGGCTCTTCCCTCTGCCATCTATAATGAGGTTGATTCCACCCTCCCTTCGATGTCTACATTGGATTTTCCTACTCACTCTTTATTGTTTGCAATGGGTTGGATCAAATCTATGATGGGTTGGTTCTTCTCTGTTCGTTTATCATCCATCGTATACAAAGTCCCCATTGAAAATGTATGTGGACTCAGTAAACCCACTGCCCATTGTTCAGAAACTGCCAGATACCTTAACCATGGTACCCAGATTCAAATCCATTGTATACGGCCTTAACGCTATTGTATAGGTGAAAAATAGTTCTTTTGTGCTATAAAGCAACAAAAGAACTCCCTTTTGATATACTATCTAATATGGCAATTCCTGAGTTGAATTTACTCCAGAAGATGGATAATAAATTCAACAAGGTTGTCGGCATAATACACTCGTTCACGCTCGTGTATTACTACGCGTTATCTTTTAGTGGTTTACAGCTGCCCGTCCACAAAACCATCTATTATTGTCTATGTCTATGATGAATTTGCCTTGTCATCTCTTGTTTATGATGGGTTGGTTCAGTCCCTTTCTCGTATCATGGCTCTGGCCACGCCCATCAGTCAGACCACGCCAATTCTCCTTTGACTGATGGGTGACGCCCCGTCCTCTCTGTTATATATGGTGAGTGTAGCTCCGCCCTCTGGCATGACTAAGCGTTTTAACTCCGCCCTCCGCTATGTTTGACAGGTTTACCTCCGCCCCTCTATTGTGACGGATGAAGTCCCGTCTTTTTCGATCCGTTGGATTCGTGTTTGCCTTATAATCAAATACAATAAGTTTTCCCAGTTTTCCCAAATCTCTTTAATCCCATCCATCATTCTGTCCATAATAGATTTCACCCATAGTAGGTTTACCCTGCACCATTAACCTAACGTTAAATGCAATGCTTAGCCGTGCTTACAGAACTGAATACCCCATACTCCGTACAGAGCTCGTAGGTACCCGCCTAAGTCCCCTCACACCGCTACCCACCCAACCTCCCCCTTTCACGTCACGTGTTGAGCAGATCGAGGCGCCCCCTAGCGAGCTGCTCACGCCGCCTGGTGGTCCTTATTAGAACCATTAGCGTACATACTATGGCCATGTGCGTGACGGGTTTATATGTTTTTATCGACTTCTCTATTCCATGTATTATATACCAGCCCTCTTAGTAAGCGGAGGCAAGGAGCCTTCCTTCCCCCTGTGTCTCCATTATAATGATCCAGAGCCGTGGGGAGGGGTGGAGGGAGGGGTGGCCTGGTGGTTATATGTGGGGATTAATCATACGCGTTCAGTTATTTGCATCTTCTGCTTGGCGATTTCTCGTCATATCTCTTGAAATATATCTCATGATATAGCACTGTTTGCTATTTGATCTTCATGTGTGTAGGATTACAAATCACCATGTAATACTGCCCATTATTGCCCTTTGTTTGTGTAGGATTACAATTATTATGTAATACTAGGTTTGGTCTGGATTGTTAACGTCCCAGGGGACCCTGAGGATATATAGGGATTAACTCATGGTTCAGCATTTCTCGCTGGTTTTACACTACAAAGGTGATGATCGAATGTCTACTGGGACCTTCACCTCCATAAGACTGCAACACATAAGAAACACCCTTTAATATGGGTCTTATATGTAAGAGCAAAAACCATCATATAAGACTGCTTCAAGTCTGGCCTTTATGTAAGCTACATCCCTCCTATATTATCCATCGTCCAACTATTGCATATGTATCATCATGCAACAGTCTCCATTATATGACCAATATATCTGTAACGTCATAAAACATATTACCTTTATGCTGTAAGAGCACAAATGATTAAATAATATTGTCCGATTTTTTATCTTTATATGTGTATAGTTTAATATCAGGATATAGGATCAGCTACCGACTCTCGTATTTCATTTCAGGATAGGCCACCGATTTAATATGCACCTTGCACTACGTAACGTGCAGTGAAGAGCCTTCAGTATCAATCTACTCTTCTCTTTTTACTTCTTCGTTATTTCAACTATCTAAAGGCTTCAGAAAATGTGACTTCAAAGAGAGACTTATCTTTAATCATTCGGTGGACCAACATTAATGAGAAGTCTGAGAGTCTCAAGGATGAACCAGCAGGAAGTGCCTACCACGTGGTACACCTACATGACCTATATAAACGTGACTCAGTATGACCTGCTGACCTTCTGCGCGGGCGCACTGTCCATATGAGCCTTTTATCCACCAGGACCAAGCTGCCAATTTCAAGCAGTTATTGAGATACATTCTCAAAGATCTGACTGCCAATGTCAAACAGTTATTGGGAAACGTTCTCCAAAATATGATATTAGAATGCCAATGTCAAACAGTTATTGGGAAACGTTCTCCAAAATATGATATTAGAATGCCAATGTCAAACAGTTATTGGGAAACGTTCATAAAGATCTGATATTAGACTACCGATGTGAAACATTAATTGGGATACATTTCCAAAGATCTGATACTTCACTGCTTATGTTAAACATTTATTGGGGAACATTCTAATAGGTCTGCTGCTATACTACTTATGTTAAACAGCTACTGGGAAACGTCCACATAGACCTAATACTACGTAAGAACATTGTACATCTCACACGAACCTTGCCAATATATCAACCTCTTAATCTCGTTCGCCTCGTCCGTTTAATACGGTGTAGGGCGGCTATAATATATGTCATCTTAGTAGGTACATCTTTTATCTATTCGTGATGAATCACAGAGTGCTGGAATCAGCTCAGTTAACTGAGAAATGAGGGAGTAGTATATGAAGAGTGGGCGCTGTCACGGGCGTATAGCGTAAAGGCGGGCGTCCACCAACCACGACAAGGCTACGACAATGGCTTTCCGATAAGGTCCACGACAGGCCTATGGTTGGGAGACCTGTCCTAGCCTTGTCGTGGCTGGTGGACCCTAGTTCCCGACAAGTGTCTACGACAAGGCCACGACAGGCTGCGACTAGGAGCTTGTCGGGGCCTGTCGGGGGGCCTTCCGATAAGGTCACGATAAAATCGAACATGTTCGATTTTTCCCACGACTAGACCTTTGTCTTGGAGTGTCGGGGCTTCCTCGATATTATCCTACCCCTAATATAAAATCCCATAGGCTTAACATTGGGTTTCCGTATGCCACGCTGACTGGCATACAGAGTTTTATATGCCACTAGTGGCATACAGCATTGTTATCATGTAATATTCCAAAATCGAGGAGATAGGGTAGGATAAAATTAAAACCTGATTCGTTTTAATCTTGGCCACTGCATTCCACTCCTGAAGTTTTGGCTCCGGACTTCACTCGGCTTCGCCTCATGAAGTCACTTTGCCAAACTTCAGTCGTGGAATATGGTGGCCAAGATTAAACCTCATCCAGTTTTACGATATTACTGTCGTAGTGTATCGGGACCATGGACGTCCTTTTTACGTGACCCAGCGACGTCTAGCACACGCCCCGACAACGCTATCGCAGAGCTCCCCTCCTCACGACAAGGCTGAGACAAGGCACCGATTGGAATTTTCTTGTCGGAAAGCCATTGTCGTAGCCTTGTCGTGGTTGGTGGACGCCCGCCAGACAATATCCAACACTAGCGAGAAACCTGGTAAATACAATACGAATATTTATCTCACCCCTGGTATTTTTTCTCCATAGACTTAACATCGGGAACTCGTATTCAACGCCTATGAGCTATTTAGGAAAAATATCCAATGGGGGATTATGTCACAAAGGTTAGCCCATTAGTCAATGTGAGGGGTGAGATAAATTCAGAAACCCATTCAAGTTTAGGGTCAAAGCTCGATCACATCCCGTTTGAATTGCTACGTAATTCAAGCGGCTTCGTCCTGTGAATTACTACGCGATTCAAACTCGATGGGATACGAGCTCTGACCCTATACTTTCATAGGTTTCCTCTTTAGTATCTAACGTTAGTCCGTGTATCATTCATGCTCTGTATTCTCTCTAGTTGCCCTGGCTGGTCCTAGCGATTCCCAACCTGTCTAGAATGTAGATCCGACAGAATGTCTTATCTACTTTATCACTGATTTTATACAACGCACTGATGTGCAGTGAAAGGCCTGTCGGTTGTCCTTACAAGCCTCTCCTACCAACAGGTGGGTTTTTATCTCATATGTTTTACCCACACCTGGCGTCTCGCCCACGCCGACGACAGCGCCCTCTTAGCGGCCGTTAGGGAGGTCACGTCTCCTGAGTGACGTATTTTCAGAGCACATGGCCTGCAGCGAGGAGACATCCAGAGATGAGTGAACGAAACACAAACCATGTGCTGCACTTCATCTCTCTCCTGGTACAAGTTTAGCCCTAGGAATAATGTTAGAAAAAAATACTCAATGATCACACCAGTAAAGTGACAATACTATGCCATGGTCGTGGCGGAATGAATATGAGATGACGCCATACACTACTAACCAGCTGGATTTGCGAAGTGATTTGAATTTTTCTGATATAGTGATGCTAGTTTATGTCAGTGGAAGAGTTGAGATAAATCCAGAACCGCACTCGAATCGTGAAATACACACTCCTATATACCCATTATTGAACTAACTAGAGTTACATACCGCTGCTGGGGGGTGCATCAAAAATAATTTATGTGTCGAGGTTGACGTTTTCGTCCCGCTCTCATGTTTTCGTCCCGCTCTGATCACGTGATACAATACAGCAGCGGGACGAAACAATAGCTGTTGTGGTTACTCGATAAGGGTGGCCATTTGCTTCGGAAGTGTTTCAGGTAAAGAATTAAGCATTTTTATCGACATTTGAAGGTATATAGGAATAGGGAAACCAAGTACCGGTAAGCCAAAGTCAAAGTTACTCGGTAAGGCTAGGAAAAATTACTGCCCAAGGCGTCAGCTGCGGGCAGTAAATTCGTAACTTTAAACTTTTGCTCACCGGAACATAGTTTCCCTCTAATACTCCACTTGTGTGAATAAGCAATAATCGTCACACGGCTTTGCCTTGATGACGATTGCAGCCCATCCACACTCGTGGAGTAATGTGTATTTATACGAATTTCGATGCAGTTCTATATAAGTCCACTGCGTCTATATAAGACACGTACATGTCTTTCGTCGCATATCAAGCACCCCATCACCCAGGATGTTTGACGGGAGATGTGCATGTCTTGGTCTTGACAGCCTTCTATGATGTCATGTAGAAATGTGAATTGACCGGCACATGGATGTTTTCTGTTACATAATCTGGTATCTAGTAGCTCTGTGTTATAGCGCAAAAACGACCAGGGGGCATGTGTCTCCTGTCACACCTTTTAGGTATAATTATGTGTTATAGCGTAAAACATTGTCATGACCAGAACATGTGTGACCCTGTCACATATTCTGTAAAAAGCTACCATGGTCAGTATAGGGGTGTCTCCTGTCAAATATCCTGACACTTCATCATCGCTTTGTGTTTTAGTATAAAGATGTCCTCATGACCAGGGCATGCATTTATCTCACCCCTGGTACAAGTTTAACCATAGGAATAACGTTAGAAAAAATACTGTACGGACACCTTGGTGAAGTGGAAATACTACGCCATGGTCTTAGCGTAGTGAATACGAGATGACGTCATTGGCGATTGACCAATCAGCGGCCAGGATTTCAGAGATAAGACAAAACGAGACTAACAGTGAAAGGGGTGAGATAAATCCAGAACTCGCATCGTAAAATAAACAATACTACTGTGTATTTATACAATTCTCGATGCGGCTCTATAGTTCTGCAAGTCTCTCGACACATAGATACCAGCAATCTGGAAGATCGCCCGGCAACTGGCGAACGTGAAACGTCGTGAAATTAATTTGAATAAAAAGAAAAATTTAAAAAAAACTGTCACAGCTCTAGTGATGGCGTAAAAAAGTCTGTCATGACCATGGCATTTTCTGTCGCACACCCGGCCAGCCTGTCAATGCTCTGACCTGCCCTACAGCAAGCAGAAACTGACGCAACACTATTGCCGAAACGAGCGATAAAAGGGGAAATGAAGAGGTGGGCATAAAATAGACATACCTCGTACTGACGAGAGATTGGACAATGGCCACAAGGCACCAGATGGCGCTGAGGAGTGGACGAGGTACCAGGCGTAGCGTCTATATTAGAGACTGCCCTCTAGCGGCGTCCACTGCGCAATGATCCAATATGGATGTCTGTGTGGAGTCTCAGAGCGACTCTTTATTGCTTAATGTCGCCAGCATCGCCTTCAGTCTGTTTATTCTGCTCGTATCTCGACTTGTCAAATCAAATCTCATTATGCAGCAATGGCTTTTGTACCGAATAGTATCGTTTTTGTTATGGTATATAATGTCTGTGTTACCTACGATCCATTGTTCCCTTTAGAATTCCCTACGGAAACAACGATGTAAAACAATGTTGGCTTTTCATTACATCATTAATGTTAAGGCAGTCTTTGGCCTTCTTCCGAATTGTTTTGTTGTGTTAAACAATGTACTTGTGTGATCCAATGTACCCTTTTATATTCACCACAAAGAAATAACGTAAACCAATGTCGCAATTGCATCATTATTATACATACGTAAAGCAAAATTCTCCGCAAGTGCACCTATACACACACAGTCAAGGGACTGAAGCCAGTCTAAGAGGGAGGTGGCATGACACCCCGGCCGCCCTCCCCCTGTGTGAGACATACTGGGGGGTGGTGGGAAGTAGGGTAGGCGTTAACTCGACGTTCAGGTCCGGACGTCGACATGACGCTCTATCTGAACACGACAAGCCCGCTGGGGATGTTTCCCTGAGCACACACACACCTCCCCCTGTCCTGCAGACTAACGTGTCTTTGCTACAGTCTATCTGGGCTATTCATCCATTTGTCACTGTACGGTGGAGCGTTGTGGGTGTAGGGGCGCCACCCGCCAGCACTCAGTACGCAGACGTGGTCTCGTCCCGACCCCCGCAGTTGTGGGAATCAGATGGAATCAGCCACAATCCGACTAGGCCTGTCTCAGGCGGGACGCCACGCCAATCAGATCCTCAAACCCCTTCTCCATCCCCCCAGGGTGTGATCCGCCATGAAACGTTACCATGACAACTGACAAACGGCAACACCCGCCTGGCCTATCTCTCTGGTGGGTCTCGGTGGACGTTACCAGACTCCCAGTGCCCAGCGGCCTGAGTTAGGCCGATGTGAAGCCTACGAGGAGGCTCAGTCAGGCCTGGGTAAAGGGCACAATCCACCAGGCCGATTTCTCACCCGATCAATTGTTCCTGGGCCCTTAAAAGGAAGCTCACGTATTGTAATTCATTTAATTCTGATAATAATAGTTTAATAAATGACCATTTTCAAAGATTTGAGAAATTCTAGGGCATCCTATAATAATCGGCGATTGTCTGGCTACGGAATCGGCTACCGTCGGTCCAGTGGAACACCCCCTTAATGCCCGGGTGACGCCTGACTGGAGTAGACGAGAAACCAAAGTCAGGCCTGAGTGGGGGCTAACTAGGGTCTGAGTGGATCCCACGAGCCGTTAAATTCAGGCCTTAGTAAGGCCTATGTGACGCCAAAGTGAAGCGTGCGAGAATTTAAAGTCTGGGATGAGTAATATAAGGCTTATGTGAAGCCTAAATGAATTTAGTAGCCTTATTCAGGCTTGAATGAGGCCTCAGCGAAGCCTAGGCGAGTTTATCCTACCCCTAATAAAAAACGCCATAGGCTTAACATGGGATTTGTTTATGGCACGGGTGTGACATAAAGTGTTGTTTATGCCACTACTTTCTGACACTGAAAAAAAAAATGGAAATGGGGTAGGATAAAATCTAGACGCCACTCGTTTGAGTTTGAGCTTATTTATGCCACGCATTTTGTTGGCTCTGTAATGTCACTCGTCTTCGACTCGTGAAATTATGGAGCCAACAAAATGCGTGGCATAAATAAAGTCAGACTCAAACTCGTGACGTCTCTTTATAGTATTCCATGAGCCAGTCGGATTTCAATCAGGCCCCAACATGTAATAACATGTCCCCTGAATAACGCCTAATTCTGACCTGAATAAGGCCTGAGTGATGTCAAAGTAGGACGTGAGTAAGGCTCGGTAGGCCTCGAGTATAGTTATGCCTAAATATGACTTGATTGGGGTATCGGTGACGCCTGAATGAGGCATACATTTGCCCTAAGAGAGGCAGGAGGGGCTATCAGTAGTATCTGACGTCGGCCTGTCCGTTGGATAAATGAAGCCTAATTAGGGCTAGAGACACTCATACAAGATAGACATACGCACTAGGAGAAAACATAATGGGAGACCCTTGATGATAATCGGTGATGCTCGTAGACACTCATACATACTCGGGCACACTCGGGCACACTCGTAATCACACGGGGACGCTCGAGGACGTCACCGCGCAGACCTCGGGATCACAGTCGGGGCACGTGACATACGACTCGGGGGTGAAGGCCAGTCTGTAGGGGGAGCCACCACTGACAGGCAGTTAGCGAACTAATCCGTTTTATGTGACAGTGTGTACTCTCCGGTAATAGAAGGACTGCCCCGTCACCCCTCCATACACGTGATGAATGCAGACAGCACCGCCACCGACTGTACCGCGAACAGCAGGGACAGCGGAGGTGAAGAGACGGGGGGAGGGGGGGAGGCAAGAAGAGGGGGGGAGACGGGAGGAGAGAGGAGGAGAGGGGAGTAGAAGGGAATAGAGAGGAGAGGGGAGGAGAGAGGAGGAGAGGGGAGGAGAGGGGAATAGAGAGGAGAGGGGAGGAGAGGGGGGAGAGGAGAGGGGGGAGAGGAGAGGGGAGGAGAGGGGAAGAGAGAGGAGGAGAGGGGAGGAGAGGGGAGGGGAGTGGAGGAGAGGGGAGACAAGAAGAGGGGACGAGAGAGGAGGAGAGAGGAGGAGAGGGGAGGAGAGGGGAAGAGAGAGGAAGAGAGGGGAGGAGGGGGGAGGGGAGAGGAGGGGAGGCAAGAAGAGGGGAGATGGGAGGAGAGGGGAGGCAAGAAGAGGGGAGGAGTGGGGAGGAGATGGGAGGAGAGGGGAGGCAAGACGAGGGGTGGAGAGGGGATGGGACACAAGACGAAGGGGGGGGGGGACACAAGGCGAGGGAAGGAGAGGGGAGGGGAGGCAAGAGGAGGGAAGGGGGAGGTTTAGAAGGGGATGAACGAAGAGATGGTAGAAGGGCATGAGCGGGTAAGGTGGGGGCAGGTAAAGAGAGGGATGAGAGGGGATGGGGAGGAGAAAAGGGGATGAGAGGAAATCGCTCGGACCAAACGGATGGGAGGAGAAGCAGGGGCAGTTTGTAAGAGAGATAATCTTCGTGGATGGTAGAGAGAACAACAGGGAAGGAATGACTTCCCTCAGGGACCTGACTACAGAAAGATAGTTCCCGTAAACCGTGAAAAGGATGGGATAATGGACAAGGCGGTGTCTTTCTGACGACAATCCCAGCTCTGCCGACCCCGCCATCCCTCGAGGATACACCCCGTTCTCCGTTAGTAACGACCTGCTTCTACAAGCCCCTCATTTGTTCAAATAGCATCCCCTAAGCTCTAATCAAAGTGGCGGTCCTAGACCTCACTCTAAATAGCACGCGAAAACAATTTCCCGCTCAACTCCCGTTCCGGTTTTTAGTGCTCCACTGAGGCCCGGAAGACATCGTGGTTTTGTGACTCACGGTAAAACAAAGGATGTGATAAAAATGTTACGATTTTTACAGCAGAACGCCAACATCCGCACCGCCACCTAACGGGACGCTGTTTGCGTGATGACCTGGGGCCCGTTTAATAATCTAGGATAGTACATGGAGACACTTTCCTATACCTCATACAAGGGTAATCAATTAATAATATTTAAGTCAGTTCGCTAAGACAGTATTAGCCGTCCATAAGGTCGTCCGTAAGTGTTGAATAAAGTCAATCCACATTGTCCCTGGGTCTCTATGGCGTGCAGAAAAGGGTCTACATGCAGGAACCTAGACTTGGTGTCTGGGATCAGACTCAGATCAGCTCTGGCCTGAGCAGATCTCACGTAAATTAAAGCAAACACGAGCGGCTCAGGGACTCTCAGTGAATTGCTCAGGGGGGCAGGGCTTACACGAGAGGCTCAGGCCTGCCCTGCTCATTCAGAGGACGTGTTTAGGGATTCCCAGAACCATAGGTGAAGTTTAGCAGACTTCTACACCTCCACAGTCTGTCTCTGCATGTATTCTAACATGCACAGTCCCTACACATGTACAGCTTCACAATCTGCCCTTGTAGGTTTTATTTTATACTTTTCTTTTATTCAGGGATGAAAATTTAGACTAAGGAAAAAATCGGAAATTTAAAACACTTATAAAAAAAGAATCATGGATAACATTATCTTGGAACAGAATGGCGAGGGTGGTTGTGGCCCCTAAGATTCGACTGTATAGCCCACCCAAGGCGCTAGAAAATATCATGTAAGGAGGTCAGGGTGAAGGTCGGGGCTTGCTGCGAATGCAGTCATTGGCTACTCGGTCTACTCTATTCCTTATATGGACTTAAGGTAATGGGACAACTCCATGCTGGAATGGCTATGAATTCTAGTGTTCCGGTGAATATGAAATTTCGGAATTCCGTCATTTGTCGGAAAACTTGCATCCCTGTTTATTGGAAATAGTTCGCTTACAAAAATGTCGCAGTCTTCCACCATTCCCTTTTTCATACCTCTTTAAAACGCATATTGTCATGACATGATTTGGGTTCTAATTATGTGAAATCGGTATGCTATAACCATGATGATAAGAAGTAGCATACACAAATATAGCTTTAGCAGAAAACTATATAAAATATAGTTTTAGCACTCAATGTTGACGTCGTAATACACTCGCTGGCGCTCGTGTACACGTCAACCTCTCGTGGTTTACGACCGCCTGTCCACAAAACCATCGATTATTGTCTATATATACATTCAGTCTTCCCCTGTAGTTTAACCTCCGCAGTCCCTACTCTTATATACATTCACAGCCTGTCCATGTAATTTAAACAGAACTATCCCTACACCTTTAGTTTGACCTCTAGTCCCTACACCTCTACACCTTCACAGTGTGTCCATGTAGTTTAACCCGAACTGTCTCAACATCTCTATATCTTCACGGTCTGTCCTTGAAGTCTAACCTATTGAACAGTGCCCAGACATCTTCATACTCTCTCAATGAACATTATTAGCCTGTTTATCGGTGTCCTACACATGTACACCCTTACACTCTGTCCCTGCAGTTTAACTAGTTTGACAGAGATATAACTCCAACATTCTGACACCCTGTCCCTGATATGATTTAACAATCCGTAAACCTCTTTATCTTCACCTCCCATCTTTAAAGGTTCATTTCTTTACAGTTCTTTCACTTTTAAACTTTCTCAATCTGACCTTGAAGTTTAGTCCTGTCAAACAGAATCCACGCTTCTGCATGCTCAACAAAATCCAGCTGGTTTAATCCAAAGTTCAAGCAGATGGTTAAAATTCTATGATATACATCACACACACACCAGAATTCTGTAATTCAACCAACGTGCTTAGCAGATCTAACTTTTAATGTACCCCTCCCTCCTATATCACCACAGTTTAAGCAGTGTGTTTAACAGAACTCCCCTCTCGGCAGGGAGAGCCTGGCAATGTGAATGGCGACTATTCATCCCACGTGGCGATGGTGCCTGTGGGACGTCGGTAAAAACAAACCTGTCTATAGAGGAGCTGGCCCTGGTTTGCCGCAATCACAGGCCAGTGCCAGCAGCGGGGCCTCTGACACAGCTCGACGTTATTAAAGCGCTCATACTGTTTGATACTGACGTGTTTTTTAACTGGGAGGTGTGTACTACAGGTCTCACTGACACCTAACACGTGCCTTTTAGACACGCACAACTTTGGAGGTGCTAAAACGGGACTACGTGGGTGTTACACCGCAGACTGTGACATTGTATAGCAGTGTGACATTGTCACATCACTAGTCAAGTCCCATAATAACTTCACACTGTCACATCATTGCTGGTCATATAACATGATTATCTTAAAACACTGATTTGTATGTATTAATTGGCAGCTTCCCTCATGGCTTGAGCATTCAAATGTCACTGGAATCTGTGTTTATCTTAGCTTTACTCCCAAGTACATTGGTATTTTTCATGCATTTATAGTCACTTGCTGCTAAGCATTTTTGTCGAAAAGTTCGATCTAAACCTGTTCAAAAGCCATGTTAGTCCATAATCTGGACATAGGGCATTACAAGGATTTCTTCGACTGGAGCCAGCAGAGGACAGGCACTACGTTGCCAAGCTGTTTCACTCCAGTATTAAATAAAAACCTTTTTAAAAAAACATCAGTATCTAAACCTACGAGTCTTCCATAGGTATAGTGTAGCCAGTCAAGTGAGTAAAAAAACCAATCTGCACTAGGATTGAAGCCTGGTGCTTCTTTTATTGGACTTAATTGTACACTAGTGAAAACTGTAAAATCCACGATTGAAATACCTATTTTGACTAGAAACCAAGCGACCACGAGCTTCGTATTGTAAACTGAAGCAATGTGTATAATTTTCTGGTTCAATAAAAGAAAATATTTACAAAAAAGAAAAATCTCTTATCATTTTGAATCATATAACATGACCATCTTATAACACTCCTACATCGTTGCTAGTCTTTTTCTTTTACAGATATTGAACCGTTCATTTTAGACGTAATGCCGGATGACTTAAAAGGGAATATCTAATACTGTTGTATGATATTGAAATAACCCAATGGAGTTGTCCCAAGATGTGTTTGTGGCCGACCTCATTGCTAGTCTGAAATTATGACCACATTATAAGAATAACATCACTGCGAATCACATAACATGGCGATTTTTTACCAGTGTCACATCAGAATCAGTCCCAAGACTCGCTCATATAACATGAGCATGACCCTGTCACATCGTTGACGAGCATATAAAATGATTATTACGACCATATAATTCTAAAGTAGAAATTAAGCTTAGAGAATATTTCATTTCTATTGACAGTCAGCACAGCACAGAACGGCTGGTTTTACAGCTCGGCTAGATCATTTGCAAGACATTAACGTCACCGATCGACACCGATCAGATTGTGAGTGACTATTTCGTCAGAACTGCCGAATTATTGCCATTCTGAGCGATGAATGCACTCTACACACTCGATTTTATGCTCTAGTGATGGGAATCAGTAATGACCATGCCTGCCTGACAGCAGTCTAATTGCCGGACGCGCTATAGCTGGCTATAGCCGATCGTAATAGGCCCACTTAGTCAATGGTTGTACGAATTGACCTTTGGGATGTACCTAGATCATATATCGAAGTATAGGGGTCACAAAGGCAAGATTAGATTTGAAAACCATCTCCCAATATCTTATGGATGATTTGCATCATTTTATATGGAGAATTAATATGGGTAGACCCCAAGCTGCCTCATAACAGCTGCCTGTGCCAGTGACTGGGCGGTCACAGAAGGCCTGCTGGACGAGGGGTATTGTCCAGCGATCATCATATGGTCTACTGGTTCAGATCATCGGTTCGCTATGACCTAGTGCAAAGTGGTTGATGTATCTTGGCAAAACTCTCGCCGAAACTCCAAGGAGTGGATTTTTTTTGTTGGACATTTCCATTTTTGGTAGTTGCCAGATCTTCCAAAGCTATCCTTATTTTCCTGGGTACATTGATGACAACTTCTTCCCACCCCAGCAGTGGTAGATTTACTCCTATATCAAAGGCTAATCCTTCTCATGCCATGTCTATGTGGCGTGGGAAGTGAAAGAACTCTCACCTCGGTAAATGTACAGGGGTGAGATTTCTACCTGAATTCATCACATAGATTCGATCACCACCCTTGTGGTGTAAAAGAACCTTGAGATAGTCTGGTAAGGACTTATAATGGTTGACTGGGCGTTAAATCAAACCAAACAAAGACAACTACTTAATTTCAGTAACATATATTTAACTGTACGGTAGGATTACGAGTACATCTTTTTCAGGCTAGGAGCATGACCGGCAGCTGACTGCATTACTTTCTGAGGCAGGTGTGAACTCTCAACGTATGATTACAGTGACAGAAATCAATATAATACACTAAGTGTTTGTCACCAAGCCTACGCCACAGTCTGACTGATGCATTGTTACGTAAACCAGAATCTGACTGGATAATTAGGGGTTGGTTTCCTACTGAATGGATAGTGTTAAATCAAATCCAACTGTTTTCTATAAACACTTACCGTTCAGAATTATTCCAAAATTTATCGCTTTGCTTTACTTACTTTCTTTATAAATTATCATTACAAATCACTGCTGGTGCTATCAATTGTTGACAATACGAGCTGAACGAGTTGTCATATATTGTATATACAGTACATATTGGTAAAAATATGATAGCTTGCTCTATAATAATACTCGTTGCTCTGTTCCGAGACACGGTTTAGACTGAAAGGTACTCGTGATATAAAGAGGTCCTTGTAGTAAATCGAGTGGTCTATGCACTTCCGTCCTATGAATGAATAATTGACATGGTAGGTGGAGTTGTGGTAAAAAACCATTGACATGCATGATGTGACTTCAGTGTGCAGGCTCGCCAGAAGGTCCTGGGCGCAATATAGAAGGCGAGATAATGACCCCTGTAAGGATACCTGATCGCGGAGACAGGGAACCAGTAGAATATCATATAAAGCTTGCAAAAATATCACCCCACAAAATTGCCAAACTATTGCAAACCTAGTTATCTCTGCGTAAAGTTACATGGAGTATTTCCTTATAAGATCACAGTTACACATGTTTGGTATCTTATTACTTTTAGGATCAATTATATGTGTTGCACAGCTAGTGACTTAGGTAAAATTGCCTATCCTGGTATAGATTTTCTGGTGGTATCACCTTATAATAGCTCTCTACACCAAGTCCAACCTGAATACCCCCTATTACAGTCTAATCTGTATAGCCCTCTGATCTGTGTCCAATTTGTATATCCCATTACCATAGGCCAATCTGTATATCCCCTTTATTACAATCCAATCCGTATAATCCTCTTATCACATTCCCATCTGAACATCACCTGTTGTATTTACCTGACAGAGTTGTACACGGTATTCTTGGACAGGAAACATTCTAATATACCAAAAAATGTATATTATTAGGGTTTCCTTGCCCACACCTTTAGCTTTGGAGTCATTGAAGCCTGTAAAAACATTTAGGAACGTTTGGTATATAAGACGGTATAAAATATGATGCATCATGCCGGGAACTAAATACAGGAGCTGTTCTTTGTTGCAGTAAACCAATAATTTCAGGGTTTACTCTAACCATTCTAGACTCTCCTTGGTAAAATTAGCATTTGTTTATACAGCTTTAAAACCGACATACCAAAAGTTTCATAATGAGAGGCATTGTATGTTTTTCCGTATAATCATCCATATCACCCATATCGCAGACTATCGTGAGAATACGGCCACTCAGATCGAAATCATGGTAATATTGTTTATCTCACCCCTGGTACAAGTTTAGCCATAGGAATAACATTAGAAAGATATACTCAACGATTACCCTAGTAAAGTGACAATACTACGCCACGGACGTGGCGTAGTGAATTTGCTAAGTATATTCTGAATATTCTGAAGTTGTCATGATATTTAATGTCATAGAAAGGGGTAAGATAAATCCAGAAGCGCACTCGAATAGTAAAATAGACAATACTCCACTCGTTTGGCTGTGCCATAATCATCACTCAGCTTCGCCTCGATGACGATTGCGGCCCAGCCAAACTTGTGGAGTATTGTCTATTTATCGAATATCGATGGAGTTCTATACAGGTATTTATCCTCCTTATCAGAGTCCAACCCGTATGTCCCCCATATCATGAGTAGAGCTATGCCCTTATCACAAAGTGGCTGAAATGACCTTTTTCTTACAAGAGCCTGCTCAGAGACATGTAATAACCCGCGAGTATCGATCAGCAGGGGAGTACCAGAGATGACTAATGAGAACCCGCCGCTGACATTTTCACAGGACACGACTGTTTGATGTTGTCTTCATCACTGACAAGAAAGGACATTACCTGGCCTCCTTCTGATCACTGCTGAACCCGTAGGCCGTCAATATGCAGCACTGAGCCTAGAATAGGCCTGCTATATATTGAAATCTACCAGTCACCATTGTTCAGGGATGTCACAAGAAAATCCCTGAAGTTATTTGTGGTAATGAAAACGGATTTGAAAACAGTTGATCAATATCTTGATTACATCGGAAGTTTATTATGATTTGGATTATTTTTGATAAATATAACAGCCCACCAACCAATATTGTGTGTCCTGATTTTGTTCAATCATTTGGTAAATGTTCTCAATCAAAGACTTGAGGAAGTCTCGAGTCTACTGCTAGAGGCGTACACTCCCCTTACATAGCTCTTGGTTTACACACGATTGGAGAGTTTTAGGGAGTTCAGGGAGTCACTGATACCCTATAGCCATTTACCAGACTGGGAGTGTGCATTCAGGGATACTCCCTGACTCTGCAAGGCCCTTAAGGCCCGTTTCCATTGGCCGATTTCCCGTCACCGATCCACAGTCAGGAACCACCGACAGACTTTTAGCACTACTGACCCCAAATTGGTTAATGGAAACGACCCAGCTCGTGAAATGACCTTCGACTTTTTCTGCACCACCCTCTACTGAGTGAAAGCTCAGTTACTGAGTGAAATCTACTACCCTCACCGATTTTTCTATACCGACGCACAGTCGGTGGTACCACTGACAGACATTCTGGGTAACTCAAAAAATCTACACCCTTTTCGTCGGCCAATGGAAACAGGCCCACAGGCTGGTTTTTACAGGGCCGGCCGGCCAGAAGCGACGACCGCACGGCCGCGGGCGACAGGATTTTCAATAGGCTGGTCCAGCCGATTCCGGCCGATTTGCTGATCCACCAGGCCGATTGTCCCAGCCGATCTGAGCCGATGAGCGGTTTTGGCGCCCGACGTCCAGAATTCCTCCACATGGTCATCGTCCGGCACTAACTTACTCTTGGAGGGTCACATGCTTAAGCGACTCTCACCAGACCCGAGTGTGGTGCACCGGTCAGCCGCCAAGCTCCCACTTGCAGCCGCACGTACACGATTTGTCAGTAAAATATATGAATATGTGTTAAAGAAAGGGAAAAAAAATAAATCTTGAAATTTTCTGAGAACTGGCATTCCCGACTGTTAATGCATGGCCAAGGATGTACACGATTTGACAGTACAATATATGAATATGTGTTAAAGTGAGGAAAAAATATCTGAAATCTTGAAATTTTCTGAGAATTGGTATTCCTGATTGTTAATTAATGCATGGCCACGGCTGTTTACATTTTGGTTCCGGTGAGATGTGCAATGGGTAATTTTGAAATAGTCCGTTGGAAAGCAGCATAACGGGGTATCTGCCTGGAGAGTGTGGTGTCAGGGAGTAGCATGTCGGCAGTAATCAGTCCCTTATAGCGTAATAGGAGCTTGCGGGCCACTGTACGTGATGTGATTGTAGGGTTGACAAAGCGTTTCCTGACTGTAACTAACAAATGTCATAGGGGGGAGTTCAGGTGAGCATGCGCACGCAACGCATGTTAACTGATGCGTGAAGATCACGTGATGCCTTATAAGGCAGTGCATTGTTCTAGCAGATATGGAGTTTCCGGTGCAAGAGCAGAGCCAGGAGCAGCAGGTATCTCTACCCATCAATACACAATATCACCATGATTTCGATCTGTGTGGCCGTATTCTTCTTGTAGTTGACGCATAGTAACACTCCGAGAGATAGCGAGGAGAATTACTATGCGTCAACTACGCGGAGAATACGGCCACACAGATCGAAATCATGGTAATGCTGTATTTATTTCTGACCTTCCGACTAATTATTAGGAAAAAAATACTTGAAAATAATTAGAAATTCGACCCAAGCACCGTGCATTGTTTATATATAATAGTTCCTATAATGCCCGTCAGGTGGCCTAGGAGAATACGACTTTCCGTATTCTACTCAGTAGCGATCTGGATGCTCCATAGGCTTAGTATGGAGACTCTGTATTGGGTGGGTATTAAAAGTCATGTTCAAAGATCTTCTTACAGATAGGTTTTCTTGACACAATTGACATGCCAACACTCATTTTTACCTAAAAAAAAGTCAGACAAAGACGTAAAAGTAAGAACAGTGCTCTTTCATTGCAAGCCATGGTGTTGAAGTCGTTTGAAAATTTAAAATAATCAAAACGAAAATGACTTTACACATCAAAGGATGCTTCTGAGGTTTTAGATCACAACCAACTTAAGAGAAACTGCAGTTTTGTTCTGCAATTGATATCGGCAGAAAGGAGTGCAAAAAGACAGCGGGACATCATGATAAAACCCGCTAAGACAACAGGGCTTTTTCCTGCTCCCCCAGGATGAGAACTGAGAACTGCTCAGTAAGCACGAAAAGAAATTGTGTTTGTGACTTCCTTACTAAAACGTTATCCTTCGGCGTTTCTGTTTGTTTTGGCTTAAATGTGGTAGAGTTTACGACAACTTGAAAGCACACGACAATCAGCACATGCGCCTTATACACGACTGCACCTCAGCGCCGTCGCCGGTATAACAGGGAACCTTTTATGTGTATTACTGGCGTTTGTTTCTGGGTTTGTGGGTTTAATTTAACGTCCAGTTAACCATTGCAGGTTCTCACCAGACTTTCTCAAGGTTGTTTTTACACCACAAGGGTGGTGACCGAATCTATGAAATGAATTTAGGAAGAAATCCCACTCCTACACATTTACCGAGGTGAGAGTTCTTTTACTTCGCACACCACATAGACATGGTATGAGAAGGATTGGCCTTTGATAGAGCAGTAAATCTACCACTGCTGGGGGTGAAGGAGAAAAGTGGCTGCAGTGGGACTCAAATCAACAAAGTCTGGCAACCTTGGGATTACAAGTCCAGTGCTCAGGTTTAGTTGTTGAATAATGAAGCAATACGGCCACATGAATTCGGGTAAAGTCAATTATTTTTCGGTTATGTTTCCATAAGAGCTTTACCTGAATGACAGACGTTTGACTGTTATCAGTAAAACAGAAGAAAGAGTCGGTCTTTACTCATATCTTTGTTCTTATACATCGAGCTAAGATCTCTTCTAAGCTCTCTTTATTTCACTTATCAATGAACATCTACAGCTGGTGATTGTAATATACATGTTCTCTCCATTCCAATACAGTTGTCCAATCGATGTTATGCATGTATTTACCTCATATGTTAACTCAAAATTCTATTTTGATATCACCACATTTTACCTTCATCACATCATAAAAATCTCTTTTCTCTGCTCATTATTATAGATGTGCTGTGCAATATATTCATTAAACTTAGGTGAGCTGTGTTGACATTACTGTACAAGCAGAGCAGGTATGTGTGTGACTCTGTATAGGTCAGTGTGGTAAGACACAGCATACATGTCCAGTCTGTGTTTACCAGCTCCTACCTGAGAGTAAACATCTCTCACTTGACATCTCCTTTAGACTAGGTCACCTCCCCATGCCTGAATGAAAGAAATGAACTCTATCTTCATAGATGGTTGATTGGTTGGTTTAATTCAACGTCCAGTTAGCCATTACAGGTTTTTACCAGACCAGGTGGTGTCCGAGTCTATGTAATGAATTTAGGTAGAAATCTCACTCCTACATATTGACCGAGATGAGAGTTCTTTTACTTCCCACACCACATAGACATGGCATGAGAACGATTGGCCTTTGATATAGCAGTAAATCTACCACTGCTGGGGATGAAAGAGAAGAGTGGCTGCAGTGACCTTCGAAATATTGACACTTCAGATAAGTTTGAATTTTGCTTGATGGCGCTGATCCTCTGAATGTCTCCTTCATCACTAGTCTTATGACCTCAATCGATGGACTTTAATGGAATGATGCAACTGATTGTACTGTTTGATGGTAAATTAGATGTTTGTTTATATTGTTTCAAATTGTTAAGTTGTTCACAGCAATGCCTGGGCTACACAAGTTTGGGTGCATGTTTGTATTGGCTGATTATACAAGGATACCAGCCCTCATACGAGGTTGATGTATTGTGAGGATAAATAAAATGATATAAAAAAGGTGGGACTCGAATCCACAACCTTGGGGTTACAAGTCCAATGCCTTAACCACTGAACTAACTCCCCATCCCCTAACTTCAGAGTGAGAGAAATATAAACCAGGATTTAAGCATATATGCAGCTTCTGTACCACACCAGACGTAGTCTGCCACTAGTTTCCTAGCTTCCACGTCGAGGAGTCATCCGCTTGGTCCGCTTATTTTGCTGTGTTCTATCAAAGAAACTGTCAAGAATCCCAGATAGGAGCGTGCCATGCAGAAATACAGAGAAATCAGGGCTGCCAGCCAGGTATAGGTATAAAAACAGCCATAAGAAATAACACTACAGCAGTTATCTGTCCGAGACCACCGGCACTCGGTTTTTTCTCCAAGAACCAGTGAATACAGTCTAGGACACCGCCCTGGTGCCACAAGATTCTTACTACCTCTCAGAATCCCTTCATACAACACAAGAATAGGCAGTATACACAGGCCGTTTTCTATCAAGTTGATGTATAATAGATTATGGAATAGTGAATGGAAATTTACTATGAAATGACATTCGAAAGAGACGTATCTCAGTGCAGGTGGATTTGTTCTAAATCACGAAGAAATTATTCTTAACCGAGAAAACGGGTGAACAGTTTTCTGGCAATAACCTCTAAGAGATAGAGGAGGGTCCGCTGAAAGATGACTAATTCGGTTGGACTCAATCCAAGTCTAATTGGATCACCTCCTTCAGGTAAAACGGTCACATCACTCCCTGTGCCCTAAGGAGAGGCTTCAACCATCTTCTCTTGATACCAGATTCTAATATTTTACTCGGTCGAAACACCGCTGTAATCTGGATGGCATATCATGGTGCCGGGGTGCACCCCTCTCATATAATCTCACACTCTCTAAGTCATAATCTGTACTAGGTTCTCACTGCGCTCTATGGGAGAATAATTCTTAACAAACCAGAGCCTTGAGAATCCACTGGCACACAGCATTCCCGCTAGGTGGCATCATTGAGATTATAGGAATCTTTGGTTGCATTGATGTACGTCTATAGCACGAGAGCCAGGCCAGTGGAGTCTCAAGGCTCTAAGCCTAGTTCGTTAAGAATTATCCTCCATAGAGCATAGTGAGAGTACAGAATACTTAGAGAGTGTGAGATCTTATGAGAGGGGTCCTCATTATACACTACAGTCCGATTTCATGATCCCTGCCTCTCAGAGTTACCTCATGATTATGCATGAGGCAGAGAAGGCAGCAGTTGTGTGTAGTTTGCATGACTCTGCCCTGCAACCTCTAATTACGGGAAACTGGCGGTGGGAACTGCATTTACCTGCCCCTATACTCAGAACAATGGGACAGGAAATGACGGACTCCTGTTAAACCCTTGTTAGAATACAAAAAATCCCATTTCAACTGAATAATAATCTATGTAGTTTTATTTCTCTTCAATGTAACTTGTAATACAAATAACTGCTCAATTGTTTCCTACATGTACGTATTAACATAAATGCTATTGGGTAGTTTGGTTTGTTTGATTTAATGTCCGATAATCATAATTAACTGTAATCATACTGCTGTGGTTTATACTTTTCTAAGTAGGCTGCTATTGGTTATCTTCCTATGTTAGACCCATTGCATTTCCCAAATCGTGTGATTCAAAACATCTCCAGTGAGAATAGAAATCCACGGATGCATATATATATGCAGGGGCAATACAGAAGCACATGCAGCTATGCTTACTGAAAGGCCGTCAGTGAACCACCGTATGATAAAGTAAGAATTTACCAGGAAATGGCTTTCAATGGGAGAGTGGCTCTATGAGTCTGTTTATAGAAATGGCATTCGGGGAGTTTTTTTTATAAAATGAATCGTTTTATAACTCTGCAGTAAGGCGCAGCTGTCAGGGTGCTTTTATTGGACATTTGCATTGTCTCCGTAAGTAGGGAATGTATACAGAAACTCGACGCGTTGACTGTCATATTGTCCGTCAAATAACTCAATTCTCCCGCTTACAGTGGCTGCAATTAGCCGTCTACATTCTGGACATCATCGACCTTCACACTATAGAGAGGGGCAGGGCGCAGGCACTGATAGGATGGATATTGCCAATCTACACCTCTCACAGAGAATCTGACCATCGGAACAATCACAATGACAGCTTTTTCATTTTGTCTCCGTCAAGCGGTGATCAATGCCTGTTTGTCTGCAAGGCAATAACTGTGCGTTTGTCATCTAGATGTGTGACAGTGTGTCTTCACACAAACACGAGAGTGTATATGATCACAGTGTCACCACACAGCCTTGTGAGTGTCATTATAAAGACCTGTGAGAGTGTGTCATAGGTAAGACCTGTGCCAGAGTGACATCACACAGCCAAAGACAGTGGAAGATCTGCCTGTGAGCAGAACTGTTCTTTTGTTAATAAAAATAAAATTTAAAAAAGCCTTGTGACAATGTCATCACAAAAACCTATGACAGTGTTGGTTGGTTTGATTGAACGTCCAGTTAACCATTACAGATTCTTACCAGACTTTTCTCAAGGTTCTTTTAGTTACACCACAAGGATGGTGATCGAATCTATGTATTGAATTTAGGTAGAAATCTCACCCCTACGCATTTACCGAGGTGAAAGTTCCTTTAGTTCCCACACCACATTGACATGGTATGCGAAGGATTGGCCATTGATATAGAAGAAAATCCACCACTGCTGAGAATGAAGGAGAAGAGGGGCTGTAGTGGGACTCGAATCCACAAAGTCCTGCAACCTTTGGAGT
The DNA here is from genome assembly GCA_950022655.1 of Alentia gelatinosa. NCBI lineage: Eukaryota > Metazoa > Annelida > Polychaeta > Phyllodocida > Polynoidae > Alentia > Alentia gelatinosa. The sequence goes on along the minus strand of OX465584.1, from coordinate 20,181,055 downwards.
ACAAGTCCAGTGCCTGAACCACTGAACTAATTCCCCACCCCATCCCCAATCTGACAGTGTCATCACACAGATATGTGACAGTGGCATTACACAGATCTGCCACAGTGTATCATCACTCAGACCTGTCATAGTGTCATCGCACATACATGTGACAGTGTAATGACACAGATGTGTGACAGTGTCATCACACAATTCTCTAACTCTTGTGTATTATCAACAAACAGATAAAATAAAATGCAGAATAGCGCAGACATAAATGCAGACCAAGTAGTACCCGTTATCTCACCCCTGGTATTTTTTCCCCATAGACTTAACATTGGGAACTCGTATCCAACGCCCATGAGATATTTAGGAAAAACATCCAATGGGGGATAATGTCACAAATGTTGGCCCATTAATCAATGTTAAGGGTGAGATAAATTCAGATACCCATTCAAGTTCAGGTTCAGAGCTAGATCCCATCTTGTTTGAATCACTACGTAATTCACGTGGCTTCGCCTTGTGAATTACGTAGTGATTCATACTCGATGAGAAGCGAGCTCTGACCCTAAACACTCATGGGTTTCCTCTATATTATAAAACATTTTACAGAATTTGCCACTGCAATGTACATAGAAGTTCCCGTATTACAAGTGTGGAACAAATATTTTACTCTATGCCTTCTACTATAGAAAGTAGTACCTGTGTGAGAAGAGTGTGTTTAATATTGAACTGACTGTGCCTCTGACCTGCAGAAAGTAGTACCTCTGTTAGAGCACTGTGCACTAAACACTAAACTCACTGTGAACCTGTATTGAACACGGTGAGTAAACCCTGGTAAGTCCGCTACCTGTTGACACACTGGGCGGCTAGCACTGAGTCAACTTACAGAGCTCTACAGGTGTGGCAGCAAACAGAGGACCAGGGAGACTGCACGTCGCCTCGGTGAGCTCGGTATCCCCTAACAACCACCTCTCTGTCTGTGTTACAAGTTAGAACTGCTTCTACAGGAGATAATGGCTGACATCCTGCCTGCCTGACCTTCAGTCCGCCTACCTGACCAGGGACCTGTGAATATAGTTTAGTGACATGTCTGTGACACCATACAGACATTGGGGTTGTCTAGTTTTGTACCAACACAAGTAGCTGCCCTTAGGAAAAGGCAGACCCCAAACATGGGAATTAAACAAATGTACACATCATGGACCTGTTTCACTAATTTCGTGACAAAAGTGTTAGACAGATATGAAAAGCGGCACCAACAGTGCAAGCAAGAATGGACAAAATGAAGTCTAATGTCTAGTTCTTATGAAACCGGACACAATATCTAGACGCCATCTAGACATGTCACGAACTAGTGAAACAGGTCCCTGTGGCTGGTCTGCTGCCTGCCTAAATGGCATGCAGCATGTCTGACCTAGACCCCGCCTGACAAGTGATGTGGATATTTTACCTACAACCAAACTGTTCAGCTGTTCAATGCAGCTTCACTTATCTTGGCGCCATTCAATGGAATGATCTCCATCCAACTAATAGACTGTTTGAAACTGGAAGAATTTAGAAAATAACAAAGACTTTTATACTTAAGTATGATTCCCAAAACAAAACTATTCATTATCGTAATTTGGCTGACAATTTTGATGTATGCAATAGTAAGTTGCATTTTCATGATCCGATGGTATGGTATGAACTTATCTTTATCCTACCCTTAATATAAAATCACATAGGCTTAACATTGAGTTTCCGTATGCCACGCTGACTGGCATACGGAGTTTTATATGATACTAGTAGCATACAGAATTGTTATCACGTAATATTCCAAAATCGAGGAGACGGGGTAGGATAAAATCAAAACCTGATTCGTTTTAATCTTAGCCACTGCATGCCACTCCTGGAGTTTTGGCTCCAGTCTTCATTTGGCTTCGCCTCATGAAGTCACCATGCCAAACTCCCGTCGTGGCATATGTTGGCCAAGATTAAAACTCATCCAGTTTTATGATAGTAAACCACTACTATTGTATATATGTTGTCTACCCGACCCATCACTATCACGTATTGAGATAGATTAAAAAGAGAAAAATGGCTGAGGTACAATTCAGGTTTTTCTCACTAAATGCTTGATGTTGGATGCAGGTCCCGCGTTACCAGTACTGAGACAGTACTTCCTCAAACCCATTGGAGGGTGCGTTACACAGGCTCTCATAGGACTAGCTGCCTTATGCAGGTCATGAGCGGATTTCTGTTTTTATTTGGTTTCACCTCCCATAGACCTTCGCCTGGGCAAGGAGCATGGCAGTATTTGACCTTTAATCTGAATATATGCACATCCACGACAGCTCTGAATGTTAAGTAATAGCGCCTCTTCACTATTCTCTGTAACGTCGCAAGTTGAAAATGTATTTTGGAATAATTCCATTATGAAATTTCGCAAAAAAAAGTAAAGTGCACTCGATTCCGGCCTACTCCATCTCTTAGGGAAAGAAACATTTTTCTTGGTGTGATTATTAGTGGTTTTGTATTACAAGCATTAGAGCTTTGGCCGGGAATTGATACTTTTTACTGCCTCAGAGTGTCTTGTCTCATGTATCAACTGGGACGACCATTAATCCAAGGCCTGCCTCTCTTGTCATTACTGGCGACTGGCAAGTCCTTGTCATTTCCTTTGTCATTGGTCGGATGAACTTATAACAAAAAAGTGTCTTTGCTTTAGGTTATGTAAGCAAGGTCAGGCATACAGGCTGGGGATCTGATATGCAGGTTGAAGGTCAGACAGGCAGGCTGCAAGTCAGGCAGGCTGTAGTCCCAACTAGTGGGCGTAGTAAATTTACATTCTTTGAATGTCTGTACATGTATATTAACAAATAAAAATGTCTTTTACATTCTTTGAATGTCTGTAAATGTATATTAACAAATAAAAATGTCTTTTACATTCTTTGAATGTCTGTACATGTATATTAACAAATAAAAATGTCTTTTACATTCTTTGAATGTCTGTAAATGTATATTAACAAATAAAAATGTCTTTTACATTCTTTGAATGTCTGTACATGTATATTAACAAATAAAAATGTCTTTTACATTCTTTGAATGTCTGTACATGTATATTAACAAATAAAAATGTCTTTTTCATTCTTTGAATGTCTGTACATGTATATTAACAAATAAAAATGTTGTCAGTCTTCCAACAGCGGTTGATGATTTTGATCTGTTTAATGTGACTGTGCCAGTACGCAGATGAGGCGCTATAACTTCAGAGAAAACGGGAATATCTTAAGCATGCAGGTGTTCTGGGCACCTCTCGTAAATCTTGATAATCTTCTCCTTAGTATCAGATAGAAAGTCTAACCGGTAATATAACATACGAGTCTACACAGGACATTTATATTTCATAGCGCTCAGATAGAGTCTGCTAGGGTTACACGGATTATTCATGTACAAATCTCCTTGATCTGGGTAATCCCAACTACCTAGCACTCAGCATCACTGTAAAACTAGAACTTCAGTCAGATTATCCCAGAGATAGAAAGGAACTTCAATAGGGTACGACGCAGTGGCTTGTTCTTCAGCCTACTAAGACCTATCCGATCCCAGTTTTAATCATTAATCAATTATTGGGGTAGGTGGACGTGGCGGCTTACGCGACTATAGAGCAAGTGACTGTCTTGGGCTGATAACTGATATAATATATCTCAAATAACACCCCGCAAGGTGTGAGGGATATAATATAAGTATGGGAGAAAATTGATACCATTAATCAATTATTACTGAGCCATAATCATCAGACTTGCAAGTGCATGGACCAGCGCTCAACAATAGACAGTGTTTACTATGAATGACCCACCCCTTCCGGCAATCACTGAGATTGAAAAGCACGCCATATTCTGACTCGTCCACCGATCCAAAGCCAAACCCACTTGAATTGCGTCAAACGCCTGCAAATATTTACTCGGCTTGACAAATGATACTCGAGGCAATTTGAGGAATTGACGGGTGCCGAATCTTCATTCCCAACATGTCTGCCTAATTAGAAAGATGGAGATGGCCACGGAACACCAACACTCTCAGACAATCCGGAGGCGGACCGGCGACGAGAAGGCCTTCTTGAATGGAACCTATTTAATTATCGAGCAGACCTGGAGTGCGGCTAAAAAGCCAGAACGGCAAACCAGTGAAAGTCAAGGCTAAAAAGACAGAAGGGCGCACTAGTCTCAGTTATATGAACCAGCATGCCACACTAGTCTGCGTCACAGTTATAAATCGGCATGTCAAGTCAGTCTATACCACAGTTATATAGCAGCATGCCACACTAGTCTGCATCACAGTTATAAATCGGCATGTCAAATCAGTCTATACCACAGTTATATAGCAGCATGCCACACTAGTCTGCATCGCAGTTATAAATCGGCATGTCAAATCAGTCTATACCACAGTTATATAGCAGCATGCCACACTAGTCTGCATCACAGTTATAAATCGGCATGTCAAATCAGTCTATACCACAGTTATATAGCAGCATGCCACACTAGTCTGCATCACAGTTATAAATCGGCATGTCAAATCAGTCTATACCACAGTTATATAGCAACATGCCACACTAGTCTGCATCACAGTTATAAATCGGCATGTCAAATCAGTCTATACCAGTTATATAGCAGCATGCCACACTAGTCTGCATCACAGTTATAAATCGGCATGTCAAATCAGTCTATACCACAGTTATATAGCAGCATACCACACTAGTCTGCATCACAGTTATAAAGCAAGTGATGTAACTCTGGACTATATGGAGGCCCTTTGACCCCATGTCCACCTTCTCCACTGGTAATACTGATTTACAAATCCCTTTGTAATTGACATTACCTGGCAAAACTGCCACTTGTCTGAAGCTACGTCTTTGTACTATGTATTTCTGTTTTGACTGTTAGGTTGAAAATCATGAATCTGTATACATGAACCTTACTGTCAATAAACACTTTCCCAAAAAAACAAAAACATATCGGCATGTCAAGTCAGTCTGTGCCACAGTTATATAGTAGCATTCCACACTAGTCTTTTTTTTCCAAGGTAGCATCGGTTGGAGACACAAGTGCTTTTTCGCCACTTATCTTAAATCTCATATTTATGAACCAGCAAACAACGCATCTCCGTCAAGGCTATAAACCAGCATGAGACAATAGTCCATGTTACAAGCTATAATTTTGTTTCATATTTCACCCGAGGTCAGTAAATGACCGCAGAGGAACCTCCTCTGTAGAAAAAACCCATTGTAATATACCTCGCCGATGTGATCTACGTAAAACTTGCCTGTTGATTATCTTGAGTGTTTTAGCAGATCAGAAAGTGATTGCCGTAAAGCAGGCTGAAGACTCACTTGAGAAAGAATTTCTGATGAATCCCTCCCCTCCATCATGTCAAGAGCCCATCCGACAACTTTTTTCCCCTTTTCCCTTTCCTTTTTTTGTTCAAGTCTTTTTAAAAACTTTCATTCACCTAATGCATCGCCCTTGCGTATTGGAATGGTTAATTTCGTTTTTTAGTGTGGGATTGTGGGGTGCGGGAATTTTCAGCACTGCACAGCCTTTCGCTTTACAAGTCGTTGGCATTGCTGGATTGCAACAACTATTCAAGCACTGCCTGTATTTCGTGGTTGGCAGATTTATCACGTGATTATTTGAAAGAGATTCTATACATATTCAGCCTTTAAATGTAGCGAGAAAGCATTTCAATAGGTTTTATACACGATTGCCGGGTGACAGGGCAATACAAACACAACGACCCACAATTTAATTGTCTGAGAAAATATTTTCACCGTCAATAACCGTCGGTGTGCCTTGAACCACGGAAGTCAACAGTTCAATGTTTTTCTTTTCTCATTTACAGATCATGACGGCGGGCAAGTTTGACCTTCATAATAGAAATGAAATAACAATTTCAAAATCTGAGATCAATCTCCTCTCAGTAACCTGTTAATTATTATACCTTTCCGGTCCAGATTTTCTGAGAAGTGTTTAAGCAGCCTGATGAAACGCGGACACGGCAACTGACAAGTTAAGTTCTGCTGGACGACTGATTCTTTGAATACTTGACTGGCTGTCTCACTATGTGTTTGATTTACCGTCTTTCTATACATCTATCTCACTCACTGTCTCACTATGAAACTATCTCACTGCCTAATAATGTGATTTCCTATCTCTCTATATTACCTGTCTCACTCACTGTCTCATTATGTGATTTACTGCCTCTATCTGTATCTATCTCACTCAATGTCTTACTATGAAACTATCTCACCGTCTCATAATGGGATTTACTATCTCTCTATATTACCTGTCTCACTCTCTGTCTCATTATGGGATTTACTGTCTATATCTGTATCTATCTCACTCACTGTCTCACTATGAAATTATCTCACTGTCTCATAATGGGATTTACTATTTCTCTATATTACCTGTCTCACTCACTGTCTCATTATGTGATTTACTGTCTCTATTTGTATCTATCTCACTCACTGTCTCACTATGAAATTAGCTCACTGTTTCATAATATGATTTCCTATCTCTCTATATTACCTGTCTCACTCACTGTCTCATTATGTGATTTACTGTCTCTATCTGTATCTATCTCACTCACTGTCTCACTATGAAACTATCTCACCGTCTCATAATGGGATTTACTATCTCTCTATATTACCTGTCTCACTCTCTGTCTCATTATGGGATTTACTGTCTATATCTGTATCTATCTCACTCACTGTCTCACTATGAAATTATCTCACTGTCTCATAATGGGATTTACTATTTCTCTATATTACCTGTCTCACTCACTGTCTCATTATGTGATTTACTGTCTCTATTTGTATCTATCTCACTCACTGTCTCACTATGAAATTAGCTCACTGTTTCATAATATGATTTCCTATCTCTCTATATTACCTGTCTCACTCACTGTCTCATTATGTGACTTACTGTCTCTATCTGTATCTATCTCACTCACTGTCTCACTATGAAACTATCTCACCGTCTCATAATGGGATTTACTATCTCTCTATATTACCTGTCTCACTCTCTGTCTCATTATGGGATTTACTGTCTATATCTGTATCTATCTCACTCAATGTCTCACTATGAAATTATCTCACTGTCTCATAATGGGATTTACTATTTCTCTATATTACCTGTCTCACTCACTGTCTCATTATGTGATTTACTGTCTCTATTTGTATCTATCTCACTCACTGTCTCACTATGAAATTAGCTCACTGTTTCATAATATGATTTCCTATCTCTCTATATTACCTGTCTCACTCACTGTCTCATTATGTGATTTACTGTCTCTATCTGTATCTATCTCACTCACTGTCTCCCTATGAAACTATCTCACTGTCTCATACTGGGATTTCCTATCTCTCTATATTACCTGTCTCACTCACTGTCTCATTATGTGATTTACTGTCTCTATTTGTATCTATCTCACTCACTGTCTCACTATGAAACTATCTCACTGCCTCATAATGTGATTTCCTATCTCTCTATATTACCTGTCTCACTCACTGTCTCATTATGTGATTTACTGTCTCTATTTGTATCTATCTCACTCACTGTCTCACTATGAAACTATCTCAGTGCCTCATAATGTGATTTACTATTTCTCTATATTACCTGTCTCACTCTCTGTCTCATTATGGGATTTACTGTCTCTATCTGTATCTATCTCACTCAATGTCTTTCTGTCATTGCGTGATTTACTGTCTATCTAAGCATCTATCTCACTCTCTTTATCACTATGTAACTGTCTCACTGTTTCAGTATGTGATTTACTGTGTCACTAAGTGCCTGTTTCACTGAATGTCTCACAATGTTGCTGTACATTATTTCATCTTATACATCACTACTTCAAACTAGTATTTTTCATATCTATTGTACTTGTTGCATATGGCAATTTGTCACAAAAAGATCGTCGCTTATACAAGCAAGATAATCAGCGGTAAAAAGCAAGGATGAGTATTCACTTGTAGATGGAAACTTGAGTCAAGACCACGTCTATACGAAGAATTTTAACTGATGCACTCTTCCTGCCCTGTGGGGATTCACAAAGGGGACATCCCTTACACAGCAGATTGTAACTAGATTGTGACTTGAAAGGCTTTCAGGGCGAGATGCGTATGCTCTATGAAAGGCTCAAAAGGGATGAGACATAACGTAATTGTTTACTTTACCTAGGATTGTACCGATGTAAGGGGATAAAATAACTCATCAGACGAGTGCGTTTGAGGGGAGAAGAAGTCGAGTATTATGTTCAGTCACCTACCTGAAAGTGAAATAAAGAATACGTTAATACACAGATAAGCACATAGCTTCACATGAACCAGAGACTAAAGCAGGATTGACCATTCATCTATTCATATTATCAGTATCATACCGTTATAAGGACGTATGAATACGTCCCGTTTTAGTTTGTGTTTAAAACGGGAATACTTATGTACAGCGTTCCAGCGCGCCTTACTACGAGTTATTTTACATGTATTACTGCGCCGCCACATGGACTATATTATTATATACCTGTGTGCGAATGTCTATGAAATACTGCCCGCTGCTAGGGGTGCAGTAATAATAATGTTCGTGCCCGCTGTGAGTGTGACTTAATAAGTCATCAAAATAACGTTTTTTCATCGATTTAAGGTATATAATAATAAGCAAACGTCCCCACTGTGGGCGAAATGTTTCTCATTCTCGGTCAGTCTTGGATTTCATACTGCCTGACCTCGAACAGGAACCGTTTTGTCCACAGTAAGGACGTTTCCTTATATTACAAATACACACATGACACTAGGAAGGTTACTACGGCTTAGCATGTTCAGAATACTGAGTGAAAAAGACCTGTACTTGTTAGATTGTAATCCAATGTAAGGAGAATGTGCCATGATAACGGATATTTCACAAGGAGTAAATGTAAGTCGATATATGGCAGGATTTAGAGCGGGTCTCTGTTACTGCCGCAAGCTCCCTGTCCTCGGCGTGAGAATAATCAATATTTCAATGTGAGACGTTCAATGGTGGAGTATTAAGAAGAAAATCCGTATGTATCCCAACCCAGTCTTTCCAGGGGAGAATTCTAACTGATCATACCAATGAAGACTACAGTCCTCTTATTAAGTTATCATAAACCCTAAATCATCTTCCTCCCATGAACTATTTACTCGCTAAACTATTCATAACACTGTAATTACATTACTGTTAAATACAATAATCCTTTTTAATGCCTTTAGGTATAGAACCATCATGTTTTATCAAAATGATCGGTTTCACAGGTGGTGCCACTGCATCATACGGTGCATGAACCGCCTCAAAGACTACAGAACGGAGGGTGGCAGCAGCCAGGGTTATATCACTGTGAGATTGAATCTATGAGATGAGGATGACAGACAAGCAGGAACCACAGTTGTCAACCGATAAGTGTAAAGAGCTTACGATTATCATTACAAATTAGAATCAAGTCACTCTCTTGTCCGAATATGAACACTGATGTTATGGGTCTGGTTTGAACGACATAACAACTTGGCGGTAGCGATAATGTCTGGGGAAGCGGGGGGTCACTGCAGACCTATCTGTCAACCTGGGGTTGTTAAGAGAGGGGGGAGTGTCAGAACGCACCATAACGTAGAGGGGTCACATAGGGATCTATCATTGTCAAGTAGCACCCCCTCCCTCCCCCAACCTCTTTTCACACCATGTAGCAGCCGCCTTGCCTCCCCACTTCCTGAAGGGATGTAGCCACCATCGAAACCTACACAGGGACAGGCAGCACAAGCACGTGGGCTCCCATCCCTTAACCCTTTAAGGGCGGATGATGCCTTGAATCATCGTTTGCTGGATATTTATGAAATTGTTTTTCTAAATGAAATATTTTAACAGTAAACTTGAAGTCTGCACAGATTGTAGGTGTAACATTATATTTTTGGTTCCTAAATAATAAAAATTGAGATATCAAGGTTAACATATATCACATAACGTGATAAACATCACATAACGTGATAAACCTTCGAATTCTGAGTCCCCTAGAGCTGTACATAATCACTAGTAGCCGTCCCTAAGTGTGTAGTTCTGCCATAGGCGGCCGTCCTTAAAGGGTTAAGGTTTAGTATGAAATCGGTGATGTTGGCAAATATCACCTGCCTCTAACTTGACCCTCCCCCTCCCCACCTAAGGAGCCCCGTGAGTAGGCCACCAGCTGCTCACCTTTACCTTCCAACTCACTTAACATGTCCACTTGCCCTTGACATATACAATAGCCCCGTCTCCCCAGATTGGCCCGGTCAGTAAGCTAAGAACAGTTACAACATTATAATACCAGTATCGCACATTTAGCATAACCGCTCCTCTTCATCACACAAGATGACCATTCACCCTCACATACACAGCACCCATTCCCTCACCACACACAATGACCACTCCTTCTCACCGCACATAATTGACCACCCCTCCTCATCACACACAATGACCATTAACCCTCACATACACAGCACCCATTCCCTCACCACACACAATGACCACTCCTTCACACCGCATAAAATGACCACCCCTCCTCGCCACACACAATGACCATTCCTTTTCAGCACACATATGAACCGCTCAGCCTCATCACACAGTGAGAACTCCTCCATACCACACAAAATGACCATGCCACCTTCATCACACACAATAACCAACCCTTTACCAGTAAACACACAATGACTGCTCCTCCATCAACATACACAACGACCACTCCATATTATGACCCACTCCCTGAATAGTTAATTGCCTTCTCATATTTAAAGCAGCCACTCCCCTTCATCACATGTAATGACCACCCCTCCTCAGCATAAATATCATTACCACCCCTTCTTCACCACACTCAATGACTACTCCCATCAACACACATAACAACAACTACCCTCCCCTATCATACACAATGACAATTCCCCCATCACAAATCACGCCTCCCTCTCCTATCGCACTATAAGCTGCCCCAGTGGACCCCTACATTAGCTGAATGCTGCCACCGAAGCATTTCTAATTTCTTCCAGACGACAATGCGTATAGCTTTGGGAATTGAACAGCCTTTGAGGTTTTCAGCTCATGGTGACCTATTTATTCATTATTCACTCTCGTTACTGGAGACCAGTAGATCGATAATGGCGCACTGAATTGATATCATTGGACTGGTCACTCTGCCATCAAGCCCATCCTCTATACAAAGGGATCAAGCTTTCTTCCCTTTTTCGCTTGGTTACATTTGTAAGCAATAAAAACCGTGCATATGTAAAAAAAATATTTCATAAACAAAATTCCATTCGTCTGTGAGGAATATGTGTTGCCGATTAATCTCCATAAGCTGCAAGGGTGCTGATAAACATAGTCCATGTATCATGATATGGTACTTCGATCCTGCTAACTAGAGAAAACAGATTACTTCTGACACGAAAGATACTGAGTGGAGAGGAGGCTGGGAGCTGCTTCCTGGAATATTGGTTGGTGAGGGAGAGACGCTAGTCAGCCTTCATCGCCACCTAATCCAACTGCCGGCCCCTCGGGAGACCCCTGATAGGCCCTGTATCCGCCTGATCCCTGGCGTAATGAGTTCACCGCCAACCAGCATCCATACATGTGTCCCGCCTGCACCTCCGATAACATAACAATTTTACCATCAGCCTCCGCCTCTAAATATTGCATACTTACAACACCGATGACAATTTTACTATCAGTTGTGCTTCTAAATATTGCTTGCCTACTACACTGATACAGATTTTACCATCAGCTGTGCATTCAAATGTATCCTGTCAATAATACTGCTAATATATCTTTTTTACGACCAGCCTCTGCTTCTAGATATTGCATAAATAAGAATTTATTTGCGATCGGCAAGCAATGCTGGGCGTACACTGACACCAAATAAAAGTTTTTTTAATATAAAGTGACTATAAATATATTCTACCTGCAACGCTGATATAACATAATAATTATGCTATCACCCTTCGCCTCTATGATATGTACTACTTACAACACTGCTAACCTACAAATTTCACTATCAGCCTGTGCTTCTAAATATTGCCTCTCTGCAACACTAATAACATAGCAATTTTCCATCAGCTCTGCCTCTATATATTTCTTCTTTTTTTTTCTCTATATATTTCTAATAACGAAAACATAAAATTCTAAGATCAGCCTGTACCACTAACGATGTCACACTTACAATATCATAAACTTGACAATTCAACCATCAGCTGTTATCGCTAATTATATCCAATTTTACCAAACCCCTCTGCAATTTAATCTTTTCCAACTATAACACCAATAACATGACGATTTTACAACTAGTATCTGCCTGTATGTAAGAAATAAAAATAAGGAGATTGTGGGCAAGGATACATGGCGTAAAGAGGAAGGCTGTGTTAGTACGCAACCATGTGGAGATATATAAAGAAAGGCTGGACCCCAGAGGAAAGCTATTGGGGGGAGGGGGAGGGGACGGAGATCGCCACAGAAGGAGGCCGAGGATCTGAAGAGAGCCATGAATTACTAAGGACACACTAGACAGAGTGGAGACTGTCACCAGTCGAGGCCAGGCCATCTGTGGGAGGAAGCAGGGAGGGTTAATCGTCCAGGCGCCCCGGAGGAATAGGAGGAGGACGAATGTTGCAGACCCAGAGTCCTGATGGAGAAAGATCAATTTTGTCTCAGTCAACCCCGTCCATGTTATCTAGCAACCATCGACCGGTGACACACCATCGTATGTCCAGTAAACAGAGACACTCTCAGCACGGAGCAAACATTCAGAGACGCACTATAGTCGCTCAACACGGGGCAAGCAGTCAGAGATACACTATAGGAACGTAGCACCGGGCACAAAGGTAGAGATACAGTATAGATCCTCATCACAAAGCAAAGTCAGATACACTCGCTTGATACTCAGCAAAGAGTAAACTGTCGCATTATAGAAATTCACCACAGGGCAAAACAGTTAAAGATACAATATAGACACTCAACAGAGAGAGGTTGGGAGTTAGTTCTGTGGTTATGGCACTTGGCTGGTTATTCTAAGGATGTGAGTTTGAGTCCCACTGCAGGCACCTTCATCCTTCATCCCCAGCAGTGGTAGAATTCCTGCTATATCAAAGGCCAATCCTTCTCATACCATGTCTAAGTGATGTGTGAAGTAAAATAACTCCCAGGGATGTGGGTTTGAGCTCCACTGCAGACACCCTCCTCCTTCATCCCCATCAGTGGTAGACTTCCTGCTATATCAAAGGCCAGTCCTTCTCATACCATATCTAAGTGATGTGTGAATTAAAATAACTCCCACCTTGGTAAAGGTGTAGGCGTGAGATTTCTACTTAAATTAATCTAATAGATTCGATCACTACCCCTGTGGTGTAAAAGCAGTATGAAAAGTTGAACCTTGAGGAAATCTGGACAGGACCACAAGAACTCAAACATTCGAACAAACTCAGCACTGAGTAAAACAGTCAGAGACACACTGTAACCACTCACCACAGGCGAATGGGTCAGAGACAAACTATAGATACTCAGTACAAAGCTTCGGACGTTGCTTTCACGGTCCAGGATCTCATTTTAACCAGGCTGATGGAGAGGGCGATAGATCAGATAAGCTGACAGAAACAGATTGTCTAGCGGCAACCCTGATTAGAAGTCGGCAGTGGCCGCGATTTCTCAGAGTTCGTGTGCTCTGTTTGGCAAATCATGGCATATAGGTAGTAATTGCCGTATGCCTGGATCTTCTACCGTTTAATGAATGCTCTCATATAAAATTTTCAGCCTTAGGCCACTGAAAAAAAACTTGTTTCTCATCACCAAACCATGAAAAATATGACGAGGGCGCTTTTTTTTTCTTAGCTAGATAAAAGATTGCTTTTGAAGTGTCATAAAATGGGCTTCAGACATACAGGAAAACCCCGCATTGGTGGACAGCCTCCGATCCAGGCCAAAGTGTGCGCTTATGCGGGGTGTGCGCTTATGCAGGGTTTCCGGAATTTTACTGGGTATACGTTTAATGCATCCCTGACATCAGGAGCTTTAATTTTATACTAAATACACATACCTTTCATAATTTCTATCAGAGTTCATCTTTTTTTTTTTTTAATCCATAAATATCTTATAAAATCGTTTTTTCTGATGCGCGGTGATGGGAAATCTGGAGCCTGTGGAAGATAGGATTTCTTAAATCCTAACAGTAGCTCCAGGATAATAAAAGCTTAAAAAAAACAAGTTTTTTTTGAGTGGCCTTAATGCAAAGTGTATTATGATCATGGATTTGGGCAAGGTAGTGGATAAAACCCCATAAACCAACTAACAAAGAAAACCACTGCACATATTTAGAGTGTCTATATTCTTACTGGTGATCCTATACACAACATATAACAGGAATATTTATCATGGTTGACTGAAATAGAGAAATCTCTGTAAATTTGTTTCATCTATAAAATGTAGTACTTTAATTTGTTGCCATTCTTTGCTATATATCATGAAACTAATTTTGTTGATTCAAGGTAGCCTCGCTTAAGGAGTAGGACGTTGCCACGTCCTGTTGTGATGAAACTTATTTTGATTTGTATCTTTCTGCATCGACCCAAAAGCTGTATCACCAAGTTTGAAGGGTCTAAATCGACCATATTGGGAGAGAATACATCATCTGAATTCCGCTCTGTAATCCATGGGGTCTGCAGATAGGATTTTGGAACAAGTCTCCCTGAGTAGAAAATACACAGAATTAACAAAACATATATGGAATTTGTTGTCCAAGTATTTCCTTCTGAGCAACTTAGCACCCTGTCAAAGAGCTTTGTTTGTAGATTGAAAGTCCATTGGCTGAAGTTGACAGACATAATTTGGTAAATACCTGCTGAACTGAATATTCTTACGCAGTCTTGAGAAGTCACTCTCATAAAGTTGACTGCTTCAACTGGAGTAGTTTGCCTGATTGCACGAACCTATTTGAGCATGACGGAGAAATGGAAATTAATCAGAAAAATAAATAATGGAGGTGCTGCTCCAGGGGTGAATTTCATACGGCCCACTGAACTGTAAAACCTCAGTTGGAGAAGTGGCGAATGGGGTAGAAATCACACCATATCCAGTCCCAACTAAAATCAGTGACTAGAAACTATTCCAGGATCTAAAACGTTCCCAGCGTCAGAGTGAATTTGATCCCTCGTACGCATCCTGACCCAGAGGCATGCTGACGGATTGCTCAGCGCCATGCGGATCCGATGTCCAATCAGCCATAGCGCTGCTCAATCATTGACAGTATGCTCATACTTAACCCTTTACAGGCGGGGATCTTTGATAGACCCATGTTGGTGGGGACGGGTACCAGGGACAGGTGCATTTATATGCTAGAGGGCGAGCCTATTATCGTCTAAACCCAGATTTAATTGTTTCATCACGTGATATGACACTTCAACCTTCATATAATTAATTGTTTTAACTAATAATGTGAAATATCGTATCGTAAGTATATTCTTCACAAGTTTCATGTTCAATGATCCATTATTGCTCGATAAGAGAATAATATCGGAAATAATGTAAGCCGCGAGCGACCTATGCTTAGAGATACGGCCACACTAACAGTCGAAATATTAATCTTGCTGAGAAAAGCCTTCATAGTAACAGCCCCAAGACAACCCTTGCTTACTGACGATTCCCTTATTCTACTTGAGACGATTGCGCTGCATATGTCAGTCTCTTTTGAGTGTACATAAGTATGATACGTGTATAAAAGTTAAACCTACATTGTAGATATACTGAATTTATTTATATTCTCAAATTTCCATTTAATCAATAAACCCATACTTTCGTTAATTTAGTAATGGAGAATCTCTTGGTTTACCTTCACTATTATTTCATGTATGTCAGTCTTATCTCAGTGAGCAGTGGTTTAACACAATCATTATACCACGATTCAACTCCTAGAAAATCATATTAATTTAGATTCTCGTGTTTCCACTTTAACGTTGGAGAGTAGGTAGTATGTAGGTAGGGGGGAAACAAGACTTACACAATGTAGTACTTTTTATTTCAGAAAGTTTGGAACATCCATCCTTTAATACTTTACAGTTTATATTTTATTGAATACCTTTGTTTCCCTTGGGAAATTTACTATGTTTTCCAATCATTCTTCACAAATATATCTCACATAGAGTTGTGCTATTCTTGAAATACTTTTTTTCGACATATTTTTTAACAGTGTTGCATGAGATACTTGATTGTGAGAGAGATATTCCAATCTCTACAGACTGGGCTTCCTTCACCAATCAGGATGTGTTCATGTGTCAGTGAGGCGTAACCAATCCTTAGACGGATCAACTTCAGTTGTTCACATCTTTTAACCAGACTACCGTGCGTTTCACCATCAAAATCTGGATGGATGTCATAGATCTTGTTTCTAAGAATACCAGCTCGTTTAATCGAAGCAGCCCCTGTGTGGGCACTCCTCTCATAAGATCTCACACTCTCTTATTGGTATTCTGTAAAAGGTTCTCACTGCACTCTATGGGAGAATATTTCTTTACGGACTAGGCTTAGAGCCTCAAGAATCCACTAGTACACAGTATTCCCACTAGGTGGCATCATTGAGATTATAGGAATCTTTGGGTTGCATTGATGTACGTCTTTAGCACGGGAGGCAGGCCAGTGGATTCTCAAGGCTCTAAGCCTAATTCGTTAAGAATTCTTCTCATAGAGCGTAGTGAGAGTACAGAATACGACATAGAGAGTGTGAGACCTTATGAGAGGGGTGATTTTTTTTGGATTTTTTTTATTCAAATAGATTTCACGACTTTTCACGTTCATTGGTTGCCCAACGATCTTCCACGCGGCGGTCACGAATGTGATGTTGATCCCTCCTAGCGAGCTGCACCGACGTCAGTTTTACCATGAAGATAGCGTCATGTAAAACACCTCTCCGCTCTAACACATATCACCGCACACGACTCTTTATTCTGCTACTTGAAGACTGAGTAAAAATGGCTTTCGTTTGATTGAAAGAGTTGCGTTTCCTAATCTGAAAACCACGCTGCGAGCAGCTTGGCTGGATGCGCTGGTAACCGTCCTGATCAGAGCACTCAACCCCGTCACACGGCAATCAGCGTCAATCAGCGTCAATCAACCGTGACTCCTCCTTCCCCCGCCCTCCGCTGGTATTCTCTGAAACGCCTTCAGATCCAGCCTAGCCCGGCGGATACCAGCGCTCAAAGCTTTAATGGCGGCCACTTCAAACAGTTTCACAGGGAATCTGGAATGAGCGTCACACAGATATGCGTGGTTGGTGCTGTGGTGTCGCGGTGGAGGTGGTGGTGGAGGTGGTGGCCGGGACTGGGGTGTTTCGGGAGGCGGCAGCGGAGGCGTTGCACCTGGAGGCATTGCCTTCCCATCACCACCCGCGGCCGGAAGTGGTGCCAACGACCACAACCCCATCTGGCGGGGGATCAGACAAACAGAGCGGCGCCATCTTGGCATCACCATGGTAATCAATCACGTGTCACGGCCCGGTCTAGCAGAGCTCTTCTTGCTCTAGTTTTTGTATATTTATAAATGTATATGTGTGCATAGCTATATTCAGCCATTCAGATATCTGCTATATGAGGGTTGCTACAGAATTGGCGTGACCTTTGATGCATTTCAAGGGAGATGCAGAATCAGGAGCGCCTTCTAGCTTCCTGAAATAGCTCAACAGTGCTATTCCATCGTTTACCAATGTTTATTAGGGGCGACAGAAAGGCGAGAATAGATTTGAAACCTATTTCCAGATATCTTAATTAGATCAGAAGTCATTGGACTTTGAATTATATTCATTATCCATGGAGAATTAGTACTGATAGGCTGGACACGGGACCAAGCCGCTGACGGTTTGATGGCATTGCTCTATAGTGTGGAAATAGCGAATCTCTTGTTGGAATCATCTCAAATGTATGTATACAGGATGAGGGTTATTTCTCTACTGAGGTATTCAATGCGATATAATAGTTATTACAAGATATATTTTTCTTTCTTTTTTTAATGTTTATTTGCATCTCTCGCAGTAGGATGAGTTATTCTGATACAAGGTTTCTTAAAAGTACTTTTTATTGATGGATGTAGAATGTATCATGAAACAAACAAGTACTTGAAATGATACTATTAACTAATGAAAGAGAGTGTGTATCATTATATATAACACACAAGACGTTTTATTTACATTAATTGACAAGACGTGATACTCAATATCCACCACCCGCACTGACATAACCATGCACGACTAATAATGGTGGGTAATCTATCTGCATATACATGTAACTGATCGGTCTTGAGTGTTTGCCTAAGTCAAAGAACTTTGAATGAATGTAGCCAGTGGATTTCTCAAAATCACTGGGTAGGACTGGAGTGTACATCTATTACTTTCCACAAAATATACATGTACTTACTGTAAACAGAATACGGGAAAATATGAAATGAAGTTAACTGTAAATAGAAAACAGGAAAATATGAAATGAAGTTATATTTATGGAAACTAGTAATCACGATGGAATCCGGCGTGAGAGCTGTACACATGGAAGCAATTAAGAAAATGAATTGAAAAATACATTTTTACAATCCATATAACCGCGATCAAGCAATTTCCCAATCCCAGATATCTCTATATGAAAAGGTTTACCACATTATATTGCCGTTTTCCCGCCTGATTTATGGTCTTTATGTTTTACCGGAAAGCAAGATCATCGTACAATTATTCAAGGAATTTCCGTGGATAAACTCATCTAAGTAAATCTAGATTGCAATGAAGTGCTCCTCCATAGAATACAAATCCTGTTGGGGTCTCTTTATTTAGATGGTTCACAAACAAAACTTCGGTAATTCAAACCAGGGACCTCTTTTTAACTCTGTCGTTACTGGGTCAGAGTTTGGCTATCTTTTTCAATTCAATATCTTCCTGGACCGGAGGCAGAAGGTATTTTTATTTCAAGCCGCATTCCTCTGGCGTGGGATCGGAATATTACTTCTGTAATAATATATCGCCGTAGGTCAGACTGAAACACGTCAGCCTGGCCTTTTGATAATACACAACCTTGGCTTTCCTTGGCACTGAAGGTTCTAAAACCCTCCATGGTGTTGAGGCATTATGGTTCTTTTCTATATTCACGAATACCACTTGGCTCCTGCTGGCATGTGGGACCAGACTTTGAACGGACTGAGAGGGGGACTTAACACTTTAACCACAACGATACCCAATGAGGTGATACTGTACCAGAACAACCACGATGAAGTTTCATACATAATATCTGCATTTCACACCATCAAGCTAATCAAGTAATATTATCCTATATGGTTATCTCTCTCAGGTACTAATGTAAAATCAAAAGTTTATCTTGCTTAATCCTAAATCGATGTGAAACTGTATCACATTGCTAAATGTAACTAAATTGTATTTTGTTATGACGTTTGATCACATATACCCTTTAAACCTGGGCGGCCCTGCGATGAAAAACAGCCTATCTTAAGGCTGATGCAACCGGCCCCTTTGTTTGACGCGCTGGACTCCAGCTGTTTTTGTACTATTCCTATGTATGTATTGGCGTCAATAAAATAATTTTTGAAAAATTTTGATATCTAGATTTTATTCGCTACAAACACATTTCAGCTTCGTAGGGTTAAAGGCAGTGCTGACTTCATAGCAGGTTCCTTTATATATGTCTAACCCTTCCCACGCACCCTGCTATTCCCACCGCCTGTCTGTTTATAATTACCGGAGAACAAGGTTCACATTCACAGAGGGGGGATCACCCTCCTGACACGGTGACGCCATACACACAGATACATCAACCCTCCCGATACTGTCACGACATGTACACAGAGGCAGTAACCTGCCTGATACTCTACTAGCCACCTGTTACGAAGTCGCCACTCAAAAAAGGGAGTGTTTATCGCTATCTTTAGAAAATATGTCGGTGTATCTTAATTCCGAGGATGATATATGAAAAAGTCCTTGGAACATCACCTGGTGTGAGAAGTGAGGCGTGGGAAGATCGATGGCCTTTTTTACCTTCAATTAAATTTGCACTTCTGAATGATAAATACAATATTAACCTGTTTCTTATATTATCAAGTACGCGCAGGATATATCCACTAGCATCAGAAACATCCAAAATTTGATCAAATCATCACAGTTATCAAAATAAGTTTAAAGGAAAATAAAAACTGATTGTCTAAAAAAAAAAAGAATTCAATATTCATCCAATACTAATTATTTAGAATCAGTTATAATAATCTCATTCACCATCAGAATTCCTGACATAAAAGGTTTTGCATGCTAAAAACGCGGAAAAATAGCGAACTTATATACTGGTGTAAATATACACCGAATTTCCCACCATCCTTGACCAGCGTGGTCGTATTCTCGACTACACGGAGAATATGACCACGCAGACCAAAGTCATGGTAATATTGTGTATATTAAAAAAAAATCTGTGAAAAGTATATATCATTCATCCTTATACAGCATCGGCATACAAACAGAGATATCAAATCCTTCTGAAAATGTAACGTCATTTATGCAAAAGTATCAAACTGTGTGGTACTGTACCGGCATGTATTTAGAGAGACCAACTTTTAGGATCATGACGAACACTGGTACGTGAATGCAAAAAGGGTGAATATTTAACAGTGAAATACGGCATCAGCCTCCACTCTAAATCGTTCATTTAAACGAATTATCCAGGCAAATCAAATCAATGAGTTCAACAAAAAGTAACACAGAAAAGCTTTCTACTTATCATTTCGTAAAAACGGGGGATCTTATTGGTTGGCCTATGAAGGAGACCTCAGAATGAGGTTTCTTTTGTCGTCGCGACTGCTTTAACAAGTGGTGGGCGACGTCTTTTTTGTCATTATGTGAGCAGATATCGAGGCTCCTGTGTGGGTATGAGATCTGGGATGGAAACACGAGTTGATTTCAACACTGAAGCTAAAACCAAAACCCAATCTTCAGAAGTAATTGATACCAGCTTGATTTCAACCCTGAAGTTAAATCCCAGGTAATACCAAAAATGTGTATACAGAATTAATTCCAAATATGAACCGGAACCCAATTCATGGATCTGTAATTTCAAAAATCACAATGTTGTCTACATGTCTGATTGAATGAGAAAACCAACGCAATTTCTCTATAGACAGAGATCTTCAATGGGAAAAGGCCAAAAACAGGCGTGTCATTCTATATGTGTCAGACCACTACTATATCCATGGGCCATATAGATGAACAGTGTTATAGCCAGCGCAAGAAAAAAATACCACGACACAGCACTAAGGGAAATGCCGCAGGATAATGACATACCGGGTAACCACAGATATCGACCGGAACAAATACTGTTATTTAGTCTGCTTCCTCCTGCACAACACTATTGGTCAACACAATACAAAGCACTAGCCAACATATATGGAACTGTACCTCTCTGCTTGACCAACCTTTAACAATGCAGGCCTTGCCCTGGTCAACACATATGACACTCATCCCAAACTCAAGACCTGACTACACTCAGTCCTTCCTGCCCATTATCTCACCCCTGGTATTTTTGGTCTTTTGGCTTAATATTGGGGACTCGTTATCCATGCCCTTACGAGAATTGCAGTCTGTTCTCCATGGTCTATATCCTATGTGTTATCCACTCTTTTAGTGTGTACAGGGGTGAGATAAATACAAAAAGGGAACTCGTTTTGGTCAAAGTAAGTTTCTTCAACTCGTTTGAATGCTACGTCATATTCACTCGGCTATTGCCTCGTCCATATCATTCCGCATCAAACTCATGGAGAACAACAACTTATTTGCTTCTTCTTTATTCCTCATACATGTCAAACACCAGACCTGCCTACACTTACCCCTTCCCGCCTCTTCATCATCTCACACACAAGACTATGAAATAAACTGATGAGTGTTTGGTCTGCGTCCCTATATACCATCAAGTGTGGAGTGCTCAGGTAGGCCCTATAGGAACGAGGCGATATCCAAGTGAATATTCTGAAGGGCATCAAATAAGATGGCTATTAGGGACACTAACCAAATATGAATATGTTTCTGATTTCATCTAAGCCTGGAAATAGTTATCTGTTTATCACCCATTGAGTATGAGTTACTGTACTGGCATGCCTGTTGAGAACGAGTTCTTAATGTTAAGCCTATGTACATTTATATCAGGCTAAGAAAAATGCCTACACTCAGTCTTTCCTGCCCGTTCCTCATCTCACACACAAGACCTGTCTACAATAAACCCTTCCCACCCGTTCTTCATCTCACACAGAAGACCTGCCTACACTCAGTCCTTCTAGCCCATTCCCCATCTCACACACCAAACCTGACTTCATGCAGACGTCACCCGTCTGATTCTTAGATGTCTGTAGATATACAATTCCCTTTGACTGTCCTTCCGTGAATCTGGTCGACAGTTATAAAAACACGCCCCATGCTACTCAGGACAATCCCTGTCTCAGACAGATTGATTTCTGCAGAATGGTCTTGGCGTAGAGCACCCTGGGCTCTTCACTCAGACACTATACTATATTCCGCCTGCCTCTCTATGGTAAGCAAGGTTCTATAATGCTAATGCAATGCTAGAGCAGTTCGGATGATGGTAATTAGGATAGAAAATTTGAATAGGGAAAAATCAAAATGAACGTCTATCTATTTAATTAAATATCAATATATGGAACCAGTCCGAGTGGATTTTCTTCTTTCTTATTGAATCTACGAGTTTTGTTCTATCGTTCGTTGTTCTCTCATTTTAATATCGGGAGCACTGGGAATCAATGGGCTGCCCACTTCTATATATGCTAATACCCTGGTATTCGGACCAGGCTGGGAAATGAAATAGCCTGGCTTTTCCTTGGAACTAATACTTTTTATAAATTCCATAAATGTGTTAATTTCTCTAACTGGCAGTTCTTAGTCAGGAATCCACTCAGCGGGAACATAATGGCCACCTCAAGGATATTGTCATAATCAAATAAAAACCTAGACAACGTTTCCGCGACCACACAAATACCTAGACGCTGAGCTATTGGCCATATTATACATGACTATAGAAAGACATAGACATTGGCATTGTCTACATGTTTAGAAGAGCAACACTAGATTCATGCTCAGTAGAGAATCTCGCATGATAATCATGTATTCCCTACGCATATAACGATAAACACGGAGTCACTTCTGAAGCATCTATATAGGGGGCCATCCATAAAGTACGTACGCACCAAGGGGGGGGGGGTCAGAAATTTTGGAAAATCTGCGTATGCTGCCTCTTTGTTCTATTGCGTACAAGATTGGGAGAGGGGGTGTATTTATGGATTATTAGCATGTCACTCACACAGAGTTAGTAGCAGGCGACTAACTCTGAAAAAGCCGCAGTGCCAAGTCGCCGCAGCTCTATCCTGCTTTTCAGCGTATTTCCTACTCTAGCCCGCAGGCTCTGGTGCTAAAGCTAGACGAGCCGTAGTGCAAATTCACCACCATAGCTGGGTCTACTGGCGGGCGAGTATATTTCAGCACCACATCCTTCGTCGTCCTCCGCCGGAAGAGGTATATCAAATATTGAACTGGTGAAGTCAGGGCCGTGGGAATAAGGAGGACAGAGAGAAAGGGTGGAAGAGCAATATGGAGAAAGGGCGGGGTGTATGATGTGATACAGAGAGTGTGTATTTGGGTGGGTGAGGGGAGGGGGTTTGTGTAAGGAGGGAGGCTGCAATTCTGGATTATTATTCTTTTTTTTTCATTTTTTTTTTCAAGTTTGGTTCTGACATGTATTTGTCATTTTCAAGGTAGCATCGGTTGTGGATAGAAGTGGTTTTGCCTCGTATCAATAACTGTATTATTATTCCTGTTAAGAAATAATAATATTCATACTAGTGGTGTACTACTCGACGTTCAGAGTCCCTATATACCCTCAGGGTCCCCTGGGACATTAAACCACAAACAAATAAGCAAACAAACTCGACGTTCCATTTAAACAATATGATATCTGATTATAAGATACACTATTTTTCTATCTTCAGCCTAGCGTCCAACAACTGAAATTTCCGTCCATGTAGATAGTTGTAACTGGAGATTGTATTTTCCAAAACCTTTGGTCGCCCTTTAAAAAGGGAAGCAGAATGTCGTCTGTCACCTGATTGTGACAGTTTTAGCGCAGACGACTTTCAATTGCTGGTGATCGCATCCGCACTAACAGCAATCTGACATCCTATCTGACGTGGAAACGGGTAGAGGAGGGACGCGCCTGTCATCTGAGGTTTTCCGTTGCCGCGAAGCTTACAAACGCTTGTCTGGACCTACTTCCGGTATAATACGCGATGTCGCGAACGCTGTTTCTCGTGATAGGAGACGGTGACAGTCGGGTTTCACCTTTTCTGTTGCGCGCGCATCTGTCAGCGTTTCTCTGTTCCCTGGGCACTGTGCAGTGCATCCTGGGAGGCCCTCTAAAGACATCACTCTCACAGCGCAGAAGCCGGGACCAGAAGAGTGGTGAGTCTGAAGGGACAAGGTGTCCGCTTGGAGACAGGAAGTACGTCTTTCTCAAAGTCACGTCTGTGGGCAGGAAGCCACAAGTGGAGGGCGCCAGAAAACAAACTGTAGCGGAAGTAAGCGCGACAGCCATTACCGGTTGATCGCACCCCTCCACTCCTCTACACGCGTCCCATCGGCTTGTTAATGTCTAGACCGATATTCTGTTATTTCTACACTATTACATGACCATCGGTAGGAATCACACGACACGTGATGTTGATAGAGTTGATAGACGTATTGACCTAAGTACCGATATGTGACGGTGGGGGCGCTACTATCTGATCGACGACTCATTACCCGTCATGCCTCCCTCACAGAGCACTTACTGTCTATTATTATGGACGGTTCAACCTCACTGAATGTCCGTAATTACATATCGATTGACACGGACTGAATGCTCTCTCTATTCAAGAGGCAGGCCTGCTCGACTCGCACTGGGCATAACGTTGGCATAGAGAGTTATGCCGGCGTGATTTTAGTGCTTGTACTCCGAAAATTGTGTTTGAATTGGCATGCGTCATGTCAAATGGAAACTGTGCCAGCCGTGTATGGAACCTCTATCAGGCACGTTTCTATGGCAACTGGGATGGTTCGGACAAGAATTTACTCAGCGTCTACCCTTAATGTACATTTTAGTTAAGACTACGAGGCACATACACTTCTAATTACAACTGATGCTACCTTCATAATGACTTCTACATGTCAGAACCAAACCGTTGCTCTGCAATCTCCCAGGAGACATTGTTATAAGAACAATGGGGCATAACAACCACTCTTCAAGACAGTGACATCACACTGTCATGACTATCCTATACTATGTTTTAGTGAGTGAATAGGTGGATAACCAAGCAGTTTCTGGTTATGAACAATGCCAGATTTGACAGCTGGGGGTTGGGCTCCAAGGTTTCATCCGAATCAGACTCTTCATCCGTCTTTAAATTATGGCTGTATCAAGGCATAGGACTTTGTCACAGTTAGAGAGTGATACACTTTGTGTAGGCCTGAACAATTTTATTAAAGTTACAAAATTTTCAAACTGGGTGTGTGGTGGTGGCAGAAGCTGAAAATTCTTTTCTGCCAGGGTAAGGGGTCTGTGGTGTCTGAGGGTAAAGAAAACCATCAGAAACCATGAAAACTTGTGTCACTAAACCTTTAAAAAAAATTAATGTACATTTTACAAATGTATATTTTGCAATTTCCAATGCTCTACGACTCTAGAGTTTAATCATCTTGATGCCCCAGACGTCCATTGTTCTGGCAGTACCATCTTTGGGAACTAGCGGAAAAGCAGCCGCCAGGATTCCTATTTCCGTCTCAAAATGAAAGCGGGAGAAAGGTGTCACGTGATACGTTGTAGCCTGGGGGCGCTCCTGTCAAGACCAAAGGTCACGTGACATATTGTACCTGTCGACACGGTCAGTTGGCCGCTGCCCATGCCACGTGATTATTCTGACCAGACAGAGAGCAGAGAGAGCAGGCTGGGCTCCATCTGGACTAATGAGAGGCGTGCGCTGCGATACTTCCACCTGCCACACTCGGCAATTCCATGCAGTCAACCAACAAGTATCGTTGAGTCAACATAGGGCCACACTCCACTACTCCTTCATACACTCCTTAAGTGGGATTCATATGGTGGGATTCATGTACTACACAGGGTGTTTTTCTGAGACAAATCTTGCTGAGATGCTGTACTCGAACACAATTTCTTCATCTAAATTATAGGGATTCATTTCCCTGAGACATGTTTTCCTCCTTGTAGTTGTTAAAGACATTTTCCTCTAAAAAGGAACAAAATCGCATGAGATTTTGAGCCCTGTGAGGTACATGAATCCCATTGTGTGAATCCCACTTCAAATGGGATTCACACGATGGGATTCATGTACCTAACAGGGCTCAAAATCTCATGCGATTTTGTTCCTTTTTAATGGGAAATGTATTTAGCAATTACAGGGGGGAAAACATGTCTCAGGGAAATGAAATTCTGTAATTTAGACGAGGAAATTGTGTTCGAGTACAGAATCTCAGCAGGATCTGTCTCAGAAAAAAACCCTGTGAGGTACATGAATCCCATCGTGTGAATCCCACTTCATAAGTGAGATTCACGCGAAGAGACTAGTGTACCTACAGCAGGGTTTGTCTGAGACAATCTTCCTGAGATCATTTGCTG
Source organism: Alentia gelatinosa (assembly GCA_950022655.1). Taxonomy (NCBI): domain Eukaryota; kingdom Metazoa; phylum Annelida; class Polychaeta; order Phyllodocida; family Polynoidae; genus Alentia; species Alentia gelatinosa. The sequence goes on along the minus strand of OX465584.1, from coordinate 20,154,333 downwards.
GTACATAGTCTCCTCGTGTGGCACCCCCAGGTCTCAATTCCCTGAGACTGAGTTGGGGAATCGACAGACTCAACTTTCCCTGCCAAGGTACATAGCCTCAAGCAATTTGTATTTTAAACCTATTTAAAATTGTTCAGGCATTCTGGTGTGACTGGAGGACCTCCCACTGATAATGAGAGTCTTATATTGATTGAGACTATGTACTGGGTTTGTCCTTCCATGTGAATCAGATCCGCCATTTTCCCTAGAGACTGGGAAAGCTCAATTTCAGCATTCTGCTCTGAGATTATTGGAGAGAGGGAAAATTATCGAAGACTGGGGAAAATATGTAAAGAACCCAATCTCAAGTACATGAGTCTCTCCTTGTGAATCTCACTTTATAGTCATCAAACTGCAACACTCAACCACTCCCTGCAGTCACTGCCTTGCCATATGCTCTCTTGCTGGAGTGAATGCACTGTCACATTGCCGCCACACTGGCTGCAGTCACCACACTGCAACACTGGTTCAAGTTCAAGAGATAGTGAGGTCATTTATGGGGGCGTATTTTTCTAAACATCCCACATTTTTGTCGCATATGGCACAAGGAAATAGCACATCTGCTTTATTGTTTGATACAATATTTAAAAAGATTGACTCAGAAAAAAGTCATTATAACAAATTTGAATTTGGAAATAATGTAAACATGGAAACCTATTTTGCTATCCCCCAGTGCATCTGACAAAATGGCAGTTGCTACCTGGCCTAACATGTGGGTATATAGGCCAGACTTCCAAGCTACCACTACAATCACAATACTGCAACTACTGACCACTTTCTGTATTCTCCATACTGCCACACTTGACCAACCCTACAGTCACAATACTGCCACACTTGACCATTCGCTACAGTCACCATACTGCCATACTCGACCAACCTAAAGTCCATCAAACATCACAATCACATAACTTCCGACCTACGCGTATTTCCCGCCTGTTCTGGCTGCCTTTAAGAGACTGTAACAATAGGCTCCAGCGTACCCTTTGTTCACAATCCATTAGTGTGGTTAGTTAGCTGAGAGTGCGGCTCGATGTTAATCACTTTGTGCATTTAATCCCCACCCCTAATCCAGCAGAGAGGGGGCGGTCGTCTGCTCGTGTCTGGCTATTCAGATCCCTGTAGAACTCACATGTCTTCAGACACCAAGTAAACTTTTAAACTGGAGTAGGATGGAAGATAAGCTGTATATAGCCTTTATCCTGGTCTCCAGTATAAATAAAAGCTTCTTTTTTTTAAAAAGTATTTACTTCATGTCATATATGCGACTTACTTAAACTAGGGAAATCCACTAAAGTACTGATAGGAAATTAATGAATAAAAAAAGACTTTTCTGTGAGAAGATAATGTACATATAAAAGGACTGATTAAATTTCTCTGGGGGCAAAGATGTGAAAGGGGTAATTCATTTGGTTTAGTTCACTCAGGCATGTTAACCAGCTTTAACTCTTTATAAATACGGTGGTCAGGTCTAACGTGTATGCTCCAGGCAGCAACTAATGTGATACGTAAAGAGAAATGAGAAACCCTACTTTTAATGCGAGTTCGCATTGCCACTTCATTGTCATTAAAAACAATAATTACAGCTATCCAATAGTCCATATTAGAAATTTGTATTGCATGGGATCGCATGACTGGCTTGACTTCTATGTTGATGTCTATTCAATTATAAGATCAGTTTGAGTAAACTACATATCATGTTGACGTCTATTCCACCGAGGGCTATTATATTATTAGGAAACGTCCTTACTGTGGACAAAACGGTTCCTGTTCGAGGTCAGTCTTTGATTTTATGAAATCCAAGACTGACCGAGAACGAGAAACGTTTCGCCCACAGTGAGGACGTTTGCTTATTATTATATACCTTAAATCGATGAAAAAACGTTATTTTGATGACTTATTAAGTCACACTCACAGCGGGCACGAACATCATTATTACTGCACCCCTAGCAGCGGGCAGTATTTCATAGACATTCGCAAACAGGTATATAATAATCGATTATAAAACTAACTTGAAATATTTCAGGTTGGCGTCTATATGTACGAGTCACACTCACAGCGGGCACGAACATTATTATTACTGCACCCCTAGCAGCGGGCAGTATTTCAGACATTCGCACACAGGTATATAATAATCGATTATAAAACTAACTTGAAATATTTCAGGTTGGCGTCTATATGTATGAGCCTCTATTTCGCGGACATTTTCCCCTCTCTTCTCTCTTTGTGCTGACTCGTCAATAAAATCCCTTGCAGCATGTCCTCATCTGCCAGGCCTGTTTTCTCACAGGGCGTAGATGGATCAGCACGATCTTATGGAGACTTTAAGTGTGTCCTTGAGAATCCCAATGGCCTTTACAGGTCTAAGTCCTCCTCATGACAGGAAAACACGCTATTTGAGAGGAGAACACACATACTCTCTTGGGTATCTCATTAGGAGGCTTTACTACCTTTAAATTTAAATATTCTGGGGTTTTTTTGTTTCACTTACGCGAAATGGTCGGCACTTGTATCCGACTGATCTGACATGAATGCCTTTAAGCAGTCTTGGTAATAAGCGAAACCTAACATATTGTTCTAGAAAAAAAAACTATTCATGACTTTCCTTATGGAATTGTATAGGTCACGTGGTAAATGGAATTGTTTTTAATGCATCCTCGTTCCTAGAGCCACTGCTGCCAGAGAAAAATCTGCTCGTCTGTAAAGGGTAAGTTTAAAGATACGGTGGTTCAGGTTCCACACGCTTGGCGATAACTGGGTGTTTACTACCAGGAGGATGTGACCAAACACAAATGAGTTAACAAACAGAGGGTCCCCTGACAAACCGAGACGCTCAACTCGATACCCGATTTTCGTGGACGGTGGTGGCAGGTGCTGCGCCCTACCGTCGTAGATAACATTTTAAAGTGAGTATTGATCTAAGCGGCCAGGGATCTGATTTAGGTAAATAGGCTTAGAACTGAGCCTCGAGGCGAGGCGAGCAAATCTCGTCTCGTCTGAGAGGGATTTGCCGTCAAAAAGACTGGGTCTTGAAATGATGTATGTTTGTTTTAACTCCAAGCAGAACTTTACACACCAGAGACTAAATCTTATTTAAATCTCACAATAACTGGAACTATATCTGGGGTGGGGTGATGTGAGAGATCTGTTTAAGGATTACCCATATATAAAGTATGATAATACCTTTTTTTCATTGATCACAAAAAAAATTCTCAAAGTAAAATTGCAGAACTTTACACACCAGAGAGTAAATCTTATTGAAATCTCACAATAACTGGAACTATATGTGGGGTGGGGTGATGTAAGAGATCTGTTTAAGGATTACCCATATAAAAAGTATGATAATAACTTTTTTTCATTGATTACAAAAAAAGATTCTCAAAGTAAAATTGAAGAACTTATCTCACAATAACTGGAACTATATATGTGGAGTGGGGTGATGTAAGAGATCTGTTTGAGGATTACCCATATATAAAGTATGATAATACCTTTTTTTCATTGATTACAAAATAAAATTCTCAAAGTAAAATTGCAGATCTTTACACACCAGAGAGTAAATCTTATTTAAATCTCACAATAACTAGAACTATATGTGGAGTGGGGTAATGTAAGAGATCTGATTAAAGATTACCCATATATAAAGTATGATAATACCTTTTTTTCATTGATTAAAAATAACATGTCTCAAAGTAAAAACTGCGAATACATGACGTAGAACTATCTCATCATGTAGCCGCCTCACTTTCCTGTTAGGGTAGGACGCTGGGAGGAGATTTAGCGGAGTCTTCCGGTGTTCGATTTGACCCCGTGACCCCGGGTCAAGGCCGTAATGGTGGCGGCGAGTCAAGGCCGTCTAACCCTGATTCAGGGAGCCAATACAAACAAGCACCCTGGCAGACCAAACACCGTAATGAAAACCCATGGCCAGCTTCAGACCGGGCGATAGCATTACTGCCCTTGTATCACCTCCAATAGCTGGCCTACACTCTTCGCCCTAGTCTCTGCCTTACTTCTAAACCGTAAATACACTACCAGCTAGTGGTGCAGCGAGTAATACTTTGGAAACTCTGATATATGAGTTCCCTGAATAATTTCTAGAATTCTACAATTCCAATGGACATTTAATGGAGGGAATAGAGCCAGAAATACATCTGTGCCCTTACTTTTGTTTCAGCTGTACATGTGTTAGCAGCCACAGAGACAAGTACTGCTCGTTAGGTGTCCCAGAACACAACAGCTTCGGCTTGCCACAGATATGTGTTCATTGTCTCTCACATCTTGCAGATTATTAGAACACAACTCTAGACGTGCAGCCATAATATATAGTCCATATGGCTACTAACAAAGTAATCTTTGTCTATGGCCACTAAAAAAACACTTGTTTCTCATCACCAAGCCATGAAAAATATGACGAGGGCGCTTTTTTTTTTTTTTTTGCTTTATCAAAGATGACAGACATACAGGAAAACCCGCATAAGCGGACACCCTCCGATCCAGGCCAAAGTGGCTGCTTACGCGGGGGGTCTGCTTACGCAGGGTTTTCAGATTTTTACTCACTATACATTTAATGCATCCCTGACATCAGGAGCTTTAATTTGATACTAAATACACATACCTTTCATAATTTCTATTACGGTTCATCTAATTTTATTTTTTAAATCGTTTTTTCTGATGCGCGCGGTGATGAGAAACAAGTTTGTTTTTTTGAGTGGCCTATAATTCCTATAGCTGAATTTCTTATTTATTGCTTAGAAGGAAATACCATATTTGGGATCCGCGCGGACGATGAAAAAGTACAGTGGTGCAAATGCTTTCAAGTGAAGGATTGGAGTAGACAAAATCTTTGCTGGGAGATTGTCTGACCTCGTTGTTAACACATTTTGAGTTCAAGACTTCCAACAGATCATTGATATGATGAGACACTTTAATTAGCGTGCATCTTGATAGAATGCTGCTCAGTTCCCTTCCTAAACCAATGAACACAAGGATCAAACTGTTTATTCCACAATTCACGACAACATCGTTTTACACTACCCAAAACGAAACTGAAGGGTGTTTAATCACATCCGCCACTGACTGCCTGAGAGATTAGGGCCTAGAACTGGCTCCAGCTCTCTTAGGACAATTGCCTCGGAGGCGACCACCATCAAACTGGCTGATTTCCAGATATTGTTTTGTGTGTAAAAACATAATTTCAGATCACAACTAAATCTAGAATTCGTTGTAGTGTACGAGGCGAACAGCTAGAGAGATTGCTGATTTATCCTACACCTAATATAAAGTCCCATAGGCTTAACATTGAGTTTCCGTTGCCACGCTGACTGGCATACGAAGTTTTATATGCCACTAGTGGCATACAGAATTGTTATCATGTAATATTCCAAAATCGAGGAGACGGGGTAGGATAAAATCAAAACCTGATTCCTTTTAATCGTGGTCAGCGCATGCCACTCCTGGAGGTTTGGCTCTGGACTTCACTCGGATTCATTTTAGTGAAATCACTATGCCAAACTCCAGTCGTGGCATACAGTGGCCACGATCAAAACTCATCCAGTTTTACGATAGTATGACCATGTAGTCCCGGTATTGGCTGCCGCGATCGTGGGGCAGAGCAAATAATGTTTGCAGCAAATAATGTTTGCAGCGACCCCAACAACAGGGAAAGGAACCCACTGCTTCGTGCCAAAAGAGAACAGATTTTTCAACTATAAAACTAGAATTCGTATCATCGGAAGAGGATCAGTGAACATGTCAGCAGCTACCGCTTGAAGAAAAGTATATGGAAAATAAATCTAGAATTTGATTCATTGGACGATACCTTGAAGTGAACGAACATGACAGCAGCTACTGCTTGAAAGAATCTACATTAAGATAGGAAAAAAACATGTTTGTTCGACAGTACAATTTGATATACCTGCCACACCTAAGGTAACAGAGGAGATAGTGTGTTAATACCTAACAATGCGGCCGGCACATAGAGGCGCGCTGTTTAGAGTCGCCACTTATGGGACTGATGACAAGGACGTAGTGGGTGATTACACGCGCTTCATTAAAGCGGCGCTACTGTCTCTGGTTTCTCGGCACGACGCTTTAATTACCACTGTTTGACTTCTCTGTGAGCCCACCTCCCCTCGTCCGTCTCCACGCAAGGAATCAGGCGGCATCGTCTTACCTGTGATGGATGATCTGTGCGTGCTGCACCGCCGCCACGCGTCGCTCTACGACAGCCACACTACAGCCACCACGCATCTAACTACAACTGCCACCCCACTGCCGCCACGCGTCGCTCTACGACAGCCACACTACAGCCACCACGCATCTCTCTACAACTGCCACACTGCAGCCACTACGCATCTAACTAAAACTGCCACCCCACAACCACCACGCGTCTCTCTACGACGGCCACACTACAGCCACCACGCGTCTAACTACAACTGCCACCCCACTGCCGCCACGCGTCTCTCTACGACCCACCACACAGCCACCACACGTCTCTCTACGACCCACCACACAGCCACCACACGTCTCTCTACGACCCACCACACAGCCACCACACGTCTCTCTACGACCCACCACACAGCCACCACACATCTCTCTACGACCCACCACACAGCCACCACACGTCTCTCTACATCAGCCACACTACAGCCACCACATGTCTCTCTACGACCCACCACGCAGCCACCACACATCTCTCTATAACTACCACCCTACAGCCACCACGCGTCTTTCTATAACTACCACCCTACAGCCATCACGCGTCTAACTACAAATGCCACCCCACTGTTGCTACGCGTCGCTCTACGACTGCCACACTACAGCCACAACACATCTAACTACAACTGCCACCCCACTGCCGCCACGCGTCGTTCTACGAGAGCCACACTACAGCCACTACACGTCTAACTACAACTGCCACCCCACAGCCACCACACGTCTTTCTATAACTACCACCCCACTGCCACCACACGTCTCTCTACAACTGCTAACCAACAGTCACCACACATCTCTCTAAAACTGCTACCCCACAGCCACAGTCTTTCTACAACTGCCAGCCGACTGCCACCACCCATCCCTCTACAATTGCCACCTCACAGCCACCACGTTCCTTTCTACAATTGCCACTCCACAGCCACCACGCGTCTCTCTACAACTGCCACCCCACTGCTGCCACACATCTCTCTACGAGTGCCACACTACAGCCACCACACGTCTTTCTACAACTGCCACCCCACTGCTGCCACGCGTCTCTCTACGAGTGCCACACTACAGCCACCACACGTCTCTCTACAACTGCCACCCCACTGCTGCCACGCGTCTCTCTACGAGTGCCACACTACAGCCACCACGCGTCTATTTACAACTGCCACTACCCCCCCCCCCCCACTCCACAGCCACCATGTGTCGCTCTACGACAGCCACCCCACAACCACCATGCATCTCTCTATGACTGCCAATCTACAGCCATATGGAATTTGCTGATGCAGAGAGACTGAGAAAATATGGAAGATGTGTCCTTATTAGCCACAGCATGGGGCTTAGGGTCTGTGGGGAGGTTACATGGAAAAGTAGAAACTGCCATCTCTGCTATATCTACCAGTCCCTAGCCCTACCACCCTACATCCCCACTATCCAACAGTCGTACCACAGCACTTACAACTCCAAAGCCTTTATAAATCAAGTCTACAACCACCACACATCCCAAAGTCAAACATCGACTAATTCTCCCCATTTCATACCGTTCGGATAATCATACTGGGTTGGATTCCCACTTGTTGCTATGAAATATCCTCGTCTAGATCGGATAGTCAAAGTGTTATCTCCCAGAATCAGTTATAACTGACAATAACATGGAGAAATGGCCATTCACTGTCGCCGAATGACAAAATCGGATCTGTAGACCATCGATCAGAATGAACCAGAACCAAAGTGGTCGGACAAAATCTGATCAGTGTTCATAGTTAATGTTGTTGGTTTCTACACCCTATTCCACCACCCCCTCACCACCTCACACTCCAAACTCCACATCCTTCCATCATACCTGATCTACACCGCTCAGGGATGTCAGCACCCCTTGAAGTTATTTTCTGGGAAAAACTCCACCCCAACCCCCAATTCCCCCATAAACTACAATGAACAAGCTTACTGGGAACTCAAAAATGATGAAAAATGTGCCCCCTGTTGAGTAGGACTTGTACTACAGCCAGTGCTCTCCGAGCTGAGTGCTACCTTCAACCTGGAACAATATGGTGTTGACATACACAGGTTCTATCGAGGCTTTTAAATAGTAAGACAATATTTCTGTGTTTTATAAAAACCCAGATTTCAGGGATTTCCCTGAACTCTGACATCCCTGACCGCTATACTACCTCACACGAACAACAAAACCACTCTTACCATGCAATGTCAAGACGTCCCGCAGATTACATGATACCGGTATAAAATAAGTATTGTGAAAGTCATTCATTTACATCTTGTCTAGAGATAATACAATGTACATGTATATATCTATTGTGTACGGTGAAAGTATGTGGCTTGTTGAGCCTGAATTTGAGAGTTTGTTAAGCAGTGTGTTCCTCTTTTTGCTACCTGTGTACACAGGACAGTGGTGTATACCAGCTGTGTTGACAAATACAGGGATCAAGCCTCACTTTGTCATATACTGAGAAATGTGTGTATAAAGTCTCTACTCATTCACCGTATTTCCTGTATGGTAAATCCAGTTTGACTTCACTGCCCACAAAGCACTCTATTAAATTCTGTATGACTTGTATGAAGCACCACAATTCACGTTTACTTCAGTCACACACCTCCCTTATGTTTATTCAATTCTACTTCACTCACACATTACAAAATACATATGTTAAATTCAGTTTTACTTCACTCGCATATTACATCTCCAATATGTTAACTTCTGCTTTTCTTCACTAATATACTGCACCATCTTTATGATATTTTCACGTTTACTCCACTCACATTAGACACCTTCCTTAGTTTCGATTTTGTCACATATTGAACCTCCGTTAAGTTAAATACAATCTTACTTCACTCACATTCCGCACGTCTTAATGGTAAATTCATATTCACTCTATAAACCAAACCAAAACACTTCTACCCATTATGATTTTTTTCTTTGAGCTGAAGGTGGAGATGGGACACTTAGTTTAATACACTTTACTCACATTTCACCTGACCAAAACATCATTGGTTTGTTTGGTTTGATTTAACGCCCAGTCAACCATTATGGGTCCTTACCAGACTTTCTCAAGGTTCTTTTACACCACGAGTGTGGTGAGACTATCAAACTCCCCTTTCAAATTTACCGAATTTGTTCCACTCCAGACATCACATTTGTATGACAAATTTATTTCCGTTTACAATTATCATCAGAGCTCAACCATAAAGAAATAGAGTGATATAGTCCATTGGTTTCTCTCGAACGCTATAATGCACACTCACGCCACCTCTCATCGCCCATGAAACAACCAGAAGATCCGAGGCAGGTAAAGAGCGGGTGTGACCCCATGACGACACGTAACCATGGCAACCACACCTCGTTACATACCTGGTTAATCTCTGATGAGCACCAGGTGTCGCCACCATGCCCGCCAGGGGGCGCCACCCGTACCCAGCGTCCCCTCCGTCGCCAGCCTCGTTTTCACACAGCAATCAGGTGTAGAAAGGGGTATAACAGGGGGAGGGGGTTTCCGTGTAGTCATTGCGTCACACCACAGAGGGAAGTCTTCTGAGGCTCAGTGAAGGCCAACACTGCCTCATTATCGCTCATTTCTAACTGTATGAGGCATGTGAATTGACCACAATTTACAGCAACGTCTCTGACTGCAGGGTATATCTTTGACTGCAAATGATACTAATATGTGGATTTACGACATTCACCTCTCGTTAAGGCACCCTGATAACTTTATGTCATTAGTTGGTCAAATTGTCAGACAAGGTTCGGGGTGGCCTGGAAGCCTAGCCTATGTACATGTACTTAGGCCACTCAAAAAACACCCTTGTTTCTCATCACCGCGCGCATCAGAAAAAAAGATTTTAGAAGTTTGGTTTTTTTTGGGTTTTTTTTAAATAGATGCACCTTGATAGAAATTATGAAAGGTATGTGTATTTAGTATCAAATTAAAGCTCCTGATGTCAGGGATGCATTACATGTATAGCCAGTAAAAATCCGGAAACCCCGTGTAAGCAGACACCCTGCGTAAGCAGCCACTTTAGCCTGGATCAGAGAGTGTCAGCTTCTGCTGGGTTTTACTGTATGTCTGCCATCTTTGAAATAGCAAAAAAAAAAAAAAAAAAAAGCGCCCTCGTCATATTTTTCATGGTTTGGTGATGAGAAACACGGTTTTTTTTAGTGGCCTTACTATGTATACGTACTTACATATTAGACCAGGTAATACTCGCCATTTTTCTGGTGCATTGTGGGATGGGATTGAGCTGGTACCTGAGCAATACTAGTTGGTTTGAGTATCAAGGAGTAGAGCAGACATATTTTCTCGTTTCAAATATGTCACATGTGGGATGGTTAGAAAAACATAAATGGCTGAACCTATATTATCACCAGTTGAACTTGGCACAAACTGCTTGGAGGGCCCTGTTGAGAGGTCGTGATACTACCCTCTGAATTCATTCTGCATTGTCATCCATTTCAAACCAGTGTAAATAAGCTATTTGGGGATCACATGAGGGAGAGGGGTTTGATTTGCAAAGTTCAATGTCGCTCTAAATCAGGCAATACCTGTCCCGTTATTTATTTGGATAGGGAACCATTCTAGGTCTGGAGTAAACCAGGTGTTAAATGAGCCTCGTTTTGAGTTCTAGAAAAGTTGATTCAAGTGGTCTAGTGGTTGATTTAAGTGGTCTGCACGATGGTCGTCTGCGCGTTCAAACTTGATGACTACCACATTTCTACATTTTAGTAACATCCGCTTTGCATTTCATTCACAATCTACTCGGCTGTATGTTGTTACTGCTTCAGGGAGAGCCTGAATATTCTAATCATTGAATTGAAGTCAAAACTGTGGTAGATTCTTGGCAATGATTCCTCTTTTTTTTCTTTTTTCAAATTATTTATTGGTCGTAATTTAAATACAGCGGTTGGTTTTAAAACACGGCCGAAACAATCACGTGGCCTCGTTGATGAAATGTTTTTAAATCAACATTCTATCTGAATATTTTGAAGATTTTATCAATCACGAAACCCCGCCATCAGTTTATTCATGCATCAGCACTTTCTATCAACTTCAGTCCAGGCCTTAAGCCGTCACCAGATTTTACATATTGTAGTCGATCAATATGTAATAGCTCTGTCAACAAATTCCTTGCGTCATTTTTAGTCAACCTGTCAATGCTGCAATTTAAAGAAAGCCTCATTGTCAGTGAATCTACTACTATATCTCTGACAACATTAATGTCTTATTTTCGGTCATTACTCGTTGAGTAGGTCTTATTTGTCAGTCAATGTACCAACACTCTGTCAATGCTGCCTTTTAATATCTTAATGTCGGTCAATCTACAACTTTTCTGTCATCGCTGCCAGTTAAAATGTCTTATTGTGAGTCAAGTTACCACCATTCTGTAAATGCTGTCCTTCATTATGCCTTATTGTCACCAAACTACCACAGCTTGGTAATGCCCTGTCTCCACTGTGGTACATAGGTACGCCCAGTCTGAGACTGGGTGTACCTTCAGGATCGCAGCGCGGCAAAACGCACAGTGGAGACAGCAAGTTTCCCTCCAGTCTGAGACTGGGCGTACCGCATGTACCCCGGACCGCAAGCGTTTTTAAATATCAAACACGTAGGGTGTAGTGGGGTAGTCCACACACAGTTACCTTGCGATCCGAGGTACATGCGGTACACCAAGTCGGTACCTCCAGTCTCAGACAGGAGGTACCGGATCGCAGGCCCCCCGAGTCGCACAGTGGAGACTAGCCTTTAACTCTTTCCTCCCTCGTCCTTAATCGCTCTAATCTTTGTTATCATTATTCTCCGTAGCGATCATCACTCCTCCCTTTATTGTTCTTCGTTGTACTTAATCTGCCATTACTATATCACGGAGGAAGCAGTTGCTAGTTCAGATATATAAACTCGCTACGGGTCCAGACAATACTATTGATGGAATACATGGGACTAGAAGGAATGACGGCACACAAATCAAGCAAAGAAGACCAAAAACCACGTTCTATCAGCGCAGTGCGATGTGGAGAGGGGCCAAGGAATGGGAAAAGTTATCGCCAATGGTGCAGAAACTATCACATGTTGAAAATCTTAAAAACATGATCTAGAAATAATCACCTTCATCGTCATATGTCAACATCCCCATCCATCCCCTTTTCCCCCTCCTCTAAAACTAACCCTTTTAGGTATCAAAGATGTTATATAGCGTTCTTACTTTACTATAAATGGACTCGACCAGAAGAGCTTCTGCAAGGACAATACAAACTAACAAAAAATAAAATAAAACAATCTGTCTTTACTCCTCACCAAATCTGTTATTACTATTCTGTCTGCCTAGCACCATTATTTTGTTTAGTCTCTGAATCTGCGCACTCTATTCAGGAATCCTCAACATATCTGAAAAGTCTTAGTGAAACTTTACTATGTGAATTGACGTGCAGGTTATTCATATTAATCTTCATGGCAGTATAAGTCAGGACGCCTACGGAGTGTTAACAAGTACTTTGAAAAGACACATTCGGTGAATTAAAAGGTAAGTGCATGCTCCCTTACATCACACCAGACACTGTTACTCGCCCGTTTCATGGTGAATGAATCTGGAGTGGGCGGTCTCGCTTCGCCGGATATTCAAAAGCAGACTAAAAAGTGTTTTTTATCAATTTCTGTAGAAAACATCATAAAAACCTTTCAATACATTTGGCTGGGGTTCAGGGCTAGGATAATCAGAGAGGCTTCCGTCCGCCTTTGGGCTTTAGCGCATGGTCTCAGGTAAAGATGGTGGCAGGGGCGGGGTGGCCAGGGCCATGATACATAAAACATCAAAGTCAAAGGTTGGCGGCTCACTGACATCACAGGTAAATCATTCACCAGCCACATTGTGCGAATCAGTGCGTTTCTACAGAAAGGGGGCTTTTAGCAAGACTCTGCTTGAAGAATGCAGACGGTTAAGTCTCCGAGAGCGTTGGTGCGTCTCGCCAAGTAATCATAAAGTAATATTTTCTAATTTGATAGCCGTCAGATATTTCTGTTGAAATGGTCTCTTGCGGTTTGCAACAGTGAGCGGGTTTACCTTTCCTAAACCCGCCTAGTCTGGGATAGCTTCATCTCGAGATAAATGGTACACAGCAGATAGATGATAACCAAGCCTCAATCAGAAACTGAATTATCGCCTCATATACATTAAATGGCAGACTAAAGAAGAAACCAACAAGATCTGGTCAAAGTTGTCATTCTCCACGAGTTTGATGCAGAGTAATATGAACGAGGCGACAGCCGAGTGAATATTACATAGCGTTCAAACGAGTTGGAGAACAATAACATTGACCAAATTGAGTTGCTTTCTGTATTTAGCTCACCCCTGTACATACTAAAGTAATGGATGACAAGCTGGACATAAACCATGGAGAACGGACTGCAATACTTGTAGGGGCATGTAGAACGAGTTCCCAATGTTAAGCGTATGACACAAAAATACCAGGGGTGATGTTAATACGAGTGCTCAATATAAATGGAAGTGACGCTAACATAGGTAAATTAAATTTAAGTATTAATCATTGTGCTAATTTTTTAATGTTACTTTCACCTTATCTCAGAGATCCAATAGATTTTGTCCAGCTATTATCCGAAAATTAAATCGAAGATGGGGATATTCAATACGATTTATTCTGTTATAGGCTTATAAAAGTCTACCTTAATTAGAGAGTCCATTGCAGACTTTCGGGGGCAGCCACGTGACCCGGTACCATTCGAGCAGACTTATGGTTCTACTAAATACATGTACATCACTTACACAGATTTTCAGTTTCAGACTTATAGCCCTACCCAATACTACATTACTTATTTACAGATTTTGAATCGCAGACGTATAGTTCTACTAAATAATGCATCACCTAACTGCAGATTTTCAGTGAACCTTTTTTTCCTACTTGATATCACTAATTACACAGTTTACATGTGACATCGCTAAGTACAACAGGAAGAACTAGCACCAGCTAGATGTTGGAAATAAATAACTAAAAAAAAACAGTTTCATTTGGAGACATAGAGTCCTACTAAAGGGTTGGTTCCACCAAAACTATGGATTTGCCATGGTATATCTTGTTATATCTTACAGTATCCCGATATGTCGTACCTCCTTTGTTGCGATATGTAGCGCAATATGATATGTGTACTTTTTCTCAATATTGTGTGTATATTTTGGTGCTCCACTACCGCAACATCTCAAGACACATCGCTACAAACATGTTCATGATTATTCAAAACCTAGCAAGATTTAGCAAGACCACCAAATCGTGACTAATCTCGCTATATCTTGTGTGTTGGTGGAATCAACAATTTTAACACTAGACAACTTTAACAAGAGTTTCAGTGGCAGACCTGTAGTTGTGGTCAGTCGTCAGCTAACAGTTACTCAGTCTATCCTAGACTGGCTCCAGTCCTTGCGTCCTATGGCTACCCTCCTCGTTGAGATACAGGGACTGGTACAATCGATAATGGTGTTGGATTTCTGGCGCTGTTTAGCTCCAGTATTCCCACAGATACAGATATCCTGGCTACTGTTCAGGATATCTGCTGGGAGATTGATACCCTCTCACTTTGATCTTGAGACAGAGTTAGGAGCAGGCGAAATTTATTGCTATGACAACACAGGCGGCCAGGGAACTGGAGGAGCGGAGGGGGAGGGGTAGGAGGAGGTATAGGGTTACAAGGAGCGGCTTAGGGTCATAAACAGCAGATTCTGTTCATAGTGGACAAGTCTTTGATTCATGGGCCAGTCAGAGAAGGATACATACTTTAATGAACTTTATTCTTATTGTGTTTAATCATTTAATGAATGTTCTGAATACGTGGCTATGGGTGTACACTGTTCGAGCTACCGCATCTAAGTGACGGAGCAGTCGTCTGCTCACGTTATATAGTCTGACCACTCGCTACCAAGGCAACGTTGACAACAGAATGAGGCGTGTCGTTACACAAGTTGTTGACAGTGTGACATCACGGAAACGGGAGGGGGGTTTTCCTGTTGTGGTGTGATGTTGTTGGTGGGGATCCCTTAGTTTGGTGGCACCCATTGCGGTTTCACAAGGTGCTCATCAGGCTCGAATGTAGGACAGACAGCTATAAACAGTTATTTGCAGTGTGTCAATGTCACTAGGGCGGTACTGTCAGTTGGTAAGACAGATGAATGGAGTTTGATGAATGGAATTTAATGAATGTTCATAATCAAAGACTTGAGCAAGTCTAAGTCTATCCTAGTCACCACACGACGGTGAGGCGGTGGGAATGAGGTCACTCCAGGTGCCAACAGGTGTTGTGTCGGTGTAGCTCCCTCTCCCCTGCCTCAGTCTGACCCGACATTAACGTCTCACTTTCCATGTAGACTGCTGCGGACACTAAAACAGAAAAACACCACGTGGTCATAAGGCCACATTGCCGGAGGCTGCACGGGCATTCATTTATGACAGAGGATGTATCCCCAGGCCATGATTTCAGCATACCGTCACATGCCGGGCTCCATTAGAGCCTATGTCTGTAGGTATGTCCATACAATACCTGTGACTGAATGAACTCAAATAAAAGCGTCAATTCGTAACCTACAACGCACCACAGAGAAGAATGAAGTGAAAGCCTGTAGGCTTAGGTCATGCTAACTCCCAGTTGTGACATTATTGTGGGAAATTAAAAGCGATACTAAGAGTATAAGGTGGGCAGCACGTTTGATTTAAAGTTTTAAGCTTTTATTTTTCATTTGGGTACAATTCCACTAGAGGAATCAATATGAGTAGGCATATTTTGACAGTTGTTAAATTTACACAGACTGAATATACGTTTTTGTGTGTACAGTAGAACCCCGCCTAACGGACACCCCGCGTAAGCGGTCACTCCGCGTTAACGGACACCTTTGCTCGGAACGGTTTTCTCTATTAGATGTTTATTTCAACTCCGTGTAAGCGGTCACCCCGCATAAGCGGACACTTTGGCCCGGAACGGAGGGTGGCCGCTTACGCGGGGTTCTACTGTAGTTTGTTATAGCTGCCCTGACCAGGATGTAGGTGTTTGGTTGGTCAGGGTGCCCTTACCAGGATGCTGGTGTTTGGGTTTATTAGGGGTGCCCTGACCAGGATACTGGGGCCCGTTGAATAATCTAGCCAAGTGTATGAAGCCCCTTTTCTGTATCTAGTACATGGGGTATCACTCGGTAATTTCTACTTTTGATCGCTATGACAGTATTGGCGCTCTAATAGGTCATCCATAAGTGTTGAATAAAGTTTACCCACATCGTCCCTGGATCTCCTTGGCCTACAGAAAAGGGTACGGGTCTAGATTAATCAACGGGCCCCTGGTGTTTCGGCTGTCACGTGGTGCCCTGGTGACTTGGTCACGTGCACCATCAGCGATCGCCAAACTAATGCTGTGTAATGGGGAGCATGGTAGCATGTTTTATGCTGGCTGTGGTATAAGATGCCACTCATGCAGACCATTCGGGGTTGAGTTACAGATGATGAATGGACACGTCAAGATCACAGATGGATAACAAAGTGGCCGCGCTGATTTACAATACGTCCCCAAACGTAGATACGTCATAAAATCCCCGACTTTATCAGCAAGAAGAACGAACACGCTGACATCAGGACGAGGATCGCCGCTCAGGGAGGAGATTTGGTTGGTTTGATTTAACGTCCAGTTATCTATTATTAAAGGTTCTTAGCAGACTTTCGCAAGGTTCTTTTACACCACAAGGGTGGTGGTCGAATCTATGTAATGAATTCAGGTAGAAATCTCACCCCTACACATTTACTGAGGTGAGAGTTCGTTAACTTCCCACACCGCATAGACATGGTATGAGAAGCATTGGCCTTTGATATAGCAGTAAATCTACCACTGCTGGGAATGAAGGAGAAGAGTGGCTACAGTGGGATTCGAACCTACACAGTCCTACAACCTTGGGATTACAAGTCCAGTGCCTTAACCACTGAGCTAACTCCCCACCCAGGGAGGGGATTTATGAAAAATGGCTGAAAAAAAGTAGAGATCAGAAGGATTATCACCTTGTTTATGAAATGCCTGCAATTAACCAAATACTGGTTTATATCATGAAGATTTATGATTCATCAATAATTCGTCACACCATGCTAATATATTTCGCTACATGATATGATTACAGAACCCCCATAAGGAGAGTGCCGTCGGTACCGGGCCAAATTTCCCCTTGTAACGGAATGCCCTCATTAAAGGGTTTAATTAGATATGAAAATGGGGTTCCTTTCACAAAGTTCCCAAGTTGGGGTGTGCGAGCTAACAGGGTCTACACAACTGAGATTTTACTATATTCCTGCAATCTACTCTTTATATTGTAGATAGTTGTCTGAATAATGCACACCTATATTGTATTGGTCTAGGATCTTTCTATACTATACTTGCAGATGCATTTACCCTTGTGTTTCTCTTTCCCATAAGGCCAATTTCCACCTGCTGACAAAAGATCACTGATTTCTAGGAGCCACTCGTTCAAATAAGCAAAAAGTGGGAGGGTGATATAGACGCTAAAAATCTGTCCATAAGATCCGCGATTTTCACTATCATGGCCTGTTTCTATATCACCTCTTTTGGACCTTTAAAACAAATTTCGGAACATAAATCGGTCCCCGATTTTTTTCTGTTGTTGTATCCACTAGCCGTTTTCTGTCATAGATGATTAAAAAATATCTGTTGATGTTTGCTGGAAATTTTATCAGCGGCCAAAATACGCCAAGATTTGGCAGGTGGAAACAAGCTTATAACCTGACGTAGAAATGGGTCTAGTGATTTACCGTTCAGACGGCAGTCACGGCAACCTGGACATGACAAACTGTAACACGAGTGTCCCACCAGTCTACCCGTCCGACTGGTAATTCATAACCACCCGATATGAGAATACACTCACCAGACACAATCTCTATCTCTATAGTCCCGCTGCCTTGTATGTTCTATTTTTGTACATGCCTTCGACGGGTTATTCTTGGAGATGCACCAGGTAGATTATTAATGGATTTCTTTTTGTAATAATGAATACGAGATGACATGGAATGGATACTATCGTAAAACTGGATGAGGTTTAATCTTGGCCACCGTATTCCACGACTGGAGTTGGCAAGGTGACTTCATGAGGCGAAGCCGAGTGAAGTCCAGAGCCAAAACTTCAGGAGATTAAAACGAATCAGGTTTTGATTTTATCCTACCATATCTCCTCTATTTTAAATATTACGTGATAACGATGCTGTATGCCACTAGTGGCATATAAAACTCCGTATGCCAGTCAGCGTGGCATACGGAAACCCAATGTTAAGCCTATGGGGTAGGATAAAGCCTGAAGGGTGAGAACATACAGAACAGGTAGGAGAGGTTCACCAGTTGAGTAGGGTCTGGGTTTGTGCCCTCCGCCGCCCCCACAAGTTCTACATGAGCGCCTGTTTAAATAAAAAATCTCCATTGGAAGATTCATGAGATAGACCATCCGTCACAAGGCAGCCATTTCACCAAGTAGGTCAAGTAGCCCATACACAGCCCATAGCAGATATCCTACAGTGGCATGGTCTAAATAATATTATATGATGTACGTTTACGGATGTAACAAATACCGCTAGATTATGAATTATGAATGGTCATCAGTATTTTCTCATATTTTAGGATATTCTTGTTGGCCTTTGTTTTTACAAAATATTAGGTTTTCTGTTAATACCAAGTCATATCTCATAACTTCATCTGTAATAGAATATTGATTAATCAATAGGGCTCAAGATTAAACCACATCAACTATATCCATATTGCCAAGGTAATGCTGTTTTGACATTTGACAGATGTTCTGATTCTTGTTGCCCTTCCTTTAGTAAGTTCTGGGGGTATCAAGCTTGTGAACATTTCTAACATGTTTCGGAATTTTTTGATTAGTTGATAAGTTGAAGAATCTTGAGATAGTAAAAAATATTCCATAATCAGGGCAAAATATTAAAAAAGAAATATGCAGCAAAATCAGGAGTATTATCAATTTAGCGTGTCAAAATGAAACTTCCGTTTATTAGAAACAGGTGAATCCGTTACCGGAAGGCATTTAAATAATATTTCTAGTTGGAGACCAGATCGTTTCTCCGAAATCCGCTTTTTCTCTTTCGGTAACTCGTTCCAGTAACTATTGATACAATCAAGATATCGGAAAGGGTTTCTAAATTTTCTCCCACATTAAGCCACCTTTAATTTCGTACGTAACGCATGACAATTGTATTGCATATTACACTCAATGAGTTTTCGATTGAGCCAATCACGCAGCGAACTCCTCAAATCGCAATCCATTTTTTGTGTGCGCCGGTGGATGCACAAGTTTGCTTTGAGTTACTATTTCCGTATCAAAAGTGCCATTGCCGTCATTCGCACGCTAGTAGTTGAGAAAGTGCGAACTGGTCCCCAGCCAGCTTTTAATTCAACATGGGAAATTCAAATTTGTGGAACGGATCAGATGTTCAAACCGGTGACGGGATTTCCCATAGCGCCGGGTGATTCTTTTATTTGTGGAAAAGCTGGTTAAGGTTTTGAAGCGGGTACTAGAATTTTGCAGGGTACGCAGAGGTACACCCAGGTTGTGAAGAGGATTGCTGACAAGCATGAATTTTATGCAATTTAAGGCGAGTAGCTAGTATCGCCCATGTAAGAATGATGTGATGGCAATATATATAGATGATGTTATGTGGATATGATCATGAAGTGAAAGTATCTGGAAATATGTGACGATGTGATAAGACCACGATGAAAGTGTGATGAAGTGATGATTCTGTGATGACATATTGATAATGTGATGAAGCTGTGCTGGAGTGATTATAACATATTCATGGGATTATGTGATGAAAATGTTAAGATGCTGCAATGGTAATCACTCTGATGATGTGATGACAATATGATAACACTCTGATGATGTGATGATAATGATGTGACAATGTAATTCCAATAATAACATTGTGATGATGAAGTCATTACAGGGATGTCAGCAGCCCTTGAAGAAAATCCCTGAATAACTGAATAACTACCGGTCATGTGCTATTCATGTTAAACCAAATATGTGCATGGGAGATTGTAGTATGAAGCTGGTTCCAGGTGTTAACTATGCATTCAATCTGGTTTGTATGGTAAGAGTACAAAGGTTTCTGGGGTTTCAGGGATTTTCAACCACACATTATCTATGGGGAGTTTTCAGGGAAAACCCTGAAAATCATGGAAGTAATAATGCACAGATTTATAGGGAAATCGGGTTCTAGAAACAATACAGGGTTGACATACACAGGTTCTATTGAGGCTTTTAAATAGTGAGGACAATATTTCTGTGTTTTATATAAACCCTGATTTCAGGAATTTCCCTGAATTCTGACTTCTCTATAAGAACATCTCAGAAACTCACATCCCCTCCTCCTTGTCTCTGCTCGTCACCCTCGCCTGCCAGGAGAGGGAATCTACCCTCTGCACCACGTGACTCAGGTATAAAACTGTGCACTCTCCCCCCTGAGGTTAGGCAGCACTGTGAGCAGCACGCCAGCGACCCATGCTGCTGGGCATCGGATGGCCAGTGGTGCTATACACAAACAGATTGGAGATGTTGCGGTGAGGACTAATAATAGCGGCCCCACTCCTCCCATCCCGACTCCGTGTCTCTCAGTCTGTGTCTGGGGTCGGCTTTACTCATAACAGACTGGCTGATGTGGTGTGAGATCTGGCCGACCCCACCCTTATTTCGTAAGGAATACGATAACGCTATGGTCTGGTGTAGTAAATAACGATTTCTTACATTTGATACTATATATGCAGTACACATGTCATATAGCCACCCATTGGGTTCCACAGTCATATGATTTTTTTTTTTTCAGATAAAATTTCCCGTTACTCTCCATCAGATTAAGGGAAGAGTATTTAGTGTCATGTATAAATATGTGTTAATGTGTGTGAGGCATGGGTGTGTATGAGATGTGTAGCGATATGCGCGGGGTATGCGAACGGTCTGCATGTATGTCTTTATCTATTAACTTCATTTTCTCATCTCAAGACGTGGCACGAAAATGACGGGACATCAGTGTGATGTGACACTAGTCTGACATAAACCAGTCTGATGTTACACCATCCTGATGTGACACTAGACTGACATTATGCTACTCTGAACTGACACCAGTCTGACGTGACACCAGTGTGATGTGACGTATCTGAAATTACACCATTGTGACGTGAGTCATCCTGACATGACGCCAATCTGATATGACACTAATCTGACATGAAGCCAATTTGATGTGATGTCAGATTGATATGACATCAGTCTGACGTGCTTTAACACCAGTCTGTGTTTTTTTTCTAGACTGCTGAGTTCACTCTGTCTCAATTTAGATTTTTATATCTCGTCATTCAACCGTGTGGGGCCATTGCTAGTTGTTGCCAAGACAAGTTTCAAACTTTTTTTTTTAACTTCAAACCTCTCAGTCACAAGTACGCTCATTGAGTTAGCCACCGCACTAAGTTTAGGATACGCATACTAAGCCCATGACTAACAGCGGTGTAGCAAGTTCGGGGGGTTGAAGGATAGACTGGAATATGTTCAGCAAAGCCAAGTTTCTGACCACTAATTTAGTCCACATGAACTAAACACGGGGGTGGTAAGAAAACAACGCTTCCATCGTGGCATTAATGTCAATATCAACTATAATATATCATACAAAGTTGCACGTGTTTTCCTCAATATATATTACTTTCCACAATATATATTACTTTCTGAATAAGTCTCCATACACGTAGACTGAATAGAATGGCATACTTCTATAGAAGGGGAAATAAGAAAATAGAATAGGTCCTTGAAGAAAAATAATATTGCCATTAACAAATGTTTACTTTCAGTTATGAAAACATGAGGGCCAATTATATATCTTTATGGTGAAACAGTTTTTCATAAGTGGTCTGTGGGAAATTCTCATTACAGCAGAACGAGTGTTCAAGATGTAGATTAAAGTAGAGCTATTGGGCATTTTAGACTTTTTGGCTATTCATTTTTCATTGGAGGTGGTCGTTCAAATGCCACAATGAGTGTATAAAAACGGTTTCCCATCCATAAAATCAACAGGAGTCTCTACATTTGATAGTGTACAGAGAAAGAACACACATAAAACGTTCTGGTATGTCCACGACTATAGTACTTAAATCATTTTTTAGTGATAAAATCTACACTTTGTGGTTAACAAGGGTCCCTTTGTAATACCTCGCCAACTGGATCAAGACTGCCTACTGTTTACTAAGTATTTCCAAGAGCATAGCTGATTCAAAGAGGTGCCATTTTTTTTCTTGGTGATAACATTAGAGTGATTTCATGGGATCCCATAGTTTTCTACACATTTTTATTCAACTTCCTTCATTATGTATATATATATTTTTTTAATTTTATCTTCTTTTTTTTTTAAAGGCCAGAACATAACTTCCCTCATTATAATTCAGAGGGCATTAGCGTTCTCCTACCTTGGCCCGTATGGGTTTAATGCCTTTATTAATTATCATGGTGAGATCGTATCTATGAGATGTGGGTGACAGTGATTTTACACGGATATATCTACAATCTCTCAGAGCTAGTTATCCCAAGATATCATCAATGGAGTTGATTTAAATGTAGGTTTCCAACACTTTTTTCCAATTTTATTTTTTCTATATAATTACTCGTGAAATCAATCTTGCAGCATGCCAACAGGTAGGCATGTCAATGAGTGTTGAATTACATGTAGTTGTGAAGTTGGTGTGGCATTCCTGTGGTGGACGTAGCATGTGGTGTGATTTATTTCGATGAGGCAAAGCTATCGCAGATCTATGTCTATGCAGGCGTGACACTCCAACCCCTTTCCCCGACCCAATATCCCCTCAGGGCATAAGTTCAGTCACTGAGTAAACACTGCCTGGATTTATACACAGGTTGTACGTGTCCAGTGTTACTGAAGTATATGTGCTAGCCGCTAAACAGTATGTTGTTCTCGGAGAACACTACAACTAGTAATCTAAACAACACCCTGAAATTCCGATAATTTCTGAGAAAAAAAAAATCATATAATGTCAGCCTTTAATACTTCATAAATGGCAATTAATATGATATCAGGGTGGGTTTTTGGGGGTTTTTTTATAACGAGAGAATTAAAATGAATAATTCATATTTTGTTAAAATCTGTACGGTACTTTTATTGACTGGAAGCATGGAGATGGGAGAAGGCTGAACCTTATCAGGTACATCCTTCTCCACCATCCATCAAAGCTCCTGGAGTCCTCGTCAGTGACCACCCTATCGCTATCGGTATAGACCCAAACATGCAGCCTGTGTCGCTATGCATATGACATGGGTCGAGCTAGGCTCTAAAGGTTCCCTGCATCCAGTGCAGGGTAAGGTGTTTATACCCTGTCTGAGAGAACCAGAAGCGCTATAGGTGAAAGGACTCTAGAACCCAGATTGAGGACACATATAGGAGTCAGGTCAACCGCCCACATCCCTCACTCCTCTCGTCCCTCCACACTCTCAGCCACACACCCTTCCGTTCACACTGTACTCCAGGCCTCATCATATCCCGCCCTTGTTTCCCCGTGCCACTCCTACCATATACACCCCGGGGGTGGGAGAAGGCACAGGGGGCCGGTGTAGCCTTCTCTCTCTCCCCGCACAAGAAGTCATGCATGCTCCGGAGCCGACATCCTTCGCTCCCGTCCAGCTCTCGGGCGGCCCCGGGCTTCGGTCGCAGAGGGCCGGCCGGCCGGGCGGTCACCGGAGCGCCAGGCGGACAAGCCGCCGTGTGGAATCAAGCTGAACGGTCTCAACCTGAAAGGAAAACAAGCCACTGACCTGTGAATCCTGACCCAGAGGCCCGTAATCCGTAGGGATGCTGGAGTTATCCGTGGGTAGCCAGAGAGTAACTGAGGGTTGTGGTAGAGGCACTATGCCAGGCTGTTGTGTGGAGGTTTACAGGGCTCTGGCTCCAGTTGCGATGCTCAACGCAACCAGTGCTCGGTGGGTTCATGGAGCCTCCAGACGGCGGTTAAATCGACGAACGGTGCAGCGTTTGTTTACACGAAACAGTCACGGACTTTGGTTCTTTTTTAGGTCACGTTTTTTCTCCCCTTACAAAAGAATAGCAATTAATTTAGGTTATTGGAAAATTAATCGAATGGAGGCACAGTTAGGTCAATTTCTATTTTGCCTTAATTGATTCTCGTGGACATTGAAATAAACGTTTCGGTACCCGGTACCGTAGGCCTACTGTAAGTGTAACCAGGTAACACATGAATTTGAGATATCAAGAGAGGGACTCAGTGAGTGTATGTACATGTACATGGGCATACCACGGACTTGTGAACAGATTAAATAAAATGCATACTATAGGGAGACATATGAATAAAGATTAATTCAGTTTGGATCCATTGTTATTCATTCATTGTCTCATATTAAACCTGTTTCATCTTTTAAAAGATTGCATTATTATTTATAACTATATTTGTGCTGTGTGCTAACATTTTATTAAATTGGAGTTTGATCCAATCCATTCCCTCCGTTAATTCCAGCCCATCTTTTCTGTGTGAGACCCTCGTTTTCGCTTCCTTTTTGTTATTGCTTTTGTATAGGCATATATACTTGTTCATTATTCAATTTTCATATATATGTTTCTTTGTAATCGTTGTATTTTAAAAAATCATCATTCCTTTTTTTTCTGATGGTTACCCTCTCCTATTGTTATCTGAGTCAATTTTATTAACATGTAGGATGCTGTGTTTTTTATGTACCGTAGTCTACGGATATGGATAACCTATTTCGGTATTATAATTTCGATACCTTTTTACGGAGACGAATATTTTAAGGTGATGACCCGAGGAACTGCAACTATTTCAAGTTATCCCTCTTCTAATGGTTGCTTTAGTCAGTGCCGCCACCTGCCAGATTACAACAGAAGCAGAACAGCAGGCCTTGAACGTTGCGCAAACATTTGAAGCATATTTATCACTAATCGCCAGGTAAGTATCCATTTGTCGGTGTGATTGTTATAACCTCTAGTATTTTAGATCACTGCTGTAGTATTAACTATTGGAAAAACTGATTTTAAGATACCTATTCCGGATGAAGGGAAACACGCACGAGATGGTGAGCGATATTAGGGGTTTTCAATATTCGCCGGTCGACACTGCGTAGTATTGTAACTCACTAATTGTAAACTTTGTCTGATTCTCTGAAACTGCTTCGTTTCACCTTATTTGAGAGTAGAGGGTCGGAACAATCCCGGCTACTGATTCTCGAGGCACCCCTGGCAACTTAACTTTAAATTCAGTTGGGTTGTGATATCCGTATTTCAAAGATGTTTTGACATAAAGTTCAGTGAAAACAAACTGATTAATAGTGACAATACTGTGACAGAAACCCTGTGACAGTACGCGTAAGTAATTCATGCCCGTCTCCATCCTCACAATGTATGAGAATACAAAAGTACATATACATCTGGAATAAGCAGACTTGCAGCATCACATTTATATTCGAAATTTGGAAATTGACCTTTTTAAGTGCTGATTCCACCTACACACAAGATATAGCGAGATTGGTCATAATTTGGTTGTCTTGCTAAAGTGGTGTTCATTCCACCAACGCACAAGATCGAGCTAGATTAGCCATGATTTTGGTGTCTTGCTAAGTCTGGCTAGGTTTGAATAATCACATGCCTATTTGTCAGGATGTCTCTTGAGGTGTCACGGTGGTGGAGCACCAAAAAGGCAAAATATATACAACCGACGCGGCATGCCTTCGTTTTGCGACAACGGAGGTACGACACATCGCGACACTATAAGATATAACAAGATATGCCAAGATATACCACGACCAATCCATCCTGTTGGTGGAATCGGCCTCAAATCGGGCTAGGTTTGAATAATCGCGTGCCTATTTGTAGCGATGTGTCTTGAGGTGTCGCAGTGGTGGAGCACCAAAACATACACCCAACACTGCATGGCTACGTTTTGCGACAACAGAGGTATGACATATTGCAACACTGTAAGATATTACAAGATATACTGCCACTGGTATGAATACAATTGTAAACTACACAAATATGAAATGAGATTGATTGTTCATTGGCTTGTATTTTGTTACAGGCAATATGATCATCCCGATTCGCTGCTTCACCTGCGGGAAAGTCATCGGTAACAAATGGGAGACGTACCTTGGACTGCTGCAGGCTGAATACACAGAAGGGTATGTCTTGTGATAATGCACACCCTTTACTCGCCTCTGATATAAAGTCGAATACCCTCGTCACAGACGTAGGTGGTCCCTATTGTTAGGTGCTCAATTTAGAGGCATATATCGGACACTTTTCCTTGAAAATTTAACTCATCTCATCATCATGGAAGTCTAATATGATCTCAAAGTGTCATTTTCATGCACTTCGTATATGACGATATCAAAGTGTTGTAGAACAAATATATAACTTCAGATTTGGGGTTCACCTTGCTAGTTTTTGATTCAGAGATAAATGTTATGACCTTTCAAATGTTCTTAGAGTTCCATGTGAATTCTAATAAAGTTCCCGTCCCGGGAACAATGCCGATTTCAAGGGATGTACCACTAAACCTAGCGAGTCTAGACGTTTAGCCAATAGACCCGTATTCTTTTTACACTTATCCAGTTCTTGCACTATTGTGAAGGAGTCCTCAGTATAGGAGAAGCAATCTTCACCTTCCTCTCTTCGTGATGAAAAAAATGCATAAAGATACAAAAAAAGAATAGGAATTGCAGTAGATACCTACCCTGGGGCCTGTTGAATAATCTAGGATCTTACATGAAGACCCTTTTCTTTACCTTGTATAAGGGTTATCGTTTGATAATATTTAAGATCGTTTGCTAAGACAGTATCGGCCATCTATTAGGTCATCCATAAGTGCTGAATAAAGTTGACCCACGTCGTTGCTGGCTCTCAATGGCATACAGAAAAGGGGCTACATTTAGGATCCTAGATTATTCAACGGGTCCCTTTAGTTCCTAGTCAAAGTGGGATCTGTAATTATGTGCACCAGAATGACGACTTTCTCAACTTACAGGACATGTATAAATGCTTGTGTT
This sequence comes from Alentia gelatinosa, assembly GCA_950022655.1. NCBI lineage: Eukaryota > Metazoa > Annelida > Polychaeta > Phyllodocida > Polynoidae > Alentia > Alentia gelatinosa. The sequence continues at coordinate 20,126,982 of OX465584.1, read as the reverse complement.
TTATGGATAGGTTACTAGAGCCTTACTGTGATATTCGATGCTACCTTGAAAAAAGTATGTACAACGGTCTGGAAAACTATATGCCTAAAGTGTAAATGTGATGTAAGATTTGTTCTTTTTTGAGGAAGTCCAGTTTGAAAATGTGATCTGAGTTTTCCACCAATAAGAGGTTTGTGAATGTGATATGAAGTTTGTCCCCATTAAGAGAGTCCAGTTTGTAAATGTGATCTGAGTTTTCCACCAATAAGAGGTTTGTAAATGTGATATGAAGTTTTTCCCCATTAAGAGAGTCCCGTTTGTAAATGTGATGTGGGGTGTTTATGATTCAGAGATGCTCTCGATGCGCTCGGTCTGAAGCGCTACTGCTGCCGACGGATGCTGCTCGCTCACGTGGACCTCATCGAGAAGTTACTCAACTACGCCCCGCTCGAGAAATAGACTCCTGCCAGTCACGTGCCCCATCACAAGACACCGTGCGTGACTCCATGACCTCCTCACACATCCATCACCCAGCCACATACAGGGACAGACCGTCTCGGACGGAGTTGACACTTTATGAATATGTTAGAAAAAGACATTCATCTGCATCTCATTATCATAGAATAATCTAATTGTATCGTATAATTATGTAATAAAACATTTTATATAAGATTTATATCGTTGTTATATGTATGATGATGGTAAGAGAGTATGTTTTCAGGGATACAAGCTTTCCTATAAATTTGTATATCAGGAATTTAAAGATTATCCTAGCCATAACCCTTCCGCAAAAAAATGTCCAGTTAATACTCTCAGTTTATTTCCCTCTAGATTAAATTTCCGTTTTCAGGCCATAAGTACAGCTAAATAGCATAGGAACACCAACAAACATCAGTTTCGGCCAAGATTTAAAACTTTCTTGGAGATACACTAAGCTGAATGTTATTTATTTTACCTTGGAAATCCAATGTTTTCTATATTATCGGAACTAATGTCCACCCTGTCAAACCATAGAAACTTTAAAACAAAATGCATATACCAGAATATAATATTGGCCTTACAGATTAATGCCATTGTAAAACTTGGCCTCACCTATTATAAATATTTGCAGGATTTGTAGATTTATGTTTACTACGTTTTCAATGTTTTCTACGTAACCCCTGCTGACCTATGTCGGCATGTGATTATACAAACATTCAAATTCATCTTTCCTGCCATTTTAAACAGTTTCTTTGACTAAAACACACCACAGGCTTCTACTAGAATGCAAAAACTGCGATATAGCACACATATTTTTGGTCAACATTCACAATATTGGTCAGATTTTCTGAAATTTTACTCACACTTTTGTCCCAGGTCCCAGGCCTAGGAACGACTTCATATTTTGAATAATATAAAAAGCGGTTAATGTGAAAGACAGATTTCACTGTTTCTCTCCCTGCCAGACACTAGAATGCATTGTGGAATTGAATAAAACTGTGTTTTGAGGTAAATGGAGGCTGATTATATAGGAAATAGTTGCCTATTGGCCAACTTCATTGCAGTTGAGGCCTGATAGCAATAACCTAGAAAACATCGCTAAAGCATACAAACCTATTTGCCATTTTCATGGATTTCTATCGGGAGTATTTTCTTCACCAGTACTTTTGTGTTTGTTTTCATGTTTTCTGCAACTATTTCGGGATTCAGTGAGGCATTATGACAAAAGATAATGTACATATTAAAATCATGGCAAGCCAATAACCACGGATAACATAGAAATCATGCCTCCCTGAGACATTTTTCAATTTGAAAAAAAATTAATAAGCAATTAATAAAAAATAATTCAAAATGATTTCAATTAATGTTCACCTATATAGAGTGTTATAAAATTGTGAAAATAAGCCTATCTAAATTGGAACTAGATCAGAAAGAACTGTTAAGAAATGTACCTCGAGCTGGGACATGCCAAAAAATTGCTGAAAATGGCATTTTTGGCCACTTTTAGTTAAATTTGACAAATGAATATTGGTCAGAAGTATACAAAACCATATATGTCCTGGTAGATCTTTTAAAGATCTATCAGAATCAGTAAAGAATTAATTTTGATCAATCCTAAAGAAATACAAGCCTTGAGACTCTTTTTAAGGCTATTGGTACATATTTTGAGCCTTACCCATATACATGCATAGGCTCAATCTCTGAAGAATACTGACCCCCTACTCCCTCTCCATCTTGTAATGCAATTGGATAAAGAAGAGGCACATACAAAATGTCCAATAAAAAAGTATCGTTTACCCCCAACCCCTTCATTGCGTACCGGTATGTACCAGCGTACTTAATTATTTGGCAGTCTCATAATAGTCATACCCCTTTCTTGGCATGCCTTTGCAAAATCTCTGAAGCCATGTGTGAGGCGATCGTCACTGAGTATATATCTGCCAGTACTTTCAGCACTAGTGTATGTGCCACCTGAAGGGAAATTCCCAGTGATGTATCTGGTATTTTGTAAATACAGTTTTGGTCTAAACCCTTGTCTAATATATATAAATAACGTTGTATGGTAGAATATGAGTGATACTAACTGACTATAGTAGTGTCATGTTCAGGTGAGTCACTACAAAGACTAATAAATATTAAGTTGGTACTTTTTTCTTTTTTTTCATTCAATTACAAGCAATACAATTGACATATCATATTCGCTAAGAAGCGTTCTTCCATATAATAGTCTTCAAAGACAAAGAAGCAAGACAGATAAAACATGGCAACATGGACTAAGACAAAGGACAATTCACAGACACAAAACATTTATCAACCGGAGATACTTAATACTTAAATATATAACAAAAATATAAAGTATCCTAGAGCCTATAACTAGAATATAGACAATAAAAGATTTAGACAAGGACAACTCTACAACAGTCCGCAGTCGGTGTTATTAATGGCTTTATTAGAACACTGAATATTTACACAAGGTTTCGGCCATGAAAACAGCTTTCATTAAGTCACATGAATCCTGTTATGTAACACATGTACTTTTTCTGAATACCAGTTTTCTGGCAATGATGATATTTACCTCATCTCTTTTGAAATCATCTGATGAAATATCCTCCGAATGTCTGCCATCATAGATATACACCGATATGGTGTTGTAAACAACCATAGGCTTATATTTATTAAACACATGCATACAAATAGCATATGAGATTATGAAAATAAATACTAAATACATGGTAGAGTCGAATAACCTACAAGTAATGTATCCATGAGAATTATCAGATCAAGTGATTAGATATTAATCAATTTATTGTAATGCTCTGTATCAGGAATACATTTTCCTATAATGTTTGTTTGTTGATGTTGGAACGGTCCAAGGAAGAACGCCATATTAAACGTGATTGTATCAATCACCTTTATCTGATTTTTTTTTAAAAGATTTTTTTAAAAAAAGGTGATCAATTATTGATTTATAAATATAACTTTTTTTATCTCGTTGTCAATAACCATGTTCTATATGTGTAACAGCCTAACTCAATTAATCGGTGCCGCTTTTGTCGGCCAGTGGAAAACAGCTTCATTCGCCACAGATCTGCAGTCAGGAACCACCGAGCAATGTTTAGGGTATACCGACGCCAGATCGGTGAATAGATACGGGCATGCATAGAAGTGTTCAATGGGTTGTATTTTTCCTTTCGTTTGGATGGGTAAATCCATCGTTCGAATTTTTTTTTTGGGGGGGGGGGGGGGGGGGTGTCAAAACCACAAGTCAAAAACGCTATAAAAACAACATTTATAGCCCATTCCCATGCATACTGCACCTCCCAATAAGCCTCCAGATGGCAACAAACCAAGTTGCGATCTAGTACATCAAATACACACTAGAGGACAGCACCATAAATCCACAACACCACTGAGTGGGAGCAGGTGGACACCATTCTCCTCTTAGAACTTCACGGCGCTAGCGCTGGCTTAATCTCTGCCCCAACCCAGTGATGTCATGCGCTGGTTCCCAGGCTATCCACTAAGGACAGGGGGAACCAGCCAAAATTTCGGATGGAAAACAATGCAGCTGTCAAAAGTTATGAAAGTCAAGCAACTCATATATCATGAGTTAGGAAATATAGACCTAGGAATTGTTAAATGGGGTTAACAGACAATCCAGCTGTTTCTTTTTTCATTGCAAACCCACTTTATGATGCGAAGCTACAGTTGATTAGACTGCCCCTTCATATGAGCACATGTGTTATGTTGACAAACAAAACCCTGTAACACATGAGGTGCCTTCCAATGAAGAAAGTAATCCATATGAATATGTCTGATTTGATATAACAAATAATAGAAATGAGTATATCATTTACCATATAAATATGTACACATCTAGGCCTATTTATATGTAAACCACAAAATACTCTCCAAAGCACTAAGCATTTAGGATATTTTGAAAACTGGCGTATGGGCCAAATTTGCGCCCAAACAGGCAGGTTTGGGCAGAGACATAAGCGGCAACAGGATGTACGGCGCAAGATCTCTGCTGTGAGAGTGCGTGGACACAGGGCACCGTGACCCTATTGAATATGCATGAGAAAGCCGGCCAAATATACACTCTCCCAGCAGATATCCTGCGCTCTACTTCCTGTGGTCGCTTTGTATCTCTGCCCCAACCTGCCTGTTTGGGCTCAAATCTGGCCCATACGCCAGTTTTTCAATTATCCTAAATTATGAGAGATTTGCAGGGTATTTTGTGTTCTACATGTAAATAGAGATGCACATATTCATATGGTAAATAAAATACTCTAATTTCTATCATTATTTATGTCAAACCAGACACAGCCTCTGGGATTACTTTCTACAGTGGAAAGCACCTCATGTGTCACAGGGCTTTTTTTGTCAACAATGCCATGTGCTCCTCTGAAGGAGCAGTCTAATCAACTGTGAATTCCCATTATAAAATGGTTTAAGTCTGAAAAAGAAACAGGTGGATTGTCTGTGAAGTTCCTTTAACAATTCCCATATTTCCATACTCATGATATGTGGGTTGTTTGACTTGTATAACTTTTGACAGCTGCCTTGTTTTGAATCTGAAATCTTGGCTGGTTCCCGCTGTACTCACTGGATACCCTGAGAACCAGCGTATGACGTCACTGGGTTGGGGCAGAGATTAAGCCAGCGCTAGCGCCACGAAAGATCTAGGGGGAGAGTGCCAAATATACGGCTGACTAAAATCACGACAGGGGGAGTTGCGAGCGACGTGAGCAGGTAGTCTCACACTGCACCGCTAGAGCAACCTAAGGGAAACAGGTTTTGCGGAACAATAAACCGGAGCTGCGGAATATGCCCGTAGTCTCTTTTCCGACCGCTTGCGTAGTCCGTCTTGAACTGAACCCTGCTTTGCGGTAGTTAGAGTACATTAGCAACCACAGAGCTACACAAAAGCCTGAACGCCCTGGTCCTGGCGACAACGGGACGTACTACAGTCTCCCGCTTGCGGCGCACACGCCGTCTGGTGAATGGTGGCCGCACTACAGGCTAGGTGAGCACGCATATTTCAAATCTCAGACACTTGTGGTCGTGTTAGCGTAGGCCTACAGTAAAGGCTACGTTTACTTCACTATATATGTAAAGAAGAGTTCACCGATCAATTGTGTATAGATTATGCAATGTGGTCATCACCAAAGGACTTGATCAACGACTGACAGAATCAAAGGGGTTTGAAATAGTTGGTATTTGGAGGACAACAGGCCCTTTTCCGCAGGCCGGTGACGCGCCTTCAAGATAGGTCTGGTTACGCAATGCATGCGGCCAAACATAGCCCTGGTAACGTAGTCTTTAGCATTAGATGGCTGAGTGTATAAGCGTTATACATTTGTAGAATACTATGGAGAAACCAAACAAGAGTTAGTTGTGTTGTTGTTTATCGCACGATGGCAAGATCGCATATTACTGCGCGAGGCAAAGCCGAGAGCAGTAATACGCAATCTTGCCGGAGTGCGATGAACAATGACACGACTAACTCGAGTTTGGTTTAGAATTTATCCTACCCCGCCCGTCTAAATTTCATCTACATTAACAGATGACATCATTTGTCAAGTGTATCCCACTAGAGCGATATTTTTCATTTTTCTGAACTCCAGACCGAATACAGTGACCCAATGTTAAGCCTATGGAGTTTTTTATTAGGGGCAGGATAAATCTATATCAACTTTAGAGACCATGCATTGATTGCATCGTATTCTATGGTATTCAAGCTACAATTTGGTGGGTGTAACATATATATTGTCTTAATAATAATTAAGTTATTGTTTAGATAAGCTCCTTTATAGAATAAATACCATCACCCTTGCATATAAAATTCAACCAATATATCTTACCTCTGATCCCATTGGGTATGTCATATATGTAATGTACATGTATGTAAATACATAAGCGCCATGTTGACCATCTTCGTGCCTGCTTTCCTCAAAAGCCAGATCAGTCATCTGAGCCACCACCTCATGAACAGACATGACCCTCATGGTACACTAATCATGTCTTCCCTTGCATCCATCTGCTCATTGAAACCTTTTGTAACAGTAGATAAATGGCAGTATTTGTCACCTAATGTGTCCCACCAGCAATGCACTCACAGTGTCAGTAACCATGGAGTTGTCCCATTACCTTAATTCCATATAAGGAATACAGTAAACCGAGTAGCCAATGACTGCATTCGCAGCAAACCCCGACCTTCACCCTGACCTCCTTACATAATATTTTCTCGCGCCTTGGGACGGCTCTGCAGTCGAGAGTTGACCTCGAATCTTAGGGGCCACAACCACCCTCCAGTTGTGGAATGGGTCTCGCTATAAGTATGTTTGGCAGATGTCTGCTGGTGTTGTTGAAATGTGGCCTATCCAGTGGAACACACCTTTTATGATTATGATAGGGTCGATCGCTGTGGCTGCAGTTAATGTCGTTGGAGTAGAACATACAATGCCGTTTGGGGCCATCCATAAAGTACGTACACAGAATTTCTGAAATTTTGGACCCCCCAACCCCCTCTCCCAATCTTGTACGCAATAGAACAAAGAGGGAGCATACGCAAAATTTCTGAAATTTTTGACCCCCCCCCCCACCCCCCCTTAGTGCGTACGTACTTTATGGATGGCCCCTTTGTACTCTCACGTATTTTATACCAAATTAAAGGGGACATAGATATGTGAATAAATTATTCCCGATAAGATCTTCGCAATATTTGTTTAGAAAATACCACTCTCCAACAGGGCAGGAAGTAAGGCACAGGATCTATGCTATGAGAGTGAGAGAAGACATGCTACCCCCAAGGTTCTGATATAGGTCTGTAGCATAACCCTGTGGGGTAAAAATGTCGGGAGTTGCAAATAGTAGCGGGGCCACTCTCCCAGCAGAGATCCTGCGCTTCCTGCGGCCGCTTATATCTCTGCCCCAACCTGCCTGTTTGGGCTCAAATCTGGCCCATACGCCAGTTTCTGAAATAACCTAAATTCTGAGGGCTTTTGAGGGTATTCTGTTTTCTACTTGTAAATAGAGATGAACATATTAATATTATAAATAAAATACTTTCATTTCTATCAAACAGACACAGTCTCTGGGATTACTTTCTTCAGTGGAAAGCACATCATGTGTTGCAGGGTTTTGGTTTGTCAAAAATGCCCATGTGCTCCTCTAAAGGGGCAGTCTAATCAATGTGGATTCCCATTATAAAATGGTTTAATTCTGAAAAAGAAACAGCTGAATTGTTTGTGAAGATCCTTTAGCAATTCCCATATTTCCACACTCATTATATGTGAGTTGTTTAACTTGTATAACTTTTGACAGTTACCTAGTATTGAATCTGAAATGTTCGCTGGTCTCCTCTGTCTTTAGTGGATACCCAGGGAACCAGCTTTCGGTTGGGGCAGAGATTAAACAAGCACTAGCGCCGCGAAAGATTTGGGAGGAGAGTGTAGCGGGGCCTGGGAGAGGAGAAAGCGTGACGAACCCGTGGATCCTGCATGCTTTTGTATATGGCCGGCGAGACATTGTGCCAGCCCACTTACCGCCAAGCTGGGTTACAATCATATATGTGGTACAGAGCTAGGTGTACAGCTCATCTAAGTTGGTATCACCTAGGTACGTGTACTCATTTTTTCACTCCACACATATCACTACCACCCCTCCCCGCAGCACAAACTTCTATCACCACCTAAAACCAACACTAAATGAGTTGGTTTTGCCTATGTTTTCGTCAGATTTCTTCTTCTCTCAATGACTGCTGTATATTGTGATATGGGGCCATCCATAAAGTACGTACGCGCTAAGGGGGGTTGGCGGTCAAAAATTTCAGAAATATTGCGTATGCTCCCTCTTTGTTCTATTGCGTAACTCGTTTACTCTGGTGGCCAGTGTAGTCCAGAGGCCAATCGAAAGGTCCTATGGCGTGGATTTTAAAGAACCAACATGATAAACTGCCATGTTAGTAAAAGTCTCACAGATATACTCAACTCCCACATGATATTTTCCTGGCAAAGCAAACATGGAAACACGTGCATCCACAATGCCAATAAGGGACCTTCGCATATAATTGTCAGCCTGGTACCTAATTATGCTGATCATCGGTGAAATTATTGATATGCTTGAGTGGTATGAATGATGTCATCTACACATTAAATACATTATGTCTTGTGAAATGTTCAATTATAAGTCTACCTGCATAATCTATATAGCCATCCTTCTGTTAACGTGGTCAATATGTCATAGAGATTCTCATAAACCTGCCCTCCGTAACGGCTGATGAATAGTCTATTTTATAACTGAAATCACCTACTTATATAGTCCTCAGATATATCCTACCCCTCATATAAATCTCCATAGACTTAACATGGTGTGACTGTATGCCACAGTTATGCCATAAAATATTTATATGCCACGGGTGACATATGAAGTTAAAAATACATGATGGGGTAGGATAAAATCTAAACATCACTCAATTTCATATGATTGTTTACATGCCGTTCGTTGTCTTCTGCTACAGATATCACTCAGCTCCGCTTCGTGATATCATTCCGCAAGGACAACTTACGCCATATAAACAATGATATGAAATTTTGTGATGTTTCATGATAATATCCCTAAACCATACGATACTTCAATTTTCAAAATCAGTCAAGATATAAGATCAGAGGGAAATTGGTCCCGTCTCAAAGAATATCAAAGTTACTAGCTGAGGATCTAAAATATTACTTAACAAAGACTTGGCCGAGTAAATCAATTTATTCAGATCATTACCAAGTAATTTTGATATTCTTTCTCCCGGGACTTGTTTCCATGATACCATATACAGTAAAACTCTGCTTAAGGGACCACCCTCTGTTTCGAGCAAAGGGTCCAATTATTGTGACAAATTTTGTAGTTTACCGTTCCGAGGAAAGGGTCCCCTTACGCGTGGTGTCATCTTATCACAGGTTTTCAGTCTGTCGATAGTTAGGCTATGAACTATATGATACCTTTATATCATATATAATACCTGTACATACTATATATAATCCCTATCTTGAGTTATTCGTTGCGTCTTAGTTTTCATAGTTCACATCCCATTATGCTGACTGCCACAGCAAAGGGGTGCAGAGAAACATACAGTAAAACCCCGCTTAAGGGTTCACCCTCCGTTCCGAGCAAAGTGCTCCCTTCAGCGGGGTGCCCCCTTAAGCGGGATTAGAATATTAGCTAGTTTATTCTAACCCCGCATAAGGGGTTAGAAGAAACTAAAAAATATTATTTTTGTTCCGAGCAAATTGTCCCGTTAAGCAGAGTGTCCCGTTAAGCAGAGTGTCCCCTTAAGCGAGGTGTCCCAGATGCGGGGTTTTACTATACTTGATTTTGCTGATCATCGGTAAAGTTATTGATATGCATGAGTGGTATGAATGATTTCATCTACACATTAAACGCATTATGTCCCGTGAAATGTTCAATTATAAGTCTACCTGCATAATCTGCCTGTATTATTCGTTGCATCTTAGCTTTCACTGTTCACACAACATTATGCTGACTGCTACAGCAAAGGGGTGCAGAGAAACATTTATTTTTATTTTTTTTTAATTTTTTGTTGGTGAATCTGATTTTACTTTCAGCATTCTTTATTGCGGTCGGCAGTGTATTCCACTGCAGTTTTCCTCGATTAGCTGGCGACTTTTTTAGCAACTCACTTTTTGGGCGCGTGAGTGCGGGAGAAACAGAGCGCATTTAATGTTTACTTTGTATCAGCACCCAGCTGTTGAAAGTGTATGAAGCACGGTAAATAGATACTATTGACCAACGATTCCGCTGATGTGATACGGCCTGAATCCCTTCCTACACTAACATGTGACTAAGTCAGTGGATGCGGTTATAAAGGGAATAAAATAAAGTGGTGTGTTAATTTTAATATTGTTATTAGAGCGTGGCAGGCGTCCCCCATTACCTATGCGGCGCTAATACACAGCAATGCAGTCATATCCGAGATTATTGTCATTAAGTATCACAAGAGGAGTAATTTAATATGCAAATGATTCTTTCTCCAGGAACCAGGCTCCCCTCTCAACACGTAGAGTCGGCGATGCATTGAGTGACGCACACTCCAGTTGGAGGCCAACCAGTATATCAAGGCACACTATATGGACAGAGGAATGCCAACCAGACTACTACATTCTGCATATAGTATGTACCGCATACAGCATGGGATTTAGATTGGACTACCGTCATACACTGTATATGGAATGGAGTACCGCGTTGTCACATACTAAATGTAGGACGGAATACAACTTCATGGATATACCACATCTTGTCTCTAAAATGCCCAGGTACTGTCACACAAACTGAATGTCGAATGATTTATTAATACACAATACTGGCTGAAAATACTTCGAGATCTGACATAAGGGTGGAGACCGCAATATGCCCCACACTCTACCTATTCCCATGCCTATGCTGTGATCTTATATCTATACATAGACCACCATTTACGCCACTAAACGATTCACTGTAAAGAAGAGACCGAGGACAATGTTGCAGACAACGGTTTCTGTGGACCCTTCTTCCAAAATGTCAAAACAATCTGAGTAGGATTTCACCTAATTCCAATGACCTAGTGAGGAGCTTGACAAATGAGGAACATTACAGTGGCACTACGCTAGTGTATCTAATCCTTTCCAAGTAAGCAGGCTGTGGGACAGCAATAACTCCGACAACGAGCGTGCGCTGAGGAGGCACGAGAATACCTTGAAGCATTCACTACAATTTCACTTGTCAAGTGACCTAACGGGACATCACCGCTGCCTTGAATAGGATCTCTCAAAGCAATATATTGACTTTCAAACATATCTAATCATATCTAGTCTTTTGGCTTTCCTGCATCTGACGAGATGCATTTGAGTTTGTCGAAAGTTATTCTTGCTGGCGTAGTAGGAGTCATATTCTTTTAGAAACGATTGATCCCAAGTAGCCAGTGTCTGCGGTTGATGGGACTCTGCCACGATGTTTGTATTTCCCAGTATTTCGCCCTTCCCTAAGCGCTACGTGACTATCGCACTGGTCAGCTTGGGCATGCTGATCGTGCACGCCCAGAGGGTGAACATCAGTGTCACTGTGGTCTTCATACTCACTCAGAATATGGACATGCTGGTCAACCCTGGAAAGTCCCGGAATACGGTAAGTCTCTCAAATTACTCTATAAAAACTTCATAAACTCTGTATTTTGTCCTTATGAAATTACCTTTAAAATCCTATATGGGTATCACCTTGCGTGTTTCGACTGTGACAGACAGATTAGTCGCTATGTCACTATTGTGTAATGACTAAGAAGAGGTTCACCTATGACAAAAATGTATTGAGTTTTTGTGTATAAAAAAAACGATAGAAATTCAGTAGTAATTATGAATGAGGAGAATCGTCACGAGCCCTCTTAATAGCCCGACATAGAAGTAGAGACTAGGAGCTAATAGTATATTCATCATTGATGAATGAGCCTGCAATTATAAATGAATAACAATTGAAAGTTTTGGGTTAGATTAGGTATACGGATCCTTCTCTACACTTACACCCAGTCAATTTGCCATTTCTTCAACTGCCTATCTAGGATCCAAACAGATCAAGCAACAGTGGGTCATGAGGTATTTCGGTCTTGAGTGATTGGTCATGGTCAGCTGGGCACACCTCTAAGACCCTGAGACACTGGCACCCTTCTCTCTTCTCAATAGCACAGTGAATAGCACACAGATAGTAAAGGGATAGTTTTCTGGAAGCACACTGAAAGTTCAAAGTGACCACTCTAACCCTGACTCTAACCTCTAGATGATGTATTTAGCACGTGCAAGCACGCTCTAAAAAAAGTTTTTTTAAACCCCAGAGGGTTGGTGGCTGGTCCCTGGGTTGGCTGGCGGTGACGTAGCGGAGGAGGGGTCCTTAGTTACTAGTGTAGTTCTTCGAGTCATTAGACTGCAGTTGGGCAAGCCCGTTCAATCAAAAAATGCCAGATTGGGGTTTCACAAAATCGGGGCTGTATGGCGCGTCAAGCGATCAGAAATAAAGAAGATCCCACAAAGTGTTAGGCCATAATCTGATCACCGGAGGTGTGTCATAATCTCATGACATTTATTCTGTGGTTTTACAACTTTCTCGTGATTCATTTAGTGGAATCGTCCGTCTAAAATAAATACAGGGTAAAAACTAGGTGGCATGGCAGTAGTTTCTTTCAATTGTGTGTACTTCTTGGGTAGGATATGTCCTGTAAAGTTGGTTTATTTACCAAATCTACCATACCAGCAGTTTCAATTATCATCATTCTCATTCAGGCTATGATTGGCTGATATTTTCGTCGCTGCAGTTATCTTGATTTAGGTAATTTTGGCAGTTGGGTCGGACCACATTTTTTTTCCAGGTGTGTGGTTATAACAGCAATGTCAGACTTCTTTTTTTTTTAATCTGGGAAAAATGATAGTGGTAATGACACCTACCTTAATTACACCTAAGCATAGCTGAGTATAAACAATGACTAATTATACTCACTTCTCTCCGTCATAGAGGAGTCCCCAAATAGACATGAATTCCCTTCCTATGAAGATAAACCTACCAGAGACATAAACATATCTATGTATTCATATAATTAGATTTCCGTGTAATTGTTATTCTTTTTCTTGTTGTGTTTTAGAATGGTCTGTCCGTGTATTGTAGCCTACTTGGGACTATTATCCCCAAATGTCATGTGTACTTCGTAAATGTAATTCGTCTGAAGATTAGATCTTTAAGAGGTTGATACACTTTGATAGGGATTTCACTCATCAAAGTATACTTTCTACACTGAAACCTTTGAAAATATTAAGGTTGAATATTCAAAGAAACCACAAAAAAAAGAAGAAGGGGGAATTGCTTATAAAATAAGCAGAAATGTTACTGTTAAGAAGGAAAGAAATAAACAAAAATTGCTTTACAGTTTGCGTTACTATTTAGATGTAACTATTTGAGAAGAAACTGAATGAAATTCCCTTGATACAAAAAAAAATCCAAGTAATCCAAAAAATTACGATGACGAGAACAGGTAATGGCGTCATCTGAGTTTGAAGGTGAGGTTGAAAGTGATCCTCTACCTGTACAGGTGTGTGGGACCAGTGGAGTAGTGGCTGCATCTGGTGGGTTGTTCGTACACAAATATAAAGTCTTACTCCCTCTAGTGTAAGTCATACGAAATTCCCTTGATACAAAAAAAAATCCAAATAATCTATTTTATTTTAAATCATTCAAAATATTTCTTCTTTTATCATTCCTTATGATTAAAAATAAAATGGTGAGAATTTCAGAATTGCCTGTCCTATCTTGCTCTGGTGGACCTGTTTATCGACTACTTAAGCAGATCCACAATATGCACTAAACACAACTCATCTTAGTCCAAACATATTTCAACTTAGTCCCACTGCTTTAGGGATGGTACAGTGATGGTTTCTAGCGCAAAGTTCCCAATATCTGTTTGTCCGCGCTTGTGGTACAACTTAACTCCCACAGGTTAAATTTTGTTCACTTATTGATATTTCCGTCACTGTTGCAGGTCCAACCCTGCTGTATTTATTTATGGAGTAGAGGTCACAGACATTAGTTACCTAGAAGGGAACCCCCCAGGCTTCTATTTGATTCATTAAACTGTGGGCATGCTACGTTTACATGTATGCTTTCCATAGCTGGAGTGGAAAATGGAATACTTCAATTTTTTGCATTGTTAAAATAAATCACTTCTATATATACACTGCTGAACTGCCTCACAAGCCACACTAGCCAGGCTGGTTGTAGGTTGACGGAATTCCCTTCGACCTAGCGCCATATATATAGGGTCATATCATGCACAGTAAGATCTAATTATCAATGACAGGCAAGAAGGCAACGCAGTGGTAGGGTAGAGTCTCGAATCATGGATCCCGTGCTCCGCAGGCAAGATTGTTCCGCAAGAGATAGCTTAGATAATTTACAGATACCTTCTGCGATGAGAAGGTCAAGCAGAAAATAAAGCATTTTTCTTGGATATACATTGTGTTAACCCTAACATCTTTATATTTGATAGTCTGACAGGATTTCATATCCCAAGCAGACAAAACTCAACAGGCGAGTTGTGAAGATAACGCCAAGCCTATTTACATTTTAAAAAAAAATTGTTTCTATATTTGCAGTGTTTATTCAACTTTCAACATCTACATCAAGCAATGGCAGTATCATAAAAAAATCTTAGCAACGTTTCAGACTTGATTTTCAAGATCTTTTCAAAGTGACATCTTTACATCTTAGGCGTTCTTACATTAACACCACATTTTATTTTGTACAGGAAGTATTTAACAGTTGGAGAGTATAGGTTAAGTTATATAAAAATGTCTATAGATTTAGCATGATAGTAATATGAATCCACTGATATAGCACATGTAACCTAAAATGCAACAAAAATTAAACCATACATCACTACCGTACCAAACAGTTACATGACAAATACATAGCGAATACAGGACGTACTCTGGACAAAACATGGGGGGAATTACTCAAGCATGTATTTACATTTTGATGGTACGCCCAACACTCTCTCGTCATTGATGGTGGGTACTGTTAAAATGCATCAAGCGCTGAATGGCGATTTCAGAGTGATATACAAATATAGTAATGTCAGAGATCTATATGTATATACTGCACTGAAATGAAACAACACCAGAATCAGCTATATCAACGGAAACGATTACGACCCAGCATATACACATTCTACCTACTAGCATCATGCTTTCATATACTGTGCATACACACATGCTATAGCTATCTACTAAAATCATGCATTCACAAACCGTATATACACACATACTGCCTACTAACATCATGCCTTTACGAAACCTGCTCCCTCAGTTAGCCCTGCTTACACCTTGCCCACTTGTAAACATGCTATTCTTACACACACCCTACCTATTAACATCATGCCCACACACACCCCGCCTACACACATCCAGCATGCTATCAGTGAGTTCGGTACAAATCCTAATTACATACACTGTGCCACTAACCTTTTAATACATATCCTTCCCTCACATATATACCAACACATACCCCAGACCATCCACTATGCCCATAGACAGCCTGCCTTCAAACTCTATTATCTAGGCCTTGTTGAATAACCCTTAAATCTACATTGTACATCCAATACAATCGCATACTGATATACAAACACACACATTTTGTATGAACTTGCAGCATACATATACCCATTCTACTTTACTGGTCCCCCTGTCTATATCCATTGTAAGAAAGCTGCTAAGACAACCCCTGTTAGTGTAATAACCCAACCAAAAACAGCTATTAGTGGGGCAGATATAGCTCAAATATTAGCACAATTGTGCATTGAAAGAAGTATGAGTTTTGGCAAATAGCTAGAGGCCCTAAGGAATATTTTTCGGTGGATGGGATTTGCAGATAAGCTACAGGAGTGGTGTGGCAGCCATTTTCAAAATGGCCACCACAAAGCACTAAGACACTTTCCAGAATGGCTATTACCAAGTTAAAACCAATATTACTCACCTCAAATGTGTGCAATATGAACATAAACTCATACAGTAATCCATTCATAACATATGCAGAGCAGCCATTTAGGTCTTTCAGCCGAAAATATACATAAATCAGAGACCTTTTTCTTTTACTAAAACTGTAACTACAACCATACGAATGACTTGTTAAATATGATGTGCCATGTGTTGAAAGGTAAAACCTTTTCATCAATCACTGCTGGCTTATCCAATTAAGAAAAAAAACCTCAAAATAATTCTAAATGGCCCTCAATTACCTTACCAGCAACAAATCCTCTTCAATTTTACACAGAGACACAGAGGATTAGGTAAAGACTTTTGTAAAATTGTTAATTAGAGGTACAAATAATGTCACCGATCTTTCACTGTAAACATAAACATTTTCAATAATCTGAATGTTATGAAAGACCAAATCATTGCATTCATAAAAATGAATATATCAATGAGAACAGGTATGAAGGAATCAGAGGGCATAGCAGGCTCATTAAGTCTAATTAGCTCAATGTGAACCGACAGCTCAAGGGGGTGTGCCAATCAACAACCGTTCTAGATTGTGGGACAGATAACCAGAAAATAGTATAGATCGTAAGGAAACACGTGCTAGCTACGTAAATTAACATCATCTTTTTGTAGTAATAACGTTGTTTTTTTACGTAGTACAAAGGTGAAAATGTTAAGGTTTATTTACGTCTGTAGCACGTATTGGTAGATTTACATGAATCAATGTACTTTGGGCAGCCCACATGGGTCACTGTACGGAAAAACGCACTTTGGGCAATTTCTCTACCTTTCTACATTCTATAGAAGCTCATAGTACTTCTATTTATCTGAAAGAGTTATATTTGGTATTCATGGGCAGAGAACATTATAATGTAACAGAAAATGTATATTATTAGGGGTTTCTTTCCAATGCCTTCGAGTTTTGAGTAATTGAATCCTAAAAAATAATGTCAATTTGACAATTTAAGTTCGCCAAAAGAAAGAGTGGGACTAGTTGGCTCCGGGTCACCAAACATTCTTTTTAACCCAGACAATGTACGCAATACCTCAGATTCATTAAATCATCCATATTATAACCATAATACTTGTTCAAGGAAAGAACACCACTAACATAGTTATCTATCGATCTATACGATAAAGTTGATGATAGATGCATTAAATATCTGCACAATAATTTAGTGGTGGTTGGAAGGGGTGATGCTACTGGGCTGCAAAATTCTAAATTTCTCTTCCATTGGCTGGCTTTCGTTTTCCACGTTGATGGAGCCCACACCATGGAACGAATTTCTGCTGCCCTTCGGTCCAGTTCTTTGACAAATTCCGAATTTTCCCGAGTTAGAACATAAATACAAAAAGAGAAAACAATTACCAGAAATATGAGAAGGGCTTATCAGCATCCCCGTTCAAAATCCCCAGTATACGATAAGATCTTAGATGTAGGTTGAAAATAACGGCTAACCAGAAAATTATAGGCAAAAATATCATTGATGATTTAATAGCCACTACTACATGTGTGCTCTCACTGTAAAAAGATACTGTATTGTCTCTACACTTTTTATCCAATCTTCAAATACTCTCTAAAACAGGGTAAGTTTCCTGGACATTCATATTTATGGGAATAGATAATTATGAGGAGGCGTGCGATTGGGTTACAAATTTATTTGTCAAATTGTTCAAGTAATGTATTTGAGGAATAGTATGAAAAATGCCAACGGGCATAAGGCATAAAGCCCTGACAGTCAATGTCTATATGATTGGTGTGGGACGGGCGGGTACAAATCTGAGCGGGCGTTTTGCTGGCCGCTGGTGGCAGACGTCTCAGTATGTCGTTCGTCCAGGAAGCCGTCAGATGGCGTGACATACATCACCCGCCCCACAATTACTGCCAATTTTCAATTACCTCCAACAAGGGTGAATTTACCACATGATTTTCAGGAAAAAAATTCAAGTTAGATTCTCTCCACTGGCCAACAAGCCAATCTGATCCACAAATGGCCCCAAAACCTGTACCAGAAGCACCAGAATAAACTACAGTAGAGACTGGACCAGTAACAATCATAGCTTGGACACCATTGAACAATTGGTAAAAATTTCTCCACCATTCCAGGAGAAAAGATTCTCTTAAAAAACTGACATACCTTTTCTTCTCTAAAAAAACAAGATGTCAATAATTCTACAGCTAAATCTATGCCCGCCTCTCACAACCACTGAACAATTTGAAAGGACTTCACATAGGCGTTGTAGTTGCTTGCGTGTCACCCTGTGACGACCCATGAAAAACACAACCTCGTTCTGCAACTTCAACAATTTCTACTGGGGGAGACTAAGCTCCATTCTTTGAGAATGAAGTACAATTTCTAAATAATGCTGTATTTGTGAGGGAGACTTACTTTGTTATACGTTATATAAAAATCTAATTGTCTCAGGGTTTTGTGGAGAAAGAGCTGGGATTTTCTGCATGAATCATAGTCATGGGCTACAACCAAGAAATCGTCCATGTAATTGAAGCAGGTAAAACCTGAAGCATTCATATACGTACATACAGAATCTGTCAGTTGGCTAAAAGTGAAGGCAGCTGCTTTTTTCCCCAAAGGATATGAAATGGTCCTCTAGAAGAACATTTTTCATCATCTAGATCCCATTTTAGGCCAGAAGGTTCGATCTTCTGGTCTGATCATAACAGAACGATAGGCTGAAGTAATGTCAGTTTCTGCTATAAATGTTTTTTTTTAAAGAATACTAACAATGCTGTCAATGTTCTTAAACCAAAAATGTTGAAACGTTTCTCCATATTATTATTTACCGAGTAACCTTTCGGCCTACTAGCATCTGTGATGGCACTTCCTCCAGATTTTTTTAACGGCCCCTAGGGCATGTATACAATGTGTGTGTGTGTGTGTGGGGGGGGGGGGGGGGGGGGGGGACTCCACTACCGACAATTTACCTTGAATAATTTCAGTCGAAATCAAAATTTTGATGAAGCCATAAGCATCACTGTAAATATATGAATAATTGTCCACACAATAATTCCTAACTGTAGAACTGGGGTCAATAATCTTAAACACGTAGAAGATACTGTAATTAATGAAGTGACTATCCACATCCATACAACCTTGCTCGAACCAAAGAACTAGAACCCCTGGAAAGCCCTCTCACTGTAGAGCCCTGTGAACTAGTAGCGCACATGCGCTGAGACCTACAGGGGAGCAAAACATTCGGTTCACGCTTCTAACATGTCCGACTATATCTGTTAATAATGTAGACTGTAGTACGTCCCGTTGTCGCTAGGTGCCAGGGCGCTCATGCTCCGAAGGCGGCGCGGTGCGTGGACGGACTATTAATAATGTACCCTGGTACCCGGGGTATCCACCAGAGGTCTCGGCGTGATATACCCACACCACAGTTTACATGTGTCAACACTCTCCCAGCAGATATTCTGCGCTCTATTTCCTGTGGTCGCTTTGTATCTCTGCCCCAACCTGCCTGTTTGGGCTCAAATCTGGCCCATACGCCAGTTATTCAATTATCCTAAATTCTGAGAGATTTGCAGGGTATTTTGTGTTCTACATGTAAATAGAGATGCACATATTTATATGGTAAACAAAATACTCTCATTTCTATTATCATTTATGTCAAACCAGACACAGCCTCTGGGATTACTTTCTACAGTGGAAAGCACCTCATGTGTTGCAGGGCTTTGTTTTGTCAACAATGCCATGTGCTCCTCTGAAGGAGCAGTCTAATCAACTGTGAATTCCAATTATAAAATGGTTTAAGTCTGAAAAAGAAACAGCTAGATTTTCTGTCAAGCTCCCTTAACAGTTCCCATATTTCCAAACGCATGATATGTGGGTTGTCTGACTTGTATAACTGTCGACAGCTGCCTTGTTTTGAATCTGAAATGCTGGCTGGTTCCCCCTGTACTTAGTTGATACCCTGAGAACCAGCATATGGCGTCACTGGGTTGGGGCAGAGATTAAGCTAGCTTGGCAGCCTGGCCTAGTTAGACTATAGGCCAGGTAACGGGTTCCATTTTTATGGTGCATTATTGGTAACGCTGTTGCATTGTGGGATTGTGCCACCTTAGTCTCTTTCACGACCGCTTGGGGCCTCCTCGAGCCGTGAACACGCCGTCTGGTGAATGGTGGCCGCACTACAGGCTAGCGCCACCTTGGCAGACCTAGAGCAGACGACACAACAAAGAGGTGAAGTAGTGTGTCAACTCCTAGTTTGTACTCTGATATCTCTTTTGGTGAACCAAGAATATGTATGTATAACATTAAGACTTATGCCTTGACTATGGTTCACTGCTGGTATAATGTCATGACGTTTGTCATTACAGAATATGAACTATGTAGTGATGTTTTTATATGGCACAGCGAGCGGGAGACGTACACTGCACCACTCAAGCGCTGCAGTGTGATCTGTTCTCGTGAGACAGCGGCGCGAGAGCTGGCGAGTTGAAGGTCGTACCAGCGTGACGTCAGAACCCGTTACCTGCCCCTTATTCATATGGGCAGGGAACCAGTCCAAGATTAAGCCAGCGCTAGCGCCGCGAAAGATCTGGGGGGAGAGTGATGTGTCGAATGGGTAACCGGAAGTTCCTCTCCTGTATCTTGAAACAAGGCTAGCCACGAGTTCGTCCCATAGGCGCAACGTTGAACGGCAGTGAGTGGGCTTTCCAGAGGTTCTAGTTCTTTGCTCGAACATTTGCACGGGACTACCGGACAACATATCAAACCAACCTGTAGGCTGGAGTTAGGAACATATTTTTCTGATACAATGATTTTCGTCAGTTGACCACAAAGGTAAACAAAAATTATATACACAACAGATATCAAACAAATCATCGGAGATCATTAAATTTGAGAAATTGGACATGTCAAAACCGTCAGAAAAAGAACTGAAAGTGGTAGAATTTTATGTCAGGTACCTGGCTTGCTTTGTCTATTGAATCATAACAAACTTGAGGAACCAGCTCGGGTTCTGCAGCTGGTTCTTAGCAGGCAACTGCAATACAAATTTACTGGTTCTGATCCGGTGATGAAGCTTGTTACTCGGCAAAAGGAGTTCACTTTCACACCCTGAACTCAGCTGGACTTACTAGGAGACTCAGAACCCTTGGATTCTGACGATTTCTAGGTCTGTACTCCGCCGAATTTGACTGCAGAATAATTCACGAAGCGAATTACTCTGCGGCCAAACAAGGTATAATGTGAACCAAGTTCTTTTCATCGAGTGGGTATCTGATTTTATCTCTAAAACATTATTTATTGATAAAATGAATCACCCAATTAGCCATTGAGTATTTGGTACACGAACTTCACGGCCGTGTAGTACGAGTTCCTATTGAATGTTAAGCCTATAGAGAAAAATGCCGGGTGAGATAAAGACTGTTCTTTTTTGCAGGTTTATACCTTATGTGCTCCCCTGAACACAGCACACACATGCGGCAGAGCCGCATGTCCAGGTATGGGTACTAGTATCAGTATATATATACCTCTAGGTGGCAGGTGGTTTCCAACTAATTGTAATATTTTGATTACTTTATCTTGTGAGAGAACATGCCATGCATAATATTGTTATTCTTTTCATCTTAATCGTGGTGTTATAACCATATTCCTTGTAGACTTCATGATAAATAGTGAAAGATTTATATGAAAACTAGCGACTTTGTCGATTCGTATTGAGCTACCACCTCCCCCCTCCCCCCTCCCCCCTACAATTTTTAACTGCTGGGCCCTAGCGGGTGAACAGAAAACCATCGTAAACTTGTGGTTATCATTTCGTATGACACAGGTGTTTGAGCTGATCATCGGCGATCAGAACTCTATTGATTGACACCAGCAAAAGGGTGAGATCTCATTGCATTCTCTCAAGGAAAGGAGATTGGAAAACTACAGCTCTAAATTATGTTTTCAGTACAGCTAGAAACAAATACTAATGATAGACGTACATCTGTGTAGAGAAACACAAAAAAGAGTAGCAGGATCCAGTATCTCAGGGTCTTAGAGGCGTGCCCAACCTTTGTACAAGCTGCCATCTTGCACCAAACGCTTAAACCAACTAGGAGCAAATAGTATGTTCATCATAGATGAATGAGTGTGCAATTATAAATGAAAAACAATTAAAAGGTTTGAGATAGATTGAGCCTAGGGATAGTTTTCTGTAACTGGCCATTTCTGGCCATTTCTGCCACTGCCCTAGGATCCAAACATGTCAAGCACTTGTGGGTCTTGAGGTATTTTGGTCTTGAGTGATTGGTCAGCTGGGCACGCCGATAAGAGACTGTGACACTGGATCCCTTCTCTGTTCTCAATACCACAGTTAACAGCACGCAGATTTGTATGCAGTACCCTTAAAGTCCATATGGCCCCCCACTAACCTCTAGATGATGTATTTAGAATACAGGGCCTTGTTTCTTAGTCACTTTTTTTGTCATTGCAGAAAATAAATTTTGTCATTCACCAAAGTTATTTCCTAAACTTCCTTCTCCCTACACTAGGGGTCGACACTGTGCTGGTTTCGGCAGAATACTTTAATGATATATTCTGTATTTGCTCAAGACAATCATGTAAGTAGTTGGTGGTGTAGTGGTTACAGTGCTTTTTTTAATCTGAAGGTCTGGGGTTCGATCCCTAGACTCGGCTATAGTTTTTCCTTTTTAAAGAGGCCGTTTACACAAAAATAGACTTTGACTCCATGCAGAGAAAAATCTCGAAAATTTCATTATGTATGTCACTTACATTGTTCAAAATAAAACACCCCTTATTTTTGATAAACGGGTGACGTGGGTGACGTTGGACCAACTTAAACCAACATGTCATGCTGCTACTGGGATTCGTACCCATGCAGACAAACAACCTCTGACTACAAGTCAACTGCCCTAACCACTGGGCCACCAAGTTGAGTTATATGAGAGGCAAGAATGGACAGAATTCAATTCCTAGTGACTGGCAATGCAGTGGGGATGTTCTGTGTGACAAAATTATTGTATGAATCATTATTCAATGGGTCATTGTAAGCGGTGTCTTCGTAAGCTGTAGATGACGACACCAAATCCCCTCAATTTCTTTTTTTTTTGCTGTTTAAAATGTGGGATAATATATAGGGAATATGATAGTAGAAACTGCACTATGAAATTATGGAATTTTCAGAATATCTGGAATATATAATGATAATGCTGCTTCGCAATTATGGTGAAATTTGATAATAGATAAATATCTCAAATTGATCATTTCATACTTTAAATTGGAACAAATGTTTTCATTAAATAGCATTATGAAATATCATATACTATGTTTTGTATCTACAGATAAATTATCAGTCATAAATATGCATTATTTCTGGAATTATAAAAGAAAAATGGTTGATTACACTGGTTGCAACTAGAGCTATATCGGGGTGTATCGGGACCAAGGCGCCTTTTTAACCCTTTCCTTACCACGCCTAGCGTAGCACGCAGTGCGTTAACGACCGCGCCCCCTGCGGTGAACTATCCCGCTAGTACCGAACATCGCACGTTGTACAGACTTCTAAATACCGCCCTATTCT
Source organism: Alentia gelatinosa (assembly GCA_950022655.1). Taxonomy (NCBI): domain Eukaryota; kingdom Metazoa; phylum Annelida; class Polychaeta; order Phyllodocida; family Polynoidae; genus Alentia; species Alentia gelatinosa. Next base: position 20,103,409 of record OX465584.1, on the reverse strand, counting down.
GCAAGCCATAGAAAATTACTCAAAGTGCAGAGGGGTGCTTCGCAAATTAGCCAATTTAGATAACTTAGGGAGATAATTAGATAATTTTAATGATACCGAAAAGACGAAGAGACTTCAGGCTTTATTTCCATTCCATTAATCATGAATTTGATCAATATTTGATAATTATATTGATATTCCCAATTGCAGGAAGAATTTGATACTCTTTTTTGCTCCGTTGACAAAAGCCTGTACATAGGCCAAATATAGCACTGCACCTACAAAGATGTGTATCTATTTTTTCATCACAATGACATTATGTTATTTTTACATTAATAATCATAAAAAGACATGGAGAACACATCTGGGGAGTTGTTTTGTATTTAGAATTAATATATTATGGAGAAATCATGAAAATGCGATATGCCTGATAGGTGGCGCCAACCGCACTCTGTCTTTTAGTTGGCCTAAAGCTAAGACTTATGCTTTATATAATCAAGTATCAAAATCGCTAGAGTAAGCCATTCATCTGAATTCGACTCTAATCATAAGTACGATATTGTTTTCTATATATACTGACTTTTAAAAGAAATCTGTCCATTATTTACTGAAATAATATAAAATATTTAATAATATAAATCAGCTGCCTCAAGGCAGCATCGGTATTCCCATGGTGCTGCCTTAAGGCAGCATTGGTAAGAAAAGGGTTAAATAAAAAGGAAAAACGCCAGTGCAGAGAGGTGCAGTACAAAATAGGTAAACAAATTAAAAATCTATGCTGGATTATATTAGGTTTATGTGAAAGGGTTAAATTGGTCTGTCTCTTTAAGATTCTGAATGAAAATAGAAATAATTCAGAAAGAGGAAAAATGGCAACTTACAATAGAAATTATAGAGTGACTAGTGTAGTGTAACTAAAATAGGTTCCTAAAAGAATCTTTATGACTGAGGAAAGAAAAAGAAAGGTTCTGCATGGAGGGGAATTGAACTCTCAGCATGAGGTTTCTCTTGCAGACACTCTACTTCTAGACTACTTAAACTGACTTGTAGAGGGAACGTTTCAAGGATTCCTGAATGCATGGACAAATCTAGTTCCTCACAATACACCAGGTGGCAGGGACTGTAATGAAAATGCTAGTTCTGTTCATATCCACCCAGTGTCAGTGCTGTGCTTAGACTATACCAGTAGAGCCAAGGGATAAGATAAGGGATAAGATAACCATACTTTTGGTCATTTCCAATCAGTGTCAGTGTTGTACTGTGATAAAGTTGTGATAAAGGAATACGACAAGATGACTTCAGCTTGTGCATACTGGCAACAGAACAGAATTCTTGACTGCAGTATGATATCAGTATACACAGCCTGAAGCTATCTTGCCTGATTCTAAGAGATTATTCTACGAAGTGACTAGTGCAGTAGAACTTTCATTACTTCCTGAACCAAATTCAATGACTCTGTAAACAAAGACAAGTTCTGGATGGGTTTATGTTGTGCATACTGATAACAGAAGAGAATTACTGCCGACTTACTGTTATAACTATGCATAAACTGAAACCTTCTTGCCTTCATTATACACCCTAGAATACAAGTATTTTACCCTGAATAGATGTAGAAGGTTGTCAAAATACTAATGTCTCCATTCTAAGACATCACATGTTGACCATGTGTTGATATCTATTTCTGCCCAAGCCCTGCAGTAAGCTATGATTACTGCACACGTGTGCTGTACACAGTTTATACTGCATGCCCCAGAATGTGAAGTAGAGTAGAACCCCTTGTAAACATACACCCTCCAATTGGGGCCAAAGTGTCTGCCTACATAGGGGAGGGGGAGGCACTTGCATATTTATTAGAAAGAACTGTTCTGAGGAAAGGTGTCAGTTAACCCTTTCACTGCCACATGATGCCTCCAGGCATTCCCGGGTGAACTGCTGCATGATGTCTGGAGGCATTCCCATGGCTACCGCCGCATGATGCCTCCAGGCATTCCCGTGTGAACCGCTGCATGATGCCTGGAGGCATCATAAACTCTGATTTTTTTCGAATTCACTTTTTCAGTCGATTTAAGCACAAAAGGGTTAGAAATTTTCCATATTAAATAAAACAGTTTGAAAACAATGTATCTGTGTTTTGAGTCTATATAGTGCCATGGAGATGTTGATTTGCGAGTAGAACTTGGAGAAAACCAAAATAATTCACAGATCGAGTCAGGCATATGGACGGGTTGGGCTGGCATTTCAGGGGTGCATCTGGTAGAAGCCTGCAGCGGTAGTATAAAGGAAAAGTGTAGGGGGTGTGGCGGTACAATTCCCGATACATATTGGCGTGCGGCGGTTAAAGGGTTAACGCTGTTCTGCTACCCAGGTTGCCATTAGGCAGTGGTCTACTGTAACTGGTGCATGAGAAAGGGCTTACATGAATGCTCAAATCCAATTTGATTCATAGTCAATGATAACTCAATGAGATAGGTCTGTCATTTCAGTGTATAAGTTTTGTAAGATTCAAAAGCGGAAATAAAAGCAATTTAAAAGGAGAAATAGAGATTATTCTAGTGTGGAAGAACTGACATTATTTGTTCAAAGAATATTTATTACTTTCAAAAAAGAAAAAAGAGCTGGATTGAGGGGATTTGAACTCTCAAGCTGAGGGTTTCCTTGCAGACACTTTACCTTTAGACTACAGAAAAGACATGAAGAAGGAATGTTTAAGTCGGTCTGTCTCTGTAAGATTCTGAATGAAAATAGAAATAATTCAGAAAGAGAAAAAATGACAACTTACAATAGCAATTATATGATTAGGGATAAGATAACCATACTTTCGGTCATTTCCAAACAGTCAGTGCTGTACTTTATTTTCACGAAAAAAATTATGTCCCGAAATAATTATTTCGTTAAGGAAATGACTTTCTTCATTCACGAAATAAATCATTGCAGAAAATAAATTTTGTCATTCACAAAATAGATTTCGTCATTCACCAAAGTTATTTCGTAAACTTCCTTCTCCCTACACTAGGGGTCGACACTGTGCTGGTTTCGGCACGATACTTTAATGATATATTCTGTAATTGCTAAAGGCAATCATATAAGTAGTTGGTGGTGTAGTGGTTACAGTGTTTTTTTTAATCTGAAGGTCTGGGGTTTGATCCCTGGAATGGCTATAGTTTTTCCTTTTTAAAGAGGCCGTTTACACAAAAATAGACTTTGACTCCATGCAGAGAAAAATCTCGAAAATTTCATTATGTATTTCACTTACATTGTTCAAAATAAAACACCCCGTGTGTGACGTGTGTGACGTGTGTGACGTGTGTGACGTGTGTGACGTGTGTGACGTGTGTGACGTGTGTGACGTGTGTGACGTGTGTGACGTGTGTGACGTGTGTGACGTGTGTGACGTGTGTGACGTGTGTGACGTGTGTGACGTGTGTGACGTGTGTGACGTGTGTGACGTGTGTGACGTGTGTGACGTGTGTGACGTGTGTGACGTGTGTGACGTGTGTGACGTGTGTGACGTGTGTGACGTGTGTGACGTGTGTGACGTGTGTGACGTGTGTGACGTGTGTGACGTGTGTGACGTGTGTGACGTGTGTGACGTGTGTGACGTGTGTGACGTGTGTGACGTGTGTGACGTGTGTGACGTGTGTGACGTGTGTGACGTGTGTGACGTGTGTGACGTGTGTGACGTGTGTGACGTGTGTGACGTGTGTGACGTGTGTGACGTGTGTGACGTGTGTGACGTGTGTGACGTGTGTGACGTGTGTGACGTGTGTGACGTGTGTGACGTGTGTGACGTGTGTGACGTGTGTGACGTGTGTGACGTTGGACCAACTTAAACCAACATGTCAGGCTGCTACTGGGATTCGTACCCATGCAGACAAACAACCTCTGACTACAAGTCAACTGCCCTAACCACTGGGCCACCAAGTTGAGTTATATGTGAGGCAAGAATGGACAGAATTTAATTCCTAGTGACTGGCAATGCTGTGGGGATGTTCTGTGTGACAAAATTATTGTATGAATCATTATTCAATGGGTCGTTGTAAGCAGTGTCTTCGTAAGCTGTAGATGACGACACCAAACCCCCTCAATTTCTTTTTTTTTGCTGTTAAAAATGTGGGATAATATGGAATATGATAGTAGAAACTGCACTATGAAATTATGAAATTTTCAGAATATCTGGAATATATAATGATAATGCTGCTTCGCAATTATGGTGAAATTTGATAATAGATAAATATCTCAAATTGATCATTTCATACTTTAAATTGGAACAATTTTTTTCATTAAATAGCACTATGAAATATCATATACTATGTTTTGTATCTACAGATAAATTATCAGTCATAAATATGCATTATTTCTGGAATTATAAAAGAAAAATGGTTGATTACGCTGGTTGCAACTAGAGCTATATCAGGGTGTATCGGGACCATGGCGCCTTTTTAACCCTTTCCTTACCACGCCTAGCGTAGCACGCAGTGCGTTAACGACCACGCCCCCTGCGGTGAACTATCCCGCTAGTACCGAACGTCGCATGTTGTACAGACTTCTAAATACCGGCCTATTCTGCAAGCCATAGAAAATTACTCAAAGTGCAGAGGGGTGCTTCGCAAATTAGCCAATTTAGATAACTTAGGGAGATAATTAGATAATTTTAATGATACCGAAAAGACGAAGAGACTTCAGGCTTTATTTCCATTCCATTAATTATGAATTTGATCAATATTTGATAATTATATTGATATTCCCAATTGCAGGAAGAATTTGATACTCTTTTTTGCTCCGTTGACAAAAGCCTGTACATAGGCCAAATATAGCACTGCACCTACAAAGATGTGTATCTATTTTTTCATCACAATGACATTATGTTATTTTTACATTAATAATCATAAAAAGACATGGAGAACACATCTGGGGAGTTGTTTTGTATTTAGAATTAATATATTATGGAGAAATCATGAAAATGCGATATGCCTGATAGGTGGCGCCAACCGCACTCTGTCTTTTAGTTGGCCTAAAGCTAAGACTTATGCTTTATATAATCAAGTATCAACATCGCTAGAGTAAGCCATTCATCTGAATTCGACTCTAATCATAAGTACAATATTGTTTTCTATATATACTGAATTTTAAAAGAAATCTGTCCATTATTTACTGAAATAATATAAAATATTTAATAATATAAATCAGCTGCCTCAAGGCAGCATCGGTATTCCCATGGTGCTGCCTTAAGGCAGCATTGGTAAGAAAAGGGTTAAATAAAAAGGAAAAACGCCAGTGCAGAGAGGTGCAGTACAAAATAGGTAAACAAATTAAAAATCTATGCTGGATTATATTAGGTTTATGTGAAAGGGTTAAGTTGGTCTGTCTCTTTAAGATTCTGAATGAAAATAGAAATAATTCAGAAAGAGGAAAAATGGCAACTTACAATAGAAATTATAGAGTGACTAGTGTAGTGGAACTAAAATAGGTTCCTAAAAGAATCTTTATGACTGAGGAAAGAAAAAGAAAGGTTCTGCATGGAGGGGAATTGAACTCTCAGCATGAGGTTTCTTTTGCAGACACTCTACTTCTAGACTACTTAAACTGACTTGTAGAGGGAACGTTTCAAGGATTCCTGAATGCATGGACAAATCTAGTTCCTCACAATACACCAGGTGGCAGGCACTGTAATGAAAATGCTAGTTCTGTTCATATCCACCCAGTGTCAGTGCTGTGCTTAGACTATACCAGTAGAGCCAAGGGATAAGATAAGGGATAAGATAACCATACTTTTGGTCATTTCCAATCAGTGACAGTGCAGTACTGTGAAAAAGTTGTGATAAAGGAATACGACAAGATGACTTCAGCTTGTGCATACTGGCAACAGAACAGAATTCTTGACTGCAGTATGATATCAGTATACACAGCCTGAAACTATCTTGCCTGATTCTAAGAGGTTATTCTACGAAGTGACTAGTGCAGTAGAACTTTCATTACTTCCTGAACCAAATTCAATGACTCTGTAAACAAAGACAAGTTCTGGATGGGTTTATGTTGTGCATACTGCTAACAGAAGAGAATTACTGTCGACTTACTGTTATAACTATGCATAAACTGAAGCTTTCTTGCCTTTATTATACACCCTAGAATACAAGTATTTTACCCTAAATAGATGTAGAAGGTTGTCAAAATACTAATGTCTCCATTCTAAGACATCACATGTTGACCATGTGTTGATATCTATTTCTGCCCAAGCCCTGCAGTAAGCTATGATTACTGCACACGTGTGCTGTATGTACACAGTTTATACTGCATGACCCAGAATGTGAAGTAGAGTAGAACCCCTTGTAAACCTACACCCTCCAATTGTGGCCAAAGTGTCTGCCTACATAGGGGAGGGGGAGGCACTTGCATATTTATTAGAAAGAACTGTTCTGAGGAAAGGTGTCAGTTAACCCTTTCACTGCCACATGATGCCTCCAGCATGATGCCTGGAGGCATTCCCATGGCTACCGCCGCATGATGCCTCCAGGCATTCCCGTGTGAACCGCCGCATGATGCCTTGAGGCATCATAAACCCTGATTTTTTTCGAATTCACTTTTTCAGTCGACTTAAGCACAAAAGGGTTAGATATTTTCCATATTAAATAAAACAGTTTGAAAACAATGTATCTGTGTTTTGAGTCTATATAGTGCCATGGAGATGTTGATTTGCGAGTAGAACTTGGAGAAAACCAAAATAATTCACAGATCGAGTCAGGCATATGGACGGGTTGGGCCGGCATTTCAGGGGTGCATCTGGTAGAAGCCTGCAGCGGTAGTATAAAGGAAAAGTGTAGGGGGTGCGGCGGTACAATTCCCGATACATTTTGGCGTGCGGCGGTTAAAGGGTTATCGCTGTTCTGCTACCCAGGTTGCCATTAGGCAGTGGTCTACTGTAACTGGTGCATGAGAAAGGGCTTAAATGAATGCTCAAATCCAATTTGATTCATAGTCAATGATAACTCAATGAGATAGGTCTGTCATTCCAGTGGATAAGTTTTGTACGATTCAAAAGCGGAAATAAAAGCAATTTAAAAGGAGAAATAGAGATTATTCTAGTGTGGAAGAACTGACATTATTTGTTCAAAGAATATTTATTACTTTCAAAAAAGAAAAAAGAGCTGGATTGAGGGGATTTGAACTCTCAAGCTTAGGGTTTCCTTGCAGACACTCTACCTCTAGACTACAGAGAAGACATGAAGAAGGAATGTTTAAGTCGGTCTGTCTCTGTATGATTCTGAATGAAAATAGAAATAATTCAGAAAGAGAAAAAATGACAACTTACAATAGTAATTATACGATTAGGGATAAGATAACCATACTTTCGGTCATTTCCGAACAGTCAGTGCTGTACTGTGATAAAGTTGTGATAAAGGAATACGACAAGATGACTTCAGCTTGTGCATACTGATAAGGGGCCATCCATAAAGTACGTACGCAGATTTTCCTGGAAAATTGACCCCCCACCCCCCCTGTTGCACAACATACGGTTCTCATGGATCCCCCCCCCCTCATTGCGTATGTACATTTTCTGGACACTCCCCCCCCGTTTCAATACCTGAAGCAGGATTCGTATGTTGGTATGATGTACCTGAGACAGGTGTAATTCACACCTTTTCCTCTCTGAAATCCAAATTTTATGAGATTCTGTAATTTGATAATAGAATTTGTTGGTGACAATTGCCCCTATCAATCTTAAGTCACTACCGTTCAGACAAGGAGTAATCTCAAGACAGTCTCACAGTAGTCTCACAACCATACTGCTCCTCAACTATACTGCCCCTCACCCGCACATTCCCTCAACTACACTTTTGCCCGTCAACCGGACTGCCCCTTAACCATACTGCCCCTCACCAAAATTGCTCCTGAATCATATTGCCCCTCCACCATACTGCCCATCCACCATACTGCCCCTCTGTCATACTGCCCCTCCACCATACCGTCCCTCCACATACTACCCCTCCACCATACTGCCTCTCTAATATATTGTCCCTCCACCGTACTACCTGCCATTCCAGGATACTGCCCCTTTACCATACTGCCCCTCGACCATACTGTCCCTCCATCATACTGTCCCTTCATACAATACTCCCCCTCTACTATACTGTCCCTCCACTGTACTGCCCTTTTACCATACTACTCCTACCCATACCGCCCTTCAACATAACTTCCCCTCTACCAAACTGCCCATCCACCATACTGCCCCCTCCTATATTGTCCCGCCACCATACTGCCCCTCTGCCATACTGACTCTCCACCATACAGCCCCTCTACCATACTGCCCCTCTACAATACTGTCCCTCTGCCATACTGCCCCTCCACCATACTGCCCCTCCACCACACTGTCCCTCCACCATACTGTCCCACTACCATACTGCCCCTCTGCCATACTGCCCCTCCACCATACTGCCTCTCCACCATACTGCCCCTCCACCATACTGCCCCTCCACCATACTGCCCCTCCACCATACTGCCCCTCCACCACACTGTCCCTCCACCATACTGCCTCTCCACCATACTTCCTCTCCACCATAATACCCCTCCACTATACTGCCTGTCCACAATACTGCCCCACTGTCATACTACCCCTCCACAAAGTGACAAACTGCCGCTCCACCATACTCACCCTCCACCATACTACCCCTCCACCATACTCCCTCTCCACAATACTGCCCTTGTACCATACTCCCCCTCCACAATACTGCCCCCAATTCACCCATTCTGCCCCTCACCCATACTACCCAGAACGATACTTATCTCAACCACCATACTGCCCCTCAGCAATACTGCCTCTCAACCATACTGCCCCTACACTATACTGCTTCTCCACCATACTGCCCTTAAGTCACACTGCCCTAAGACCATACTGCCCCTCAATCTTACTGCCTTGAACTATACTGCCCCTCATAGGGTACTATGGTGAGGGACAGTGTGATTTAGGGGCAGAATGGTTGAAAGGCAGTATGGTGTAGAAGTATTATGGTGAGGGGCAGTATGGTGGAGGGGCAATTTTGTTCAAGGGCAGTATGGTTTGAGGACAGTATCTTTAAGGGGCAGTTATGTTGAAGGACATTATCATTTAGGGGTAGTATGCTGAGGGGCAGTATTGTTTAGGGGCACTATGGTGGAGGGGCAGTAGGTAGAGGGGCAGAATTGTGGAGGGGTAGTATGGTTGAGGGACAGTATGGTGGACGGGCAGTATGGTTGAGGGACAGTATGGTGGAGTGACAGTATGGTTCAGGAACATTTTTGGTGAGGGGTAGTATGGTTAAGGGACAGTATGTCGAGGTGCAGCATGGTCAAGGGGTGGTATGGGTGAGAGGCAGTATAGTTAGGAACAGTATGGTTCAGGGGTGGTATGGTGAGGGGCAGGACAGTTTGATACAATTTGATTATGGGGCAGTATGGTGAAGGAATATTATGGTGAGGGGTAGTATGGTGGAGGGGCAATTTTGTTCAAGGGCAGTATGGTTTGGAGGGGCAGTATGGTTGAGGGACAGTATGGTGGAGGGACAGTATGGTTCAGAAGCATTTTTGATGAGAGGTAGTATGGTTAAGGGACAGTATGGTGAGGTGCAGCATGGTCAAGGGGTGGTATGGGTGAGAGGCAGTGTAGTTAGGAACATTATGGTTCAGGGGTGGTATAGTGAGGGGCAGGACAGTTTGATACAATTTGATTCAGGGGCAGTATTGTGGAGGAGCAGTAAAGCTGAGGGTCATGGTCTTTGAGGAACAGTAAGATGTGAGCCAATATGGTGAGAGTACAATGGTGAGGGGCGGTACACACACACTTATACAAGACATTTTTTATTAGGGGTATTAGTGCATATCACATTGATATTGCGTATGCATGCGTATGGAAAATCAAGCCTTCAACCCCACCCCTCCCCCCCTGTACGCTTTTGTACGCATTTGGTCTAACCCCCCCACCCCCCCTTGCTGCGTACGTACTTTATGGATGGCCCCTAACCGAACAGAATTCTTGACTGCATTATGATATCAGTATACACAGCCTGAAACTTATGGGGCGCCCTTCTGCACAAACCCATTTCATCAATATTTTCTTCATACAGCTTACCTTTCGTTCTACGGAATGTGTTTCATCCACGAAAAACACCACAAAACCTATATTTCATACCCAATTTTTTCACCCAATATTGTATGAAATACTTTATTTTCACGAAAAAAATGATGTCCCGAAATAATTATTTCGTTAACGAAATGACTTGCTTAATTCACGAAATAAATTTTGTAATTAACAAATTCACTTTTGTCATTCACAAAATAGATTTCGTCATTCACGAAAGTTATTTCGTTCACTTCCTTCTCCCTACACAAGGGGTCGACACTGTGACGGTGCCGGCACGATACTTTAACCCTTTCCCGCCGGGCACCTCTGACAAAGCAATGTCTATAAGGCCGGGTATGGTGTTAGTGTATACCGCCAGGGGACGGGTCTTTCCAGGCCAATTGTGATAATTTTACTGTTTGATCACGTGATGAAACACATGATCCTGAATATTATTTTATGAGTATTTCTAAATCGTAACGGTTATGTTATACCAACATTCTGTGAAAATTGTATCATTATTCATCAATTATTGACAAAGTTATTACACCTAAACTTGATTTTGTAAGTCTTAGAAAATGATGCCTTAAGGCATCATCCGGCCACACACGGCGACGCCTTAAGGCATCATCCGGCCACGTGCGGTGATGCCTTAAGGCATCAACCGGCGCCAAAGGGTTAATGATATATTCTGTAATTGCTCACAGCAATCATATAAGTAGTTGGTGGTGTAGTGGTTAAGCGCCAGTGCAGAGAGGTGCAGTACAAAATAGGTAAACAAATTAAAAATCTATGCTGGATTATATTAGGTTTATGTGAAAGGGTTAAGTTGGTCTGTCTCTTTAAGATTCTGAATGAAAATAGAAATAATTCAGAAAGAGGAAAAATGGCAACTTACAATAGAAATTATAGAGTGACTAGTGTAGTGTAACTAAAATAGGTTCCTAAAAGAATCTTTATGACTGAGGAAAGAAAAAGAAAGGTTCTGCATGGAGGGGAATTGAACTCTCAGCATGAGGTTTCTCTTGCAGACACTCTACTTCTAGACTACTTAAACTGACTTGTAGAGGGAACGTTTCAAGGATTCCTGAATGCATGGACAAATCTAGTTCCTCACAATACACCAGGTGGCAGGGACTGTAATGAAAATGCTAGTTCTGTTCATATCCACCCAGTGTCAGTGCTGTGCTTAGACTATACCAGTAGAGCCAAGGGATAAGATAAGGGATAAGATAACCATACTTTTGGTCATTTCCAATCAGTGTCAGTGTTGTACTGTGATAAAGTTGTGATAAAGGAATACGACAAGATGACTTCAGCTTGTGCATACTGGCAACAGAACAGAATTCTTGACTGCAGTATGATATCAGTATACACAGCCTGAAGCTATCTTGCCTGATTCTAAGAGATTATTCTACGAAGTGCTAGTGCAGTAGAACTTTCATTACTTCCTGAACCAAATTCAATGACTCTGTAAACAAAGACAAGTTCTGGATGGGTTTATGTTGTGCATACTGATAACAGAAGAGAATTACTGCCGACTTACTGTTATAACTATGCATAAACTGAAACTTTCTTGCCTTCATTATACACCCTAGAATACAAGTATTTTATCCTGAATAGATGTAGAAGGTTGTCAAAATACTAATGTCTCCATTCTAAGACATCACATGTTGACCATGTGTTGATATCTATTTCTGCCCAAGCCCTGCAGTAAGCTATGATTACTGCACACGTGTGCTGTACACAGTTTATACTGCATGCCCCAGAATGTGAAGTAGAGTAGAACCCCTTGTAAACATACACCCTCCAATTGGGGCCAAAGTGTCTGCCTACATAGGGGAGGGGGAGGCACTTGCATATTTATTAGAAAGAACTGTTCTGAGGAAAGGTGTCAGTTAACCCTTTCACTGCCACATGATGCCTCCAGGCATTCCCGGGTGAACTGCTGCATGATGTCTGGAGGCATTCCCATGGCTACCGCCGCATGATGCCTCCAGGCATTCCCGTGTGAACCGCTGCATGATGCCTGGAGGCATCATAAACTCTGATTTTTTTTCGAATTCACTTTTTCAGTCGATTTAAGCACAAAAGGGTTAGAAATTTTCCATATTAAATAAAACAGTTTGAAAACAATGTATCTGTGTTTTGAGTCTATATAGTGCCATGGAGATGTTGATTTGCGAGTAGAACTTGGAGAAAACCAAAATAATTCACAGATCGAGTCAGGCATATGGACGGGTTGGGCTGGCATTTCAGGGGTGCATCTGGTAGAAGCCTGCAGCGGTAGTATAAAGGAAAAGTGTAGGGGGTGTGGCGGTACAATTCCCGATACATATTGGCGTGCGGCGGTTAAAGGGTTAACGCTGTTCTGCTACCCAGGTTGCCATTAGGCAGTGGTCTACCGTAACTGGTGCATGAGAAAGGGCTTACATGGATGCTCAAATCCAATTTGATTCATAGTCAATGATAACTCAATGAGATAGGTCTGTAATTTCAGTGTATAAGTTTTGTAAGATTCAAAAGCGGAAATAAAAGCAATTTTAAAGAAGAAATAGAGATTATTCTAGTGTGGAAGAACTGACATTATTTGTTCAAAGAATATTTATTACTTTCAAAAAAGAAAAAAGAGCTGGATTGAGGGGATTTGAACTCTCAAGCTGAGGGTTTCCTTGCAGACACTTTACCTTTAGACTACAGAAAAGACATGAAGAAGGAATGTTTAAGTCGGTCTGTCTCTGTAAGATTCTGAATGAGAATAGAAATAATTCAGAAAGAGAAAAAATGACAACTTACAATAGCAATTATATGATTAGGGATAAGATAACCATACTTTCGGTCATTTCCAAACAGTCAGTGCTGTACTTTATTTTCACGAAAAAAAATTATGTCCCGAAATAATTATTTCGTTAAGGAAATGACTTTCTTCATTCACGAAATAAATCATTGCAGAAAATAAATTTTGTCATTCACAAAATAGATTTCGTCATTCACCAAAGTTATTTCGTAAACTTCCTTCTCCCTACACTAGGGGTCGACACTGTGCTGGTTTCGGCACGATACTTTAATGATATATTCTGTAATTGCTAAAGGCAATCATATAAGTAGTTGGTGGTGTAGTGGTTACAGTGCTTTTTTTAATCTGAAGGTCTGGGGTTTGATCCCTGGAATGGCTATAGTTTTTCCTTTTTAAAGAGGCCGTTTACACAAAAATAGACTTTGACTCCATGCAGAGAAAAATCTCGAAAATTTCATTATGTATTTCACTTACATTGTTCAAAATAAAACACCCCTTACGTGTGTGACGTGTGTGACGTGTGTGACGTGTGTGACGTGTGTGACGTGTGTGACGTGTGTGACGTGTGTGACGTGTGTGACGTGTGTGACGTGTGTGACGTGTGTGACGTGTGTGACGTGTGTGACGTGTGTGACGTGTGTGACGTGTGTGACGTGTGTGACGTGTGTGACGTGTGTGACGTGTGTGACGTGTGTGACGTGTGTGACGTGTGTGACGTGTGTGACGTGTGTGACGTGTGTGACGTGTGTGACGTGTGTGACGTGTGTGACGTGTGTGACGTGTGTGACGTGTGTGACGTGTGTGACGTGTGTGACGTGTGTGACGTGTGTGACGTGTGTGACGTGTGTGACGTGTGTGACGTGTGTGACGTGTGTGACGTGTGTGACGTGTGTGACGTGTGTGACGTGTGTGACGTGTGTGACGTGTGTGACGTGTGTGACGTGTGTGACGTGTGTGACGTGTGTGACGTGTGTGACGTGTGTGACGTGTGTGACGTGTGTGACGTGTGTGACGTGTGTGACGTGTGTGACGTGTGTGACGTGTGTGACGTGTGTGACGTGTGTGACGTGTGTGACGTGTGTGACGTGTGTGACGTGTGTGACGTGTGTGACGTGTGTGACGTGTGTGACGTGTGTGACGTGTGTGACGTTGGACCAACTTAAACCAACATGTCAGGCTGCTACTGGGATTCGTACCCATGCAGACAAACAACCTCTGACTACAAGTCAACTGCCCTAACCACTGGGCCACCAAGTTGAGTTATATGTGAGGCAAGAATGGACAGAATTTAATTCCTAGTGACTGGCAATGCTGTGGGGATGTTCTGTGTGACAAAATTATTGTATGAATCATTATTCAATGGGTCGTTGTAAGCGGTGTCTTCGTAAGCTGTAGATGACGACACCAAACCCCCTCAATTTCTTTTTTTTTGCTGTTAAAAATGTGGGATAATATGGAATATGATAGTAGAAACTGCACTATGAAATTATGAAATTTTCAGAATATCTGGAATATATAATGATAATGCTGCTTCGCAATTATGGTGAAATTTGATAATAGATAAATATCTCAAATTGATCATTTCATACTTTAAATTGGAACAATTTTTTTCATTAAATAGCACTATGAAATATCATATACTATGTTTTGTATCTACAGATAAATTATCAGTCATAAATATGCATTATTTCTGGAATTATAAAAGAAAAATGGTTGATTACGCTGGTTGCAACTAGAGCTATATCGGGGTGTATCGGGACCATGGCGCCTTTTTAACCCTTTCCTTACCAAGCCTAGCGTAGCACGCAGTGCGTTAACGACAACGCCCCCTGCGGTGAACTATCCCGCTAGTACCGAACGTCGCACGTTGTACAGACTTCTAAATACCGGCCTATTCTGCAAGCCATAGAAAATTACTCAAAGTGCAGAGGGGTGCTTCGCAAATTAGCCAATTTAGATAACTTAGGGAGATAATTAGATAATTTTAATGATACCGAAAAGACGAAGAGACTTCAGGCTTTATTTCCATTCCATTAATTATGAATTTGATCAATATTTGATAATTATATTGATATTCCCAATTGCAGGAAGAATTTGATACTCTTTTTTGCTCCGTTGACAAAAGCCTGTACATAGGCCAAATATAGCACTGCACCTACAAAGATGTGTATCTATTTTTTCATCACAATGACATTATGTTATTTTTACATTAATAATCATAAAAAGACATGGAGAACACATCTGGGGAGTTGTTTTGTATTTAGAATTAATATATTATGGAGAAATCATGAAAATGCGATATGCCTGATAGGTGGCGCCAACCGCACTCTGTCTTTTAGTTGGCCTAAAGCTAAGACTTATGCTTTATATAATCAAGTATCAACATCGCTAGAGTAAGCCATTCATCTGAATTCGACTCTAATCATAAGTACAATATTGTTTTCTATATATACTGAATTTTAAAAGAAATCTGTCCATTATTTACTGAAATAATATAAAATATTTAATAATATAAATCAGCTGCCTCAAGGCAGCATCGGTATTCCCATGGTGCTGCCTTAAGGCAGCATTGGTAAGAAAAGGGTTAAATAAAAAGGAAAAACGCCAGTGCAGAGAGGTGCAGTACAAAATAGGTAAACAAATTAAAAATCTATGCTGGATTATATTAGGTTTATGTGAAAGGGTTAAGTTGGTCTGTCTCTTTAAGATTCTGAATGAAAATAGAAATAATTCAGAAAGAGGAAAAATGGCAACTTACAATAGAAATTATAGAGTGACTAGTGTAGTGGAACTAAAATAGGTTCCTAAAAGAATCTTTATGACTGAGGAAAGAAAAAGAAAGGTTCTGCATGGAGGGGAATTGAACTCTCAGCATGAGGTTTCTTTTGCAGACACTCTACTTCTAGACTACTTAAACTGACTTGTAGAGGGAACGTTTCAGGGATTCCTGAATGCATGGACAAATCTAGTTCCTCACAATACACCAGGTGGCAGGCACTGTAATGAAAATGCTAGTTCTGTTCATATCCACCCAGTGTCAGTGCTGTGCTTAGACTATACCAGTAGAGCCAAGGGATAAGATAAGGGATAAGATAACCATACTTTTGGTCATTTCCAATCAGTGACAGTGCAGTACTGTGATAAAGTTGTGATAAAGGAATACGACAAGATGACTTCAGCTTGTGCATACTGGCAACAGAACAGAATTCTTGACTGCAGTATGATATCAGTATACACAGCCTGAAACTATCTTGCCTGATTCTAAGAGATTATTCTACGAAGTGACTAGTGCAGTAGAACTTTCATTACTTCCTGAACCAAATTCAATGACTCTGTAAACAAAGACAAGTTCTGGATGGGTTTATGTTGTGCATACTGCTAACAGAAGAGAATTACTGTCGACTTACTGTTATAACTATGCATAAACTGAAGCTTTCTTGCCTTTATTATACACCCTAGAATACAAGTATTTTACCCTAAATAGATGTAGAAGGTTGTCAAAATACTAATGTCTCCATTCTAAGACATCACATGTTGACCATGTGTTGATATCTATTTCTGCCCAAGCCCTGCAGTAAGCTATGATTACTGCACACGTGTGCTGTATGTACACAGTTTATACTGCATGACCCAGAATGTGAAGTAGGGTAGAACCCCTTGTAAACCTACACCCTCCAATTGTGGCCAAAGTGTCTGCCTACATAGGGGAGGGGGAGGCACTTGCATATTTATTAGAAAGAACTGTTCTGAGGAAAGGTGTCAGTTAACCCTTTCACTGCCACATGATGCCTCCAGCATGATGCCTGGAGGCATTCCCATGGCTACCGCCGCATGATGCCTCCAGGCATTCCCGTGTGAACCGCCGCATGATGCCTTGAGGCATCATAAACCCTGATTTTTTTCGAATTCACTTTTTCAGTCGACTTAAGCACAAAAGGGTTAGATATTTTCCATATTAAATAAAACAGTTTGAAAACAATGTATCTGTGTTTTGAGTCTATATAGTGCCATGGAGATGTTGATTTGCGAGTAGAACTTGGAGAAAACCAAAATAATTCACAGATCGAGTCAGGCATATGGACGGGTTGGGCCGGCATTTCAGGGGTGCATCTGGTAGAAGCCTGCAGCGGTAGTATAAAGGAAAAGTGTAGGGGGTGCGGCGGTACAATTCCCGATACATTTTGGCGTGCGGCGGTTAAAGGGTTAACGCTGTTCTGCTACCCAGGTTGCCATTAGGCGGTGGTCTACTGTAACTGGTGCATGAGAAAGGGCTTAAATGAATGCTCAAATCCAATTTGATTCATAGTCAATGATAACTCAATGAGATAGGTCTGTCATTCCAGTGGATAAGTTTTGTACGATTCAAAAGCGGAAATAAAAGCAATTTAAAAGGAGAAATAGAGATTATTCTAGTGTGGAAGAACTGACATTATTTGTTCAAAGAATATTTATTACTTTCAAAAAAGAAAAAAGAGCTGGATTGAGGGGATTTGAACTCTCAAGCTTAGGGTTTCCTTGCAGACACTCTACCTCTAGACTACAGAGAAGACATGAAGAAGGAATGTTTAAGTCGGTCTGTCTCTGTATGATTCTGAATGAAAATAGAAATAATTCAGAAAGAGAAAAAATGACAACTTACAATAGTAATTATACGATTAGGGATAAGATAACCATACTTTCGGTCATTTCCGAACAGTCAGTGCTGTACTGTGATAAAGTTGTGATAAAGGAATACGACAAGATGACTTCAGCTTGTGCATACTGATAAGGGGCCATCCATAAAGTACGTACGCAGATTTTCCTGGAAAATTGACCCCCCACCCCCCCTGTTGCACAACATACGGTTCTCATGGATCCCCCCCCCCCCTCATTGCGTATGTACATTTTCTGGACACTCCCCCCCCCGTTTCAATACCTGAAGCAGGATTCGTATGTTGGTATGATGTACCTGAGACAGGTGTAATTCACACCTTTTCCTCTCTGAAATCCAAATTTTATGAGATTCTGTAATTTGATAATAGAATTTGTTGGTGACATTGCCCCTATCAATCTTAAGTCACTACCGTTCAGACAAGGAGTAATCTCAAAACAGTCTCACAGTAGTCTCACAACCATACTGCTCCTCAACTATACTGCCCCTCACCCGCACATTCCCTCAACTACACTTTTGCCCGTCAACCGGACTGCCCCTTAACCATACTGCCCCTCACCAAAATTGCTCCTGAATCATATTGCCCCTCCACCATACTGCCCATCCACCATACTGCCCCTCTGTCATACTGCCCCTCCACCATACCGTCCCTCCACATACTACCCCTCCACCATACTGCCTCTCTAATATATTGTCCCTCCACCGTACTACCTGCCATTCCAGGATACTGCCCCTTTACCATACTGCCCCTCGACCATACTGTCCCTCCATCATACTGTCCCTTCATACAATACTCCCCCTCTACTATACTGTCCCTCCACTGTACTGCCCTTTTACCATACTACTCCTACCCATACCGCCCTTCAACATAACTTCCCCTCTACCAAACTGCCCATCCACCATACTGCCCCCTCCTATATTGTCCCGCCACCATACTGCCCCTCTGCCATACTGACTCTCCACCATACAGCCCCTCTACCATACTGCCCCTCTACAATACTGTCCCTCTGCCATACTGCCCCTCCACCATACTGCCCCTCCACCACACTGTCCCTCCACCATACTGTCCCACTACCATACTGCCCCTCTGCCATACTGCCCCTCCACCATACTGCCTCTCCACCATACTGCCCCTCCACCATACTGCCCCTCCACCATACTGCCCCTCCACCATACTGCCCCTCCACCACACTGTCCCTCCACCATACTGCCTCTCCACCATACTTCCTCTCCACCATACTACCCCTCCACTATACTGCCTGTCCACAATACTGCCCCACTGTCATACTACCCCTCCACAAAGTGACAAACTGCCGCTCCACCATACTCACCCTCCACCATACTACCCCTCCACCATACTCCCTCTCCACAATACTGCCCTTGTACCATACTCCCCCTCCACAATACTGCCCCCAATTCACCCATTCTGCCCCTCACCCATACTACCCAGAACGATACTTATCTCAACCACCATACTGCCCCTCAGCAATACTGCCTCTCAACCATACTGCCCCTACACTATACTGCTTCTCCACCATACTGCCCTTAAGTCACACTGCCCTAAGACCATACTGCCCCTCAATCTTACTGCCTTGAACCATACTGGCCCTAAACTATACTGCCCCTCATAGGGTACTATGGTGAGGGACAGTGTGATTTAGGGGCAGTATGGTTGAAAGGCAGTATGGTGTAGAAGTATTATGGTGAGGGGCAGTACGGTGGAGGGGCAATTTTGTTCAAGGGCAGTATGGTTTGAGGACAGTATCTTTAAGGGGCAGTTATGTTGAAGGACATTATCATTTAGGGGTAGTATGCTGAGGGGCAGTATTGTTTAGGGGCACTATGGTGGAGGGGCAGTAGGTAGAGGGGCAGAATTGTGGAGGGGCAGTATGGTTGAGGGACAGTATGGTGGACGGGCAGTATGGTTGAGGGACAGTATGGTGGAGTGACAGTATGGTTCAGGAACATTTTTGGTGAGGGGTAGTATGGTTAAGGGACAGTATGTCGAGGTGCAGCATGGTCAAGGGGTGGTATGGGTGAGAGGCAGTATAGTTAGGAACAGTATGGTTCAGGGGTGGTATGGTGAGGGGCAGGACAGTTTGATACAATTTGATTATGGGGCAGTATGGTGAAGGAATATTATGGTGAGGGGTAGTATGGTGGAGGGGCAATTTTGTTCAAGGGCAGTATGGTTTGGAGGGGCAGTATGGTTGAGGGACAGTATGGTGGAGGGACAGTATGGTTCAGAAGCATTTTTGATGAGAGGTAGTATGGTTAAGGGACAGTATGGTGAGGTGCAGCATGGTCAAGGGGTGGTATGGGTGAGAGGCAGTGTAGTTAGGAACATTATGGTTCAGGGGTGGTATAGTGAGGGGCAGGACAGTTTGATACAATTTGATTCAGGGGCAGTATTGTGGAGGAGCAGTAAAGCTGAGGGTCATGGTCTTTGAGGAACAGTAAGATGTGAGCCAATATGGTGAGAGTACAATGGTGAGGGGCTGTACACACACACTTATACAAGACATTTTTTTATTAGGGGTATTAGTGCATATCACATTGATATTGCGTATGCATGCGTATGGAAAATCAAGCCTTCAACCCCACCCCTCCCCCCCTGTACGCTTTTGTACGCATTTGGTCTAACCCCCCCCCCCCCCCACCCCCCCTTGCTGCGTACGTACTTTATGGATGGCCCCTAACCGAACAGAATTCTTGACTGCATTATGATATCAGTATACACAGCCTGAAACTTATGGGGCGCCCTTCTGCACAAACCCATTTCATCAATATTTTCTTCATACAGCTTACCTTTCGTTCTACGGAATGTGTTTCATCCACGAAAAACACCACAAAACCTATATTTCATACCCAATTTTTTCACCCAATATTGTATGAAATACTTTATTTTCACGAAAAAAATGATGTCCCGAAATAATTATTTCATTAACGAAATGACTTGCTTAATTCACGAAATAAATTTTGTAATTAACAAATTCACTTTTGTCATTCACAAAATAGATTTCGTCATTCACGAAAGTTATTTCGTTCACTTCCTTCTCCCTACACAAGGGGTCGACACTGTGACGGTGCCGGCACGATACTTTAACCCTTTCCCGCCGGGCACCTCTGACAAAGCAATGTCTATAAGGCCGGGTATGGTGTTAGTGTATACCGCCAGGGGACGGGTCTTTCCAGGCCAATTGTGATAATTTTACTGTTTGATCACGTGATGAAACACATGATCCTGAATATTATTTTATGAGTATTTCTAAATCGTAACGGTTTTGTTATACCAACATTCTGTGAAAATTGTATCATTATTCATCAATTATTGACAAAGTTATTACACCTAAACTTGATTTTGTAAGTCTTAGAAAATGATGCCTTAAGGCATCATCCGGCCACACACGGCGATGCCTTAAGGCATCATCCGGCCACGTGCGGTGATGCCTTGAGGCATCAACCGGCGCCAAAGGGTTAATGATATATTCTGTAATTCCTCACAGCAATCATATAAGAAGTTGGTGGTGTAATGGTTATGGTGCTGCTTTTTAATCTGAAGGTCTGGGTTCGATCCCCGGACTAGGCTATAGTTTTTTACTTTTTCCTTTTTAAATAAAAAGGAAAAGCGTCAGTGCAGAGAGGTGCAGTACAAAATGGGTAAACAAATTAAAAATCTATGCTGGATTATATTAGGTTTATGTGAAAGGGTTAAGTTGGTCTGTCTCTTTAAGATTCTGAATGAAAATAGAAATGATTCAGAAAGAGGAAAAATGGCAACTTACAATAGAAATTATAGAGTGACTAGTGTAGTGGAACTAAAATAGGTTCCTAAAAGAATCTTTATGACTGAGAAAAGAAAAAGAAAGGTTCTGCATGGAGGGGAATTGAACTCTCAGCATGAGGTTTCTTTTGCAGATACTCTACTTCTAGACTACTTAAACTGACTTGTAGAGGGAACGTTTCAAGGATTCCTGAATGCATGGACAAATCTAGTTCCTCACAATACACCAGGTGGCAGGCACTGTAATGAAAATGCTAGTTCTGTTCATATCCACCCAGTGTCAGTGCTGTGCTTAGACTATACCAGTAGAGCCAAGGGATAAGATAAGGGATAAGATAACCATACTTTTGGTCATTTCCAATCAGTGTCAGTGTTGTACTGTGATAAAGTTGTGATAAAGGAATACAACAAAATGACTTCAGCTTGTGCATACTGGCAACAGAACAGAATTCTTGACTGCAGTATGATATCAGTATACACAGCCTGAAACTATCTTGCCTGATTCTAAGAGATTATTCTACGAAGTGACTAGTGCAGTAGAACTTTCATTACTTCCTGAACCAAATTCAATGACTCTGTAAACAAAGACAAGTTCTGGATGGGTTTATATTGTGCATACTGATAACAGAAGAGAATTACTGCCGACTTACTGTTATAACTATGCATAAACTGAAACTTTCTTGCCTTCATTATACACCCTAGAATACAAGTATTTTACCCTGAATAGATGTAGAAGGTTGTCAAAATACTAATGTCTCCATTCTAAGACATCACATGTTGACCATGTGTTGATATCTATTTCTGCCCAAGCCCTGCAGTAAGCTATGATAACTGCACACGTGTGCTGTACACAGTTTATACTGCATGCCCCAGAATGTGAAGTAGAGTAGAACCCCTTGTAAACATACACCCTCCAATTGGGGCCAAAGTGTCTGCCTACATAGGGGAGGGGGAGGCACTTGCATATTTATTAGAAAGAACTGTTCTGAGGAAAGGTGTCAGTTAACCATTTCACTGCCACATGATGCCTCCAGGCATTCCCGGGTGAACAGCTGCATGATGTCTGGAGGCATTCCCATGGCTACCGCCGCATGATGCCTCCAGGCATTCCCGTGTGAACCGCTGCATGATGCCTTGAGGCATCATAAACTCTGATTTTTTTTCGAATTCACTTTTTCAGTCGATTTAAGCACAAAAGGGTTAGAAATTTTCCATATTAAATAAAACAGTTTGAAAACAATGTATCTGTGTTTTGAGTCTATATAGTGCCATGGAGATGTTGATTTGCGAGTAGAACTTGGAGAAAACCAAAATAATTCACAGATCGAGTCAGGCATATGGACGGGTTGGGCCGGCATTTCAGGGGTGCATCTGGTAGAAGCCTGCAGCGGTAGTATAAAGGAAAAGTGTAGGGGGTGCGGCGGTACAATTCCCGATACATTTGGCGTGCGGCGGTTAAAGGGTTAACGCTGTTCTGCTACCCAGGTTGCCATTAGGCAGTGGTCTACTGTAACTGGTGCATGAGAAAGGGCTTACATGAATGCTCAAATCCAATTTGATTCATAGTCAATGATAACTCAATGAGATAGGTCTGTCATTTCAGTGGATAAGTTTTGTAAGATTCAAAAGCGGAAATAAAAGCAATTTAAAAGGAGATATAGAGATTATTCTAGTGTGGAAGAACTGACATTATTTGTTCAAAGAATATTTATTACTTTAAAAAAAGAAAAAAGAGCTGGATTGAGGGGATTTGAACTCTCAAGCTGAGGGTTTCCTTGCAGACACTTTACCTCTAGACTACAGAAAAGACATGAAGAAGGAATGTTTAACTCCACTTGGTGATTTATTTTTCTTTTCTTATAAATGTTCTCGTCCTCGTCCCAGTTTGCAGTGGGTCAGGGAGTGCTGAATTTTTACAGTGGCGAACGTTTGTTGAGAAAAACTATGATTTTATTATTGTAAAAGGACGACTTTATAAAAATTTGTGATAAAATGATTGAAAAGGGTACCCTTTCCCTGCAGCACCCAATTCCTCTGATCACCATTGTACAGCAGGCATTGCCTGCATAAACGACCCTGCTACAGCAGGCACCTTTTTTGGAAAATAGCAATGTCACATGATGTGTCATGTGATTTGAGTAATTTACCTTCGTAGCTGTTGCTATTTTGTTATACCAAATCAAAGGTCAATATGCTGTTTTTACAATATCAAAATTTCTTTCAATTCAAACAATTATTTTTTTATTTATTGAATTTTGTATATAAGTATCAATGATGCCTCTATGATGCCTGGAGGCATCATGCTGCGGTAGCCAGGGAATGCCTGGAGGCATCATGCTGCTGTAGCCAGGGGAATGCCTGGAGGCATCATGCTGCTGTTAAAGGGTTAAGTCGGTCTGTCTCTGTAAGATTCTAAATTAAAATAGAAATAATTCAGAAAGAGAAAAAATGACAACTTACAATAGCAATTATACGATTAGGGATAAGATAACCATACTTTCGGTCATTTCCAAACAGTCAGTGCTGTACTTTATTTTCACGAAAAAAATTATGTCCAGAAATAATTATTTCGTTAAGGAAATGACTTTCTTCATTCACGAAATAAATCATTGCAGAAAATAAATTTTGTCATTCACAAAATAGCTTTCGTCATTCACCAAAGTTATTTCGTAAACTTCCTTCTCCCTACACTAGGGGTCGACACTGTGCTGGTTTCGGCACGATACTTTAATAATATATTCTGTAATTGCTGAAGGCAATCATATAAGTAGTTGGTGGTGTAGTGGTTACAGTACTTTTTTTAATCTGAAGGTCTGGGGTTTGATCCCTGGAATGGCTATAGTTTTTCCTTTTTAAAGAGGCCGTTTACACAAAAATAGACTTTGACTCCATGCAGAGAAAAATCTCGAAAATTTCATTATGTATGTCACTTACATTGTTCAAAATAAAACACCCCTTATTTTTGATAAACGAGTGACGTGAGTGACGTGAGTGACGTGAGTGACGTGAGTGACGTGAGTGACGTGAGTGACTTGAGTGACTTGAGTGACGTGAGTGACGTGTGTGACGTGTGTGACGTGTGTGACGTGTGTGACGTGTGTGACGTGTGTGACGTGTGTGACGTGTGTGACGTGTGTGACGTGTGTGACGTGTGTGACGTGTGTGACGTGTGTGACGTGTGTGACGTGTGTGACGTGTGTGACGTGTGTGACGTGTGTGACGTTGGACCAACTTAAACCATCATGTTAGGCTGCTACTGGGATTTTTACCGATGCAGACAAACAACCTCTGACTACAAGTCAACTGCCCTAACCACTGGGCCACCAAGTTGAGTTATATGAGAGGCAAGAATGGACAGAATTCAATTCCTAGTGACTGGCAATGCTGTGGGGATGTTCTGTGTGACAAAATTATTGTATGAATCATTATTCAATGGGTCGTTGTAAGCGGTGTCTTCGTAAGCTGTAGATGACGACACCAAACCCCCTCATTTTCTTTTTTTTTTGCTGTTAAAAATGTGGGATAATATGGAATATGATAGTAGAAACTGCACTATGAAATTATGAAATTTTCAGAATATCTGGAATATATAATGATAATGCTGCTTCGCAATTATGGTGAAATTTGATAATAGATAAATATCTCAAATTGATCATTTCATACTTTTAATTGGAACAACATTTTTCATTAAATAGCATTATGAAATATCATATACTATGTTTTGTATCTACAGATAAATTATCAGTCATAAATATGCATAATTTCTGGAATTATAAAAGAAATATGGTTGATTACGCTGGTTGCAACTAGACCTATATCGGGGTGTATCGGGACCATGGCGCCTTTTTAACCCTTTCCTTACCACGCCTAGCGTAGCACGCAGTGCGTTAACAACCACGCCCCCTGCGGTGAACTATCCCGCTAGTACCGAACGTCGCATGTTGTACAGACTTCTAAATACCGGCCTATTCTGCAAGCCATAGAAAATTACTCAAAGTGCAGAGGGGTGCTTCGCAAATTAGCCAATTTAGATAACTTAGGGAGATAATTAGATCATTTTAATGATACCGAAAAGACGAAGAGACTTCAGGCTTTATTTCCATTCCATTAATTATGAATTTGATCAATATTTGATAATTATATTGATATTCCCAATTGCAGGAAGAATTTGATACTCTTTTTTGCTCCGTTGACAAAAGCCTGTACATAGGCCAAATATAGCACTGCACCTACAAAGATGTGTATCTATTTTTTCATCACAATGACATTATGTTATTTTTACATTAATAATCATAAAAAGACATGGAGAACACATCTGGGGAGTTGTTTTGTATTTAGAATTAATATATTATGGAGAAATCATGAAAATGCGATATGCCTGATAGGTGGCGCCAACCGCACTCTGTCTTATAGTTGGCCTAAAGCTAAGACATATGCTTTATATAATCAAGTATCAACATCGCTAGAGTAAGCCATTCATCTGAATTCGACTCTAATCATAAGTACAATATTGTTTTCTATATATACTGAATTTTAAAAGAAATCTGTCCATTATTTACTGAAATAATATAAAATATTTAATAATATAAATCAGCTGCCTCAAGGCAGCATCGGTATTCCCATGGTGCTGCCTTAAGGCAGCATTGGTAAGAAAAGGGTTAAATAAAAAGGAAAAACGCCAGTGCAGAGAGGTGCAGTAGAAAATAGGTAAACAAATTAAAAACCTATGCTGTATTATATTAGGTTTATGTGAAAGGGTAAGTTGGTCTGTCTCTTTAAGATTCTGAATGAAAATAGAAATAATTCAGAAAGAGGAAAAATGGCAACTTACAATAGAAATTATAGAGTGACTAGTGTAGTGGAACTAAAATAGGTTCCTAAAAGAATCTTTATGACTGAGGAAAGAAAAAGAAAGGTTCTGCATGGAGGGGAATTGAACTCTCAGCATGAGGTTTCTTTTGCAGACACTCTACTTCTAGACTACTTAAACTGACTTGTAGAGGGAACGTTTCAGGGATTCCTGAATGCATGGACAAATCTAGTTCCTCACAATACACCAGGTGGCAGGCACTGTAATGAAAATGCTAGTTCTGTTCATATCCACCCAGTGTCAGTGCTGTGCTTAGACTATACCAGTAGAGCCAAGGGATAAGATAAGGGATAAGATAACCATACTTTTGGTCATTTCCAATCAGTGACAGTGCTGTACTGTGATAAAGTTGTGATAAAGGAATACGACAAGATGACTTCAGCTTGTGCATACTGGCAACAGAACAGAATTCTTGACTGCAGTATGATATCAGTATACACAGCCTGAAACTATCTTGCCTGATTCTAAGAGATTATTCTACGAAGTGACTAGTGCAGTAGAACTTTCATTACTTCCTGAACTAAATTCAATGACTCTGTAAACAAAGACAAGTTATGGATGGGTTTATGTTGTGCATACTGATAACAGAAGAGAATTACTGTCGACTTACTGTTATAACTATGCATAAACTGAAGCTTTCTTGCCTTTATTATACACCCTAGAATACAAGTATTTTACCCTGAATAGATGTAGAAGGTTGTCAAAATACTAATGTCTCCATTCTAAGACATCACATGTTGACCATGTGTTGATATCTATTTCTGCCCAAGCCCTGCAGTAAGCTATGGTTACTGCACACGTGTGCTGTACACAGTTTATACTGCATGCCCCAGAATGTGAAGTAGAGTAGAACCCCTTGTAAACATACACACTCCAATTGGGGCCAAAGTGTCTGCCTACATAGGGGAGGGGGAGGCACTTGCATATTTATTAGAAAGAACTGTTCTGAGGAAAGGTGTCAGTTAACCCTTTCACTGCCACATGATGCCTCCAGGCATTCCCGGGTGAACTGCTGCATGATGTCTGGAGGCATTCCCATGGCTACCGCCGCATGATGCCTCCAGACATTCCCGTGTGAACCGCTGCATGATGCCTTGAGGCATCATAAACCCTGATTTTTTTCGAATTCACTTTTTCAGTCGATTTAAGCACAAAAGGGTTAGAAATTTTCCATATTAGATAAAACAGTTTGAAAACAATGTATCTGTGTTTTGAGTCTATATAGTGCCATGGAGATGTTGATTTGCGAGTAGAACTTGGAGAAAACCAAAATAATTCACAGATCGAGTCAGGCATATGGACGGGTTGGGCCGGCATTTCAGGGGTGCATCTGGTAGAAGCCTGCAGCGGTAGTATAAAGGAAAAGTGTAGGGGGTGTGGCGGTACAATTCCCGATACATTTTGGCGTGCGGCAGTTAAAGGGTTAACGCTGTTCTGCTACCCAGGTTGCCATTAGGCGGTGGTCTACTGTAACTGGTGCATGAGAAAGGGCTTACATGAATGCTCAAATCCAATTTGATTCATAGTCAATGATAACTCAATGAGATAGGTCTGTCATTCCAGTGGATAAGTTTTGTACGATTCAAAAGCGGAAATAAAAGCAATTTAAAAGGAGAAATAGAGATTATTCTAGTGTGGAAGAACTGACATTTTTTGTTCAAAGAATATTTATTACTTTCAAAAAAGAAAAAATAGCTGGATTGAGGGGATTTGAACTCTCAAGCTTAGGGTTTCCTTGCAGACACTCTACCTCTAGACTACAGAGAAGACATGAAGAAGGAATGTTTAAGTCGGTCTGTCTCTGTATGATTCTGAATGAAAATAGAAATAATTCAGAAAGAGAAAAAATGACAACTTACAATAGTAATTATACGATTAGGGATAAGATAACCATACTTTCGGTCATTTCCGAACAGTCAGTGCTGTACTGTGATAAAGTTGTGATAAAGGAATACGACAAGATCACTTCAGCTTGTGCATACTGATAAGGGGCCATCCATAAAGTACGTACGCAGATTTTCCCGGAAAATTGACCCCCCCACCCCCCCTGTTGCACAACATACGGTTCTCATGGACCCCCCCCCCCTCATTGCGTATGTACATTTTCTGGACACCCCCCCCCCCCCCCCGTTTCAATACCTGAAGCAGGATTCGTATGTTGGTATGATGTACCTGAGACAGGTGTAATTTCCTTTTCCTCTCTGAAATCCAAATTTTATGAGATTCTGTAATTTGATAATAGAATTTGTTGGTGACAATTGCCCCTATCAATCTTAAGTCACTACCGTTCAGACAAGGAGTACATCAAGCCCAATCTCAAAACAGTCTCACAGTAGTCTCACAACCATACTGCTCCTCAACTATACTGCCCCTCACCCGCACATTCCCTCAACTACACTTTTGCCCGTCAACCGGACTGCCCCTTAACCATACTGCCCCTCACCAAAATTGCTCCTGAATCATATTGCCCCTCCACCATACTGCCCATCCACCATACTGCCCCTCTGTCATACTGCCCCTCCACCATACCGTCCCTCCACATACTACCCCTCCACCATACTGCCTCTCTAATATATTGTCCCTCCACCGTACTACCTGCCATTCCAGGATACTGCCCCTTTACCATACTGCCCCTCGACCATACTGTCCCTCCATCATAGTGTCCCTTCATACAATACTCCCCCTCTACTATACTGTCCCTCCACTGTACTGCCCTTTTACCATACTGCTCCTACCCATACCGCCCTTCAACATAACTTCCCCTCTACCATACTGCCCATCCACCATACTGCCCCCTCCTATATTGTCCCGCCACCATACTGCCCCTCTGCCATACTGACTCTCCACCATACACCCCCTCTACCATACTGCCCCTCTACAATATTGTCCCTCTGCCATACTGCCCCTCCACCATACTGCCCCTCCACCACACTGTCCCTCCACCATACTGTCCCACTACCATACTGCCCCTCTGCCATACTGCCCCTCCACCATACTGCCCCTCAACCATACTGCCCCTCCACCATACTGCCCCTCCACCATACTGCCCCTCCACCACACTGTCACTCCACCATACTGTCCTACTACCATACTGCCCCTCTGCCATACTGCCCCTCCACCATACTGCCCCTCCACCATACTGCCCCTCCACCATACTGCCCCTCCACCATACTGCCCCTCCACCATACTGCCCCTCCACCATACTGCCCCTCCACCACACTGTCCCTCCACCATACTGCCTCTCCACCATACTTCCTCTCTACCATACTACCCCTCCACTATACTGCCTGTCCACAATACTGCCCCACTGTCATACTGCCCCTCCACAAAGTGACAAACTGCCGCTCCACCATACTCACCCTCCACCATACTACCCCTCCACCATACTCCCTCTCCACAATACTGCCCTTGTACCATACTCCCCCTCCACAATACTGCCCCCAATTCACCCATTCTGCCCCTCACCCATACTACCCAGAACGATACTTATTTCAACCACCATACTGCCCCTCAGCAATACTGCCCCTCAGCAATACTGCCTCTCAACCATACTGCCCCTACACTATACTGCTTCTCCACCATACTGCCCTTAAGTCACACTGCCCTTAGACCATACTGCCCCTCAATCTTACTGCCTTGAACCATACTGGCCCTAAACTATACTGCCCCTCATAGGGTACTATGGTGAGGGACAGTGTGATTTAGGGGCAGTATGGTTGAAAGGCAGTATGGTGTAGAAGTATTATGGTGAGGGGCAGTATGGTGGAGGGGCAATTTTGTTCAAGGGCAGTATGGTTTGAGGACAGTATCTTTAAGGGGCAGTTATGTTGAAGGACATTATCATTTAGGGGTAGTATGCTGAGGGGCAGTATTGTTTAGGGGCACTATGGTGGAGGGGCAGTAGGTAGAGGGGCAGAATTGTGGAGGGGCAGTATGGTTGAGGGACAGTATGGTGGACGGGCAGTATGGTTGAGGGACAGTATGGTGGAGGGACAGTATGGTTCAGGAACATTTTTGGTGAGGGGTAGTATGGTTAAGGGACAGTATGGTGAGGTGCAGCATGGTCAAGGGGTGGTATGGGTGAGAGGCAGTATAGTTAGGAACAGTATGGTTCAGGGGTGGTATAGTGAGGGGCAGGACAGTTTGATACAATTTGATTATGGGGCAGTATGGTGAAGGAATATTATGGTGAGGGGTAGTATGGTGGAGGGGCAATTTTGTTCAAGGGCAGTATGGTTTGGAGGGGCAGTATGGTTGAGGGACAGTATGGTGGAGGGACAGTATGGTTCAGAAACATTTTTGATGAGAGGTAGTATGCTTAAGGGACAGTATGGTGAGGTGCAGCATGGTCAAGGGTTGGTATGTGTGAGAGGCAGTGTAGTTAGGAACAGTATGGTTCAGGGGTGGTATAGTGAGGGGCAGGACAGTTTGATACAATTTGATTCAGGGGCAGTATTGTGGAGGAGCAGTAAAGCTGAGGGTCATGGTCTTTGAGGAACAGTAAGATGTGAGCCAATATGGTGAGAGTACAATGGTGAGGGGCGGTACACACACACTTATACAAGACATTTTTTATTAGGGGTATTAGTGCATATCACATTGATATTGCATATGCATGCGTATGGAAAATCAAGCTTTCAACCCCACCCCTCCCCCCCTGTACGCTTTTGTACGCATTTGGTCTAACCCCCCCCCCCCACCCCCCTTGCTGCGTACGTACTTTATGGATGGCCCCTAACCGAACAGAATTCTTGACTGCATTATGATATCAGTATACACAGCCTGAAACTTATGGGGCGCCCTTCTGCACAAACCCATTTCATCAATATTTTCTTCATACAGCTTACCTTTCGTTCTACGGAATGTATTTCATGCACGAAAAACACCACAAAACCTATATTTCATACCCAATTTTTTCACCCAATATTGTATGAAATACTTTATTTTCACGAAAAAAATGATGTCCTGAATTAATTATTTCGTTAACGAAATGACTTGCTTAATTCACGAAATAAATTTTGTAATTAACAAATTCACTTTTGTCATTCACAAAATAGATTTCGTCATTCACGAAAGTTATTTCGTTCACTTCCTTCTCCCTACACAAGGGGTCGACACTGTGACGGTGCTGGCACGATACTTTAACCCTTTCCCGCCGGGCACCTCTGACAAAGCAATGTCTATAAGGCCGGGTATGGTGTTAGTGTATACCGCCAGGGGACGGGTCTTTCCAGGCCAATTGTGATAATTTTACTGTTTGATCACGTGATGAAACACATGATCCTGAATATTATTTTATGAGTATTTCTAAATCGTAACGGTTATGTTATACCAACATTCTGTGAAAATTGTATCATTATTCATCAATTATTGACAAAGTTATTACACCTAAACTTGATTTTGTAAGTCTTAGAAAATGATGCCTTAAGGCATCATCCGGCCACACACGGCGATGCCTTAAGGCATCATCCGGCCACGTGCGGTGATGCCTTAAGGCATCAACCGGCGCCAAAGGGTTAATGATATATTCTGTAATTGCTCACAGCAATCATATAAGTAGTTGGTGGTGTAGTGGTTAAGCGCCAGTGCAGAGAGGTGCAGTACAAAATAGGTAAACAAATTAAAAATCTATGCTGGATTATATTAGGTTTATGTGAAAGGGTTAAGTTGGTCTGTCTCTTTAAGATTCTGAATGAAAATAGAAATAATTCAGAAAGAGGAAAAATGGCAACTTACAATAGAAATTATAGAGTGACTAGTGTAGTGTAACTAAAATAGGTCCCTAAAAGAATCTTTATGACTGAGGAAAGAAAAAGAAAGGTTCTGCATGGAGGGGAATTAAACTCTCAGCATGAGGTTTCTCTTGCAGACACTCTACTTCTAGACTACTTAAACTGACTTGTAGAGGGAACGTTTCAAGGATTCCTGAATGCATGGACAAATCTAGTTCCTCACAATACACCAGGTGGCAGGGACTGTAATGAAAATGCTAGTTCTGTTCATATCCACCCAGTGTCAGTGCTGTGCTTAGACTATACCAGTAGAGCCAAGGGATAAGATAAGGGATAAGATAACCATACTTTTGGTCATTTCCAATCAGTGTCAGTGTTGTACTGTGATAAAGTTGTGATAAAGGAATACGACAAGATGACTTCAGCTTGTGCATACTGGCAACAGAACAGAATTCTTGACTGCAGTATGATATCAGTATACACAGCCTGAAGCTATCTTGCCTGATTCTAAGAGATTATTCTACGAAGTGACTAGTGCAGTAGAACTTTCATTACTTCCTGAACCAAATTCAATGACTCTGTAAACAAAGACAAGTTCTGGATGGGTTTATGTTGTGCATACTGATAACAGAAGAGAATTACTGCCGACTTACTGTTATAACTATGCATAAACTGAAACTTTCTTGCCTTCATTATACACCCTAGAATACAAGTATTTTACCCTGAATAGATGTAGAAGGTTGTCAAAATACTAATGTCTCCATTCTAAGACATCACATGTTGACCATGTGTTGATATCTATTTCTGCCCAAGCCCTGCAGTAAGCTATGATTACTGCACACGTGTGCTGTACACAGTTTATACTGCATGCCCCAGAATGTGAAGTAGAGTAGAACCCCTTGTAAACATACACCCTCCAATTGGGGCCAAAGTGTCTGCCTACATAGGGGAGGGGGAGGCACTTGCATATTTATTAGAAAGAACTGTTCTGAGGAAAGGTGTCAGTTAACCCTTTCACTGCCACATGATGCCTCCAGGCATTCCCTGGTGAACTGCTGCATGATGTCTGGAGGCATTCCCATGGCTACCGCCGCATGATGCCTCCAGGCATTCCCGTGTGAACCGCTGCATGATGCCTGGAGGCATCATAAACTCTGATTTTTTTTCGAATTCACTTTTTCAGTCGATTTAAGCACAAAAGGGTTAGAAATTTTCCATATTAAATAAAACAGTTTGAAAACAATGTATCTGTGTTTTGAGTCTATATAGTGCCATGGAGATGTTGATTTGCGAGTAGAACTTGGAGAAAACCAAAATAATTCACAGATCGAGTCAGGCATATGGACGGGTTGGGCTGGCATTTCAGGGGTGCATCTGGTAGAAGCCTGCAGCGGTAGTATAAAGGAAAAGTGTAGGGGATGTGGCGGTACAATTCCCGATACATATTGGCGTGCGGCGGTTAAAGGGTTAACGCTGTTCTGCTACCCAGGTTGCCATTAGGCAGTGGTCTACTGTAACTGGTGCATGAGAAAGGGCTTAAATGAATGCTCAAATCCAATTTGATTCATAGTCAATGATAACTCAATGAGATAGGTCTGTCATTTCAGTGTATAAGTTTTGTACGATTCAAAAGCGGAAATAAAAGCATTTTAAAAGGAGAAATAGAGATTATTCTAGTGTGGAAGAACTGACATTATTTGTTC
The DNA here is from genome assembly GCA_950022655.1 of Alentia gelatinosa. Lineage (NCBI taxonomy): Eukaryota > Metazoa > Annelida > Polychaeta > Phyllodocida > Polynoidae > Alentia > Alentia gelatinosa. The sequence goes on along the minus strand of OX465584.1, from coordinate 20,069,803 downwards.
AAAGAATATTTATTACTTTCAAAAAAGAAAAAAGAGCTGGATTGAGGGGATTTGAACTCTCAAGCTGAGGGTTTCCTTGCAGACACTTTACCTTTAGACTACAGAAAAGACATGAAGAAGGAATGTTTAAGTCGGTCTGTCTCTGTAAGATTCTGAATGAAAATAGAAATAATTCAGAAAGAGATAAATTGACGACTTACAATAGCAATTATATGATTAGGGATAAGATAACCATACTTTCGGTCATTTCCAAACAGTCAGTGCTGTACTTTATTTTCACGAAAAAAATTATGTCCCGAAATAATTATTTCGTTAAGGAAATGACTTTCTTCATTCACGAAATAAATCATTGCAGAAAATAAATTTTGTCATTCACAAAATAGATTTCGTCATTCACCAAAGTTATTTCGTAAACTTCCTTCTCCCTACACTAGGGGTCGACACTGTGCTGGTTTCGGCACGATACTTTAATGATATATTCTGTAATTGCTAAAGGCAATCATATAAGTAGTTGGTGGTGTAGTGGTTACAGTGCTTTTTTTAATCTGAAGGTCTGGGGTTTGATCCCTGGAATGGCTATAGTTTTTCCTTTTTAAAGAGGCCGTTTACACAAAAATAGACTTTGACTCCATGCAGAGAAAAATCTCGAAAATTTCATTATGTATTTCACTTACATTGTTCAAAATAAAACACCCCTTATTTGTGACGTGTGTGACGTGTGTGACGTGTGTGACGTGTGTGACGTGTGTGACGTGTGTGACGTGTGTGACGTGTGTGACGTGTGTGACGTGTGTGACGTGTGTGACGTGTGTGACGTGTGTGACGTGTGTGACGTGTGTGACGTGTGTGACGTGTGTGACGTGTGTGACGTGTGTGACGTGTGTGACGTGTGTGACGTGTGTGACGTGTGTGACGTGTGTGACGTGTGTGACGTGTGTGACGTGTGTGACGTGTGTGACGTGTGTGACGTGTGTGACGTGTGTGACGTGTGTGACGTGTGTGACGTGTGTGACGTGTGTGACGTGTGTGACGTGTGTGACGTGTGTGACGTGTGTGACGTGTGTGACGTGTGTGACGTGTGTGACGTGTGTGACGTGTGTGAGGTTGGACCAACTTAAACCAACATGTCAGGCTGCTACTGGGATTCGTACCCATGCAGACAAACAACCTCTGACTACAAGTCAACTGCCCTAACCACTGGGCCACCAAGTTGAGTTATATGTGAGGCAAGAATGGACAGAATTTAATTCCTAGTGACTGGCAATGCTGTGGGGATGTTCTGTGTGACAAAATTATTGTATGAATCATTATTCAATGGGTCGTTGTAAGCGGTGTCTTCGTAAGCTGTAGATGACGACACCAAACCCCCTCAATTTCATTTTTTTTGCTGTTAAAAATGTGGGATAATATGGAATATGATAGTAGAAACTGCACTATGAAATTATGAAATTTTCAGAATATCTGGAATATATAATGACAATGCTGCTTCGCAATTATGGTGAAATTTGATAATAGATAAATATCTCAAATTGATCATTTCATACTTTAAATTGGAACAATTTTTTTCATTAAATAGCACTATGAAATATCATATACTATGTTTTGTATCTACAGATAAATTATCAGTCATAAATATGCATTATTTCTGGAATTATAAAAGAAAAATGGTTGATTACGCTGGTTGCAACTAGAGCTATATCGGGATGTATCGGGACCATGGCGCCTTTTTAACCCTTTCCTTACCACGCCTAGCGTAGCACGCAGTGCGTTAACGACCACGCCCCCTGCGGTGAACTATCCCGCTAGTACCGAACGTCGCACGTTGTACAGACTTCTAAATACCGGCCTATTCTGCAAGCCATAGAAAATTACTCAAAGTGCAGAGGGGTGCTTCGCAAATTAGCCAATTTAGATAACTTAGGGAGATAATTAGATAATTTTAATGATACCGAAAAGACGAAGAGACTTCAGGCTTTATTTCCATTCCATTAATTATGAATTTGATCAATATTTGATAATTATATTGATATTCCCAATTGCAGGAAGAATTTGATACTCTTTTTTGCTCCGTTGACAAAAGCCTGTACATAGGCCAAATATAGCACTGCACCTACAAAGATGTGTATCTATTTTTTCATCACAATGACATTATGTTATTTTTACATTAATAATCATAAAAAGACATGGAGAACACATCTGGGGAGTTGTTTTGTATTTAGAATTAATATATTATGGAGAAATCATGAAAATGCGATATGCCTGATAGGTGGCGCCAACCGCACTCTGTCTTTTAGTTGGCCTAAAGCTAAGACTTATGCTTTATATAATCAAGTATCAACATCGCTAGAGTAAGCCATTCATCTGAATTCGACTCTAATCATAAGTACAATATTGTTTTCTATATATACTGAATTTTAAAAGAAATCTGTCCATTATTTACTGAAATAATATAAAATATTTAATAATATAAATCAGCTGCCTCAAGGCAGCATCGGTATTCCCATGGTGCTGCCTTAAGGCAGCATTGGTAAGAAAAGGGTTAAATAAAAAGGAAAAACGCCAGTGCAGAGAGGTGCAGTACAAAATAGGTAAACAAATTAAAAATCTATGCTGGATTATATTAGGTTTATGTGAAAGGGTTAAGTTGGTCTGTCTCTTTAAGATTCTGAATGAAAATAGAAATAATTCAGAAAGAGGAAAAATGGCAACTTACAATAGAAATTATAGAGTGACTAGTGTAGTGGAACTAAAATAGGTTCCTAAAAGAATCTTTATGACTGAGGAAAGAAAAAGAAAGGTTCTGCATGGAGGGGAATTGAACTCTCAGCATGAGGTTTCTTTTGCAGACACTCTACTTCTAGACTACTTAAACTGACTTGTAGAGGGAACGTTTCAGGGATTCCTGAATGCATGGACAAATCTAGTTCCTCACAATACACCAGGTGGCAGGCACTGTAATGAAAATGCTAGTTCTGTTCATATCCACCCAGTGTCAGTGCTGTGCTTAGACTATACCAGTAGAGCCAAGGGATAAGATAAGGGATAAGATAACCATACTTTTGGTCATTTCCAATCAGTGACAGTGCAGTACTGTGATAAAGTTGTGATAAAGGAATACGACAAGATGACTTCAGCTTGTGCATACTGGCAACAGAACAGAATTCTTGACTGCAGTATGATATCAGTATACACAGCCTGAAACTATCTTGCCTGATTCTAAGAGATTATTCTACGAAGTGACTAGTGCAGTAGAACTTTCATTACTTCCTGAACCAAATTCAATGACTCTGTAAACAAAGACAAGTTCTGGATGGGTTTATGTTGTGCATACTGCTAACAGAAGAGAATTACTGTCGACTTACTGTTATAACTATGCATAAACTGAAGCTTTCTTGCCTTTATTATACACCCTAGAATACAAGTATTTTACCCTAAATAGATGTAGAAGGTTGTCAAAATACTAATGTCTCCATTCTAAGACATCACATGTTGACCATGTGTTGATATCTATTTCTGCCCAAGCCCTGCAGTAAGCTATGATTACTGCACACGTGTGCTGTATGTACACAGTTTATACTGCATGACCCAGAATGTGAAGTAGGGTAGAACCCCTTGTAAACCTACACCCTCCAATTGTGGCCAAAGTGTCTGCCTACATAGGGGAGGGGGAGGCACTTGCATATTTATTAGAAAGAACTGTTCTGAGGAAAGGTGTCAGTTAACCCTTTCACTGCCACATGATGCCTCCAGCATGATGCCTGGAGGCATTCCCATGGCTACCGCCGCATGATGCCTCCAGGCATTCCCGTGTGAACCGCCGCATGATGCCTTGAGGCATCATAAACCCTGATTTTTTTCGAATTCACTTTTTCAGTCGACTTAAGCACAAAAGGGTTAGATATTTTCCATATTAAATAAAACAGTTTGAAAACAATGTATCTGTGTTTTGAGTCTATATAGTGCCATGGAGATGTTGATTTGCGAGTAGAACTTGGAGAAAACCAAAATAATTCACAGATCGAGTCAGGCATATGGACGGGTTGGGCCGGCATTTCAGGGGTGCATCTGGTAGAAGCCTGCAGCGGTAGTATAAAGGAAAAGTGTAGGGGGTGCGGCGGTACAATTCCTGATACATTTTGGCGTGCGGCGGTTAAAGAGTTAACGCTGTTCTGCTACCCAGGTTGCCATTAGGCGGTGGTCTACTGTAACTGGTGCATGAGAAAGGGCTTAAATGAATGCTCAAATCCAATTTGATTCATAGTCAATGATAACTCAATGAGATAGGTCTGTCATTCCAGTGGATAAGTTTTGTACGATTCAAAAGCGGAAATAAAAGCAATTTAAAAGGAGAAATAGAGATTATTCTAGTGTGGAAGAACTGACATTATTTGTTCAAAGAATATTTATTACTTTCAAAAAAGAAAAAAGAGCTGGATTGAGGGGATTTGAACTCTCAAGCTTAGGGTTTCCTTGCAGACACTCTACCTCTAGACTACAGAGAAGACATGAAGAAGGAGGGTCATTCTCATAGAACCAGTGCAACTCCAATTTCAGTCGTTTCCTGCATTCTAGTTTTTTCCCACTGTCTTCAATGTTTATTTTTTCTGTTTTAAATGATAGATCTCGCCGAGTGCTCGAGGGGGAGTATAGGTTTTACTGGTCAAATATCAATATTTTGGTCTCCAGGGGGTAAAAATAGGTCAAAAATCACCAAAAATAGACAAGATAATGCCCTGGGAAACCCTTTTTTGATATGTAGCTAATTTTTGACTATACTGGAGGGTTTTTATTCTATTTATCCCTAAAGTTTTACGTTGAAATATTATTATCAGCAAAAAATATTCCAAATTTAAAAAAAATTGAAAAAGTTCTATTAGGGAAAAGGTTGGTGAAACTGCCTATCTTGCAGCGTGACCGGGTGATTCAAACGTTCTTTATTAATTCTGGGTAATAAATGAACTTTAAAAAATACTACTTTTGAGTAGATAGTGGCTAGAAATACATTTTTATAAAAAAAAATTAACTGTCTAACCAAAACCAAACTCTTCCATTTCACTTTATTTGTTATTTATACTTAATCCCAGTTTTTGGCTGTATTTTCATGTATTCAAGAGAAATCCAGTTATTTTGCAATAATTTTTAAAATTATACTATTTAACTAATCAAACTGTCATAGTTATTTACAACTGTGAGTACTTTCATTGGGAAACAACAATAAAAAAATCTTTGTTAAAGCAAAATATTGAATAAAAGTTGCAAACTGATAATTTTCTGACCATTGGTATCTCTTGCTACGTGACCGCCCTTATCATGCTATGTCTTACAGAGTGGTTTTTACCATTAAAATGCAACTTTTTCCTATTATTCAATTTTCAACCAGTAAAATCTTATCATGAATTGATCCTAACATGCATACGAGCAAATACTACAAAATTCAGCACTATTTTACGTATTATTAATTTTGTGTATGGTGATAATAGTATCTAGTGGCTCCAACTGATGGCTGGCTCTTACAGAGTGGTTTATACCAATAAAATGCCATTTTACAGTTTTATTCAAGTTTTGAATGGTACAATTTTTTTCTGAATTGTTTCTAACATGCCTACTAGCAAATAATACAAAATTCAGCACTATTGTACGCAATAATAATTTTTTATATGGCGAAAATTATGGTATTTAGAGGCCCCAAATGATGGCTGCCTCTTACAGAGTGGTTTTTACCATTAAAATGCCACTTTTTCCTATTATTAAATTTTCAACCGGTACAATCTTATTATGAATTGATCCTCACATATTTGCCCTCAACCATACTGCCCCTCCACATACTGCCCCTCCACCATACTGCCCCCCCCCACCATACTGCCCCTTTCATATACTGTCCCTCCCCCATACTGCCCTCCACCATACTGCCCCTCCACCTACTGCCCCTCTACAATACTGCCCCTTCACCTACTGCCCCTCTACAATACTGCCCCTCTACCATACTGTCCTTCCACCATACTGCCTATCTACTATACTGTCCCTCTACCTTACTTCCCCTCTACAATACTGTACCTCCACCATACTGCCTATCTACTTTACTGTCCCTCTACCTTACTGCCCCTCTACAATATTGCCCCTCTACCATACTGTCCCTCCACCATACTGCCTATCTACTATACTGTCCCTCTACCATATTGCCCCTCTACTATACTTCCCCTCTACAATAATGAACCTCCGCCATACTGCCTCTCCACAATATACTACCACTCTACAATATTGCCCCTCTACTATACTGCCCCTCCACCATACTGGCCCTCCACCATACTACCCCTCAATCATACTGCCCCTCCACCATACAGTCCCTCCACCATACTACCCCTCAATCATGCTGCCCCTCCACCATACAGTCCCTCCACCATACTGGCCTACTACAATACTGTCCCTCCACCATACTTGCCATCTACTATACTGCCCCTCCACCATAGTACCCCTTTACCATACTGCCCCTCTACTATACTGTCCCTCCCCTATGGTTGAGTGGCAGTATGGGTGAGGAGCAGTATGCTTGAGGGGCAGAATGGTTGAGGAGCAGTATGGGTGAGGGCAGTATGCGTGAGGGGCAGGACGGATGAGGAGCAGTCATTTATGGGGAGTATGTGGAGGGGCAGTATGGTAGAGGGGCAGTATTGTGGAGGGGGAGTATGGTGAAGGGGTAGTATGGTTGAGGACCCGTATGGTGGAGGGGCAGTATTGTAGAGGGACAGTATGGTAAAGGGGCAGTATGGTAGAGGGGCAGTATTGTGGAGGGGCAGTATGGTGAAGGGGTAGTATGGTTGAGGACCAGTATGGTAGAGGGGCAGTATTGTAGAGGGGGAGTATGGTGAAGGGGTAGTATGGTTGAGGACCCGTATGGTGGAGGGGCAGTATTGTAGAGGGACAGTATGGTAAAGGGGCAGTATGGTAGAGGGGCAGTATTGTGGAGGGGCAGTATGGTGAAGGGGTAGTATGGTTGAGGACCCGTATGGTGGAGGGGCAGTATTGTAGAGGGACAGTATGGTAAAGGGGCAGTATGGTAGAGGGGCAGTATTGTGGAGGGGCAGTATGGTGAAGGGGTAGTATGGTTGAGGACCAGTATGGTAGAGGGGCAGTATTGTAGAGGGGGAGTATGGTGAAGGGGTAGTATGGTTGAGGACCCGTATGGTGGAGGGGCAGTATTGTAGAGGGACAGTATGGTAAAGGGGCAGTATGGTAGAGGGGCAGTATTGTGGAGGGGCAGTATGGTGAAGGGGTAGTATGGTTGAGGACCAGTATGGTGGAGGGGCAGTATTGTAGAGGGACAGTATGGTAAAGGGGCAGTATGGTAGAGGGGCAGTATTGTGGAGGGGGAGTATGGTGAAGGGCTAGTATGGTTGAGGACCAGTATGGTGGGGGGGGGGGCAGTATTGTAGAGGGACAGTATGGTAAAGGGGCAGTATGGTAGAGGAGCAGTATTGTGGAGAGGCAGTATTCGGGAATGGCAGTATGGTAGAGGGGCAGTATGGTAGAGGGGCAGTATGGTGGAGGGGCAGTATGGTAGAGGGGCAGTATGGTGGAGGGCCAGTATGGTGGAGGGGAAGTCTGGTGGAGGGACAGTATTGTAGAGGGGCACTATGGTAGAGGGGAAGTATGGTGGAGGAGCAGTATGGTGGAGAAGCAGTATGGTGAGGGGGGAGTATACGTTTTACTGGTCAAATAACAATATTTTTCAGGTGGTCAAAATAGGTCAAAAATCACCAAAAATCGGCAAACCAATGCCTTCGAAAAGCCGTTTTTCTTATGTTTAACTAATTTTTGACCATACCAGAGAGTGTTTATTCTATTTTTACGTAAGAGTTGATCATTGAAATATTATTATCAGCAAAAAATATTCCAAATTAAAAAAAGAAATTACATTAAAGTATAAAAGGGGTCTTGCAGCGTGACCGTATCTTGCAGAGTGACCGTTTTGCTATCTATTTTTTAATGAAGATTTAGAGAAATATAAAGATTTTTGGAAACTGTTTGCGATAATTCATATGAAAGTTTATCTATTAAGGTATAAGATCCTGGAGTTGATTTATCTAAATAATTTTTTTCCTATTGTCCACAGTGATCGTTATATTAGAAATTGCTTTAAATCTTATTTCTAAAAGTAAAAAAATTCTTATTTTGGTAGGTACGATATGTAAAATTGAAATTTAGCCATTGAAAAACTCATAAATTCACTAATACCACTAAATTTTCATATTATAAACGATTCAAATTATATAATAATGAAAATTTATTGGTTTGCTATTAGTTACGTTAATTTCGGTTGCCCGGTCACGCTGCAAGACCACCTTTTCATATACATATGTTATAAGGTGCACCGTGGCCACATTTATAATATTTAACTAATAGTTTTTCAGGGAAAGTTGCCCCACCCAGTAGAGATTAGCACCACATAATAATTTTTAACCTCCTCCCAAATTTATTTTTTCCCAAAAAAAATCCTACTTGCACTGGTTCTATGAGAATGACCCTGGAATGTTTAAGTCGGTCTGTCTCTGTATGATTCTGAATGAAAATAGAAATAATTCAGAAAGAGAAAAAATGACAACTTACAATAGTAATTATACGATTAGGGATAAGATAACCATACTTTCGGTCATTTCCGAACAGTCAGTGCTGTACTGTGATAAAGTTGTGATAAAGGAATACGACAAGATGACTTCAGCTTGTGCATACTGATAAGGGGCCATCCATAAAGTACGTACGCAGATTTTCCTGGAAAATTGACCCCCCACCCCCCCTGTTGCACAACATACGGTTCTCATGGATCCCCCCCCCCCCCCTCATTGCGTATGTACATTTTCTGGACACTCCCCCCCCCCGTTTCAATACCTGAAGCAGGATTCGTATGTTGGTATGATGTACCTGAGACAGGTGTAATTCACACCTTTTCCTCTCTGAAATCCAAATTTTATGAGATTCTGTAATTTGATAATAGAATTTGTTGGTGACAATTGCCCCTATCAATCTTAAGTCACTACCGTTCAGACAAGGAGTAATCTCAAAACAGTCTCACAGTAGTCTCACAACCATACTGCTCCTCAACTATACTGCCCCTCACCCGCACATTCCCTCAACTACACTTTTGCCCGTCAACCGGACTGCCCCTTAACCATACTGCCCCTCACCAAAATTGCTCCTGAATCATATTGCCCCTCCACCATACTGCCCATCCACCATACTGCCCCTCTGTCATACTGCCCCTCCACCATACCGTCCCTCCACATACTACCCCTCCACCATACTGCCTCTCTAATATATTGTCCCTCCACCGTACTACCTGCCATTCCAGGATACTGCCCCTTTACCATACTGCCCCTCGACCATACTGTCCCTCCATCATACTGTCCCTTCATACAATACTCCCCCTCTACTATACTGTCCCTCCACTGTACTGCCCTTTTACCATACTACTCCTACCCATACCGCCCTTCAACATAACTTCCCCTCTACCAAACTGCCCATCCACCATACTGCCCCCTCCTATATTGTCCCGCCACCATACTGCCCCTCTGCCATACTGACTCTCCACCATACAGCCCCTCTACCATACTGCCCCTCTACAATACTGTCCCTCTGCCATACTGCCCCTCCACCATACTGCCCCTCCACCACACTGTCCCTCCACCATACTGTCCCACTACCATACTGCCCCTCTGCCATACTGCCCCTCCACCATACTGCCTCTCCACCATACTGCCCCTCCACCATACTGCCCCTCCACCATACTGCCCCTCCACCATACTGCCCCTCCACCACACTGTCCCTCCACCATACTGCCTCTCCACCATACTTCCTCTCCACCATACTACCCCTCCACTATACTGCCTGTCCACAATACTGCCCCACTGTCATACTACCCCTCCACAAAGTGACAAACTGCCACTCCACCATACTCACCCTCCACCATACTACCCCTCCACCATACTCCCTCTCCACAATACTGCCCTTGTACCATACTCCCCCTCCACAATACTGCCCCCAATTCACCCATTCTGCCCCTCACCCATACTACCCAGAACGATACTTATCTCAACCACCATACTGCCCCTCAGCAATACTGCCTCTCAACCATACTGCCCCTACACTATACTGCTTCTCCACCATACTGCCCTTAAGTCACACTGCCCTAAGACCATACTGCCCCTCAATCTTACTGCCTTGAACCATACTGGCCCTAAACTATACTGCCCCTCATAGGGTACTATGGTGAGGGACAGTGTGATTTAGGGGCAGTATGGTTGAAAGGCAGTATGGTGTAGAAGTATTATGGTGAGGGGCAGTATGTTAGAGGGGCAATTTTGTTCAAGGGCAGTATGGTTTGAGGACAGTATCTTTAAGGGGCAGTTATGTTGAAGGACATTATCATTTAGGGGTAGTATGCTGAGGGGCAGTATTGTTTAGGGGCACTATGGTGGAGGGGCAGTAGGTAGAGGGGCAGAATTGTGGAGGGGTAGTATGGTTGAGGGACAGTATGGTGGACGGGCATTATGGTTGAGGGACAGTATGGTGGAGTGACAGTATGGTTCAGGAACATTTTTGGTGAGGGGTAGTATGGTTAAGGGACAGTATGTCGAGGTGCAGCATGGTCAAGGGGTGGTATGGGTGAGAGGCAGTATAGTTAGGAACAGTATGGTTCAGGGGTGGTATGGTGAGGGGCAGGACAGTTTGATACAATTTGATTATGGGGCAGTATGGTGAAGGAATATTATGGTGAGGGGTAGTATGGTGGAGGGGCAATTTTGTTCAAGGGCAGTATGGTTTGGAGGGGCAGTATGGTTGAGGGACAGTATGGTGGAGGGACAGTATGGTTCAGAAGCATTTTTGATGAGAGGTAGTATGGTTAAGGGACAGTATGGTGAGGTGCAGCATGGTCAAGGGGTGGTATGGGTGAGAGGCAGTGTAGTTAGGAACATTATGGTTCAGGGGTGGTATAGTGAGGGGCAGGACAGTTTGATACAATTTGATTCAGGGGCAGTATTGTGGAGGAGCAGTAAAGCTGAGGGTCATGGTCTTTGAGGAACAGTAAGATGTGAGCCAATATGGTGAGAGTACAATGGTGAGGGGCGGTACACACACACTTATACAAGACATTTTTTATTAGGGGTATTAGTGCATATCACATTGATATTGCATATGCATGCGTATGGAAAATCAAGCCTTCAACCCCACCCCTCCCCCCCTGTACGCTTTTGTACGCATTTGGTCTAACCCCCCCCCCCCCACCCCCCTTGCTGCGTACGTACTTTATGGATGGCCCCTAACCGAACAGAATTCTTGACTGCATTATGATATCAGTATACACAGCCTGAAACTTATGGGGCGCCCTTCTGCACAAACCCATTTCATCAATATTTTCTTCATACAGCTTACCTTTCGTTCTACGGAATGTGTTTCATCCACGAAAAACACCACAAAACCTATATTTCATACCCAATTTTTTCACCCAATATTGTATGAAATACTTTATTTTCACGAAAAAAATGATGTCCCGAAATAATTATTTCGTTAACGAAATGACTTGCTTAATTCACGAAATAAATTTTGTAATTAACAAATTCACTTTTGTCATTCACAAAATAGATTTCGTCATTCATGAAAGTTATTTCGTTCACTTCCTTCTCCCTACACAAGGGGTCGACACTGTGACGGTGCTGGCACGATACTTTAACCCTTTCCCGCCGGGCACCTCTGACAAAGCAATGTCTATAAGGCCGGGTATGGTGTTAGTGTATACCGCCAGGGGACGGGTCTTTCCAGGCCAATTGTGATAATTTTACTGTTTGATCACGTGATGAAACACATGATCCTGAATATTATTTTATGAGTATTTCTAAATCGTAACGGTTATGTTATACCAACATTCTGTGAAAATTGTATCATTATTCATCAATTATTGACAAAGTTATTACACCTAAACTTGATTTTGTAAGTCTTAGAAAATGATGCCTTAAGGCATCATCCGGCCACACACGGCGATGCCTTAAGGCATCATCCGGCCACGTGCGGTGATGCCTTAAGGCATCAACCGGCGCCAAAGGGTTAATGATATATTCTGTAATTGCTCACAGCAATCATATAAGTAGTTGGTGGTGTAGTGGTTATGGTGCTGCTTTTTAATCTGAAGGTCTGGGGTCGATCCCCGGACTCGGCTATAGTTTTTTAGTTTTTCCTTTTTAAATAAAAAGGAAAAGCGCCAGTGCAGAGAGGTGCAGTACAAAATAGGTAAACAAATTAAAAATCTATGCTGGATTATATTAGGTTTATGTGAAAGGGTTAAGTTGGTCTGTCTCTTTAAGATTCTGAATGAAAATAGAAATAATTCAGAAAGAGGAAAAATGGCAACTTACAATAGAAATTATAGAGTGACTAGTGTAGTGTAACTAAAATAGGTTCCTAAAAGAATCTTTATGACTGAGGAAAGAAAAAGAAAGGTTCTGCATGGAGGGGAATTGAACTCTCAGCATGAGGTTTCTCTTGCAGACACTCTACTTCTAGACTACTTAAACTGACTTGTAGAGGGAACGTTTCAAGGATTCCTGAATGCATGGACAAATCTAGTTCCTCACAATACACCAGGTGGCAGGGACTGTAATGAAAATGCTAGTTCTGTTCATATCCACCCAGTGTCAGTGCTGTGCTTAGACTATACCAGTATAGCCAAGGGATAAGATAAGGGATAAGATAACCATACTTTTGGTCATTTCCAATCAGTGTCAGTGTTGTACTGTGATAAAGTTGTGATAAAGGAATACGACAAGATGACTTCAGCTTGTGCATACTGGCAACAGAACAGAATTCTTGACTGCAGTATGATATCAGTATACACAGCCTGAAGCTATCTTGCCTGATTCTAAGAGATTATTCTACGAAGTGACTAGTGCAGTAGAACTTTCATTACTTCCTGAACCAAATTCAATGACTCTGTAAACAAAGACAAGTTCTGGATGGGTTTATGTTGTGCATACTGATAACAGAAGAGAATTACTGCCGACTTACTGTTATAACTATGCATAAACTGAAACTTTCTTGCCTTCATTATACACCCTAGAATACAAGTATTTTACCCTGAATAGATGTAGAAGGTTGTCAAAATACTAATGTCTCCATTCTAAGACATCACATGTTGACCATGTGTTGATATCTATTTCTGCCCAAGCCCTGCAGTAAGCTATGATTACTGCACACGTGTGCTGTACACAGTTTATACTGCATGCCTAAGAATGTGAAGTAGAGTAGAACCCCTTGTAAACATACACCCTCCAATTGGGGCCAAAGTGTCTGCCTACATAGGGGAGGGGGAGGCACTTGCATATTTATTAGAAAGAACTGTTCTGAGGAAAGGTGTCAGTTAACCCTTTCACTGCCACATGATGCCTCCAGGCATTCCCGGGTGAAGTGCTGCATGATGTCTGGAGGCATTCCCATGGCTACCGCCGCATGATGCCTCCAGGCATTCCCGTGTGAACCGCTGCATGATGCCTGGAGGCATCATAAACTCTGATTTTTTTTCGAATTCACTTTTTCAGTCGATTTAAGCACAAAAGGGTTAGAAATTTTCCATATTAAATAAAACAGTTTGAAAACAATGTATCTGTGTTTTGAGTCTATATAGTGCCATGGAGATGTTGATTTGCGAGTAGAACTTGGAGAAAACCAAAATAATTCACAGATCGAGTCAGGCATATGGACGGGTTGGGCTGGCATTTCAGGGGTGCATCTGGTAGAAGCCTGCAGCGGTAGTATAAAGGAAAAGTGTAGGGGGTGTGGCGGTACAATTCCCGATACATATTGGCGTGCGGCGGTTAAAGGGTTAACGCTGTTCTGCTACCCAAGTTGCCATTAGGCAGTGGCCTACTGTAACTGGTGCATGAGAAAGGGCTTACATGAATGCTCAAATCCAATTTGATTCATAGTCAATGATAACTCAATGAGATAGGTCTGTCATTCCAGTGTATAAGTTTTGTAAGATTCAAAAGCGGAAATAAAAGCAATTTAAAAGGAGAAATAGAGATTATTCTAGTGTGGAAGAACTGACATTATTTGTTCAAAGAATATTTATTACTTTCAAAAAAGAAAAAAGAGCTGGATTGAGGGGATTTGAACTCTCAAGCTGAGGATTTCCTTGCAGACACTTTACCTTTAGACTACAGAAAAGACATGAAGAAGGAATGTTTAAGTCGGTCTGTCTCTGTAAGATTCTGAATGAAAATAGAAATAATTCAGAAAGAGAAAAAATGACAACTTACAATAGCAATTATATGATTAGGGATAAGATAACCATACTTTCGGTCATTTCCAAACAGTCAGTGCTGTACTTTATTTTCACGAAAAAAATTATGTCCCAAAATAATTATTTCGTTAAGGAAATGACTTTCTTCATTCACGAAATAAATCATTGCAGAAAATAAATTTTGTCATTCACAAAATAGATTTCGTCATTCACCAAAGTTATTTCGTAAACTTCCTTCTCCCTACACTAGGGGTCGACACTGTGCTGGTTTCGGCACGATACTTTAATGATATATTCTGTAATTGCTAAAGGCAATCATATAAGTAGTTGGTGGTGTAGTGGTTACAGTGCTTTTTTTAATCTGAAGGTCTGGGGTTTGATCCCTGGAATGGCTATAGTTTTTCCTTTTTAAAGAGGCCGTTTACACAAAAATAGACTTTGACTCCATGCAGAGAAAAATCTCGAAAATTTCATTATGTATTTCACTTACATTGTTCAAAATAAAACACCCCACGTGTGTGACGTGTGTGACGTGTGTGACGTGTGTGACGTGTGTGACGTGTGTGACGTGTGTGACGTGTGTGACGTGTGTGACGTGTGTGACGTGTGTGACGTGTGTGACGTGTGTGACGTGTGTGACGTGTGTGACGTGTGTGACGTGTGTGACGTGTGTGACGTGTGTGACGTGTGTGACGTGTGTGACGTGTGTGACGTGTGTGACGTGTGTGACGTGTGTGACGTGTGTGACGTGTGTGACGTGTGTGACGTGTGTGACGTGTGTGACGTGTGTGACGTGTGTGACGTGTGTGACGTGTGTGACGTGTGTGACGTGTGTGACGTGTGTGACGTGTGTGACGTGTGTGACGTGTGTGACGTGTGTGACGTGTGTGACGTGTGTGACGTGTGTGACGTGTGTGACGTGTGTGACGTGTGTGACGTGTGTGACGTGTGTGACGTGTGTGACGTGTGTGACGTGTGTGACGTGTGTGACGTGTGTGAGGTTGGACCAACTTAAACCAACATGTCAGGCTGCTACTGGGATTCGTACCCATGCAGACAAACAACCTCTGACTACAAGTCAACTGCCCTAACCACTGGGCCACCAAGTTGAGTTATATGTGAGGCAAGAATGGACAGAATTTAATTCCTAGTGACTGGCAATGCTGTGGGGATGTTCTGTGTGACAAAATTATTGTATGAATCATTATTCAATGGGTCGTTGTAAGCGGTGTCTTCGTAAGCTGTAGATGACGACACCAAACCCCCTCAATTTCATTTTCTTTGCTGTTAAAAATGTGGGATAATATGGAATATGATAGTAGAAACTGCACTATGAAATTATGAAATTTTCAGAATATCTGGAATATATAATGATAATGCTGCTTCGCAATTATGGTGAAATTTGATAATAGATAAATATCTCAAATTGATCATTTCATACTTTAAATTGGAACAATTTTTTTCATTAAATAGCACTATGAAATATCATATACTATGTTTTGTATCTACAGATAAATTATCAGTCATAAATATGCATTATTTCTGGAATTATAAAAGAAAAATGGTTGATTACGCTGGTTGCAACTAGAGCTATATCGGGGTGTATCGGGACCATGGCGCCTTTTTAACCCTTTCCTTACCACGCCTAGCGTAGCACGCAGTGCGTTAACGACCACGCCCCCTGCGGTGAACTATCCCGCTAGTACCGAACGTCGCACGTTGTACAGACTTCTAAATACCGGCCTATTCTGCAAGCCATAGAAAATTACTCAAAGTGCAGAGGGGTGCTTCGCAAATTAGCCAATTTAGATAACTTAGGGAGATAATTAGATAATTTTAATGATACCGAAAAGACGAAGAGACTTCAGGCTTTATTTCCATTCCATTAATTATGAATTTGATCAATATTTGATAATTATATTGATATTCCCAATTGCAGGAAGAATTTGATACTCTTTTTTGCTCCGTTGACAAAAGCCTGTACATAGGCCAAATATAGCACTGCACCTACAAAGATGTGTATCTATTTTTTCATCACAATGACATTATGTTATTTTTACATTAATAATCATAAAAAGACATGGAGAACACATCTGGGGAGTTGTTTTGTATTTAGAATTAATATATTATGGAGAAATCATGAAAATGCGATATGCCTGATAGGTGGCGCCAACCGCACTCTGTCTTTTAGTTGGCCTAAAGCTAAGACTTATGCTTTATATAATCAAGTATCAACATCGCTAGAGTAAGCCATTCATCTGAATTCGACTCTAATCATAAGTACAATATTGTTTTCTATATATACTGAATTTTAAAAGAAATCTGTCCATTATTTACTGAAATAATATAAAATATTTAATAATATAAATCAGCTGCCTCAAGGCAGCATCGGTATTCCCATGGTGCTGCCTTAAGGCAGCATTGGTAAGAAAAGGGTTAAATAAAAAGGAAAAACGCCAGTGCAGAGAGGTGCAGTACAAAATAGGTAAACAAATTAAAAATCTATGCTGGATTATATTAGGTTTATGTGAAAGGGTTAAGTTGGTCTGTCTCTTTAAGATTCTGAATGAAAATAGAAATAATTCAGAAAGAGGAAAAATGGCAACTTACAATAGAAATTATAGAGTGACTAGTGTAGTGGAACTAAAATAGGTTCCTAAAAGAATCTTTATGACTGAGGAAAGAAAAAGAAAGGTTCTGCATGGAGGGGAATTGAACTCTCAGCATGAGGTTTCTTTTGCAGACACTCTACTTCTAGACTACTTAAACTGACTTGTAGAGGGAACGTTTCAGGGATTCCTGAATGCATGGACAAATCTAGTTCCTCACAATACACCAGGTGGCAGGCACTGTAATGAAAATGCTAGTTCTGTTCATATCCACCCAGTGTCAGTGCTGTGCTTAGACTATACCAGTAGAGCCAAGGGATAAGATAAGGGATAAGATAACCATACTTTTGGTCATTTCCAATCAGTGACAGTGCAGTACTGTGATAAAGTTGTGATAAAGGAATACGACAAGATGACTTCAGCTTGTGCATACTGGCAACAGAACAGAATTCTTGACTGCAGTATGATATCAGTATACACAGCCTGAAACTATCTTGCCTGATTCTAAGAGATTATTCTACGAAGTGACTAGTGCAGTAGAACTTTCATTACTTCCTGAACCAAATTCAATGACTCTGTAAACAAAGACAAGTTCTGGATGGGTTTATGTTGTGCATACTGCTAACAGAAGAGAATTACTGTCGACTTACTGTTATAACTATGCATAAACTGAAGCTTTCTTGCCTTTATTATACACCCTAGAATACAAGTATTTTACCCTAAATAGATGTAGAAGGTTGTCAAAATACTAATGTCTCCATTCTAAGACATCACATGTTGACCATGTGTTGATATCTATTTCTGCCCAAGCCCTGCAGTAAGCTATGATTACTGCACACGTGTGCTGTATGTACACAGTTTATACTGCATGACCCAGAATGTGAAGTAGGGTAGAACCCCTTGTAAACCTACACCCTCCAATTGTGGCCAAAGTGTCTGCCTACATAGGGGAGGGGGAGGCACTTGCATATTTATTAGAAAGAACTGTTCTGAGGAAAGGTGTCAGTTAACCCTTTCACTGCCACATGATGCCTCCAGCATGATGCCTGGAGGCATTCCCATGGCTACCGCCGCATGATGCCTCCAGGCATTCCCGTGTGAACCGCCGCATGATGCCTTGAGGCATCATAAACCCTGATTTTTTTCGAATTCACTTTTTCAGTCGACTTAAGCACAAAAGGGTTAGATATTTTCCATATTAAATAAAACAGTTTGAAAACAATGTATCTGTGTTTTGAGTCTATATAGTGCCATGGAGATGTTGATTTGCGAGTAGAACTTGGAGAAAACCAAAATAATTCACAGATCGAGTCAGGCATATGGACGGGTTGGGCCGGCATTTCAGGGGTGCATCTGGTAGAAGCCTGCAGCGGTAGTATAAAGGAAAAGTGTAGGGGGTGCGGCGGTACAATTCCTGATACATTTTGGCGTGCGGCGGTTAAAGGGTTAACGCTGTTCTGCTACCCAGGTTGCCATTAGGCGGTGGTCTACTGTAACTGGTGCATGAGAAAGGGCTTAAATGAATGCTCAAATCCAATTTGATTCATAGTCAATGATAACTCAATGAGATAGGTCTGTCATTCCAGTGGATAAGTTTTGTACGATTCAAAAGCGGAAATAAAAGCAATTTAAAAGGAGAAATAGAGATTATTCTAGTGTGGAAGAACTGACATTATTTGTTCAAAGAATATTTATTACTTTCAAAAAAGAAAAAAGAGCTGGATTGAGGGGATTTGAACTCTCAAGCTTAGGGTTTCCTTGCAGACACTCTACCTCTAGACTACAGAGAAGACATGAAGAAGGAATGTTTAAGTCGGTCTGTCTCTGTATGATTCTGAATGAAAATAGAAATAATTCAGAAAGAGAAAAAATGACAACTTACAATAGTAATTATACGATTAGGGATAAGATAACCATACTTTCGGTCATTTCCGAACAGTCAGTGCTGTACTGTGATAAAGTTGTGATAAAGGAATACGACAAGATGACTTCAGCTTGTGCATACTGATAAGGGGCCATCCATAAAGTACGTACGCAGATTTTCCTGGAAAATTGACCCCCCACCCCCCCTGTTGCACAACATACGGTTCTCATGGATCCCCCCCCCCCTCATTGCGTATGTACATTTTCTGGACACTCCCCCCCCCCGTTTCAATACCTGAAGCAGGATTCGTATGTTGGTATGATGTACCTGAGACAGGTGTAATTCACACCTTTTCCTCTCTGAAATCCAAATTTTATGAGATTCTGTAATTTGATAATAGAATTTGTTGGTGACAATTGCCCCTATCAATCTTAAGTCACTACCGTTCAGACAAGGAGTAATCTCAAAACAGTCTCACAGTAGTCTCACAACCATACTGCTCCTCAACTATACTGCCCCTCACCCGCACATTCCCTCAACTACACTTTTGCCCGTCAACCGGACTGCCCCTTAACCATACTGCCCCTCACCAAAATTGCTCCTGAATCATATTGCCCCTCCACCATACTGCCCATCCACCATACTGCCCCTCTGTCATACTGCCCCTCCACCATACCGTCCCTCCACATACTACCCCTCCACCATACTGCCTCTCTAATATATTGTCCCTCCACCGTACTACCTGCCATTCCAGGATACTGCCCCTTTACCATACTGCCCCTCGACCATACTGTCCCTCCATCATACTGTCCCTTCATACAATACTCCCCCTCTACTATACTGTCCCTCCACTGTACTGCCCTTTTACCATACTACTCCTACCCATACCGCCCTTCAACATAACTTCCCCTCTACCAAACTGCCCATCCACCATACTGCCCCCTCCTATATTGTCCCGCCACCATACTGCCCCTCTGCCATACTGACTCTCCACCATACAGCCCCTCTACCATACTGCCCCTCTACAATACTGTCCCTCTGCCATACTGCCCCTCCACCATACTGCCCCTCCACCACACTGTCCCTCCACCATACTGTCCCACTACCATACTGCCCCTCTGCCATACTGCCCCTCCACCATACTGCCTCTCCACCATACTGCCCCTCCACCATACTGCCCCTCCACCATACTGCCCCTCCACCATACTGCCCCTCCACCACACTGTCCCTCCACCATACTGCCTCTCCACCATACTTCCTCTCCACCATACTACCCCTCCACTATACTGCCTGTCCACAATACTGCCCCACTGTCATACTACCCCTCCACAAAGTGACAAACTGCCGCTCCACCATACTCACCCTCCACCATACTACCCCTCCACCATACTCCCTCTCCACAATACTGCCCTTGTACCATACTCCCCCTCCACAATACTGCCCCCAATTCACCCATTCTGCCCCTCACCCATACTACCCAGAACGATACTTATCTCAACCACCATACTGCCCCTCAGCAATACTGCCTCTCAACCATACTGCCCCTACACTATACTGCTTCTCCACCATACTGCCCTTAAGTCACACTGCCCTAAGACCATACTGCCCCTCAATCTTACTGCCTTGAACCATACTGGCCCTAAACTATCCTGCCCCTCATAGGGTACTATGGTGAGGGACAGTGTGATTTAGGGGCAGAATGGTTGAAAGGCAGTATGGTGTAGAAGTATTATGGTGAGGGGCAGTATGGTGGAGGGGCAATTTTGTTCAAGGGCAGTATGGTTTGAGGACAGTATCTTTAAGGGGCAGTTATGTTGAAGGACATTATCATTTAGGGGTAGTATGCTGAGGGGCAGTATTGTTTAGGGGCACTATGGTGGAGGGGCAGTAGGTAGAGGGGCAGAATTGTGGAGGGGTAGTATGGTTGAGGGACAGTATGGTGGACGGGCATTATGGTTGAGGGACAGTATGGTGGAGTGACAGTATGGTTCAGGAACATTTTTGGTGAGGGGTAGTATGGTTAAGGGACAGTATGTCGAGGTGCAGCATGGTCAAGGGGTGGTATGGGTGAGAGGCAGTATAGTTAGGAACAGTATGGTTCAGGGGTGGTATGGTGAGGGGCAGGACAGTTTGATACAATTTGATTATGGGGCAGTATGGTGAAGGAATATTATGGTGAGGGGTAGTATGGTGGAGGGGCAATTTTGTTCAAGGGCAGTATGGTTTGGAGGGGCAGTATGGTTGAGGGACAGTATGGTGGAGGGACAGTATGGTTCAGAAGCATTTTTGATGAGAGGTAGTATGGTTAAGGGACAGTATGGTGAGGTGCAGCATGGTCAAGGGGTGGTATGGGTGAGAGGCAGTGTAGTTAGGAACATTATGGTTCAGGGGTGGTATAGTGAGGGGCAGGACAGTTTGATACAATTTGATTCAGGGGCAGTATTGTGGAGGAGCAGTAAAGCTGAGGGTCATGGTCTTTGAGGAACAGTAAGATGTGAGCCAATATGGTGAGAGTACAATGGTGAGGGGCGGTACACACACACTTATACAAGACATTTTTTATTAGGGGTATTAGTGCATATCACATTGATATTGCGTATGCATGCGTATGGAAAATCAAGCCTTCAACCCCACCCCTCCCCCCCTGTACGCTTTTGTACGCATTTGGTCTAACCCCCCCACCCCCCCTTGCTGCGTACGTACTTTATGGATGGCCCCTAACCGAACAGAATTCTTGACTGCATTATGATATCAGTATACACAGCCTGAAACTTATGGGGCGCCCTTCTGCACAAACCCATTTCATCAATATTTTCTTCATACAGCTTACCTTTCGTTCTACGGAATGTGTTTCATCCACGAAAAACACCACAAAACCTATATTTCATACCCAATTTTTTCACCCAATATTGTATGAAATACTTTATTTTCACGAAAAAAATGATGTCCCGAAATAATTATTTCGTTAACGAAATGACTTGCTTAATTCACGAAATAAATTTTGTAATTAACAAATTCACTTTTGTCATTCACAAAATAGATTTCGTCATTCACGAAAGTTATTTCGTTCACTTCCTTCTCCCTACACAAGGGGTCGACACTGTGACGGTGCCGGCACGATACTTTAACCCTTTCCCGCCGGGCACCTCTGACAAAGCAATGTCTATAAGGCCGGGTATGGTGTTAGTGTATACCGCCAGGGGACGGGTCTTTCCAGGCCAATTGTGATAATTTTACTGTTTGATCACGTGATGAAACACATGATCCTGAATATTATTTTATGAGTATTTCTAAATCGTAACGGTTATGTTATACCAACATTCTGTGAAAATTGTATCATTATTCATCAATTATTGACAAAGTTATTACACCTAAACTTGATTTTGTAAGTCTTAGAAAATGATGCCTTAAGGCATCATCCGGCCACACACGGCGATGCCTTAAGGCATCATCCGGCCACGTGCGGTGATGCCTTAAGGCATCAACCGGCGCCAAAGGGTTAATGATATATTCTGTAATTGCTCACAGCAATCATATAAGTAGTTGGTGGTGTAGTGGTTAAGCGCCAGTGCAGAGAGGTGCAGTACAAAATAGGTAAACAAATTAAAAATCTATGCTGGATTATATTAGGTTTATGTGAAAGGGTTAAGTTGGTCTGTCTCTTTAAGATTCTGAATGAAAATAGAAATAATTCAGAAAGAGGAAAAATGGCAACTTACAATAGAAATTATAGAGTGACTAGTGTAGTGTAACTAAAATAGGTTCCTAAAAGAATCTTTATGACTGAGGAAAGAAAAAGAAAGGTTCTGCATGGAGGGGAATTGAACTCTCAGCATGAGGTTTCTCTTGCAGACACTCTACTTCTAGACTACTTAAACTGACTTGTAGAGGGAACGTTTCAAGGATTCCTGAATGCATGGACAAATCTAGTTCCTCACAATACACCAGGTGGCAGGGACTGTAATGAAAATGCTAGTTCTGTTCATATCCACCCAGTGTCAGTGCTGTGCTTAGACTATACCAGTAGAGCCAAGGGATAAGATAAGGGATAAGATAACCATACTTTTGGTCATTTCCAATCAGTGTCAGTGTTGTACTGTGATAAAGTTGTGATAAAGGAATACGACAAGATGACTTCAGCTTGTGCATACTGGCAACAGAACAGAATTCTTGACTGCAGTATGATATCAGTATACACAGCCTGAAGCTATCTTGCCTGATTCTAAGAGATTATTCTACGAAGTGACTAGTGCAGTAGAACTTTCATTACTTCCTGAACCAAATTCAATGACTCTGTAAACAAAGACAAGTTCTGGATGGGTTTATGTTGTGCATACTGATAACAGAAGAGAATTACTGCCGACTTACTGTTATAACTATGCATAAACTGAAACTTTCTTGCCTTCATTATACACCCTAGAATACAAGTATTTTACCCTGAATAGATGTAGAAGGTTGTCAAAATACTAATGTCTCCATTCTAAGACATCACATGTTGACCATGTGTTGATATCTATTTCTGCCCAAGCCCTGCAGTAAGCTATGATTACTGCACACGTGTGCAGTACACAGTTTATACTGCATGCCCCAGAATGTGAAGTAGAGTAGAACCCCTTGTAAACATACACCCTCCAATTGGGGCCAAAGTGTCTGCCTACATAGGGGAGGGGGAGGCACTTGCATATTTATTAGAAAGAACTGTTCTGAGGAAAGGTGTCAGTTAACCCTTTCACTGCCACATGATGCCTCCAGGCATTCCCGGGTGAACTGCTGCATGATGTCTGGAGGCATTCCCATGGCTACCGCCGCATGATGCCTCCAGGCATTCCCGTGTGAACCGCTGCATGATGCCTGGAGGCATCATAAACTCTGATTTTTTTTCGAATTCACTTTTTCAGTCGATTTAAGCACAAAAGGGTTAGAAATTTTCCATATTAAATAAAACAGTTTGAAAACAATGTATCTGTGTTTTGAGTCTATATAGTGCCATGGAGATGTTGATTTGCGAGTAGAACTTGGAGAAAACCAAAATAATTCACAGATCGAGTCAGGCATATGGACGGGTTGGGCTGGCATTTCAGGGGTGCATCTGGTAGAAGCCTGCAGCGGTAGTATAAAGGAAAAGTGTAGGGGGTGTGGCGGTACAATTCCCGATACATATTGGCGTGCGGCGGTTAAAGGGTTAACGCTGTTCTGCTACCCAGGTTGCCATTAGGCAGTGGTCTACTGTAACTGGTGCATGAGAAAGGGCTTACATGAATGCTCAAATCCAATTTGATTCATAGTCAATGATAACTCAATGAGATAGGTCTGTCATTTCAGTGTATAAGTTTTGTACGATTCAAAAGCGGAAATAAAAGCAATTTAAAAGGAGAAATAGAGATTATTCTAGTGTGGAAGAACTGACATTATTTGTTCAAAGAATATTTATTACTTTCAAAAAAGAAAAAAGAGCTGGATTGAGGGGATTTGAACTCTCAAGCTGAGGGTTTCCTTGCAGACACTTTACCTTTAGACTACAGAAAAGACATGAAGAAGGAATGTTTAAGTCGGTCTGTCTCTGTAAGATTCTGAATGAAAATAGAAATAATTCAGAAAGAGAAAAAATGACAACTTACAATAGCAATTATATGATTAGGGATAAGATAACCATACTTTCGGTCATTTCCAAACAGTCAGTGCTGTACTTTATTTTCACGAAAAAAATTATGTCCCGAAATAATTATTTCGTTAAGGAAATGACTTTCTTCATTCACGAAATAAATCATTGCAGAAAATAAATTTTGTCATTCACAAAATAGATTTCGTCGTTCACCAAAGTTATTTCGTAAACTTCCTTCTCCCTACACTAGGGGTCGACACTGTGCTGGTTTCGGCACGATACTTTAATGATATATTCTGTAATTGCTAAAGGCAATCATATAAGTAGTTGGTGGTGTAGTGGTTACAGTGCTTTTTTTAATCTGAAGGTCTGGGGTTTGATCCCTGGAATGGCTATAGTTTTTCCTTTTTAAAGAGGCCGTTTACACAAAAATAGACTTTGACTCCATGCAGAGAAAAATCTCGAAAATTTCATTATGTATTTCACTTACATTGTTCAAAATAAAACACCCCTTATTTGTGACGTGTGTGACGTGTGTGACGTGTGTGACGTGTGTGACGTGTGTGACGTGTGTGACGTGTGTGACGTGTGTGACGTGTGTGACGTGTGTGACGTGTGTGACGTGTGTGACGTGTGTGACGTGTGTGACGTGTGTGACGTGTGTGACGTGTGTGACGTGTGTGACGTGTGTGACGTGTGTGACGTGTGTGACGTGTGTGACGTGTGTGACGTGTGTGACGTGTGTGACGTGTGTGACGTGTGTGACGTGTGTGACGTGTGTGACGTGTGTGACGTGTGTGACGTGTGTGACGTGTGTGACGTGTGTGACGTGTGTGACGTGTGTGACGTGTGTGACGTGTGTGACGTGTGTGACGTGTGTGACGTGTGTGACGTGTGTGACGTGTGTGACGTGTGTGACGTGTGTGACGTGTGTGACGTGTGTGACGTGTGTGACGTGTGTGAGGTTGGACCAACTTAAACCAACATGTCAGGCTGCTACTGGGATTCGTACCCATGCAGACAAACAACCTCTGACTACAAGTCAACTGCCCTAACCACTGGGCCACCAAGTTGAGTTATATGTGAGGCAAGAATGGACAGAATTTAATTCCTAGTGACTGGCAATGCTGTGGGGATGTTCTGTGTGACAAAATTATTGTTTGAATCATTATTCAATGGGTCGTTGTAAGCGGTGTCTTCGTAAGCTGTAGATGACGACACCAAACCCCCTCAATTTCATTTTTTTTGCTGTTAAAAATGTGGGATAATATGGAATATGATAGTAGAAACTGCACTATGAAATTATGAAATTTTCAGAATATCTGGAATATATAATGATAATGCTGCTTCGCAATTATGGTGAAATTTGATAATAGATAAATATCTCAAATTGATCATTTCATACTTTAAATTGGAACAATTTTTTTCATTAAATAGCACTATGAAATATCATATACTATGTTTTGTATCTACAGATAAATTATCAGTCATAAATATGCATTATTTCTGGAATTATAAAAGAAAAATGGTTGATTACGCTGGTTGCAACTAGAGCTATATCGGGGTGTATCGGGACCATGGCGCCTTTTTAACCCTTTCCTTACCACGCCTAGCGTAGCACGCAGTGCGTTAACGACCACGCCCCCTGCGGTGAACTATCCCGCTAGTACCGAACGTCGCACGTTGTACAGACTTCTAAATACCGGCCTATTCTGCAAGCCATAGAAAATTACTCAAAGTGCAGAGGGGTGCTTCGCAAATTAGCCAATTTAGATAACTTAGGGAGATAATTAGATAATTTTAATGATACCGAAAAGACGAAGAGACTTCAGGCTTTATTTCCATTCCATTAATTATGAATTTGATCAATATTTGATAATTATATTGATATTCCCAATTGCAGGAAGAATTTGATACTCTTTTTTGCTCCGTTGACAAAAGCCTGTACATAGGCCAAATATAGCACTGCACCTACAAAGATGTGTATCTATTTTTTCATCACAATGACATTATGTTATTTTTACATTAATAATCATAAAAAGACATGGAGAACACATCTGGGGAGTTGTTTTGTATTTAGAATTAATATATTATGGAGAAATCATGAAAATGCGATATGCCTGATAGGTGGCGCCAACCGCACTCTGTCTTTTAGTTGGCCTAAAGCTAAGACTTATGCTTTATATAATCAAGTATCAACATCGCTAGAGTAAGCCATTCATCTGAATTCGACTCTAATCATAAGTACAATATTGTTTTCTATATATACTGAATTTTAAAAGAAATCTGTCCATTATTTACTGAAATAATATAAAATATTTAATAATATAAATCAGCTGCCTCAAGGCAGCATCGGTATTCCCATGGTGCTGCCTTAAGGCAGCATTGGTAAGAAAAGGGTTAAATAAAAAGGAAAAACGCCAGTGCAGAGAGGTGCAGTACAAAATAGGTAAACAAATTAAAAATCTATGCTGGATTATATTAGGTTTATGTGAAAGGGTTAAGTTGGTCTGTCTCTTTAAGATTCTGAATGAAAATAGAAATAATTCAGAAAGAGGAAAAATGGCAACTTACAATAGAAATTATAGAGTGACTAGTGTAGTGGAACTAAAATAGGTTCCTAAAAGAATCTTTATGACTGAGGAAAGAAAAAGAAAGGTTCTGCATGGAGGGGAATTGAACTCTCAGCATGAGGTTTCTTTTGCAGACACTCTACTTCTAGACTACTTAAACTGACTTGTAGAGGGAACGTTTCAGGGATTCCTGAATGCATGGACAAATCTAGTTCCTCACAATACACCAGGTGGCAGGCACTGTAATGAAAATGCTAGTTCTGTTCATATCCACCCAGTGTCAGTGCTGTGCTTAGACTATACCAGTAGAGCCAAGGGATAAGATAAGGGATAAGATAACCATACTTTTGGTCATTTCCAATCAGTGACAGTGCAGTACTGTGAAAAAGTTGTGATAAAGGAATACGACAAGATGACTTCAGCTTGTGCATACTGGCAACAGAACAGAATTCTTGACTGCAGTATGATATCAGTATACACAGCCTGAAACTATCTTGCCTGATTCTAAGAGATTATTCTACGAAGTGACTAGTGCAGTAGAACTTTCATTACTTCCTGAACCAAATTCAATGACTCTGTAAACAAAGACAAGTTCTGGATGGGTTTATGTTGTGCATACTGCTAACAGAAGAGAATTACTGTCGACTTACTGTTATAACTATGCATAAACTGAAGCTTTCTTGCCTTTATTATACACCCTAGAATACAAGTATTTTACCCTAAATAGATGTAGAAGGTTGTCAAAATACTAATGTCTCCATTCTAAGACATCACATGTTGACCATGTGTTGATATCTATTTCTGCCCAAGCCCTGCAGTAGGCTATGATTACTGCACACGTGTGCTGTATGTACACAGTTTATACTGCATGACCCAGAATGTGAAGTAGGGTAGAACCCCTTGTAAACCTACACCCTCCAATTGTGGCCAAAGTGTCTGCCTACATAGGGGAGGGGGAGGCACTTGCATATTTATTAGAAAGAACTGTTCTGAGGAAAGGTGTCAGTTAACCCTTTCACTGCCACATGATGCCTCCAGCATGATGCCTGGAGGCATTCCCATGGCTACCGCCGCATGATGCCTCCAGGCATTCCCGTGTGAACCGCCGCATGATGCCTTGAGGCATCATAAACCCTGATTTTTTGCGAATTCACTTTTTCAGTCGACTTAAGCACAAAAGGGTTAGAAATTTTCCATATTAAATAAAACAGTTTGAAAACAATGTATCTGTGTTTTGAGTCTATATAGTGCCATGGAGATGTTGATTTGCGAGTAGAACTTGGAGAAAACCAAAATAATTCACAGATCGAGTCAGGCATATGGACGGGTTGGGCCGGCATTTCAGGGGTGCATCTGGTAGAAGCCTGCAGCGGTAGTATAAAGGAAAAGTGTAGGGGGTGCGGCGGTACAATTCCCGATACATTTTGGCGTGCGGCGGTTAAAGGGTTAACGCTGTTCTGCTACCCAGGTTGCCATTAGGCAGTGGTCTACTGTAACTGGTGCATGAGAAAGGGCTTAAATGAATGCTCAAATCCAATTTGATTCATAGTCAATGATAACTCAATGAGATAGGTCTGTCATTCCAGTGGATAAGTTTTGTACGATTCAAAAGCGGAAATAAAAGCAATTTAAAAGGAGAAATAGAGATTATTCTAGTGTGGAAGAACTGACATTATTTGTTCAAAGAATATTTATTACTTTCAAAAAAGAAAAAAGAGCTGGATTGAGGGGATTTGAACTCTCAAGCTTAGGGTTTCCTTGCAGACACTCTACCTCTAGACTACAGAGAAGACATGAAGAAGGAATGTTTAAGTCGGTCTGTCTCTGTATGATTCTGAATGAAAATAGAAATAATTCAGAAAGAGAAAAAATGACAACTTACAATAGCAATTATACGATTAGGGATAAGATAACCATACTTTCGGTCATTTCCGAACAGTCAGTGCTGTACTGTGATAAAGTTGTGATAAAGGAATACGACAAGATGACTTCAGCTTGTGCATACTGATAAGGGGCCATCCATAAAGTACGTACGCAGATTTTCCTGGAAAATTGACCCCCCACCCCCCCTGTTGCACAACATACGGTTCTCATGGATCCCCCCCCCCCTCATTGCGTATGTACATTTTCTGGACACTCCCCCCCCGTTTCAATACCTGAAGCAGGATTCGTATGTTGGTATGATGTACCTGAGACAGGTGTAATTCACACCTTTTCCTCTCTGAAATCCAAATTTTATGAGATTCTGTAATTTGATAATAGAATTTGTTGGTGACAATTGCCCCTATCAATCTTAAGTCACTACCGTTCAGACAAGGAGTAATCTCAAAACAGTCTCACAGTAGTCTCACAACCATACTGCTCCTCAACTCTACTGCCCCTCACCCGCACATTCCCTCAACTACACTTTTGCCCGTCAACCGGACTGCCCCTTAACCATACTGCCCCTCACCAAAATTGCTCCTGAATCATATTGCCCCTCCACCATACTGCCCATCCACCATACTGCCCCTCTGTCATACTGCCCCTCCACCATACCGTCCCTCCACATACTACCCCTCCACCATACTGCCTCTCTAATATATTGTCCCTCCACCGTACTACCTGCCATTCCAGGATACTGCCCCTTTACCATACTGCCCCTCGACCATACTGTCCCTCCATCATACTGTCCCTTCATACAATACTCCCCCTCTACTATACTGTCCCTCCACTGTACTGCCCTTTTACCATACTACTCCTACCCATACCGCCCTTCAACATAACTTCCCCTCTACCAAACTGCCCATCCACCATACTGCCCCCTCCTATATTGTCCCGCCACCATACTGCCCCTCTGCCATACTGACTCTCCACCATACAGCCCCTCTACCATACTGCCCCTCTACAATACTGTCCCTCTGCCATACTGCCCCTCCACCATACTGCCCCTCCACCACACTGTCCCTCCACCATACTGTCCCACTACCATACTGCCCCTCTGCCATACTGCCCCTCCACCATACTGCCTCTCCACCATACTGCCCCTCCACCATACTGCCCCTCCACCATACTGCCCCTCCACCATACTGCCCCTCCACCACACTGTCCCTCCACCATACTGCCTCTCCACCATACTTCCTCTCCACCATACTACCCCTCCACTATACTGCCTGTCCACAATACTGCCCCACTGTCATACTACCCCTCCACAAAGTGACAAACTGCCGCTCCACCATACTCACCCTCCACCATACTACCCCTCCACCATACTCCCTCTCCACAATACTGCCCTTGTACCATACTCCCCCTCCACAATACTGCCCCCAATTCACCCATTCTGCCCCTCACCCATACTACCCAGAACGATACTTATCTCAACCACCATACTGCCCCTCAGCAATACTGCCTCTCAACCATACTGCCCCTACACTATACTGCTTCTCCACCATACTGCCCTTAAGTCACACTGCCCTAAGACCATACTGCCCCTCAATCTTACTGCCTTGAACCATACTGGCCCTAAACTATACTGCCCCTCATAGGGTACTATGGTGAGGGACAGTGTGATTTAGGGGCAGAATGGTTGAAAGGCAGTATGGTGTAGAAGTATTATGGTGAGGGGCAGTATGGTGGAGGGGCAATTTTGTTCAAGGGCAGTATGGTTTGAGGACAGTATCTTTAAGGGGCAGTTATGTTGAAGGACATTATCATTTAGGGGTAGTATGCTGAGGGGCAGTATTGTTTAGGGGCACTATGGTGGAGGGGCAGTAGGTAGAGGGGCAGAATTGTGGAGGGGTAGTATGGTTGAGGGACAGTATGGTGGACGGGCAGTATGGTTGAGGGACAGTATGGTGGAGTGACAGTATGGTTCAGGAACATTTTTGGTGAGGGGTAGTATGGTTAAGGGACAGTATGTCGAGGTGCAGCATGGTCAAGGGGTGGTATGGGTGAGAGGCAGTATAGTTAGGAACAGTATGGTTCAGGGGTGGTATGGTGAGGGGCAGGACAGTTTGATACAATTTGATTATGGGGCAGTATGGTGAAGGAATATTATGGTGAGGGGTAGTATGGTGGAGGGGCAATTTTGTTCAAGGGCAGTATGGTTTGGAGGGGCAGTATGGTTGAGGGACAGTATGGTGGAGGGACAGTATGGTTCAGAAGCATTTTTGATGAGAGGTAGTATGGTTAAGGGACAGTATGGTGAGGTGCAGCATGGTCAAGGGGTGGTATGGGTGAGAGGCAGTGTAGTTAGGAACATCATGGTTCAGGGGTGGTATAGTGAGGGGCAGGACAGTTTGATACAATTTGATTCAGGGGCAGTATTGTGGAGGAGCAGTAAAGCTGAGGGTCATGGTCTTTGAGGAACAGTAAGATGTGAGCCAATATGGTGAGAGTACAATGGTGAGGGGCGGTACACACACACTTATACAAGACATTTTTTATTAGGGGTATTAGTGCATATCACATTGATATTGCGTATGCATGCGTATGGAAAATCAAGCCTTCAACCCCACCCCTCCCCCCCTGTACGCTTTTGTACACATTTGGTCTAACCCCCCCACCCCCCCTTGCTGCGTACGTACTTTATGGATGGCCCCTAACCGAACAGAATTCTTGACTGCATTATGATATCAGTATACACAGCCTGAAACTTATGGGGCGCCCTTCTGCACAAACCCATTTCATCAATATTTTCTTCATACAGCTTACCTTTCGTTCTACGGAATGTGTTTCATCCACGAAAAACACCACAAAACCTATATTTCATACCCAATTTTTTCACCCAATATTGTATGAAATACTTTATTTTCACGAAAAAAATGATGTCCCGAAATAATTATTTCGTTAACGAAATGACTTGCTTAATTCACGAAATAAATTTTGTAATTAACAAATTCACTTTTGTCATTCACAAAATAGATTTGGTCATTCACAAAAGTTATTTCGTTCACTTCCTTCTCCCTTCACAAGGGGTCGACACTGTGACGGTGCCGGCACGATACTTTAACCCTTTCCCGCCGGGCACCTCTGACAAAGCAATGTCTATAAGGCCGGGTATGGTGTTAGTGTATACCGCCAGGGGACGGGTCTTTCCAGGCCAATTGTGATAATTTTACTGTTTGATCACGTGATGAAACACATGATCCTGAATATTATTTTATGAGTATTTCTAAATCGTAACGGTTATGTTATACCAACATTCTGTGAAAATTGTATCATTATTCATCAATTATTGACAAAGTTATTACACCTAAACTTGATTTTGTAAGTCTTAGAAAATGATGCCTTAAGGCATCATCCGGCCACACACGGCGATGCCTTAAGGCATCATCCGGCCACGTGCGGTGATGCCTTAAGGCATCAACCGGCGCCAAAGGGTTAATGATATATTCTGTAATTGCTCACAGCAATCATATAAGTAGTTGGTGGTGTAGTGGTTAAGCGCCAGTGCAGAGAGGTGCAGTACAAAATAGGTAAACAAATTAAAAATCTATGCTGGATTATATTAGGTTTATGTGAAAGGGTTAAGTTGGTCTGTCTCTTTAAGATTCTGAATGAAAATAGAAATAATTCAGAAAGAGGAAAAATGGCAACTTACAATAGAAATTATAGAGTGACTAGTGTAGTGTAACTAAAATAGGTTCCTAAAAGAATCTTTATGACTGAGGAAAGAAAAAGAAAGGTTCTGCATGGAGGGGAATTGAACTCTCAGCATGAGGTTTCTCTTGCAGACACTCTACTTCTAGACTACTTAAACTGACTTGTAGAGGGAACGTTTCAAGGATTCCTGAATGCATGGACAAATCTAGTTCCTCACAATACACCAGGTGGCAGGGACTGTAATGAAAATGCTAGTTCTGTTCATATCCACCCAGTGTCAGTGCTGTGCTTAGACTATACCAGTAGAGCCAAGGGATAAGATAAGGGATAAGATAACCATACTTTTGGTCATTTCCAATCAGTGTCAGTGTTGTACTGTGATAAAGTTGTGATAAAGGAATACAACAAGATGACTTCAGCTTGTGCATACTGGCAACAGAACAGAATTCTTGACTGCAGTATGATATCAGTATACACAGCCTGAAGCTATCTTGCCTGATTCTAAGAGATTATTCTACGAAGTGACTAGTGCAGTAGAACTTTCATTACTTCCTGAACCAAATTCAATGACTCTGTAAACAAAGACAAGTTCTGGATGGGTTTATGTTGTGCATACTGATAACAGAAGAGAATTACTGCCGACTTACTGTTATAACTATGCATAAACTGAAACTTTCTTGCCTTCATTATACACCCTAGAATACAAGTATTTTACCCTGAATAGATGTAGAAGGTTGTCAAAATACTAATGTCTCCATTCTAAGACATCACATGTTGACCATGTGTTGATATCTATTTCTGCCCAAGCCCTGCAGTAAGCTATGATTACTGCACACGTGTGCTGTACACAGTTTATACTGCATGCCCCAGAATGTGAAGTAGAGTAGAACCCCTTGTAAACCTACACCCTCCAATTGGGGCCAAAGTGTCTGCCTACATAGGGGAGGGGGAGGCACTTGCATATTTATTAGAAAGAACTGTTCTGAGGAAAGGTGTCAGTTAACCCTTTCACTGCCACATGATGCCTCCAGGCATTCCCGGGTGAACTGCTGCATGATGTCTGGAGGCATTCCCATGGCTACCGCCGCATGATGCCTCCAGGCATTCCCGTGTGAACCGCTGCATGATGCCTGGAGGCATCATAAACTCTGATTTTTTTTCGAATTCACTTTTTCAGTCGATTTAAGCACAAAAGGGTTAGAAATTTTCCATATTAAATAAAACAGTTTGAAAACAATGTATCTGTGTTTTGAGTCTATATAGTGCCATGGAGATGTTGATTTGCGAGTAGAACTTGGAGAAAACCAAAATAATTCACAGATCGAGTCAGGCATATGGACGGGTTGGGCTGGCATTTCAGGGGTGCATCTGGTAGAAGCCTGCAGCGGTAGTATAAAGGAAAAGTGTAGGGGGTGTGGCGGTACAATTCCCGATACATATTGGCGTGCGGCGGTTAAAGGGTTAACGCTGTTCTGCTACCCAGGTTGCCATTAGGCAGTGGTCTACTGTAACTGGTGCATGAGAAAGGGCTTACATGAATGCTCAAATCCAATTTGATTCATAGTCAATGATAACTCAATGAGATAGGTCTGTCATTTCAGTGTATAAGTTTTGTACGATTCAAAAGCGGAAATAAAAGCAATTTAAAAGGAGAAATAGAGATTATTCTAGTGTGGAAGAACTGACATTATTTGTTCAAAGAATATTTATTACTTTCAAAAAAGAAAAAAGAGCTGGATTGAGGGGATTTGAACTCTCAAGCTTAGGGTTTCCTTGCAGACACTTTACCTTTAGACTACAGAAAAGACATGAAGAAGGAATGTTTAAGTCGGTCTGTCTCTGTAAGATTCTGAATGAAAATAGAAATAATTCAGAAAGAGAAAAAATGACAACTTACAATAGCAATTATATGATTAGGGATAAGATAACCATACTTTCGGTCATTTCCAAACAGTCAGTGCTGTACTTTATTTTCACGAAAAAAATTATGTCCCGAAATAATTATTTCGTTAAGGAAATGACTTTCTTCATTCACGAAATAAATCATTGCAGAAAATAAATTTTGTCATACACAAAATAGATTTCGTCATTCACCAAAGTTATTTCGTAAACTTCCTTCTCCCTACACTAGGGGTCGACACTGTGCTGGTTTCGGCACGATACTTTAATGATATATTCTGTAATTGCTAAAGGCAATCATATAAGTAGTTGGTGGTGTAGTGGTTACAGTGCTTTTTTTAATCTGAAGGTCTGGGGTTTGATCCCTGGAATGGCTATAGTTTTTCCTTTTTAAAGAGGCCGTTTACACAAAAATAGACTTTGACTCCATGCAGAGAAAAATCTCGAAAATTTCATTATGTATTTCACTTACATTGTTCAAAATAAAACACCCCTTATTTGTGACGTGTGTGACGTGTGTGTGACGTGTGTGTGACGTGTGTGTGACGTGTGTGTGACGTGTGTGTGACGTGTGTGTGACGTGTGTGTGACGTGTGTGTGACGTGTGTGTGACGTGTGTGTGACGTGTGTGTGACGTGTGTGTGACGTGTGTGTGACGTGTGTGTGACGTGTGTGTGACGTGTGTGTGACGTGTGTGTGACGTGTGTGTGACGTGTGTGTGACGTGTGTGTGACGTGTGTGTGACGTGTGTGTGACGTGTGTGTGACGTGTGTGTGACGTGTGTGTGACGTGTGTGTGACGTGTGTGTGACGTGTGTGTGACGTGTGTGTGACGTGTGTGTGACGTGTGTGTGACGTGTGTGTGACGTGTGTGTGACGTGTGTGTGACGTGTGTGTGACGTGTGTGTGACGTGTGTGTGACGTGTGTGTGACGTGTGTGTGACGTGTGTGTGACGTGTGTGTGACGTGTGTGTGACGTGTGTGTGACGTGTGTGTGACGTGTGTGTGACGTGTGTGTGACGTGTGTGTGACGTGTGTGTGACGTGTGTGACGTTGGACCAACTTAAACCAACATGTCAGGCTGCTACTGGGATTCGTACCCATGCAGACAAACAACCTCTGACTACAAGTCAACTGCCCTAACCACTGGGCCACCAAGTTGAGTTATATGTGAGGCAAGAAAGGACAGAATTTAATTCCTAGTGACTGGCAATGCTGTGGGGATGTTCTGTGTGACAAAATTATTGTATGAATCATTATTCAATGGGTCGTTGTAAGCGGTGTCTTCGTAAGCTGTAGATGACGACACCAAACCCCCTCAATTTCTTTTTTTTTGCTGTTAAAAATGTGGGATAATATGGAATATGATAGTAGAAACTGCACTATGAAATTATGAAATTTTCAGAATATCTGGAATATATAATGATAATGCTGCTTCGCAATTATGGTGAAATTTGATAATAGATAAATATCTCAAATTGATCATTTCATACTTTAAATTGGAACAATTTTTTTCATTAAATAGCACTATGAAATATCATATACTATGTTTTGTATCTACAGATAAATTATCAGTCATAAATATGCATTATTTCTGGAATTATAAAAGAAAAATGGTTGATTACGCTGGTTGCAACTAGAGCTATATCGGGGTGTATCGGGACCATGGCGCCTTTTTAACCCTTTCCTTACCACGCCTAGCGTAGCACGCAGTGCGTTAACGACCACGCCCCCTGCGGTGAACTATCCCGCTAGTACCGAACGTCGCACGTTGTACAGACTTCTAAATACCGGCCTATTCTGCAAGCCATAGAAAATTACTCAAAGTGCAGAGGGGTGCTTCGCAAATTAGCCAATTTAGATAACTTAGGGAGATAATTAGATAATTTTAATGATACCGAAAAGACGAAGAGACTTCAGGCTTTATTTCCATTCCATTAATTATGAATTTGATCAATATTTGATAATTATATTGATATTCCCAATTGCAGGAAGAATTTGATACTCTTTTTTGCTCCGTTGACAAAAGCCTGTACATAGGCCAAATATAGCACTGCACCTACAAAGATGTGTATCTATTTTTTCATCACAATGACATTATGTTATTTTTACATTAATAATCATAAAAAGACATGGAGAACACATCTGGGGAGTTGTTTTGTATTTAGAATTAATATATTATGGAGAAATCATGAAAATGCGATATGCCTGATAGGTGGCGCCAACCGCACTCTGTCTTTTAGTTGGCCTAAAGCTAAGACTTATGCTTTATATAATCAAGTATCAACATCGCTAGAGTAAGCCATTCATCTGAATTCGACTCTAATCATAAGTACAATATTGTTTTCTATATATACTGAATTTTAAAAGAAATCTGTCCATTATTTACTGAAATAATATAAAATATTTAATAATATAAATCAGCTGCCTCAAGGCAGCATCGGTATTCCCATGGTGCTGCCTTAAGGCAGCATTGGTAAGAAAAGGGTTAAATAAAAAGGAAAAACGCCAGTGCAGAGAGGTGCAGTAGAAAATAGGTAAACAAATTAAAAACCTATGCTGTATTATATTAGGTTTATGTGAAAGGGTTAAGTTGGTCTGTCTCTTTAAGATTCTGAATGAAAATAGAAATAATTCAGAAAGAGGAAAAATGGCAACTTACAATAGAAATTATAGAGTGACTAGTGTAGTGGAACTAAAATAGGTTCCTAAAAGAATCTTTATGACTGAGGAAAGAAAAAGAAAGGTTCTGCATGGAGGGGAATTGAACTCTCAGCATGAGGTTTCTTTTGCAGACACTCTACTTCTAGACTACTTAAACTGACTTGTAGAGGGAACGTTTCAGGGATTCCTGAATGCATGGACAAATCTAGTTCCTCACAATACACCAGGTGGCAGGCACTGTAATGAAAATGCTAGTTCTGTTCATATCCACCCAGTGTCAGTGCTGTGCTTAGACTATACCAGTAGAGCCAAGGGATAAGATAAGGGATAAGATAACCATACTTTTGGTCATTTCCAATCAGTGACAGTGCAGTACTGTGAAAAAGTTGTGATAAAGGAATACGACAAGATGACTTCAGCTTGTGCATACTGGCAACAGAACAGAATTCTTGACTGCAGTATGATATCAGTATACACAGCCTGAAACTATCTTGCCTGATTCTAAGAGATTATTCTACGAAGTGACTAGTGCAGTAGAACTTTCATTACTTCCTGAACCAAATTCAATGACTCTGTAAACAAAGACAAGTTCTGGATGGGTTTATGTTGTGCATACTGCTAACAGAAGAGAATTACTGTCGACTTACTGTTATAACTATGCATAAACTGAAGCTTTCTTGCCTTTATTATACACCCTAGAATACAAGTATTTTACCCTAAATAGATGTAGAAGGTTGTCAAAATACTAATGTCTCCATTCTAAGACATCACATGTTGACCATGTGTTGATATCTATTTCTGCCCAAGCCCTGCAGTAAGCTATGATTACTGCACACGTGTGCTGTATGTACACAGTTTATACTGCATGACCCAGAATGTGAAGTAGAGTAGAACCCCTTGTAAACCTACACCCTCCAATTGTGGCCAAAGTGTCTGCCTACATAGGGGAGGGGGAGGCACTTGCATATTTATTAGAAAGAACTGTTCTGAGGAAAGGTGTCAGTTAACCCTTTCACTGCCACATGATGCCTCCAGCATGATGCCTGGAGGCATTCCCATGGCTACCGCCGCATGATGCCTCCAGGCATTCCCGTGTGAACCGCCGCATGATGCCTTGAGGCATCATAAACCCTGATTTTTTGCGAATTCACTTTTTCAGTCGACTTAAGCACAAAAGGGTTAGAAATTTTCCATATTAAATAAAACAGTTTGAAAACAATGTATCTGTGTTTTGAGTCTATATAGTGCCATGGAGATGTTGATTTGCGAGTAGAACTTGGAGAAAACCAAAATAATTCACAGATCGAGTCAGGCATATGGACGGGTTGGGCCGGCATTTCAGGGGTGCATCTGGTAGAAGCCTGCAGCGGTAGTATAAAGGAAAAGTGTAGGGGGTGCGGCGGTACAATTCCCGATACATTTTGGCGTGCGGCGGTTAAAGGGTTAACGCTGTTCTGCTACCCAGGTTGCCATTAGGCGGTGGTCTACTGTAACTGGTGCATGAGAAAGGGCTTAAATGAATGCTCAAATCCAATTTGATTCATAGTCAATGATAACTCAATGAGATAGGTCTGTCATTCCAGTGGATAAGTTTTGTACGATTCAAAAGCGGAAATAAAAGCAATTTAAAAGGAGAAATAGAGATTATTCTAGTGTGGAAGAACTGACATTATTTGTTCAAAGAATATTTATTACTTTCAAAAAAGAAAAAAGAGCTGGATTGAGGGGATTTGAACTCTCAAGCTGAGGGTTTCCTTGCAGACACTTTACCTTTAGACTACAGAAAAGACATGAAGAAGGAATGTTTAAGTCGGTCTGTCTCTGTATGATTCTGAATGAAAATAGAAATAATTCAGAAAGAGAAAAAATGACAACTTACAATAGCAATTATACGATTAGGGATAAGATAACCATACTTTCGGTCATTTCCGAACAGTCAGTGCTGTACTGTGATAAAGTTGTGATAAAGGAATACGACAAGATGACTTCAGCTTGTGCATACTGATAAGGGGCCATCCATAAAGTACGTACGCAGATTTTCCTGGAAAATTGACCCCCCACCCCCCCTGTTGCACAACATACGGTTCTCATGGATCCCCCCCCCCCCCCTCATTGCGTATGTACATTTTCTGGACACTCCCCCCCCGTTTCAATACCTGAAGCAGGATTCGTATGTTGGTATGATGTACCTGAGACAGGTGTAATTCACACCTTTTCCTCTCTGAAATCCAAATTTTATGAGATTCTGTAATTTGATAATAGAATTTGTTGGTGACAATTGCCCCTATCAATCTTAAGTCACTACCGTTCAGACAAGGAGTAATCTCAAAACAGTCTCACAGTAGTCTCACAACCATACTGCTCCTCAACTATACTGCCCCTCACCTGCACATTCCCTCAACTACACTTTTGCCCGTCAACCGGACTGCCCCTTAACCATACTGCCCCTCACCAAAATTGCTCCTGAATCATATTGCCCCTCCACCATACTGCCCATCCACCATACTGCCCCTCTGTCATACTGCCCCTCCACCATACCGTCCCTCCACATACTACCCCTCCACCATACTGCCTCTCTAATATATTGTCCCTCCACCGTACTACCTGCCATTCCAGGATACTGCCCCTTTACCATACTGCCCCTCGACCATACTGTCCCTCCATCATAGTGTCCCTTCATACAATACTCCCCCTCTACTATACTGTCCCTCCACTGTACTGCCCTTTTACCATACTACTCCTACCCATACCGCCCTTCAACATAACTTCCCCTCTACCAAACTGCCCATCCACCATACTGCCCCCTCCTATATTGTCCCGCCACCATACTGCCCCTCTGCCATACTGACTCTCCACCATACAGCCCCTCTACCATACTGCCCCTCTACAATACTGTCCCTCTGCCATACTGCCCCTCCACCATACTGCCCCTCCACCACACTGTTCCTCCACCATACTGTCCCACTACCATACTGCCCCTCTGCCATACTGCCCCTCCACCATACTGCCTCTCCACCATACTGCCCCTCCACCATACTGCCCCTCCACCATACTGCCCCTCCACCATACTGCCCCTCCACCACACTGTCCCTCCACCATACTGCCTCTCCACCATACTTCCTCTCCACCATACTACCCCTCCACTATACTGCCTGTCCACAATACTGCCCCACTGTCATACTACCCCTCCACAAAGTGACAAACTGCCGCTCCACCATACTCACCCTCCACCATACTACCCCTCCACCATACTCCCTCTCCACAATACTGCCCTTGTACCATACTCCCCCTCCACAATACTGCCCCCAATTCACCCATTCTGCCCCTCACCCATACTACCCAGAACGATACTTATCTCAACCACCATACTGCCCCTCAGCAATACTGCCTCTCAACCATACTGCCCCTACACTATACTGCTTCTCCACCATACTGCCCTTAAGTCACACTGCCCTAAGACCATACTGCCCCTCAATCTTACTGCCTTGAACCATACTGGCCCTAAACTATACTGCCCCTCATAGGGTACTATGGTGAGGGACAGTGTGATTTAGGGGCAGAATGGTTGAAAGGCAGTATGGTGTAGAAGTATTATGGTGAGGGGCAGTATGGTGGAGGGGCAATTTTGTTCAAGGGCAGTATGGTTTGAGGACAGTATCTTTAAGGGCCAGTTATGTTGAAGGACATTATCATTTAGGGGTAGTATGCTGAGGGGCAGTATTGTTTAGGGGCACTATGGTGGAGGGGCAGTAGGTAGAGGGGCAGAATTGTGGAGGGGTAGTATGGTTGAGGGACAGTATGGTGGACGGGCAGTATGGTTGAGGGACAGTATGGTGGAGTGACAGTATGGTTCAGGAACATTTTTGGTGAGGGGTAGTATGGTTAAGGGACAGTATGTCGAGGTGCAGCATGGTCAAGGGGTGGTATGGGTGAGAGGCAGTATAGTTAGGAACAGTATGGTTCAGGGGTGGTATGGTGAGGGGCAGGACAGTTTGATACAATTTGATTATGGGGCAGTATGGTGAAGGAATATTATGGTGAGGGGTAGTATGGTGGAGGGGCAATTTTGTTCAAGGGCAGTATGGTTTGGAGGGGCAGTATGGTTGAGGGACAGTATGGTGGAGGGACAGTATGGTTCAGAAGCATTTTTGATGAGAGGTAGTATGGTTAAGGGACAGTATGGTGAGGTGCAGCATGGTCAAGGGGTGGTATGGGTGAGAGGCAGTGTAGTTAGGAACATTATGGTTCAGGGGTGGTATAGTGAGGGGCAGGACAGTTTGATACAATTTGATTCAGGGGCAGTATTGTGGAGGAGCAGTAAAGCTGAGGGTCATGGTCTTTGAGGAACAGTAAGATGTGAGCCAATATGGTGAGAGTACAATGGTGAGGGGCGGTACACACACACTTATACAAGACATTTTTTATTAGGGGTATTAGTGCATATCACATTGATATTGCGTATGCATGCGTATGGAAAATCAAGCCTTCAACCCCACCCCTCCCCCCCTGTACGCTTTTGTACGCATTTGGTCTAACCCCCCCACCCCCCCTTGCTGCGTACGTACTTTATGGATGGCCCCTAACCGAACAGAATTCTTGACTGCATTATGATATCAGTATACACAGCCTGAAACTTATGGGGCGCCCTTCTGCACAAACCCATTTCATCAATATTTTCTTCATACAGCTTACCTTTCGTTCTACGGAATGTGTTTCATCCACGAAAAACACCACAAAACCTATATTTCATACCCAATTTTTTCACCCAATATTGTATGAAATACTTTATTTTCACGAAAAGAATGATGTCCCGAAATAATTATTTCGTTAACGAAATGACTTGCTTAATTCACGAAATAAATTTTGTAATTAACAAATTCACTTTTGTCATTCACAAAATAGATT
Source organism: Alentia gelatinosa (assembly GCA_950022655.1). NCBI lineage: Eukaryota > Metazoa > Annelida > Polychaeta > Phyllodocida > Polynoidae > Alentia > Alentia gelatinosa. The sequence goes on along the minus strand of OX465584.1, from coordinate 20,027,821 downwards.
TGGTCATTCACGAAAGTTATTTCGTTCACTTCCTTCTCCCTACACAAGGGGTCGACACTGTGACGGTGCCGGCACGATACTTTAACCCTTTCCCGCCGGGCACCTCTGACAAAGCAATGTCTATAAGGCTGGGTATGGTGTTAGTGTATACCGCCAGGGGACGGGTCTTTCCAGGCCAATTGTGATAATTTTACTGTTTGATCACGTGATGAAACACATGATCCTGAATATTATTTTATGAGTATTTCTAAATCGTAACGGTTATGTTATACCAACATTCTGTGAAAATTGTATCATTATTCATCAATTATTGACAAAGTTATTACACCTAAACTTGATTTTGTAAGTCTTAGAAAATGATGCCTTAAGGCATCATCCGGCCACACACGGCGATGCCTTAAGGCATCATCCGGCCACGTGAGGTGATGCCTTCAGGCATCAACCGGCGCCAAAGGGTTAATGATATATTCTGTAATTGCTCACAGCAATCATATAAGTAGTTGGTGGTGTAGTGGTTAAGCGCCAGTGCAGAGAGGTGCAGTACAAAATAGGTAAACAAATTAAAAATCTATGCTGGATTATATTAGGTTTATGTGAAAGGGTTAAGTTGGTCTGTCTCTTTAAGATTCTGAATGAAAATAGAAATAATTCAGAAAGAGGAAAAATGGCAACTTACAATAGAAATTATAGAGTGACTAGTGTAGTGTAACTAAAATAGGTTCCTAAAAGAATCTTTATGACTGAGGAAAGAAAAAGAAAGGTTCTGCATGGAGGGGAATTGAACTCTCAGCATGAGGTTTCTCTTGCAGACACTCTACTTCTAGACTACTTAAACTGACTTGTAGAGGGAACGTTTCAAGGATTCCTGAATGCATGGACAAATCTAGTTCCTCACAATACACCAGGTGGCAGGGACTGTAATGAAAATGCTAGTTCTGTTCATATCCACCCAGTGTCAGTGCTGTGCTTAGACTATACCAGTAGAGCCAAGGGATAAGATAAGGGATAAGATAACCATACTTTTGGTCATTTCCAATCAGTGTCAGTGTTGTACTGTGATAAAGTTGTGATAAAGGAATACGACAAGATGACTTCAGCTTGTGCATACTGGCAACAGAACAGAATTCTTGACTGCAGTATGATATCAGTATACACAGCCTGAAGCTATCTTGCCTGATTCTAAGAGATTATTCTACGAAGTGACTAGTGCAGTAGAACTTTCATTACTTCCTGAACCAAATTCAATGACTCTGTAAACAAAGACAAGTTCTGGATGGGTTTATGTTGTGCATACTGATAACAGAAGAGAATTACTGCCGACTTACTGTTATAACTATGCATAAACTGAAACTTTCTTGCCTTCATTATACACCCTAGAATACAAGTATTTTACCCTGAATAGATGTAGAAGGTTGTCAAAATACTAATGTCTCCATTCTAAGACATCACATGTTGACCATGTGTTGATATCTATTTCTGCCCAAGCCCTGCAGTAAGCTATGATTACTGCACACGTGTGCTGTACACAGTTTATACTGCATGCCCCAGAATGTGAAGTAGAGTAGAACCCCTTGTAAACATACACCCTCCAATTGGGGCCAAAGTGTCTGCCTACATAGGGGAGGGGGAGGCACTTGCATATTTATTAGAAAGAACTGTTCTGAGGAAAGGTGTCAGTTAACCCTTTCACTGCCACATGATGCCTCCAGGCATTCCCGGGTGAACTGCTGCATGATGTCTGGAGGCATTCCCATGGCTACCGCCGCATGATGCCTCCAGGCATTCCCGTGTGAACCGCTGCATGATGCCTGGAGGCATCATAAACTCTGATTTTTTTTCGAATTCACTTTTTCAGTCGATTTAAGCACAAAAGGGTTAGAAATTTTCCATATTAAATAAAACAGTTTGAAAACAATGTATCTGTGTTTTGAGTCTATATAGTGCCATGGAGATGTTGATTTGCGAGTAGAACTTGGAGAAAACCAAAATAATTCACAGATCGAGTCAGGCATATGGACGGGTTGGGCTGGCATTTCAGGGGTGCATCTGGTAGAAGCCTGCAGCGGTAGTATAAAGGAAAAGTGTAGGGGGTGTGGCGGTACAATTCCCGATACATATTGGCGTGCGGCGGTTAAAGGGTTAACGCTGTTCTGCTACCCAGGTTGCCATTAGGCAGTGGTCTACTGTAACTGGTGCATGAGAAAGGGCTTACATGAATGCTCAAATCCAATTTGATTCATAGTCAATGATAACTCAATGAGATAGGTCTGTCATTTCAGTGTATAAGTTTTGTAAGATTCAAAAGCGGAAATAAAAGCAATTTAAAAGGAGAAATAGAGATTATTCTAGTGTGGAAGAACTGACATTATTTGTTCAAAGAATATTTATTACTTTCAAAAAAGAAAAAAGAGCTGGATTGAGGGGATTTGAACACTCAAGCTGAGGGTTTCCTTGCAGACACTTTACCTTTAGACTACAGAAAAGACATGAAGAAGGAATGTTTAAGTCGGTCTGTCTCTGTAAGATTCTGAATGAAAATAGAAATAATTCAGAAAGAGAAAAAATGACAACTTACAATAGTAATTATACGATTAGGGATAAGATAACCATACTTTCGGTCATTTCCGAACAGTCAGTGCTGTACTGTGATAAAGTTGTGATAAAGGAATACGACAAGATGACTTCAGCTTGTGCATACTGGCAACAGAACAGAATTCTTGACTGCAGTATGATATCAGTATACACAGCCTGAAACTATCTTGCCTGATTCTAAGAGATTATTCTACGAAGTGACTAGTGCAGTAGAACTTTCATTACTTCCTGAACCAAATTCAATGACTCTGTAAACAAAGACAAGTTCTGGATGGGTTTATGTTGTGCATACTGATAACAGAAGAGAATTACTGTCGACTTACTGTTATAACTATGCATAAACTGAAGCTTTCTTGCCTTTATTATACACCCTAGAATACAAGTATTTTACCCTAAATAGATGTAGAAGGTTGTCAAAATACTAATGTCTCCATTCTAAGACATCACATGTTGACCATGTGTTGATATCTATTTCTGCCCAAGCCCTGCAGTAAGCTATGATTACTGCACACGTGTGCTGTACACAGTTTATACTGCATGCCCCAGAATGTGAAGTAGAGTAGAACCCCTTGTAAACATACACACTCCAAGGGGGGCCAAAGTGTCTGCCTACATAGGGGAGGGGGAGGCACTTGCATATTTATTAGAAAGAACTGTTCTGAGGAACGGTGTCAGTTAACCCTTTCATTGCCACATGATGCCTCCAGCATGATGCCTGGAGGCATTCCCATGGCTACCGCCGCATGATGCCTCCAGGCATTCCCGTGTGAACCGCCGCATGATGCCTTGAGGCATCATAAACCCTGATTTTTTTCGAATTCACTTTTTCAGTCGATTTAAGCACAAAAGGGTTAGAAATTTTCCATATTAAATAAAACAGTTTGAAAACAATGTATCTGTGTTTTGAGTCTATATAGTGCCATGGAGATGTTGATTTGCGAGTAGAACTTGGAGAAAACCAAAATAATTCACAGATCGAGTCAGGCATTTGGACGGGTTGGGTCGGCATTTCAGGGGTGCATCTGGTAGAAGCCTGCAGCGGTAGTATAAAGGAAAAGTGTAGGGGGTGCGGCGGTACGATTCCCGATACATTTTGGCGTGCGGCGGTTAAAGGGTTAACGCTGTTCTGCTACCCAGGTTGCCATTAGGCGGTGGTCTACTGTAACTGGTGCATGAGAAAGGGCTTAAATGAATGCTCAAATCCAATTTGATTCATAGTCAATGATAACTCAATGAGATAGGTCTGTCATTCCAGTGGATAAGTTTTGTACGATTCAAAAGCGGAAATAAAAGCAATTTAAAAGGAGAAATAGAGATTATTCTAGTGTGGAAGAACTGACATTATTTGTTCAAAGAATATTTATTACTTTCAAAAAAGAAAAAAGAGCTGGATTGAGGGGATTTGAACTCTCAAGCTTAGGGTTTCCTTGCAGACACTCTACCTCTAGACTACAGAGAAGACATGAAGAAGGAATGTTTAAGTCGGTCTGTCTCTGTATGATTCTGAATGAAAATAGAAATAATTCAGAAAGAGAAAAAATGACAACTTACAATAGTAATTATACGATTAGGGATCAGATAACCATACTTTCGGTCATTTCCGAACAGTCAGTGCTGTACTGTGATAAAGTTGTGATAAAGGAATACGACAAGATGACTTCAGCTTGTGCATACTGATAAGGGGCCATCCATAAAGTACGTACGCAGATTTTCCTGGAAAATTTACCCCCCCGACCCCCCTGTTGCACAACATACGGTTCTCATGGACCCCCCCCCCTCATTGCGTATATACATTTTCTGGACACCCCCCCCCCCCCCCGTTTCAATACCTGAAGCAGGATTCGTATGTTGGTATGATGTACCTGAGACAGGTGTAATTCACACCTTTTCCTCTCTGAAATCCAAATTTTATGAGATTCTGTAATTTGATAATAGAATTTGTTGGTGACAATTGCCCCTATCAATCTTAAGTCACTACCGTTCAGACAAGGAGTACATCAAGCCCAATCTCAAAACAGTCTCACAGTAGTCTCACAACCATACTGCTCCTCAACTATACTGCCCCTCACCCGCACATTCCCTCAACTACACTTTTGCCCATCAACCGGACTGCCCCTTAACCATACTGCCCCTCACCAAAATTGCTCCTGAATCATATTGCCCCTCCACCATACTGCCCATCCACCATACTGCCCCTCTGTCATACTGCCCCTCCACCATACCGTCCCTCCACATACTGCCCCTCCACCATACTGCCTCTCTAATATATTGTCCCTCCACCGTACTACCTGCCATTCCAGGATACTGCCCCTTTACCATACTGCCCCTCGACCATACTGTCCCTCCATCATAGTGTCCCTTCATACAATACTCCCCCTCTACTATACTGTCCCTCCACTGTACTGCCCTTTTACCATACTACTCCTACCCATACCGCCCTTCAACATAACTTCCCCTCTACCATACTGCCCATCCACCATACTGCCCCCTCCTATATTGTCCCGCCACCATACTGCCCCTCTGCCATACTGACTCTCCACCATTCACCCCCTCTACCATACTGCCCCTCTACAATACTGTCCCTCTGCCATACTGCCCCTCCACCATACTGCCCCTCCACCACACTGTCCCTCCACCATACTGTCCCACTACCATACTGCCCCTCTGCCATACTGCCCCTCCACCATACTGCCCCTCCACCATACTGCCCCTCCACCACACTGTCTTTCCACCATACTGCCTCTCCACCATACTTCCTCTCCACCTTACTACCCCTCCACTATACTGCCTGTCCACAATACTGCCCCACTGTCATACTGCCCCTCCACAAAGTGACAAACTGCCGCTCCACCATACTCACCCTCCACCATACTACCCCTCCACCATACTCCCTCTCCACAATACTGCCCTTGTACCATACTCCCCCTCCACAATACTGCCCCCAATTCACCCATTCTGCCCCTCACCCATACTAGCCAGACCGATACTTATCTCAACCACCATACTGCCCCTCAGCAATACTGCCTCTCAACCATACTGCCCCTACACTATACTGCTTCTCCACCATACTGCCTTTAAGTCACACCGCCCTTAGACCATACTGCCCCTAAATCTTACTGCCTTGAACCATACTGGCCCTAAACTATACTGCCCCTCATAGGGTACTATGGTGAGGGACAGTGTGATTTAGGGGCAGTATGGTTGAAAGGCAGTATGGTGTAGAAGTATTATGGTGAGGGGCAGTATGGTGGAGGGGCAATTTTGTTCAAGGGCAGTATGGTTTGAGGACAGTATCTTTAAGGGGCAGTTATGTTGAAGGACATTATCATTTAGGGGTAGTATGCTGAGGGGCAGTATTGTTTAGGGGCACTATGGTGGAGGGGCAGTAGGTAGAGGGCAGAATTGTGGAGGGGCAGTATGGTTGAGGGACAGTATGGTGGACGGGCAGTATGGTTGAGGGACAGTATGGTGGAGGGACAGTATGGTTCAGGAACATTTTTGGTGAGGGGTAGTATGGTTAAGGGACAGTATGGTGAGGTGCAGCATGGTCAAGGGGTGGTATGGGTGAGAGGCAGTGTAGTTAGGAACAGTATGGTTCAGGGGTGGTATAGTGAGGGGCAGGACAGTTTGATACAATTTGATTCAGGGGCAGTATTGTGGAGGAGCAGTAAAGCTGAGGGTCATGGTCTTTGAGGAACAGTAAGATGTGAGCCAATATGGTGAGAGTACAATGGTGAGGGGCGGTACACACACACTTATACAAGACATTTTTTATTAGGGGTATTAGTGCATATCAGATTGATATTGCGTATGCATGCGTATGGAAAATCAAGCCTTCAACCCCACCCCTCCCCCCCTGTACGCTTTTGTACGCATTTGGTCTAACCCCCCACCCCCCCTTGCTGCGTACGTACTTTATGGATGGCCCCCAACCGAACAGAATTCTTGACTGCATTATGATATCAGTATACACAGCCTGAAACTTATGGGGCGCCCTTCTGCACAAACCTATTTCATCAATATTTTCTTCATACAGCTTACCTTTCGTTCTACGGAATGTGTTTCATCCACGAAAAACACCACAAAACCTATATTTCATACCCAATTTTTTCACCCAATATTGTATGAAATACTTTATTTTCACAAAAAATGATGTCCCGAAATAATTATTTCATTAACGAAATGACTTGCTTAATTCACGAAATAAATTTTGTAATTAACAAATTCACTTTTGTCATTCACAAAATAGATTTCGTCATTCACGAAAGTTATTTCGTTCACTTCCTTCTCCCTACACAAGGGGTCGACACTGTGACGGTGCCGGCACGATACTTTAACCCTTTCCCGCCAGGCACCTCTGACAAAGCAATGTCTATAAGGCCGGGTATGGTGTTAGTGTATACCGCCAGGGGACGGGTCTTTCCAGGCCAATTGTGATAATTTTACTGTTTGATCACGTGATGAAACACATGATCCTGAATATTATTTTATGAGTATTTCTAAATCGTAACGGTTTTGTTTTACCAACATTCTGTGAAAATTGTATCATTATTCATCAATTATTGACAAAGTTATTACACCTAAACTTGATTTTGTAAGTCTTAGAAAATGATGCCTTAAGGCATCATCCGGCCACACACGGCGATGCCTTAAGGCATCATCCGGCCACGTGCGGTGATGCCTTAAGGCATCAACCGGTGCCAAAGGGTGAATGATATATTCTGTAATTGCTCACAGCAATCATATAAGTAGTTGGTGGTGTAGTGGTTATGGTGCTGCTTTTTAATCTGAAGGTATGGGGTCGATCCCCGGACTCGGCTATAGTTTTTTAGTTTTTCCTTTTTAAAAAAAACGGAAAAGCGCCAGTGCAGAGAGGTGCAGTACAAAATAGGTAAACAAATTAAAAATCTATGCTGGATTATATTAGGTTTATGTGAAAGGGTTAAGTTGGTCTGTCTCTTTAAGATTCTAAATGAAAATAGAAATAATTCAGAAAGAGGAAAAATGGCAACTTACAATAGAAATTATAGAGTGACTAGTGTAGTGGAACTAAAATAGGTTCCTAAAAGAATCTTTATGACTGAGGAAAGAAAAAGAAAGGTTCTGCATGGAGGGGAATTGAACTCTCAGCATGAGGTTTCTTTTGCAGACACTCTTCTTCTAGACTACTTAAACTGACTTGTAGAGGGAACGTTTCAAGGATTCCTGAATGCATGGACAAATCTAGTTCCTCACAATACACCAGGTGGCAGGCACTGTAATGAAAATGCTAGTTCTGTTCATATCCACCCAGTGTCAGTGCTGTGCTTAGACTATACCAGTAGAGCCAAGGGATAAGATAAGGGATAAGATAACCATACTTTTGGTCATTTCCAAACAGTGTCAGTGCTGTACTGTGATAAAGGAATACGACAAGATGACTTCAGCTTGTGCATACTGGCAACAGAACAGAATTCTTGACTGCAGTATGATATCAGTATACACAGCCTGAAACTATCTTGCCTGATTCTAAGAGATTATTCTACGAAGTGACTAGTGCAGTAGAACTTTCATTACTTCCTGAACCAAATTCAATGACTCTGTAAACAAAGACAAGTTCTGGATGGGTTTATGTTGTGCATACTGCTAACAGAAGAGAATTACTGTCGACTTACTGTTATAACTATGCATAAACTGAAGCTTTCTTGCCTTTATTATACACCCTAGAATACAAGTATTTTACCCTAAATAGATGTAGAAGGTTGTCAAAATACTAATGTCTCCATTCTAAGACATCACATGTTGACCATGTGTTGATATCTATTTCTGCCCAAGCCCTGCAGTAAGCTATGATTACTGCACACGTGTGCTGTATGTACACAGTTTATACTGCATGACCCAGAATGTGAAGTAGGGTAGAACCCCTTGTAAACCTACACCCTCCAATTGTGGCCAAAGTGTCTGCCTACATAGGGGAGGGGGAGGCACTTGCATATTTATTAGAAAGAACTGTTCTGAGGAAAGGTGTCAGTTAACCCTTTCACTGCCACATGATGCCTCCAGCATGATGCCTGGAGGCATTCCCATGGCTACCGCCGCATGATGCCTCCAGGCATTCCCGTGTGAACCGCCGCATGATGCCTTGAGGCATCATAAACCCTGATTTTTTTCGAATTCACTTTTTCAGTCGACTTAAGCACAAAAGGGTTAGATATTTTCCATATTAAATAAAACAGTTTGAAAACAATGTATCTGTGTTTTGAGTCTATATAGTGCCATGGAGATGTTGATTTGCGAGTAGAACTTGGAGAAAACCAAAATAATTCACAGATCGAGTCAGGCATATGGACGGGTTGGGCCGGCATTTCAGGGGTGCATCTGGTAGAAGCCTGCAGCGGTAGTATAAAGGAAAAGTGTAGGGGGTGCGGCGGTACAATTCCTGATACATTTTGGCGTGCGGCGGTTAAAGGGTTAACGCTGTTCTGCTACCCAGGTTGCCATTAGGCGGTGGTCTACTGTAACTGGTGCATGAGAAAGGGCTTAAATGAATGCTCAAATCCAATTTGATTCATAGTCAATGATAACTCAATGAGATAGGTCTGTCATTCCAGTGGATAAGTTTTGTACGATTCAAAAGCGGAAATAAAAGCAATTTAAAAGGAGAAATAGAGATTATTCTAGTGTGGAAGAACTGACATTATTTGTTCAAAGAATATTTATTACTTTCAAAAAAGAAAAAAGAGCTGGATTGAGGGGATTTGAACTCTCAAGCTTAGGGTTTCCTTGCAGACACTCTACCTCTAGACTACAGAGAAGACATGAAGAAGGAATGTTTAAGTCGGTCTGTCTCTGTATGATTCTGAATGAAAATAGAAATAATTCAGAAAGAGAAAAAATGACAACTTACAATAGTAATTATACGATTAGGGATAAGATAACCATACTTTCGGTCATTTCCGAACAGTCAGTGCTGTACTGTGATAAAGTTGTGATAAAGGAATACGACAAGATGACTTCAGCTTGTGCATACTGATAAGGGGCCATCCATAAAGTACGTACGCAGATTTTCCTGGAAAATTGACCCCCCACCCCCCCTGTTGCACAACATACGGTTCTCATGGATCCCCCCCCCCCCTCATTGCGTATGTACATTTTCTGGACACTCCCCCCCCCCGTTTCAATACCTGAAGCAGGATTCGTATGTTGGTATGATGTACCTGAGACAGGTGTAATTCACACCTTTTCCTCTCTGAAATCCAAATTTTATGAGATTCTGTAATTTGATAATAGAATTTGTTGGTGACAATTGCCCCTATCAATCTTAAGTCACTACCGTTCAGACAAGGAGTAATCTCAAAACAGTCTCACAGTAGTCTCACAACCATACTGCTCCTCAACTATACTGCCCCTCACCCGCACATTCCCTCAACTACACTTTTGCCCGTCAACCGGACTGCCCCTTAACCATACTGCCCCTCACCAAAATTGCTCCTGAATCATATTGCCCCTCCACCATACTGCCCATCCACCATACTGCCCCTCTGTCATACTGCCCCTCCACCATACCGTCCCTCCACATACTACCCCTCCACCATACTGCCTCTCTAATATATTGTCCCTCCACCGTACTACCTGCCATTCCAGGATACTGCCCCTTTACCATACTGCCCCTCGACCATACTGTCCCTCCATCATACTGTCCCTTCATACAATACTCCCCCTCTACTATACTGTCCCTCCACTGTACTGCCCTTTTACCATACTACTCCTACCCATACCGCCCTTCAACATAACTTCCCCTCTACCAAACTGCCCATCCACCATACTGCCCCCTCCTATATTGTCCCGCCACCATACTGCCCCTCTGCCATACTGACTCTCCACCATACAGCCCCTCTACCATACTGCCCCTCTACAATACTGTCCCTCTGCCATACTGCCCCTCCACCATACTGCCCCTCCACCACACTGTCCCTCCACCATACTGTCCCACTACCATACTGCCCCTCTGCCATACTGCCCCTCCACCATACTGCCTCTCCACCATACTGCCCCTCCACCATACTGCCCCTCCACCATACTGCCCCTCCACCATACTGCCCCTCCACCACACTGTCCCTCCACCATACTGCCTCTCCACCATACTTCCTCTCCACCATACTACCCCTCCACTATACTGCCTGTCCACAATACTGCCCCACTGTCATACTACCCCTCCACAAAGTGACAAACTGCCGCTCCACCATACTCACCCTCCACCATACTACCCCTCCACCATACTCCCTCTCCACAATACTGCCCTTGTACCATACTCCCCCTCCACAATACTGCCCCCAATTCACCCATTCTGCCCCTCACCCATACTACCCAGAACGATACTTATCTCAACCACCATACTGCCCCTCAGCAATACTGCCTCTCAACCATACTGCCCCTACACTATACTGCTTCTCCACCATACTGCCCTTAAGTCACACTGCCCTAAGACCATACTGCCCCTCAATCTTACTGCCTTGAACCATACTGGCCCTAAACTATCCTGCCCCTCATAGGGTACTATGGTGAGGGACAGTGTGATTTAGGGGCAGAATGGTTGAAAGGCAGTATGGTGTAGAAGTATTATGGTGAGGGGCAGTATGGTGGAGGGGCAATTTTGTTCAAGGGCAGTATGGTTTGAGGACAGTATCTTTAAGGGGCAGTTATGTTGAAGGACATTATCATTTAGGGGTAGTATGCTGAGGGGCAGTATTGTTTAGGGGCACTATGGTGGAGGGGCAGTAGGTAGAGGGGCAGAATTGTGGAGGGGTAGTATGGTTGAGGGACAGTATGGTGGACGGGCATTATGGTTGAGGGACAGTATGGTGGAGTGACAGTATGGTTCAGGAACATTTTTGGTGAGGGGTAGTATGGTTAAGGGACAGTATGTCGAGGTGCAGCATGGTCAAGGGGTGGTATGGGTGAGAGGCAGTATAGTTAGGAACAGTATGGTTCAGGGGTGGTATGGTGAGGGGCAGGACAGTTTGATACAATTTGATTATGGGGCAGTATGGTGAAGGAATATTATGGTGAGGGGTAGTATGGTGGAGGGGCAATTTTGTTCAAGGGCAGTATGGTTTGGAGGGGCAGTATGGTTGAGGGACAGTATGGTGGAGGGACAGTATGGTTCAGAAGCATTTTTGATGAGAGGTAGTATGGTTAAGGGACAGTATGGTGAGGTGCAGCATGGTCAAGGGGTGGTATGGGTGAGAGGCAGTGTAGTTAGGAACATTATGGTTCAGGGGTGGTATAGTGAGGGGCAGGACAGTTTGATACAATTTGATTCAGGGGCAGTATTGTGGAGGAGCAGTAAAGCTGAGGGTCATGGTCTTTGAGGAACAGTAAGATGTGAGCCAATATGGTGAGAGTACAATGGTGAGGGGCGGTACACACACACTTATACAAGACATTTTTTATTAGGGGTATTAGTGCATATCACATTGATATTGCGTATGCATGCGTATGGAAAATCAAGCCTTCAACCCCACCCCTCCCCCCCTGTACGCTTTTGTACGCATTTGGTCTAACCCCCCCACCCCCCCTTGCTGCGTACGTACTTTATGGATGGCCCCTAACCGAACAGAATTCTTGACTGCATTATGATATCAGTATACACAGCCTGAAACTTATGGGGCGCCCTTCTGCACAAACCCATTTCATCAATATTTTCTTCATACAGCTTACCTTTCGTTCTACGGAATGTGTTTCATCCACGAAAAACACCACAAAACCTATATTTCATACCCAATTTTTTCACCCAATATTGTATGAAATACTTTATTTTCACGAAAAAAATGATGTCCCGAAATAATTATTTCGTTAACGAAATGACTTGCTTAATTCACGAAATAAATTTTGTAATTAACAAATTCACTTTTGTCATTCACAAAATAGATTTCGTCATTCACGAAAGTTATTTCGTTCACTTCCTTCTCCCTACACAAGGGGTCGACACTGTGACGGTGCCGGCACGATACTTTAACCCTTTCCCGCCGGGCACCTCTGACAAAGCAATGTCTATAAGGCCGGGTATGGTGTTAGTGTATACCGCCAGGGGACGGGTCTTTCCAGGCCAATTGTGATAATTTTACTGTTTGATCACGTGATGAAACACATGATCCTGAATATTATTTTATGAGTATTTCTAAATCGTAACGGTTATGTTATACCAACATTCTGTGAAAATTGTATCATTATTCATCAATTATTGACAAAGTTATTACACCTAAACTTGATTTTGTAAGTCTTAGAAAATGATGCCTTAAGGCATCATCCGGCCACACACGGCGATGCCTTAAGGCATCATCCGGCCACGTGCGGTGATGCCTTAAGGCATCAACCGGCGCCAAAGGGTTAATGATATATTCTGTAATTGCTCACAGCAATCATATAAGTAGTTGGTGGTGTAGTGGTTAAGCGCCAGTGCAGAGAGGTGCAGTACAAAATAGGTAAACAAATTAAAAATCTATGCTGGATTATATTAGGTTTATGTGAAAGGGTTAAGTTGGTCTGTCTCTTTAAGATTCTGAATGAAAATAGAAATAATTCAGAAAGAGGAAAAATGGCAACTTACAATAGAAATTATAGAGTGACTAGTGTAGTGTAACTAAAATAGGTTCCTAAAAGAATCTTTATGACTGAGGAAAGAAAAAGAAAGGTTCTGCATGGAGGGGAATTGAACTCTCAGCATGAGGTTTCTCTTGCAGACACTCTACTTCTAGACTACTTAAACTGACTTGTAGAGGGAACGTTTCAAGGATTCCTGAATGCATGGACAAATCTAGTTCCTCACAATACACCAGGTGGCAGGGACTGTAATGAAAATGCTAGTTCTGTTCATATCCACCCAGTGTCAGTGCTGTGCTTAGACTATACCAGTAGAGCCAAGGGATAAGATAAGGGATAAGATAACCATACTTTTGGTCATTTCCAATCAGTGTCAGTGTTGTACTGTGATAAAGTTGTGATAAAGGAATACGACAAGATGACTTCAGCTTGTGCATACTGGCAACAGAACAGAATTCTTGACTGCAGTATGATATCAGTATACACAGCCTGAAGCTATCTTGCCTGATTCTAAGAGATTATTCTACGAAGTGACTAGTGCAGTAGAACTTTCATTACTTCCTGAACCAAATTCAATGACTCTGTAAACAAAGACAAGTTCTGGATGGGTTTATGTTGTGCATACTGATAACAGAAGAGAATTACTGCCGACTTACTGTTATAACTATGCATAAACTGAAACTTTCTTGCCTTCATTATACACCCTAGAATACAAGTATTTTACCCTGAATAGATGTAGAAGGTTGTCAAAATACTAATGTCTCCATTCTAAGACATCACATGTTGACCATGTGTTGATATCTATTTCTGCCCAAGCCCTGCAGTAAGCTATGATTACTGCACACGTGTGCAGTACACAGTTTATACTGCATGCCCCAGAATGTGAAGTAGAGTAGAACCCCTTGTAAACATACACCCTCCAATTGGGGCCAAAGTGTCTGCCTACATAGGGGAGGGGGAGGCACTTGCATATTTATTAGAAAGAACTGTTCTGAGGAAAGGTGTCAGTTAACCCTTTCACTGCCACATGATGCCTCCAGGCATTCCCGGGTGAACTGCTGCATGATGTCTGGAGGCATTCCCATGGCTACCGCCGCATGATGCCTCCAGGCATTCCCGTGTGAACCGCTGCATGATGCCTGGAGGCATCATAAACTCTGATTTTTTTTCGAATTCACTTTTTCAGTCGATTTAAGCACAAAAGGGTTAGAAATTTTCCATATTAAATAAAACAGTTTGAAAACAATGTATCTGTGTTTTGAGTCTATATAGTGCCATGGAGATGTTGATTTGCGAGTAGAACTTGGAGAAAACCAAAATAATTCACAGATCGAGTCAGGCATATGGACGGGTTGGGCTGGCATTTCAGGGGTGCATCTGGTAGAAGCCTGCAGCGGTAGTATAAAGGAAAAGTGTAGGGGGTGTGGCGGTACAATTCCCGATACATATTGGCGTGCGGCGGTTAAAGGGTTAACGCTGTTCTGCTACCCAGGTTGCCATTAGGCAGTGGTCTACTGTAACTGGTGCATGAGAAAGGGCTTACATGAATGCTCAAATCCAATTTGATTCATAGTCAATGATAACTCAATGAGATAGGTCTGTCATTTCAGTGTATAAGTTTTGTACGATTCAAAAGCGGAAATAAAAGCAATTTAAAAGGAGAAATAGAGATTATTCTAGTGTGGAAGAACTGACATTATTTGTTCAAAGAATATTTATTACTTTCAAAAAAGAAAAAAGAGCTGGATTGAGGGGATTTGAACTCTCAAGCTGAGGGTTTCCTTGCAGACACTTTACCTTTAGACTACAGAAAAGACATGAAGAAGGAATGTTTAAGTCGGTCTGTCTCTGTAAGATTCTGAATGAAAATAGAAATAATTCAGAAAGAGAAAAAATGACAACTTACAATAGCAATTATATGATTAGGGATAAGATAACCATACTTTCGGTCATTTCCAAACAGTCAGTGCTGTACTTTATTTTCACGAAAAAAATTATGTCCCGAAATAATTATTTCGTTAAGGAAATGACTTTCTTCATTCACGAAATAAATCATTGCAGAAAATAAATTTTGTCATTCACAAAATAGATTTCGTCATTCACCAAAGTTATTTCGTAAACTTCCTTCTCCCTACACTAGGGGTCGACACTGTGCTGGTTTCGGCACGATACTTTAATGATATATTCTGTAATTGCTAAAGGCAATCATATAAGTAGTTGGTGGTGTAGTGGTTACAGTGCTTTTTTTAATCTGAAGGTCTGGGGTTTGATCCCTGGAATGGCTATAGTTTTTCCTTTTTAAAGAGGCCGTTTACACAAAAATAGACTTTGACTCCATGCAGAGAAAAATCTCGAAAATTTCATTATGTATTTCACTTACATTGTTCAAAATAAAACACCCCTTATTTGTGACGTGTGTGACGTGTGTGACGTGTGTGACGTGTGTGACGTGTGTGACGTGTGTGACGTGTGTGACGTGTGTGACGTGTGTGACGTGTGTGACGTGTGTGACGTGTGTGACGTGTGTGACGTGTGTGACGTGTGTGACGTGTGTGACGTGTGTGACGTGTGTGACGTGTGTGACGTGTGTGACGTGTGTGACGTGTGTGACGTGTGTGACGTGTGTGACGTGTGTGACGTGTGTGACGTGTGTGACGTGTGTGACGTGTGTGACGTGTGTGACGTGTGTGACGTGTGTGACGTGTGTGACGTGTGTGACGTGTGTGACGTGTGTGACGTGTGTGACGTGTGTGACGTGTGTGACGTGTGTGACGTGTGTGACGTGTGTGACGTGTGTGACGTGTGTGACGTGTGTGACGTGTGTGACGTGTGTGACGTGTGTGACGTGTGTGACGTGTGTGACGTGTGTGAGGTTGGACCAACTTAAACCAACATGTCAGGCTGCTACTGGGATTCGTACCCATGCAGACAAACAACCCCTGACTACAAGTCAACTGCCCTAACCACTGGGCCACCAAGTTGAGTTATATGTGAGGCAAGAATGGACAGAATTTAATTCCTAGTGACTGGCAATGCTGTGGGGATGTTCTGTGTGACAAAATTATTGTATGAATCATTATTCAATGGGTCGTTGTAAGCGGTGTCTTCGTAAGCTGTAGATGACGACACCAAACCCCCTCAATTTCATTTTTTTTGCTGTTAAAAATGTGGGATAATATGGAATATGATAGTAGAAACTGCACTATGAAATTATGAAATTTTCAGAATATCTGGAATATATAATGATAATGCTGCTTCGCAATTATGGTGAAATTTGATAATAGATAAATATCTCAAATTGATCATTTCATACTTTAAATTGGAACAATTTTTTTCATTAAATAGCACTATGAAATATCATATACTATGTTTTGTATCTACAGATAAATTATCAGTCATAAATATGCATTATTTCTGGAATTATAAAAGAAAAATGGTTGATTACGCTGGTTGCAACTAGAGCTATATCGGGGTGTATCGGGACCATGGCGCCTTTTTAACCCTTTCCTTACCACGCCTAGCGTAGCACGCAGTGCGTTAACGACCACGCCCCCTGCGGTGAACTATCCCGCTAGTACCGAACGTCGCACGTTGTACAGACTTCTAAATACCGGCCTATTCTGCAAGCCATAGAAAATTACTCAAAGTGCAGAGGGGTGCTTCGCAAATTAGCCAATTTAGATAACTTAGGGAGATAATTAGATAATTTTAATGATACCGAAAAGACGAAGAGACTTCAGGCTTTATTTCCATTCCATTAATTATGAATTTGATCAATATTTGATAATTATATTGATATTCCCAATTGCAGGAAGAATTTGATACTCTTTTTTGCTCCGTTGACAAAAGCCTGTACATAGGCCAAATATAGCACTGCACCTACAAAGATGTGTATCTATTTTTTCATCACAATGACATTATGTTATTTTTACATTAATAATCATAAAAAGACATGGAGAACACATCTGGGGAGTTGTTTTGTATTTAGAATTAATATATTATGGAGAAATCATGAAAATGCGATATGCCTGATAGGTGGCGCCAACCGCACTCTGTCTTTTAGTTGGCCTAAAGCTAAGACTTATGCTTTATATAATCAAGTATCAACATCGCTAGAGTAAGCCATTCATCTGAATTCGACTCTAATCATAAGTACAATATTGTTTTCTATATATACTGAATTTTAAAAGAAATCTGTCCATTATTTACTGAAATAATATAAAATATTTAATAATATAAATCAGCTGCCTCAAGGCAGCATCGGTATTCCCATGGTGCTGCCTTAAGGCAGCATTGGTAAGAAAAGGGTTAAATAAAAAGGAAAAACGCCAGTGCAGAGAGGTGCAGTACAAAATAGGTAAACAAATTAAAAATCTATGCTGGATTATATTAGGTTTATGTGAAAGGGTTAAGTTGGTCTGTCTCTTTAAGATTCTGAATGAAAATAGAAATAATTCAGAAAGAGGAAAAATGGCAACTTACAATAGAAATTATAGAGTGACTAGTGTAGTGGAACTAAAATAGGTTCCTAAAAGAATCTTTATGACTGAGGAAAGAAAAAGAAAGGTTCTGCATGGAGGGGAATTGAACTCTCAGCATGAGGTTTCTTTTGCAGACACTCTACTTCTAGACTACTTAAACTGACTTGTAGAGGGAACGTTTCAGGGATTCCTGAATGCATGGACAAATCTAGTTCCTCACAATACACCAGGTGGCAGGCACTGTAATGAAAATGCTAGTTCTGTTCATATCCACCCAGTGTCAGTGCTGTGCTTAGACTATACCAGTAGAGCCAAGGGATAAGATAAGGGATAAGATAACCATACTTTTGGTCATTTCCAATCAGTGACAGTGCAGTACTGTGATAAAGTTGTGATAAAGGAATACGACAAGATGACTTCAGCTTGTGCATACTGGCAACAGAACAGAATTCTTGACTGCAGTATGATATCAGTATACACAGCCTGAAACTATCTTGCCTGATTCTAAGAGATTATTCTACGAAGTGACTAGTGCAGTAGAACTTTCATTACTTCCTGAACCAAATTCAATGACTCTGTAAACAAAGACAAGTTCTGGATGGGTTTATGTTGTGCATACTGCTAACAGAAGAGAATTACTGTCGACTTACTGTTATAACTATGCATAAACTGAAGCTTTCTTGCCTTTATTATACACCCTAGAATACAAGTATTTTACCCTAAATAGATGTAGAAGGTTGTCAAAATACTAATGTCTCCATTCTAAGACATCACATGTTGACCATGTGTTGATATCTATTTCTGCCCAAGCCCTGCAGTAAGCTATGATTACTGCACACGTGTGCTGTATGTACACAGTTTATACTGCATGACCCAGAATGTGAAGTAGGGTAGAACCCCTTGTAAACCTACACCCTCCAATTGTGGCCAAAGTGTCTGCCTACATAGGGGAGGGGGAGGCACTTGCATATTTATTAGAAAGAACTGTTCTGAGGAAAGGTGTCAGTTAACCCTTTCACTGCCACATGATGCCTCCAGCATGATGCCTGGAGGCATTCCCATGGCTACCGCCGCATGATGCCTCCAGGCATTCCCGTGTGAACCGCCGCATGATGCCTTGAGGCATCATAAACCCTGATTTTTTTCGAATTCACTTTTTCAGTCGACTTAAGCACAAAAGGGTTAGATATTTTCCATATTAAATAAAACAGTTTGAAAACAATGTATCTGTGTTTTGAGTCTATATAGTGCCATGGAGATGTTGATTTGCGAGTAGAACTTGGAGAAAACCAAAATAATTCACAGATCGAGTCAGGCATATGGACGGGTTGGGCCGGCATTTCAGGGGTGCATCTGGTAGAAGCCTGCAGCGGTAGTATAAAGGAAAAGTGTAGGGGGTGCGGCGGTACAATTCCCGATACATTTTGGCGTGCGGCAGTTAAAGGGTTAAAGCTGTTCTGCTACCCAGGTTGCCATTAGGCGGTGGTCTACTGTAACTGGTGCATGAGAAAGGGCTTAAATGAATGCTCAAATCCAATTTGATTCATAGTCAATGATAACTCAATGAGATAGGTCTGTCATTCCAGTGGATAAGTTTTGTACGATTCAAAAGCGGAAATAAAAGCAATTTAAAAGGAGAAATAGAGATTATTCTAGTGTGGAAGAACTGACATTATTTGTTCAAAGAATATTTATTACTTTCAAAAAAGAAAAAAGAGCTGGATTGAGGGGATTTGAACTCTCAAGCTTAGGGTTTCCTTGCAGACACTCTACCTCTAGACTACAGAGAAGACATGAAGAAGGAATGTTTAAGTCGGTCTGTCTCTGTATGATTCTGAATGAAAATAGAAATAATTCAGAAAGAGAAAAAATGACAACTTACAATAGTAATTATACGATTAGGGATAAGATAACCATACTTTCGGTCATTTCCGAACAGTCAGTGCTGTACTGTGATAAAGTTGTGATAAAGGAATACGACAAGATGACTTCAGCTTGTGCATACTGATAAGGGGCCATCCATAAAGTACGTACGCAGATTTTCCTGGAAAATTGACCCCCCACCCCCCCTGTTGCACAACATACGGTTCTCATGGATCCCCCCCCCCCCCCCTCATTGCGTATGTACATTTTCTGGACACTCCCCCCCCGTTTCAATACCTGAAGCAGGATTCGTATGTTGGTATGATGTACCTGAGACAGGTGTAATTCACACCTTTTCCTCTCTGAAATCCAAATTTTATGAGATTCTGTAATTTGATAATAGAATTTGTTGGTGACAATTGCCCCTATCAATCTTAAGTCACTACCGTTCAGACAAGGAGTAATCTCAAAACAGTCTCACAGTAGTCTCACAACCATACTGCTCCTCAACTATACTGCCCCTCACCCGCACATTCCCTCAACTACACTTTTGCCCGTCAACCGGACTGCCCCTTAACCATACTGCCCCTCACCAAAATTGCTCCTGAATCATATTGCCCCTCCACCATACTGCCCATCCACCATACTGCCCCTCTGTCATACTGCCCCTCCACCATACCGTCCCTCCACATACTACCCCTCCACCATACTGCCTCTCTAATATATTGTCCCTCCACCGTACTACCTGCCATTCCAGGATACTGCCCCTTTACCATACTGCCCCTCGACCATACTGTCCCTCCATCATACTGTCCCTTCATACAATACTCCCCCTCTACTATACTGTCCCTCCACTGTACTGCCCTTTTACCATACTACTCCTACCCATACCGCCCTTCAACATAACTTCCCCTCTACCAAACTGCCCATCCACCATACTGCCCCCTCCTATATTGTCCCGCCACCATACTGCCCCTCTGCCATACTGACTCTCCACCATACAGCCCCTCTACCATACTGCCCCTCTACAATACTGTCCCTCTGCCATACTGCCCCTCCACCATACTGCCCCTCCACCACACTGTCCCTCCACCATACTGTCCCACTACCATACTGCCCCTCTGCCATACTGCCCCTCCACCATACTGCCTCTCCACCATACTGCCCCTCCACCATACTGCCCCTCCACCATACTGCCCCTCCACCATACTGCCCCTCCACCACACTGTCCCTCCACCATACTGCCTCTCCACCATACTTCCTCTCCACCATACTACCCCTCCACTATACTGCCTGTCCACAATACTGCCCCACTGTCATACTACCCCTCCACAAAGTGACAAACTGCCGCTCCACCATACTCACCCTCCACCATACTACCCCTCCACCATACTCCCTCTCCACAATACTGCCCTTGTACCATACTCCCCCTCCACAATACTGCCCCCAATTCACCCATTCTGCCCCTCACCCATACTACCCAGAACGATACTTATCTCAACCACCATACTGCCCCTCAGCAATACTGCCTCTCAACCATACTGCCCCTACACTATACTGCTTCTCCACCATACTGCCCTTAAGTCACACTGCCCTAAGACCATACTGCCCCTCAATCTTACTGCCTTGAACCATACTGGCCCTAAACTATACTGCCCCTCATAGGGTACTATGGTGAGGGACAGTGTGATTTAGGGGCAGAATGGTTGAAAGGCAGTATGGTGTAGAAGTATTATGGTGAGGGGCAGTATGGTGGAGGGGCAATTTTGTTCAAGGGCAGTATGGTTTGAGGACAGTATCTTTAAGGGGCAGTTATGTTGAAGGACATTATCATTTAGGGGTAGTATGCTGAGGGGCAGTATTGTTTAGGGGCACTATGGTGGAGGGGCAGTAGGTAGAGGGGCAGAATTGTGGAGGGGTAGTATGGTTGAGGGACAGTATGGTGGACGGGCATTATGGTTGAGGGACAGTATGGTGGTGTGACAGTATGGTTCAGGAACATTTTTGTTGAGGGGTAGTATGGTTAAGGGACAGTATGTCGAGGTGCAGCATGGTCAAGGGGTGGTATGGGTGAGAGGCAGTATAGTTAGGAACAGTATGGTTCAGGGGTGGTATGGTGAGGGGCAGGACAGTTTGATACAATTTGATTATGGGGCAGTATGGTGAAGGAATATTATGGTGAGGGGTAGTATGGTGGAGGGGCAATTTTGTTCAAGGGCAGTATGGTTTGGAGGGGCAGTATGGTTGAGGGACAGTATGGTGGAGGGACAGTATGGTTCAGAAGCATTTTTGATGAGAGGTAGTATGGTTAAGGGACAGTATGGTGAGGTGCAGCATGGTCAAGGGGTGGTATGGGTGAGAGGCAGTGTAGTTAGGAACATTATGGTTCAGGGGTGGTATAGTGAGGGGCAGGACAGTTTGATACAATTTGATTCAGGGGCAGTATTGTGGAGGAGCAGTAAAGCTGAGGGTCATGGTCTTTGAGGAACAGTAAGATGTGAGCCAATATGGTGAGAGTACAATGGTGAGGGGCGGTACACACACACTTATACAAGACATTTTTTATTAGGGGTATTAGTGCATATCACATTGATATTGCGTATGCATGCGTATGGAAAATCAAGCCTTCAACCCCACCCCTCCCCCCCTGTACGCTTTTGTACGCATTTGGTCTAACCCCCCCACCCCCCCTTGCTGCGTACGTACTTTATGGATGGCCCCTAACCGAACAGAATTCTTGACTGCATTATGATATCAGTATACACAGCCTGAAACTTATGGGGCGCCCTTCTGCACAAACCCATTTCATCAATATTTTCTTCATACAGCTTACCTTTCGTTCTACGGAATGTGTTTCATCCACGAAAAACACCACAAAACCTATATTTCATACCCAATTTTTTCACCCAATATTGTATGAAATACTTTATTTTCACGAAAAAAATGATGTCCCGAAATAATTATTTCGTTAACGAAATGACTTGCTTAATTCACGAAATAAATTTTGTAATTAACAAATTCACTTTTGTCATTCACAAAATAGATTTCGTCATTCACGAAAGTTATTTCGTTCACTTCCTTCTCCCTACACAAGGGGTCGACACTGTGACGGTGCCGGCACGATACTTTAACCCTTTCCCGCCGGGCACCTCTGACAAAGCAATGTCTATAAGGCCGGGTATGGTGTTAGTGTATACCGCCAGGGGACGGGTCTTTCCAGGCCAATTGTGATAATTTTACTGTTTGATCACGTGATGAAACACATGATCCTGAATATTATTTTATGAGTATTTCTAAATCGTAACGGTTATGTTATACCAACATTCTGTGAAAATTGTATCATTATTCATCAATTATTGACAAAGTTATTACACCTAAACTTGATTTTGTAAGTCTTAGAAAATGATGCCTTAAGGCATCATCCGGCCACACACGGCGATGCCTTAAGGCATCATCCGGCCACGTGCGGTGATGCCTTAAGGCATCAACCGGCGCCAAAGGGTTAATGATATATTCTGTAATTGCTCACAGCAATCATATAAGTAGTTGGTGGTGTAGTGGTTAAGCGCCAGTGCAGAGAGGTGCAGTACAAAATAGGTAAACAAATTAAAAATCTATGCTGGATTATATTAGGTTTATGTGAAAGGGTTAAGTTGGTCTGTCTCTTTAAGATTCTGAATGAAAATAGAAATAATTCAGAAAGAGGAAAAATGGCAACTTACAATAGAAATTATAGAGTGACTAGTGTAGTGTAACTAAAATAGGTTCCTAAAAGAATCTTTATGACTGAGGAAAGAAAAAGAAAGGTTCTGCATGGAGGGGAATTGAACTCTCAGCATGAGGTTTCTCTTGCAGACACTCTACTTCTAGACTACTTAAACTGACTTGTAGAGGGAACGTTTCAAGGATTCCTGAATGCATGGACAAATCTAGTTCCTCACAATACACCAGGTGGCAGGGACTGTAATGAAAATGCTAGTTCTGTTCATATCCACCCAGTGTCAGTGCTGTGCTTAGACTATACCAGTAGAGCCAAGGGATAAGATAAGGGATAAGATAACCATACTTTTGGTCATTTCCAATCAGTGTCAGTGTTGTACTGTGATAAAGTTGTGATAAAGGAATACGACAAGATGACTTCAGCTTGTGCATACTGGCAACAGAACAGAATTCTTGACTGCAGTATGATATCAGTATACACAGCCTGAAGCTATCTTGCCTGATTCTAAGAGATTATTCTACGAAGTGACTAGTGCAGTAGAACTTTCATTACTTCCTGAACCAAATTCAATGACTCTGTAAACAAAGACAAGTTCTGGATGGGTTTATGTTGTGCATACTGATAACAGAAGAGAATTACTGCCGACTTACTGTTATAACTATGCATAAACTGAAACTTTCTTGCCTTCATTATACACCCTAGAATACAAGTATTTTACCCTGAATAGATGTAGAAGGTTGTCAAAATACTAATGTCTCCATTCTAAGACATCACATGTTGACCATGTGTTGATATCTATTTCTGCCCAAGCCCTGCAGTAAGCTATGATTACTGCACACGTGTGCAGTACACAGTTTATACTGCATGCCCCAGAATGTGAAGTAGAGTAGAACCCCTTGTAAACATACACCCTCCAATTGGGGCCAAAGTGTCTGCCTACATAGGGGAGGGGGAGGCACTTGCATATTTATTAGAAAGAACTGTTCTGAGGAAAGGTGTCAGTTAACCCTTTCACTGCCACATGATGCCTCCAGGCATTCCCGGGTGAACTGCTGCATGATGTCTGGAGGCATTCCCATGGCTACCGCCGCATGATGCCTCCAGGCATTCCCGTGTGAACCGCTGCATGATGCCTGGAGGCATCATAAACTCTGATTTTTTTTCGAATTCACTTTTTCAGTCGATTTAAGCACAAAAGGGTTAGAAATTTTCCATATTAAATAAAACAGTTTGAAAACAATGTATCTGTGTTTTGAGTCTATATAGTGCCATGGAGATGTTGATTTGCGAGTAGAACTTGGAGAAAACCAAAATAATTCACAGATCGAGTCAGGCATATGGACGGGTTGGGCTGGCATTTCAGGGGTGCATCTGGTAGAAGCCTGCAGCGGTAGTATAAAGGAAAAGTGTAGGGGGTGTGGCGGTACAATTCCCGATACATATTGGCGTGCGGCGGTTAAAGGGTTAACGCTGTTCTGCTACCCAGGTTGCCATTAGGCAGTGGTCTACTGTAACTGGTGCATGAGAAAGGGCTTACATGAATGCTCAAATCCAATTTGATTCATAGTCAATGATAACTCAATGAGATAGGTCTGTCATTTCAGTGTATAAGTTTTGTACGATTCAAAAGCGGAAATAAAAGCAATTTAAAAGGAGAAATAGAGATTATTCTAGTGTGGAAGAACTGACATTATTTGTTCAAAGAATATTTATTACTTTCAAAAAAGAAAAAAGAGCTGGATTGAGGGGATTTGAACTCTCAAGCTGAGGGTTTCCTTGCAGACACTTTACCTTTAGACTACAGAAAAGACATGAAGAAGGAATGTTTAAGTCGGTCTGTCTCTGTAAGATTCTGAATGAAAATAGAAATAATTCAGAAAGAGAAAAAATGACAACTTACAATAGCAATTATATGATTAGGGATAAGATAACCATACTTTCGGTCATTTCCAAACAGTCAGTGCTGTACTTTATTTTCACGAAAAAAATTATGTCCCGAAATAATTATTTCGTTAAGGAAATGACTTTCTTCATTCACGAAATAAATCATTGCAGAAAATAAATTTTGTCATTCACAAAATAGATTTCGTCGTTCACCAAAGTTATTTCGTAAACTTCCTTCTCCCTACACTAGGGGTCGACACTGTGCTGGTTTCGGCACGATACTTTAATGATATATTCTGTAATTGCTAAAGGCAATCATATAAGTAGTTGGTGGTGTAGTGGTTACAGTGCTTTTTTTAATCTGAAGGTCTGGGGTTTGATCCCTGGAATGGCTATAGTTTTTCCTTTTTAAAGAGGCCGTTTACACAAAAATAGACTTTGACTCCATGCAGAGAAAAATCTCGAAAATTTCATTATGTATTTCACTTACATTGTTCAAAATAAAACACCCCTTATTTGTGACGTGTGTGACGTGTGTGACGTGTGTGACGTGTGTGACGTGTGTGACGTGTGTGACGTGTGTGACGTGTGTGACGTGTGTGACGTGTGTGACGTGTGTGACGTGTGTGACGTGTGTGACGTGTGTGACGTGTGTGACGTGTGTGACGTGTGTGACGTGTGTGACGTGTGTGACGTGTGTGACGTGTGTGACGTGTGTGACGTGTGTGACGTGTGTGACGTGTGTGACGTGTGTGACGTGTGTGACGTGTGTGACGTGTGTGACGTGTGTGACGTGTGTGACGTGTGTGACGTGTGTGACGTGTGTGACGTGTGTGACGTGTGTGACGTGTGTGACGTGTGTGACGTGTGTGACGTGTGTGACGTGTGTGACGTGTGTGACGTGTGTGACGTGTGTGACGTGTGTGACGTGTGTGACGTGTGTGAGGTTGGACCAACTTAAACCAACATGTCAGGCTGCTACTGGGATTCGTACCCATGCAGACAAACAACCTCTGACTACAAGTCAACTGCCCTAACCACTGGGCCACCAAGTTGAGTTATATGTGAGGCAAGAATGGACAGAATTTAATTCCTAGTGACTGGCAATGCTGTGGGGATGTTCTGTGTGACAAAATTATTGTTTGAATCATTATTCAATGGGTCGTTGTAAGCGGTGTCTTCGTAAGCTGTAGATGACGACACCAAACCCCCTCAATTTCATTTTTTTTGCTGTTAAAAATGTGGGATAATATGGAATATGATAGTAGAAACTGCACTATGAAATTATGAAATTTTCAGAATATCTGGAATATATAATGATAATGCTGCTTCGCAATTATGGTGAAATTTGATAATAGATAAATATCTCAAATTGATCATTTCATACTTTAAATTGGAACAATTTTTTTCATTAAATAGCACTATGAAATATCATATACTATGTTTTGTATCTACAGATAAATTATCAGTCATAAATATGCATTATTTCTGGAATTATAAAAGAAAAATGGTTGATTACGCTGGTTGCAACTAGAGCTATATCGGGGTGTATCGGGACCATGGCGCCTTTTTAACCCTTTCCTTACCACGCCTAGCGTAGCACGCAGTGCGTTAACGACCACGCCCCCTGCGGTGAACTATCCCGCTAGTACCGAACGTCGCACGTTGTACAGACTTCTAAATACCGGCCTATTCTGCAAGCCATAGAAAATTACTCAAAGTGCAGAGGGGTGCTTCGCAAATTAGCCAATTTAGATAACTTAGGGAGATAATTAGATAATTTTAATGATACCGAAAAGACGAAGAGACTTCAGGCTTTATTTCCATTCCATTAATTATGAATTTGATCAATATTTGATAATTATATTGATATTCCCAATTGCAGGAAGAATTTGATACTCTTTTTTGCTCCGTTGACAAAAGCCTGTACATAGGCCAAATATAGCACTGCACCTACAAAGATGTGTATCTATTTTTTCATCACAATGACATTATGTTATTTTTACATTAATAATCATAAAAAGACATGGAGAACACATCTGGGGAGTTGTTTTGTATTTAGAATTAATATATTATGGAGAAATCATGAAAATGCGATATGCCTGATAGGTGGCGCCAACCGCACTCTGTCTTTTAGTTGGCCTAAAGCTAAGACTTATGCTTTATATAATCAAGTATCAACATCGCTAGAGTAAGCCATTCATCTGAATTCGACTCTAATCATAAGTACAATATTGTTTTCTATATATACTGAATTTTAAAAGAAATCTGTCCATTATTTACTGAAATAATATAAAATATTTAATAATATAAATCAGCTGCCTCAAGGCAGCATCGGTATTCCCATGGTGCTGCCTTAAGGCAGCATTGGTAAGAAAAGGGTTAAATAAAAAGGAAAAACGCCAGTGCAGAGAGGTGCAGTACAAAATAGGTAAACAAATTAAAAATCTATGCTGGATTATATTAGGTTTATGTGAAAGGGTTAAGTTGGTCTGTCTCTTTAAGATTCTGAATGAAAATAGAAATAATTCAGAAAGAGGAAAAATGGCAACTTACAATAGAAATTATAGAGTGACTAGTGTAGTGGAACTAAAATAGGTTCCTAAAAGAATCTTTATGACTGAGGAAAGAAAAAGAAAGGTTCTGCATGGAGGGGAATTGAACTCTCAGCATGAGGTTTCTTTTGCAGACACTCTACTTCTAGACTACTTAAACTGACTTGTAGAGGGAACGTTTCAGGGATTCCTGAATGCATGGACAAATCTAGTTCCTCACAATACACCAGGTGGCAGGCACTGTAATGAAAATGCTAGTTCTGTTCATATCCACCCAGTGTCAGTGCTGTGCTTAGACTATACCAGTAGAGCCAAGGGATAAGATAAGGGATAAGATAACCATACTTTTGGTCATTTCCAATCAGTGACAGTGCAGTACTGTGAAAAAGTTGTGATAAAGGAATACGACAAGATGACTTCAGCTTGTGCATACTGGCAACAGAACAGAATTCTTGACTGCAGTATGATATCAGTATACACAGCCTGAAACTATCTTGCCTGATTCTAAGAGATTATTCTACGAAGTGACTAGTGCAGTAGAACTTTCATTACTTCCTGAACCAAATTCAATGACTCTGTAAACAAAGACAAGTTCTGGATGGGTTTATGTTGTGCATACTGCTAACAGAAGAGAATTACTGTCGACTTACTGTTATAACTATGCATAAACTGAAGCTTTCTTGCCTTTATTATACACCCTAGAATACAAGTATTTTACCCTAAATAGATGTAGAAGGTTGTCAAAATACTAATGTCTCCATTCTAAGACATCACATGTTGACCATGTGTTGATATCTATTTCTGCCCAAGCCCTGCAGTAGGCTATGATTACTGCACACGTGTGCTGTATGTACACAGTTTATACTGCATGACCCAGAATGTGAAGTAGGGTAGAACCCCTTGTAAACCTACACCCTCCAATTGTGGCCAAAGTGTCTGCCTACATAGGGGAGGGGGAGGCACTTGCATATTTATTAGAAAGAACTGTTCTGAGGAAAGGTGTCAGTTAACCCTTTCACTGCCACATGATGCCTCCAGCATGATGCCTGGAGGCATTCCCATGGCTACCGCCGCATGATGCCTCCAGGCATTCCCGTGTGAACCGCCGCATGATGCCTTGAGGCATCATAAACCCTGATTTTTTGCGAATTCACTTTTTCAGTCGACTTAAGCACAAAAGGGTTAGAAATTTTCCATATTAAATAAAACAGTTTGAAAACAATGTATCTGTGTTTTGAGTCTATATAGTGCCATGGAGATGTTGATTTGCGAGTAGAACTTGGAGAAAACCAAAATAATTCACAGATCGAGTCAGGCATATGGACGGGTTGGGCCGGCATTTCAGGGGTGCATCTGGTAGAAGCCTGCAGCGGTAGTATAAAGGAAAAGTGTAGGGGGTGCGGCGGTACAATTCCCGATACATTTTGGCGTGCGGCGGTTAAAGGGTTAACGCTGTTCTGCTACCCAGGTTGCCATTAGGCAGTGGTCTACTGTAACTGGTGCATGAGAAAGGGCTTAAATGAATGCTCAAATCCAATTTGATTCATAGTCAATGATAACTCAATGAGATAGGTCTGTCATTCCAGTGGATAAGTTTTGTACGATTCAAAAGCGGAAATAAAAGCAATTTAAAAGGAGAAATAGAGATTATTCTAGTGTGGAAGAACTGACATTATTTGTTCAAAGAATATTTATTACTTTCAAAAAAGAAAAAAGAGCTGGATTGAGGGGATTTGAACTCTCAAGCTTAGGGTTTCCTTGCAGACACTCTACCTCTAGACTACAGAGAAGACATGAAGAAGGAATGTTTAAGTCGGTCTGTCTCTGTATGATTCTGAATGAAAATAGAAATAATTCAGAAAGAGAAAAAATGACAACTTACAATAGCAATTATACGATTAGGGATAAGATAACCATACTTTCGGTCATTTCCGAACAGTCAGTGCTGTACTGTGATAAAGTTGTGATAAAGGAATACGACAAGATGACTTCAGCTTGTGCATACTGATAAGGGGCCATCCATAAAGTACGTACGCAGATTTTCCTGGAAAATTGACCCCCCACCCCCCCTGTTGCACAACATACGGTTCTCATGGATCCCCCCCCCCCTCATTGCGTATGTACATTTTCTGGACACTCCCCCCCCGTTTCAATACCTGAAGCAGGATTCGTATGTTGGTATGATGTACCTGAGACAGGTGTAATTCACACCTTTTCCTCTCTGAAATCCAAATTTTATGAGATTCTGTAATTTGATAATAGAATTTGTTGGTGACAATTGCCCCTATCAATCTTAAGTCACTACCGTTCAGACAAGGAGTAATCTCAAAACAGTCTCACAGTAGTCTCACAACCATACTGCTCCTCAACTCTACTGCCCCTCACCCGCACATTCCCTCAACTACACTTTTGCCCGTCAACCGGACTGCCCCTTAACCATACTGCCCCTCACCAAAATTGCTCCTGAATCATATTGCCCCTCCACCATACTGCCCATCCACCATACTGCCCCTCTGTCATACTGCCCCTCCACCATACCGTCCCTCCACATACTACCCCTCCACCATACTGCCTCTCTAATATATTGTCCCTCCACCGTACTACCTGCCATTCCAGGATACTGCCCCTTTACCATACTGCCCCTCGACCATACTGTCCCTCCATCATACTGTCCCTTCATACAATACTCCCCCTCTACTATACTGTCCCTCCACTGTACTGCCCTTTTACCATACTACTCCTACCCATACCGCCCTTCAACATAACTTCCCCTCTACCAAACTGCCCATCCACCATACTGCCCCCTCCTATATTGTCCCGCCACCATACTGCCCCTCTGCCATACTGACTCTCCACCATACAGCCCCTCTACCATACTGCCCCTCTACAATACTGTCCCTCTGCCATACTGCCCCTCCACCATACTGCCCCTCCACCACACTGTCCCTCCACCATACTGTCCCACTACCATACTGCCCCTCTGCCATACTGCCCCTCCACCATACTGCCTCTCCACCATACTGCCCCTCCACCATACTGCCCCTCCACCATACTGCCCCTCCACCATACTGCCCCTCCACCACACTGTCCCTCCACCATACTGCCTCTCCACCATACTTCCTCTCCACCATACTACCCCTCCACTATACTGCCTGTCCACAATACTGCCCCACTGTCATACTACCCCTCCACAAAGTGACAAACTGCCGCTCCACCATACTCACCCTCCACCATACTACCCCTCCACCATACTCCCTCTCCACAATACTGCCCTTGTACCATACTCCCCCTCCACAATACTGCCCCCAATTCACCCATTCTGCCCCTCACCCATACTACCCAGAACGATACTTATCTCAACCACCATACTGCCCCTCAGCAATACTGCCTCTCAACCATACTGCCCCTACACTATACTGCTTCTCCACCATACTGCCCTTAAGTCACACTGCCCTAAGACCATACTGCCCCTCAATCTTACTGCCTTGAACCATACTGGCCCTAAACTATACTGCCCCTCATAGGGTACTATGGTGAGGGACAGTGTGATTTAGGGGCAGAATGGTTGAAAGGCAGTATGGTGTAGAAGTATTATGGTGAGGGGCAGTATGGTGGAGGGGCAATTTTGTTCAAGGGCAGTATGGTTTGAGGACAGTATCTTTAAGGGGCAGTTATGTTGAAGGACATTATCATTTAGGGGTAGTATGCTGAGGGGCAGTATTGTTTAGGGGCACTATGGTGGAGGGGCAGTAGGTAGAGGGGCAGAATTGTGGAGGGGTAGTATGGTTGAGGGACAGTATGGTGGACGGGCAGTATGGTTGAGGGACAGTATGGTGGAGTGACAGTATGGTTCAGGAACATTTTTGGTGAGGGGTAGTATGGTTAAGGGACAGTATGTCGAGGTGCAGCATGGTCAAGGGGTGGTATGGGTGAGAGGCAGTATAGTTAGGAACAGTATGGTTCAGGGGTGGTATGGTGAGGGGCAGGACAGTTTGATACAATTTGATTATGGGGCAGTATGGTGAAGGAATATTATGGTGAGGGGTAGTATGGTGGAGGGGCAATTTTGTTCAAGGGCAGTATGGTTTGGAGGGGCAGTATGGTTGAGGGACAGTATGGTGGAGGGACAGTATGGTTCAGAAGCATTTTTGATGAGAGGTAGTATGGTTAAGGGACAGTATGGTGAGGTGCAGCATGGTCAAGGGGTGGTATGGGTGAGAGGCAGTGTAGTTAGGAACATCATGGTTCAGGGGTGGTATAGTGAGGGGCAGGACAGTTTGATACAATTTGATTCAGGGGCAGTATTGTGGAGGAGCAGTAAAGCTGAGGGTCATGGTCTTTGAGGAACAGTAAGATGTGAGCCAATATGGTGAGAGTACAATGGTGAGGGGCGGTACACACACACTTATACAAGACATTTTTTATTAGGGGTATTAGTGCATATCACATTGATATTGCGTATGCATGCGTATGGAAAATCAAGCCTTCAACCCCACCCCTCCCCCCCTGTACGCTTTTGTACACATTTGGTCTAACCCCCCCACCCCCCCTTGCTGCGTACGTACTTTATGGATGGCCCCTAACCGAACAGAATTCTTGACTGCATTATGATATCAGTATACACAGCCTGAAACTTATGGGGCGCCCTTCTGCACAAACCCATTTCATCAATATTTTCTTCATACAGCTTACCTTTCGTTCTACGGAATGTGTTTCATCCACGAAAAACACCACAAAACCTATATTTCATACCCAATTTTTTCACCCAATATTGTATGAAATACTTTATTTTCACGAAAAAAATGATGTCCCGAAATAATTATTTCGTTAACGAAATGACTTGCTTAATTCACGAAATAAATTTTGTAATTAACAAATTCACTTTTGTCATTCACAAAATAGATTTGGTCATTCACAAAAGTTATTTCGTTCACTTCCTTCTCCCTTCACAAGGGGTCGACACTGTGACGGTGCCGGCACGATACTTTAACCCTTTCCCGCCGGGCACCTCTGACAAAGCAATGTCTATAAGGCCGGGTATGGTGTTAGTGTATACCGCCAGGGGACGGGTCTTTCCAGGCCAATTGTGATAATTTTACTGTTTGATCACGTGATGAAACACATGATCCTGAATATTATTTTATGAGTATTTCTAAATCGTAACGGTTATGTTATACCAACATTCTGTGAAAATTGTATCATTATTCATCAATTATTGACAAAGTTATTACACCTAAACTTGATTTTGTAAGTCTTAGAAAATGATGCCTTAAGGCATCATCCGGCCACACACGGCGATGCCTTAAGGCATCATCCGGCCACGTGCGGTGATGCCTTAAGGCATCAACCGGCGCCAAAGGGTTAATGATATATTCTGTAATTGCTCACAGCAATCATATAAGTAGTTGGTGGTGTAGTGGTTAAGCGCCAGTGCAGAGAGGTGCAGTACAAAATAGGTAAACAAATTAAAAATCTATGCTGGATTATATTAGGTTTATGTGAAAGGGTTAAGTTGGTCTGTCTCTTTAAGATTCTGAATGAAAATAGAAATAATTCAGAAAGAGGAAAAATGGCAACTTACAATAGAAATTATAGAGTGACTAGTGTAGTGTAACTAAAATAGGTTCCTAAAAGAATCTTTATGACTGAGGAAAGAAAAAGAAAGGTTCTGCATGGAGGGGAATTGAACTCTCAGCATGAGGTTTCTCTTGCAGACACTCTACTTCTAGACTACTTAAACTGACTTGTAGAGGGAACGTTTCAAGGATTCCTGAATGCATGGACAAATCTAGTTCCTCACAATACACCAGGTGGCAGGGACTGTAATGAAAATGCTAGTTCTGTTCATATCCACCCAGTGTCAGTGCTGTGCTTAGACTATACCAGTAGAGCCAAGGGATAAGATAAGGGATAAGATAACCATACTTTTGGTCATTTCCAATCAGTGTCAGTGTTGTACTGTGATAAAGTTGTGATAAAGGAATACGACAAGATGACTTCAGCTTGTGCATACTGGCAACAGAACAGAATTCTTGACTGCAGTATGATATCAGTATACACAGCCTGAAGCTATCTTGCCTGATTCTAAGAGATTATTCTACGAAGTGACTAGTGCAGTAGAACTTTCATTACTTCCTGAACCAAATTCAATGACTCTGTAAACAAAGACAAGTTCTGGATGGGTTTATGTTGTGCATACTGATAACAGAAGAGAATTACTGCCGACTTACTGTTATAACTATGCATAAACTGAAACTTTCTTGCCTTCATTATACACCCTAGAATACAAGTATTTTACCCTGAATAGATGTAGAAGGTTGTCAAAATACTAATGTCTCCATTCTAAGACATCACATGTTGACCATGTGTTGATATCTATTTCTGCCCAAGCCCTGCAGTAAGCTATGATTACTGCACACGTGTGCTGTACACAGTTTATACTGCATGCCCCAGAATGTGAAGTAGAGTAGAACCCCTTGTAAACCTACACCCTCCAATTGGGGCCAAAGTGTCTGCCTACATAGGGGAGGGGGAGGCACTTGCATATTTATTAGAAAGAACTGTTCTGAGGAAAGGTGTCAGTTAACCCTTTCACTGCCACATGATGCCTCCAGGCATTCCCGGGTGAACTGCTGCATGATGTCTGGAGGCATTCCCATGGCTACCGCCGCATGATGCCTCCAGGCATTCCCGTGTGAACCGCTGCATGATGCCTGGAGGCATCATAAACTCTGATTTTTTTTCGAATTCACTTTTTCAGTCGATTTAAGCACAAAAGGGTTAGAAATTTTCCATATTAAATAAAACAGTTTGAAAACAATGTATCTGTGTTTTGAGTCTATATAGTGCCATGGAGATGTTGATTTGCGAGTAGAACTTGGAGAAAACCAAAATAATTCACAGATCGAGTCAGGCATATGGACGGGTTGGGCTGGCATTTCAGGGGTGCATCTGGTAGAAGCCTGCAGCGGTAGTATAAAGGAAAAGTGTAGGGGGTGTGGCGGTACAATTCCCGATACATATTGGCGTGCGGCGGTTAAAGGGTTAACGCTGTTCTGCTACCCAGGTTGCCATTAGGCAGTGGTCTACTGTAACTGGTGCATGAGAAAGGGCTTACATGAATGCTCAAATCCAATTTGATTCATAGTCAATGATAACTCAATGAGATAGGTCTGTCATTTCAGTGTATAAGTTTTGTACGATTCAAAAGCGGAAATAAAAGCAATTTAAAAGGAGAAATAGAGATTATTCTAGTGTGGAAGAACTGACATTATTTGTTCAAAGAATATTTATTACTTTCAAAAAAGAAAAAAGAGCTGGATTGAGGGGATTTGAACTCTCAAGCTTAGGGTTTCCTTGCAGACACTTTACCTTTAGACTACAGAAAAGACATGAAGAAGGAATGTTTAAGTCGGTCTGTCTCTGTAAGATTCTGAATGAAAATAGAAATAATTCAGAAAGAGAAAAAATGACAACTTACAATAGCAATTATATGATTAGGGATAAGATAACCATACTTTCGGTCATTTCCAAACAGTCAGTGCTGTACTTTATTTTCACGAAAAAAATTATGTCCCGAAATAATTATTTCGTTAAGGAAATGACTTTCTTCATTCACGAAATAAATCATTGCAGAAAATAAATTTTGTCATACACAAAATAGATTTCGTCATTCACCAAAGTTATTTCGTAAACTTCCTTCTCCCTACACTAGGGGTCGACACTGTGCTGGTTTCGGCACGATACTTTAATGATATATTCTGTAATTGCTAAAGGCAATCATATAAGTAGTTGGTGGTGTAGTGGTTACAGTGCTTTTTTTAATCTGAAGGTCTGGGGTTTGATCCCTGGAATGGCTATAGTTTTTCCTTTTTAAAGAGGCCGTTTACACAAAAATAGACTTTGACTCCATGCAGAGAAAAATCTCGAAAATTTCATTATGTATTTCACTTACATTGTTCAAAATAAAACACCCCTTATTTGTGACGTGTGTGACGTGTGTGTGACGTGTGTGTGACGTGTGTGTGACGTGTGTGTGACGTGTGTGTGACGTGTGTGTGACGTGTGTGTGACGTGTGTGTGACGTGTGTGTGACGTGTGTGTGACGTGTGTGTGACGTGTGTGTGACGTGTGTGTGACGTGTGTGTGACGTGTGTGTGACGTGTGTGTGACGTGTGTGTGACGTGTGTGTGACGTGTGTGTGACGTGTGTGTGACGTGTGTGTGACGTGTGTGTGACGTGTGTGTGACGTGTGTGTGACGTGTGTGTGACGTGTGTGTGACGTGTGTGTGACGTGTGTGTGACGTGTGTGTGACGTGTGTGTGACGTGTGTGTGACGTGTGTGACGTTGGACCAACTTAAACCAACATGTCAGGCTGCTACTGGGATTCGTACCCATGCAGACAAACAACCTCTGACTACAAGTCAACTGCCCTAACCACTGGGCCACCAAGTTGAGTTATATGTGAGGCAAGAAAGGACAGAATTTAATTCCTAGTGACTGGCAATGCTGTGGGGATGTTCTGTGTGACAAAATTATTGTATGAATCATTATTCAATGGGTCGTTGTAAGCGGTGTCTTCGTAAGCTGTAGATGACGACACCAAACCCCCTCAATTTCTTTTTTTTTGCTGTTAAAAATGTGGGATAATATGGAATATGATAGTAGAAACTGCACTATGAAATTATGAAATTTTCAGAATATCTGGAATATATAATGATAATGCTGCTTCGCAATTATGGTGAAATTTGATAATAGATAAATATCTCAAATTGATCATTTCATACTTTAAATTGGAACAATTTTTTTCATTAAATAGCACTATGAAATATCATATACTATGTTTTGTATCTACAGATAAATTATCAGTCATAAATATGCATTATTTCTGGAATTATAAAAGAAAAATGGTTGATTACGCTGGTTGCAACTAGAGCTATATCGGGGTGTATCGGGACCATGGCGCCTTTTTAACCCTTTCCTTACCACGCCTAGCGTAGCACGCAGTGCGTTAACGACCACGCCCCCTGCGGTGAACTATCCCGCTAGTACCGAACGTCGCACGTTGTACAGACTTCTAAATACCGGCCTATTCTGCAAGCCATAGAAAATTACTCAAAGTGCAGAGGGGTGCTTCGCAAATTAGCCAATTTAGATAACTTAGGGAGATAATTAGATAATTTTAATGATACCGAAAAGACGAAGAGACTTCAGGCTTTATTTCCATTCCATTAATTATGAATTTGATCAATATTTGATAATTATATTGATATTCCCAATTGCAGGAAGAATTTGATACTCTTTTTTGCTCCGTTGACAAAAGCCTGTACATAGGCCAAATATAGCACTGCACCTACAAAGATGTGTATCTATTTTTTCATCACAATGACATTATGTTATTTTTACATTAATAATCATAAAAAGACATGGAGAACACATCTGGGGAGTTGTTTTGTATTTAGAATTAATATATTATGGAGAAATCATGAAAATGCGATATGCCTGATAGGTGGCGCCAACCGCACTCTGTCTTTTAGTTGGCCTAAAGCTAAGACTTATGCTTTATATAATCAAGTATCAA
This sequence comes from Alentia gelatinosa, assembly GCA_950022655.1. Taxonomy (NCBI): domain Eukaryota; kingdom Metazoa; phylum Annelida; class Polychaeta; order Phyllodocida; family Polynoidae; genus Alentia; species Alentia gelatinosa. The sequence goes on along the minus strand of OX465584.1, from coordinate 19,990,563 downwards.
CATCGCTAGAGTAAGCCATTCATCTGAATTCGACTCTAATCATAAGTACAATATTGTTTTCTATATATACTGAATTTTAAAAGAAATCTGTCCATTATTTACTGAAATAATATAAAATATTTAATAATATAAATCAGCTGCCTCAAGGCAGCATCGGTATTCCCATGGTGCTGCCTTAAGGCAGCATTGGTAAGAAAAGGGTTAAATAAAAAGGAAAAACGCCAGTGCAGAGAGGTGCAGTAGAAAATAGGTAAACAAATTAAAAACCTATGCTGTATTATATTAGGTTTATGTGAAAGGGTTAAGTTGGTCTGTCTCTTTAAGATTCTGAATGAAAATAGAAATAATTCAGAAAGAGGAAAAATGGCAACTTACAATAGAAATTATAGAGTGACTAGTGTAGTGGAACTAAAATAGGTTCCTAAAAGAATCTTTATGACTGAGGAAAGAAAAAGAAAGGTTCTGCATGGAGGGGAATTGAACTCTCAGCATGAGGTTTCTTTTGCAGACACTCTACTTCTAGACTACTTAAACTGACTTGTAGAGGGAACGTTTCAGGGATTCCTGAATGCATGGACAAATCTAGTTCCTCACAATACACCAGGTGGCAGGCACTGTAATGAAAATGCTAGTTCTGTTCATATCCACCCAGTGTCAGTGCTGTGCTTAGACTATACCAGTAGAGCCAAGGGATAAGATAAGGGATAAGATAACCATACTTTTGGTCATTTCCAATCAGTGACAGTGCAGTACTGTGAAAAAGTTGTGATAAAGGAATACGACAAGATGACTTCAGCTTGTGCATACTGGCAACAGAACAGAATTCTTGACTGCAGTATGATATCAGTATACACAGCCTGAAACTATCTTGCCTGATTCTAAGAGATTATTCTACGAAGTGACTAGTGCAGTAGAACTTTCATTACTTCCTGAACCAAATTCAATGACTCTGTAAACAAAGACAAGTTCTGGATGGGTTTATGTTGTGCATACTGCTAACAGAAGAGAATTACTGTCGACTTACTGTTATAACTATGCATAAACTGAAGCTTTCTTGCCTTTATTATACACCCTAGAATACAAGTATTTTACCCTAAATAGATGTAGAAGGTTGTCAAAATACTAATGTCTCCATTCTAAGACATCACATGTTGACCATGTGTTGATATCTATTTCTGCCCAAGCCCTGCAGTAAGCTATGATTACTGCACACGTGTGCTGTATGTACACAGTTTATACTGCATGACCCAGAATGTGAAGTAGAGTAGAACCCCTTGTAAACCTACACCCTCCAATTGTGGCCAAAGTGTCTGCCTACATAGGGGAGGGGGAGGCACTTGCATATTTATTAGAAAGAACTGTTCTGAGGAAAGGTGTCAGTTAACCCTTTCACTGCCACATGATGCCTCCAGCATGATGCCTGGAGGCATTCCCATGGCTACCGCCGCATGATGCCTCCAGGCATTCCCGTGTGAACCGCCGCATGATGCCTTGAGGCATCATAAACCCTGATTTTTTGCGAATTCACTTTTTCAGTCGACTTAAGCACAAAAGGGTTAGAAATTTTCCATATTAAATAAAACAGTTTGAAAACAATGTATCTGTGTTTTGAGTCTATATAGTGCCATGGAGATGTTGATTTGCGAGTAGAACTTGGAGAAAACCAAAATAATTCACAGATCGAGTCAGGCATATGGACGGGTTGGGCCGGCATTTCAGGGGTGCATCTGGTAGAAGCCTGCAGCGGTAGTATAAAGGAAAAGTGTAGGGGGTGCGGCGGTACAATTCCCGATACATTTTGGCGTGCGGCGGTTAAAGGGTTAACGCTGTTCTGCTACCCAGGTTGCCATTAGGCGGTGGTCTACTGTAACTGGTGCATGAGAAAGGGCTTAAATGAATGCTCAAATCCAATTTGATTCATAGTCAATGATAACTCAATGAGATAGGTCTGTCATTCCAGTGGATAAGTTTTGTACGATTCAAAAGCGGAAATAAAAGCAATTTAAAAGGAGAAATAGAGATTATTCTAGTGTGGAAGAACTGACATTATTTGTTCAAAGAATATTTATTACTTTCAAAAAAGAAAAAAGAGCTGGATTGAGGGGATTTGAACTCTCAAGCTGAGGGTTTCCTTGCAGACACTTTACCTTTAGACTACAGAAAAGACATGAAGAAGGAATGTTTAAGTCGGTCTGTCTCTGTATGATTCTGAATGAAAATAGAAATAATTCAGAAAGAGAAAAAATGACAACTTACAATAGCAATTATACGATTAGGGATAAGATAACCATACTTTCGGTCATTTCCGAACAGTCAGTGCTGTACTGTGATAAAGTTGTGATAAAGGAATACGACAAGATGACTTCAGCTTGTGCATACTGATAAGGGGCCATCCATAAAGTACGTACGCAGATTTTCCTGGAAAATTGACCCCCCACCCCCCCTGTTGCACAACATACGGTTCTCATGGATCCCCCCCCCCCCCCTCATTGCGTATGTACATTTTCTGGACACTCCCCCCCCGTTTCAATACCTGAAGCAGGATTCGTATGTTGGTATGATGTACCTGAGACAGGTGTAATTCACACCTTTTCCTCTCTGAAATCCAAATTTTATGAGATTCTGTAATTTGATAATAGAATTTGTTGGTGACAATTGCCCCTATCAATCTTAAGTCACTACCGTTCAGACAAGGAGTAATCTCAAAACAGTCTCACAGTAGTCTCACAACCATACTGCTCCTCAACTATACTGCCCCTCACCTGCACATTCCCTCAACTACACTTTTGCCCGTCAACCGGACTGCCCCTTAACCATACTGCCCCTCACCAAAATTGCTCCTGAATCATATTGCCCCTCCACCATACTGCCCATCCACCATACTGCCCCTCTGTCATACTGCCCCTCCACCATACCGTCCCTCCACATACTACCCCTCCACCATACTGCCTCTCTAATATATTGTCCCTCCACCGTACTACCTGCCATTCCAGGATACTGCCCCTTTACCATACTGCCCCTCGACCATACTGTCCCTCCATCATAGTGTCCCTTCATACAATACTCCCCCTCTACTATACTGTCCCTCCACTGTACTGCCCTTTTACCATACTACTCCTACCCATACCGCCCTTCAACATAACTTCCCCTCTACCAAACTGCCCATCCACCATACTGCCCCCTCCTATATTGTCCCGCCACCATACTGCCCCTCTGCCATACTGACTCTCCACCATACAGCCCCTCTACCATACTGCCCCTCTACAATACTGTCCCTCTGCCATACTGCCCCTCCACCATACTGCCCCTCCACCACACTGTTCCTCCACCATACTGTCCCACTACCATACTGCCCCTCTGCCATACTGCCCCTCCACCATACTGCCTCTCCACCATACTGCCCCTCCACCATACTGCCCCTCCACCATACTGCCCCTCCACCATACTGCCCCTCCACCACACTGTCCCTCCACCATACTGCCTCTCCACCATACTTCCTCTCCACCATACTACCCCTCCACTATACTGCCTGTCCACAATACTGCCCCACTGTCATACTACCCCTCCACAAAGTGACAAACTGCCGCTCCACCATACTCACCCTCCACCATACTACCCCTCCACCATACTCCCTCTCCACAATACTGCCCTTGTACCATACTCCCCCTCCACAATACTGCCCCCAATTCACCCATTCTGCCCCTCACCCATACTACCCAGAACGATACTTATCTCAACCACCATACTGCCCCTCAGCAATACTGCCTCTCAACCATACTGCCCCTACACTATACTGCTTCTCCACCATACTGCCCTTAAGTCACACTGCCCTAAGACCATACTGCCCCTCAATCTTACTGCCTTGAACCATACTGGCCCTAAACTATACTGCCCCTCATAGGGTACTATGGTGAGGGACAGTGTGATTTAGGGGCAGAATGGTTGAAAGGCAGTATGGTGTAGAAGTATTATGGTGAGGGGCAGTATGGTGGAGGGGCAATTTTGTTCAAGGGCAGTATGGTTTGAGGACAGTATCTTTAAGGGCCAGTTATGTTGAAGGACATTATCATTTAGGGGTAGTATGCTGAGGGGCAGTATTGTTTAGGGGCACTATGGTGGAGGGGCAGTAGGTAGAGGGGCAGAATTGTGGAGGGGTAGTATGGTTGAGGGACAGTATGGTGGACGGGCAGTATGGTTGAGGGACAGTATGGTGGAGTGACAGTATGGTTCAGGAACATTTTTGGTGAGGGGTAGTATGGTTAAGGGACAGTATGTCGAGGTGCAGCATGGTCAAGGGGTGGTATGGGTGAGAGGCAGTATAGTTAGGAACAGTATGGTTCAGGGGTGGTATGGTGAGGGGCAGGACAGTTTGATACAATTTGATTATGGGGCAGTATGGTGAAGGAATATTATGGTGAGGGGTAGTATGGTGGAGGGGCAATTTTGTTCAAGGGCAGTATGGTTTGGAGGGGCAGTATGGTTGAGGGACAGTATGGTGGAGGGACAGTATGGTTCAGAAGCATTTTTGATGAGAGGTAGTATGGTTAAGGGACAGTATGGTGAGGTGCAGCATGGTCAAGGGGTGGTATGGGTGAGAGGCAGTGTAGTTAGGAACATTATGGTTCAGGGGTGGTATAGTGAGGGGCAGGACAGTTTGATACAATTTGATTCAGGGGCAGTATTGTGGAGGAGCAGTAAAGCTGAGGGTCATGGTCTTTGAGGAACAGTAAGATGTGAGCCAATATGGTGAGAGTACAATGGTGAGGGGCGGTACACACACACTTATACAAGACATTTTTTATTAGGGGTATTAGTGCATATCACATTGATATTGCGTATGCATGCGTATGGAAAATCAAGCCTTCAACCCCACCCCTCCCCCCCTGTACGCTTTTGTACGCATTTGGTCTAACCCCCCCACCCCCCCTTGCTGCGTACGTACTTTATGGATGGCCCCTAACCGAACAGAATTCTTGACTGCATTATGATATCAGTATACACAGCCTGAAACTTATGGGGCGCCCTTCTGCACAAACCCATTTCATCAATATTTTCTTCATACAGCTTACCTTTCGTTCTACGGAATGTGTTTCATCCACGAAAAACACCACAAAACCTATATTTCATACCCAATTTTTTCACCCAATATTGTATGAAATACTTTATTTTCACGAAAAGAATGATGTCCCGAAATAATTATTTCGTTAACGAAATGACTTGCTTAATTCACGAAATAAATTTTGTAATTAACAAATTCACTTTTGTCATTCACAAAATAGATTTGGTCATTCACGAAAGTTATTTCGTTCACTTCCTTCTCCCTACACAAGGGGTCGACACTGTGACGGTGCCGGCACGATACTTTAACCCTTTCCCGCCGGGCACCTCTGACAAAGCAATGTCTATAAGGCTGGGTATGGTGTTAGTGTATACCGCCAGGGGACGGGTCTTTCCAGGCCAATTGTGATAATTTTACTGTTTGATCACGTGATGAAACACATGATCCTGAATATTATTTTATGAGTATTTCTAAATCGTAACGGTTATGTTATACCAACATTCTGTGAAAATTGTATCATTATTCATCAATTATTGACAAAGTTATTACACCTAAACTTGATTTTGTAAGTCTTAGAAAATGATGCCTTAAGGCATCATCCGGCCACACACGGCGATGCCTTAAGGCATCATCCGGCCACGTGAGGTGATGCCTTCAGGCATCAACCGGCGCCAAAGGGTTAATGATATATTCTGTAATTGCTCACAGCAATCATATAAGTAGTTGGTGGTGTAGTGGTTAAGCGCCAGTGCAGAGAGGTGCAGTACAAAATAGGTAAACAAATTAAAAATCTATGCTGGATTATATTAGGTTTATGTGAAAGGGTTAAGTTGGTCTGTCTCTTTAAGATTCTGAATGAAAATAGAAATAATTCAGAAAGAGGAAAAATGGCAACTTACAATAGAAATTATAGAGTGACTAGTGTAGTGTAACTAAAATAGGTTCCTAAAAGAATCTTTATGACTGAGGAAAGAAAAAGAAAGGTTCTGCATGGAGGGGAATTGAACTCTCAGCATGAGGTTTCTCTTGCAGACACTCTACTTCTAGACTACTTAAACTGACTTGTAGAGGGAACGTTTCAAGGATTCCTGAATGCATGGACAAATCTAGTTCCTCACAATACACCAGGTGGCAGGGACTGTAATGAAAATGCTAGTTCTGTTCATATCCACCCAGTGTCAGTGCTGTGCTTAGACTATACCAGTAGAGCCAAGGGATAAGATAAGGGATAAGATAACCATACTTTTGGTCATTTCCAATCAGTGTCAGTGTTGTACTGTGATAAAGTTGTGATAAAGGAATACGACAAGATGACTTCAGCTTGTGCATACTGGCAACAGAACAGAATTCTTGACTGCAGTATGATATCAGTATACACAGCCTGAAGCTATCTTGCCTGATTCTAAGAGATTATTCTACGAAGTGACTAGTGCAGTAGAACTTTCATTACTTCCTGAACCAAATTCAATGACTCTGTAAACAAAGACAAGTTCTGGATGGGTTTATGTTGTGCATACTGATAACAGAAGAGAATTACTGCCGACTTACTGTTATAACTATGCATAAACTGAAACTTTCTTGCCTTCATTATACACCCTAGAATACAAGTATTTTACCCTGAATAGATGTAGAAGGTTGTCAAAATACTAATGTCTCCATTCTAAGACATCACATGTTGACCATGTGTTGATATCTATTTCTGCCCAAGCCCTGCAGTAAGCTATGATTACTGCACACGTGTGCTGTACACAGTTTATACTGCATGCCCCAGAATGTGAAGTAGAGTAGAACCCCTTGTAAACATACACCCTCCAATTGGGGCCAAAGTGTCTGCCTACATAGGGGAGGGGGAGGCACTTGCATATTTATTAGAAAGAACTGTTCTGAGGAAAGGTGTCAGTTAACCCTTTCACTGCCACATGATGCCTCCAGGCATTCCCGGGTGAACTGCTGCATGATGTCTGGAGGCATTCCCATGGCTACCGCCGCATGATGCCTCCAGGCATTCCCGTGTGAACCGCTGCATGATGCCTGGAGGCATCATAAACTCTGATTTTTTTTCGAATTCACTTTTTCAGTCGATTTAAGCACAAAAGGGTTAGAAATTTTCCATATTAAATAAAACAGTTTGAAAACAATGTATCTGTGTTTTGAGTCTATATAGTGCCATGGAGATGTTGATTTGCGAGTAGAACTTGGAGAAAACCAAAATAATTCACAGATCGAGTCAGGCATATGGACGGGTTGGGCTGGCATTTCAGGGGTGCATCTGGTAGAAGCCTGCAGCGGTAGTATAAAGGAAAAGTGTAGGGGGTGTGGCGGTACAATTCCCGATACATATTGGCGTGCGGCGGTTAAAGGGTTAACGCTGTTCTGCTACCCAGGTTGCCATTAGGCAGTGGTCTACTGTAACTGGTGCATGAGAAAGGGCTTACATGAATGCTCAAATCCAATTTGATTCATAGTCAATGATAACTCAATGAGATAGGTCTGTCATTTCAGTGTATAAGTTTTGTAAGATTCAAAAGCGGAAATAAAAGCAATTTAAAAGGAGAAATAGAGATTATTCTAGTGTGGAAGAACTGACATTATTTGTTCAAAGAATATTTATTACTTTCAAAAAAGAAAAAAGAGCTGGATTGAGGGGATTTGAACTCTCAAGCTGAGGGTTTCCTTGCAGACACTTTACCTTTAGACTACAGAAAAGACATGAAGAAGGAATGTTTAAGTCGGTCTGTCTCTGTAAGATTCTGAATGAAAATAGAAATAATTCAGAAAGAGAAAAAATGACAACTTACAATAGTAATTATACGATTAGGGATAAGATAACCATACTTTCGGTCATTTCCGAACAGTCAGTGCTGTACTGTGATAAAGTTGTGATAAAGGAATACGACAAGATGACTTCAGCTTGTGCATACTGGCAACAGAACAGAATTCTTGACTGCAGTATGATATCAGTATACACAGCCTGAAACTATCTTGCCTGATTCTAAGAGATTATTCTACGAAGTGACTAGTGCAGTAGAACTTTCATTACTTCCTGAACCAAATTCAATGACTCTGTAAACAAAGACAAGTTCTGGATGGGTTTATGTTGTGCATACTGATAACAGAAGAGAATTACTGTCGACTTACTGTTATAACTATGCATAAACTGAAGCTTTCTTGCCTTTATTATACACCCTAGAATACAAGTATTTTACCCTAAATAGATGTAGAAGGTTGTCAAAATACTAATGTCTCCATTCTAAGACATCACATGTTGACCATGTGTTGATATCTATTTCTGCCCAAGCCCTGCAGTAAGCTATGATTACTGCACACGTGTGCTGTACACAGTTTATACTGCATGCCCCAGAATGTGAAGTAGAGTAGAACCCCTTGTAAACATACACACTCCAAGGGGGGCCAAAGTGTCTGCCTACATAGGGGAGGGGGAGGCACTTGCATATTTATTAGAAAGAACTGTTCTGAGGAACGGTGTCAGTTAACCCTTTCATTGCCACATGATGCCTCCAGCATGATGCCTGGAGGCATTCCCATGGCTACCGCCGCATGATGCCTCCAGGCATTCCCGTGTGAACCGCCGCATGATGCCTTGAGGCATCATAAACCCTGATTTTTTTCGAATTCACTTTTTCAGTCGATTTAAGCACAAAAGGGTTAGAAATTTTCCATATTAAATAAAACAGTTTGAAAACAATGTATCTGTGTTTTGAGTCTATATAGTGCCATGGAGATGTTGATTTGCGAGTAGAACTTGGAGAAAACCAAAATAATTCACAGATCGAGTCAGGCATTTGGACGGGTTGGGTCGGCATTTCAGGGGTGCATCTGGTAGAAGCCTGCAGCGGTAGTATAAAGGAAAAGTGTAGGGGGTGCGGCGGTACGATTCCCGATACATTTTGGCGTGCGGCGGTTAAAGGGTTAACGCTGTTCTGCTACCCAGGTTGCCATTAGGCGGTGGTCTACTGTAACTGGTGCATGAGAAAGGGCTTAAATGAATGCTCAAATCCAATTTGATTCATAGTCAATGATAACTCAATGAGATAGGTCTGTCATTCCAGTGGATAAGTTTTGTACGATTCAAAAGCGGAAATAAAAGCAATTTAAAAGGAGAAATAGAGATTATTCTAGTGTGGAAGAACTGACATTATTTGTTCAAAGAATATTTATTACTTTCAAAAAAGAAAAAAGAGCTGGATTGAGGGGATTTGAACTCTCAAGCTTAGGGTTTCCTTGCAGACACTCTACCTCTAGACTACAGAGAAGACATGAAGAAGGAATGTTTAAGTCGGTCTGTCTCTGTATGATTCTGAATGAAAATAGAAATAATTCAGAAAGAGAAAAAATGACAACTTACAATAGTAATTATACGATTAGGGATCAGATAACCATACTTTCGGTCATTTCCGAACAGTCAGTGCTGTACTGTGATAAAGTTGTGATAAAGGAATACGACAAGATGACTTCAGCTTGTGCATACTGATAAGGGGCCATCCATAAAGTACGTACGCAGATTTTCCTGGAAAATTTACCCCCCCGACCCCCCTGTTGCACAACATACGGTTCTCATGGACCCCCCCCCCTCATTGCGTATATACATTTTCTGGACACCCCCCCCCCCGTTTCAATACCTGAAGCAGGATTCGTATGTTGGTATGATGTACCTGAGACAGGTGTAATTCACACCTTTTCCTCTCTGAAATCCAAATTTTATGAGATTCTGTAATTTGATAATAGAATTTGTTGGTGACAATTGCCCCTATCAATCTTAAGTCACTACCGTTCAGACAAGGAGTACATCAAGCCCAATCTCAAAACAGTCTCACAGTAGTCTCACAACCATACTGCTCCTCAACTATACTGCCCCTCACCCGCACATTCCCTCAACTACACTTTTGCCCATCAACCGGACTGCCCCTTAACCATACTGCCCCTCACCAAAATTGCTCCTGAATCATATTGCCCCTCCACCATACTGCCCATCCACCATACTGCCCCTCTGTCATACTGCCCCTCCACCATACCGTCCCTCCACATACTGCCCCTCCACCATACTGCCTCTCTAATATATTGTCCCTCCACCGTACTACCTGCCATTCCAGGATACTGCCCCTTTACCATACTGCCCCTCGACCATACTGTCCCTCCATCATAGTGTCCCTTCATACAATACTCCCCCTCTACTATACTGTCCCTCCACTGTACTGCCCTTTTACCATACTACTCCTACCCATACCGCCCTTCAACATAACTTCCCCTCTACCATACTGCCCATCCACCATACTGCCCCCTCCTATATTGTCCCGCCACCATACTGCCCCTCTGCCATACTGACTCTCCACCATTCACCCCCTCTACCATACTGCCCCTCTACAATACTGTCCCTCTGCCATACTGCCCCTCCACCATACTGCCCCTCCACCACACTGTCCCTCCACCATACTGTCCCACTACCATACTGCCCCTCTGCCATACTGCCCCTCCACCATACTGCCCCTCCACCATACTGCCCCTCCACCACACTGTCTTTCCACCATACTGCCTCTCCACCATACTTCCTCTCCACCTTACTACCCCTCCACTATACTGCCTGTCCACAATACTGCCCCACTGTCATACTGCCCCTCCACAAAGTGACAAACTGCCGCTCCACCATACTCACCCTCCACCATACTACCCCTCCACCATACTCCCTCTCCACAATACTGCCCTTGTACCATACTCCCCCTCCACAATACTGCCCCCAATTCACCCATTCTGCCCCTCACCCATACTAGCCAGACCGATACTTATCTCAACCACCATACTGCCCCTCAGCAATACTGCCTCTCAACCATACTGCCCCTACACTATACTGCTTCTCCACCATACTGCCTTTAAGTCACACCGCCCTTAGACCATACTGCCCCTAAATCTTACTGCCTTGAACCATACTGGCCCTAAACTATACTGCCCCTCATAGGGTACTATGGTGAGGGACAGTGTGATTTAGGGGCAGTATGGTTGAAAGGCAGTATGGTGTAGAAGTATTATGGTGAGGGGCAGTATGGTGGAGGGGCAATTTTGTTCAAGGGCAGTATGGTTTGAGGACAGTATCTTTAAGGGGCAGTTATGTTGAAGGACATTATCATTTAGGGGTAGTATGCTGAGGGGCAGTATTGTTTAGGGGCACTATGGTGGAGGGGCAGTAGGTAGAGGGCAGAATTGTGGAGGGGCAGTATGGTTGAGGGACAGTATGGTGGACGGGCAGTATGGTTGAGGGACAGTATGGTGGAGGGACAGTATGGTTCAGGAACATTTTTGGTGAGGGGTAGTATGGTTAAGGGACAGTATGGTGAGGTGCAGCATGGTCAAGGGGTGGTATGGGTGAGAGGCAGTGTAGTTAGGAACAGTATGGTTCAGGGGTGGTATAGTGAGGGGCAGGACAGTTTGATACAATTTGATTCAGGGGCAGTATTGTGGAGGAGCAGTAAAGCTGAGGGTCATGGTCTTTGAGGAACAGTAAGATGTGAGCCAATATGGTGAGAGTACAATGGTGAGGGGCGGTACACACACACTTATACAAGACATTTTTTATTAGGGGTATTAGTGCATATCAGATTGATATTGCGTATGCATGCGTATGGAAAATCAAGCCTTCAACCCCACCCCTCCCCCCCTGTACGCTTTTGTACGCATTTGGTCTAACCCCCCACCCCCCCTTGCTGCGTACGTACTTTATGGATGGCCCCCAACCGAACAGAATTCTTGACTGCATTATGATATCAGTATACACAGCCTGAAACTTATGGGGCGCCCTTCTGCACAAACCTATTTCATCAATATTTTCTTCATACAGCTTACCTTTCGTTCTACGGAATGTGTTTCATCCACGAAAAACACCACAAAACCTATATTTCATACCCAATTTTTTCACCCAATATTGTATGAAATACTTTATTTTCACAAAAAATGATGTCCCGAAATAATTATTTCATTAACGAAATGACTTGCTTAATTCACGAAATAAATTTTGTAATTAACAAATTCACTTTTGTCATTCACAAAATAGATTTCGTCATTCACGAAAGTTATTTCGTTCACTTCCTTCTCCCTACACAAGGGGTCGACACTGTGACGGTGCCGGCACGATACTTTAACCCTTTCCCGCCAGGCACCTCTGACAAAGCAATGTCTATAAGGCCGGGTATGGTGTTAGTGTATACCGCCAGGGGACGGGTCTTTCCAGGCCAATTGTGATAATTTTACTGTTTGATCACGTGATGAAACACATGATCCTGAATATTATTTTATGAGTATTTCTAAATCGTAACGGTTTTGTTTTACCAACATTCTGTGAAAATTGTATCATTATTCATCAATTATTGACAAAGTTATTACACCTAAACTTGATTTTGTAAGTCTTAGAAAATGATGCCTTAAGGCATCATCCGGCCACACACGGCGATGCCTTAAGGCATCATCCGGCCACGTGCGGTGATGCCTTAAGGCATCAACCGGTGCCAAAGGGTGAATGATATATTCTGTAATTGCTCACAGCAATCATATAAGTAGTTGGTGGTGTAGTGGTTATGGTGCTGCTTTTTAATCTGAAGGTATGGGGTCGATCCCCGGACTCGGCTATAGTTTTTTAGTTTTTCCTTTTTAAAAAAAACGGAAAAGCGCCAGTGCAGAGAGGTGCAGTACAAAATAGGTAAACAAATTAAAAATCTATGCTGGATTATATTAGGTTTATGTGAAAGGGTTAAGTTGGTCTGTCTCTTTAAGATTCTAAATGAAAATAGAAATAATTCAGAAAGAGGAAAAATGGCAACTTACAATAGAAATTATAGAGTGACTAGTGTAGTGGAACTAAAATAGGTTCCTAAAAGAATCTTTATGACTGAGGAAAGAAAAAGAAAGGTTCTGCATGGAGGGGAATTGAACTCTCAGCATGAGGTTTCTTTTGCAGACACTCTTCTTCTAGACTACTTAAACTGACTTGTAGAGGGAACGTTTCAAGGATTCCTGAATGCATGGACAAATCTAGTTCCTCACAATACACCAGGTGGCAGGCACTGTAATGAAAATGCTAGTTCTGTTCATATCCACCCAGTGTCAGTGCTGTGCTTAGACTATACCAGTAGAGCCAAGGGATAAGATAAGGGATAAGATAACCATACTTTTGGTCATTTCCAAACAGTGTCAGTGCTGTACTGTGATAAAGGAATACGACAAGATGACTTCAGCTTGTGCATACTGGCAACAGAACAGAATTCTTGACTGCAGTATGATATCAGTATACACAGCCTGAAACTATCTTGCCTGATTCTAAGAGATTATTCTACGAAGTGACTAGTGCAGTAGAACTTTCATTACTTCCTGAACCAAATTCAATGACTCTGTAAACAAAGACAAGTTCTGGATGGGTTTATGTTGTGCATACTGCTAACAGAAGAGAATTACTGTCGACTTAGTGTTATAACTATGCATAAACTGAAGCTTTCTTGCCTTTATTATACACCCTAGAATACAAGTATTTTACCCTAAATAGATGTAGAAGGTTGTCAAAATACTAATGTCTCCATTCTAAGACATCACATGTTGACCATGTGTTGATATCTATTTCTGCCCAAGCCCTGCAGTAAGCTATGATTACTGCACACGTGTGCTGTATGTACACAGTTTATACTGCATGACCCAGAATGTGAAGTAGGGTAGAACCCCTTGTAAACCTACACCCTCCAATTGTGGCCAAAGTGTCTGCCTACATAGGGGAGGGGGAGGCACTTGCATATTTATTAGAAAGAACTGTTCTGAGGAAAGGTGTCAGTTAACCCTTTCACTGCCACATGATGCCTCCAGCATGATGCCTGGAGGCATTCCCATGGCTACCGCCGCATGATGCCTCCAGGCATTCCCGTGTGAACCGCCGCATGATGCCTTGAGGCATCATAAACCCTGATTTTTTTCGAATTCACTTTTTCAGTCGACTTAAGCACAAAAGGGTTAGATATTTTCCATATTAAATAAAACAGTTTGAAAACAATGTATCTGTGTTTTGAGTCTATATAGTGCCATGGAGATGTTGATTTGCGAGTAGAACTTGGAGAAAACCAAAATAATTCACAGATCGAGTCAGGCATATGGACGGGTTGGGCCGGCATTTCAGGGGTGCATCTGGTAGAAGCCTGCAGCGGTAGTATAAAGGAAAAGTGTAGGGGGTGCGGCGGTACAATTCCCGATACATTTTGGCGTGCGGCGGTTAAAGGGTTAACGCTGTTCTGCTACCCAGGTTGCCATTAGGCGGTGGTCTACTGTAACTGGTGCATGAGAAAGGGCTTAAATGAATGCTCAAATCCAATTTGATTCATAGTCAATGATAACTCAATGAGATAGGTCTGTCATTCCAGTGGATAAGTTTTGTACGATTCAAAAGCGGAAATAAAAGCAATTTAAAAGGAGAAATAGAGATTATTCTAGTGTGGAAGAACTGACATTATTTGTTCAAAGAATATTTATTACTTTCAAAAAAGAAAAAAGAGCTGGATTGAGGGGATTTGAACTCTCAAGCTTAGGGTTTCCTTGCAGACACTCTACCTCTAGACTACAGAGAAGACATGAAGAAGGAATGTTTAAGTCGGTCTGTCTCTGTATGATTCTGAATGAAAATAGAAATAATTCAGAAAGAGAAAAAATGACAACTTACAATAGTAATTATACGATTAGGGATAAGATAACCATACTTTCGGTCATTTCCGAACAGTCAGTGCTGTACTGTGATAAAGTTGTGATAAAGGAATACGACAAGATGACTTCAGCTTGTGCATACTGATAAGGGGCCATCCATAAAGTACGTACGCAGATTTTCCTGGAAAATTGACCCCCCACCCCCCCTGTTGCACAACATACGGTTCTCATGGATCCCCCCCCCCCCCCTCATTGCGTATGTACATTTTCTGGACACTCCCCCCCCCGTTTCAATACCTGAAGCAGGATTCGTATGTTGGTATGATGTACCTGAGACAGGTGTAATTCACACCTTTTCCTCTCTGAAATCCAAATTTTATGAGATTCTGTAATTTGATAATAGAATTTGTTGGTGACATTGCCCCTATCAATCTTAAGTCACTACCGTTCAGACAAGGAGTAATCTCAAAACAGTCTCACAGTAGTCTCACAACCATACTGCTCCTCAACTATACTGCCCCTCACCCGCACATTCCCTCAACTACACTTTTGCCCGTCAACCGGACTGCCCCTTAACCATACTGCCCCTCACCAAAATTGCTCCTGAATCATATTGCCCCTCCACCATACTGCCCATCCACCATACTGCCCCTCTGTCATACTGCCCCTCCACCATACCGTCCCTCCACATACTACCCCTCCACCATACTGCCTCTCTAATATATTGTCCCTCCACCGTACTACCTGCCATTCCAGGATACTGCCCCTTTACCATACTGCCCCTCGACCATACTGTCCCTCCATCATACTGTCCCTTCATACAATACTCCCCCTCTACTATACTGTCCCTCCACTGTACTGCCCTTTTACCATACTACTCCTACCCATACCGCCCTTCAACATAACTTCCCCTCTACCAAACTGCCCATCCACCATACTGCCCCCTCCTATATTGTCCCGCCACCATACTGCCCCTCTGCCATACTGACTCTCCACCATACAGCCCCTCTACCATACTGCCCCTCTACAATACTGTCCCTCTGCCATACTGCCCCTCCACCATACTGCCCCTCCACCACACTGTCCCTCCACCATACTGTCCCACTACCATACTGCCCCTCTGCCATACTGCCCCTCCACCATACTGCCTCTCCACCATACTGCCCCTCCACCATACTGCCCCTCCACCATACTGCCCCTCCACCATACTGCCCCTCCACCACACTGTCCCTCCACCATACTGCCTCTCCACCATACTTCCTCTCCACCATACTACCCCTCCACTATACTGCCTGTCCACAATACTGCCCCACTGTCATACTACCCCTCCACAAAGTGACAAACTGCCGCTCCACCATACTCACCCTCCACCATACTACCCCTCCACCATACTCCCTCTCCACAATACTGCCCTTGTACCATACTCCCCCTCCACAATACTGCCCCCAATTCACCCATTCTGCCCCTCACCCATACTACCCAGAACGATACTTATCTCAACCACCATACTGCCCCTCAGCAATACTGCCTCTCAACCATACTGCCCCTACACTATACTGCTTCTCCACCATACTGCCCTTAAGTCACACTGCCCTAAGACCATACTGCCCCTCAATCTTACTGCCTTGAACCATACTGGCCCTAAACTATACTGCCCCTCATAGGGTACTATGGTGAGGGACAGTGTGATTTAGGGGCAGTATGGTTGAAAGGCAGTATGGTGTAGAAGTATTATGGTGAGGGGCAGTACGGTGGAGGGGCAATTTTGTTCAAGGGCAGTATGGTTTGAGGACAGTATCTTTAAGGGGCAGTTATGTTGAAGGACATTATCATTTAGGGGTAGTATGCTGAGGGGCAGTATTGTTTAGGGGCACTATGGTGGAGGGGCAGTAGGTAGAGGGGCAGAATTGTGGAGGGGCAGTATGGTTGAGGGACAGTATGGTGGACGGGCAGTATGGTTGAGGGACAGTATGGTGGAGTGACAGTATGGTTCAGGAACATTTTTGGTGAGGGGTAGTATGGTTAAGGGACAGTATGTCGAGGTGCAGCATGGTCAAGGGGTGGTATGGGTGAGAGGCAGTATAGTTAGGAACAGTATGGTTCAGGGGTGGTATGGTGAGGGGCAGGACAGTTTGATACAATTTGATTATGGGGCAGTATGGTGAAGGAATATTATGGTGAGGGGTAGTATGGTGGAGGGGCAATTTTGTTCAAGGGCAGTATGGTTTGGAGGGGCAGTATGGTTGAGGGACAGTATGGTGGAGGGACAGTATGGTTCAGAAGCATTTTTGATGAGAGGTAGTATGGTTAAGGGACAGTATGGTGAGGTGCAGCATGGTCAAGGGGTGGTATGGGTGAGAGGCAGTGTAGTTAGGAACATTATGGTTCAGGGGTGGTATAGTGAGGGGCAGGACAGTTTGATACAATTTGATTCAGGGGCAGTATTGTGGAGGAGCAGTAAAGCTGAGGGTCATGGTCTTTGAGGAACAGTAAGATGTGAGCCAATATGGTGAGAGTACAATGGTGAGGGGCTGTACACACACACTTATACAAGACATTTTTTTATTAGGGGTATTAGTGCATATCACATTGATATTGCGTATGCATGCGTATGGAAAATCAAGCCTTCAACCCCACCCCTCCCCCCCTGTACGCTTTTGTACGCATTTGGTCTAACCCCCCCCCCCCCACCCCCCCTTGCTGCGTACGTACTTTATGGATGGCCCCTAACCGAACAGAATTCTTGACTGCATTATGATATCAGTATACACAGCCTGAAACTTATGGGGCGCCCTTCTGCACAAACCCATTTCATCAATATTTTCTTCATACAGCTTACCTTTCGTTCTACGGAATGTGTTTCATCCACGAAAAACACCACAAAACCTATATTTCATACCCAATTTTTTCACCCAATATTGTATGAAATACTTTATTTTCACGAAAAAAATGATGTCCCGAAATAATTATTTCATTAACGAAATGACTTGCTTAATTCACGAAATAAATTTTGTAATTAACAAATTCACTTTTGTCATTCACAAAATAGATTTCGTCATTCACGAAAGTTATTTCGTTCACTTCCTTCTCCCTACACAAGGGGTCGACACTGTGACGGTGCCGGCACGATACTTTAACCCTTTCCCGCCGGGCACCTCTGACAAAGCAATGTCTATAAGGCCGGGTATGGTGTTAGTGTATACCGCCAGGGGACGGGTCTTTCCAGGCCAATTGTGATAATTTTACTGTTTGATCACGTGATGAAACACATGATCCTGAATATTATTTTATGAGTATTTCTAAATCGTAACGGTTTTGTTATACCAACATTCTGTGAAAATTGTATCATTATTCATCAATTATTGACAAAGTTATTACACCTAAACTTGATTTTGTAAGTCTTAGAAAATGATGCCTTAAGGCATCATCCGGCCACACACGGCGATGCCTTAAGGCATCATCCGGCCACGTGCGGTGATGCCTTGAGGCATCAACCGGCGCCAAAGGGTTAATGATATATTCTGTAATTCCTCACAGCAATCATATAAGAAGTTGGTGGTGTAATGGTTATGGTGCTGCTTTTTAATCTGAAGGTCTGGGTTCGATCCCCGGACTAGGCTATAGTTTTTTACTTTTTCCTTTTTAAATAAAAAGGAAAAGCGTCAGTGCAGAGAGGTGCAGTACAAAATGGGTAAACAAATTAAAAATCTATGCTGGATTATATTAGGTTTATGTGAAAGGGTTAAGTTGGTCTGTCTCTTTAAGATTCTGAATGAAAATAGAAATGATTCAGAAAGAGGAAAAATGGCAACTTACAATAGAAATTATAGAGTGACTAGTGTAGTGGAACTAAAATAGGTTCCTAAAAGAATCTTTATGACTGAGAAAAGAAAAAGAAAGGTTCTGCATGGAGGGGAATTGAACTCTCAGCATGAGGTTTCTTTTGCAGATACTCTACTTCTAGACTACTTAAACTGACTTGTAGAGGGAACGTTTCAAGGATTCCTGAATGCATGGACAAATCTAGTTCCTCACAATACACCAGGTAGCAGGCACTGTAATGAAAATGCTAGTTCTGTTCATATCCACCCAGTGTCAGTGCTGTGCTTAGACTATACCAGTAGAGCCAAGGGATAAGATAAGGGATAAGATAACCATACTTTTGGTCATTTCCAATCAGTGTCAGTGTTGTACTGTGATAAAGTTGTGATAAAGGAATACAACAAAATGACTTCAGCTTGTGCATACTGGCAACAGAACAGAATTCTTGACTGCAGTATGATATCAGTATACACAGCCTGAAACTATCTTGCCTGATTCTAAGAGATTATTCTACGAAGTGACTAGTGCAGTAGAACTTTCATTACTTCCTGAACCAAATTCAATGACTCTGTAAACAAAGACAAGTTCTGGATGGGTTTATATTGTGCATACTGATAACAGAAGAGAATTACTGCCGACTTACTGTTATAACTATGCATAAACTGAAACTTTCTTGCCTTCATTATACACCCTAGAATACAAGTATTTTACCCTGAATAGATGTAGAAGGTTGTCAAAATACTAATGTCTCCATTCTAAGACATCACATGTTGACCATGTGTTGATATCTATTTCTGCCCAAGCCCTGCAGTAAGCTATGATAACTGCACACGTGTGCTGTACACAGTTTATACTGCATGCCCCAGAATGTGAAGTAGAGTAGAACCCCTTGTAAACATACACCCTCCAATTGGGGCCAAAGTGTCTGCCTACATAGGGGAGGGGGAGGCACTTGCATATTTATTAGAAAGAACTGTTCTGAGGAAAGGTGTCAGTTAACCATTTCACTGCCACATGATGCCTCCAGGCATTCCCGGGTGAACAGCTGCATGATGTCTGGAGGCATTCCCATGGCTACCGCCGCATGATGCCTCCAGGCATTCCCGTGTGAACCGCTGCATGATGCCTTGAGGCATCATAAACTCTGATTTTTTTTCGAATTCACTTTTTCAGTCGATTTAAGCACAAAAGGGTTAGAAATTTTCCATATTAAATAAAACAGTTTGAAAACAATGTATCTGTGTTTTGAGTCTATATAGTGCCATGGAGATGTTGATTTGCGAGTAGAACTTGGAGAAAACCAAAATAATTCACAGATCGAGTCAGGCATATGGACGGGTTGGGCCGGCATTTCAGGGGTGCATCTGGTAGAAGCCTGCAGCGGTAGTATAAAGGAAAAGTGTAGGGGGTGCGGCGGTACAATTCCCGATACATTTGGCGTGCGGCGGTTAAAGGGTTAACGCTGTTCTGCTACCCAGGTTGCCATTAGGCAGTGGTCTACTGTAACTGGTGCATGAGAAAGGGCTTACATGAATGCTCAAATCCAATTTGATTCATAGTCAATGATAACTCAATGAGATAGGTCTGTCATTTCAGTGGATAAGTTTTGTAAGATTCAAAAGCGGAAATAAAAGCAATTTAAAAGGAGATATAGAGATTATTCTAGTGTGGAAGAACTGACATTATTTGTTCAAAGAATATTTATTACTTTAAAAAAAGAAAAAAGAGCTGGATTGAGGGGATTTGAACTCTCAAGCTGAGGGTTTCCTTGCAGACACTTTACCTCTAGACTACAGAAAAGACATGAAGAAGGAATGTTTAACTCCACTTGGTGATTTATTTTTCTTTTCTTATAAATGTTCTCGTCCTCGTCCCAGTTTGCAGTGGGTCAGGGAGTGCTGAATTTTTACAGTGGCGAACGTTTGTTGAGAAAAACTATGATTTTATTATTGTAAAAGGACGACTTTATAAAAATTTGTGATAAAATGATTGAAAAGGGTACCCTTTCCCTGCAGCACCCAATTCCTCTGATCACCATTGTACAGCAGGCATTGCCTGCATAAACGACCCTGCTACAGCAGGCACCTTTTTTGGAAAATAGCAATGTCACATGATGTGTCATGTGATTTGAGTAATTTACCTTCGTAGCTGTTGCTATTTTGTTATACCAAATCAAAGGTCAATATGCTGTTTTTACAATATCAAAATTTCTTTCAATTCAAACAATTATTTTTTTATTTATTGAATTTTGTATATAAGTATCAATGATGCCTCTATGATGCCTGGAGGCATCATGCTGCGGTAGCCAGGGAATGCCTGGAGGCATCATGCTGCTGTAGCCAGGGGAATGCCTGGAGGCATCATGCTGCTGTTAAAGGGTTAAGTCGGTCTGTCTCTGTAAGATTCTAAATTAAAATAGAAATAATTCAGAAAGAGAAAAAATGACAACTTACAATAGCAATTATACGATTAGGGATAAGATAACCATACTTTCGGTCATTTCCAAACAGTCAGTGCTGTACTTTATTTTCACGAAAAAAATTATGTCCAGAAATAATTATTTCGTTAAGGAAATGACTTTCTTCATTCACGAAATAAATCATTGCAGAAAATAAATTTTGTCATTCACAAAATAGCTTTCGTCATTCACCAAAGTTATTTCGTAAACTTCCTTCTCCCTACACTAGGGGTCGACACTGTGCTGGTTTCGGCACGATACTTTAATAATATATTCTGTAATTGCTGAAGGCAATCATATAAGTAGTTGGTGGTGTAGTGGTTACAGTACTTTTTTTAATCTGAAGGTCTGGGGTTTGATCCCTGGAATGGCTATAGTTTTTCCTTTTTAAAGAGGCCGTTTACACAAAAATAGACTTTGACTCCATGCAGAGAAAAATCTCGAAAATTTCATTATGTATGTCACTTACATTGTTCAAAATAAAACACCCCTTATTTTTGATAAACGAGTGACGTGAGTGACGTGAGTGACGTGAGTGACGTGAGTGACGTGAGTGACGTGAGTGACTTGAGTGACTTGAGTGACGTGAGTGACGTGTGTGACGTGTGTGACGTGTGTGACGTGTGTGACGTGTGTGACGTGTGTGACGTGTGTGACGTGTGTGACGTGTGTGACGTGTGTGACGTGTGTGACGTGTGTGACGTGTGTGACGTGTGTGACGTGTGTGACGTGTGTGACGTGTGTGACGTGTGTGACGTGTGTGACGTTGGACCAACTTAAACCATCATGTTAGGCTGCTACTGGGATTTTTACCGATGCAGACAAACAACCTCTGACTACAAGTCAACTGCCCTAACCACTGGGCCACCAAGTTGAGTTATATGAGAGGCAAGAATGGACAGAATTCAATTCCTAGTGACTGGCAATGCTGTGGGGATGTTCTGTGTGACAAAATTATTGTATGAATCATTATTCAATGGGTCGTTGTAAGCGGTGTCTTCGTAAGCTGTAGATGACGACACCAAACCCCCTCATTTTCTTTTTTTTTTGCTGTTAAAAATGTGGGATAATATGGAATATGATAGTAGAAACTGCACTATGAAATTATGAAATTTTCAGAATATCTGGAATATATAATGATAATGCTGCTTCGCAATTATGGTGAAATTTGATAATAGATAAATATCTCAAATTGATCATTTCATACTTTTAATTGGAACAACATTTTTCATTAAATAGCATTATGAAATATCATATACTATGTTTTGTATCTACAGATAAATTATCAGTCATAAATATGCATAATTTCTGGAATTATAAAAGAAATATGGTTGATTACGCTGGTTGCAACTAGACCTATATCGGGGTGTATCGGGACCATGGCGCCTTTTTAACCCTTTCCTTACCACGCCTAGCGTAGCACGCAGTGCGTTAACAACCACGCCCCCTGCGGTGAACTATCCCGCTAGTACCGAACGTCGCATGTTGTACAGACTTCTAAATACCGGCCTATTCTGCAAGCCATAGAAAATTACTCAAAGTGCAGAGGGGTGCTTCGCAAATTAGCCAATTTAGATAACTTAGGGAGATAATTAGATCATTTTAATGATACCGAAAAGACGAAGAGACTTCAGGCTTTATTTCCATTCCATTAATTATGAATTTGATCAATATTTGATAATTATATTGATATTCCCAATTGCAGGAAGAATTTGATACTCTTTTTTGCTCCGTTGACAAAAGCCTGTACATAGGCCAAATATAGCACTGCACCTACAAAGATGTGTATCTATTTTTTCATCACAATGACATTATGTTATTTTTACATTAATAATCATAAAAAGACATGGAGAACACATCTGGGGAGTTGTTTTGTATTTAGAATTAATATATTATGGAGAAATCATGAAAATGCGATATGCCTGATAGGTGGCGCCAACCGCACTCTGTCTTATAGTTGGCCTAAAGCTAAGACATATGCTTTATATAATCAAGTATCAACATCGCTAGAGTAAGCCATTCATCTGAATTCGACTCTAATCATAAGTACAATATTGTTTTCTATATATACTGAATTTTAAAAGAAATCTGTCCATTATTTACTGAAATAATATAAAATATTTAATAATATAAATCAGCTGCCTCAAGGCAGCATCGGTATTCCCATGGTGCTGCCTTAAGGCAGCATTGGTAAGAAAAGGGTTAAATAAAAAGGAAAAACGCCAGTGCAGAGAGGTGCAGTAGAAAATAGGTAAACAAATTAAAAACCTATGCTGTATTATATTAGGTTTATGTGAAAGGGTAAGTTGGTCTGTCTCTTTAAGATTCTGAATGAAAATAGAAATAATTCAGAAAGAGGAAAAATGGCAACTTACAATAGAAATTATAGAGTGACTAGTGTAGTGGAACTAAAATAGGTTCCTAAAAGAATCTTTATGACTGAGGAAAGAAAAAGAAAGGTTCTGCATGGAGGGGAATTGAACTCTCAGCATGAGGTTTCTTTTGCAGACACTCTACTTCTAGACTACTTAAACTGACTTGTAGAGGGAACGTTTCAGGGATTCCTGAATGCATGGACAAATCTAGTTCCTCACAATACACCAGGTGGCAGGCACTGTAATGAAAATGCTAGTTCTGTTCATATCCACCCAGTGTCAGTGCTGTGCTTAGACTATACCAGTAGAGCCAAGGGATAAGATAAGGGATAAGATAACCATACTTTTGGTCATTTCCAATCAGTGACAGTGCTGTACTGTGATAAAGTTGTGATAAAGGAATACGACAAGATGACTTCAGCTTGTGCATACTGGCAACAGAACAGAATTCTTGACTGCAGTATGATATCAGTATACACAGCCTGAAACTATCTTGCCTGATTCTAAGAGATTATTCTACGAAGTGACTAGTGCAGTAGAACTTTCATTACTTCCTGAACTAAATTCAATGACTCTGTAAA
Organism: Alentia gelatinosa; assembly: GCA_950022655.1. Taxonomy (NCBI): domain Eukaryota; kingdom Metazoa; phylum Annelida; class Polychaeta; order Phyllodocida; family Polynoidae; genus Alentia; species Alentia gelatinosa. The sequence continues at coordinate 19,966,590 of OX465584.1, read as the reverse complement.
CAAAGACAAGTTATGGATGGGTTTATGTTGTGCATACTGATAACAGAAGAGAATTACTGTCGACTTACTGTTATAACTATGCATAAACTGAAGCTTTCTTGCCTTTATTATACACCCTAGAATACAAGTATTTTACCCTGAATAGATGTAGAAGGTTGTCAAAATACTAATGTCTCCATTCTAAGACATCACATGTTGACCATGTGTTGATATCTATTTCTGCCCAAGCCCTGCAGTAAGCTATGATTACTGCACACGTGTGCTGTACACAGTTTATACTGCATGCCCCAGAATGTGAAGTAGAGTAGAACCCCTTGTAAACATACACACTCCAATTGGGGCCAAAGTGTCTGCCTACATAGGGGAGGGGGAGGCACTTGCATATTTATTAGAAAGAACTGTTCTGAGGAAAGGTGTCAGTTAACCCTTTCACTGCCACATGATGCCTCCAGGCATTCCCGGGTGAACTGCTGCATGATGTCTGGAGGCATTCCCATGGCTACCGCCGCATGATGCCTCCAGACATTCCCGTGTGAACCGCTGCATGATGCCTTGAGGCATCATAAACCCTGATTTTTTTCGAATTCACTTTTTCAGTCGATTTAAGCACAAAAGGGTTAGAAATTTTCCATATTAGATAAAACAGTTTGAAAACAATGTATCTGTGTTTTGAGTCTATATAGTGCCATGGAGATGTTGATTTGCGAGTAGAACTTGGAGAAAACCAAAATAATTCACAGATCGAGTCAGGCATATGGACGGGTTGGGCCGGCATTTCAGGGGTGCATCTGGTAGAAGCCTGCAGCGGTAGTATAAAGGAAAAGTGTAGGGGGTGTGGTGGTACAATTCCCGATACATTTTGGCGTGCGGCAGTTAAAGGGTTAACGCTGTTCTGCTACCCAGGTTGCCATTAGGCGGTGGTCTACTGTAACTGGTGCATGAGAAAGGGCTTACATGAATGCTCAAATCCAATTTGATTCATAGTCAATGATAACTCAATGAGATAGGTCTGTCATTCCAGTGGATAAGTTTTGTACGATTCAAAAGCGGAAATAAAAGCAATTTAACTCTTTCAGTCCGAGCAATGCCTGGAGGCATTCCCACCCAGGGGACGAGCAATGCCTGGAGGCATTCCCACCCAGGGGACGAGCAATGCCTCCAGGCATTGTTTAAAAATATATTTATGTTTCTGTGTCACCATCACAAACGTTATGTTTTATGAGAAATAATGAATAGATTTACACCATTTTTTCACAATTGATAAAACATACCATGTTCATTATTATACTCTATGGGTATTCGACAAGTAACTATAGTAGCTGGTATCTAAAGGTTGCTAAGTGACGCTCATACGACAAACAGACACCATACGGCGATAGTCTCGTCCCCTTGGGGTTTATAGAGGTATTACGCCTCGTCCTATAGTGCCTGTGCTCTCCAATCAGGCTCGGACAGAAAGAGTTAAAAGGAGAAATAGAGATTATTCTAGTGTGGAAGAACTGACATTTTTTGTTCAAAGAATATTTATTACTTTCAAAAAAGAAAAAATAGCTGGATTGAGGGGATTTGAACTCTCAAGCTTAGGGTTTCCTTGCAGACACTCTACCTCTAGACTACAGAGAAGACATGAAGAAGGAATGTTTAAGTCGGTCTGTCTCTGTATGATTCTGAATGAAAATAGAAATAATTCAGAAAGAGAAAAAATGACAACTTACAATAGTAATTATACGATTAGGGATAAGATAACCATACTTTCGGTCATTTCCGAACAGTCAGTGCTGTACTGTGATAAAGTTGTGATAAAGGAATACGACAAGATCACTTCAGCTTGTGCATACTGATAAGGGGCCATCCATAAAGTACGTACGCAGATTTTCCCGGAAAATTGACCCCCCCACCCCCCCTGTTGCACAACATACGGTTCTCATGGACCCCCCCCCCCTCATTGCGTATGTACATTTTCTGGACACCCCCCCCCCCCCCGTTTCAATACCTGAAGCAGGATTCGTATGTTGGTATGATGTACCTGAGACAGGTGTAATTTCCTTTTCCTCTCTGAAATCCAAATTTTATGAGATTCTGTAATTTGATAATAGAATTTGTTGGTGACAATTGCCCCTATCAATCTTAAGTCACTACCGTTCAGACAAGGAGTACATCAAGCCCAATCTCAAAACAGTCTCACAGTAGTCTCACAACCATACTGCTCCTCAACTATACTGCCCCTCACCCGCACATTCCCTCAACTACACTTTTGCCCGTCAACCGGACTGCCCCTTAACCATACTGCCCCTCACCAAAATTGCTCCTGAATCATATTGCCCCTCCACCATACTGCCCATCCACCATACTGCCCCTCTGTCATACTGCCCCTCCACCATACCGTCCCTCCACATACTACCCCTCCACCATACTGCCTCTCTAATATATTGTCCCTCCACCGTACTACCTGCCATTCCAGGATACTGCCCCTTTACCATACTGCCCCTCGACCATACTGTCCCTCCATCATAGTGTCCCTTCATACAATACTCCCCCTCTACTATACTGTCCCTCCACTGTACTGCCCTTTTACCATACTGCTCCTACCCATACCGCCCTTCAACATAACTTCCCCTCTACCATACTGCCCATCCACCATACTGCCCCCTCCTATATTGTCCCGCCACCATACTGCCCCTCTGCCATACTGACTCTCCACCATACACCCCCTCTACCATACTGCCCCTCTACAATATTGTCCCTCTGCCATACTGCCCCTCCACCATACTGCCCCTCCACCACACTGTCCCTCCACCATACTGTCCCACTACCATACTGCCCCTCTGCCATACTGCCCCTCCACCATACTGCCCCTCAACCATACTGCCCCTCCACCATACTGCCCCTCCACCATACTGCCCCTCCACCACACTGTCACTCCACCATACTGTCCTACTACCATACTGCCCCTCTGCCATACTGCCCCTCCACCATACTGCCCCTCCACCATACTGCCCCTCCACCATACTGCCCCTCCACCATACTGCCCCTCCACCATACTGCCCCTCCACCATACTGCCCCTCCACCATACTGCCCCTCCACCACACTGTCCCTCCACCATACTGCCTCTCCACCATACTTCCTCTCTACCATACTACCCCTCCACTATACTGCCTGTCCACAATACTGCCCCACTGTCATACTGCCCCTCCACAAAGTGACAAACTGCCGCTCCACCATACTCACCCTCCACCATACTACCCCTCCACCATACTCCCTCTCCACAATACTGCCCTTGTACCATACTCCCCCTCCACAATACTGCCCCCAATTCACCCATTCTGCCCCTCACCCATACTACCCAGAACGATACTTATTTCAACCACCATACTGCCCCTCAGCAATACTGCCCCTCAGCAATACTGCCTCTCAACCATACTGCCCCTACACTATACTGCTTCTCCACCATACTGCCCTTAAGTCACACTGCCCTTAGACCATACTGCCCCTCAATCTTACTGCCTTGAACCATACTGGCCCTAAACTATACTGCCCCTCATAGGGTACTATGGTGAGGGACAGTGTGATTTAGGGGCAGTATGGTTGAAAGGCAGTATGGTGTAGAAGTATTATGGTGAGGGGCAGTATGGTGGAGGGGCAATTTTGTTCAAGGGCAGTATGGTTTGAGGACAGTATCTTTAAGGGGCAGTTATGTTGAAGGACATTATCATTTAGGGGTAGTATGCTGAGGGGCAGTATTGTTTAGGGGCACTATGGTGGAGGGGCAGTAGGTAGAGGGGCAGAATTGTGGAGGGGCAGTATGGTTGAGGGACAGTATGGTGGACGGGCAGTATGGTTGAGGGACAGTATGGTGGAGGGACAGTATGGTTCAGGAACATTTTTGGTGAGGGGTAGTATGGTTAAGGGACAGTATGGTGAGGTGCAGCATGGTCAAGGGGTGGTATGGGTGAGAGGCAGTATAGTTAGGAACAGTATGGTTCAGGGGTGGTATAGTGAGGGGCAGGACAGTTTGATACAATTTGATTATGGGGCAGTATGGTGAAGGAATATTATGGTGAGGGGTAGTATGGTGGAGGGGCAATTTTGTTCAAGGGCAGTATGGTTTGGAGGGGCAGTATGGTTGAGGGACAGTATGGTGGAGGGACAGTATGGTTCAGAAACATTTTTGATGAGAGGTAGTATGCTTAAGGGACAGTATGGTGAGGTGCAGCATGGTCAAGGGTTGGTATGTGTGAGAGGCAGTGTAGTTAGGAACAGTATGGTTCAGGGGTGGTATAGTGAGGGGCAGGACAGTTTGATACAATTTGATTCAGGGGCAGTATTGTGGAGGAGCAGTAAAGCTGAGGGTCATGGTCTTTGAGGAACAGTAAGATGTGAGCCAATATGGTGAGAGTACAATGGTGAGGGGCGGTACACACACACTTATACAAGACATTTTTTATTAGGGGTATTAGTGCATATCACATTGATATTGCATATGCATGCGTATGGAAAATCAAGCTTTCAACCCCACCCCTCCCCCCCTGTACGCTTTTGTACGCATTTGGTCTAACCCCCCCCCCCCACCCCCCTTGCTGCGTACGTACTTTATGGATGGCCCCTAACCGAACAGAATTCTTGACTGCATTATGATATCAGTATACACAGCCTGAAACTTATGGGGCGCCCTTCTGCACAAACCCATTTCATCAATATTTTCTTCATACAGCTTACCTTTCGTTCTACGGAATGTATTTCATGCACGAAAAACACCACAAAACCTATATTTCATACCCAATTTTTTCACCCAATATTGTATGAAATACTTTATTTTCACGAAAAAAATGATGTCCTGAATTAATTATTTCGTTAACGAAATGACTTGCTTAATTCACGAAATAAATTTTGTAATTAACAAATTCACTTTTGTCATTCACAAAATAGATTTCGTCATTCACGAAAGTTATTTCGTTCACTTCCTTCTCCCTACACAAGGGGTCGACACTGTGACGGTGCTGGCACGATACTTTAACCCTTTCCCGCCGGGCACCTCTGACAAAGCAATGTCTATAAGGCCGGGTATGGTGTTAGTGTATACCGCCAGGGGACGGGTCTTTCCAGGCCAATTGTGATAATTTTACTGTTTGATCACGTGATGAAACACATGATCCTGAATATTATTTTATGAGTATTTCTAAATCGTAACGGTTATGTTATACCAACATTCTGTGAAAATTGTATCATTATTCATCAATTATTGACAAAGTTATTACACCTAAACTTGATTTTGTAAGTCTTAGAAAATGATGCCTTAAGGCATCATCCGGCCACACACGGCGATGCCTTAAGGCATCATCCGGCCACGTGCGGTGATGCCTTAAGGCATCAACCGGCGCCAAAGGGTTAATGATATATTCTGTAATTGCTCACAGCAATCATATAAGTAGTTGGTGGTGTAGTGGTTAAGCGCCAGTGCAGAGAGGTGCAGTACAAAATAGGTAAACAAATTAAAAATCTATGCTGGATTATATTAGGTTTATGTGAAAGGGTTAAGTTGGTCTGTCTCTTTAAGATTCTGAATGAAAATAGAAATAATTCAGAAAGAGGAAAAATGGCAACTTACAATAGAAATTATAGAGTGACTAGTGTAGTGTAACTAAAATAGGTCCCTAAAAGAATCTTTATGACTGAGGAAAGAAAAAGAAAGGTTCTGCATGGAGGGGAATTAAACTCTCAGCATGAGGTTTCTCTTGCAGACACTCTACTTCTAGACTACTTAAACTGACTTGTAGAGGGAACGTTTCAAGGATTCCTGAATGCATGGACAAATCTAGTTCCTCACAATACACCAGGTGGCAGGGACTGTAATGAAAATGCTAGTTCTGTTCATATCCACCCAGTGTCAGTGCTGTGCTTAGACTATACCAGTAGAGCCAAGGGATAAGATAAGGGATAAGATAACCATACTTTTGGTCATTTCCAATCAGTGTCAGTGTTGTACTGTGATAAAGTTGTGATAAAGGAATACGACAAGATGACTTCAGCTTGTGCATACTGGCAACAGAACAGAATTCTTGACTGCAGTATGATATCAGTATACACAGCCTGAAGCTATCTTGCCTGATTCTAAGAGATTATTCTACGAAGTGACTAGTGCAGTAGAACTTTCATTACTTCCTGAACCAAATTCAATGACTCTGTAAACAAAGACAAGTTCTGGATGGGTTTATGTTGTGCATACTGATAACAGAAGAGAATTACTGCCGACTTACTGTTATAACTATGCATAAACTGAAACTTTCTTGCCTTCATTATACACCCTAGAATACAAGTATTTTACCCTGAATAGATGTAGAAGGTTGTCAAAATACTAATGTCTCCATTCTAAGACATCACATGTTGACCATGTGTTGATATCTATTTCTGCCCAAGCCCTGCAGTAAGCTATGATTACTGCACACGTGTGCTGTACACAGTTTATACTGCATGCCCCAGAATGTGAAGTAGAGTAGAACCCCTTGTAAACATACACCCTCCAATTGGGGCCAAAGTGTCTGCCTACATAGGGGAGGGGGAGGCACTTGCATATTTATTAGAAAGAACTGTTCTGAGGAAAGGTGTCAGTTAACCCTTTCACTGCCACATGATGCCTCCAGGCATTCCCTGGTGAACTGCTGCATGATGTCTGGAGGCATTCCCATGGCTACCGCCGCATGATGCCTCCAGGCATTCCCGTGTGAACCGCTGCATGATGCCTGGAGGCATCATAAACTCTGATTTTTTTTCGAATTCACTTTTTCAGTCGATTTAAGCACAAAAGGGTTAGAAATTTTCCATATTAAATAAAACAGTTTGAAAACAATGTATCTGTGTTTTGAGTCTATATAGTGCCATGGAGATGTTGATTTGCGAGTAGAACTTGGAGAAAACCAAAATAATTCACAGATCGAGTCAGGCATATGGACGGGTTGGGCTGGCATTTCAGGGGTGCATCTGGTAGAAGCCTGCAGCGGTAGTATAAAGGAAAAGTGTAGGGGATGTGGCGGTACAATTCCCGATACATATTGGCGTGCGGCGGTTAAAGGGTTAACGCTGTTCTGCTACCCAGGTTGCCATTAGGCAGTGGTCTACTGTAACTGGTGCATGAGAAAGGGCTTAAATGAATGCTCAAATCCAATTTGATTCATAGTCAATGATAACTCAATGAGATAGGTCTGTCATTTCAGTGTATAAGTTTTGTACGATTCAAAAGCGGAAATAAAAGCATTTTAAAAGGAGAAATAGAGATTATTCTAGTGTGGAAGAACTGACATTATTTGTTCAAAGAATATTTATTACTTTCAAAAAAGAAAAAAGAGCTGGATTGAGGGGATTTGAACTCTCAAGCTGAGGGTTTCCTTGCAGACACTTTACCTTTAGACTACAGAAAAGACATGAAGAAGGAATGTTTAAGTCGGTCTGTCTCTGTAAGATTCTGAATGAAAATAGAAATAATTCAGAAAGAGATAAATTGACGACTTACAATAGCAATTATATGATTAGGGATAAGATAACCATACTTTCGGTCATTTCCAAACAGTCAGTGCTGTACTTTATTTTCACGAAAAAAATTATGTCCCGAAATAATTATTTCGTTAAGGAAATGACTTTCTTCATTCACGAAATAAATCATTGCAGAAAATAAATTTTGTCATTCACAAAATAGATTTCGTCATTCACCAAAGTTATTTCGTAAACTTCCTTCTCCCTACACTAGGGGTCGACACTGTGCTGGTTTCGGCACGATACTTTAATGATATATTCTGTAATTGCTAAAGGCAATCATATAAGTAGTTGGTGGTGTAGTGGTTACAGTGCTTTTTTTAATCTGAAGGTCTGGGGTTTGATCCCTGGAATGGCTATAGTTTTTCCTTTTTAAAGAGGCCGTTTACACAAAAATAGACTTTGACTCCATGCAGAGAAAAATCTCGAAAATTTCATTATGTATTTCACTTACATTGTTCAAAATAAAACACCCCTTATTTGTGACGTGTGTGACGTGTGTGACGTGTGTGACGTGTGTGACGTGTGTGACGTGTGTGACGTGTGTGACGTGTGTGACGTGTGTGACGTGTGTGACGTGTGTGACGTGTGTGACGTGTGTGACGTGTGTGACGTGTGTGACGTGTGTGACGTGTGTGACGTGTGTGACGTGTGTGACGTGTGTGACGTGTGTGACGTGTGTGACGTGTGTGACGTGTGTGACGTGTGTGACGTGTGTGACGTGTGTGACGTGTGTGACGTGTGTGACGTGTGTGACGTGTGTGACGTGTGTGACGTGTGTGACGTGTGTGACGTGTGTGACGTGTGTGACGTGTGTGACGTGTGTGACGTGTGTGACGTGTGTGACGTGTGTGACGTGTGTGACGTGTGTGACGTGTGTGACGTGTGTGACGTGTGTGACGTGTGTGACGTGTGTGACGTGTGTGAGGTTGGACCAACTTAAACCAACATGTCAGGCTGCTACTGGGATTCGTACCCATGCAGACAAACAACCTCTGACTACAAGTCAACTGCCCTAACCACTGGGCCACCAAGTTGAGTTATATGTGAGGCAAGAATGGACAGAATTTAATTCCTAGTGACTGGCAATGCTGTGGGGATGTTCTGTGTGACAAAATTATTGTATGAATCATTATTCAATGGGTCGTTGTAAGCGGTGTCTTCGTAAGCTGTAGATGACGACACCAAACCCCCTCAATTTCATTTTTTTTGCTGTTAAAAATGTGGGATAATATGGAATATGATAGTAGAAACTGCACTATGAAATTATGAAATTTTCAGAATATCTGGAATATATAATGACAATGCTGCTTCGCAATTATGGTGAAATTTGATAATAGATAAATATCTCAAATTGATCATTTCATACTTTAAATTGGAACAATTTTTTTCATTAAATAGCACTATGAAATATCATATACTATGTTTTGTATCTACAGATAAATTATCAGTCATAAATATGCATTATTTCTGGAATTATAAAAGAAAAATGGTTGATTACGCTGGTTGCAACTAGAGCTATATCGGGATGTATCGGGACCATGGCGCCTTTTTAACCCTTTCCTTACCACGCCTAGCGTAGCACGCAGTGCGTTAACGACCACGCCCCCTGCGGTGAACTATCCCGCTAGTACCGAACGTCGCACGTTGTACAGACTTCTAAATACCGGCCTATTCTGCAAGCCATAGAAAATTACTCAAAGTGCAGAGGGGTGCTTCGCAAATTAGCCAATTTAGATAACTTAGGGAGATAATTAGATAATTTTAATGATACCGAAAAGACGAAGAGACTTCAGGCTTTATTTCCATTCCATTAATTATGAATTTGATCAATATTTGATAATTATATTGATATTCCCAATTGCAGGAAGAATTTGATACTCTTTTTTGCTCCGTTGACAAAAGCCTGTACATAGGCCAAATATAGCACTGCACCTACAAAGATGTGTATCTATTTTTTCATCACAATGACATTATGTTATTTTTACATTAATAATCATAAAAAGACATGGAGAACACATCTGGGGAGTTGTTTTGTATTTAGAATTAATATATTATGGAGAAATCATGAAAATGCGATATGCCTGATAGGTGGCGCCAACCGCACTCTGTCTTTTAGTTGGCCTAAAGCTAAGACTTATGCTTTATATAATCAAGTATCAACATCGCTAGAGTAAGCCATTCATCTGAATTCGACTCTAATCATAAGTACAATATTGTTTTCTATATATACTGAATTTTAAAAGAAATCTGTCCATTATTTACTGAAATAATATAAAATATTTAATAATATAAATCAGCTGCCTCAAGGCAGCATCGGTATTCCCATGGTGCTGCCTTAAGGCAGCATTGGTAAGAAAAGGGTTAAATAAAAAGGAAAAACGCCAGTGCAGAGAGGTGCAGTACAAAATAGGTAAACAAATTAAAAATCTATGCTGGATTATATTAGGTTTATGTGAAAGGGTTAAGTTGGTCTGTCTCTTTAAGATTCTGAATGAAAATAGAAATAATTCAGAAAGAGGAAAAATGGCAACTTACAATAGAAATTATAGAGTGACTAGTGTAGTGGAACTAAAATAGGTTCCTAAAAGAATCTTTATGACTGAGGAAAGAAAAAGAAAGGTTCTGCATGGAGGGGAATTGAACTCTCAGCATGAGGTTTCTTTTGCAGACACTCTACTTCTAGACTACTTAAACTGACTTGTAGAGGGAACGTTTCAGGGATTCCTGAATGCATGGACAAATCTAGTTCCTCACAATACACCAGGTGGCAGGCACTGTAATGAAAATGCTAGTTCTGTTCATATCCACCCAGTGTCAGTGCTGTGCTTAGACTATACCAGTAGAGCCAAGGGATAAGATAAGGGATAAGATAACCATACTTTTGGTCATTTCCAATCAGTGACAGTGCAGTACTGTGATAAAGTTGTGATAAAGGAATACGACAAGATGACTTCAGCTTGTGCATACTGGCAACAGAACAGAATTCTTGACTGCAGTATGATATCAGTATACACAGCCTGAAACTATCTTGCCTGATTCTAAGAGATTATTCTACGAAGTGACTAGTGCAGTAGAACTTTCATTACTTCCTGAACCAAATTCAATGACTCTGTAAACAAAGACAAGTTCTGGATGGGTTTATGTTGTGCATACTGCTAACAGAAGAGAATTACTGTCGACTTACTGTTATAACTATGCATAAACTGAAGCTTTCTTGCCTTTATTATACACCCTAGAATACAAGTATTTTACCCTAAATAGATGTAGAAGGTTGTCAAAATACTAATGTCTCCATTCTAAGACATCACATGTTGACCATGTGTTGATATCTATTTCTGCCCAAGCCCTGCAGTAAGCTATGATTACTGCACACGTGTGCTGTATGTACACAGTTTATACTGCATGACCCAGAATGTGAAGTAGGGTAGAACCCCTTGTAAACCTACACCCTCCAATTGTGGCCAAAGTGTCTGCCTACATAGGGGAGGGGGAGGCACTTGCATATTTATTAGAAAGAACTGTTCTGAGGAAAGGTGTCAGTTAACCCTTTCACTGCCACATGATGCCTCCAGCATGATGCCTGGAGGCATTCCCATGGCTACCGCCGCATGATGCCTCCAGGCATTCCCGTGTGAACCGCCGCATGATGCCTTGAGGCATCATAAACCCTGATTTTTTTCGAATTCACTTTTTCAGTCGACTTAAGCACAAAAGGGTTAGATATTTTCCATATTAAATAAAACAGTTTGAAAACAATGTATCTGTGTTTTGAGTCTATATAGTGCCATGGAGATGTTGATTTGCGAGTAGAACTTGGAGAAAACCAAAATAATTCACAGATCGAGTCAGGCATATGGACGGGTTGGGCCGGCATTTCAGGGGTGCATCTGGTAGAAGCCTGCAGCGGTAGTATAAAGGAAAAGTGTAGGGGGTGCGGCGGTACAATTCCTGATACATTTTGGCGTGCGGCGGTTAAAGAGTTAACGCTGTTCTGCTACCCAGGTTGCCATTAGGCGGTGGTCTACTGTAACTGGTGCATGAGAAAGGGCTTAAATGAATGCTCAAATCCAATTTGATTCATAGTCAATGATAACTCAATGAGATAGGTCTGTCATTCCAGTGGATAAGTTTTGTACGATTCAAAAGCGGAAATAAAAGCAATTTAAAAGGAGAAATAGAGATTATTCTAGTGTGGAAGAACTGACATTATTTGTTCAAAGAATATTTATTACTTTCAAAAAAGAAAAAAGAGCTGGATTGAGGGGATTTGAACTCTCAAGCTTAGGGTTTCCTTGCAGACACTCTACCTCTAGACTACAGAGAAGACATGAAGAAGGAATGTTTAAGTCGGTCTGTCTCTGTATGATTCTGAATGAAAATAGAAATAATTCAGAAAGAGAAAAAATGACAACTTACAATAGTAATTATACGATTAGGGATAAGATAACCATACTTTCGGTCATTTCCGAACAGTCAGTGCTGTACTGTGATAAAGTTGTGATAAAGGAATACGACAAGATGACTTCAGCTTGTGCATACTGATAAGGGGCCATCCATAAAGTACGTACGCAGATTTTCCTGGAAAATTGACCCCCCACCCCCCCTGTTGCACAACATACGGTTCTCATGGATCCCCCCCCCCCCTCATTGCGTATGTACATTTTCTGGACACTCCCCCCCCCCGTTTCAATACCTGAAGCAGGATTCGTATGTTGGTATGATGTACCTGAGACAGGTGTAATTCACACCTTTTCCTCTCTGAAATCCAAATTTTATGAGATTCTGTAATTTGATAATAGAATTTGTTGGTGACAATTGCCCCTATCAATCTTAAGTCACTACCGTTCAGACAAGGAGTAATCTCAAAACAGTCTCACAGTAGTCTCACAACCATACTGCTCCTCAACTATACTGCCCCTCACCCGCACATTCCCTCAACTACACTTTTGCCCGTCAACCGGACTGCCCCTTAACCATACTGCCCCTCACCAAAATTGCTCCTGAATCATATTGCCCCTCCACCATACTGCCCATCCACCATACTGCCCCTCTGTCATACTGCCCCTCCACCATACCGTCCCTCCACATACTACCCCTCCACCATACTGCCTCTCTAATATATTGTCCCTCCACCGTACTACCTGCCATTCCAGGATACTGCCCCTTTACCATACTGCCCCTCGACCATACTGTCCCTCCATCATACTGTCCCTTCATACAATACTCCCCCTCTACTATACTGTCCCTCCACTGTACTGCCCTTTTACCATACTACTCCTACCCATACCGCCCTTCAACATAACTTCCCCTCTACCAAACTGCCCATCCACCATACTGCCCCCTCCTATATTGTCCCGCCACCATACTGCCCCTCTGCCATACTGACTCTCCACCATACAGCCCCTCTACCATACTGCCCCTCTACAATACTGTCCCTCTGCCATACTGCCCCTCCACCATACTGCCCCTCCACCACACTGTCCCTCCACCATACTGTCCCACTACCATACTGCCCCTCTGCCATACTGCCCCTCCACCATACTGCCTCTCCACCATACTGCCCCTCCACCATACTGCCCCTCCACCATACTGCCCCTCCACCATACTGCCCCTCCACCACACTGTCCCTCCACCATACTGCCTCTCCACCATACTTCCTCTCCACCATACTACCCCTCCACTATACTGCCTGTCCACAATACTGCCCCACTGTCATACTACCCCTCCACAAAGTGACAAACTGCCACTCCACCATACTCACCCTCCACCATACTACCCCTCCACCATACTCCCTCTCCACAATACTGCCCTTGTACCATACTCCCCCTCCACAATACTGCCCCCAATTCACCCATTCTGCCCCTCACCCATACTACCCAGAACGATACTTATCTCAACCACCATACTGCCCCTCAGCAATACTGCCTCTCAACCATACTGCCCCTACACTATACTGCTTCTCCACCATACTGCCCTTAAGTCACACTGCCCTAAGACCATACTGCCCCTCAATCTTACTGCCTTGAACCATACTGGCCCTAAACTATACTGCCCCTCATAGGGTACTATGGTGAGGGACAGTGTGATTTAGGGGCAGTATGGTTGAAAGGCAGTATGGTGTAGAAGTATTATGGTGAGGGGCAGTATGTTAGAGGGGCAATTTTGTTCAAGGGCAGTATGGTTTGAGGACAGTATCTTTAAGGGGCAGTTATGTTGAAGGACATTATCATTTAGGGGTAGTATGCTGAGGGGCAGTATTGTTTAGGGGCACTATGGTGGAGGGGCAGTAGGTAGAGGGGCAGAATTGTGGAGGGGTAGTATGGTTGAGGGACAGTATGGTGGACGGGCATTATGGTTGAGGGACAGTATGGTGGAGTGACAGTATGGTTCAGGAACATTTTTGGTGAGGGGTAGTATGGTTAAGGGACAGTATGTCGAGGTGCAGCATGGTCAAGGGGTGGTATGGGTGAGAGGCAGTATAGTTAGGAACAGTATGGTTCAGGGGTGGTATGGTGAGGGGCAGGACAGTTTGATACAATTTGATTATGGGGCAGTATGGTGAAGGAATATTATGGTGAGGGGTAGTATGGTGGAGGGGCAATTTTGTTCAAGGGCAGTATGGTTTGGAGGGGCAGTATGGTTGAGGGACAGTATGGTGGAGGGACAGTATGGTTCAGAAGCATTTTTGATGAGAGGTAGTATGGTTAAGGGACAGTATGGTGAGGTGCAGCATGGTCAAGGGGTGGTATGGGTGAGAGGCAGTGTAGTTAGGAACATTATGGTTCAGGGGTGGTATAGTGAGGGGCAGGACAGTTTGATACAATTTGATTCAGGGGCAGTATTGTGGAGGAGCAGTAAAGCTGAGGGTCATGGTCTTTGAGGAACAGTAAGATGTGAGCCAATATGGTGAGAGTACAATGGTGAGGGGCGGTACACACACACTTATACAAGACATTTTTTATTAGGGGTATTAGTGCATATCACATTGATATTGCATATGCATGCGTATGGAAAATCAAGCCTTCAACCCCACCCCTCCCCCCCTGTACGCTTTTGTACGCATTTGGTCTAACCCCCCCCCCCCACCCCCCTTGCTGCGTACGTACTTTATGGATGGCCCCTAACCGAACAGAATTCTTGACTGCATTATGATATCAGTATACACAGCCTGAAACTTATGGGGCGCCCTTCTGCACAAACCCATTTCATCAATATTTTCTTCATACAGCTTACCTTTCGTTCTACGGAATGTGTTTCATCCACGAAAAACACCACAAAACCTATATTTCATACCCAATTTTTTCACCCAATATTGTATGAAATACTTTATTTTCACGAAAAAAATGATGTCCCGAAATAATTATTTCGTTAACGAAATGACTTGCTTAATTCACGAAATAAATTTTGTAATTAACAAATTCACTTTTGTCATTCACAAAATAGATTTCGTCATTCATGAAAGTTATTTCGTTCACTTCCTTCTCCCTACACAAGGGGTCGACACTGTGACGGTGCTGGCACGATACTTTAACCCTTTCCCGCCGGGCACCTCTGACAAAGCAATGTCTATAAGGCCGGGTATGGTGTTAGTGTATACCGCCAGGGGACGGGTCTTTCCAGGCCAATTGTGATAATTTTACTGTTTGATCACGTGATGAAACACATGATCCTGAATATTATTTTATGAGTATTTCTAAATCGTAACGGTTATGTTATACCAACATTCTGTGAAAATTGTATCATTATTCATCAATTATTGACAAAGTTATTACACCTAAACTTGATTTTGTAAGTCTTAGAAAATGATGCCTTAAGGCATCATCCGGCCACACACGGCGATGCCTTAAGGCATCATCCGGCCACGTGCGGTGATGCCTTAAGGCATCAACCGGCGCCAAAGGGTTAATGATATATTCTGTAATTGCTCACAGCAATCATATAAGTAGTTGGTGGTGTAGTGGTTATGGTGCTGCTTTTTAATCTGAAGGTCTGGGGTCGATCCCCGGACTCGGCTATAGTTTTTTAGTTTTTCCTTTTTAAATAAAAAGGAAAAGCGCCAGTGCAGAGAGGTGCAGTACAAAATAGGTAAACAAATTAAAAATCTATGCTGGATTATATTAGGTTTATGTGAAAGGGTTAAGTTGGTCTGTCTCTTTAAGATTCTGAATGAAAATAGAAATAATTCAGAAAGAGGAAAAATGGCAACTTACAATAGAAATTATAGAGTGACTAGTGTAGTGTAACTAAAATAGGTTCCTAAAAGAATCTTTATGACTGAGGAAAGAAAAAGAAAGGTTCTGCATGGAGGGGAATTGAACTCTCAGCATGAGGTTTCTCTTGCAGACACTCTACTTCTAGACTACTTAAACTGACTTGTAGAGGGAACGTTTCAAGGATTCCTGAATGCATGGACAAATCTAGTTCCTCACAATACACCAGGTGGCAGGGACTGTAATGAAAATGCTAGTTCTGTTCATATCCACCCAGTGTCAGTGCTGTGCTTAGACTATACCAGTAGAGCCAAGGGATAAGATAAGGGATAAGATAACCATACTTTTGGTCATTTCCAATCAGTGTCAGTGTTGTACTGTGATAAAGTTGTGATAAAGGAATACGACAAGATGACTTCAGCTTGTGCATACTGGCAACAGAACAGAATTCTTGACTGCAGTATGATATCAGTATACACAGCCTGAAGCTATCTTGCCTGATTCTAAGAGATTATTCTACGAAGTGACTAGTGCAGTAGAACTTTCATTACTTCCTGAACCAAATTCAATGACTCTGTAAACAAAGACAAGTTCTGGATGGGTTTATGTTGTGCATACTGATAACAGAAGAGAATTACTGCCGACTTACTGTTATAACTATGCATAAACTGAAACTTTCTTGCCTTCATTATACACCCTAGAATACAAGTATTTTACCCTGAATAGATGTAGAAGGTTGTCAAAATACTAATGTCTCCATTCTAAGACATCACATGTTGACCATGTGTTGATATCTATTTCTGCCCAAGCCCTGCAGTAAGCTATGATTACTGCACACGTGTGCTGTACACAGTTTATACTGCATGCCTAAGAATGTGAAGTAGAGTAGAACCCCTTGTAAACATACACCCTCCAATTGGGGCCAAAGTGTCTGCCTACATAGGGGAGGGGGAGGCACTTGCATATTTATTAGAAAGAACTGTTCTGAGGAAAGGTGTCAGTTAACCCTTTCACTGCCACATGATGCCTCCAGGCATTCCCGGGTGAAGTGCTGCATGATGTCTGGAGGCATTCCCATGGCTACCGCCGCATGATGCCTCCAGGCATTCCCGTGTGAACCGCTGCATGATGCCTGGAGGCATCATAAACTCTGATTTTTTTTCGAATTCACTTTTTCAGTCGATTTAAGCACAAAAGGGTTAGAAATTTTCCATATTAAATAAAACAGTTTGAAAACAATGTATCTGTGTTTTGAGTCTATATAGTGCCATGGAGATGTTGATTTGCGAGTAGAACTTGGAGAAAACCAAAATAATTCACAGATCGAGTCAGGCATATGGACGGGTTGGGCTGGCATTTCAGGGGTGCATCTGGTAGAAGCCTGCAGCGGTAGTATAAAGGAAAAGTGTAGGGGGTGTGGCGGTACAATTCCCGATACATATTGGCGTGCGGCGGTTAAAGGGTTAACGCTGTTCTGCTACCCAAGTTGCCATTAGGCAGTGGTCTACTGTAACTGGTGCATGAGAAAGGGCTTACATGAATGCTCAAATCCAATTTGATTCATAGTCAATGATAACTCAATGAGATAGGTCTGTCATTCCAGTGTATAAGTTTTGTAAGATTCAAAAGCGGAAATAAAAGCAATTTAAAAGGAGAAATAGAGATTATTCTAGTATGACGTGACTCACGTGACTCACGTGACTCACGTGACTCACGTGACTCACGTGACTCACGTGACTCACGTGACTCACGTGACTCACGTGACTCACGTGACTCACGTGACTCACGTGACTCACGTGACTCACGTGACTCACGTGACTCACGTGACTCACGTCACTCACGTCACTCACGTGACTCACGTCACTCACGTCACTCACGTCACTCACGTCACTCACGTCACTCACGTCACTCACGTCACTCACGTCACTCACGTCACTCACGTCACTCACGTCACTCACGTCACTCACGTCACTCACGTCACTCACGTCACTCACGTCACTCACGTCACTCACGTCACTCACGTCACTCACGTCACTCACGTCACTCACGTCACTCACGTCACTCACGTCACTCACGTCACTCACGTCACTCACGTCACTCACGTCACTCACGTCACTCACGTCACTCACGTCACTCACGTCACTCACGTCACTCACGTCACTCACGTCACTCACGTCACTCACGTCACTCACGTCACTCACGTCACTCACGTCACTCACGTCACTCACGTCACTCACGTCACTCACGTCACTCACGTCACTCACGTCACTCACGTCACTCACGTCACTCACGTCACTCACGTCACTCACGTCACTCACGTCACTCACGTCACTCACGTCACTCACGTCACTCACGTCACTCACGTCACTCACGTCACTCACGTCACTCACGTCACTCACGTCACTCACGTCACAGGTTTGACCAACTTAAACCAATATGTCAGGCTGCTACTGGGATTCGTACCCATGCAGACAAACAACCTCTGACTACAAGTCAACTGCCCTAACCACTGGGCCACCAAGTTGAGTTATATGAGAGGCAAGAATGGAAAGAATTCAATTCCTAGTGACTGGCAATGCTGTAGGGATGTTCTGTGTGACAAAATTATTGTATGATTCATTATTGAATGGGTCGTTGTAAGCGGTGTCTTTGTAAGCTGTAGATGACGACACCAAACCCCTCAATTTCTTTTTTTTTGCTGTTAAAAATGTGGGATAATATTGAATATGATAGTAGATACTGCAGTGCTATATTGGGCCTATGTACAGGCTTGTGTCAATGGAGCAAAAAGAAATGTCTCAAATTCTTCAGCTGCAATTTGAAATATCAATATAATTATTAAATATCGATCTAATTCATAATTAATGGTATGAAAATAAAGCCTGAAGTCTTTTCTTTTTTATTGGTATCATTCAAATTATTTAATTATTTCTCCGAGTTATTTAAATTTGCTAATTTGTAAGGCACCCGTCTGCACTTTGTGCCATTTTCTAACGCCTGCAGAATAGGCCAGTATTCTGACGTCTGTACAGCGTGTGAAGTGCGGTAGTGGTGGTAACGTTTGCCGCAGGGGGTGCGGTCGTTAACGCACTGCGCATTTCGCTAGGTGCGATAAGGAAAGGGTTAAACATTGACAAACTGGTTTCATGTGACTTTTTCTAGTATTAGATAGCTTTAATATAAATTCACCCGTTTCATTCAGTAATCTTAGTTATATCTTGCTATAAATCATTCCCATTCAATACGTTTCACAGATATTGACGGTATTAACTGTAGGTGGCTCTGACTGTGTGACAGTAGTTCAGTCCATACTCGTCAGGTGGCGACACCTTTACTTGAGTTGCTCATGAAGATAAAGTCAGAAGACTTGGAGAACACATTCGCTCAGACATATTTACTGATTAGTATCCAATTATCTTGATAAATGAAGTTGTTTAGTCAAATTGACAAGTAAAAGTATATGAAGTTATAAATTAGAAAAATTCTCCTATTGCAAAGTCGAGTTAATTCTACTGGTCAACCTTTTTTCATATAAGTATTTTGTTACAACGTGATCTAAATGAATGTTGGGAATGGATGGAAGATTTAAGCATACACTCATACAAGTGCGCGTGCACTTACGCACGTATACACACGTACGCACGCACGCACGTACACACGTACGCCCAGACATTTACGATTATAGATTCTAGTTACAAACAATATAGGGGGAATTTCCAGTATATTACAGTGGCTCTCGTTATACAGAGTATTTTACAAAGTTACAATAATTGTCAGTTTTTATTACCAAGGTTTTACCTCTTGCCAACCTGTCTGATGTATCCCCTCTGCGTGGTACAACCATACTTGCTATATTCATGGAGTTCTCTTGCGTTTAAATATACCTGCATATCACCTGCCAATCCATTAACTAAATTATATACTGACAGGCCTGTATAAATCCATTGTAATTTATTGTGTTGTGATAATTCAAAAGACCTCGATGGTATTGAAGTATACACCCTTGCTGACAACTGGGAAACAATATACATGTAGGTTAAACCTTTGATGCACTGTTCAATGACGAATACCTATTCTTGCATTTCTATGCGTGAAGCTGAGTAACATTCAATCCTTTCTCCTTGTATTAATTCACCCGCATTACATAAATCTAATAATGTGCTTGTTCTTTCTCATTGAAGCTCCCAAGCATGCAGTGGAACTCGGGAATGATTGGTCTTCTGCACTCTATGTTTTTTATCGGGAACCTTGCGACGCTACTCCCAGCAGGCTACCTCTCTATAAAACTTCCATCACACCGGTACGTGTCTATTACCCTTTATCCCTGGACAAAAAAAAGCAGAGGCCGGAATGGGCTAAAAATAAAAAGATTGTATTGAATTCTAAACAACAAAATAAGAATAATCAATAAGTGATAATTGAGATCAGGAGACGGCAGAGGAGTGCCTGAGTAAAACGATAGGGGGCGCCTCAGCAGGGGCACCCTTGTGAGAAGTGGGGTAGACACCGGTGGGGTAGACACCGGTGGGGTAGACACCGGTGGGGTAGACACCGGTGGGGTAGACACCGGTGGGGTAGACACCGGTGGGGTAGACACCGGTGGGGTAGACACCGGTGGGGAGGGGGGGAGGGGGCAATGACCACCCCTGACCATAGGCCATGAGTAACCTATGTCCTCAGCAATCAGTTCCTATATCATGCGTCTAAGGCCTGGCGTCCACCTACTACGATATGGCTCCGATATGGTCTACGATACACCTCCCGATACAAAATCAAAATCGCGTTGGATGGTCACCTATCATCGGGGCAGTTGACCACGTTTCTGCGATTAGGCACTGAAAAAACCCATTAAGATGCGTGGTGGATTGGCATGTCTGGACATATGTCTATGAATTTGCACCTTCCCGATATGTCTCCGATATTTGCTTTTAGTATCGGTGCCGTATCGGGAGGTCTAAATTTCTCTCGTAGTAGGTGGACGCCAGACCTTACAGTGTACAGCTGACGTAATCAACTCCTGTGTTAGAGAACAGTTTCTAACGTATCCTAGATTAACAGACTATTGAGACGTTGGTATCTGTTAATGTGTTGAGTTATAAGCCATTGTTAGTAATAGTGTCTGTGTATGTGTCGTTGGCTCTGGGACTTAGCTGAGCAAATTGTGTGTGTGGGGGCGCAAGCCGAAAGGGTGGACATCCAACAAATACACAGAAAATGTTAACCGTATTGTTATTATTAATAGGGTGTGGCTATTGGCTTTTAATAAGTTAAGGTATGTTCAGCTGTTGCTATGTTTAAGATGTGGTAAGGGATGTTAATGTGGTAAACTACATGTAGCATATATACTCAGCCAATATAAGGATTGTGATGTCGGGAGGGGCCGTTCATTAGTAAAGATACGCTGAACCATTCTTAACCCTTTAAGGACGGCCGACTATGGCAGAACTAGACGCTTGGGGACGGCTACTAGAGACTATGTACAGTTCTAGGGGACCGGAGCATTGTCCTCTGTACTCAGAGAAGGGTATATGGAAGAACGCTAATAAGCGAATATGATATGTCCTTGTATATTGAAGTGATTGAATAAAAAGATATATATAAAAAAATTCGAAGGTTTATCATATGATGTAATTTGTTATCCTTAATATTTCTATTTCTACTATTTTGAATTCTAAAACATGATGTTATACCTACATTCTGTGCAAATTTCAAGTTTATTGTTAAAATATTTCCTTTTCAAAAGCAATTTAATAAATATCCAGCAAATGATGCCTTAAGGCATTATCCGCCCCTGGCCGGGTGCCTTAAGGCATCATCCGCCCTTAAAGGGTTAAAGTGTGAAGTTATGTTAAGCCATTTAGTCAGCGGGCCAGCTCCCTGGCATATTTTATTTCTTTTGGATAGAAAAACTGATAATGGTATTATACATACATTCTGTGAAAATTTCATTAATGCTCCTTCATTATTTTTTTTGTTAAAAACGATTAAAGGGTTGATAAAGCTTATATAAAGCAATTAATCCTAAGATATAAGCCCCGCTTACAGCATGCGCAGAGCGGAGCAAAGCAGGTTCAATTCTCATCTGGGAGGAGTATGGGTTGTCTGCCGGCCTTTGTATAACGCTGGCGACCTTTGCAACACAGTCGCTTATAAGTTCTATACTACCAAGTATGAAGCAGTCTGCCCTGTCTCAAAACGGGCCGACCCTCTTGGTACCCTTTTCATATATAAGACCAGAGCCTCTGCAGGTGATCCATTCAAGCCTGACACGTAGGAGAGTGTAGAGACCTTTACTTGCCCACACAAAGGGCTCTGTGATTACCGGCTATGACTACAATAACAGCAGTACACTGACCACAACAAGAACATATGGTAACTAATACAATATATGCACTATATCTATGTATATCTGTGTATCTATATGTGTATCTGAATGCCTTTATCTGTCTGTGTATGTCTTTGTGTGAGTGTATGTATCTGTGTGTACCTGAGAGTGTTTACCAGTGTGTGACTGTGAGAGTGTCTAAATGTCTTTGGCTCTGTATCTCTGTATGTACCTGTATTTCTGTATGTATCTCTGTATCTCTGTGTATCTATGTATATCATCCTACCCAGGCTAATAAAGAAAGCCATAGGCTTAACATGGGATTTGTTTATGTCACGGGTGTGACATAAAGTGTTGTTTATGCCACTATTTTCTAATACTGAAAAACTGTGGAAATGAGTTAGGATAAAATCTAAACGCCACTCGTTTGAGTTTGAGTATACTTATGTCACTCATTTTGGTAGCTCCGTAATAGCACTCGTCTTCGACTCGTGAAATTATGGATCCAACAAAATGCGTGTTATAAATAAACTCAGACTCAAACTCGTGACGTCTCTTGATAGTATGTGTGTCTCTGTGTAAACCTGCTCTTCATATAAGATATAAAAGCTACACTCACTGTGAATCTGTGTAATGTATAATATATAAGTTGTCCATGCCCCACCTGACCAGTGCTCCCAGCCCCCCATACCCTAGTGACCACTGGCGTTCCCTGCATGTTGGGTATATCCCCCCCCCCCCCCCCCCCCCCGTGCCTGGTCGCGGTGCGGCGGGAGGACCGTCACCCGTGATCTGTGACAGGTACCCTTAACGCCTGCTCTCTCACTGTGTGAGGGGCGGGCTTATTTTTTAGAGCGTGCTTGCACGCACTAAATACATCATCTAGAGACCTAAAGGTTAGAGTGGTCACATATATACACTTTCAGCGTGCTGCCAGAAAACTATCCCTTCACTATCTGCGTGCTATCCACTGTGATAATGTGAAAGGAGCAGGGTGCCAGTGTCTCAGGGTCTTAGAAGCATCCTCAGCTGACCATGACCAATCACTAGAGACCGAAATACCTCATTGACCCATTGGTGCTTGACCTTGATATTTTTGGATCCTATACTCAGGTGGTTGCAGAAATAGCACGCTCCTTCATCAATGATGAATATATACTATTCGCTCCTAGTCTTTAGAACAGTCTCAATGAGTAATTGTTTTATATAAGCTTTAAATGAGTTAGGTTATGTCGAGCTGCTGTTAGTGTTAGGATGTTGTTGCTAATGTGTTCGGTTATGTTAAACCGTAGTCAGTGTTATGACGATATTGGAAGCTATCAATGATGTGTTAAATGATATTGGTCCGTTTTTAGTGATATTTTATCTATCTTATATTTCAGAGTTTTCGGCATATCCATAATGTGTTCATGTGGGTTCAATATTATCATGCCTATCAGCATGGAGAGGTTCGGATTTGCTCCTACGTGTGTGATCCGTCTTTTACAAGGCATGAGTGAGGTAAGTGAATTATGATTATTTCTCATATTCAAAAGAAATTCACTTCACACACAAAGTATATTATGATAAGTAAACTATTTGTTACACATAATTAATTCACAGGGTTCCACTTCAGACAAAGTAGATGTGTGAGTTGTGTGAACTGTGTATCATTCAGGACACAATATATATATATATATATATATATCTTGTGTCGTATCTTTGCCACTGCTAACAGCACCAAATGTCAACAAGCTGATGACAAGGTCATGTACCATATTCCTTTAGATCTACTTAGCTACATTATGTTACCATCATAGTATTGAGTTTTTAGAGCGTGCTTGCATGCGCTATATACATCATCTAGAGTTTAGAAAGGTCCATATAGATTTTCAGGGTACTGCATACAAACTATCCCCTCAATATCTGTGTGGTATTCACTGTGATTTTGAGAACAGAGCAAGAAGCCAGTGTCTCAGTGTCTTAGAGGCGTGTCCAGCTGACCATGACCAATCACTCAAGACCAAAATATCTCAAGACCCACTTGTGCTTGATCTGTTTGGATCCTAGATAGGCAGTTGCAGAAATAGCAAATTGACTGGGTGCAAGTGGGTTACAGAAAACTCTCCATAGGCTGTGTTTAACTGAAACCTTTTGATTGTTATTCATTTATAATTGCACGTTCATTCATCAATGATGAACACTAGTTCTGCTACTAGTTCTGTTGTAAATGCCCTTCCATTGTCATAGGCTGAGGAGTCTCTTTGATGCAATCCTTTAAGCAATAGCAATTGTGTCGATTTTTTGCCTTTTGGAGATTCACAAAAAAAACCATAATATCAACGTCTTATGAGACATAATTATTATGTGAATCGAAAAACTTTCGGTCTTGATACAGTCTCCGCGTTCCTGGTGGAGTGTGGGGGGGGGGGGGGGGGCTGACATCGTCGTTAGAAAATTTTTATACGCAGATTTATCATATTGTATGAACTCTCAAATCACCCAAAAATCTCCAATGAATAGAAGTTATTATCTCTCTTTAAGACATATTAAACAGTGAAACTATAGAACTAATGCCTAAGCATTACAATGTTATACTATGAAGCTGACAAAATACAGGTGGGTGATAAGTACCTCTTTTGTCCACCAGGGGTTCCTGTTCCCAAGCTGCTACGCCATCTTGTCGCATTGGTCAACACCAAAAGAGCTGAGTCGGATGGGCGCCACTGTACTTGGAGGTTTGTAAACTTCACACCATAAAAGTCCGCTATCAGGATATGCTTTGTCTCATAGTATACTCATATGATGTTGCGTCAATTACAAGTTATTCACATAATTATATATTCTATGCGTCATACTGTATTCAAAAGGTACTGTATATATGCATAACACCAAGCTAGTAGGCTGTAGGGTGTACATGTACTTTAATTAAATGCCAGGTTTCATATGTTATAGTGTATAGAGAGATTCTGACGTTGTGCGAACAGAATCCTATATCATCGTACTATAATAACGTACCCTGTGTTAAGATAACGTTGTGTGGTCCGTGCATATACCCTACTGGAGTCCATCAAATATCAGGGACAACTAAAGAAACACCGCATAAGTCCATAATTCAGTTGAGTATTTGTGAAAATGTAATCAGCCACTGTGACTTGTGTTAGATATAAAAGCAAAATGCCATTATTACTACTTAATATGACCACGATTAAAATTAATTCCACAGGACAGTTCATTCCACTGATGTTGCCGTATTTATTGCCGAATTCAGTACAAAATTTTAATTAGATTCGGACCAGTTGGATGACAAGTAAGCAGAAAAATAAGTCATTTTTTGTGGTTAGTTACTCCCTGGAATATTTGATAAAGAGCGGCGAATAATCCCGCATGGATGTAGGTCTTTCCGGTTCCGGTTTTCAGGGTTCCGTGGTGCTGCCTGTGCCTGGCATGCCACCCGCTCCATAGAAAAAACTAAATGGTGTTGATGATAAATGAATCGAGCTGTTTTATAAGTCTTTTAATTCAGGAAAGTAGTAAAAGTCATGCAACCAAAACCTTCACCAATTCGGAGATACATTACAATGGAAACCAATTTCGAAATGCCTACGAAAAATAGGAGCGAGACACATAAATCACAACTGCCGGATCAGAACTTATTCTAGTCGTTTTAGTACGTGTTTTATTGTCTTTGCATTTAACTAAATGGCCGGTTTTACTTTCCCTCGTATTTCTTGTATCTATACACTTTATGACATGCAATACCAGGAAGTATTTAGGTAGTAAGAAATGATTTTCAATGAGAAAACAGGCGCTTGGTCAGCTTTTTTCCCAGAAAATGGCCCATAAGTTCCGTGTCTTTTATATTCGGTGCCGTATTTCTTCTGCTGAAAAAAAACTTTTTACATGACCAAGCATTGGATAACGTAGTCAAAAAGAACTCTCTTAATATTATGCCACGTTAAAATGTCCACTAATGTCAACTATGAGCTGGATTCGTCAGGATTATTAAACTAGTATTTGAGACAGATTTGTCAATGTGTTTTTCCCACAAACTGATAAATTGAAGGAGTTGACTTCAACAGCTTGGGATTGGATGAGCTAAAAAATCGTAATCTGCAGGAAATTCGTCTCCTTTTCTACTTAGTCCAGGGACATTATCGCTATGATTAAACCTTCAAAGTAATGTGTTGGATTCATGGAAACTGGAATAAAATGGAAAGGAGGGAGCGCCACTTGTATGCTGTCACTTTATGAGGTTGAGGAGGTTTGGGTTTATGAGACAATGGCAATTTCATTTTGAAAATAAGAAATCACAGAGCTTTCCCTGGTGTACACCTATATATCTAATAGTAATAAGATATTAGTCGATTTAATAGCCTGTAATGTCATCTTCTAGTGACATCGACTTATACACGAAATAACTGACCAGTGGCCAAGTTATGATTCATAATATTACTATATATATCTGGACATCATGTATTTGTATAAAATCACAGCATGATAACTAAATTAGGGATGAATGTATCTATCGATGTATACATGGTGTTACCTGAATTTGACGTGATCATATGGACAGTGAGGTAAATGAATTAGATTTGATCGTGTCGTGTATTTCTTTGGTTCATATATCTATGTGTACATTCTGTCAAATGAATAACATTTGATCATATCGAGTATCATGTTGGATAATCTAATTGCGTGTACAGTGTATGAAATAAATTTGATGTAGCATGGTAGATAGTGTACCTATATGTACACCATGTTAAATGAATTACATTCGATAATTTTATGTGTCATGCTGTATAATGCATTTATGTGCTCTATGTTAAATTCATTAGATTCAATCACATTGTTATGATGTTGGATAATGTAGCTATGTGTATGCTATGTTAACTGGTAGATAATGTATCTATATGAACACTATGTTAAATGAATTACATTTGATAATTTTATGTATCATCCTGTATAATGGATGTTAAATTGATTAGATTCAATCACGTTGTTATGATTTTGGATAATGTAGCTATATGTATGCTATGTTAAATGGTAGATTATGTATCTATATATACACCATGTTAAATGAATTACATTTGATAATTTTATGTATCATGCTGTATAATGGATGTTAAATTGATTAGATTCAATCACGTTGTTATGATGTTGGATAATGTAGCTATATGTATGCCATGTTAAATGAATCTGATCGTATCCTGTGTTATATGGGTTAATGTATCAACGTGCACACAGTGTTAATCTATGGCGGCGGTTATCAGTGTGCGCGCCCAGCCCCACTACCGACACGGGCGTCATGAAGACTGACCGCGGTCATATAATCTACCCCATTAAGACCCACTTCAGCCCGTTTTTGTGGCGCACACATAAAAAAAAAACCCTCACCCCCTCCCACCTCGCCACTCTGCTCGTGGAGGGAGCTGCTCTCCATGGTAACCAGAGACGCCGGATCCGGCACGAGCAGCTCACACCGCGGAGACCCCTCGCGGCCAGCGTGGGAACTAACAGCGTCATAGTAACTAACCTGTAGCGATATCTGTAGGAAGGCTATGTGTAATGATAACAGAAGTAACGGTTGTATAGTCAAACAAGGGGTAGTGAGACTAAATGTAGCGACACCATGTATACTGAGGCTGTGTGTGATCTCTGTGTGTCTATGTGATGTGTGTGTGATGTGTGTATACTGTATTGCTGTGTATGTACCTGTAGACACTGCACCATGTGGTTAGTATGTTGCCCAGCTCACCCTCACCCTCCTTGATGCTATATGCATATATGTATGGCTGTATATATTATGTATATATATATATATATATATATATATATATATATATATATATTGGCGTCTGTCACAGGTCTTTGATCACGTGTCCTCATGGACGCCATGCCCATATATGGACAAATCATTTTGGTCGTTGATTACTTATATTACAATCATATTAAGATTAGGACCTCATTATGGATGCGCGTCCCTGGTTATTATGTAATCGTGGTCACGTGGTTTTCTTTTGGCAGGCGTTTACCTGGGCGCTGTAGTGGGACTCCCTCTATCGGGCTTCATCACGAACTACACGAGGTGGGACCTGGTGTACTACGTCTGTGGTGAGTAATGGTTCTTGATTACTTAGGAGGAAACTCACGAGATGAAAAAAAGTTGGCTCATACTCCAACGAGTGTGACAGCGGAGCAATTCACAAAGCGAAGCTGAGTAAATTACGTAGCGGTCAAACGAGGTGGAGTACAGACCTTAAAACTTATTTCCATCGAGTGGGTTTCTGATTTTATCTCACCCCGCATGTCATTATTAATTACAAAAACAAATCATCCAATTAGCCATTGAGTATTGGGTAAAATACCTTCACGGCCGTGGAGTATGAGTTCCTAACGTTAAGCCTATATAGGAAAATACCGGGGTGAGATAATATAGAGGAAACCCATGAAAGTTTAGGGTCTGAGCCCGTATCCCATCGAGTTTGAATCACATGGTAATTCACAGGGCGAAGCCGTGTGAATTACTATGTCATTCAAATGAGATGGGATCGAGCTCTGACCCTAAACTTGAATGGGTTTCTGAATTTATCTCCCCCTTAATATTGACTAATGGGCTAACATTTGTGACATTATCCCCCATTGGATATTTTTTCTAAATATCTAATGGGCGTTAGATACGAGTTCCCAATCTTAAGTCTATGGAGAAAAAATATCTTGGGTGAGATAAACGCTCAGTTGCTACGGCACTGGTATTACATGAAGCATAACGGTCAATGAATGTGCTCTCTTATCATCACGTCATACTTTAATCAGTCAACAAGTCTGTAGCCGGTATGTCTACAAGCTGTTCCATTGCTTTTGGTATCTCATATACACTTACTTTTATTCAAAAAGAAAAACAAAATTCTTTTGTAGAGCGTTTGGACAGTACCGCTATATCAATACTTATGGGTGGTATAATTGTTGTACTCTCTCCCACAGAACACCAAAACCATCTTTTTCTTGATTTCTATAGCTTCATGTTTGATATCACTTGCACTGTATTGTCCTTTGCTAGGGTTCTTCCTACTTGTAATTATATTTTCATACGTACATGGCATAAATAATCCACTAGGTCACTGTCAGTTACCATCTGCTTTATATCACGGTTCATCAAATCTTCTTAATTTACAGTTGCCTTACTGCTGATATCACTCCTCAGAATTCTGATTTATACGGTTGTTATCCTTTTTATTTCCCCAATTGTTTGTACCTCGTCCCACTAGTTGCCTTATTCCAACTAACACTTCCCTGGCTCTGAATGCACATACATTTTCTCCCTTCCTGATATAACTATGCCATTCACCAACTTACCATCGCCTCCGCTTCCGCTTAATGCGTCCTCAGATGGTTGTCTTTCATTCTTCATCACTTCCCTGCCCTCTCCCGTCCTTGTCTTCTGTTATTTATCTCACCCCTGGAATAAATGTCCATAGGCTTAACATTGGGAACTTGTTCTCCATGCCCCTACGAGTATTGCAGTACGTTCTCCATGGTCTATATTCTGTGTGTTGTCCATTCTTTTAGTGTGTACAGGGGAGAGATGAATACAGAAAGTAACTAATTTTGGTCAAAGTTGTTATTCTCCAACTCATGTGAAGGCTACATGATATTCACTTGGTTGTCACCTCGTTCATATCACTCCACATCAACCTCGTGGAGAGAACGATGACTTTGACCAAAACTTGTTGGTTTCTTCTTTAGTACACCACGCTGCATGCAATATTTTCCCGACTTTCAAACCATCTTTACCGTGTGGCTATAGTGTAGGTCCGATGGTTTACATGCGTATAGTGGCTGAAGAGATGAGTCTTGGACACTATGTTATAAACTCTATGAGGTATGTCTTCAATTGAGTAAGGGTCTTTATCCTACCCCTCATATAAATCTCCATAGACTTAACATGGTATGACTGTATGCCACGATTATGCCATATAAGATTTATATGCCACGGGTGACATATGCAATTAAAACCACGTGACGGGGTAGGATAAAATCTTAACGTCACTCAAATTCATATAATTGTTTATATGGCGTTTATTGTCCTCTGCTACAGATATCACTCAGCTTCGCTTCATGATATCATTCCGCAAAGACAACTCACGCCATATAAACAATCATTTGAAATTCCGTGACATTTCTTGATGTTATCCCACCCCTGACCAGTACAAGTTTAGCTATAGGAATAACGTTAGAAAAAATACTTAATGATCACCCCGGTAAAGTGACAATAATTGGCCATGGTCGTGATGTAGTGAATATGAGATGACGTCATAGGAGATTGACCAATCAGCGGCCAGGATTTCAGAGAGATGACAAGACAAGAGATTTAAACTTTCCTAGCAGTGAAAGGGGTGAGATAAATCCAGAACCGCACTCAAATCGTAAAATTAACAATACTCGACTCCTTTGTATAGGCCATAATCATCACTCGGCTTTGCCTCGATGACAATTGCGGCCCATCCAAACTCGTGGAGTATTGTGTATTTATATGATTCTCGATGCAGTTCTTTATAAGTATTCATCTGATGAGGGGTGATATATGTTCCGACAGAGTATATGCAGTGCATATATGGTATACATTATCCAGTCCATTTTTCTCCAATCTTTTCCAATTCTTTTCTCTATTCATATATTCAACAACAAACATGGTATTCGGAAATCTATAACTCGAAATGACTAAAGTTGACTTACCTAAAACCACAGAATAGATGTACTAAGAATAATCATAGAACAAAAGAAGAGAGAATAAGCAATGTCTATATATAGCAGCGTATATATCTGTAATCAAAAGGTTGGTTCTCAATAGCTCACTCCATATTGGAAATTACAGATCTTCCTCGATCTGGTGTCTGCTGTTGTTTATTTCTTCTTTATTTATTTGGTTTTTTTAAATTCTTTTTTAATTGACGGATGGTTTATACATGAAACGTAGGGTTTTCAACGTAACCCATCCAAGAACCTGTAGAATACACGCACATTAAGTTGAATAATCTATACATTGATCTAGAATTCCATAGAACCTAGAGGTTCATTTGTTGTTTATTATTATGAAATATATACAATGCGTATGGTAAAGTTCAGTTTGTAAGTTCAGCAAGAGGTCTTGACTTCCATGTAGGGACCCTCGTCAGTCGGTAGGACCATTCAAGACAGGAACAAAACAAGAAAAACAACAAAACAGCATAATGTCTTAAGAGTTTTAATATTGAAATATAAGATAATATCGGAAATATTAAATGAATCTGAATAATCTTTTAGAGGTATTTACAACATATTACGATATTATGTTTCAGATACTAAAATAATCAAATTGAAAAATATAACTGTGGTAGAATCATCATTCGGTTATGAAA
Source organism: Alentia gelatinosa (assembly GCA_950022655.1). NCBI lineage: Eukaryota > Metazoa > Annelida > Polychaeta > Phyllodocida > Polynoidae > Alentia > Alentia gelatinosa. The sequence continues at coordinate 19,935,150 of OX465584.1, read as the reverse complement.
CTATTATTTTCAGATTCTCAGACTTAATCGAATGATATATTTACAGCGATTATATATCTATATGAACTCTACCTAATTCCATAATTTCATAATTTTCTGCTTAATATTTCACCCGCAAGAGATATTTTCCGATTAAATCAACTATAATAGGCTACGACAGGCTACGGAAAATACAACATGTTGAATTTTATCGGGAGCTCTATGATTGGCGTTTTCAGTCACAGCCTATCGGTAAACAATCGTGAAGTATCGTAGAGTCAATCGCAGAAACCTGTCCCACTGCCACGATTTTTTCTGACCTCACTATAGAATCGGTTTTGTGTCGGGAAGTCAGTCATACGGCCTATCGGGAACAGAATTGGCGTTGGTGGGGGTAAACCTTAAGACCTGCAATTTCTTACAGAAACCGTTAATAGTAGAACTTATAGTGCAAGCTTTAAAATTTCGTGCTATCAATAAGACATTTATATCCAGCACCGGTTTCCACATCGACCATCGACATATGTCTAGATTAGTTTACTATCTCACCAAATTTCCACAAATCTGGTCTACGTACATATGCTTAAAATCCTTTTTAAACGATACCCTACAGGTCTCATCTGTGTGCTTTATATACACAATAATGACTAGTTTTGTGTACGAGTGGCCGTAATCTCCGAGTAGTTCACGTGTAGTAATATCCGAGCGATTAGCGAGGATATTACGTCGTCAACTACGAGGAGATTACAGCCATTCGTACACAAAACTAGTCATTATTGTATTTATTACCACCTACAAGATTAATCAGAAATATATTGCAATCAAAAAGTTTGTGTAAGCCATTTAGTTCCAGGCACCACAGCACTGTTAAGTGTGGCAGTAATTCGGTGTAGACTGACACCAATAATATAGTTCGCCATTAACCTAGGATTTTAGCATACAAAGTGTATTTTCTTATGATGAATAAGATTATTTTGATTGATTCTAAATAATTAGCATTGAATAAACATTCAAGAAACTTAATTCGAAGTACATGATGTTTCAACCTTATTATGGAGAGGACTATTTTTCCGGAATCTCCTGCAGGAGATTCTGACATGCCAGAATCTCCCGGTAGCTGTTTCCAGGTGCCCTATGCATTTTCCATGGAGACTCAGTATTGGGTGGGTAATAAAGTTAGAGACACCCTGATAACCATACCTTGTCATTCAATGGGAATCTGGTATTAAGAGTTAGTCAAATGTCGTCTGGTTCCCATACCTCGCGCCATTTTCAGGCGGTGCATCTGACAAATAGAAGATACGACGTAGCAGTCACGATAGTTAACTTTCATGGTTATCCTACCTTAAACTTATTGCAGGGAAGGAATCAGGACATGGCGAATTGTACGAAAATCCATAGAGAATAGGAGCAGCACACTATTGAAGACATGGGAAGTTGATAAGCATTATGAAGGGTGTATACTTGCTGGCAGTAATCTTGTGCTGAGCAGGCATCAAGCAGAGAGTAAAGTATTTTCGGAGTTGATATTCTTCATGAAATGAAACCAATGGGAACTGACAGTAATGCATTGCCACGTTGAATACAGATTTAAGTCGTATACTTATGAAAGAAGTAGTGAATACAGAGGCACATATCTGTCAGAGGCACATATCTCTAAAATACTGCAACACAACTGGCGGCAATCAAACTATCATTTAAAAAGGTTCAGAGCAAGGAAATATCGGACATGTTTTTATAAGAAATGAAGATCTCTGAAGTGACCATCAAAAGTAAAAACTCTTTCAAAAGTACAACAGGTTACCAACCCAAATTTCTCATATTCATCATGTTCATGGAAAAACTATATATTTCTATAAAGTGAATAAAGTTTAATCCCCGAAATAATTCAATGAGAATCTCTCATGTGTGGGGTTCGGAAACTGATAACCAGTAAGACATCATGTTGCCACTTACCGTAAAGTTTTGTTGAATGACTTTGAAGTTGTTGACGATTGTGGAAATTATCGGAGGAATCAGGAGATAGTAATTAAATATAACTGAACGCTTTACGGCTCTCGACAGCGTAAATCATCATACAGCGCACTTAAGATAGGACATTTCATTTTTGTAAATCACAAGTTTCTTATGGTGACAGATTCTACCATTATCATATTCCATGGTCTTAGGTCTTACTTTTATAATACAACATCCGCCATACCTTTATTTTTAACAAAAAGTCCTATTCCCATGATCTTGAATCTGCCATCAATATATTCCTGAACCGAGGACCTACATAATACATCTACTATCACCACATAACTATTGCAAGAGGTTTTGATTATATAATAAAGATACACTATTACTAAACTGTTTGACCTGAGGTCACACTTACTTACTACAGTTCACACCATTGCTACATGGTCTGACCTGTGTCTTGCTTACATAATACATTTAAAAATTTTGCTACATTGTCTAATCTTGGTCTTCCTCACATGATAAAGTATTTATATAGAACGTCCTGACTATGCTGTACAATTCACAGAACGAGATGGTAATTTACAGTTTGTATGGACCGAGGCGTTTACGCCGAGTTCCGTACAAACTGTAAATTACCATCGAGTTCTGTGAATTGTACAGCATGGTTGGACGTTCTATATTTACTATATACCCGAAATTTAAAAAAAAATCATTAATTTCATTTTTCTTAACAACCAAAATTTTAATAAACGTGTATGGCAAAGTGGTCCGTATTTTAGTGTACGGACCAGTGGTCCGTACAGTATCTTTTATGTTATATGGCGAAACTGTGCATATTCACAGTATATACGGCATGGGTATGTAGTATACACCATTACCATATTCCATGAACTAAGGTTCTGTTTACTTAATATTGTTGTTAGAGCACACCATCATCTTATTCTCCGACCTTTGGTCTCACATACATATAGCAGCATCTGCCATTCCCTTGTTCAATGGCATGATGTCCAAATTACATATTGCAGCATCTACCATTCTCTTGTTCAATAACATGAGATCGCACTTAAATATAGCAGCATTTACCATTCTCTCGTTCAATGACAAGAGGTTTAACTTACATATTGCCGTGTCTACCATTCCCTTTTTTGATAGCCTGATGACTTGCATACATGGTGTGTTCCACTAGCTCCAATGCTTACAAGATGTTTTCCGATCGTTTTTAAGGTGTGTGGTATTAATCTGGGAGTATCTTCTGGATTGGCGATTATTGTTATTGTGGAACACTTCCGTAATTCAGCACTCACCATGATCACATTTCCTGAATCCATATCCCGCTCATATATTACAAATCTTCATCATCTCTATATTATCTGTCCTTCATATATAACAACATCTCTACTATCACCACACTTTCTGACGTGTCCCCTACACATGATACACAATTAACTATCGCCATATTCTCTAACATTAGGTCCAGTTTGTACCAAAACAGAGGTTTATTACAAGTCATCAAAACTTTTGAGAAAAGCATTTATTTTGTGATCCGGAAAAGTGATAGTATTATCATTATATAAATGTACGATCTTGGAATCAAAGTTAGAAAGTAGATAACTAGTCCGGGATGTTTCGGTGGCTCTATAGTCTCAGAAATGAAGGCAGAGATACACAGGAAACGGTATTATTCTATTGTATCTATTCCCTGAAATCGATTGTTAATTCATTAAACGTCATTGATAGTATACCACTGCTCCTGGCAAAAGTCAAAAGAAGTCATATTTGAACACAATCAAACAATACATTTGAAGACATCTTACCATTATATTATGGACATGGCAGATACGCAATAATATGGACAAGGTCACATCTGTTCGCACTTTGAATATCTTATGACTATGGTAGTTATAAATACTGAGATGGCTGTATGAATTATTGGAAATTATATTTTATTTCTAACCCACGAACGAGTCAAAGGAATATCATGGAAACAGTTTGTTATTTCTCTTAACCATGCAATTCGGTGCCCCATTTTGCGCTTCTGTCACCGAGGTCACATACTTCATAAACCACAAGTTATATCAATAGCCTGCCCCCTTCCCAACCATCAGCCCCATACTTCCTCCACCCTAACACAATATTGCATCGATGACTAAAATTTGATTTGAAATGTGATAGTTGAATTAATGATATCACGATCAAATAGAAGACCGCGTGTAAAAGAAAGCGAATCGCACTAAATTAAAATGATTGGTGTCTAACCCTGTCATTGCTTCCTCTGAGTTACTCAGAGCTGCTCGGAACTGCTCGGAGCCACTCGGGACTATACGTCACAAGACGTGAGCTGTCTCCGAGTACCCCGCTCGGTCCATATAAGGAGTGATGCCTAATAAGGGAGGTCGGCGTGAGTGGGGTGGTTGACACTGTGACGGGTGATTCAGAGAAGGGTGTCACCATACCTACGAGTCAGCAGATGGTCAAATATACAGAGCATGTGTCATGAGAGCAAACTGCAACGACCAAACCCCCGTCACCCGCCTTGAAACATGGCACAATACACTCACCGCATACACACTTACTCACACCTACCTGTATAATGACATACAGCTACACCTACAAACACACACTGACACAGACACACTCATTAAATTGACATATATCCACAGAGGAGGCACCCTTAATAAAGTACATACGTATTGAAGGGGTGGAAGGTTAAAAGATTTTGGAAAATGTTCGTGCATTTCTTCTTTAATTCAATGTGTACAAGATGGAGAAATTTTGCGTACGCACTTTAAAGATGGCCCCCTAATATGCATTCACAATCATACATTTACAAAGCCTTATAGACCCACTATACACACTCATATGTACACATACAAATTATGGATCCTTCGGTGTACGTAATTTCTAAGACGAAATTAGGATGGAGATCAATAACCCACACCCGCCCGCATGTATTTCACTCGTGGTTGTGTAACGATAGAAGTTAGACACCACCAACCTCGTACACCTTTCTGTCGATATATACACACACTACCAACATTTACATTTTCAATTACTCATATGCAGGCCCCTTTACAGATATATTCATACTTACTATACACCGATGACGGAGTCTCCATGCTAAACCGATGTCTATTTATTGGTAGTCAACAAATACAGCTCGAATTTAAAGAGGAACGGTTATAGGGGTAAATTGACAACGATTTTCCTCCTCACCCCAGGCACTTTGCAGTCAAACGGATTGCTACACACGTCCTACCAGGTATCAATCAAGGTATATGTCAAATGGATTCCCTGAATGTGGACATTAAAATAAAGAGTTCCCCCCTAAAGTAAAGCATTACTCAGTAGTAAAACGAGGGGATTTACTGAGGGGTCTTAATGAGGGGTCTTACTGAGGGGTCTAACTGGGGGTCTTACTGAAGGCCTTACTGAGGGGCTTACTGAGGGGTTCTACTGTAGGGTCTTACTGAGAGTTCCTACTGAGGGTTCCTACTGAGGGCTTTACTGAGGGCCTTACTGAGGGCCTTACTGAGGGGCCTTACTAAGGGGCCTTACTGAGGGGCCTTACTGAGGGTTCTTACTGAGGGGCCTTACTGAGGGGCCTTACTGAGGGCCTTACCATAGGTCTTACTGAGGGGCCTTACTAAGGGGCCCTACTGAGGGTCATACTGCAGGGTCTTACTCAGAGGTCTTACTGAAGGTCTTACTGAAGGTCTGTTGAAGGGTTTTACTGAGGGCCATCCTAAGGGCTATACTGAGGCGCTTACTGAAGAGCTTTACCGAGAGGTCTTACTTTTCTTCCCTTTTTTGAAAGGCCGTTTTGCCGTTTGGTCGCTATAACTTTCACATCATAATTGTAGTAGTTGTAGACTCATGCCATCTACTGAACTGCTTAAATGATGTTGTACCTAGTTAGGATGTCAAAGGCTTTTAACACCTTTACATAATCATGTAAACTTGCCAGGCTGATGTGAGCTGTCGGAATTTGAGTCGTGTTAAATCATAAAAATTTACAGAAGACTTGGCTAATATGAGTTTTCGCACTTTGATTATCATCCATGCTATACAAATTCCCTATTGAAAATGTATGGGGCCTCTGTATGTAAACCACTACCCATTATATAAAACTTGTCGGATACCATAATTGTGGTATACGGATTCAAATCTGTGGTATACGGCCTCAAAGCCGTGGTATACGAAAAAGTAGTGCCTTAGTCCTATAGAGAGAAAAAAAGTTCATATTGATAAACCATTTAAAATGGCAATTCCGGGGCTTAATTTACTCGAAAAGATGGATAATAAATACGAAAAAACAAACAGACGGCTCTGTACACCACTCGACGTTGACGTCGTAATACACTCGCTATCGTTTGTGTGTTACTACGCGTTAATCTTCTCGTGGTTTACGGCCGCCTGTCCACAAAACTATCGATTATTGTCTAAATCATTCTTTCCTATGCTAATTCCAGGTGGCGCCGGGTTGATATGGTCCGTCGTCTGGATGGTCTCTATATACGAAAAACCATCTATGCATCCGACAATTTCCAAAGAAGAGAGAGCCTACATAAGTGACCAGCAGAAACATACGATTGTCCTCGATGAGGTGAGTCTATCTGACCTCTCCACTCACACATCCCTAGACCTTCCTTCTGAAAGCCCTCTCCGTACCGCATGTCCCTACACCTGTCATTCACCAGGACCACTCTACTGAAGTACCGACGTCCGACCGCCATAACCCTCGACCCCCGTGAACTTTGACCTAGCGGCCACAGTGTGACGTATGACCGTGTTTACTCTCCACGTGCTACGTGCATCACGTGACCACCATGCACGTGTAGAGTATGCACATGGTTGAGCAGGGAGTGGTGAGTGTGTGTGTGTGTTGGGGGGGGGGAGGGTTATATGTTTCCATCTAAACCAGCCCCTCGTTGAGGAACCAGACGAGGGACCAGATGACTGTTATGACAGCCTGTTGGCGTAGTACACGTGACCAGACTGAACATCCGGTCATCATATCATACGTGCGTTGAGTACGACAGGTTATCTCGATACGCCCGATCATACGCCCAGAAAACGTTTGAAATTGTTAACTATTCACCTGAATGCCATTGCCAACTTTGCCTGGCAAAGCATTATGTACTCGAACCCTGGTTTACTGTCCAATCTTTGTTTTGAAATGAGAGCAAGGCTGGCAAGATCAATCTCCAACCAAATTCTTAGTATCGCTCTTACATTCTACACTGGGAAGGAAAAAGGTATCTACAGGGCGAGTGAGCGTATTTTGCTGGTTGCCGACCATTCCTATTAGACCCGGCCATAACCAGTGCATGTTATCACACTGCATCGCTCAAGTAACATAAAGAATATTCGCGAACAGCAAGCTGGAGTGGTGTAGTGAGCAAAACATTAACTGGATAATATGAAACCCAGAATCATGTTGGCAGAGCCAGTGTAACTTGCAGTTCTACTGTTACATGATTTCGTATACCTTTCAGTTCTAGATACCGCAGTGCGACCTATGACCATAAACCTGACATGGGTCGGAGCGGGTGGGTATTTGTAGGAGATACGATCACAGGTAATAATACAGGAAATACATTTATGGCACGCTTAAAGGTATACGTTACTTAGAAGGAAACTCACGAGATGAGAACAATTTGGTTCGTACGCCACCGAGTTTGACTATGGAGTAATTCACGAAGCAAAGCTGATTGAATTACGTAGCAGTCCAACGAGGTGGATTGCGGACCAAGTTATTCTCATCGAGTGGGTTTTTGATTTTATCTCACCCCGTATAACATCATTTGTTGTTCACATAATTCGCCAAATTAACCATTGAGAATGGGGTACAATACCTTCGCGGCCGTGGAGTACGAGTTCCTAACGTTGAGTCTATGGAGAAAAATACCGGGGTGAGATAATGCTGAATACACAACCACAAAACCGACAGGATTTTCCGAAGTCTGAAAATGCTCCAATGCACTACTTTAATGTGCACTATTTTCCCTTCTCACTGGGCATTTGAATTCAGGTGGCGATACAACGTCTGTAACCAGTGAATACCGCCTACCCATGTGATACAAGAATCCAATCACACTAGGGCTCAGCAGGAGAAGATATTCCAGGTGCCCTGCACTTCTTGAACAACTTCAGTTGACATCTGAGGGACTAGACATGTTGCACACTCCCCTTAGCTATATGCCTAATCATATGTATTATCCTACCCCTAATAAAAAACGCCATAGGTTTAACATTGACTTAGTGTATTTGACGGAGCGTTGAATAAAGTGTTATTTATGCACCGAGGTGAATAAAAAAACGGACCAATCAGGGACGAGATAACGAAAGTAGATCCGGCAGCATTGATAAACACGGCCATCCTCCGATGAGCGTCAACATGATACTAGCAAGGATAATTACCAAATTTTCTCTGCATATCGGTGAGATGGGGTAGGATAAATATAAAACCGAACTCGAGTGAGCCTTGTCAATGTTTATACCACTCTGGTCAGGTCTGCTACTCACTAAACTCGGCTAACGCCTCGTGTAGTAATACACGACCTGCCCATCGTGGCGTAAACTTTGACAAGGCTAACTCTCGTTTGGTTTCTACTAATTATCCACTTAATACAAAGTGTCCATAGAAAACACATGGGTAGCGTGTATCCATATACCCGGAGCATACGGATATATGTTGTATGCTCCGGGGGGCGCATAGGGAAAAATAGTGCATGCCTAAATGAACTAATACCAATACGACACTTGTCAGGAAAAGGTGGACAATAGATACAATCTAGATTTCAGATAAAAGCGGTTGTATGCTCCTTGGAGTTGACTGCGCAATATCCTCGCAAGCGCTTGGATACTACTACGTGTCAATTCCTCGGAGCAATCGGCTGCTTGTATCTGAAACAAGTCAATATTGTGTATTTATCCTACCCCTAATATAAAATCCCATAGGCTTAACATTGAATTTCCGTATGCTACGCTGACTGGCATACAGAGTTTTATATGCCACTAGTAGCATACAGGATTGTTATCATGTAATATTCCAAAATCGAGGAGATGGGGTAGGATAAAATCAAAACCTGATTCGTTTTAATCGTGGCCCCCGCATGCCACTCCTGGAGTTTTGGCTCCGGACTCTACTCGGCTTCGCCTCATGTAGTCACTATGCCAAACTCCAGTCGTGGCATACGGTGGTCAAGATTCAAACTCATCCAGTTTTACGATAGTATCTCCCGTGTCTCAGGACTGGTCCATCTGATCGCTAATTAATGTAACCGGGGGCGATCCAGGGCTGCCCTCCCACCTAAACGTCACGCTTTACTCGTGTGAGCAGTAAGACAGGTAAGGGAGTACTCTTTTGTTTTGTTAAGGACACGTCGTGTTTTGATGGCGCCGATGGCACTTTATGTGGAAGTTGTTGTTTGCAATGACGGCTTTTAGTTTCAGAAATTGAAACTCAACTCCCTGTTACCTGTCATAGCACGCCAGAGGACGCGCCAAGCACGACCTGACATCACCTGTTACGTAACAGCTGACGTCAATTATGACCTACCTCGTGATAGACTTACGTGATGCACGGTGACTCTCCAACGTTTTTATGACATACATGAGACATTTAGTTGATATCTAATGTGAGTTATTTGTGGCATATGCCTTGGTATTGCTCGCTGGAAATGTCATAAACAATTTTAATTGATTTGAAAATATTAGACAGTGTGTTTTACATTTCTGTAGACCATTTTGTCTGAAGGAAATACTAAAATAAGTAATTTCTGATGGTATCATGTGTGCTGGGTGATGGATTGGGAACTAGTAACATTTACACAGGAAAAACGAAGGTAAAATATCAAGTATTAGTATAGATGGAATTGACAGTTTATTGTTTAAGCTAATTACCTAGCATCCTCTACCTGTTCCGTGAGCACACCTGTCTGCGCTAGAGTTGCCTGAAGCAGTAAGTAGTACAGAGAAATGTGACTTGAAGATTGAGTCAGAGGTGTAAGTAGTACAGAGAAATGTGACTTGAAGATTGAGTCAGAGGTGTAAGTAGTACAGAGAAATGTGACTTGAAGATTGAGTCTGAGGGCTGCAGGTGTAAGTAGTACAGAGAAATGTGACTTGAAGATTGAGTCTGAGGGCTGCAGGTGTAAGTAGTACAGAGAAATGTGACTTGAAGATTGAGTCTGAGGGCTGCAGGTGTAAGTAATATAGAGAAATGTGACTTGAAGATCGAGTCTGAGGGCTGCAGGTGTAAGTAGTACAGAGAAATGTGACTTGAAGATCGAGTCTGAGGGCTGCAGGTGTAAGTAGTACAGAGAAATGTGACTTGAAGATTGAGTCTGAGGACTGCAGATGTAAGCAGTACAGAGAAATGTGACTTGAAGATTGAGTCTGACAGCTGCAGGTGTAAGTAGTACAGAGAAATGTGACTTGAAGATTGAGTCTGAGGGCTGCAGGTATAAGTAGTACAGAGAAATGTGACTTGAAGATTGAGTCTGAGAGGGTGGTTGTGGCCCCAAAGATTCGAGGTCAACTCTCGACTGCAGAGCCGTCCCAAGGCGCGAGAAAATATTATGTAAGGAGGTCAGGGTGAAGGTCGGGGTTTACTGTGAATGCAGTCATTGGCTACTCGGTCTACTGTATTCCTTATATGGAATTAAGGTAATGGGACAACTCCATGGTGCTTAGGGCTGCAGGTGTAAGTAGTACAGAGAAAGTGTGAGTTGGCGGCAAAAGTCATTGTCCCCAAGCTCTCTCACCCCGATCTAACTTGTTCAAAGCTTATCCTGTATGATAGGCATTAGTAAGTAACAAGAATAGCAGTAGTTTATTTTGGTTGTAATTTTAGGGGCAGTTAGGTATTTGTCGGTCCACAAATAGCCGTTTTCCGCATTTCAATAACGAACGGGACACCGACGAATTTTCATTAGTCACAGTCAAATAGTAGGATCATGCTGTAACCGGCGTTCTGATTCGCCAAAACGTACATAGCATGATAACCACCAGGAAGAGAAACCAATCACAACGCATGTCACCATGTTGCAAACCTCCAACATTGAAGCATTTTAAACACAATAACAAAGTGTGTATTGAACAGATCCCAACCTATTTGTAAAAATGGAGTAATACGCGCCGATTGATAACTCCCGTCATGCCTCGCGCTGACTGCAGTGACGTCACGCGGGCCCGCGCACGCCGCCCGCAGCCCGTGCCTGGACGGTAAGCAGAAAAGAAATCTGTTTTCATTCTAGGGTAGCGGGACCCTCTCTGCACGGCCTGCCATGCGCATCATTACCTGTGATCGGCCTTTATCACACCCTGAATGTATATAACTCAAAGACATATGACACCTTAAAAAGTACCCTGCAGATATGTCATTGTTATGTTCTACTCTAAAACGCAATGATGCGTGCCTTGATAGATTAATGCAGTTTGTTATGTTACTATTTGTCTTGATGGAGCTATATGTATTGTGGCCGATCGTTATGCCTTCTACATAGAATATTGTTTGGTTACCATGTCTATCGTAACCGATCCCCATGTATTTTTCTAGGTAACTATGTGTACTGCTGCATATTAACCTCTCCTGTGAAGCTAAAATTTGTTTCTCTGACAGTTCCTAAGTTAATTTTTAGGAGGTATAATGGGTTTGTTTACAGTGTTTCTTGAGAGATGACGTTATGTAATTCAAAAAGGATTTAGGTGTAGGCTAGGTTTTAGATACGGTAGAGAGAAGTTAATGAAGGAAATAAGATTTCCAGTTGTAATTCAATAGATATCGAGTAACAGCAATCAGTATTGATGTTCAGAAATATGGGAAATATCAATAACCATTGATAATCATATATAGATATTATTACCTCATACCACACAATGCCATTGTTTGACTGGCAGGTAACCATAATGATAAATTGAATATAGAGACCCTTGTTTATTCATCATCGTGTAGGATAGCTCCATTTCTTGTCCTGCATTTCAGGCCTACTTGTAAGGGAACTGGAGTGAAGGCGTTCAAATACCAGCTCCCATCACCCTTCCATTAGCTGTACAAACAAACCCCTTTAGACACACAGCACCCTGAACCCACGTACCACCTCCAACCTCCTCTCCACTCGGGCATCTCCCTCAGTCATATTTAATTATATCAACAATTGACTTTTTTTAGGTACCAACTTTGCATTCAGTCCCGATACCGAGTTCCTGGGCCTTAGTAACCCCATACAAGCAACTATTGACACTGCGAAACACACAAACAAATGGTACGAGAAAACATTTCCCAAGTCAGCTTTCAGAATGATGTCATTTTCTTTTCACAAGACCGACCTATCATATATGATGTTATGAGGCCTTGTTGTACCTAACATCACATGGATGGTCCACGTTTATTTGTTCTTCCATACAGGTTTCTATAGAAACGCACAGGTTTATATGTGTGTTATGACAGGGCCTGGTTATCGTGCATGAAGTCATTGGTCCACTTATCATCCATGCGGCGCCGACACGACCACGGGCCGCGTTTCCGGTGTCGCACTTTTTACGTTCGGCAACTAAAACGCGACACCTGGATAGCAGGACATGTGAACTTTTCGCAGGCGTCACAAGAATGTTGATAAAACGCCGAGCGTCAGGCTGCCTGCGCTTCCCTGCGTCTCTCCCAGGTGGCGCGTGCACTGCCGAACAGTTAGCCGATTACCGGCCGGTTACGCAGCATACTAATCATTAATACGAAATGGTACCAGCGGTAAATAGAGTACTCAAAACACCCAAAAGTAGTGAGCTCGCATGGCCGCCAATGTGGGTAAATTTCCTAACCATCAACCCGGAATCATTGCGACTACGGGCAAGGCTTGCAAGACTCATGTGATCAAGCGAAGTTTCAATCTCCAAGCACATGTCCAGTGACTTAAAGAAAGGTTTGCTATATATAGAACAGCCAGTGAGAGTATTGCTCGCTCTGACGTCACAGCTGACCGATGAAAGGAGAGCGGTTGGTAGATAACCACAGATCCCATCTCAGTGACGCAGGTTGGAGAGTGAAAAGTATACACGCGGAGTAGCTTGATTCATCGAACTCTGGTGGAGATGTCCCGACATAATAAGAGGCTGGAGAATATATGAGGACCCTGTATGGTCCCCTTACGTTCTCCTCTACCTTTGAACGTTTTCTTCTCGTTCCTTTTGCCTGATTCCCGCTCTTTATTAGAGCGTGCGAGGATACTCTAAATACGTTGCCTATAAAAGGTTAGAGGGGTCACGTACACTTTCAGTGTCTGCTGAGAAAAATCTATCCCTTCACTATCTGTGTGCTGTTCGCTGTGCTATTGGATAAGGAGCAGGGTGCCAGTGTCTCAGTGTCTTAGAGGCATGCCCAGCTGACCATGACCAATTACTCCAGACCGAAATACCTCATTGACCTAGTGTTGCTTGATGTTTTGATCCTAGACTCAGGCGGTTAGAGAAATGGCAATTTGACAGAAAGCGATCCATTGACTGAATGTAACCCAAACCTTTTAGTTGTTATTCATTTAAAATTGCACGCTCATTCATCAATGATGAACATACCATTTGGTCCTATACCCCTAAGCCTTTCTTATCTCCTTATCTATCATTCACTGTACCATACCTACAGTTCTCTCGTTACACTATGCTGCACCACACTCGTTATCACCAGAGCCTTTCCCTGTTCTCTACACATATTACTCACAGTCTCCACCACTCCTCCCCTGTTCCATATCTTTCCTACTCAAAGTAGTCCCCACCTTTTCCATGCCTTCTACCCCTCGTATATATACTCACACTGGCCCCATCCCTTCCCTGCTCTCTAACCCTCCTATTCACAGTAACCCCACACCTTCCTGCATCCTACCCCTTCTATATACTCACACTAGCCCCACCCCTTCCTGTACCCTACCCCTCCTCCTCAAACTAACCCCACCCCTTCCTGTACCCTATCCCTCCTACTCACACTAACCCCACCCCTTCCTGCACTTTACTCCTCCTATTCACCCTATACCACCCCTTTCTGCATTCTATTCCTCCTATTAACACAGAACCCCACCCCTGCCTACACCCTACCCCTCATATTCACACTAACCCTACTCTTTATTGCACTAGCTCTCCTATTCACACAAGCCCCACTCCTGCCTACACCATATTCCTCCTTCTCATACTAGCCCCACCCATTCCTGCAATCTATCTCTCCTTCCCACAATGATGTTACCCTTTACTTCACCCTACCCCTCCTACTCAAACTAACCCTACCCCTTTCTGCACCCTACCCCTCCTACTCACAATGATGTTACCCCTTATTTCACCCTACCCCTCCTACTCACACTGACCCCACCCCTTACTTCACCCTACCCCTCCTACTCACAATGACTCCACCCCTTACTTCACCCTACCCCTCCTACTCACACTGACTCCACCCCTTACTTCACCCTACCCCTCCTACTCATACTGACTCCACCCTTACTTCACCCTACCCCTCCTACTCACACTGACTCCACCCCTTACTTCACCCTACCCCTCCTACTCACACTGACTCCACCCCTTACTTCACCCTACCCCTCCTACTCACACTGACTCCACCCCTTACTTCACCCTACCCCTCCTACTCACACTGACCCCACCCCTTACTTCACCCTACCCCTCCTACTCACAATGACTCCACCCCTTACTTCACCCTACCCCTCCTACTCACACTGACTCCACCCCTTACTTCACCCTACCCCTCCTACTCATACTGACTCCACCCTTACTTCACCCTACCCCTCCTACTCACAATGACTCCACCCCTTACTTCACCCTACCCCTCCTACTCACACTGACTCCACCCCTTACTTCACCCTACCCCTCCTACTCATACTGACTCCACCCTTACTTCACCCTACCCCTCCTACTCACACTGACTCCACCCCTTACTTCACCCTACCCCTCCTACTCATACTGACTCCACCCTTACTTCACCCTACCCCTCCTACTCACACTGACTCCACCCCTTACTTCACCCTACCCCTCCTACTCATACTGACTCCACCCTTACTTCACCCTACCCCTCCTACTCACACTGACTCCACCCCTTACTTCACCCTACCCCTCCTACTCATACTGACTCCACCCTTACTTCACCCTACCCCTCCTACTCATACTGACTCCACCCTTACTTCACCCTACCCCTCCTACTCACACTGACTCCACCCCTTATTGCACCCTACCGCTCCTACTCACACTGACTCCACCCCTTACTTCACCCTACCCCTCCTACTCACACCGACCCCACCCCTTACTTCACCCTACCCCTCCTACTCACACTGACTCCACCCCTTACTTCACCCTACCCCTCCTACTTACACCGACCCCACCCCTTACTTCACCCTACCCCTCCTTCTCACACTGTCTCCACCCCTTACTTCACCCTACCCCTCCTACTCACACTGACTCCACCCCTTACTTCACTCTACCCCTCCTACTCACACTGACTCCACCCCTTACTTCACCCTACCCCTCCTACTCACACTGACTCCACCCCTTACTTCACCCTACCCCTCCTACTCACACTGACTCCACCCCTTACTTCACCTTACCCCTCTTACTCACACTGACCCCACCCATTCCTGCACTCTTCTGTTCTAACAGTCTCAACATCACTCTTGAGAATGTGGGCAGTAGTAAAGAATTCTGCCTCTCGTCTAGCGGTCTGACATTTTCACTATGAAGGGGCCCTGCTAGGTGCCAGGTACATCATTAAATCTCTCAGCCAACTGCTTCAAAGCACCGGTCACTTTCCACGGCGGAAAACAAACATGCGTGCATCTTTATTAATTCTTGACGGCGGACTGCGCGTCTATTTATAGCGCGGCCGCAGTTCGGGACGCTAGGTTCAGATGGCGCTGTTGGTCTATAATTATAGTATGTCACTTGTGTGCGGCAGGTTTGGTATTTCGGGAGTTGTTTGCGGTCGGGATTGAACGTCGTCATGTTTGGTGTGGATCTGGAGATGAGGTCTGAGGAATGAGGAGGCTGCATGAGTTCCGGGGTGGGGGGAGGAGAGCTGAGGGGAGGTGGCTTCAAGATACGAGCGGAGAAAACGCTATCAAAACATACTTCCCTTCGTACGACATTTTACAGCATTAAACTCATACATATATTCAATTTGTAACGTACTTTTCTCGTCCCAAATGTCCTGCTGAGAGTGGGATTCGAATCGTAAGCTCAAGACAGCTGTGCTACACTGAACGCTTCAAGTGGAATTCACATGGTGGGATTCATGTTCCTCAAATGGTTCAAAATCTCATGAGATTCTGTTCCTTTTTAGGAAGAAATGTCGATGACAATTGCAGGAGAAGAAACATGTCTCAGGATAATAGAACCCTATAATTTAGACGAAAGAATTTTGTTCGAGTACAGGATCTCAACAGTATTTTTCTCAGACAAACACCCTGTGAGTTACATGAATCCCATCGTGTAAATCCCGCTCTACATATGTGTCAACTTTTGATCTAGTTTATCAATTTGGCTAGCTGATGGTATCGATGTAAGGCAGCAGTGGATTTGCTTAATGACCGGTTTGCCGTTGGACTTCTACACTGGTTCCTGTATGAGGGCAATTCTCGTTTATGATACCACTGTGTGGTCATGTTTATACCGGAAACAGTCATTGAATACGAATGTGTGTGTGTGTCCGTGGATGCTCTCAACATGAGAAAGATGTACCGTGTACATCTGTTCATCGGAGATGAGGTACATGTTACATACTAGTACACTCCCCCGGAAATATTGATGATTATACGTATGGATTAATACCCCATATTACTGATGTATAGAGTTAAATTTACTGGTGGACCTTAGCTATCAATGCACTTCGGGAAATTCCACTCAAATCTGCCCAATAGGGTATACCTAGAGGTAGTGGTGCAATACGTACAACGTGCTTTCTTAACAAAAACAAGGGTTTGACAGCATTATCACCCCTACCCCTACGGTCATCACTTCCAACTTGACAAGAAACACCAATAGCAACACAATCCACCTGAAAATCAGTACTCAATATAGAACATTTGTGTCATGGTGTTGATATTGCAACCTAAGATTCTAATTGATATCGCGGTATGTTACGCCCCCTCCCCCCTAGGCCTCGTCCTTTGCTGAAGCCCCTTGTCCTGAGACTTCCTGTAAAAAGTCCTAAAACGATAGGATTCCCATAATGAAATGACTATGATTCACTCAGGTTTGGCAGTCTAGATGCTTTATTCCGGTGGCCAACTTTTCTCTCACCAAACAGAAACATTGTCTTCGCAGCTAACGGCTTGGCTGACATGGATATAACCTTTTACAACGATAAATATAAAAAAGAGGAGCAAAGCGCAGCCGGCTGAGTTGACGCCGAACCCGTCTAACGATGGGATGTGAGTAGAGCCACTTTACCACAAATTGTCAGAGGATCAGGAAAAAAACTACTTAAAAGCCCTTAGATTACTTCATTTACCGAAAACTGTACGGTACCAGGAGGCAAAGCTTGAAAGGTCATTTGAATAATAGCAGAAATAGGAATATTCAGGTTAACACCGGAAATCATGTACTCATCATCACCTCAGATTCTGTATATAGACTTTACCATCTCATTGTTTATTAATAGACGACTCTGGTCATTTCTATATGAGGCACCAAATGCATGCATTCATAACAATGGAGTCTGACAAGTTAAGACAATAAAAGTAGGCTTTATCTTCGATTCAGTTCACTAGATTACCAAAAACGTCTTAATAGTTACTATTCCTCAATAGTAGTGTATAGCTGGATTGCTTTTTAATTGGTTGCAATACGCACAGAGTCAGAAGACGGATGTTTATTACTATGTTTCTAAAGATATCAATGGATGGTCTCAAGGATCACAACCCTCTACTATGAAATGGCAATTATGTCTTCAAAAGACACTTGGCAGCTGTTATCTCTATTGATTAGATTGTAAATGACAAGATATTTTCACACGATTTAGATCTCCGTTTTGATAAAAAGAAGGTCATAGGGACGCCGTATTACGTCACGTGATAAATGAAGGTCGGTCCACGACATTTCCGGCGTGGATCCTTCCGCCACACCGTTCTAGTGCCGTGAAATATAGCTTTAAAAAAGGTCGAGACACACAAATATAAACAGATATTCAAGAAGCTGACTGCAGACTAGCGCGAAGTTAATGGCACAAGGCCGGAAAACATTGTCACTATTCACGAGCATTGCGGGCTTAAAATGTTCATAACTACTCACATACGTGTGTAGATATTCATATATATATATATATGTATATATATGACAAATCATTGTATATTATTTAAAAGCAAACAAGGCGTATCAATCACAGACGTTACAATATGGGTTTACGTCACACCAGGAAACTACATAGACACAATGATGGTAAGAGAATCAATGCGTTGCAATACATGTTGATATTAAAGAAAGGTGGTCGTAATAGGTTGTTATTTAGTGCGAATCCAGTTGTACCTAAGCCTTTGTTGACCCCTGCATGACCTACAGTATCCCCTAGGTTCTCGACACTGTCACTATTACTAAATGTTTCTCTCCACCTCAATCATCTTCTTGCCTCTCCACTGCCCTCTCCCTCTTTTGCCCTACTTGCTTTTTTGACTCTGACATCTGATCGCCCTCACCTTCTCCTCTCTTCTGTCTCTACCTCCCTTCATGTTCCATGCCTCTGTCCACTTCCCCCCCCCCTCTTTCCCTCTGTCCCAGCCCCCCTTCTTTCCCCTCCTTCATCCCTTTCTCCTTTATTCATGTCGCTACCTCCTATCCATACAGCCTCTCGCCACTGTCTCCTTCTCCTACGTGTCCTTATCTTCCTCCTGTCTATTCTCCTTCCCACTCTTCTCTTACCTCCTTTCCTCGTATCCCCTGCCTCCTTCAACTCTCCATCCTTTTTCTTCACGTCCTTCCCTCCCTACTTCCTTCTCTCTATACCTATTCTCCTCCCTTTTCCTGTCTCCCCCTCCCTTCTTCCCTCCTTATCATCTATACCCGACTTACCCACTCCAGCCTCTCCTTCCTTCCCTTTCATCCTTCCTTCCTTCCTTGCTCTCCCCTCTCCTCCTCCGTTCCCCTTTCTTCCCTTTTGCCCTATCCTCCCATCCTCCCACCTGCTTTCCTGGCCCTTCCCCACCTCCCCCCTTCCTCAACTACCACCTACAGGTCCTGTTCTTTCCCATTCCCCACCATGCATGTATGATCTCTCCACGCACGCCTCTCACCTCAGTCCCACTTGTGTGTGGGGAGTTGGTGACAAAAGTTGTAAACTCCGTGCGAGCTGCTCTGAGCTGTTGATGGATCTGCTCCTGCTGGCAGGACATGAGGAGGTGCCGGGAGCTGGCGACGTCCACACCAGTGTCTAGATATCCAGGGGAGGAGACTGCTCTCTGAGCTGCTCCCTGAGCTGCTCTGCGGGCCCGGCCACAGCCGCCCTTTTTAGAGGCAGTGAGTCACTCAGCCGGAGACTTCACTGAGTATCGATATCAAATTGGGTCCTGCTCAAGGTGGCTTGATCTTGCCTTTAATGATTCACAATCCCACTCCATCGTGTTTTCTTGTTTTCCTTGCTGCTGTTGTTGTTGTTTCTTTGGTTATTAGAGAGTCACTGAGTAGGTGGTGCACTGCAAACTCTGTCCTGTTCTGTTAGTGAAGATGGTGCCTAGAGCATGGGGGTTGGCTTCAGTGTTGGCGTGTTTATTATGCCTTGTCCTTCAATGGCTTACATAACTTATAGATGGGTTAACACTGAAGGTAATTGTTTTATATCACTTCCTGGGTGAAATGGTAGAAGGCTTAACGCTAATTCAATTGCGAAAAGTTACCAAGGGTAAGATATGCAAACTGCCAAATGTTAACTAGCTTTAGATATACGAGCCGTCAGATTTCATTTACATCATATCTGCTAACAGCCAGCATTTGCCTACATTCAGATACTTTGAACAGTAAGCTACTTTCAGGTACCCAAACCTTTACCTTTTACCTATAGAGATGCAAACTACCAATCGCTGGCATGATATACACTGAATATTACTCTCCCCATTCTGTGACCACAAAAGCCCAGAAAGCCCACTTTATAATAGTATCTCTGGTGGTTGTCGGCTCTCTGATAAACATCTCTCTCAGACACAACCTGCTCATTTGCTCGCCTTGCTCGGCCTTATTATGAAACCAGGGTCAGTAGGCGTTCCCCGTTTGCTGACAACTAGTGCGACAGCTAAGTGCATTAGGTGAGTAATATGTGGTGGTGATCCTGTCGGCGCTGCCAATAGTCGGTCTGTCTGTGCAATCATCAGAGTATAGGACACAAAGAGCTTTGTAAGTTAATCTGAGTGCGTGACGATGGATCATGCCGGGCTCTATACGGCCAGACATACGTGGCTTTACAGCGAGGATTATCTCTCTGATCACTCTGGGATGTGACAGGTTTTTTTCTATATAGATGACAAGGTCCTATTTGAGTTCTACTCAATGCTCACGTTATACAGCACGTTATCAGGCTGGAAATACAAACTCATCCATACTTTACTGCATATACCATGCTTCAGCTGATGTCAGATTTTAATGCATATCTCATGATTCAGTCAATGTCATCTTTTACTGTATATATCATACCTCAGTTCATGTCACCTTGTAATGCATATATAATGCCTCAGTCCTTGTCATATTTTATCACCACACCTCAGTCTATATCACCTTTAAATGCATTATACAGTTGTGGATGAATCCCTCACATTAGAAAACATATATTTAGCATTTTAAACCGTATTTCTTCCTAAATCCAAACTAGATTTGAGGTGGCCATATTGGATCAACGCTAATATTCATCTGGTTGCACCACTTGGATTATCCTTGAAGACGTAAAATACCTCGAAAACAACTGCAATTATTCGGAGAACCAATGAATTCAACGGTGGAATGTTTCTGCATATCCCAACGGAGGCTCCTAAAGGGGAATAGAATCGGCAAAGAAGAAATTCGAACCATAGTGAGAAATCTGCAATAAATAAGCTATAAGTATCTAAACGGGTGTCAAAATAAGGCCCTTAATTAACGATGATTTTATTCTGATTAATTAAGGCTATAATTACCATGGTTGACATATGGGATAGGGGCACGTGTTTGTGGTATTGTTGTGGCTACAGTTAATGTACACCCCACTTCTGTACTGGGTCCAAATTGAGTAAGAAACTGAGAACACTGATGGGTTTAGCTCTGATTCATTGTTCCCACATACATCTCAGCTTATCAATTTTCTCGGAAATGGGATTAGAACTTCCAAGGGGGAGATATACCGCTAAAAAGATGATTAATAATTAATTTGTGTTAATGCTCGAAACATATTTAGTCTTAAAAACACTCTCCCAGGGGGAAATATCATTGCCAATGAAAAACATAATGCATGCATAATTACATCAGAAAAATTCATCCGCGGTGACGGATTACTGTGCGACAAGTAGTCCCCACACCTAAATACACGTTCTCTACACAGATATTCCCTGGTTGGAGGGACATTTAGGCGTCGACAGGCCTAACAGTGGATGACGAGAGGCTTGGGGTAGGACCTATATACTCTCCCGAAACGCTCCATGTTTGGCAAGGTGGAATATTCCAACAGGAAACAGTTTTTTTAAACGTTGATTGTTGTTCGTCTCATTGAAACAGGGTGACTTTGGACGGGTAGATACCTGATTCAACATACCATATGTGTGTAGGACGGAGAGTGTGTGCCTGTGCTGGGCGAGTGCATGCGCGCCACACGCCAGTGCCACCCTTGATTCAATGCTAATGCATCCTTCTCGGGTCGTCCTACATGTTAGTTTTTGTGTATATAATACGGCGCTCAATCACCAAATATTTACCGACTTGTGTGGCATGAAAACCTCTCATTGAATGAGCTGCTCCTGGCCACGTGACTAGAATCTGCTCACAGACAAGTAGCCAGCACAGACCGCTAGCAACCCCCCCTCAACACACACACACCACCACCACTACCACCACCTCCCTCAACCACCCTACTCACTCCCAACCCCGGATAAAGATGAAAAATTATAAAACCAGAAAAAGAAAGAGAATATGAAGAATGATAGGGGTGGGAGGGGCGGAGTAGGGGGTGGGAAGCACAGTGGAAATGCCTGGAAGAACCTTTAATTCATTTTGCCCTCTTGAAATTACAGTTGTGCGCGCGGGTTGTATTGTGGGTTGAGCATTGAGCTGTGCTCTTTGTGGGAGGGTGCTCGGTAATTGTACCAGCCGCTTACACCCTCTTTCCTTACTGGAAGACTATGAGGCTAATTTGGCTGGTGGTGCCGCCTAGTGGAGTAATACGTCGTCCTCCACCACAGGTCTCTCAATAACAAGCCATTTACGGCCAATTTAAGAATATAATTCAACCAATGCCGATCTATATGTCACTGTAGAGTGCACTCGACTTGCCGCTTTCATACGTGTTTTCTGGAGCACGAATTACTAGTGAAAAGTCATCAATATACTTGAGCGATGATCTGACATAGTCTTAAATGACTTTAATATCGGCGGTTAACTTTCTGGGTAATGTGAAAGCCTTCATTGTGCGGCGTAATGATACAGCGTCATGTAAATTGCCCGGCCGCCCCACTCCGCCACTCCGCCATGCCACCGCTGCTGCTTTTAATTCTATGTAGCCAGAAAGAAGAACACTGAGACCACGTCGAAACATACCCTCCATCACTCATCCACTTTCTTTCATTTCTCTTCTCTTTTTTTTCTAGACTTAATTTCTTGAATTTGCAAAGGGGTGGAGAGGAGAGGCGTCGTGAGGTGGTGGAGGAGGGGAGTGAGTGCGGGCGGCGGCCGACGGGAAGGTGGCTCATCTTTTAATGCTGCGCGCGCACACTGACATGCGCACTACTTACCCGGCGCCATACATCATGTCCCGCCATTGGGATATTGTATCGCGAGATATCGCCAGATCTCGGTGAATCTCTGGGAATCTCACGCGATCCCGCGAGAGTCTGTCAGAGCAGGTCCCGCGTGGCGCTGGTGTCTTTGAGCTGGAAACGTGCCCTATTATCGCCCGCCGGTCTACAAACGCGGCGCCGCGCGTCGAGGAAACATTTATTTTTATACCACATTCACTGCGGGCCTATTCATCTTTGTTACGGCTGACACTCGCCGATCGCGACTGTTGGTGGTGACGAATTAAAGATAAATACGATAATTGTAACGAGATTTCGATTAAATGGGTTCGCCTGTCGGCCGTATATCCCGAGGAGGGTGTTGGTAAAAAGGGGAGTGGGGGACAAAAAGGTAGTTCCTGGAGGCGAGGATGGTGCGTGTGTGTAGAGGGGGGAGGGGGTTTACATGGTATATGCGTACATCAGACGTTCACGCCACCTGGTGGAGCTCACGCCAACAGTTGATTACTTGTGGCCGCTGTGAAAGGCGGGCCCGGCGCCCCACCAGAAGAATACAAGCTGATGTCGGGCTCGCATGTTGATTGACAGTTTAATCTATACGCTGATCATTACCCGGCTAAGTATGATTGATCGCCTGGCTAAGTCGAATACAAACAGCAAATTAGAAAGACGTGTGACTTCAATTTTATGCAGCGTGGGTCGAGGTATCTGGCTGACATATTCGTTATGTGACAGCGGGAGGGGGTTATTTGAATATGTTATTGCAAGGCCTTCATTGCCTGCCGCAGGACTGCCTCTCCTCCACTGCTCACCCTCGTGTAGGGCAGGGCGGCAGGACACCTTCCTGCCTGCCGCCTGACGCTTACCGCCCATTTCCCACCTACATACATGCTGATCTGCCTGTCTGGCTATTTGGTAATTGCCACCTGCCAGCCTGCTTGTCTGCCCATATGGTAATTGCCACCTGCCAGCCTGCTTGTCTGCCCATATGGTAATTGCCACCTGCCAGCCTGCTTGTCTGCCCATATGGTAATTGCCACCTGCCAGCCTGCCTGTCTGCCCATCTGGTAATTGTCACCTGCAGCCTACCTGTCTGCCCATCTGGTAATTGTCACCTGCCAGCCTGCCTGTCTGCCCATATGGTAATTGTCACCTGCCAGGCTGCTTGTCTGGCCATCTGGAAATTGCCACCTGCAAGCCTGCCTGTCTGCCCTATGGTAATTGCCACCTGTCAGCCTGCCTATCTGCCCATCTGGTAATTGCCACCTGCCAGCCTGCCTGTCTGGCCATATGGTATTTGCTACCTGCAAGCCTGCCCATTTCCCACTTGCCACATGTCAACATGCTATTCTGCCCATTTACCACTTGCTCCCTAGTTTGCCTATACTCTTGCCACCCACCAACCAGCCTGCTTGTTTCCCCAAATGCCATCTACCAGCCTTATCGTCTGCCCACCTGGCGTCTAACACCTGTGTATTTGCTAAGCTGTCCACCTGCCTGTTTGCAACTACCCATCCTCCATTTTTTTCTATTTCCATAGAGGGCCATTTTTTCTGTATACCTTTTACACCTGCCTTCTTCTTTGTGTATGTGATTTGTTTTGTTTGGTCGTTTGTTCTTGTTTTTTTGTGTGTTTTTTGTATGTGTGTGTTTTTTTCTTCTTTTTTTCTCTTTTTTTTGGGGGGGAGGGGGAGGGATCTTGAGAGGGGGGGATTCTAGATATTCATTTCCCCTGGACTATGCTATGTAAGTCCTAGAAGGCGCTAGTCTAAACCTAATGTGAGACTTTTGTGAGACTTCAGATTATTTTGTTCCACTTTTCATCCTGACTCCTCCATCTGCTTACCGCTACACTTATCCCTACAACTTCCCCTGCCTTCCCCTATACATATCCCTACCCTTCCCTGCCTTACCCAACCACAAACTCCTGCTCCTATACCCATCTCCATTCCCTCTGCCCACTTCGGCCACTTCACCTGTCTACTACCTCTACCTGTCCTCCCTCCCCTACCTGCACCTATATATAACAGTCCCTACAACCTCAACTAACTGCCCCTGCCTGCCTTTACCCTCCCCTGCCTGCCCCTTTACCCTCCCCTACCCGCCCTGCCCCTTCTGGATGCGTTGGGGTGTGTGCACTCAGCGGCGGGCGAAGCAATATGGAACAATCAATTATCCTGGTGGCATTGTTTTAATGAGCTATACCCTATATAAACACGATCAGTCAGACCGGCTGTCCCCCTCCCCTCCCCGCACCGGCCCCTACCCGCCCCTAGCCGGCCAGGGTAGGGACGAGGGACACCGACTCAGACATCTATAGACTCCCACCACCCCAGCCCTGTCCTCCAGTCTTACACTGATCGGGGAGTACTCCCCACCCACCCCAAAACCCCCTCCCCCCACTCACCAGGCTTAGTGACGTCCCCCTCCACCCTCCTGTTTGACCTACTACCCCCGTGTTTGCAGGTATAGGGCATTAATCATGTCTCGGGGCTTAGTCCCAGAAATGAGTTGATATCCTACTGTCTACCCCACCCACCCACCCACCCACTCCCTCCCCATCCCCTTCCCCTCCTCCTCCTCCTCCTCCTCCTCCTCCTCCACCCCACTACTTGAGGCCCCTTTATCGTCAACCCCACCTCCTCCTATGCTGGGGGTTTAGGCTGGTTGGGATTGCCCGCCCTGACGTCATATGATTTGCATGTTTCAGTAGTTTTTGCCTGCACGTCGCCGTGGGTGGGTGTCTGTGGGTGAGGGGGAGAAGGAGGGTCCTGGAGAGGCTGGAGACCGGGGCGTGTTAGTGCAAGTGGGCACAGAATTGAGCACTGTTCATCATCTTGCCTCACCGTCCATACATCATAGACATCATGGCTGTTTATTAAGTTTTCACATAAACCAATGGGATGCGAATGTTGAGGCTTGCTGCCTATAGTGTTGAATAATGCCGGTGTTGAATAACACTTCATCAGCCGCGTTTTGCGCTACCCTAACCAGGTCAACCGGACGCCATAGGAGGCCCATCACTTCCTGATATCTTGTGATAGTTCATGTTTGACTCATACCAGAAATTGTCTGTCTGTGCATGTGTGTTTGTTTGTGTGTGTCTGTGTCTTCTAGAGCTCAGCCTAGATGGGTATCTTTAACATAACACTAAAGCGTACTTTGATTGGTTCATGGAAATTATTGATTTATTTTGGTTGTTATTTTTATGATAAAATATTAGTCTAACCTGACGTTTCCCAAGTGACACTCCTAATGCATGGGGAGAATTTCTGGAAAAGCATAGAATTATTTGGTATGTACAATATTTAGAATTGTTAAGTAGGTTACGACATAGCTAGAGTCTGTTCGATGAACTTGATATCAATCTGTAACCAGTAGGTATAAGCATTTGTAGATGTGTACTGGGGAATTTGTATAGATATGAGAACCGGGAACAAGTAAGCAGTTTATAGATGTGAACTGAACCAGTATAGGTGACAACCAAGTGAATATCAGGTAGCGTTCATACGAGTTGGAGAACAACAAAATTAGTTGCTTTCTGTATTCATCTCAGCTCTGTCCATACTAAAGAAAATGGACAACACACAGGATATAGACCATGGGGAACAGAATGCAATACTAGTAGGGGCATGGAGAACGAGTTCCCAATGTTAAGCCTATGGGACGAAAATGCCAGGGGTGAGATAAAGGTATATAGATATTTATTGTGTAAATTTTTGACGAGTAGATACGAAGCGGGTATAAGTATAGATCTGTAGATGCTGACATAGATGTGATATTGGTATTATAACAACTGATAATACGGACATCCCTATGATTTAAATACCAGCACAACTCAATATCTGATCAGAATGGGCATCATCAGCTTACCAGGTGCTGGCGGGTGAAGCAATGTCTATTAGTTACATCAGTTGCTGTCTGCCTCTATTCTTATTCGTATAACACTCGGGGAAATACTAGTGAACATTCCTATAAGGTTATGGGAGGGGATTAACAGTTCACATATACATGTTTGTACATATACATATACTACAGTATGACAGAGGATTCCCAGTAAATATTTATACAACACTGCAAGAAGGGATTCCTAATAAACATTTATGCAACACTGTAACAGAGATTCCCAGTAAGCATCTATGTATCACTGTGAACGACGATTCCCAGCAAATAATTATACAGGACTGTTAGAGGGTATTCCCAGGAAACATTTATACAAAATTGTGATATTTATTCACAGTGAATATCTATATATAACTCTGACGAGGCTCACTCGGGAAACACTAATATCACACTCTGACAATAGATCGCGGTAAATATTTATTCAACATTGATATGGGAAGCCCAGTAAATATTCCCAGAAAAATTACAATATACCACAGTTGCGATATTGTTTTACCATATTCATCATGAGACCTTGAAATTGCTGAGCAGTCATATATATGAAGGTTATTCCTGATGCACATCGGCTAGTACCCGCTTTTCTTTTAGATTTGTCATTTTTGCCCTCGAACGAGAGAACGTTATCTGATTCAATGAAAATGAAATAAGCTGACGAAAGTAGTGCCCTTGTATGTGTGACATATGTATGGAGAGTACTTTTTGGGTGTCATGTTTCACACCGTGTTTCACAACGCCAGCGAAATCTGCCTCATATGTCGGTAATAAAGGATTAGAATAAAGGATGGTACACTTTGCATCACGGGGCCAAACGTATATATGCATACGGGTATTGGATTTTGATTCTCCTCATTTCATAACAAAAATAGATTATTCACCTCATTGTAAAAATATGGTGAATAATCATAAACAGATTTAATTGTCATTCATTACTTCTACAGAGGGTTGCAGGAAAGGCGATAGGGTATGAATTGGTATTTGATAAGAGTTACAATATTTTTGTCACTAATGTATTCATAAGTAGTGTTTGAGCGTGGGTCACACTCAAATACGCTGCCTAGGTTAGAGAGATGTTATAAAAATGAAAAACACTATCCCTTCATTATCTGCATGCCAATTTCGTGACATGGGTGAGGTACAGAGAACCAGTATCATACTCCCAGCTGAATATGAGCAAATTCCTCAGACGAAAATACCATATTGACCCACTGGTGTTCGACGTATTTGGACCACAGAAAAGCAGTTTTAGAAGTAGCTAGTTGTCAAGTGTTTTACAGTTCCTACTTGTAACAGATTGTTTGGATCGTGATGTCAAGAATCCCCAATTAACCAATGGTTGGGAATAGATGGGGATGTTGTAAATTTTCCATTTTATTTTCATACATGTAGAGTACTCCATCCAAACAATTCTCACAGGGCTCTATACAAGCAAACGGCCCTATTGTGGTGACTGTTATACATTGTACTCTGTTAAAAGAGTTCAGTATAAGTCCCCCCCCCCCCCTTTACTTCCCACTAGCATAAATTATGCATTGAAACGACTGACAAACAGAAATAACTAGGACGAATTGAGTGCTATGACCTACAGCCAACTACCAGTAAAAGTCAGGTATCCCGTCTATGTCAATCTGCTGCGAGTTATAAGACCTGTGGTTAGGGTTGATATGAAACTTTACAATCACACATCCCAAGAAATATTTTTAGAACTCAGACTTGGGTGATGATTTGTGAATGGCACGGCAACTTTCAGAACAGAATGTAGAAGTTCAAACCCAAGGAACCTCCATCTTGTTATTTCGCTAGTACCGGGCCGGTTCCCTTTATCCTCACGTAACCCAAACCCTGAAGCGGGGAACCAGCACCCTGTGCGCGGGACGGTGGTGGGAATGAAAACACACTCATTATTAGGCGGCTCTGAGCCCCGCCTTCCCCTTTTTATGCCTGACTAAACTTTGCCCGGGACCCACTGTTTACTAAGCACATTGTGTTGAAAAACTGTCGCTGCAAACCGACCGGCATTCTTCCGAGATGGAGCGTGTGCTCTCTCTCCGGTTTATCCTTTATATATGAACATCGGTGTATTTCTTTTCAGAATTTGTTTTAAATTTTTTTTTAATACGAGCTTTACTCTTCTTTATTACTCATCAATTTGGATGGGGTTTAGAGGTGGATAATCAAACAATGAACAATCAAATATTCATATTTGGCTACATGCATGTTATACATCTGAGAACAATCTGAATTGAGAAAATGCTTGTTATTGCACTTGTCTGTTATAAATATACTAGCATTTCGGTATATGTTGATTGAAGTCTTATTCCTTATTCAACAAAGGCTTTGGAAATGTGGGTACTGGAAGGGTTGGGGTTCTCATGGTGAATTCAGGAAGTAGGGTGCCTTAACACTCCACCTAATATAAGTGAACTAAGACGAAAGTCAAACTCCCAGTTTCCGACTTGCTGTGATGACGTGACACCTACCGGCGACTGGGGGTACCTAATCGGCTCTGCTTCTTATATGGACTCGGGGTCGGAGTTCGGGAGTTGGGCGATAATAGGTTGTATTCCGTACGTGACAATCCCGCCCTGAGATGTACCTAAAATAAGTTGCGGCTGTGAGAGTTCGCTGAGCCGCACGGACCCGTCACTAAAGGCACAGTGGGTGGTGCAGGCATAGTGACCCAGCCATCCGATTTATTTATGAAACCCCTCCTGCGCAGACCGGCCATTAAACATTTTATGGACGTCTCCTAACTCAAACAAAATCCTCATTTAGGCCATGTTGCCTCTCCTAGGTACACCATGAAGGTGAGGAGAAGTGACCAAGCGTTTGAATTTCCCCTGGTTAAAACGTCATCAAATGTTCCCTAGTCAATGGCCACCTTGAAATAAGACTTTTACCTCGTTTGTTAACTAATTCATTTCATGATAAGAGCTTATTTCTACCAGTATGCATTATAAATGTGTCCTCATGCACCAAGCTGCTATTCCCCAATTCTCCTTCCATTAATATTCTCTTTGTGACGGCTCCTTTGATGGTGAACGGCCTTCCCTTTAGTTTCTTATACCTACTTACGGGAACAAGTGTTCGCCTTGCGGAGGCGCTTGGTACCGGCGTGCCCTGGTAATAACCAATAAAACATTTGCTTTGTGTTTGAAAGAGGCAGTGACAACTGCGTGTACCTAGCTCGGGTTATATATGATAAATGACTAGTTTCTATGCTGAGGAGGTTGTACGTGATTGATATTGTCCGACTTCATATCATCTTTAAAGTTAACGGACGTAAAAAATATCACAGAGGGCAGATAACACGTAAAGCAGACGATCGCCGTGATCTCGCTGGTCCCTAACTTGACGTCGTTCATTGAATAAACATGAGTGACTCGCCGGTACCAGCGCACAGATTCTCCTCTTCTGAACTTAGTCAAAATTGTGACAAAAGCCTCAACGGAAAAACCTGTTGTCAATAAGAGCATTAAATGTCATCTTGGAGGTTTTTTCCCGCCACCTTCAGAAAATGTCGCGTGTTGGTGGCGAGAGGTCTAGGTTCCATTTGGTGCATTCATGTTCAGGCATTTAGCTTTGTATGAGAGCCGAAGATGTGCTTTTTAACACACTAAAACCTACTTTTCTATGTCAGGTGAAGATAGACAGACACTCGGAGATACCAGATTATAGGGTTTGATCATTACCTTCTAATATTCATATTCATTTTTTATATCTCTCTTGGCACATTGGATATAAAGTTCAGAGATCAATAGACAGCAGCATATTTCATATTTTAGAGTGAAAGTTCTAAACTGTTTCCAGATTTTCCAAACGTACATATAGTTGATAAGGAATTCAGTAGTTGGCACTGTTGTAACTTCATCATGTTAAGAAATCTCTAATCAAACATTTCCAGAACATTCAAGCAGGAATCAAAATAACAAACACACCAACAGAGTCGTTGCCTCAAATATATTAATGTAGATGTACATTCATACCCATGGGAATATAAATGTTAAAGGTGTTTATGTCAGGACAGGGTAGAATAGGGGGCTTGAAGCCCTGACTAGGCGTGCAGGAAAATGGCCAGAAACTAATCCGCCAAGGTCAGAGTAAGAAGTCTGAGGTTGTGGTTACTGGTTTAAAACATCGGCAGTCTTTCATTCCGCACTGTTTTCAGTGCCTGTTCCCTTTTTAGACTAATTAGCACCGGTCGGAACTTGTGTATCTGGAAGGTGAAACATGTCACACCTAAAATTCTAATTACAGCTAGGTTTCTGATGTTCCCTCGCAGGAAATATCAGTTGGTTTCTAGCCCAAAAGCCCGGATGACACGACGATAATTATCGGGGATAATATGAGCAGTCCCTGCCGGGATGTCACATGATCTGAAAATGAGCAGGATAGAAAATAAGTGGCGGTTGTAATATTCAGTAAAACACAATTGAAAGAGTACTTACTTATTATGTATTGAGGAGTAAATTGTTTAACTTTATAATGTATTCTTCGATCTTAAATAATGAGCTATAGTGAGCTATTCTCCTGTTTAGTGTGGTGAAAGACAGCAACTTCTATTGTCTTCTATTATTACATAGATCAGTAAAAATGGGAATTTGTGCCATAATCTATTCTCCGGTCTACGATTTAGAGTGGTGAAACCAACAACTTGTTCTGTGATTTATTCTCCATGTTTGGAGTGGTTAAATATAACAACTTTTACAGTGATCAATTCTCTAGTCTAGAGTGGTTAAACACCACAACTTGTACCGTGATCTATTCCCCGGTCTAGAGCAGGATGGAGATTGAGTTTCGGTTGTAATTGTCAATAAAACACAAACCTATATGTGATTCATTATCCTACTCTCTTGAGTAGTGAAGATGAAACCTTATACAGAGATGCTATATATATTCCTCCATCTTATGTAGTGAAACACAGCACCCATAGTACAATCTATTCTCCTGTCTTGAGTGGAGAGACACAACTGGGACAGTGAGCTATTCTTCTGTCCAGAGTGGTAAAATACAACTTAAACAGTGATCTAATCTTCTGTCTAGAATATTGAGAAATAATAACTCACATTATGACCTGTCTTGACGGGTGAGACACATCAACTTTACTGTGATCTAATCTCCAATCGATATTAGTCGAACACAGCACCTATCGTGGTCTATTCTCCCATATGGAGATGGTGAAACTCAGCACCCTATTTTCTATCTAACTTCTATAAATTTATCAGTCCTTACATCTCCTTATTTTCGATTTGATTATTGCTAAAGAGGAGATTTCTGTAGGCTTACATTCCCTTCTCTCCACTCTCTCCATTCATCAATTCATCAAGTTAGTTTCTTTTCAGTTTTGTTTTTTCAACACTCCTCCTTCCTTCATTCATTTCTCCGTTCCTCTGTTACTCAATCCCTCATTGTCCATTTCTCTGCTCGTCCATTTATTGAAGAGTGACTGCAGCTCTACCTAGTCTTATTTTTCTGTCAGTACTCCTGGTTCCTGTCTTCCTTTTCATCCTTTATCTTACTCTATTTCCATTTCCTTCTCCTCGATATCTACCTCTCAGTTCCACCTATTTTATTCCACCTCTCAATTTAGAACCTCCTTACACTAGGGCTGTATATATTCATCTATTCTACCCTTTCTCCCTCCTCTCGTCCATATTCCCCCGTATCTTAGTCTCGGTTGCTCGCGTCCTCTCCCTTCTCACTCGGCTTTCTGTTTGTTTGTCAGGTCTACCAGTAGTTCCGCAGCCTGCCGCTTGGTGTCTCGGTGTAAAAGTTTTACTGCCTCGCTTTTTTACCACTCTCCATGAATCACGTGACCTATGTATCCGGATTGGAATCCGACAGTCGGGGAGCATGTCGCGAAGGCCATTCATCACTCGAGCAGGCGCACTGTATGATCGCCATAAAGTTTTTTGCCTCCATTTAAATCCTGAAAAAGTGCAGTATATCTAAAGTGTAATAAAAGTTGATGAGCGCCGATTTAGTTGTCACTGGGGCTGGCGCAGCGGCTGTCTTGTTGTCAGAGAATCACAACAGGGAATGGCGTTTAGCTATACCAGCCGTGACAGTTTTAACATAGCACTTTACAACCACCACCTAAATAACACTCAGGGCCATCTAATAGCTCCGGCAGCATATAACCTTATTGTAAGCGCCGCGGCGTTTTTATCACACGGCCGCTTTGTACGCTTTTTATGCCACATTTTATAAGAGTTGTTATATGAACGCCACGTAGATAATTAAGGCTATAATGGTATTTATACCGCTGTTCCTAAGCAACCGATAAGATAAGGGAGAAATGTACATTGAACCGCTGGCTATCAGGGAAGTAGAGATGGCGGAGCGGCTGGCCCGCTGATAAGGCTTGATTGTATACTTCCGTATGTAACATATCACTCGGCTGCGTGGTCGTAAAACGCCCGGCGTCATGTGCGCAGTTTGATGCTCCGGTAAAAGAAGGTGATTGTAGAAGTCGGAGGCGGGGGAGATCGGAGATGTGAGTAGTATGTAAAAAGTGGGGATCGAAGCGGGCGTCACACAACACAGCAGTAGTATATGGAAGTGGCAGTTTTCTTCTGGCGCAATCCACAGTGTTGTAAAGTAAATTAGTCTTTGCTTTAGACGTCTGTGGTAAATGAGAAGTGGTTCCTGTAGAGGAAAGAGTGGGAGAAGAGACTGCTATGGGGGATTGAATGACTGTTAAGTCACGCTGTTACTTTTAAAGCATGGCTATTTAGAAAATCATGACTACATAGAAAATGATATATACTTTACGAATTGTTAGATCATGCAACGGCAGCTTGATAGAACATTACGAATAAATCATTCAATGACATAATGAATACATGAAGATACACACACACTGGAAATATATTTAGTTTGATAAGTGTTTATAGCATTGTGCAGATTCTATATGATTCCTCCAGGGAATGTTATTTCTTATTAGGTGCTTTCATATGTAGTATAAAGTGAGATCAATTAGTGTGAGCTGATCTTATGCGATCAGTAGTTTACCAACATGATCCTGGGGATCTTCGTAAAGTAACAAAGGATTGAAGTCTGACGCTATCGAGCCGGATTAAACAGGTGTGCGACTAAGGTACGCTGTATAGCGGCAACAGATGGAGGTGCGTATTAAAGGTGGCGCTATACTACACCTCATCTGGTGTGTAGATACCGCTGGCGTAACTAGGGTAACCCGGGCCTGTGAGCCACTCCCCGTGAACGAGCGACTCGCGATTTGCCGGCCCTTACAATGCCCGGTGAGGAGCGGGTGTGGTTTGTAGGGTGTGGGGTGTGCAGGCGGGGCGGGGTGGGGTGTGAGAGAGGGGAGGTGGTGGTGGTGGCTCCATAATGGCTGACTGTTTAGGATATCAGCACATATTGATACGCTGCTGTGTATACAACTTTGCGCCGAGTGTTGACCGACTGCTCGTCGCTTCTCTCCGGGTGGCCACAGATATTGTGCCACATATCTCTGTTGTCACAGTCGATCACACTCGCCCAACAAGATGGTTATACGTACACATTGGCCGCCCCGCCCCCTCCACCCCTGGGTGTGTGGGTGTGTGGGTGTGGGTGTGGGTGAGTGCGTGTGTGTCAGTGTGTGCGCTCGCCACGCGCCAAAATGGTCGTTGCCATGGTGCCGGAACAAAAACGGTGGGCGCTTTGTTTTATGAATGTGTTTGTACATCTCCCGTTTATAGGGTGATAACTTATGAGCGCCTGCGCGTTTATAGTTATAGCAAAGACACGGTCTCCTCTGCCCAGGTCTCTACCCAGTGCTCTTTCCAGTATTCTGCACAGTGCTCCCAACGATTACTCCGGACTCCTTCCTCTGTCCTGCCTCATTCTCTACCTGGTCCCCCTGTAAGGTGCTTCTCCCTAAACCTCCACCTGGTCCCCTTGACATGTGCCCCTGTCTAATACCTGGTACCCCAGCCAATATCTCCTCCTAGACTCCTGCCAAATGTTCCTCCTGATGCCCCATCCAGGTAGTCCTACCTTTTCTCCTGGTGCCCCTATTGGTGCCCCTGCCTGTCTGACTGCCTGATGCCCCCTCTAGGTCCACTGTATGTCCCCTCTGTCTTATGCCCCTTCCAGTTCACTGACTGGTCCCTCTGTCTGATGCCCATGTCCAGTCCACTGACTGGTCCCTCTGTCTGATGCCCATATCTAGTCCACTGACCGGTCCCTCTGTCTTATACCCATGTCCTGTTCACTGACCGGTCCCTCTGTCTTATACCCACGTCCAGTCCACTGACCGGTCCCTCTGTCTTATACCCACGTCCAGTCAGCTGACTGGTCCCTCTGTCTTATACCCATGTCCCGTCCACTGACTGGTCCCTCTGTCTTATACCCATGTCTGATCCACTGACTGGTCCCTCTGTCTTATACCCATATCCAGTCCACTGACCGGTCCCTCTGTCTTATACCCATATCCAGTCCACTGACTGGTCCCTCTGTCTTATACCCATGACCAGTCCACTGACCGGTCTCTCTGTCTTATACCCATGTCCCGTTCACTGACCGGTCTCTCTGTCTTATACCCATGTCCCGTTCACTGACTGGTCCCTCTGTCTTATACCCACGTCCAGTCCACTGACCGGTCTCTCTGTCTTATACCCATGTCCCGTTCACTGACCGGTCCCTCTGTCTTATACCCATGTCTGATCCTTCTGCCTGGTACCCGGCCAAGTATTCTATCCGGTGTCTCTAACTGGGGCCCCTTGTCCAGTGCCCTGACCGATCCCTGGTCCATCACACCGCGCTATATTCTCTCCCCGGGCTAGTTAAATATAACAGGTTGCCCGCCGGTAGTTTATAGCGCCCGATAAGGGGGGGGGGGGTCGTAGGGGGGTGAGGGGAAGGGTGCCGCGGGGGAAAGGCGTCTCAGTTGACATGGTCAACCAGAGATAGCAAAAAGGTGGACTACTTCGCGTGAGGACGGCGCACCGTCGCGCCACGCCCGATCACTCCGCGCGCGCGCGCAGTAATTTGCCCCAATCAGAATCCCATTGAGGACGGGACTAAAAATAGATTGACCCGGGTCAGCGCGGGGGGACGGGCGCAGAAAGGCGCGCTCTGCCGGCGAATTATCGTCAAGAAATACTTCCGATGGATGTGTCATGGCCGCTGAATGGCGAGTGGCCGGGGCGGCGAGAGCGCCCGTGGCAACAACTTAACCACGCCACCCCCGTCCCTGCCCGTGCGTGTATAGGACGGGCGACCCGCGCCTGGCTGGCCTTTTGAAGGCGCCGTCCAGTCAAAGTCATGGCTCTTGAAGATTTGCTGGTGAAGTGTCCGCAGGAGCAGCAGTGAATGCGTAACTAGCGCCCGGCCAGATTAAATTACCGGCGGCCGAGGGCGGGGAGGCCGGGCGGCCCACCTTTCAACCCCTCCCTCCTCCCCCAATCCCCCCATCTCCCCCCCCCCCCCCCCACCCCACCCCAACGCGATATGTGGTTTTCATGTAGGTGCCTATACCTCCGACTCTCACCGCGTCCCGAAAGGTGGCGCCTCGAGTAAGCCAGCCTCTTAATGTGCGCTGATTACGGGCGAGCGCTGGGCGGGCGAATAAAGGAGGCGGGTTTACGATGGGGTGTATTATATATGCGCTGGGCGGCGGGTGGGGCGGGGTGCTATTACCCACTTGGCCAAGACGTGGGGTTTCAGATGGGGGGAGGACATAGCCGAGCGCAGGAGGATATACAATGAATTCTACGCGTGTGTCGCACGTAATGAATGTCCCCCCGCTTATGGCTTCTTTATTACACATCAGCCCAGACCCATGATTTATAACCGCCATAAAATTCTATCACATTCTTACGTGATTAAAGTATGTCATGCGACGAAAAAATACATCAACACGTGTGGGTATATTGTGGGTGGAGGGGCACCCCCAGCCCCCCGTCCACCATCCACCCCCCTCTCTGAGGCTAGGCACGAGCCTTAACCAGCCCGCCACCTTCTCTGCAGTTTTAATCGTGCCGGTAGGGGGCAGTAAATGCCCGGTTCGCGCCATGTTTTGACGCATGCGCAGAGATGGTGTTTGCGCCGTGCGTCCCGATCACGAAACTTGGGCCAGATATAATTCTTTGTTTTCTTTTATTGGGGGAAATTGTTTTTGCATGCTGTCGCTTTGATCGCCACGGCCGCTTATCACGATGGAGGTAAATTATGTAAAAATCCTTAAATCACATTATTCTGGATTAACTCGAGAAAATCCATTTGTCATATTTCTTTCAGGTGGGAGTTGGGGGAAGGCTGTCAGGTGGTGGTAATTCATCATACGCAATCATGCGTGTAAAGCATGCAATGCTGGGTCTTACATGCATTAATTAAAGTGAGGAAACGTGGCTACCACCCCCTACAGCCCCCCCCCCCCCTCTTACACCCCTTTCATGAGAACATATAAAGTGGGGCGATGGGCGGCGTACGGCGTACGGCAAGCGATGTGCGGCGTACGGAAAGCGGCGTGCGGCGTAAGGAAAGCGGCTCGCGGCGTACGGAGTGCGGCGTGCGCCGGATGACTCGTGGCACATAGCTATTGTGTTATAGATACGGCCATCTTGCCCCCCCTCCTCCCCGATGACATCCAAAATGGTGGGGCCAATTATCAATAGATTTTATCAAAAATATTTTTGGGGCGCTTGCCATTGAGGAATTTTAGCTTCGTCCCAATAGTATCTATAGATTATGGGAACTAGTAATAGTAGTCCCCCCCCCCCCTACCCCCCGACCACTGTGGCGCTATCTTGCAATTTCCTGGCAGATGATGGCAGAGCTAGCAATCACTCTGTGCCCTCTAGCATACAGCATGCGGCGTCCTACATGCGGCGTACGCCGGGCGGCGTCCTACATGCGGCGTGCGGCGTGCGGCGGATGGCTCGTGGCGTATAGCATACACCACACGGCGTACTACAGGCGGCGTACGGCGTAGGGCAGGTGGCGCAGGGCGGGCAGGTGGGCACTGAGAGTTGTTGCGAGTTGGTGGAGTTTAGTGCCCACTGCTCGCGTGTATCCTGAGCTACTCACGGAGCATCCCGCCCCGCCATGCAGCACAACAACTGGCGCCCGGTTTTTTTCTAGCCGGGCGTGTTTTCAACTCGGATAACTCCTATAGAAAACTGTCGTTAAAAACGCCCAAACGTCCAGCCCACTCCCTGTGTGTTTGGAGGGGGTTGGGATTGTGTGCATTCTGGGGGAGGGGGAGGGGAGGAGTAAGGGGAGGGGTGTTTGTATTGTAGACAGGGGCGGGAGCGGGGGCGGGCAGGGATGGGTCGGGGGTACGGGCGAACGATGCCTTATTCAAATTAGCGACGCGGCGTTATTATTAGATTGAATGGTGGGGAATAAATGCCATACGACCAGGGCCTGGAGATCAAACAAAAACCCTCCGTGAAGAAACATTGAAATCCAATTACAAGCAATAATCATTGACACGAAGACTGCACGGTAGGCTCTCCTATATGAGTCATATATCACACCACCACCACCCCACCCCTGAACGGCACCCCTCGTCTCCCCAACCCCCAATCCCACACCCCACAATCCCAATCCACCTCACACATCGATTAATCCCAAATTCATCAGATCTCTGCCGAAAAGTGCATTTGTGTGTATCTTAGGGCGGGTCGGTGGAGCGGGGTGGATCTACGACCGGCCTGCCCCGCGTAGAGGCCGGGGTGGGGATGGGGGTGCAGAGGGGTGGGTGGATGGGGGCCACGGGAGAAAGAGGGGGGTGACTTTATGTATGCCCAGAAAAGGTTGTTGATGATGCACGGCACAAAGACGGATCCGATAGGACAGAAATCGATATCAGTGCCCACTGTGCGCGCCCCGGTCGGTCGCCGGGCGTGCGGAGGGGCGCCCGGTGTCGAGGGCGGGGGGACGGGGGGTGGGGTGAAATAAGGGGGTGCACGGACGGACGGGGGGAGGGGGCAACACGGTCGGCAGCTTGCTTGCCTTGCACGGCTGCCCCCGCCGCCACTCCAACCCCAAACATCCCACCCCCTTCTTTTACCCCACCGCCGGCCTCACCCCGTCCTAAACCACCCCTTTACTGCCTGCTACTCTACCCTGCCCACTGGGCGCCCCTCCCCAACACACACCCACACAGGGGCGCTCTAGACGGGCCTTCATGACTTATAAAAACCGGCACGCGCAACGCACGTCCCAATGTAGGTCAGTGCACGCGCCGAGCCCAGTCAATGGAATATTTTGGGGGTGGCTGGGCCGAGAGCCGGGGGCCGGGGGCAGGGCACGTTGCGGGGGTTGGGGGACGGGGTGTGTATAGAGAGGGGTGGGGGAGGATGGTAACGGGGGTGGGGGAATTCTATGTCGGGCGCACAGCATGATGCACGTGCAGGGCGCGCGGCGGAGTAGGTCAGCACCCCCTCCTGTTCCCTATACGTCTCACACCCCTTTGTTAGCCCCCAGTCCAAGACTCTACCCCCACCCACGTCCGTCTCTACTCCCATCACCAATCACTAATATTCAATTTCCCGTCACGCCGTCACCAAAGCCAGGCTCGTTCTGTGTACTACTATTACACTACTACAACAACAACAACCACAACAACAACCACAGCCACGCAGCCGAACTATTCCACCATTGTGTGACTTACATAAAGGGGGTAACGTTTCACCCTTGCAGTAAATTGTAAAGCCCCGTTGTGTATACAGTTATACCTCTGTATCTTGCCAATGGCACACAAAGGGTAAATACCCCAGTCATATTGTGGAATTATTCTGAAAAATATACCTGATGAAGGATCAACAAGCATCCGAAACGTTGTGAATCTAAGTAAGCAATAAATAATATCCTGTTATCCAACTTTATTTCTTTGTCTTTGGTGGTGCCTTCTTTCAATTTATTATTCTGAAAGGTTTCTTCTGAAACTATCCCCAACTATTTTTCACCCCCCTGCTCACACCTCTAAGTAGGTCATGCCGTGGACGAACTTTATGATACAGGATCACATCAAGCCTTGCCATATGAAAAGTCACGAATCAATCATAAAAAAATGTTCTCATGATATGTGATGTGTATTAGATGCATGTACTAGCACAATAAGGTGACCAGCTACAAGCAATTGGAGGACTGCTGAAGCCTAAGTCTAATCTATACTGGTTTTTATTGACCCCATTACCTGAAGCCAACTCCCCGCGTCAAAACACCATGTGGCCGTCACGTTCTCGGGGCGATATGAATGCCTTATGTTATCTGTGTGTATGTCGAATTTGATTGTAAGTTCTATGCAAAACAATCATAAAATGTTATACAATGTTAGGCAGTCAAATATGAATATGCCATGCTAGGCATGGTGCTGATTTAATCATTTGATCTGGCAATTATAGATACTTTCCATAGAAATCGTACCCTTACTCAACAAGCACTATATTTTTTGTATTCTTATGGTAGAGCATTGTACGGACTGGCAGTACGAACTGCAGAATATATATGATGCAGGTGTGCAAGTTTTCCGACAAATGACGGAATTCCGACATTTCATATACACTGGCAACACTAGAATTTGTATAGATTCATAGTCATTCTGTTCCAAAATAATGTTGTAAATGATGTTTTTTTTATCAATGTTTTAAATTTACAATTTTTTCATAAGTCCAGACTTTCATCCCTGTATGGTATGATGAGATTAGATATTTGATAACAGATTGTAGGGTCAGAATACATCAATGGCAATTGCCTGTCTTCCTTTGTCCCAATTAACTTCATGGGTTTTGTATATTCGTTGACAGATGTTTGAACTCCTTTACATGGACTTCCACTCCGAAAATATTCATTACCGCCATAACGCTTTCTCTAAAATCGAATCGATTAAAACGGTTCTAAACAAATCTTGATTGTTCCATAAAAAATCGTTGCCTGTGTATATATGACTTGGCATATGTAAAGTAGAACCCTGGGATAGGGTCATACGTTAACGGTGCAACTTAGGACACTGTGGCCTGGTATGAGATCGCATATTCCATGTTCATTGTATAGTCTTAAGCCGACCACCCTGCAATACCGACCACTTATGTCCAGAACGGAAGGTGGTCTGTTTGACGGGGTTTTACTATATACCATCTGATACAAATTCATGGTATTCCCATTACAGTGGTCTAGTCATAGTATGAAGAACATCACAAAATTTCAAATGATTGTTTATATGACATGAGTTTTGGGGGTGGCTGGGCCGGGGGCAGGGCACGTTGAGTCTTCCCGGAATGATATCACGAAGCGTAGAGCTGAGTGATATCTGTAGCAGAAGACAATGAATGCCATATAAACAATCATATGAAATTCAGTGACTTTCAGATTTTATCCTACCTCATCTTACCTGTTTTTAACTTCATATCTCACACGTGGCATATAGATATTTTACGGCATAGCCGTGGCATACAGTGACATCATGTTAAGTCTATGCAGATTTATATGAGGGGTAGGATAATATACTATATGTATTTTGAGGTATTATATTCCACTCTACATGTATTTATACGCCCACATAATGGTGCCCTCATTTTTATGTGGGTTTCATTGCAACTCATTAATAATGTTATTCCTCAATCGCTTATCATTATGTCTGCCTGTCAGATTCCATATGGCTATAATGAAGTATATGTAGTGCTGTTTGCAATGTGTTAAAAGAGTAAGCAGGAACATATATTTGGATGTATCTGGTGACATGTATGGCTGGGCACCTATCATTCTCGTTATGACTATACAGCGCACTGCCATGCGTGTATATATTTGTGTCATTCTCTATATGACCACAGCAAGTAATATCATATGTTCTCTATATGGCCATAGAATAGTATATGACTAGTATATAGTCAGTATATGACCATACGGTGCTTCCGTAGTACGTACTTGTGGTGGTACTACTGTGTCTGTGTATGTCTGCACCATTCTCATTATAAGGCCTGGCGTCCACCTACTACGATGGAAATTTAGACCTCCCGATATGGCTTCGATACAAAAAGTAAAAATCGTGGACTAATCAGGAAGGGCCATGTCGTAGAAAAATGTCGAGACAAGCCACTTTGCCAAGTATTATGATGGGTTCTCCAGTAAAAAAGTTATTACGGTCCCGATGCACCTCACACTGTCAGGCCTGGCGTCCACCTACTACGATAGAAATTTAGACCTACCGATGTGGCACCGATACTAAAAGCAAATATCGGAGACATATCGGGAAGGTGCAAAATCGTAGACATATGTCTAGACATGCCGATTCACCACGCATCGTCAGGGGTAAACCCCCATTTTTCATCGGTGCCTAATCACAGAAACGGGATCAACTGCCCCGAACATAGGTGACCGTCCGACGCGATTTTGATTTTGTATCGGGAGGTGCATTGTTAACCATATCGGAGCCATATCATTGTAGGTGGACCCCAAGCTTTACTCGTACGTTAATGCTGATCTTAAGGTAGCATTGTTATCTGTTATCATATAATGCACTATTATTCAGGAGTTTTTTTTATTGTTGTGGATGTTTTACCAATATATACGCAATAACATTATACATATATTTTTAGACACTAAAAGCTCATTTCAAAGTAAAAACTAAAAAAGCATTGGTTTGAGACACTTGAACCTAATCGAAAATCACCGAATTTGCAGTGCATACATATCTATGTATCTAGTTCGAAAATGTCATAATTTTCTTAGAGAGATCTTCACTGTAGAATACTCTACAGTGCTCCCGTCTAGCCACCGACATTTAATCATGATATAGCTTTTATATAATTGCCGCCCGTTTTGCATCGGGGCCTAATCACAGAGAGGTGATCAACTGCCCTGATTATAGGTGACCTTCCAACGCGATGTTTCACCAGTAGGTGCATCGTAGGGTATATCGGTATGCATTGAGAGTTCTATGGACGACAGGCCTTACCATATGTGTGGCTAAATTATATCTATATGGCTATACAGTGGGTCAATTATACGTTATATGTATATGATGCTGTGCCAATCGTATCATGGTCATATGTATAGCTGTGTAATTTTCTATATGGCCAAATAGTGTCTCATCATATGTATATATATGGCTGCATCGTTCTCTTTATGACCACATGTATGGAGCGTCATTTTCTATATATTCAAAAAGTGTTCCATTATATACATTGCTGCATTGTTCTCATTATGGTCATATATCTGGCGGTGTCATTTTCAATAAAGCCAAATAGTATCCCACTTTACTATATACCCATGCCGTATATACTGTAGATATGCATCGTTTAGCTATATAACGTAAAAATACCGTGCGGAACACTGTTCCCTACGGGAAAATACGGAACACCTGTTCCGTATACGTAGACTAAAACATTATTTCTTAAGCCAAATTTAATCTATGATTTCTCTTAATTTCGGGTATATGTAGTTAATATATAACGTCCGACCATGCTTGTACAAGCCACAAAACTCGATGATAATTTTTTTTTTTTTTATTGGTCACAGATTCAAACATAACATTTGGTTTTCAATCTTGGCCAGATCGTGTCAAGTAGTTATCCATAGACATTTACATTCTATTCCGGCCTCTTATAGATTACAACATTCTTGTAACAGAAATAACAGTAGTACAATGAGGATGATAATACATGACAATTTACGGAACTCGGTGTAAGCGCCTCGTTCCGTACATTATCATCTCATTTTGTAGCTTGTACAGCATGGTCAGGACGTTCTATATAAGTAAGTCTATGTTGCTGCGTCCTTCTCATTATGACCATATGTATGACTGTGCCATCTTCTTTATGGCTAAACAGTGTTCCGTTATATGTATATATGAGCGCGTCATTCTCAATACGTTATGACAGAATGATGGTTCCGTTATACGTATATATGGCTGACAGGTCCTATTCACTGTGCTATTCAATTATCCAGGCTCGTTAAAAGAAGGCGATGCCCGTGTTAGGAGAGTGAGTGCGAGTGGAGAGTGTGACAAGCACTTTGAATATATCCCCGACCTTCACAGACAGTCACACAGACAGCACTTACAAGGGCCGCCCTGCTCGCCAACTTTTTCCCGCTGTGATAATGAATTACGTAACAGTCTCAGCTGCGGAAATGTTCATTTTCGTGATTAATTTGAAAGAAAACACGCGGTGTTCGCTGGAGTCGGGACCGGCGCTTGGTTTACGGGCCCCGGCGGACTGGCCCCCCCGCCGGCCTATCACAGATATAGCCTATATCTAATTCATATCGCGCGCCTTGCATCGGGTAGTAATGACAGATTTAGCCGGAAAGGACCATTTGGATCGCGCCATTTTTGCCTGGCCGCCCATATCCCATCATCAGAGGGAGTGTGACGCCCTACCCCTACCCCACCCCCACCCCAACACACCCCGCCCTCTCCAAACCCCCTCCCTCCCTCCGAAAGCCTCTTTTTCGGCGCGTTAGCTAAAAGCCTTTTCTTCCCATCACTTCCCGTCCGAACGCGGACTTTGTAATATTTCAATCTGTACATTTTTGATGCGCATTTCAATCGGTAAGGCTGGCAGTTTGCGCGGGTGCACGTCGACTCGCCTGCACCCGCGGACTCCCGCCCGCCCGCCCGCCCGCTCCACCGCCTCCCTGGCCGCACGACCGGGCAGGGAGCCCGTGCCTAGAGAAGTCCCTACACGGGTTTTCTTTCACTGGCCTTGGATGGGTCATATCTCTGGGCGAATGGCGCTCTTTTATGAGATGTAAATCTATAAATCTGACGATAATTACAGAGCGGGGGCCTGAGCTGTCCACCGCTGACCCACGTGACGGCCCCGCGCACGCGCACTGAGCACCCGCCCGCCCGGCCTACAATAGTGAACAATATAGTGACTGTATTAACCGCCACTGCCCGTCTTAAGGTGTGCGGGGAGAGTGACTGCAGGAGGGGTGGGCGGAGAGTGCATGACCGCAACTCTCTGGACGTTAATGTGAAATATGTCACCACCCACTGCCACTTTTACCATCTC
Source organism: Alentia gelatinosa (assembly GCA_950022655.1). Taxonomy (NCBI): domain Eukaryota; kingdom Metazoa; phylum Annelida; class Polychaeta; order Phyllodocida; family Polynoidae; genus Alentia; species Alentia gelatinosa. The sequence continues at coordinate 19,890,401 of OX465584.1, read as the reverse complement.
TCTACCGTATCATAAATTACTACCCACTGCCACCATGCCCTACTATCCACTGCCAGATTTACCATCTCGTACCACGGGGCTACCATATCCTACCCCCACACCCTATACGGCATATAGCCTATGATCCATGGGCGCCGCCATGACGCCCCCCGAGTAGGTGTTCTTCACTAAAGGAGGTAAAAAAGTAGCTGTTCTTCACTAATGGAGGTGGAAAAGGAGTGAGTGATAATTGGGAAATGTCACAACTTCAGCCTTGCTCACATATTTATATAAAGTGTTCCTAATGGAAAATATCATGTCTTGGGTTTCGTTATTATGTCATCCTACTTTGGGATGGGTGTAGAGAGTCAAAAGAACCGTGGTAAAATATTGAAAGGCAGTTGAATTTTGTAAGAACAAAGAGCCAGAATACAGGTTTGTCCCCCGACCACCTAGTGACTGCTTCGTGAACTAACAATGGCTCTGTCCCCTATACTACTTACTGCCATCTTTACTATCCCACATCCCTAACCACAGCCCACCACGCGCTGCCAGTATGACCACAGTCACCTTTACCATATCATATTGACTATAGCTATCACCCCTTCCCTTTTTTTCCCTACATCCACTCCGGCCGTCCCCTAATGCCATTCAGGGAACATATTCGATTTTGATCACGTGGTGGAAGGCAGTTATAGGTGGGTCGGTGGACAGCAGTCAGGGAGTTGATGGGAGGGTGGGCAGTCAGTAGGCAGAAGGGTATGAGGTGAATGTACCCATCGTTGATTGGCAGTAAATGTGTGGGCTGTCTTTGGGGATTGAGACAAGGTTTTGCTTTAACAACAGCTAGGTATAGGCAGTACCTATACAATAAAAAGATGGGTAGACATTTAGTGAGCAGTCAGTATTGGAGAGCAGGTATTGGTAAATCGGCAGTAGGTAGATGGGCAGTCAGCAGATACTACTTTATCGCTGCCCGTTTAGCACGCGTTGTTACGCATGCGTTACAAGTACCACAAACATTGTTTGTCAGTGAATAATTCACGCCTTAATTACTGTTAAATATCAAAACCACAGGCGCCCACCACCTTCCGTGCTAGTAGTAGAATCACTCAGCCCCCTGTTCCCGCTGCCCCCTGCACCCCCCGTCACCCACACACTCCCACACACACACACACACACCCGAATCGACACCCAATCAGCACCTACCCGCGGCCAGCGATGAGTAACCACCATCAAGCATATCGTATGGTTCTCACAGCCTTTTTCTGTAACCGCCCAATCTACTGATATTAACCGGCCAAGGTGGGCAGTCGATATATCGACTTTTTAGCGGCGCATGACCCCTCCTTCCCCACTCCCCCCCCCCCTCGTCCTTCCCCCCGGGGGTACGGGGCGCCCCCTCTTTCCATCTAAAAAGGGGGAGCTGCGCTGGTGCGCGGTCGGCTCCCCGGCTGTCTTCCGAGGGCCGTGATTGGGGCGGTGAGAGGTTGGGGACCAGCACCCGACGCCGCTGGTAATCAGCGCCCTCCATATGTCAAAGTATGTGTTTTTCGCTGGTCGCCCGCGTGCGAATATAGCCGCCCGTCCCGCCTGCCGGGCCTCGGAGGATAGAGCCTGGCGCTGGTTGTCGGCGCGCGGCGATCATCTCCATCCAGTCAGGTCCGGTACCAGTGACGGATCGCCTTACGGCTAATAATAGTTATCAGGGTGGCTAGCGGGGGTAGGGGTGGCGATGCGAGCGGGAGGTTTCGTCTGTCGCCCTCTCTGTCGTTATATACGACCTCTACAAGGCACTGCTACAAAGTGATTGGCCGGAGGTACCAGCTCAAGCCCCATCTCCATCCTTAACCACAGTCACACTGGCCTCTCCACAGCACCACTGCCCACTCACACTGATACCCCCAACTGATAGCATGTACTGCCCCCTCACATCTACACCCCTACTGCTATCATGTACTGCCCACTCACACTGACACCCCCAACTGATAGTATGTACTGCCCCCTCACATCTACACCCCTACTGCTATCATGTACTGCCCACTCACACTGACACCCCCAACTGATAGTATGTACTGCCCCCTCACATCTACACCCCTACTGCTATCATGTACTGCCCACTCACACTGACACCCTCACTGCTACCATGTACTGCCCACTCACACTGACACCCCCAACTGATAGTATGTACTGCCCCCTCACATCTACACCCCTACTGCTATCATGTACTGCCCACTCACACTGACACCCTCACTGCTACCATGTACTGCCCACTCATATTGACACCCCCAACTGATAGCATGTACTGCCCCCTCACATCTTCACCCCTACTGCTATCATGTACTGCCCACTCACACTGACACCTCCAACTGATAGCATGTACTGCCCCCTCACATCTACACCCCTACTACTATCATGTACTGCCCACTCACACTGACACCCCCAACTGATAGCATGTACTGCCCCCTCACATCTACACCCTAACTGATAGCATGTACTGCCCACTCACCCTGACACCCCCAACAGATAGCATGTACTGCCCCCTCACATCTACACCCCAACGGCTATCACGTACTGCCCACTCACATATACACCCCAACTGCTATCACGCACTGCCCACTCACCCTGACACCCCCAACTGATAGCATGTACTGCCCCCTCACATCTACACCCCTACTGCTATCATGTACTGCCCACTCACACTGACACCCTCACTGCTACCATGTACTGCCCACTCATATTGACACCCCAAACTGATAGCATGTACTGCCCCCTCACATCTACACCCCTACTGCTATCACGTACTGCCCACTCACACTGACACCCTCAATGCTACCATTTACTGCCCACTCACACTGACACCCCCAACTGATAGTATGAACTGCCCCCTTACATCTACACCCCTACTCCTTTCATGTACTGCCCACTCACACTGACACCCTCACTGCTATCATGTATTGCCCACTCATATTGACGTCCTTATTGCTATGAAATAATGTCCATTCACATTGGCACCCTTACTGCTACTTTAGAAATACTGCCCACTCTCACTGACAACTTGACTGTAAGGCCCGGCGTCCACCTACTACGATATGGCTCCGATACGGTCTACGATGCACCTTCCGATAAAAAATCAAAATCGCGTTAGAAGGTCACCTAATATCGGGGCAGTTGACCACGTTTCTGTGATTAGACACTGATAAAGACCCAATACGATGCGTGTTGGATTGGCATGTCTAGACATATGTCTACGATTTTACACCTTCCCGATATGTCTGCGATATTTGCTTTTTGTATCGGTGCCATATCAGTAGGTATTTCTATCGTAGTAGGTGGACGCCAGACCTTACCATGTATTGCCCACTCATGCTGACACCCCTACTGCTACCACGTACTGCCCATTCACATTGACACCCTTAGTGATACTACATACTGCCCACTCATATTGATGCCTTTACTGCTGCTATGTACTGGCCACTCATACTGACAACCAGTGGCTATACTATATATATATATATATATATATATATATATATATTTCCCTAATTCATCTAAACCCTTAGCACTACTAAATTCTTTTCCACTCACATCTACACCATAAACGCTACAACATACTGCCCACTTAAAAGATATCTACCCTGCTCACAGTGACACATCTTCCCACCACTGCCCACACTAACACCTGACGCTTCTCCTTGTCTTCTGCCCTTCCACTCACACCAACACCTCCCCTGACAGTGATGGCTGTTATAATGAACGTTCACCGAGGGGTGGGGGAAGGGAGATTCGCCACTGCGGGCCTATGTTAGCAGATAAATGGTAGTGTGTGCTCGTCCAGGTATCAGGTAAGTGGTAGTGCGGACCGGCCAGGTATCACCTTCTCTGTCGGAATGATCTGCCGACGCGCGTGCTAAGTGGTATCTGTGACGTCAGACGTCAGACGCTGGACAATGCGCGTTCCTGACGTAATGTCTGTGGACAGCCTGCCGGAAGTGTCCATCGGTGTTTTTTTCCGCTGGCCCGCCCCCCGCCCCCTCCCCACTCTTCATCCCTTTACAGTGCAGTTTTGTTTTTCCTGTTTTTGTCTCTTGTTTTGCACACTGACGCCACTCGGTAACTTATCCCGCCGGCATCAGTTTCAAATGTTGGAACTTGGCGAAACTTTCCCCAAATTGCAGCGTCTTGGGTGACGACCAGGGTCGCAGCTGCCGGCCGTCTTTGTTTTCGTATTTCGCTGATTAACAGATTCCCGAAAATAGCCCCGTCAGTTACGTCACAGCAGCAGCGCCCTCCCGCACGCAGGCGGCGCGCGCGGGAACTAACCGCCGGCCGGGCAGCGGGGTGAATGAGGGCGAAGACATAAATCGGCGAATGGTCCTGCCGTCAGCAGCTCTGCTATGTTGCTGCATTCGGCGCAGAGCATCTTGCCATCAATTTGTCAGTAACGTCATCCATTTGGCCTACTTTCATGTTGTCCATGCTCCCCCTGTATCATCCTCCCACCCCTTATACCCCCGCCCTCGCCTCACCCTCTTACCCCTGCCCGGTCCCCTACTGCCCATTCCACCCTTTGCCCCGCTCACACACACACACAAAGACTGACGCACTGGACATACAGGGCGGTCACGTGACTAGCACGCGATAGCCAATCACAGGGGATGATACATATCGGGCGCCCCTTTTAATGACACGGCCTTGACCGATGACCGATCACCTTGCTGGCTTGACCCCGTGACCCGCCCTGACCCCGTGCCCCGACCTGCGCAGTCACACACCGTTTTGGCCCCGGTTCGCGCAGGACAGCGGGTCGAGCGGCGGCGACACTGCCGCCCTCTGGCGAGAGTGACGACAGCCTTATGCAATCTATTACACGCCCCGTCCTCCATTCTTCCCTCTATCTCCTACTCCTCTTTTTCCTTCCTCCCTTTCTTCTTTCTCTGAGGCGGTCTATCGCTACCACCGCTTGCTGGGATATTTGAAGGCAGATCGCGGTAGTTTTCCCCACAGATATTCACCCAGGAAGACTGCAGATTATGGTTCACACGTCATTGACTGAGCTGCTGGGATTGGATAGAACGACTGGATTGATTTAGCATAAGCGATTCTGAGTCTTTGATAAATGAATACAGCTACATAGGAGCTGTTCACTGGCAATAGAGAGCGAGTAGTATATAAAAAGTAGGGTACACTTGTCATTCTCTTTCAATACCCATTGTTGAGGAAAATTTTACACAATCTTCCTTGATTGTGGATAAATAACGGAGAATTTGGATTTTACTACCTAATGGTGGATAACTGAGCGAAAAAAATGATTGTCGATGTTTCACCGATACTGTGTAAGTAAATATGGGGGACCTAGTTAGTGAAAAGTAAGTGAAAAGTAAGTGGGTTCAACGCTAATGAATCGAGGTAGATGGACACTGGTTTAGATAGCTGGATATCGCTATTGCTGAATGTATTGTCAGTCCAGGGGTTAAATTAAGCAGGAAAATATAAAAAATAGAATCACAGCACAGATTCTGGGGAACAGGGTGTGGATGTGGGGAGGGTTGCATTCAGCGGGTGTTATTACAGTGGGGAGGGAGGGGGCTAACGGGGAGAAATCTGATATCTTGGCTTTAACATCATTTCCCTGACATCGCATCGTGGCCATGAATGGTGGCACTGGTAGCATGCAGCACGCACATTAACGTTTTAGTCATGTGCGATGCCCATCTGTCAGTGCCGATATATATAGACGTCAGCGTGACACACACAGCTACTGCCTGATCCTCACACCTACAGCGCTATTCTAGAGTCACACCTACGGCACTAGCCCCGTACCTACATGCATGGTGCTGTTTAAGTAGTGTCTGATGGCCATCTGTCAAGGCTTATATATAGAGACGTCACTGTGACACACAGAAAGACCTATTGCTTGATCCCCACACCTACAGCACTAATCCATGTTGAAACCTACAGCATTATCCTTACAATGACAGTCACGGTATATAGTAGAACCCCGCATAAGGGTATAAACCCTCCGTTCCGGGCCAAAGTGTCCGTATACGCAGGGTGTACGCTTACATGGGGTTGAAACAAACATCTAACAGAGGGAACCGTTCCGAGCAAAGGTGTCCGTTAACGCGTGGTTGTCCTCTTCCGCTTAAGCGGGGTGTCCGTTAGGCTGGGTTCTATTGCATATATAAACAGTAGAACCCAGCATAAGGGGTCACCCTCTGTTCCGGGCCAAAGTGTCCGTTTACACGGGACGTACGCTTACACAGGGTTTGAATAAACATCTAATATATTGAACCGTTTTGAGCAAAGGTGTCCGTTAACGCGCAGTGTCCGTTAACGCGGGGTGTCCGTTAACGCAGGGTGACCGCTTATACGGGGTGTCCGTTAGGCAGGATTATATCAAATATAAATATATAATGTATATATATATATATATATATATATATATATATCAATGTGACACACAAACAGAGCTACTACCTGATCAAACCTCATACCTACATAACTACTTACTACTCACACCTACATCCACATTAACGTCTAGTTACTGACAAGAGCTGATATGTTTTTACGTCATTACGACACACAGACAAAACTACTGCCAGATCCTTACACCTTCAATATCATATCAGCACCCTCATCTAAAATACATACCGACATTACACAGTACACCTATATTCATTAACTAGATCCTACACTGGTATCAATACCTCTATAGTCTCATCTATCACTATTGACAGACCTACACCCTTATACATATACTGCTGGCACTGGGATGGCACCTCTTTGACCCGGAGCGGTTGTGTTCACATCCCTCCCTCCCTCCGCGCCAAGCCTATCTGTGAGTAGATCTATCTTGTCGATGACCCAACCCGGACAGCACAGACATACAGAATGGAGCAAGATGGGGAGGTAGTTCGGCGATCACTTAAGGCTCGTTTCCATTGGCCAACAAAAACGGTGTAGATGTTTTGTGTTCTCATAATAGTCTTATTGCATTTGCCATCACCATTATACAGTCAGGAACCACTAACGGAACTTTGGCATTGCTGACGCAAAATGTAAATAGGCTACTAGGAGAATAGAAAATCTACACCGTTTTTGTCATGGAAAGCGGCCTTAATTCGCCGCTGACCTGTATTCCACTCTCACTAGACTCCCTGTTCCCCTCTCTCATCTCACCCCTTGTATTTTTTCTCCATAGACTTAACATTGGGAACTCGGATCCAATGCCCATGAAATATTTAGGAAAAATATTCAATTGGGGATTATGTCACAAAATTTAGCCCATTTGTCAATATGAAGGGTGAGATGAATTCAGAAACCAATTTAAGTTTAGGGTCAGAGCTTGATCCTATCTCGTTTGAATCGTTACGTAATCCACGCGGCTTCGCCTTGTGAATTACTACGTGATTCAAACTCGATGGGATACGAGCTCTGACCCCAACTTTCTATATATATATTCCTCTATAGTAACTCACCTTAAACTGTAGTCACCACCTATATATTTCCCCACATACATTGTATGTCCCACATCTTTATATTATAGCTTTCCCACTACTATTTTAATACCATCCTCATCGTGATTGGCACAACGTAACAAGCTAAACCTCAATGATAGCTCTAACTTACATTCATCTTACTAAATCAGACAAATATGTACTACATCCACAGTATATCTACAAAATGCTGAAACTTAACAGACAATGTGTAGAGTCTCTATCTTTGTTTACCCCTCCAATAACCCATACATCCATCCAACTTCTCCAACACTGGCCATATCTCAACCACCATCCACACACACCAATCTACACCTCACCCTCCAACCATACACACCTCGCTCGTTACCTACATCTCAATCACCTTTTCACATACACCTTAGCCTCCATTTACATCTGCCATCCTCACCTCTGCTCACACCTTGCACCCCTCCCGTCTCCTCTCACCCCTGGCCCGTCTTCAGTCCGCCCGCTGACGGCAGGGGGTGGGGGAGATCGATTGGACAATCAATAGCGGCCAGTGGTGTCGTTGGTTTGCTATCATAGAGGCCTTGTTTATACAGGCCGGGTCAACGCGGGGTTAGCGTGGGGTTAGCGCGTCGCCTCTCCTCTCTATATTTACCCTGGTTTATATCACTCCGCACCGCCTGTCCACTCTCCATAATGCCCTCCGCTCTCCCCCCACAACCCTCCTCCCGCCTGCCTCCCACACTCCCACTCTCTCACACCCCACACCCACACGCTCACACCCACTCCCACACACACGCACGTGTTGGGGTCCAGCTCTGCTCAACGCCCGCCCCCACGTGTACGTGCGCGTTACGTGCAGCACGTGGATCCCGTCTACGTCACGCCTCTCCATGTCTGTCTTTTTGTCTCTGTCTACCTGTCTGTGTCTGTCTATCTGTTTCTCTTCTGTCTCTTTGTGTCTGCCTCTCCCGCTCTTTCTCTTTTTTCAGTTTGTTTTCCTCTGTCTCTTTGCATGTCTCTCCCTCTCTCTAGTTCTCTTGCTTCCATGTGCCAGTCTCTATAATTCTATCTTTGTTCCTCTTTTTGTCTATATGTCTATGTGTCTAATGTACTGTAATATCACTCAGTTTGCTGGCTGGGTCTCTCTATTTGTCTGTCTCTTTATTTCCATGGTTGTGTGTCTACATCGCAAATTCTATTGCTCTATATCTATATCTCTAATTCTATTACTGTCTGCACATCTCTCTCTCTCTCCCTCTCTCTCTCTCTCTCTCTCTCTATATATATATATATATATATATATATATATATATATATATATATATATACTTCTATCACGTATCTCTAGTTCTATGACTGCCCGTATGCCTAGTTGCATGTATCCATCTCAAATGCTAGGACTCTCTGTGTGTCCTTTTTTCTTTTTTCCAAAAGAGTTATGATATGCTAATTTCCTTTTCAGTTGAGATTCTATGTGCTTAAATCCCCTGTCCCTCATGATGGCCCATGTTGGTCCTGCTCTTATGTTATGTCCTTCTTTAGGGTGAAGATTGATTCACCCTTTTAGCTAACAACACACCCGACTGGCTTCAACGTATTCCTTGTTGAAATCCAAGAACTATGATCAGTGACTTTTCATACACTTGGTAAGAATGCCTGAGACATCTAAAGATATCCATACCATGTTCAATGTTTCACTGGTAACCATAGTCAGGTGTAAGGATCACGAGATATTGCCATTACTGGTCACGTGATCTTGGCCTGCTGATGATCGTACACCAGAGACTAGTGTACGTTTACCACGATAGGTGTTACTGGTATTAAAGACTGGTGAGGCACTGTCTGTACTTCTGTCGCTAGGTATCCTTGGTCGCCTCTCCAAAATGCTTTAGTAAAGTTGGGGAAACACCAAGCGAGGAACGTAGCGATTAATCGCATTGCCAACACATGTGCATGTGTGCTATTATTTCATATTTCACCTGATTATTGCTTGTGAGACACTAATCCATCGATGGGAGATATTGCTATGAAATGATATCTCACATAAATGCCAATTTTTGTTGGCGATTCCAGAGATCACTGCCGCGTCTCGCTTGGTATGTCTGTGACTTTATGGATCTCCATTAATATGGAGGACAGACATTTGAGTGCTGATTGAACTGCAGATACATATAATTTAGACTGGACAAGGGAAGACACTGACAGCGAGGATATTGTTATAGACATATCAGTGAACTACTCGTATTTACATCTTTGTGCGCCCAACACGGTTATGATATATTGCGTCCTGCACAGAACATGAGAACAATTCAAAGAAGACATTTTACTGATACAGATGGGACATGGGAGACTAATGGTCCATACATGTATAATGGCTCTATTTAATATCCTCAGATTTAGTCGGACATTTGTACGCTTGTATCTGAAACCCGTCAATATTGTATATATATAAATATATATAAATATATATATATATATATATATATATAAGACAAAGAAAAAACTCACATAAGGTATATCACTTATCGATCTATACAGGGCACATACCTATTGTGTTATGGAGTTGGCCATCTTGCCCCCGGTGCCAAACACTTGTAAGTTATCAACGGATCTTGGTCAATGAAACTTTTCTGACTTGCCTTAGAGGGGTTTTAGCTTCGTTTCACGATTATCTATAGATTATAACAGCAGATAATAATGGTTGTCCCCCGACTACAGAAGCTCTATTTTTTGTGTTCTCCTAATATCCAATTTCCATTGGCCATCACCGATATACGGCCAGGAACACCAATGGACATTTAGACCTTTCAAAATGTGAATAGGCTATCAGTAGAACACAGAAAATCTACACCGTTTTTGTCAGCCATTGGAAAAGGGCCTAAAGATATATACCGTATGTGCACAGAGGGACAAGACACAGGGAACACAGACATAAGGTAAGGTATAATACTGATCGATCTAATATATATATATATATATATATATATATATATATATATATATATATATATATATATATATATATATAGACACAGGCGGACAGGACATGGGAAACACTGACATAAGGTATATTACTGCCCCCAGAGTGCGGTCAGTCGGCTCTTTGTATCGCGCGCCGGCCTTTCCTTTGTGCCGCTATATTATTATATCAATTCTTCCTCAAGCACCCGCCTTATCGGTCTACTACACAAAGGGAGAATAAATCTGTGAGTGGTGTACTCTGGACTCTAGCCGCGCTCCCCCCGCTTTTTTTGTTTGACAGAGCCAACTTTGGCGCAGACGGCGACCTGCCAAGGCGGCATACACATCCTGTTATAAATCTGTTAACAGTCCTTTGTGGGCGGTGGGGAAATTGGCCGAATGTGGCTGAAGGTAGGGGTGAAGGTGGGGCCGGGAGCCTTACCGAGGCCTGACATAACACGCCGTTATGTCCTGACTCATGAGGGGATAAACACAGCAAAAATACGCATAAAAACCAAACCCGCCCGCCCTTCCTTGTCTTTATTGCGAGTCATGTATTTCAAGGGCGAGTGTTTTAAGTATGCACATCTATAACTAAAAAAACAGCGGGGTTGGGTGGGAGGGTGGGTGGATGGGTGGGTGGGTGGGTGAGTTTGGGGGTAGGGTAGGGTGCAGCGAGGGTAGCGGGTTGTGCGAGCGGGCACCAGGCTTGCTCTGCTAGTGGGTAAAGAATGGGCAAATTAATGCGGCCCCGAATTAGGGTCGATATTCGGGGGATCACGTCTGGGCCCGGGAACAAAGGGCGGGGTGCGAGGCGGACGGTGGCGGCGGCGGTGGTTGTGGGTGGGCGGGGTGGGGTTTAGGGTGGGTAAGGGGACGAGATGGTCAAAGATATGACTCACACGCAGGGGTGATGAGTTAGGAGGCCGAGCATACACTGCTAGGTCAACCTGCGGTGAACGGCCGGAGGGGGTGTGGGAGGAGCAGGGTGGGGTGCGTATAACCCCCCCCCCCCGCCCGCCCGCCCGCCCCCTACACAGCGGGTTAGAGGGGGAGGAGTGGTGAGGTAGGGTTGCGGGGTGGAGGGGTGTAGGGTGGCGGGGTGAGAGGGGGTACGTGCGGGTCCTGCCAGATGCTCTCTCTCCTCACCTCACTCCGGGATCAAACCCCGACGCCAACCGCGCCGCTCAATGCAACCATCCAAACAGGAGCGCCTTTCACGCGCCTAACTAGGCCTAAAACAGGCCTGAAAGTTTGATGGTTAATTGTGGCCCTGTAACCGGCGAATTCGGGTCGAGCTCCTTTGTTGAGACTCGCTATTTATCGAGCCCAGAATCTAAGTTAATTGAAGCAAACCGACACAAATAAAAGTGGATTGTTTCTTCAGGCTCATTGCTCACTGGGATGGTATTGTTGTTTGGTCTGCCTTGCCTTTGTCAACCTTTTATGATTTTAACACAGTTTCCGTTCGGATTTCTAACTTCTTTTGCCCTTTCTGAGAATCGTCTCTGAGATGGCCCACGTAAAATCCCTCTTTTTGTATACTACTTCGACATATACACACCACTCATACTACTTATGACTGGTACATGCCCCCTCTCTACCCTGACAAAGACTGGAACATTAGAGGTCGTGTGAGGACAGCGGAAACATCCATTGTGTCAAGACCAAGCTAGACACAATATTCAAACTAACTTTGGGCAAACTTTACTTGTGCAACAGCATTCTCATTTTACAAAGAAATCCCAAACCTGAATAGCATACCCACCGATTTTAATCACCTGTTTCTCCATCTTGTTGGCAGTGAAGAGGTGTAGGTTTCAGATTGCCAGAATCAAGGTGTCACGTCCCCTGATAGGTTTCCAGATAATGCACTAATGATATTAATGTAGAGTATGGGTCTGCGTGTGCTAAGAGCCCTGATAACCAGCTGCTTTATAGTATACACCAGGCCTACACAGGCTAGGTCGGTGTTAGCACCCTCCTCATGGTGCTTCAACTCCTGGATCTATATATAGTCCCAGATAAGATACGCAAGTCAAACATTAAACGCTTGAGCTTGATAAGATAAAGCATGCTTATGTCAATTCCACTAGCCCCCTACTATAAATCTCCTGTAGGTACTGAGCCAGGAACCGCGATGCAACTTGGTGTTTAGGCCACTCAAAAAATAACTTGTTTCTCATCACCGCGCGCATCAGAAAAAACGATTTTAGAAGATTTTCTTTTTTATAAATAAGATGAACCTTGATAGAAATTATGAAAGGTATGTGTATTTAGTATCAAATTAAAGCTCCTGATGTCAGGGATGCATAGCCAGTAAAAATCTGGAAACCCTGCGTAAGCGGAAATCCCGCATAAGCGGACACTTTGGCCCGGATCTTAGGGTGTCCGCTTATGCGGCGTTTTACTGTATGTCTGACACTTCAAAAGCCCTCGTCATATTTTTCATGGCTTGGTGATGAGAAACAAGTTGTTATTTTTAGTGGCCTTAGCAAAACTCTTTTTATTGAATAGTTTCCCTTATATGGATTGTCGTTTCAATTAGATATGCTGCGTATTGCACAAATAGATCTGAGATATGATATGGTGTGTGTTTTATAAGCGGAGTACGTATTAGAATTTATCATCGGTATCATAAGCACAACTTTTATATATACGACCCGTTTTACCATAATGGAACTTAAATTGCAGGCCGGAGATTTATAGGTAGTTACCCCATGTGGAAGAACAGCTCAATTGCTTTCTATGGAGCCCTTCTAAGAGTCGCTGCCTTTCCCTCACACAGAGAGTGCTATTTTTAAATGTACATGTATACATAATTAAAGTTCAGACACGCTAAAACAGCGATGTTAGGCACCCTAACGTAAAAAAAACCAGCATTAGGATTGGGGTTTTAGTCCAATGAGACAATAATCAACACGAATAATAAAAATTCCATCAACAACTCATTTTTTCAGTCGGATCTTATTTTCTTCCCTTCAGACCACATTACCTCAGCTCGTGGCCATTTGAGTAACACCATGCGCTAAAGTGAGTCTGTATAAGACAGAAAATTACACCGAACAAATGACATGGGTTCTGTATCATATGAGCCACTGTGTATTATACGGAAACTGTCTAGCATATATCCGTGTAATGCATTGGATATACCTAAAATAAATGGTGAGCCAAGAGATGAGATCCCCCGAATGTCACGAGTTTCGGGACGGGTATGAGTCAGTAGGAGCGGACGATAAACGTAGTTGCTACGGACATAGGTATATGATAATATGCAGACTACAGTCAGCTTTATTACAATAAATGGTCATACTAAGACTCTCTATGGTATTTTACATGACAAACTTGGGCTTTGTGAGGGTAACTCTAGCACGTACCTATAATTACGAAGTCAATTCAGAGCCCAGTCTCAATCTTTTTAGGTAATATACCGGACGACCTTCCTTTGGAGCATACGTATGGCAAAGCAATAACGTTTGCATTCCTATTTTATATAACTATTACAAGGGACAACTGTGTGTTCTCTACGACCGGTAGATCACATTTCTGTTTGTAATCTTTGTAATCTTCATCTAGTGCGTAGATTTCGCCGTAAGACGATCCGTGCAGTTGTTACCACGTAAAACGCCATCTACCAATCAGTCAGACATGGCGTATTTCTGAATTTTACAATGGGACGACAATATTAGAATTCGTATCAATATCTTGTGTATTACGAATCAGGGACCTGTTTCACTAGTTTCGTGACATGTCTAGATGGCGTCTAGATGGTGTGTCCGGTTTCATAAGAACTAAACATTAGACTTCATTTTGTCCGTTCTTGCTTGCACTGTTGGTGCTGCTTTTCAAGTCTGTCTAACACTTTTGTCACGAAACTAGTCAAACAGGTCCATGATGTGTAGATTTGTCTAATCCTTATGTTTGGGGTCTGTTTTTTCCTAAGGGCAGATACTTGTGTTGCCACGAAACTAGACAACCCCAATGTCTGTATGGTGTCACAGACATGTCACAGAACTAGTGAAACAGGTCCCTGGGACATTTAAAGGTAATTGATTTGCAAACACCAATTAAGAGAAGCCTGGATATGTATCGTCTAGATCCGAAACCCACCTGCTACCGGAAGAGCAGAAACAGAATTGTAATTTGAGCTTATTCAAACACGTAGTGTCAGAACCAGTGGTGACTTCTTGAGGAGTCTATGCTGGTCAAGGTTTATATCTTACTAGATTTTTTCGTTCCAATGGATTCGACTGAGATTCCGTGTTTGGAGAAAAAAATTCAAGGTTTATATCTTAACTTAAGTTTGTTCTGCAATTCAATAGTTAGCGATAGATTAGGATTACTTATCTTTCATAAATTTCTTAAGGCCATTTATTGAATGTGTCAAATTGATAAATCAATGATTAATGACAAAATAGTTTAGACAGTTTTGTTGAATATAAAAAGATAGCCCTCTGTGAACATTGCACATATATCATATTTTAGTTCATTCATTATTGGATCGCCAATTGGTATAAGCTATAAAGGTCAGCTTATAAAAATACTAGAAATATGGGGCGGAAACTATGAATAATTCTGTTTTGTTTAAAATCACTACAACAGGCACAATAGCTTAGATTTTAACTGTACCCTTTCCGAATCTACCCACGTTTGTGTGATAATTTATTTATTAGACATATATATCATGGTTGCATTGTACTGTTAATGTCCAACCATATTGCTTCTGTACCATACACTTGACATGTCAATGAATACTGCCCACAAATACTGCCCTTATCTGAATATCCGGGTTCCTCTTAGACCACACAGTAGTTGAATACTATTGAGTACTAGATAAAACTGTTTGAACTGTTCATTCAGCTGACAATATGAGTGTGTATCATGTATTTATTACTCATCAATATATGGCATGAAATAGTTGAATGAGTTCTCATTAATAAACACAGCAACGCACTTTGCGAGGCGCACATTGACTACGCATCATTATTCTCACTCGGCTTTGAATTCTGGCGACAGTTGACATCGTTGATTCCTGGAGTGTCAGGGACTTGTTGGCTAAAGCGGCCGGAAGCGGCTTGCTATGTTTATTTCCGGATTACAAATACCCTACTTTGATACATATGCTCAATTCACGCCTCACGATGCCAATAGTGCTGACTCTACTGATGTAATCAGTAATTATTCATGTGGGCTCATTTCAAATCACTGAGTCTGTGATTTTCTACCTTGATATTTTAGAATGTGAATCTCTCCCCTGGTCTTGACTAGTTACGTGCCACGAGACTTTATATCAATGTTAAATGAAATAGTGCAGTGGGACTTTGGCCATGAAAATTGGAATGATTTATAAACTCAGCTGAGGTGTCTTACAAGAAGTCAGGAACCTTACTATGATGTCATACTTATCAGGTAATGATATTTATCCTACCCCACATATAAATCTCCATAGACTTAACAAGGTGCTCCTGAATGCCACGGTTATGCCATAAAATATTTATATGCCACTGGTGACGTATGAAATTAAAAACATGTGACAGGGTAGGATAAAGTCTAGACATCACTCAATTTCATATAATTGTTTACATGCCATTCTTTGTCTTCCGCTACAGATATCACTCAGCTCCGCTTCGTGATATCATTCCGTGAAGACAACTGATGCCTTATAAACAATCATATGAAATTTCGTGATGTTTCATGATATTATCTCACCCCTGGTATTTTTTCTCCATAGAACAATATATTGGGACCTCGTATCCAACGCCCATGAGATATTTAGGAAAAAATGTCCAATGGGGAATTTTGTCACAAAGGTTAGCCAATTAGACAATGTGAAGGGTGAGATAAATTCAGAAACCCATTCAAGTTTAGGGTCAGAGCTCGTATCTTATCTCGTTTGAATCGCTACATAATCCATGCGGCTTCGCCTTGTGAATTACTACGCGATTCAAACTCGATGGGATACAAGCTCTGACCCTAAACTTTCATAGGTTTCCTCTTTAGTACTGGTTATCAGTATAACCTGTGACCTTGGCATAAAAATCGCAAAAAGAACACTCTGTACGAGCACGCAAGTATATATTCGTCATAGAGTACAAGAAGAAGACGTTGATTATATGAACGGCAAAAACAACGTATATATTTTCAATATTAAACTTGTTTTCATTTCAATTAGAGGAAGAGAAAAAGTTTATATTCAGGTTGTATTGTAGTGTGCATTTTACATAACAAGTTAATTAATGTCCGTGATCTGAGCAATACCTCCTAGGAATCACATTCTAATAACTAAAACAACCAAATTTAGGGTTTCACTTTTAAGCTAAGTTCAGGTTTTTTCGTATTCCTTTTGATGTCTAGGCTATGAGTTTGGAGAATTGATGAAGAAACTGTCACTGCTATAGTGAAGACCATGTGTGGATCAATGACGTAGTCTGACATCCTCTGGTTTGTTTTGGCATCAATGCAGTTGAATACACTATATAAAGCATAATTAACATGTCCAATTCTTACAAATACTCAGAAGTAATGAAATAGAGTAATATCTAATAGTCTAGATGCCAAATAAATACCTTTGACTATCTTAGTTTGACCGGCTGAACTCGGGCAACCTCGGTCCTAGGCCTCAGTAGAAACTTACCATCTGCATTCACAAAATTCTATACTCTCTCAATATTTCGAATTTTACCTGTAATAAACCCTGCTTTATGAACTATTAATTACGTCCTCTATATTGTTGAAATTCAATAAAAACTTAGTTTCCCAGTAATAAGCCATGAAGGAGTTATGTTTTATCATGTGGTGAGGCTGTTAACGCGTATCCACCTACGCATATCTCTAGCTGGATCTACTTTAATGAACCCGGATACAAAGAGTACATTGTAAGATGAAAGGACACTCGGAGAGATGGCCTTGAACTATTTTTGAATATCCTACTTGTTTTACTATAGATGCAGGAAACATTTTTTAATGAAAAGTGAAAATACACTGTAGGTAAAGAAGAAATTATCATCAATTCCACATACACATTTTCTCTACCCATGATGAGTTATATATCAATTTTTGTGTCTTAATACACCTTAATATTTATAAATACTTACGAACGAGGTTGGTTTTAAGTATGTTGTCGTTTAGCTCCAAGTAGCGACTGTAAAATGTGTTAGATTGAGTATGGTAAATGAAAAATAGTGACTGAAAAGTACCTATGTCAAAGGCAAGTCCTTCCCATACCATGCCCATGCGGTGTTGGGATTCTCGTTTCTGTAAATATATAGAAGCGGGATTTCTATTTCAATTCATCACATAGATTTGATCACCGGCGATTTGTGATGTAAAACTAATGAAAGAAGATAAACCCCTTTAGTTCTCCCGAATAGTATCTATACCAGCGAATTGAACCACTATAGTACCTGTGAAGATATAACAAAGTAATACTTGTTTATATGAGGACTTTGAGTAGCAAAGGCAAAAAAGGATACAGTGACTACAAGGTATTGTCAGCAAGGTATGGTTACTATAAAATGTTGTCATCAGGACATGGCGACTATATAATATTGCCGTCAGAGTAAGGTGACTATAAAGTAGTGCCGGCAGGGCATGGTGACAATAACGTATACTCAAAATGGGTAAAGTGACTATAAAGCTGAAAACAGTGATCAGAAAGTGTTGTCAGCTGAATACAGTGACTACAAAGTATTGTCAGCTGGAGAGAAGGACTATAAAATTCTGCCAGTTGAACATCAGCACTACAAAGTGCCTACAGCGGAATATGTGACTATAATTATAAAGTACTGTCAGTCCATTATGCCTGATTCTATGAACAGTTTGACATGCAAACATAAAGTGGAATACCGTGACTATAAAGTGCCTTCAGCCCATCATGGCCGATTCTTCTCCACTGCCTACAGTTCTTCTAATTAAGGCCACCTCTGATTTACCGCTAGAACAAAGGCAACCCCTTTGTAGGCGCCAGGGTGACAAGTTAAAAATAAGATGAGTGATTGCATATCACTGACTGCCGAGTTAATGCTGGATGTATTGTCATGGATTAGTCCTAAAAGTAGCGCAGAAACTTTCCTACAACTTAATTCTATAGTTATGCCAACGGTTTGGTGTTTTCTTTTCTTTGGAAAACAAGTTCCTCTTAGGAAACCTCATATGAATCTGTTGTTGTCGGGCGAAAGATTTATTACCATCTTGGAAATGGCGACATGTCTATCGGGAAATACAAGATAAATTATTTCTCATCATTTTTTTTTCGTAGCACGGCGTGCACATTCAGGAAATTGCATGGATCACAGAGGTAGTCATTTTCTTCGGCCAAAACAAGAGGACTGAGAATTAAGAATGTTTAATTAGCGCGATATTGGTATGGAGATGTAGGCCCGCCGAGGTGGGTGCAGCGGCCCCTCTACATCTGAGTGGATTGGTGCAGTTTTTCTCGGACATGTGGAGGAGGGGTGTTTGGTGAGGTGGTCTAGTGTCGGCTGGCCATGTTCACACTAGGGTCTGGGCGGGTTCCCATCCGCTCCGTCTCTGTCTATAAAGTCGCGTGTGCATGCACGTAAAGATTGGCGATAAACTGCTCCTCTCTACACAGGATACTCCCCACATCATCTAAACACCGGTATGTAGACGTTAGGGCCCGGACCCAAAAGTCGGACGTCAGGGCCCAATCATCGGGACGTTAGCGTCCATCTATTATATCATCGATATATATGTCATTGAAATATGCACACATGATTTTGTCACACAATTACTTACATTTCATGAAATTTGCGAAATCCGTGTCATTTCCGCATCATTTGTGTCGTTTTTAGCGCTAACAAGCTTATGAACATTAACCAATTCTGCAAAATTAGGTTGGCCCTAAGGTCCATTTATGGAATTTCTCTCTCCATGCACCGCAGATATAAACTCGGCATCGCCGTGTGGTGCGACTAAAGCTTTCACAACAGCGGTCTCAGCTGGGCCCTAACGTCCCGATTTTTGGATAGTGGGCCCTAACGTCCTACAATCTAAACACCAATTGAAGCAAACCCGAGCCGGAGGGGTCTCACATTGACAACAGCTAAAGGCTAATGGTCTGAGACTGAAATTTGCCCTAAGTATCTGGTTTGAGACTGAAACTAAAAGTCTGGAGGTCACGCTACGGGATTGTTGTCTGAGACTTAAAGTTTCTATTGACTGGTGGTATAATACTTAGTAGAAACCGAACGAGAGTTAGACTTGACAATGTTTATGCCATGACGGGAAGGTCGTGTATTACTACACGACGCGTAGCTGAGTGTAGTGAGGAGCAGACCTGACCAGAGTGGCATAGACATTGACAAGTCTAACTCGAGTTCGGTTTTGTATTTATCCTACCTCGTCTATGCTTTTGTATTACTAAAAGATAAATATTGAGTCAATGACCAACAGACCTTTTTTTCATAGTAGCTGACATCCTGCTCTCTGATTGGTCAATATTGTTATTACTCTAGTGGCATAAAAAACACTTTATGTCACGGCCTGCCACATAAAAGTTCCCTATGTCAAGTCTATGGCGGTTTTTTATTAGGGGTAGGATACTAGATGGTATGAGACTAGGAGTTACTCTGGGCTGGTGATCAGACACTGAGAGTTGAACTCGGCGGGCGATCTGAGACTGAAGAATGTTATGGCCCGAGACTGAAAGTTGCTATCAGCTTGTGGTCTGAGATTGCAAGGTGCTATTGACTTGTGGTTTGAGTTCGAAGGGTGCTATGAGTTAAGGCCCGCTTCCATTGACCGACGAAAACGGTGCAGATTATTTTAGTTCTCCTAAAAGCCCATATCTATTGGCCGTCACCGATCTACAGTCCGGAACCACCGACGGACCTTTATCATTGCTGAGGCACAATGGACATAGGATATTAGGAGAACTCATAAAATCTACACCGTTTTCGTAGGCCAATTGTAACGGGCCTATAGTGGTAAAAAGTCGGGTTGATATGGATTTGTGAGGCGTTGTTCCTTGCTGGTGTCGTTACTGTAGTGCTTCTAAGTGGATATTTTGAATTCTGCAATGCATTTAGGTGAATCTTGAAATGACCGGCAGTAGGTAGTGTGAGTCCCATAGTGGTTTGCAAGTTGATACACTGTTTGTAGGTGTGTGCTATGAATACCGAAGTAGCTGAAAGTTAGTGGTGTGAAGGAGATGTTCGTGTATGACACGTCACACTGGGCGTTGTCTCACAGAGAGGCCAGCAGACAAAGTGTATCTGATATCTGGAGTCCAGCACAGAGTTGCAGGGTGTCCGGCAGTTAAAAATAAGATGAGTGATTGCATATCACTGACTGTCGAGTTAATGCTGGATGTATTGTCATGGATTAGTCCTACAAGTAGCACAGACACTTTCCTCCAACTGAATTCTATAGTTATGCCAACGGTTCAGGAGAGTCATGGTGTCAAGCGGAGAGTCGTGGTATCTGGCAGAGAGTCTGAGGGTCTAGCAGAGAGTCGAGGCATCCGGCAGATAGTCATGGTGTCAAGCAGAGAGTGGTGGCATCCGGCAGAGAGTCATGGTGTCAAGCGGAGAGTGGTGGCATCCGGCAGAGAGTCATGGTGTCAAGCGGAGAGTGGTGGCATCCGGCAGAGAGTCATGGTGTCAAGCGGAGAGTGGTGGCATCTGGCAGGAGGGTCTGGCAGAGGGTCGTGGAATCTGGCAGAGAGTCATGATGTCAATCAGAAATCATGGTGTCAAGCGGAAAGTCGTGGCATCCGGCAGAAAGTCTTGGTGTCAAGTAGAGAGTCATGGTGTCAATCAGAAAGTCATGGTGTCAAGCAGAGAGTCATGGTGTCAAGCAGAGAGATGCGGCATCCGGCAGAGAGTCGGAGGGTCTGGCAGAGAGTTGTGGCATCTGGCAGAGAGTCGGAGGATCTGGCAGAGAGTTGTGGCATCTGGCAGAGAGTCGGAGGATCTGGCAGAGAGTCATACAGAGTGACACAGTATATGGCAGAGAGATACGGCATTTGGATGCAGTGTCCAGCAGACACCCACATCCGTCAGAGACTACACATCTGGCAGACCCCCTCCCCACATTCTACAGACACCCCATGTCTGGCAGACGCCCCCACTTACAGCAGACACTTTGTATCTGACAGACACCCGGCATCTGGCAGAAACTCTACAGCCGGCAGACACCCTATATCCAGCAGACACCCTATATCCAGCAGACACCCTGCATCCGGCAGACACCCTATATCCAGCAGACACCCTATATCCAGCAGACACCCTGCATCCGGCAGACACCCTGCATCTGGCAGACACCCTTTATCCAGCAGACACCCTATATCCGGCAGACACCCTATATCCGGCAGACACCCTGCATCTGGCAGACAACCCTACATCCAGCAGATCCCTGTATCTGGCAGACACCCCATGTCTGGCAGACACCTCGCGTCTGGCAGAAACTCTGCATCTGGCAGACACCCTTCATCTGGCAGACACCCTTCATCTGGCAGACACCCCACATGTAGCAAACACGCTGTGTCCGGCAGACACCCTGGTGGACACCCTGCGTCTAGCAGACACCCTGTGTTCGGCAGACACCCCGCGTTCATCAGACACCCTGGCAGACACCCCGTGTCCGGTAGACACGCGCCATCTCAGCGTGCAGTTCGGCGGGCGCGTCTCGCCGCGTCTCCCGGCGATCAATGGACGCGGCGCCCGGCAATAACGTCGCCTGATAAAAACACAAAGAGCATTAGGAGGAATGCGCGCGGCGTGCGGGCGGGCGGCCGACCACGCTCCGCTCCGTTATACCATCAATTACCCGGCGTGGGCCTGGGCCGCGACCACCTCGCGCTGTATTCATTTAGCAGGCCCGGCCCGCCGGCGGTTTAATCATTATTGTAACCGGCGTGTCTTGTTGATTTGCTTCCTGATCGCCATCAGTATCATCCTTCTCCTTCTGTTTGTCTCCCGTGCCTCCCTGCACCCCTCGCCCTCCTCGACTGGCCAGCACGAGAAATACCACGTGGTTCATTCATCCAGGCCCATCAGGTGGTTCGTTTACCCTCGTCTGTTACATTTACCCTCACTGATTTATTTGTCCGTGGCCCTCAAGTACGTGAGAATACCATGGTTTGAATACCTGTGTGGTATATTCACCCCTGTACTTTATTAGCCCCCTGTGATGAATTCCTTCCTTGTGGTATATTCATCAATTGTGATAATCAGTCCCTGCATGTTATTCACTTTTTTTCTTTTTTTTAAGACATTTATTTACCCTGGGTCTCACTCAACTCTGTAAGAGCTGGTCTCAACGTGAGCCCAGCAGAAAATTTACATTTAGTGTTCACTCATTTTGTAGTAACATGCAAACTTTGCAACATATGTACATTACAGTGGTGTTGGGATGATATACAGTATCACATTTCGCATGAAATAACTAACACTTTGAAGTAATGCATTCCCTCGGCTTTTATCACTATAAGATTGATAGACATTTTGAGTTATGGAATTCTTGATTTCAGTATAAGTTTCTGGTCCTGCTTAAAGGCTTTGGTCGTTTCTAGGAGTCTTTGTGTAGGTGCAGTGGTATATCATCCCCTTGTGAAATATTCACCCTCTTTGATATAGTGAAACCCTGCACCTTATTAACTACCCTTTTGTGTTTAAACTCCCTGTGATTCACAACTTGTAGTTTATTAACCTTTCACATCCTGTACTTTTTAAACTTCCATAAAATATCAACAACCTGTACTTTATTAACCCTCATGATATATTCACATCATGTGCTTTATTAACCCTCAATGATATATTGATAACCTGTATTTACTTTGCCCTCCATGATATATTCAATCATGTACTTTATCCTACCCCTAATATAAAATCCCATAGGCTTAACATAAAGTTTCTGTCTAGCATACGAAGTTTTATATGTCACTAGTGGCATACAGAAATGTTATCACGTAATATTCCAAAATCGAGGAGACGGGGTTGGATATAATCAAAACTCATCAAGTTTTGCGATATTATACACTCCTTGTAGTTTATTACCCACCTATTACTGAGTCTCCTTAGGAAATATATAGGGCCCCTAGAATTCGCTACCCAGAGATTCTGGCATGTTAGAATCTCCGGGAGTAGATTACAGAAAAATAGTCCTTACATATTTTGTATACTGTTTTATATGCTTAGAGTAATGGGGAACTAGATATACTGCATAAGTATACATCAAATTACTGCCACGCTTAAAGATGCTGTAGCCTTATCGAATCTGTAGTCATACTATATGTTGATACATGTTCTATTCTTGATATTAATCGTGTAGGTGGGTAATAATACAATAACAACTGGTTCTGTATGTGAGTGACTGTAATCTCCTCGTAGTTGATACGGTAATCTCCTAGTTAATCCCTCGAATAGTTCAACCCGTCAACTACTCTGAGATTACGGCCACTCGTACACAAAACCAGTCATTACTGTGTATATATCTACCTCCTGTTACCTCCCTGGTATATTGAGTATCTGTACTCACCTTCCACGTCCTATTCTTACAGGAGGCGGAGTCCATCCCCTGGGGGAGCATTCTGACGTCACCCCCCGTCTACGCCATCATCATGTCTGACTTCGCTCGTAGTTTTATCTTCTATTTGCTGATTACCAATGAGCCAGAATATATCAATGTCTTCGGCTTCTCCATTGCCATGGTAAGTATCAAAACCACTCAAGGATATACCTCTCACGTAAGTCTGAAATATTCTCCCTGCTTTTTCGGTAAGTCTAAAAACACCCTTTGCAATAACTTTTCAGTAAGTCTGCAAACCATTGCTTGTCATAGCGCTCCAGTATTCAGAAAATATATCCCATGACTTTTGACATGCCTGCCCAGTCCTGCCAATAAGTCGAACAATCCCTATCTACCTGAGGGCCCCCCTCCACTATAACCTTCTAATAAGTTGACGAAAGATATTTTCTTATCAGCCCCTGAAAATGCCCCCCCCCCCCCCCCCACACACACACAAGCCAGCCAGCAAGAAGATTGCAGGACTTAAGGTCCCACCACCCGAAAGTTGGGACGTTAGGGCCCACTCATCGGGACGTTAGGGTCCACCTACCATAGCATCGACATATCTCATTATCTCATTATCTACATACCAGCAAGAGTAGTTGCTCCCTTAGTAATGGGGTTTCATCAGTAAGGATGCATATCACACCCTCTGTAAGGGTATCACACACACCCTCAATAAGATTAGAACATCTTTCATACCCCTCAGTAAGATAACCCATCACAGCTCCACAGTAAGTGTACCCCATGACACACCCTCAGTAGGGTACCCCATCTCACACCCTCGGTAAGTGTATCACACCCTCTTGACCAGTACTTTTCCCATATAACAGGATTCACAAAATAATCGATGCTTTGATGTTAATTTACAATCTGACCAGTATGGCAGATATCACTGTTGCCCAGCAAGCCTTTCAGATTCTACATATTATATGCTAGAGGTAGTTCATCATTGGTATTTAAGTTGGCCATTGTACGTTGTGTGTGAGGAGTGATGGTGTTCTATGGTAATGATGCCTGCATACCCGCGCGCATGCATGCATGCGTGCGTGCGCGCGTGCAGGCTCCCAGGTACTCCCGGTGATGACGCTATGACGCAATCTGTTGGTTTTATACAGTTACGTCATGAATACATTTCTGTCTCCTGTTGCCGTTAACGCGTAGTAACGTTTTACGGCCTCGCTGGTAATAGCCGTTCTCTGTCTCTTCTCTCCGTACTTTACCCCCTCTCTCCCCACTCTCTGGCTTCCTCTTCATCTTTCCCATAGGCGTCACACATCCCTCGCCGATCGTTGGGGTTATTTCCCGCCTCTCAGGGCACTGGCTGCGGTGCAGAGTGTGGTATCTCCTCTCGCATTACGCCATGCTCTCACACTTTCCTCTCTGCCTCCGACGCCATTTCCTTTGATTCTGTTGTCAATCCACGTTTTACCG
The DNA here is from genome assembly GCA_950022655.1 of Alentia gelatinosa. Taxonomy (NCBI): domain Eukaryota; kingdom Metazoa; phylum Annelida; class Polychaeta; order Phyllodocida; family Polynoidae; genus Alentia; species Alentia gelatinosa. The sequence goes on along the minus strand of OX465584.1, from coordinate 19,865,028 downwards.
ATCATAATGTGTGTCCATCTTTGTCTTGCTTTGTCATGGCCTTGCCTGCTTCATTCAGTTTCTCTCTCTCTCTCTCTCTCTCTCTCTCTCTCTCTCTCTCTCTCTCTCTCTCTCTCTCTCTCTCTCTCTCTCTCTCTCTCTCCGTCTTTCACTGTTCTCTTGGTCTCATACTATACCAGTTTGTTCTCCAATCTCACTCTGTGCTATACTAATTCAGTCGATGCCTGTTTTGTACTACACTCGTCTATATCTGTCTTTTACTACACCAGTCTGAGACTGCGTCATGCTATCCAAATATCTGCTCTTAGTCTCTGTAAACTATCCTCTGACAGTCTCTAATCGAACTCTGTGTCTATGCTATACTTTGACAGTCTCTACCCTAACTGTGTCTATATATGCCATACTCTGATAGTCTCTACTTTAACTCTGTTTCTATAGACCATACTATGACCGTCTCTACTCTAGCCCTGTCCATGTATGCTATACTATGACAGTGTCTGCGCAAATTCTGTCTCTGGTTCCAATGACACGGTTGCTTCCCTTAACGCAATTAATTGAATATGTTATCTTAGAACAGACTATGTTCTGTCTCCGTATGCTCTAATACAAGTCTTTTATTAATGTATTTTTACACCGTTTATCCTAACCATCCGTGTCAGTCCATATTTAGTCTATATGACTCCTTGTGTCGAACTATGGCACTCTATAATCAACCTTTGGCTGACTATCACAACATAGCAGTTTATAGCATAGCCCTACTTCTAACACTGATCATCATGCATTGCCAGCCTACGTTCTAACTCTGTTATTCGATCCCACAAAACTTACCAGTCTATATTCTCCACATGTCCAATCGAGATCTTATTAGTGTCTTTAGAGGTGCCCTGGAACAAAATGCGTTACCTCTATATAATAGCACTACCTGAGAGCCCCCTAGCGGGCATACAGTCATCGTGGGGGCACCATACGTCTGCCCCATTAGCTGTGCTCGTAGACACAACCCATCTCTGTCTGTTACATATATAGCGCGACACACTTGGATACTTTATAGGACTAATCTGGGGGTCCGTCATATGTGAGTCTACTTATGTGTGGTGTAGGTATACAGTTACTAATGTCTTCTTCCTCCAAGCCTCACCCTCATATTGGCTCTATACCGTACAGACCATAAGACAAGGCAACACATGTTGTGCTCTATGCTAGTGCCGCATTGAAAAACACTCTAATGATGAAATGGATGTGTTGGTGAATTGCGCAGAAGGATACGATATCTCTTTAGAATTTATATTCATACTACTAAAAGATGGATGGATAATTTATTGATGTAAGGTGGTATTGATAAGAAGCCTATTGCCACTGGGTTGACCTTTAAAGGTGGAATTCCTCTCCCCATCCTCTCCCCATCCTCATCCCATACACACCCTAAATCCACCCAACATCCACCCACCTCTCACGTCCTCCCATCCTCCAATAACCCTCCGACCGCCACCCTACCTGCTAATACCAGACCTGACAGGAGGGTTTCCCAGCAGGGGCAAAGGTACGAGTAATTATCTCACCCCGGTATTTTTCTCCATAGGCTTAACGTTAGGAACTCGTACTCCACGGCCGTGAAAGTATCGTACCTAATACCCAATGGCTAATTTGGCGAGTTATTCCAGCAATAAATGATGTTATACGGGGTGAGATAAAATCAGAAACCCACTCGATGAGAATAACGTGGTCTGTACTCCACCTCGTTTGGCCGCTATGTAATTCACTCAGCTTCGCTTCGTGGATTACTCCGCAGTCAAACTCGGTGGAGTACTGACCAAGTTATTCTCATCTCGTGGGTTTCCTTCTAAATCTATGTGCTACACACATTCATTACAGTTTAACATGTAGGTGCTTATTGACACCTTTGATGGAGGGTGGGTTACGGTCCCCGCACATGCCCCCACCCCACCCTCCCCGATCACTGTCCATGCTGCAGGTGGAGGGCGCGGGTGGTGTGGTGGGGAGGGGGTGGGAGGAGGGATCTGGGGAGACAGATGAACACGGAAGTCACTGGTGTGGAGGGTGTTTTGCACCGGATTGACAGACACTAAATGCGTGTGTTTGTGCCTCCGCGTGTGTAGGGTGAATGGAAGAGGGGGGGAGAGTGAGTGGGCGCTTTGAAACCATGGGGAGATTAATTCTGATTTAGTCCGGTAAAACCCCCACCAGTCTCCCGCACAAACACACACACACACACACACACACATACACACACACGCACGCATGCGCAACACGCATGCGCGCAGGCATGCAAGTGGGGCGCGCTGCATCCCGGGAAATGAGACTTTTCAAAATAAACAACAATTTCAAAAATATGCTGGATTTGAAGCCCTGGCATCCAGGCCCCTACTCGGCTCAAATACACTGCTGCTGATTCCCATGACGGTAACCAGCGCGTGTGCGCGCGCTGGGTGCCGGCGAGACGACACTGCTCGGCAACCAGACGCGCGTTTCGCTGGTGTCGCCCAGCTCGGTTTCGTTCTGGTGAATTTCGGAGAGGGAGGGGGCGCGCTCAGATGGAGGTATTTAGAAGACTCTTTAAAACCGGAGAGGTTAGGTGGATTGCGTGACGTCAGAGCCACCTGAGAGTCGTCTGCGTCTCATGCGCGCGATTGTTGGGTGCGATAAGTGAAACCGTGATAGGAGAGACAATGCCGGTCAGTTTGTTATATTAGATTACATTAGTTACCAATGATACCTCGGCTTCAAACTCCGCCCAGTCCTGTCCCGTTTCCTGGCCTGTCCAGCGTTGCCTCGTGCGATAGTTTGTTACCCTGCGATAAACCGTTATTATCGCCCACTAGTATCTGGTGCGCATGCAGCAGGATGCGCAGTGTTGAAGTCCACGATTGGAGAGTGAAAAATTTGCCGAAATTACACATATCACTACATATCAAGGCATGAAATTCTCACGGTGAAATACTATTCTTTTCATTTATTTACATTAAAATCACATCAAAATAGTAGTATGTCCAATAGCCCGTGCTAGCTGAATGGAAAACATGTCCAGATGCATGCAAGTATTGAGTGGGTAATAATAAAGGATTATCGCAGGGTAATAAACTATCGCAGCACACCGGCTCTGTCCCGTCCTGTCTCGCCCTGTCCCGTCCCAGCCACCACGACCCGTTTTCCCTGAATCATGTGAATGATAGCCTAAATTACTACCCAATTAGCCTACTAAAAATTGTATTCTTCCACTTTCCATTCCACCTGCCCTACACCTGAAACATATCTCTTAGATCAGCATTATGCCATATTTCTCAGTTAAGACGTATTGATTCATTGGCGGAAGTTGTCTACGTTTGTTTACACTTAACGGCACTGACTCCTGTAACAGAGTCTCTCATTGGCTAAAAGCATGTCATGTGTGAACACCCTTGGTGTAAAACATTCAGCCTTGGTATGGAAACTTCAGCCTTGACTGTAATTATTACATCCCCAGCAGGGGTGTGTAACTATAGAGTGTTCAGCTATAATAACTATAATGATAGATCATACATAGAGGTATTCCCACCTTAGTCTGGATAAAACACTCAGAAATTACATCATATCTTATAACGGGGAAATTACATCTCCGCAAAATATGATGTAAAGTGTTTCACTATGCGTTTCTGTGAATCTACCTTGATTTATTAGTCAATGAGCACAAGAGGAAGCATTTGGTCGTATCAACCGGAGATTCGACATAGATGTAATATCACCTCCCTACAATGATAATCACAGCCTCGAATATGTCCATTGTTTCTTTCTGATCAGAGCGATTGCGTTTCAGGCATTTCCATACACCCTTCTTTTCTTTTGAAATCAATGTCAATTTAGCTTTTTCAAAAGCATGAATTTATCGGTGAGATGCAGAGACCTAGATCTATGACTTTTCGTGAAAGAGGAAGGAGATTTGCCTACATTCAAGAAGATATACCACAGGTCTCTTGGGTAGATCAATTATTCCTCTGTCACGGGATCCTTGACTTTGATCGCCAGATTGGGAGTAAATAGCACACAGGGGTTCAGGGTATTTAAAAAAATCTTCTGTTTGATTTCACTGACTGTAAAGAAAATACAGAGTTCAGTTCAACCGTATCTTCATCAAACACGTTCACATTCATCGTAAAAAGGGAATCACATCGGATTATAATGGTGATGGAAATCCACTATTTAATTTTCTGTTCATAAAATTCTCTTTTCTCGTATAAAGTGTAAATTATATCGGTTGAGCCTCATTCACACAGACAAAACTGGGTAGACCCTAAGCCTCATGCCATGGCTAACGATCATGTGGTTTGCACGTTCTCTTGTTCTCTCTGAGGCAGAAAACTGAAATGTCTGTATTACCTAAAAATCAGTTTATTCTCAACAACATAATTATATAGAACTGGTTTGAGAATCATGTAAATAAACAATACTCCACAAGTTTGGAGGTGCTGCAAAAATCATAGAGGTGAAGCTGAGTGATGAATACGGTGCATCCAAACGAATGGAGTATTGTTCATTTTACTTGATTTGAGTGCAGTTCTATATTATCCCACCCCCTTTACAGACATAAGTATAGCATCACAATATCAAAATAATTCAAATAACTTCCTAAATCTAGATAGCAACGTTTAAAATCTCCATGTTGATTCTTGTCTTCTGTCTGAAATCCTGGCTGCTGATTGGTCTATCACATATATTGTCATCTCTTATCAGTCCACCATGCCATGGCGTAGTATTGGCACTTCACGGGAATGACTATTGAGGGTTTTTTAATGTTATTTCCATGGCTAAACTTATACCGGAGGTGAGATAAAGTACAGTCAATATCGCACATACCCAATGATATAGGTACTTATATAGAACGTCCTGACCATGCTGTACAAGCTACACAACCAGATGACAATTTATGGTTTATACAGAACTAGGCGTCTACGCCAAGTTCCGTACAAACCATAAATTGTTATCGAGTTTTGTGGCTTGTACAAACATGGTAGGTCGTTCTATATTAACTATATACCCGAAATTGATAAAAAAAATTATTGATTTAATTTAGCCTAACAATTAATATTTTAGTCAACACGTATGGGGAAGTGTTCCGTATTTTCCCCTACGGAACACTGTTCCGTATAGTATTTTTACGTTATATGGCAAAACGGTGCGTATTGACAGTATGTACGGCATGGGTATATAGTACTTTGCAGGGTTTCCTGGGGTGATTAAGGGAACATTAAAGTGGATCGTGTAGAGATTTGACAGTGGGACCAACGCTTCTACAAGTGGTATATATCTATGAGCATCCTCACCACAATGATGGATCCTGTTAATGTAACTATACGTGAATCCTGCCAGGGAATGACATACACTTACTTATATAACATCAGTAATGAAGTTAGCCGACGTCACGGGACTGATAATGACGCCATGGTGACGTAAGACTAATAACTAGGTTCAGATTACAAGACTGGATATCTGTACGTGTGGTTATATACCACGTGGCTGGGAGACGGTATGAAGGAAGTACATGAGCATTGGTGAACATGTAATTAGTAAATATCCTACCCCTAATATAAAATCCCATAGGCTTAACATTGAGTTTCCGTATGCCACGCTGACTGGCATACAGAGTTTTATATGCCACCATTGGCATACAGAATTTTTATCACATAATATTCCAAAATAGAGGAGACGGGGTAGGATAAAATCAAAACCTGATTTGTTTTAATCGTGGCCACTGCATTCCACTCCTGGTGTTTTGGCTCCGGACTTCACTCGGCTTCGCCTCATGAAGTCACTATGCCAAACTCTAGTCGTGGTAAACGGTGGCCAAGATTAAAACTTATCCAGTTTTACGATAATATGCCATCAGATGAAGCTACGTCTTAATTTTATGAGGAGAAGTCGAGTGAGATCGATACCAATATGAGAGTGGTTCTGAATTTATCCCATAATCAGTTAAAAGGTGATTCGACTTGATGTTTGCTAATGTGTTGACAGCATTTGTTGAGGAAGCGTGCCGAAAGTATTTACTGCAGAAGAGATACTCAATACTCTGTTGAGTCATATACACCATGTGCGGGATGATAGTTACAAACTTACATCTGGTTACCTGTGGTGTCTCTAACCTGGCACCTTGTAACGTTATTTGTTTATCTTATTATTATATACCTGTGCACGAACGTCTTACACTGGCCAGCTGCGCGGATTTCAATTGTCACAGAATGGCGAATGAATAGTGTCTGTCCCTCTGTACCACGAGTCTTGTTGTCATTCACAACTGTAAATGAATTTTAACCATTATAAGGTATTAAAGAGGAAACCAACAGGTTTTGGTCAAAGCCGTCGTTCTCCATGAGTTTGATGTGGAGTGATATGAATGAGGCGACAGCTGAGTGAATATTACGTAGCATTCAAACGAGTTGGAGAACAACGACTTTGATCAAAATGAATTGCTTTCTGTATTTATTTCACCACTGTACACACTAAAAGAATGAACGACACACATAGCGAATGCATTGAAATACTCATAGGAGTTGCCAAGTTTATGGGACAAAGATTCCAAGGGTCAGATGAATAATAAGGAAGACACAGGATGAAGGTGACTGAAAAAAATATGCTCCTCATTGTTTAGGTATACTAGGGGCACCTCGCTTCGGCCACCCTGACACTATCTCCATATATCTACTGTTCCTCTTTCATTCATGTCAATAAGAAGTATAGAAATATACGGAAACAGGGTTACAGTGGCTGTATGTGACAAATACTAGGAAAAATTGACGATTAGATGAACCGATGCCGAAAGCCACGTACATGTATATCCCGTGTGCCACCTACGTGTTGTACGGCTATAAAAATGACATAAACATTGGTAGGAGCAGGCGGTATATGTAGGACATACGGCCACAGGTATATAATAATACAGTTTTTATCACTTTTGGTGTAGCACAAATCATATTTGTATTTCTCTAAAGCAAAATTATGAATTACTTCTTTGCTTTTATAATTTCTACATACAAATAAATCAAATATTTAGCTTGCTGAATGGTTCTTTTAATATGTGGAGGTTTCTCCGAACCCTGAAGGTTATTTTTAAAAAAATTCTTTTTTTAACGCAATGTTGAATAATTTCGCCAGATTCTCAAGCATTCACGTGCAATTTAGTGAAGGCAGTTTGAATGGTAAATGTTCACTACTTATACGAATGGTGAGGGAAAATCTCAGTCTCTCTTTGGATTCTGCTAAACCAAAAAAGAACATACATTTTTCATTTATTAACACATATCTCCAAAACTAAGCAATCCGCGATGCAAAACGACATGTCTGAGGATGTTTTCTGAGCCAATTTACTGTCATATCAGTTATTCCTCGTTGGTCGATATAACAAACTCTTCGAGTAAAGTTTCCAAAATATCATGGTACCGAGAGATACCCTTCTTTCACCACATACACGTCCATAGTAAACTAGCACCATTACCTGTTTATGTGTGGTCTCCAACCTGAAGGTCACATGAAGGTCACATGAAGGTCACGTACACACCTTCACGTGAGCATTGACCGCCTTAACACCACAGGTCGCTGGTACGGTGTCAGTAGTCTACAAAGATGGCCGTGCAAAGCAGGCCACGTGTAGCGTACACAGACCCACTAACACGGGCCCAATCTCAGGCAGGCACCAGGCAGCTAGTAGGTCAGTGAGTGTGCAGAATGAAAGTAGGTACAGGACAATCTGAAGGCGATGATCATATATAAATAGGTCAGATCGTGGAGCTATGTATGTGGTATGTATTATAAAGAAACCAGATTGATATGGATAATAGGTTATGAGGTATGTAGGGAACGCAGGACCTATGTATATGTATGGAGACACCCAGGAATGCGACTAGGGCTATGCAGGGAACTGTATAATAAGTAGGAAAAGATATACAAGGGTAACTCAATGTAACACATATATGGTACATGTACTCCATGTATAGATTAAGCAAGGCTTCGCACTTAACACTGTCCTGTTGCTTATGATAGTGGTAGGTGAAGTGAGGTAGAAAGCGGTATTCAGTAACAGTTTATATGCGTTCTGCGTGTAGAATAAGTATGGCTGCACATCTCATAATCTGCTGTTTATGACAGTCTCAGGTAAGGGGAGTGAGGAGGTGGTGGGTACTTCAATAGGTAATTGTGATCCGTATGTTTATTAACCCTTTAAAGACGGGTGCCTACAGCAAAGTGGCATGCGTAAAGACGGTAGCTAGTGTCAATGTATACCGCCAGGGGACGGGCATATTGTCCTCTGAAGGCATAACGTTATGCCATTATCTCGTGAAATGATACACCATCCTGTATATTGTTTTTCATTTCACCTACAGGTCTCAAATATGATATTACGTTATATTGATCCATTATTTTCTTGTTAAAAACAATTTCTTAGATCAATTGGTGCCTTGAGGCCGGTTGATGAGTCAAGGCATCATTCGGCCTGGGTGGGGTGATGCCTCGAGGCATCGTTTTCCCTCGAAGGGTTAACCTTTTCCCTGCAGCACCCAGTTTCTCTGACCACCATTATACAGCAGGCATTGCCTGCATTAACGAACCTGCTACAGCAGGCACCTTTTTTTGAAAATAGCAATGTCACATGATGTGTCATGTGATTTGAGTCATTTACCTTGGTAGCTGATGATATTTTGTAATACCAAATCAAAGGTCGTTTTTACTATGTCAAAATTTCTTTTAATTCAAACATTTATTTTTTTGTTTATTGAATTTTGCGTATAAGTATCAATGATGCCTCTATGATGCCTGGAGACATCATGCTGCGGTAGCCAGGGGAATGCCTGGAGGCATCATGCTGCTGTAGCCAGGGGAATGCCTGGAGGCATCATGCTGCTGTAGCCAGGGGAATGCCTGGAGGCATCATGCTGCTGTTAAAGGGTTAAGCAAGACTCCTCACCTAATTTTCTGTCGTATTGTTTGTGACAGAATGGGTTGTTATCGGCTCTCCCTCATCTCGGCAAAGCTCTGGCCGCATTGAGCAGTGGACCAATGGCTGACTACATGCTGGCCAATGGCACCCTCTCTGTCACCCACATCCGTAAACTCTTCACCTGTGTAGGTACGTACTCCGGCCTCTGACGTCAGAGGCAAACCCCTCTGACGTCATCGCGGCTAAGTCTTATCTCAAGAAGTGGTGGTGCGTGGTGATGGTAACTGTGTACATATTGGTGATAGCTGGGTATATCTTTCATCCGGGTGGAGGGACTGGAGGAGTGGTGTGTATCGCCAGCTATGACTATCACGTCAGCAGCATTCAACTACAAGAACCATCTATAATGTAAGGCCCGCTTCCATTGGCAGACGAAAAGGGTGTACACTGTAAAAAAATTCCTGTAGAATTTACGGTATTTCTCTGGCAACTGGGGTGCCAGGGAAATACCGTAAATTCTATGGGTGACAGTAATATGTTTCTGACCTGAATATTTTCACAGTTCAAAACCGTTTTTTTATGCCAAATATACGGTATGGAATTGTAGATAAGATTACAGTGATATACCGTCCACATTTACAGAAGTATCCTGTATATTTTACTGAAATCTTTTACAGTGTATATTTTTTGTGTTCTCCTAATAGCCCATTTTCATTGGGCGATATACAGTCAGGGACCACCGACGGACCTTCAACACTGCTGACGCAAAATGGAAATAGGCTATTAGGAGAACACAAAAAATCTGCACCCTTCTCGCCAGCCAATGGAAATGGGCATATAGACCAACTGGACCTACAGTTCTGGGGCCAGTTGAATAATCCAGGCTCGTGCAAGAAGAGCCTTTTCTGTACCTCGCACAAGGGTTATCGTTTAATAATATCTGGGTTCGATCACAAAGACAATCTTAGCTGACCATAAGGTCGCCCATAGGTGTTAACCCACATCGTCTCTGGGTCTCTATGACGTACAGAAAAGGGTCTTCAAGTACGAGCCTAAATTCCGAAGCTGCATTTCAAGGAGATAACTGGAGAGGTATCCTGGCTGAAGACCCCTGAGAATTGATACGATGCTTCTTACGTATTTATTTTGAAACTATCTTTACTTCATTTTCATCTCCATTAATAGCTGTATATGATAGAAATTCACGGTGAACTCGAAATAAAAGAAAAACAAGTATCGCTGGTTCGTCACTAAAAATAAGTTAACAAAGACGAAAAGTTTTAATATATATTTGAATTTGGATAAACTAGATAATGTCACGTGTTGACAATACTTGGGAGTAGACCTTGACTCAAATTTGTCCGATGTTCAAAAGCAAAGAAGACATATTATCAAGAAAGCGAATCATAAATTACTTTTTTTATATACCCGTGCACGAAACTAACGGCTTTACTATATGGAAGTAAGTATCAGATACCATATCTACATGCTGAAGTCCACGGTACGGGCACCGGGTGCTTGTAACGGCCGTAAATAGTTTGTTTCCGCCCGTATATCACATATATAAACCAGCAAACAAAATTGAAGGCGGCTCATAAGTATCGACCGTAAATATATATAAGAAGAACCTGCGAAATCGGTACATAAATACATTAACTAATAAGATATTAAACATCGAGATACAAGGTTAGAAATGGCCATAACGCCATACACGATCGATAGTCAGCTTGCAAAATGTAAACAAACCGTTGACGTCACAACGTCGTCAAGGAGAGTGATAGTGGAGGGTTGAAGATTAGTAAGCATAGATTAGTAAGCGCAAGTGCCACAAAAGATCTGTTGGGAAAAAGAGCGGCAGCTATGACGTAACTTTCGGACAGGCTCTCAGACATATGCTTTGGTTCTTTCCCTACATAAAGCAAAACTAAGAATATGTTTGGAGATATTCACACGCTCCAGCCTTGTAAGTTGCGCCGAAACCAAAGGTTCGAGTCCACGATGCTTTGTCCGGCGACATTGACAGTGGCGTTTTATATAAAAGAAAACATTTTCAAATGTTCTGAGGATATATGATAAAAGATAAAGGTTCTTGTCCCGCTCGTATGTCCCTCGCTCTAAGAGCTCGGGACGTTCGAGAGGGACAAGAACCGTGCACCATTCAACTTTCACGAAGCCTAAGCCAGTATTCTCCTAGTACTACGCCGAACACGCCCTATGGTGTCCCAGTGTATGGCAGTCAAAGTCTATAGACAAGCCATCTTACCTCTTTTTGATAACACTTGTGTATTGACAGTTGGAACTGCGAAAACCTGGCAAATAAAAATGCAAAGAATGGTGAACACTCTCGAACGACTATATGATTTGACAAATGTAAAGCTATGTATTTGGAAGAAGGCGTCAGTAACTGATATTTTCCTAAATGAGGAAGGCTTATATTAAACGCGTGGTATAATGATATGTACCGTTGATAATGCCTGAGAGGATGGTGATGAACCCAATAGGACAAATGCTATCCAGCTTCGTTCTAGATCAAGATACTGAGTTTTATAAAAGATCCCCAGACTAAAATAGATAAGTGTTCTGTGGAATGCAATCCAAAGCGGAGTTTGGGCAAGAAATGGCAGATACTGACAGGCTGATAGAGATTGGCAGATAATGAAAGAATCCTATTGAAAGGCAGATAGTAGATAATTAGAAGGTATTAGGGTAGTAGGTAGCAGGTAGAGATGGGCAGGCCCTGGGCAGATAATAATGATATACAGGTTGTGATGGGCAGGTTTCCAGGCAGTTGTTAGGCAGGTATTTTGTTGTCGGTGGGTTTCGGGCAAGTATTGGTAGACAGGCGATGGACAGCAGGCAGTTTCACAGAGGTAGTTGTGGATAGGTAGCTTGTGTTAGGCAGGTCGAGATGGCAGGTCAGCAGGTAGGCGGCAGGTAAGATGGGTAGATGGCTGTACAAAGGTGGTTGTGTGTAGGTTGGGGTAGGTAAGTCGTGGTAGACAGGTCACCAGGCAGGTGGCAGTGATGTACACGGGTAGTTGTTGGTAGGTTGGAGAAGGTGAGTAATGGTAGGAAGGTAAACAGGCAGGTGGTGGGTGGTAGGTAGTAATAAGTAGGTAGCTGTATACAGGTAGTAATGGGGAGGTTGGAGTAGGTAAGTAGTGGTAGACAGGTCAACAGGCAGGTAGTGGGTGGTAGACAGTGATAAGTAGGTAGCTGTATACAGGTAGTAATGGGAAGGTTGGAGTAGCTACGTAGTGGTAGACCGGTCAGAAGGCAGGTGGTGGGTGGTAGACAGTGATAAGTATGTAGCTGTATACAGGTAGTAATGGGAAGGTTGGAGTAGGTACGTAATGGTAGACAGGTCACAAGGCAGGTGGCAGGTAGTAGGTAGTGATATACACGGGTAGTTGTCGGTAGGTTGGAGAAGGTAAGTAGTGGTAGGCAGGTAGGGACAGGCAGGTCAGTAGGCAGGTGACAGGTAGTAGATAGTGATGTAAGTAGTGGTAGGCAGGTAGGGACTGGCAGGTCAGTAGGCAGGTGGCAGGTAGTAGGTAGTGATATACACGGGTAGTTGTCGGTAGGTTGGAGAAGGTAAGTAGTGGTAGGCAGGTAGGTACTGGCAGGTCAGTAGGTAGGTGACAAATAGTAGGTAGTGATGTACACGGGTAGTTCTCAGTAGGTTGGAGAAGGTAAGTAGTGGTAGGCAGGTAGGGACTGGCAGGTCAGTAGGCAGGTGGCAGGTAGACTTCCCTGCAGGCAGGATGAGGAGAGGTCCCCGCTGGTAACACAGAGGTGTGATGGAGGTGGAGGCGCTAAGGTAGATAGCCCTCGCTCTTGTTACTCACCCCGTGCACGTAAAACAACCACGGCATCCAATTACGCGCCGGCAGACGGGCGGCCAATCAGGGGATTTGGCCACTTGGGGGCTGTTAATGGCCTGGCCGTAATACATACGGCCGGCGGCGATATGTTATCGGCGCGGTGCCCGGTTAGAGCGGCGCGGCCACCGCCCACCTGTCAGCCGCCCCCCGCCCCTCCCCCCGCCCGCCCCGTGTCACACCGCCGCCAGATTAGGCCCAGATCCGACAAAAGGTAAATTAATAGATGAAGGGATCAGCCGGCCGGGATGAGGCGGGCTGAGGCGGGGATGAGGCGGGGATGAGGTGCGGCTGGCCGCCAGTCGCCCGTGGCCGCGCCGGGATCGCCGGCAGAGCCCCCGGCGGCCCGCACGGCGACACGCCCGGATTATATCATTAGGTCTGGGCGCGTAAGACGGGGCTCACTGGCCGGAGACCCGCGTGTCCCGGCAGAGCGGAACACGGCGCGCCCTGCCCCGGCCCGGCTAGCCCCGGGCCTCAGCAGCTCCGAGCAGCTCCGAGCAGCTCGTCTATCGCTAAGCAGGCGCACCTGACAAAGGCAAAACTACAGTGAGGGGTCAGATAATAATGTGAGAAAATAAAAAAACAATCCATATATATATATATATATATATATATATATATATATATATATATATATATATATATATATATCCATAATGAAGCAGATAAGATGGACGACCTGGACCAAGATGAGAAAAGTTGCTCTCTTGATTTACTATTCATTTGCTTATCACAACTGTCTCAACTGTACATAAGAGTTAATTTTATTATGGAATACACACCTGCACACTCCAAATGGAAGAACTATGTAACAGAATTTGGATTTGAATAAGAAAAAAAACCCAAAAAAACTGGGGTGCATTTCACCTGGTCTTCTTTGTTCTCAGGACTGACCACTACATAGGCGTTGGTTCTATTGTGGTTGCTTCCACCGTCCAATGATTGTAGGTTATTACCTCGTGAATCTTGAATGTTTACATTCTTGTATTCTATATTCAAAGAACTCGATCACAACTATATTGAAAACTTTAAAGGGGCCTACTTGAAGGGTCAGCCATATATATTTTATAGACATATACCTATTCATATATATAATGTAATATATATAAATGTATGTTGCATCCGTGTCTCATATTGGTAGCCTGACAGGAGGTGGGGACTAATAACTGGACACATATATGCTGTTCACGACCCGATCCCAATCCGTGCATCCTGCACCGACCTCATAACAGCCACCAAATGGCGCGCGAGTCGGCCTCTCTGTCTGCTTAGCAACACAGAGTCGTAAATAGAGATTTTACTGCCGTGACCAAATGAGGTGTTACTTATAAGTCAGTGTTCCATACATGTTCATATTGTAAATAGTGTACTTTCAAGCAACAGAGATCTTAGTGCTCTGGCAATGTGAGATGGTACTCATAAGTATACATATTCATGTCGCAAATGGATTTTACAAATAAAAATGATGTTACTAACGTGAGATATTGTCTATAAGTTTTTAAGACATTTTCGTGTAATAAACAGATATTTTATGGAAAACAGAGGTTGTCTTGATGTGACGATGTGAGATATTACTTATCAATCAATATTTCATACACGTTCATGCCATGAGCAGATTATTTTGTTAGAGTGACATGCTTCTCATAAGTCAGTGATTTATATATGTTTATTTGCTTGAATTTCATTCCGCGTTCCTTTGCTGACCCTTCATTTCTCATGTCAATTTGCTGGGGATTCTTCAATTTACAGGAAATCTTTTTTATAGATGTTTATATCGTAAACATAGGATTTACTGCTACGGCAATGTGAAATATTACTTTTGTTTTGTTTTATTTACATATTAATGTCATAAGTTGGTGAAAGTTAACAGAATTACAAAACACATGTTAATGACAGGCATGTATTGAAATGCAATATGAGGATATCATTCACAGAAACACACATCACATAAATACATATTAGTGACAGGCTATATTGCACTCGCGTGGATAAGAGGACAGACACAAAGATCAGTGAAGAATAAAGGGAGACTTTCTGATGTAATGTCTTAGTTAGCTTCTCGTCCGTTCATTTGATACATCTCATTAAGCAGCCTATCGCCGACTTGCCGCCCACCAACACAACTCCTTTTATAATTCACGTGTTGGACTGGGCAGGACTGGCGTGAGAAACCTGATGATGTTTTCGTACTTGTTAGGGCCGTCCGCGAGAGGGAGCTGGCAGATTAGCGTATTGTGACAAGTTAATTGGTGTATACCCGCGCATGCGTCTCGTCTCGACCCGCCCCCTAGCGGACACGATACACGCCCGCCATCACCAATCACACCCGCACGAGCTGAGTGTGACTCCGCCGCGCAAAATAGTCCGCCCAATCACACCTCGTACTTAGGACGGCCACACGCATGCGTGCAGGAAGTTCCTTTGTAGCACCTGCTGTTTCCTGTAGATTCACGTAGTGTTGTGCACTGTCCCCTCTTTTTACTCTTTACCGGTCCCCTTCATCATCTGATGTTTCCCTGCCATCTTTACACATATAGATACCACTTAGGCAATTTTCTTTTCTTTCCCCCCTGCACTTGCCTACCATGCTTTACACACCTTTGCCCTATTCCCTCCACTTTCTTTTTCGATACGACCTCTTTTGAACCCGCCCTTCCTTACTCTCCTACCACATTTAAGATTTTTATGCCTACTTCCCTCTCCAACCACTTTCCATACACCTCTCGCTAACTTTCATTCAGCCTTTTAACATCGCCCATACACCTGACAGTTATTCACTTTCCTGCAACCTTTGCACACGTTATTGTCGTTCGCTCTCCTACTGCTTTCCATACACCTAACCTTGATTCATTCGTCTACCACTGTCCACCTGCCTAACCCTCTTTCACTCTCCTACTACTCTTAACATACCTAACCCTCGTTGACTCTCATACTGCTAGCCACACAACTAACCCTTGTTCACTCTCCTGCCACTTTTCACACACCGAATTCTCTATCACTCTCCAACTACTTTCACACACCTAGTCATCATTCACTCTCCGACCACTTTCACACACCTAGTCATCATTCACTCTCCAACCACGTTCACACACCTAGTCATCATTCACTCTCCAACCACTTTCACACACCTAGTCATCATTCACTCTCCAACCATTTTCACACACCTAGTCACCATTCACTCTCCTACCACTTTCACACACCTAGTCATCATTCACTCTCCAACCACTTTCACACACCTAGTCATCATTCACTCTCCAACCACTTTCACACACTTAGTCATCATTCACTCTCCAACCAATTTCACACACCTAGTCATCATTCACTCTCCAACCACTTTCACACACCTAATCATCATTCACTCTCCAACCATTTTCACACGCTTGGTCATCATTCACACTCCAACCACTTTCACACACCTAGTAATCATTCACTCTCCAACCACTTTCACACACCTAGTCATCATTCACTCTCCAACCATTTTCAACACACCCAACCTTCGGTCACTCTCCTACATCTTTGCACACACATGACCCTCCTTCACTCTCCATCCCCGTGTCCTCACACAATTTGTACCAGGCACCTCACCTCCCCCACCTCCTCCTCGCTTCATTTACCTCCAGGACACCACACTCTCCCTTGATCTGCTTGCCTGGTCGTTCATTGCACATGCGTGTCCAGCGCCGGGAATTCCGGTCTCACACATTACTACGCATGCGTACACCGATGTGTGTGACCGCGTTGCACCTCGATCCTAAAATCCAATCCAATTATTGGTGCCGAGCAAAGAAAACGCCCAGGTAAAAATATCCATTGAAATTCAGGTAGTTTATACACAGGAAATTTCCGAGTGTCGCGTGCTCAGTGTTGGATGGATACATTAATGGTAAATATTAATAAGACACATTTGCTTTTATTACCATTTCCTGGAACTAGATTTCTATTTCTACTCCAACTTACAGATTGTGCCGATGGTTATATCCTGACCGACTTTCCCTCGTGCAAGCAGTTTACAGAAAGTTGGGTTTTAGTGAAGGCATGTTTTTCTCATTTCCGATCATGGAAACGGTCGGTTTCATACATATTACACAAATCGCTTACTTGAGTTGCGTTGATTGGTTGCAGAAAATCACGTGATCCTTTCTGATTGAAAACATAAATCACCGATACCCAGTAAGGGTACTTATAAAAAGTACATTTACGATATGTCTAATGACAAGATTAAACATATGTTGAATGATGCAAAGAGACTATCGTAAAACTGGATGAGTTTTAATCTTGGCCACCGTATGCCACAAATGGAGTTTGGCATAGTGATTTCATGAAATGAAGCAGAGTGAAGTCCGGAGCCAAAACTTCAGGAGTGGAATGCGGTGGCCACAATTAAAACGAATCAGGTTTTGATTTTATCCTACCCCGTCTCCTCAATTTCGGAATTTTACGTGATAACGATTCTGTATGCCACTAGTGGCATATAAAACCCCGTATGCCAGTCAGCATGGCATACGGAAACTCAATGTTAAGCCTATGGGATTCTATATTAGGGGTAGGATAAATTAGACGTGCACATCTCTCTCGACTACAAGTTCTTCTCCTTATCACAATTTACCTATATCCTAATGTTACAATTAATTAATATCCTAACCCTATGTTTACACTATGTTCCCGGCAGTCCTAGCGCCCAGGTAGAGGAGCACTGTGGTGGCACTGGGATGAACAGAGGCGAGCGTAGGGGGATAGGGTGGGAAATCATGTATATCTGTAGCTCATCCTGTAGCTCAGCCTTACCACGGAGCACTGACCGGCCAATATTCAGCGCTGTAAAGATGATTTCCCCGGAAGTCCTGGTACTGATGATAAACGTTCTGGGCTACAGTGGCACGCCTCACTTTCCTTTGACGTTCTATTATTTTGAAGCACGTCCTTACGCTTCCATATATGCTCCCTCACAGCATGGTGTGAATGTGTCCCGTTGTACTGCAATGTACCAAGGTGTGTGGTGGTTGTTCATATCCTGTTACTTCTTGCTGCATCGCCATACTGCCTACTACATTCAGTGGTGTTCTGTGGTGATATATAAGATGTGCTGTGCCGTGGATTTTCATTCGCCTTCCAACAGCTGCAGCATGTACACACCTACTATGACAGCAGACCTACTACAGCCACAGCCATGCCTCCAAAGACACCAAAGTGAAAAAAGGCAACCGCTCCTACTTCAGCCACACAGGACCAGGCAGACACACCTGTACCTGGCCCTGATGCAGCTACTGCTGTTGCTGTCATAGCTCAAACAGAAGAAGTCTCTGAACCCAAACCAGAGTCATCTAAGGCAGAAGATGTTCTTTGTCATCACCGTCTCACCCCCACATCGTCACCAACTTCAGTGAGAAGAAAAAGGATACAGTGATTGAGTTCTTGCAGAACAACCCAGTGTTGTACTTGAAAAGCGTCGCCAGGTACAAGGATGCTGCAGCCAAAGACAAACTGTGGTGTGACTAGGCAAATGTGATGGGCCATATCCTGCACAAGGTGCAGCACAGTTAGCAATCACTGAGTAGTGGATCTGGAACCACTGTCAGTTCTTTCTCGACCACATCATCCAGCTGCACTGACGGGCCGTTGCTCCGTTTAATGCTTCGGCTAGTGCTCTGTGCATTGCCACAGACATTGAGGATGCAGCACCGCTGCTGTTGTAAATAAACTTCTCGATATCCGTCCCCTCTTTCTTATACAGCTTCATCATATAGCTCATCAAGGCGCAGGCGTCATTGCCAAGGATGAAGTTTGGCATGTCCTGGTTCTGGATGTCGTTGGTGGGAGGACATGGGGACACCAGTCCTATTAGCCCCTCTTCAAGCATTTAAAAAAAGTCTGAATCTTTGAAGATCTGGGCATCCGATATGTGCCCAATCACACCAACTTTGATCCATATGAACCTATACTGCACATCAACCAAGGTGAGGAGGGGGGTGGTTTAGAACCCTCTGTCTTATTTTTTGTTTCTTATTTGCGTTGTTTACCCTGCAGGGTAATCAGAACAAATTCTGGTCTGATTTGACCCTGCAGCATTTACAAAGCTTCAGTAACAATAAATCATAGCGATAAAAGGAACCAGTGTTCACTGGTTTGGTGATTCAAACATGCTAACCATCAAGAGCGCCATGAGCTTAAGGCAGATTCCAGCACTCTTTGAACTCTCCACTGATCAGGCATCCAAGGAACATCGAAGACCTCGCCCTTTTAGGGTCTGCATGGCTCTGCACACTTCCTGAACCATGTAACTGATGGCTGATTTACTGGACCAGGAGTTGAAAACAAGCTAGAGTAATTGTCCCAGATGTCTCACAGTGACAAAGCAGAGTGTAATTTGGTGTCCATTCTCTCGAAGGCAGGTTCTATCCTCCCCAATATCTCTCATCGAAGAGGTCTGGTGGCATCCTGAGGTAGTTTTGGAAACTGGCCCCGTCTTCAATAAGCAGCTCTCTGGTGAATATGGTGGAGTAGTGAGCAAGATTGATGTGAGGCACCACATTAGAACATGCCAGGGATGTGGATCTATCAGTAGTGGAACGGCGCTTGAGACTAAAGAAGAAACCAACAAGTTTTGGTTAAAGTCGTCGTTCTCCACGAGTTTGGTGTGGAGTGATATGAACGAGGCGACAGGCGAATGGATATCACATAGCATTCAAACGAGTTGGAGAATGACTTCTTTGACCAAAGTGAGTTGTTTTCTATATCTATCTCACCCTTGTACACACTAAAAGAATGGACAACACACAGGATATAACCCATGGAGAACGGACTGCAATACTTGATGAGGCATGGAGAACGAGTTCCCAGTGTTAAGCCTGTGGACATTTATTCCATGGGTGAGATAAGAAGTGTGCCCTGGTTGTTCCGGGGCGCCCCATCTGCCTCATGCCACGGTCTCGGCATGATCTTGGTGTAAACATAGCATAACTATAGACTTGCTATGAATACCTGTGCAAGCATGTTTACAATATAAAGCCTCTCATACTATTCAATATGCCCCATGCCTTGATAACGATGCCAATAAGATAACTGTACACCAGGCCTTCTGCTATATGTCCTCCACTCATTAAACCTGGGAACTTTATATAAAGATTACGTCCCATTCATAAACTGAGTAATTTAGATATATTTGACAACAGACTAACAAAACATAAACATTTTACACGAGTAATTTAGACGGAGATGACCTTATGGCAAGGCTGTAGTGTCGTTTATATTCTGATGTTGGTGTTAATGATTGCAGGTTTCGGTGGAGAGTGTCTAGGTCTTCTCCTGCTGGGCTTCCTCGAGACCAGGATTTTGTGTGTCGTTATTCTCATCATAGCAAATACCTTCGTTGGATTCACAGCGTCAGGTAAGATTATTAACCTATTCTGTTTTTATATTGACAATTCCAGGCTCGGCCGCAAGTCGTTCTGCCGCCTGGTCCCTCTCGTTTCGAACATATTATAGTCAGCATTTCTTTTTTTCCCTACGGAGTAGGTACCTCACAAAGATCATGGAATAGTCCATTATCAATTATGAAGTATACACAGGTAATATTGTTGTAGGATTAATGAGATGACATGGGATGAACACACAGTTGAGACACCAATTACAATTTAGCATAAAGATTCGCGACGGGTTATACCTTGAAGCATCACCATGCAGGATCGGGTGATGAATTGAGGCATCATCTTCCAAAATTTACCAAATCATTGTTTTATGTAATAAGGTAGGAAGTAATGTATCAATAATCATGACACTTCTACAGTATATAGGTATAACATCAAAATTTAAATTATTTATGGAAATTGTAAATGATATCAAGTATGACCGGACGTATCACGTGATGAAGTTATCAAATCATCATAATCGGTCTGTGGAGACTCACCGCTAGAGGCATACCCTGACACTAGTACCTGACATTACGTGTGGGGTTCTGCTGCAAGCGCCCGACGCCAATTGGTTATTTACATGTGGAATCCTTCAAAGTTAAGCGAGTCGTACATCTAAAATAATCAAGAGATGATGTTAAGGATGTTAAGGCCAGCCACGGCTGATGGCCAGCCAGTTTATTGGCAATTATGTATAAATCACAAACGAAAATGTAAGAATCACCAATGGAAGCCAATAAAAGCGATGAAAAAAAGGCCCAAGGCCAAATCAACTTGAAAAGTCATATCGCAGCATACATCCCAAAGTATGAAAATGTTTCTTTATTCTACAATTATTATATCACAAGAATCAACATCATCAATGATAACTATTTATTGACTTAATGTATATACGATAAGCGAATGAGGGTTGGGATCAATTATAATTGATTCCATAAGATTCTGTGATAATGATAGATTTACCACAGAAATAATCAGATCAAAATGTGTCCTCAAAGTGGTGGTTTCTATTTCTGAACATCCTGGTTTTCCATTATTTCTATCACAATAATGTGTATAGGAGTAGCAACAGTAAACTGGGTGGGCACCAATTACATTTATCTCTGAAGAGACATTCGAGGACGATTGCTAATCAAATAATATCGTATTACCTAGCAACCAATTCAAACTGATTAAATATTGGGCAGTTTCCGGGGAAAAGCACTATGTAAACCAAATTATTCTGAACAGGATACAATGAAAATATACAGTTTTTTCCACTCATGTGATACGGTTCACGATCAGGCTGGTAAATAAATGACTCACCATGCACGTCAGAGGCTGATTTAAGGAAGGTTAACACACATTTTACATGATTATCCAATGGACATACAGCGATGTGGCGTCACATCCTCGTAGCACTACCTACCATACCTGGTTTGGGTTTCCTCTGTGCGTACGCTCATCGCTATTGCACACTTGTCATCCATTCACAAGACTAGATTTATACACAAATATAAAAGGATGCATAAGTTTCACTTATATGTTCGCATTTCAGAAAAGCATAATTATATCCATTTACAGTGAGAATGCGAAACATATACTATCTTTCCACTGGTGACAGATTACCCTGACGATGAGGGGAAAATCCTGAAATTGGCGGCAGGCGGTTGGATCATTGACAGCAATTAATGATAACTCAATCCAAAATATTACACACAAGCAATACCGTTTCCTGGCCCCAAATCTCTAACCAAAATAGTCAGCGTTGGCTCATTCCTTACATATATGTCCGAAGTTCTGCCTCGGCCCACCACTCTCATACACCTCGCGACATAAATACAAGCACAGAAACAATTGACCGAGATCTTTTCTTTTTTCATATATTGGCCCTGTTTAAGCTGTTTAATTTCCGCTTACAGGTTGGAATATTAACCATCTGGACCTGGCACCACGTTACGCCAGCGTTCTCGTCTCCCTGTCCACAGCCTCAGGAACGCTGGCCGGCGTCATCGTGCCGCTAGTTACCGGCAGGTTAACTCGTCATCAGGTACGTGTACACCAGGGTACCAGCTCCAAACGTTATACTTCCGGTCGCTCTATATATGTTTTCCCATAAATTTCTTCATTGATGCCTGAACATATGTGATATATTCTTTCGGTGCGTGATTTAAAGCATCAAGTAAAGAGGCTGTAGGTTTCAGCCGTCAGTTTAGTTGGGTTTCATCAATTGGGCCTGGCCCGTCTATATAACACCTTCATGTACCAACTTAGATAATGTTTGAAATTGTGATGGAAGTATAAGACTGTTACCTTTATACAATGGGACATTAGTGACAATAAATCACACAAATAAGCAAGGGAGCTATGACCGGTACAATGGCAATTCGTAGAGCACAACACCATATAGATATACACAGTGTATCCTGACTACTACAACTTCCAAATCGTTTCCGGCCGCTAAACTTCCAAGATACTTTTCATCGATAAAACTTTCTCGGATGACATAATTCCTCTTGCTAATTAAACAATTACCTTTTGCTAATTAGAGATTCATCATGCAAGATTGATCAATCACTTTCTAAATGCAGCTATTACAAGTAAAGTTCCCTTGAAGGTCACTGGTTGTTATAGGCGTGAGTTAAGATATTAATTACAGGTGTAAAGAATGAATGGTCTGTGCCGTGCTTGTGGGTATGGCGCACTAAGTATAGGACGACATTGCGACGTCAAAGCGCCATTTTTACCTGTAGGATGACGTGCATAGCAATTAAATCACATGCAACAATTAGGTCGCCGAGGCAGCTAAAAAGTTCCCCCAAAATGTTTGATTTATGACGTTATAATTGAGGTTTAACTTTGATTATTTGCAGAGAGCTAATTTTAGACTAATGAGATCCACGTTCTGGTATCAGCGTTTTCCTAATGGGCTCAATTCACGTAAACGCTTCCATTATTGAACTTTGGTAAGCTAAGTTCAGAAAAGTCGTCCAACCGAGGTGCTGTGTCGTGTTATAAATACTCCTAATAACTCTGCCAAATGTCAGCTACCTACGCCGGCATATTTACATCTAGCCAACTAAGACGACCGCGATTCATTATAAAACTCCGCTTTATCTTTAACCCTACGTCATCCGTACCAATCACAAGCCGTGACCTCAAGCCTCACCTTGACCTCTGACCCCGAGCCTGGCATACTGAACCGTACAAAATGCACACAGGAAGTGCCCTGTGCGCATGTCTGTGGACGCCGATGTCACGTGATAAAAACGGGTCCGGTAAAATAAGTGGCGGGCGAGGTTAAAGAGGTAGCTTCCTTCTTCTTGCTCGCGCCTCTATGTGCCTGTTTTTACCTCTGTTGCTCTAGGTGCTCTGGGAATGGCAGAACGTATTTTTGCTGAGTAGCGGGATCCTGGCATTTGCGGTCATCATCTACATCGTCTTCGGAACAGGTGGGTGAGGCCTTGTTCACCGCCTAATAACACGCCTGAAGTCTGCATTGTGGGTGGTGCTTGTATATGTGGGTGTGTGTGGTGGGAGGGGAGGGGGTGGACATGCATGGGTGTGTGTAGGTTTACGAGTGTGTGGGTGTGTGTCCACCTATGTGTGTAGGTGTATGATCTGTGCTTGTGTTTGGAGAGTGGAGGATGTGCATGGGTAGATGCGTGTTCATGGATGGTTGTGTGCGCGTGTGCATGTTGTATAGGGGTTGCAGATGGAGGAGGTCGGGGGGGGGGGGGTCGTGTCTCTAGGGGTAGGTGCAGAGCCAGGGTATTGGGATTTGTGTTCATGGTAAATAGCTTGTCGGTCAAGGTGAAATTGCAGTGAAAGATTTATTTTGGGTTGTTTTGAGGATTCAAAGAGTGAAATGCCATTGGTGATGTAGTGATGGTGTTTGAAAATTTTTGAAATTGACCCATCATGCAGTATGTATCATTCATGATCTTGGAGATTGACCCATCCTGTAATATGTACTTTTTTATGTTCTTTATTTTCACTGAGTTAGATCAGTCAAAATAGAACGGTTTACATACGGACACAGTCAACAATGTTACATATATATCCGTTGAAAGATTATCAGTACATAAGATAAATCATCCAGTTTATATAAACTGAGTCAGTATGTAACTCAACAATCATACTCAGTGTGCAAACATAGATGTTTAAGATTATGTAGCTTGGCATCCCAATCAGAACTGGGAGTAAATCGCAAGAAGGGGACTAATACATATATAATCAATCAAGAAGGATTATTTCTTCCTTTAGCGTGATTCTCACGATAGGATTCATGCACCTCACAGGGTGTTTGTCTGAGACAAATCCTGCTAAAATACCTCGAACACAATCTCTTCGTCTAAATTGTAGGGTTCCATTTCCCTTAAGTGGAATTCACACAGTGCGTTTCATATACTTCACAGGGTTCAAAATCTCATGAGATTCTGTTCCTTTTTAGGGGTAAATGTCGCCAATAATTGCAGGGGGAAAACATCTCTCAGGGAAATGGAACCCTAATATTTAGGCGGGAAAATTGTGTTTGAGTACAGAATCTCAGCAGGATTTGTCTCAGACAAACATCCTTTGAGGTACATGAATCCCATCGTGTGAATCCCACTTAAAACATGTTTTATCCCTTGCAATTGTTGGCCACATTTAACCCTGACAAGGAACAAAATCTCATGCGATTTTGAAACCTGTGAGGTACATGAATCCCACCGTGTGAATTCAACTCGAGACGAATCTGAGCAAGCACATTGACATACACACGTATAGGACCCAGTAATAATATATATATATATATATATATATATATATATATATATATATATATATATATATATATATATATATACTACAGAGTAAACAATTTAGATATAGCTTTTTTCATATATAATTTGAAGGCATCATAATTATTTATATTTCTTGTATTACTTGGTAAAGCATTCCACAATATAGCACCTTTGAAATATGTCCTATAATTCTCATACTTGGGTCTATTAACCTTGGAACTAATCGCATTTGATTGTCTAGTGGCCCGGCTCTCTGTACAATTGAATTATTACAACCTTGTTGTTTATATATATAATTTAAAATATGCATTTCAACTGGATCCGTCAATAATGGTACTTAAGAATATTTATGTAGGGAAGTAATGTTTGATCTATGATGTACTGTTGGTCATGTTGAAGATAAATTTATCCATGCTGTAGTATGTACTATTGGTCATGTTGGAGATCTATCCGTCATGTAGTATGAACCTATATAGAACGACCTGACCATGCTGTACAAGGTACAAAACGAGATTGGGAATTAAAACAATATTAGTCATGTTGGAGATTTCTCCATTATGCAGTTAGTACTATTAGTCACGGTGCAGGTCATCCATTGTGAAGCAGAATATCACCACTTGTAAACCGGTAACTTTAATCCATATCGCACCTTAAGTCCGAAGCGACTCTGACGGTGAGGGTAGCATGAGCTTGCGCTGGTAGAAAATTGTGAATTAATATCAAACTATTGCTAGGAAATGTTAGTAGTGAATGTTTCAAGAAGCTGCAAATAGTGGTATTGTCTGCTGTTATCAATTTTATATAGAGACATAGTTAGCGTACCTGAATTCCATCTGTTCAGAGATATTTTGATCCAAAATCACAAAGTTCAAAGAACGAGGTGAATATCTCCGCTCAAAATATCAAGGAACAGATGGAATTCAGGTGCACCCACTATGTTTCCTTATTAATATAATTATTATTAATATTAATATTAGTATTATTATCATTATTATAATAATCATTATTATTATCATTATTTTTTAAATCCACTACCCGGTAGTTCCGGAGAAAAGTCCCTACAGAACTTCATATAGCATAGCTCACCTGCTCTTGGCATAGCTGAGATCAAATGGAGTTTAAGTTTAATCTTTTTGTCACACATGCTAGTATAGCCAGTGTTGACTTCAACCATTAATTTAATGTACTATCGTGCTAACCGAAGAGTGGTAAACTGAAAAGAAGCTGTTAATCTGAAAGTCTTAGGTGGATGATAACTACAACTGTTGCACCTCTGCTTGTGTAAAGTTTGGAACTCACCAACGCCGACGCAGAAATTCAGACCTCCCGATGCACCCCGATGCCCATTCAGTACAATGCAATTGTGTGTCGTGGAGTGCGTCGTAAGGCACGTCGGTGTGCATCGGAGGCATGCTAGTATATCGGGCAGTAAATGACAAGAGATCAGTGGCTAGGTCTATTGTTTGGGTTCTATACCTGGGACCTGTTTCACTAGTTTCGTGACATGTCTGTGACACCATACAGACATTGGGGTTGTCTAGTTTTGTGACAACACAAGTAGCTGCCCTTAGGAAAATACAGACCTCAAACATAAGAATTAGACAAATCTACACATCATGGACCTGTTTCGTGACAAAAGTGTTAGACAGAAATGAAAAGCAGCACCAACAGTGCAAGCAAGAACGGACAAAACGAAGTCTAATGTCTAGTTCTTATGAAACCGGACACACCATCTAGACACCATCTAGCCATGTCATGAAACTAGTGAAACGGTCCCAGCTGACTGAAATGTAGCATGTAGCATATAGTGGCTGGAGCCGTTCTACACCTCAGAGGTGTGCATGCGCTTGTGAAATATGTCTAGGTAGAGTGTAAAAGGGGTATCCCACTATCACGATTTGAGCCTCCGACACACTACGATAGCCTTACGACAAGCGTTCCGATGAAAAAATGAAATTTTTATCGGAAGGAACGGGTCCATCGTGAAAGCTAGACTCGTTCCTTCCGATAAAAATTTCATTTTTTTCATCGGAACGCTTGTCGTAAGGCTATCGTAGTGTGTCGGGGGCTCAAATCGTGATAGTGGGATACGCCTTTTACTGACGAGAACAGTTCTTGAACAACAAAACCGTTTGGGGAGAAATACTTTCTGCCGTAGAGGGCAGAGTTCAGGTGCTGCTAGCAGAGATACCTCTTCGCAGGCAGATGTCAAGATCTTTGAGTCGCTCGCTCACTGCTCGAAGAATCTAACCCGCTGAGCTGCTCGGAACTGCTCGATGCGCTCGTACCTTCACCTCCTTTGTAGGTTGTTTTGTGGCGGGCACTGTGTAATGTCATTCAGCGTACACCAGGGTCACATGTATTCATTAATGTACTAATTGGGCTTAATTAACTCCTCTGGCATAGACCAAAAAGCCCGTTTGTGGTTGCCCAACGTCAAATCACATGGCTCGGGAGTACACGTCGTGCCTATGTATGTCGACGCTACCCTATTAATCAAATGGAACCTATGAGTCACTTTTTACCTGACATTTTACAGTCTTCGACGGAAAACAGACCCAAATTGACTTGGAATTAAATGTCACGCCTACCTCTTCCAACAATGGCGTAGTAACTAGCTTTATTAATACGTAATTGCAATTTAACATTCGGCTTTTCCGATCCTTTTCTGACTAATGCTGCTGCCTCATGTGTCGGTGGGCGCAGTCCTCAGCTGGCAATGTTCAACGCCAGCCAGCCCCAAGTTGAACATAAACAAGGCTCCACTCCAGCCACAATATACCTTATTACTATATCAGGCCGCGGGCACTGCACCACCGTCTAAATTTAACACCACCATTCATGAAAAATCAATATGCAAGTATTGGCAATCGATGCCTATCGCCACTGTTGACTGAGGCCCCAATGAGCATGATAGGATATTTGAAATGTTAACTCTGCCGCCTATAGCAACAGAGGAGAGTGGATGGTGGTGCTTAATACTATGTCAAATACCAAAGGTAGGCCAGTTGGTCTAATAACACTGCTTAGGTATACCACTACAGACACACCGAGCATGCTTGCCGTGTTTCCTACTAACTGGCTGCAATCTAGTGTCTTTGTAACACTTCCCGGAATGACTGGTACATTCAGAAGAATAATATATAAATCAGTGTGTGTTCGGTGATGAGTGAGAGATATGGGTGGTGTAGGACTCTGTGTGTGTGAGTGGTGATGAGTGTGTGATGGGGTTGGGTGAGATATGGCCGTGTGGTGTGTGTTGAGTAAGAGATGGGAGGTGTGTAACTGTGTGTCAGATGCAGGATGAATTAGATCAATATTACAGATCTATTTAGGTTTAGGCACGGTAAATGTTATTTGTGATTGGATTGTCATAGATGTGTGCAAATTGCTATCTGTGTGTTTATGTGTGTATGTTTCAGTAAGTGCATCTTGATTGTTGGAGGTGTGTGTAGGTTGCTATAAATGTATATAGGAAGTTTTAGAATTGTATAGGGTGCTGTGAATGTACCTAGGTTCATGTAGATGCGTGTAGGTTGCTGTAAATGTATCTAGATTGCTGTAGGTGTATGTAGGTTGTTGTAAATGTATCTAGATTGTTGTAGGTGTGTGTAGGTTGCTGTAAATGTATCTAGATTGTTATACTTGTCTGTAGGTTGCTGTAAATGTATCTAGATTGTTGTAGGTTTCTGTAGGTTGCTGTAAATGTATCTAAATTGTTGTAGGTGTCTGTAGGTTACTGTAAATATATCTAGATTGCTGTAGGTTTATGTAGGTTGCTGTAAATGTATCTAGATTGTTGTAGGTGTCTGTAGGCTGCTGTAAATGTGTAAATCTAGATTGTTGTAGGTTTCTGTAGGTTGCTGTACATGTATCTAGATTGCTGTAGGTGATTGACCCTGTGTGGAATATAGAGGAAACCCATGAAAGTTTAGGGTCTGAGCTCGTATCCCATCGAGTTTGAATCACTTAGTAATTCACAAGGCGAAGCCGCGTGAATTGCTATGTGATTCAAATGAGATGGGATCGAGCTCTGACCCTGAACTTGAATGGGTTTCTGAATTTATCTTACCCTTAATATTGACTAATGGGCTAACATTTGTGACATTATCCCCCATCGGATATTTTTCCTAAATATCTAATGGGTGTTAGATACGAGTTTCCAATGTTAAGTCTATGGAGAAAAAATATCTGGGGTGAGATAAAGACCTATCATTACCAGGTGTCAGTAGAATGGTCAAACTCCTGCCCGTCAACCTACTTCTCTAGTATTGCCTGCTCTGTTCGAGGCCCAGGTTCAACCGTTGACTTCATTAGGCGCACTTTTTGCTGCCTCCCGGTCTGCCACATGAGACAACACTTCAAAGGATGAAACCCAATTAACTTGTGTTGTAAGAAAGGTTGGAGATCCTGCGAATCAAGTGCTCCCTCTACTCTCTGTTAGAGTTTAGCAGTGTGTATGTTCATATCAAATCACACGATCCACACGTGTTCAATATCACTGAGCGTGCTATATTTGGTAAGTTTAATCTCACCCACAGTGTTTACTGTTGGAATGGAATGAGCCATTGCAAGTGGAGGTATAGAATTATATTCCAGCAGAGAATCGATCAATTTCCTAGAATTAATACATCTTAGTAGTAGCTGAATGAGCTGCTGTAGTTGTTTCACAATATTGATAATGATAGGCGAGATTCTATTTTAACCATCATAATCGACGACATTATTTCCGTTTCATTTCTTAGCTAAAAGACAGAAGTGGGCCGACCCGCCGCTACCGGAAGTGATGCTTCTTCTGCCAGGCCACCGACCGGACAAGAAGACAACCTATCAGACGATTAAACCCAACGAGCCTAAGCGCTCGCCGGTAACCTACCCACCCGACGCCGACAATCCTGCCGCGTCTGGTCCACAGCCTCCCACAGAAGAGGGCGCCACGCCACTGAGTATTTTTAAGGAATTTCCCTCAAAAGAAGAAGAAGAGGAGAGTTACCATATAGAAGAGAATGAAGGGAGCAGAAAAGAGAGGGAGGTGTTAGGGAAGGATATGGGGAAGGATGGGGATCTTGAAGTAGGAGATATGGCGGTTCTCAAATGTGACTACCCGGTGAGATGGAGGAAAAAGTGACAGTGATGAAATAGATATTACTGCTAATGACAGCCTTAGAACTTACAACGAGGCGGCCGCGTCAGTCGTAAGGAGCGGCAGGCCAAAAATCCAATAGTTTCTCGTGATCGCTATGAATGGCCAGAAAATGTACATGCACATTGAAAGGGATGTATTTATGAAAATCATTACCGACACCGGCGACGGTGCGAATAAAAATCCGAAATTTATGCGTGCTCTCTTTTTTTGTTGATGGTCCTATCGTATTACTCCGCTTGGCAGCTGGGCCAATAGGGCCCCCAAGTGCTGTCATATGATATTTCATTTCTCTAATGATACATTGTATTTTCTGTCAGGCGATGATTTCCCTGAGTAAGATATTGGTCTGGGGAACGCTTCGCTATTAAGCCTCGTGGATTGCTCTCTGCCCCGAAAAAAACGCCTCCCACGCCATATCTCCGTTCGCCGAGCCCCGAATAGAACCCATCAGCTCTCGGCGATTTCATTGAGGAAATATATTCAAATCCAAAAGATTCCTATCAAAAGAAAGTTGCCATGGTTACCATTGGGCACAATAGCACAAGGGGCGGCATTTGTTGTGCGTTACTTAATCGCTTTCTGCGGTGGCTTCCATCGCGGGGCGTTCCTCATTATGGAGAGGGGCTAAAAATGTGTTTGGTGATTTCCTGCTTCTATATAACTCAGCTGCACGTCAGCTCTGCGCATGTGTGAGATGGTGAGCGCTGATAGGTTAACGTACAGCCAGGTAAATATTGACACGAATACTGTACGATATAATCTACAATTTCTCCCGCTCTATGGTTAGTGTTTACCTCCACCCAATGCTCAACTGGGTTTCTGCGAACTGTATCCATCCATGTACGTATGCCAAGTCCGGAAAAGCAATTTCAAAACGAACATATATTTACGAGTTTACATTGCACTTAAAAATAATATTCAATTTATTTCTTTAGATCACATCGTATATATGATCGATTTTTCATATTATGTGCGGCAAGTATCTGTTACACATTTAATACGTTCTGTGTCAACTGATGAAATACAGAACACATGGTGAAGAGTTTCCGGACACCTCTCCTCGATACACAAATCCAGAGCATTCTTGACCAATGGCGCCACAACAACATACCATCATTCTAAAACTGATTTGTTAGATTCCAACACGATGTAGTAATTATATAGAACGTCCTGACCATGCTGTACAAGTTCCAGAACGAGATGGTAATTTACGGTTTGTACGGAATGAGGCATTTATGCCGAGTTCCGTACAAACGGTAAATTATCATCGATTTCTGTGACTTGTACAAGCATGGTTGGACGTTATATATTTACTATATACCCAAAATTTTAAAAAAATCATTAATTTAATTTTTAACTACCGATATGTTAATAAATGTGTTTGGCAAGGTGGTCCGTATTTTAGTGTACGGACCAGCGGTCCGTACAGTATTTTACGTCATATGCCGAAACGGTGCGTATCTACACTGTATACGGCATGGGTATATAGTAATTACAGATACCTGTACTAACCACTTGAATGAGCCTATCTAAAAAAAAACTCAAGCTAGTATGAAAGTGTAGAACAGAGCTCATTATGAAATGAATCTACCACTGTAATATCTAAATATGAATGAATATAGCCTATTCCATGTTACAATAACAATGCATGACTTCTTTTTTTACGCTTTTTATCTTAGCTGGAGGTAAACGGTAGGCTAACAGAAGCCTATTTCCACGCTGCTCCAAACTCAGTGATTCACAGAAGTATAAATTCACCACCGACGTCGTCACAAAAGTTGTCGGCCAAATAACACCAAAGTTATGGCATGAGAGATGACAGGTGGAAATTCAATCGTGATTGGTGTATCCCAATTCACAAAATGTGAAAAACTGTACAACACCCGGTCATGTTCTATAAATTATCCGAGAAAGTTATTTATGGAGGTAACTAATTAGCTTCTGTGAGATAAGATAATATCAGTATAGAGCCTGAACCCTAGTACAACAAGACCTGGTAAACTCTATAAGATGGGTTTATGCCAGTAGACAGTCTACACCTTGGAGGCCAGAATTTCTGCCTGAATTCATCTCATAGATTTGATCACCGGCCCTATGGCATAAAACCAGCGGGAGGAGTTGCATCTTCAGATAGACGATATAATCCCTCTTAGGGTCCCTGGTGATGTTGATTAAACCCTGGTTCAGTAAGACCGCCCATATTCTATAAGATGTGTAAATACCCGGTGTTTTATAAAACGCATTTCTGGAATCACCATAAATGTATGTTTCCCGTTAGTGTCTACCCGTCATTAATGGTTGATGCTGTGTTGCAAATAGGGCAGCATCTACAGAGTTAGCGATCTCAGTATGAACGATGCTGTCATTAAACCTAACTGTCGTCACTTTTTCATATAGGAGGAAAGTGGGTACTGAGAAGTGTTGTGAGCTATAAAAGAAACATGTTTTGCATATTTTCACAAATTCAAAAGCTTCATCAGCATCATAACAAAGTTGATGAATGATGCTGACGACGGCTGCATGGAAGAGCGCTTCACGTATTTCCACATAGTGAACTAAACAATTACTGGGATTCTATCCACATCAGAATTGTATGAGTGTGGAATAATGACCAATTACTGTAAATTAAACTAATGACCGGAATGTGCGTCAGCTGGGCATGGCGTTTTATAGGTTAATTTGGAAATGATCAAAGCTAACGAAAAGCAGAGCAGACCTTTGATAGGTCACATTGTTGTCATTTTACCCGGCTCGGTTACTTGCCTGGCACTTCCTCAATATGAAGGTATTTCAGGTAATTCTTTCATATCAACTCCATATATCATTAACACTCAGTAAGGGAGATTTTGGAGCCATTACTTTCGTTATCCCCATGTAGCAACAAAAGATATTCTATAACAATTATTATGTGGGGATAAATCAAGAGTTTGCTAGCGATATATTTGTTCAAATATCTCATTCTCAAAATAAGGCAAATATTTTTTTACTCAACATCAGCAAAGATTCTCCTCTTTAGTGCAGATATTTTTGAACTACTGTCTCATCGCCTAGACGCTTAGAGTTGCAAAATCAGCTCAGGCATTGTTGCGGTTAGTCCAGGCATTAATTAATAGCAGAGTGGTCATGGTTCGTGCAAATGATTGCTTCCTTTGACGGTTTAACGGTGAACTACTCACTTTAGTCATCTCACCTCATCTCTTCATATTTCATCTCATGTGATCGTCTTTCCGTCTTTTACATACATACACCAAAGTCCCTATTAAAAATGCTTGGGCCACAGTCAACCCTACCTATCAAAATTTAGTTATGGCGCACGAGAAATTTCGCTCTTGATACAGTCTATCAGTCCCTTTGTTAGAGCGTGCTTACACGTTATTTATACGTTGCCTATATTGTCTAAAGGTAAGAGTAGTCACATATATGCTTCCAGCGTACTGCAAAAACATTATCCCTTCACTATCTGCTTGCTACTCACTATGATACTGGAAAGGAGCAGGGTGCCAGTGTCTCAGTGTCTCAGAAGGGTGCCCAACTGACCATGACCAATCACTCAAGACCGAAATACTGGATTGACCTACTGCTGCTCGACATATTTGGATCCTAGACACAGGCAGTTGAAGAAATGGCATGTTGACTGAATGCAAGTGGGTTACAGAAAAGGATCATACTATGATGAACATACTATTTGTTCCTAGTTTAGATTTACAGTACACAACCTGCACATGGAGAGTGAAAATTAACCAGTCAGACCTCTACGTCTGGGAAATCACTGCGGATACTATTTTTAAGGCTAGACTTATTTTTGTAGGTGATATGTAATGTAATGCAAATTTGATAATAGCACGTAGACTCATCCAGAGGCCGGACTCTACACACTACTTATCAACGTTATAGCAGGAACTAGACGGAAATCTCTGCAACGTTATATACATATTCACCACTTTCACATGAAGCAATGGTGAACTAAAAATTCAATGGAACTGAGCCAGCTTTGTAACGACAAATGGTGAGGAACATGAAAACGTTATTAGTCTGCTAGTAGTTTATATTTATATAGAACTGGATCGAGAATCGTATAAATACACAGTACTCCACGGGTTTCACGATTACGGCCAATCCAAACGAGTGGAATATTGTTTATTCTATGATTCGAGAATGGTTCTGGATTTATCTCACCCTTTTCACGTCCATTAGAGTAGCATCCCAATATCAGAATAATTCAAAATACTTCACAAATCCAGTCAGGAACGTTTAAATCTCCATTTTTATGTCTTGTCCTTTCTTTGAAATCCTGGCCGCTGATTGGTCAATCACATATGATGTCACTTCACATTCACTCCGCCACGGCCAACTGGACAAAATGTTAAATTTACTCATGTAAAATTAGAATGAATCCCAAGAAACAATTTTTGACTAATAATTGACATTATTCTAAAACCACCAGGTGGCGCCACTGTGAATTGTAGGATATGCCTTTAATGAACAGAATGAACTTTGACCTTTGAGGCATTGCACAGTACAAGTCTAAAGCCGAGATCAATGAACCGTGAAGTATCCCAGTCTGTTCGATGTTCCACATCACTGATCACGTTTTACATTAATGGATACAACCTGTCTGTAGACAGCTGCATCTCTGGACCATGTTTCTAGAGTGCTACCTGTCACCTGGCACTGTTCTCTGTATTAATATGGACCAGGGTCCAGTGAACCTCCTCCTACATATACTCTCCGAC
Organism: Alentia gelatinosa; assembly: GCA_950022655.1. Classification (NCBI taxonomy): domain Eukaryota; kingdom Metazoa; phylum Annelida; class Polychaeta; order Phyllodocida; family Polynoidae; genus Alentia; species Alentia gelatinosa. Next base: position 19,830,170 of record OX465584.1, on the reverse strand, counting down.
TGGCGCACCCGAATCCAAGTCTCGCGCCGTGCAAGAGGATGGCTGGTACCCGGGCTAATTCTCATCTATATGTATACATACCCGTCCTGTGCGCGGGTAACAAGCGTCATATCCATATTCATGCGGATAGCTGAGATAAAGCATAGTCTCGTATCATACAGGCCTACATATAGCAAGGCAAGCTTGTACTCATGATACATGTATTCTTCAGGCTAGCGTCTCCGTTCTGGTACCTTTAGGACGAGGTCTTGACGCGTTCCCATCGAACAAAGAACTGTAGTATTTTATATTATAATACAAACTATGGCTACAGATAAATCACCGGCGCAACCAGCGTTTCCCTTCATATGCCAAGACAAGTTGACAATACGAGACAACACAGGACGGTACATGCAGATAATTCCCCCTTATTCATGATACATTTCTCAATATGGTCGATCTTTTTATGGGTCTTGGGTTTCCTAAAATGTTGCTCGAATGTAAATCCAGAGAAAGTCCTTCTGAACGTAATATCTCTATAGATATAGCATACAGGGTAAACTGGCCCCGGTCCCTGTATCCCTCCGCCTACCCCACCTCTCCTCTCCTTGATACAGGTTGAGTTTGATTCCTTGAACAGTCACACTGCAACATAACTTATCTTAATTCTTTTTTAATCATGAATGTCCATAATCAAAGGCTTGAGCAAGTCTACATACAGGGCGCAGTTTATAGACGACATAACGATCTAGTATATATCCCCTGTAGACTCCGATACACCTTCCAACCAACTGATTCTGCTAGATATAGTTCAAGTAAAACCCTAAAAGAGATGTTGTTCTAGTTTAATCAATTTTACCACTCCTGTCAGATAAGCATCTGATTCCCATTTATCCTACTATGTTTAGGAAGAAATCGAGCAGAACAACAGGATTTGATATTTTTGTATAATTCATCTGACCCGAGTATCTCATTATTAATCATCAATTACCTCGCACGAGCTACCTCAGCTACCTTTTATGTTACATGAGTTAATTCACTAGATTACCTCATAAAATATACTTGTCGGTAAATTTAAAAAAAAATCTAGATCAAGAGAGAGTAATTTTTCCTCCTGAACACGCTGGTTGGTCACTTTGAGCTGCACCCCCTCGGCCGTTCTGTGCTAAAATTGGCGACCTGGGGCACGTTTAACCCTTTCCCTGCAGCACCCAGTTCCCCTACTTCGCATTACACAGCAGGCATTGCCTGCATAAACGACCCTGCTACAGCAGGCACCTTTTTTGAAAATAGCAATGTCACATGATGTGTAATGTGATTTGAGTAATTTACCTTGGTAGCTGTCGATATTTTTTAATAACAAATCAAAGGTCAATATTTTTTTATTTATTGAATTTTGTATATAAGTATCAGTGATGCCTGGAGGCATTATGCTGCGGTAGCCAGGGGAATGCCTGGAGGCATCATGCTGCTGTAGCCAGGGGAATGCCTGGAGGCATCATGCTGCAGTTAAAGGGTTAATAATCTAGGATCGTAAATGAAGACTCTTTCCTGGACCTCATACTAGGGTTATCGTTTGATAATATTTAAATCTGTTCGCTAAGACAGTATTAGCCGTCCATAAGGTCCTCCATAAGTGTTGAATAAAGTTGGCCAACATGGGTCTCCTTGGCATACAGAAAAGGGTCTACATGTAGAATCCTAGATTATTAAACGGGCCCCTGTACGACAGACAGGTCACATATGAGACCCATGTGTAACTCTACAGACCAGTCTAGCCTGCCTCAAACTCGGGGCGTCCTCAGCACCCTGTGCACCCTAAAACAAGGCCAGAGCCTCTGCAGGGTGATCCAGTCTACCCAGACTCAGGTGGGAGAGTGACCATACCTCTACCTGTGTACACACAGTCGTGATTGCAAAATGATGACAGGCAATACCAGCAGAACACCGACCACAGAAAGAAAACATGGTAACTAATACAATATCATAATAATAATACTATATCTATTTACATGTGTATATCTGTATACCTGTATCTATGTGTCTGTATTTACACAGGACAGTCTCACTGCATTGTGACTGTATTCTAATGAATTTACTAGGCCAAGTGAGAGGGAGGTGGCAGGGCAGTGATCCATGGCAGGTAGGGTCAAGGTTGTACTGGTTCTGTATGTTATTTGTAAACATGATTTGTGTGTATTTGGGGAGAGGGGAAGGAGGGGGGAGGTATGTATGGAACTCTGTGTAACATGTGTCTGTATGTTTACCTTCTGACTGAAGGAATATTTCCCGTTATTTGCTTGTTCACGTACTTCGTTAAAGGAAGGTGTATATATAAACATCAGTTTAATGAAATACCACCTACTTCATAGGAGGATGTTGGGGATGTGTGGGAAATGAAGACGCGTAGTATTCTCTATGAGTGGACTGTACATTTGCGGAGCACCACTCCATAAAAACAGAAAGAACAGATTTACTCCCTCTTTACATAAAAGCATACTCTTCAACAGTTATTGATGAAATCTCATGTTCCAATGAGGACACTAAAAGCGGATATTCAAAATTAAAAGGAAACAATCAGGCCTCTACACATACAGCTTAATGTACGTGGTTAAGCCCTTGTGTGATGATCTGAGGAAGACCTTCCAGTGTCAGTGAAACACATACACTAGCCTCACTCATTCGACTGGGGAATTATATCGTAAAACTGGATGAGGTTTAATCTTGTCCACCGTATTCCACGACTGGACTTCATGAGGCGAAGCCTCATGAAGTCCGGAACCTAAAACGAATCAGGTTTTGATTTTATCCTACCCTATCTCCCCGATTTTGGAATATTACGTGATAACAATGCTGTATGCCACTAGTGGCATATAAAACTCCGTATGCCAGTCAGCCTGGCATACGGAAACCCAATGTTAAGCCTATGGGCTTTTATATTAGGGGTAGGATAATAAAGGTTATACACTACCAATGAGTAGGATGTTTTGTGGGTTTTACATATAAAATGTATTGTAAAATGTGGGAGTATCCTGGACGTCCTACTCTATATATCAACTTTCCATGTATCATATTGTTTTAATGCCCTCCGTCCTTGATAAAACGTATTGCCTATTTAGTATGGCTTGTCCAATAGAGTTGGTGGATATTGTATCCAGTTGTCATAAATAAGGAGCAATGGACGATCTATAATCTGTGATAGGTTAATGTATGTATTTGTATAAATAGAACATCTGTGCCTTCGCTGAGCCCAGTCCAGCATTTCCGGAAACATCCGAGTGAAGCCGGGAGTTCCCAAACATGCTCAATTATCCATGACTATAGCTGGAGTGAAACCTACGCAAAACCAGCATTCAAAACTGAGTTATTCATTGCCATAGATCTTTATTGAATAAAGCCGGGTTTCGCTAATGAATCATACTCCAGCAATACTTAATAACACTATAATGATAATCAATTAGAATATAATTCATCGTATCTGTAGGGATCTGTATAGTACGCCCTGGACCCTGGGAAATCAAAGGCTGAATACCCGCTCTCTGAAACGAGGTTATAATCATGTATCCTCATTTATCCTGTTGTACGACTGAAAATTTCAAAGGAATTGATGATTGATAGAAACAGATTGGTTTTAATACAACATATATACTGCACTGAATACTGATTAATTAATAACCCCGATAAGAAACGTATTCAAGCAGTTTGATCGTTATCACTACTATTGTTATACAGAGTGCGATCAATCTGATATCTAATAATACGCAGCGTATATAGAAATCAATGGATTTGTAATTTAATATATGGCCTGCCATTCACTTCTCATAATAATACCGGGAGGTATCCAGAAAGTGCGAAAAGTGAAAAGCTATCAATAATGTTGGTGACAAGTGCACAATGCGTGACATATAAAAACGTAGATGGTAAAAGCGGGCCGGCGCGGCGCTACATTACGCAGGTCATTAGGATTGTGGCGCAAACTGTATAGCGGGCTTTTTCCCCGCCAATCTCCTCGTTACGGGCCCTGGGAGAATCTATTGACGGGGTACGTCCTGGTTGTATGTCACGGGTCTTTGTTGGTGACAGAGCGGCGAATGAGGGGGAAATCTTCATGTATACAACGCACCGACGGGTGCTGCTCCCGCCCACCAGGCGCTGATTGCCGCCCGCCACACGCCGTCTGACGCCCACTGCCTGCCGCCTGTCTGACGAGACCGTACGCCACCCACTACATGCCACCCACTGCCTGCAGCCCACTGCCTACCACCCACTGCCTGCCGACTGTCTGACGAGTCCGTACGCCACCCACTACATGCCACCCATTGCCTGCCACCCACTGCCTGCCGACTGTCTGACGAGTCCGTACGCCACCCACTGCACGCCACCCACTGCCTCCAGCCCACTGCCTGCCGCCCACTGCCTGCTGACTGTCTGACGAGACCATACGCCACCCACTGGTTGCAGCCCACTGCCTGCCACCCACTATCTGTGGACTGTCTGACTACACCATACGCCACCCACTGCATGCCACCCACTGCATGCAGCTCACTGCCTGTCACCCACTGCCTGCCGACTCTCTGACTACACCGTACGCCATCCACTGCATGCCACCCACTGACTGCATCTATAGCCCACTGTCTAATGCCAACCATATGCCACCCACTGCATGCTACCCATTGCCTGTAGCCCCTGCCTGCCACACACTGCTTGCTGCCTTTCTCACTAGACCATACGCCACCCACTACATGCCACCCACTGTCTGAAGCTATAGCCCTTGGTCTACTGCCAACTGCATGCCACCAACTGCATGCCACCCACTGCCTGTGACCCACTGCATGCCACCCACTGCCTACTGCTCACTGCCTGTCGCCTGTCTGACTACACCACTGCCTGTCACCCACTTCTAGCCACCTGTCTGACTATGCCATATGCAGCCCACTCAGTACTTATATACATCAAGCTTCCACCAGCCAACTCTACACCCACTCACTACTTACCTACACTAGCCTTCCACCAGCCATATTCCTGGTCCACACTACTCACTACTTACATACACTACTCATTTCACCAGGCAAACGTCCCAGTCACCTCCACACCTAGTCAATACCTACCTTCAACAACTTTCCACCAGCCACTCCTGCCTACCATAACATAACTCTACACCCACTCACTATTTGCCTACACCAACCTTCCACCAACCACTTGCGCCGACCACACCAACTAACTACTTAGGCCTGGTCTCCACAGAGTTCCCAATACACTACGACAGGCCTTTTGATGTTTCTCCAGACACAAAATCAAGATCATTTGGAAAGTCAGCTTTAACCTGTAGCCAATACACCCAAGGATACAACCTGATGCAAATATTGTAAGGTCTATCGTAGGGTATCAGGAACTCAGGGACCTACCTTCACTAACCTTCCACCAGCCACTGATGCCACCATACCCACTCAGTACTGACATACACCATGCTTCCACCAGTCAACTCTTTACCCACTCACTACTTACCTACACTGGACCTCCACCAGCTATGCTCGCAGCCCATACCCACTCAGTACTGGCCTACACTTAGCTTCCACCAGCCAACTCTATACCTACTCACTATCTACCTACACCAACCTTCCACCAGCCACTCCCGCCTACCACTCCTACTCTGTACTTTCAAATACCAAACTTCCCCTAGCCAACTCTACACCCACCCGCTACTTGCATACACCATGCTTTCACTAGCCAAATCTACACCCACTCACTATTTACCTACACTGGCCTTCCCACCAGCCACTCCCACACACCTTAGCCACACACCAAGCAACCATTGGTCAGCCACACACCCAATCACTACTCACCCACACTGACCTTCCCACCAGCCACTTCCTCCCACCATACCCACACACTACTTATCTACACCAACCTTTCACCAGCCATGCTTACAGCCCACAGCCACTCACTACTTACCTACACTACTCCTTTCACCAGGCAAACCCACCAGCCAACTCCACACCACTCACTACTTACCTTCACCGACCTTCCACTAACCACTCCTGCCCACATCCACTCACTACCTACCTAAACCAAGCTTCCACCAGCCATAATTGCAGCTGACACTCACTCACTAGTTACATACACCACTTGTTTTACCAGGTAAACTCACCAATCACCTTCACACCCAGTCACTGGTTATCTTCACTAACATTCCACCAGCAACTCACGCCCACCATACCCACTCAGTACTTACATACACCAAGCTTCCACCAGTCAACTCTACACCCACTCACTACTTACCTACACTGACCCTCCACCAGCCATGCTCGCAGCCCATACCCACTCAGTACTGGCCTACACCAAGCTTCCACCAGTCAACTCTACACCCACTCAGTACTGGCCTACACCAAGCTTCCACCAGTCAACTCTACACCCACTCACTACTTACATAAACCAAGTTTCCACCAGCCATACTCGCAGCCGACAACCACTCACTACTTACATACACCATGGTTATCTTCACTAACATTCCACCAGCAACTCACGCCCACCATACCCACTCAGTACTTACATACACCAAGCTTCCACCAGTCAACTCTACACCCACTCACTACTTACCTACACTGACCCTCCACCAGCCATGCTCGCAGCCCATACCCACTCAGTACTGGCCTACACCAAGCTTCCACCAGTCAACTCTACACCCACTCAGTACTGGCCTACACCAAGCTTCCACCAGTCAACTCTACACCCACTCACTACTTACATAAACCAAGTTTCCACCAGCCATACTCGCAGCCGACAACCACTCACTACTTACATACACCACATTTTACCAGACAAACCCACCGATCACCTTCCCACCCAGTTGCTCCTTACCTACACCAACCTTCCACCAGCCATGCTCTTACCTATACTACTCATTTCACCAGGCAGACCCACCAGCCACCTCCACACCACTCACTACTTACCTACACCAACCTTCCACCAACCATACTCTTACCTACACTACTCATTTCACCAGGCAGACCCACCAGCCACATCCACACCACTCACTACTTACCTACACCAACCTTCCACCAGCTACTCCCGCCGCCCGCCGCTCAGCTCCTTATCTGCGGTGATTGCGCGGTGGGAAAGTCCACAGGGTCGTCGCTGTGATATACAGTAAGATGGATGTGAGCCCCTCCCCGCCAGCAATATGAGCAAAAAAATTAGCCCCATTGGGTCTGCATTGTGCAGGAGCTAGGGGCTGCGGCGCGCCGGGCGTGGGAAAAAAACACGTAGGTAAGGCGGGCCCGAGCTGCGCAGGTGTGCGTGCGTTCCCACATTAGGGTCTTTAGCCGCCTCCTTAACCAATTTGCCGCGCGGGGGATGGCGGCCAGCGGCGGGCGGCGGAAGGGGGGGAGGTGTGAATGGGCGCCGGGTGAGGTGTGAGTGAGTGCCGGGTGAGGTGTGACGAATCTCTGACCAGACCCACCATGTCACCACCTGCCAATAGCCGGGGGTGATCGCGTGGGGGTGGTAGCGGTGGCTTCTATTTGGGAAGTATAATAGTGGTTGAAAGGTGTCGAATGTGGCTTCTCGTCAATGCGAAGGTATATTGGGTGAGAGAGCAGAGGGTGGGTGGCAGTCGACAGTGGGTGGCAGAGAAAAGGCAGATGGTTGCAAGTGGTAGACAGTGGGTGGCAGACAGGATGCAGTTAGTTGCAGACAGTAGAGAGTAGGTGTCATGCATTGGGCAGTGGGTGGGAAGTGGCAGACAGTGGGTGGCAGACAGAATGCAGTTAGTTTCTGAGTAGAGATTGGGTGTCATGCATTGGGCTGCTGCTTGCAAGTAATAGACAGTGGGTGGCAGAGAAAAGGCAGTTAGTGGCAGACAGGAGAGAGTGGATGTCATGCATTGGGCAGTGGGTGGCAGGTGGTAGAAAGTGGGTGGCAGTCATTGGAGAGCAAGTGGTAGGCAGTTAGCGACATATCGCAGGAAGCTGGTGGTTGGCCACAGACAGTGCCAAATTGTAAGTAGTAGATAATGAGTAGTACGTAGCAGGTGAGAACGGTAGATCTCAGGCAGAAGGTCCAGTGAGTAATATCATTAAGTACCTCTTGTAACAGGAATTATTGTCCAAAAATATTGACATGTATTACCAATATCAGATAGCCGCCTTTGCAACCAACTCTACTACCCATGAACTCTACTACCTCCTGAAACATATAGGATATCATCTACTTGGGTCATCACTCGACTCATTACGTATTACGACTCATTACTTATAATGATTACAAGTTATAACTTATAGGTTCCAATACCATCTGCATACACCCATGGCGATGATCCATTATGATCAATAACATGTAGGCTATACACCCACAGCTATCACCAATATTCTCCTCGGCTACCAAGCAATACTGTTATGATTACTATTATCACTAACTATTAATACTCTAACCTCTACCACCGTGCAACATTACCAACATTCATCCAATCCTGAGAGCCAATACTACCACAACGACTATCACCCACCATTATCGTAAAGATTTGGATTATGCACCAATGCCGCAATGATATATCACTGCTTCCTCCAACTATTAGTATATTGATTAGTATATCACCATGAACCGCCATCATTGAACACCCAATACTACCAACAACCTCCAATACCACCCAATAACACCCCACCACCACCTACCAGTACACTAGCACGAGCCCATCGCAGCCCCTCCCTCATCTCCGGCGTACCTACCAGCTGGCTCAGGGCGGAGTTTAGCTGTTATCGCCACCCGCTGACGTTGGTTGGTACCCCCGTCACTCCACCCCTCTCCCCTGTACTCGTGCACCTTGTGTGGCAGACCATGGCGAGGCGGTGCACCGCGTACACCGTGTTCGCCCGGTGCTTCTGCCGCCGTCACCCCTCCCACCGGGTGCGCCGCCGCTCAGTGAGGGGCGTCCACGGCCCGGCCCGGCCCGGCCCAGCCCGGCGCGGGGTGGGGTGGGGTGGGGTGGGGTGGGGTTGGGTGGGGTTGGGGTGCAGGGTGGGGGGATGTACGGGGGCGGGTGCTCGGTGCTCGGGCCTTACGAGTCCAGTGCTTTTTGATAGGACATATTGCACTCGTCTCAACCACCCATCAGCAGTCTTTTCTTGTGGCCGTGGCCGGGGCCGGGCGCCGCCCGTCGCCGTCAGGAGGCTAGTAAACAGACGGGACTCCGGTACAAGTCGCCCGTGCCCGGCAGGCGAGTCCGCAGGAAACAATATCTGCCCATTGAGGTATCCGTGGGCAATTGTTGGCCCCCGAGCCGCCCCGCGCGCGCCGGGATATTTGAACAGCACTTTTGATCGGGGTGCGGAATATATTAGGTGTGGTGGCTGGGAGGGCGGCTGACTGGGCGGGTCGTTTCGTATTCAGAGCAGACTGGGGATGTCCGGTATATTAATGTGCTCAAACAAGTCATATTGTCAGCTGGCAAACTACTGCCATACAAATGCTGGCCACGGCCGAGTCGGGCCTTACGCCAAGTCTCCACAGACTATTGTACGGGTTTAGGGCCCGCACGCTCCGCTAACTACCCACAGGTCCTACACTTCCCGCCCGCTTCCATAACCCAGTACATCCCCAGGAATTACAATCCATATAGATTAATGTCCCAATCTGTGGGTGGATGCTGTCTAGAGTCTTGGACCCATGCAATCAATCCTCTTAACCGTGAATAGTTCTCAAGCCACACTAATTTCTTCCTGGTGTGGCTTTCACCTTAGAATCCACCTTGGCTTCTACCATGGCTTCCGTTTTGGCTTCTACCTTGGTTTATACAATGGCTTCTACTGTGGCTTCTGCTTTAGCTTCCAACATGCCCTTCCGTCTTGTACCTTGGTATATACTTTGACTTTTACCATGGATTCTACCATAGGTTCTACCATTGCTGGTACTTTGGCTTCTACTATGATTCTACCCTAGTAGCTATCCCTGGCTTCTACCTTTGTATATACTATAACTTTCAGATTGGTTTCTATCTTGGCCTGCACCTTAGCTTCAACCTGGTTTCCACTTGGCGCATATCATAGATTCTAACTTGGCATTTATTTTGGCTCCCACTTCATTTCTATCTTGGCTTTCCCCCTAGATTTTCTATATAAGCCTTCAATTTAGCTTCTACCTTGATTTCTACCATATTTTCCCTTCACATATACCTTAGTTATTGTCTTAGCTTTCACCTTAGCTTCGAACGCTGCTTCTGCCTTGGCTTTCACCTTGATTTCTGCCCAAATTGAAATCTTGGCATCCACCTTAGTTTCCATCTTGGATACTACCTTGACTTATTTATATACATTGGATCCCACATCCACATTGGTACCTACCTTGGTTTCCCCCTGAACTTTCACCGTGCATTTCACCATGGCTTCCACCATGAGTCCCACTTTGTCTTCGGGGGGCATGGGGGGAGGGTGGCTCCTCAGATGGATCCGCTGGTCACAGACATTTATTATACACATACGGTGCGTGCACGCCGGGACACAGCATCTAATCACGTGACTGACGTTTATTGCACGTTGTGGTGAGGGCCGACACATCAAAACGTAGCGGTCCGGGCCAGAAAAAGGCGCGCTCTTAAAACGGCGTAAGCGTTTTACCGATAAATAAAAGCGATGTCTATCAAAGTGTGCAGCGCGTCTTCCAGGGCGCTGTTGTTGGAGTTTCGCGTGGAGAAGTTCATCCCATAGAACTGTAAAAAGACGGGATGAAACACAACGCCCGGGTCTAGATAAAGACTCGCCACATGCCACTTCTAGCACCCAGTAAGGTCTGTATGTTTTGGTCAATCGATTTCCATTATGCACCCTGCTGAATCCAACGATGCAAATCGTGCGTCAAGAGCGGCTTTCAACACCGAGTATTTATTGTCTGAAGCCTTGTCTAATACAATTGAATATGCATGGCAATCTCTTGATAGTTCAAGTTTATAAAGTGTTGAATAATTTGGGGAATTTGGACAACAGAGGGAGTGATTGATGGCGGATCTCAGAGACGTCGTCAGAGTCTACGGGGGAAGAGTGTGTCGTCATGTGCGCCTTCTCACTCAGTGGTGATAACTCTGTTTCCAGTTGGGCAGCAGAGAAAGTCTCTCCGCGGCAAGTTATTACCGAGTTGGTTGCCTTTTGTTCTGGGTAATTCCGATCCATTCATTACGGTAATTACGGTCATTGCTTCAGGTGTCTACGGCCAGAAATGTAGCTTTATTCCTGCTCTCGCCAAAAAAAGCCAATTACTAGTTTGATGTATCAAATATGTGGAGCTGAGCGATGGGAAGGGTGGGAGGGTGGAGACAGAGCGGGCTTCAGAACACCAGGCCCGACAATCAGCGGGGTGAAGCATTCAGCTTAATGATCTGTTGTAAGAAAGACCTTCCGCGCGCCGCCTTACAATATAGCACAACAAAAGGGATTCAGCGACTCGGTAGCGCTCATTAGATTGGAGTCATAGAATCGACAAGCCAACTATAATTAATACACAAATGGGATTAGTGCCCAAACCCCCATCGGGAACTTGAAAGAGTACCAAGCCTGGTCAAAACTGTCAAATTCATCATGAGAACTTTTTTCCGTCTTTACCCCCTTCCCTCCTCCACCTCAGCGCGCGCCTGCGCGACAAAGACATTCTCATTTCGTACAGGAAAGTTTGAGAATTACCCATTAATTAAAAGGATTTAATTGTGTTGTTTTTAGTGGGAGGGGGAGTACCCTGGTTGGTTATCATAGGACAACAGGGCGTTGTACGCACATCGTTCGGGTACCAGCGGGAGGCCCAACGCCCATTACATCCAGGGTCTAGATGCGCATGTGCCACTTCGGTCACATGACCTGCTAATTTGCATGATCCTCACCCCTCTGGCATAGGCTCAGGCCGCCACTGGCGCCCCGGATATAATTAGCTTATTTAGGCGGGCTGCAGCCGACGCCAGGCCGGCCTTATTTACAGTTTTGTCAGGCATACATAAGATTGATGCTGGCCGCCTCATTAACATTTTCAGGTTTTGCCGGATTTAATGAGAACTGTGGAAAATTACGGCTTGCGTAATGACTGTCTGTGATGTGATATGTTCTTGTGGCACGCGGCCACGCCAGGCGCCCGCCTTCTCCTCCTCCTCCTCCTCCTTAGCCTCCTCTGGGGTAAAAATACCCTCTCCACCTTACCCGCCGCCCGCCGCCACCGCCCGCGCCATCCACCAGCCACCCGCCTGTCTACCAGCCTCCTGCCATCCGTTAATATATCCGTCGCTGTATATCTAGTCACCTGCCACCCAATCAGCAGCATCCCATCGCCTGCAACCATCAACCACCTGTCACCTTCTACCATCAGCCCAACATCCTTACCAGTAGCTCGTCACCAAACTCTTGCAACGAATGGATAGCTGCCACCCGCGGCTGGCTTCTCACTACCCACTTAGTGCCCATTTACCAACCTCCTGCCATATATCACTATATAGGCAACCATTACAATCTTCCCACCAACTGCCCAATGCTAAGCTCCTGCTACCCATTGCCAGTAGCCCAGCAGTATTCTGCAAGCTGCTGCCAGCTGCCCATCAGCTGTGACATGCCTCTGTCCACAGCCCACTGGTCAGCTGCTTACCAGCCGTCTGCCACCCATTACTAGCCAGCCATTGCCAGATTCCAACCAGCTGCCACCCACCACCCTCCAGTATCTCCCAGCCTCCTGCTACCCGCCTCCGACTACTTCCCCAACCTACTTCCCAACCACATGCCACCCTATGCCTCCCACCTACTACCCACTATCTGCCACCCACTACCCACTGCCAGCCACCCGCTGCTTGCCCCCGGGGACCCACCGTCAGATGAGAGGGTTTGGGGAATTGCACGCTAGGGATAAATATCTAAAAAATACCACGTGAATAAATGAAAATTTCGCTGAAAAACAGTGTGTGTGTGTGTGTGTGTGAGGGGGGGGGGGTGTCGGTGGATTTAGAGAAAGGGCTGGTGGGAGGATAGGGGGGGTTATTCCTTAGGGTATAAGTGGGATGTTGATATTTGTTTGGGGTGGAGGTGTAGTTCAGGGCATGTGTGTGTGTGATGAGGGTGGCGGGGGTGTAGAGGGGTGTGTATGTGTTAAGCGGGTGGCGGGTGGGGGCCGTGTGGGGGTGTTGGAGCTGTCTTGGCTGCAGACAGGCCTTGTTAACGTCATCAGATAAAGCCGAGTCGCGCAGAAACCGTGATTCAACCCTGCGCGCGCACCACAAGTGACGCATCCGCGCGACCAGGGATCGAACTACTTGAAATTACATTTCCATTTTAATTAACAGCGTTTTTAACAAAGGGGTTGGCAGGGTGGGGGGCTGGGGTATTTTGGTTGGCCGGGGCTCGGACCGACCAGTGGGCGGCGGATAGGCACGCTGTGGCGGGTTTAAGGTGGGGAAAGGCCACTTGGAGGGTAGAGAACAGGAACTAGGTGATAAAGAGCGCTCGGCAGATGGTAAAGGTTGTTGGACAGTGGGTAAATGGTCGGTTTTGAAAAATTGTGATTGGGAGGGCATTGAGTGGGAAGTAATTTAGCAGTGGAAAGGCACTGATTGGCCAGTTGGTTTACAGTGAGCATGTAATGAGTAGCCTGTAGTTAAGCAGTGGTAAGACAATGACTGGGCAGCAGGTAGGCAGTAGGCAGGTAATGCATGGGCAGTAGGGAAGCAGTGGGCATTCAATGAGTGGGCAGAACTTTGTCAGGCAGTGTGGGCTCCCTGACGCCCTCAGATCAAGGGCACGCTAGTTGACGTGTCAAATCAAGTTACCATCAACAAAAGCAAGAGGGGTTTCAGGGCTGGGACACTGAGGTGATGGGGGAGGGGGCTATCTGGATTGAGGGTGAGTAACAAAAGACAAGATGGAGCCCCCACCCGTGGTCTAGCCCTTCCAACCCCCTACAACAACACCCCTCCCTATCACCCCCAGCACCCCTGCCTTACACCCCCCGTCGCCCGCACGCTGCCAGTGACAGTCGCTCCAGATCAGCACCAATTAAAAGCTTTATCATGGATACACCGTCAATTTACAGGCGGCGGCTAATTTGCATGACAATACAGCTCCCGGGAGGTGTTTTTTGGTCTTTATCGAGACGCCAGGTCCCACGAGGGGGAGGAGGGGTGGTGGCGTAGCGGGGAGGCACAAAGAAACACTGAACATGTCAATCACAGGGTAAAAAGCCCTTCTTGACATATCTCATTTTGCGGTGTTAATCACGGGGAGTGGGAGCAGCTCAGCGCGGCCTGGTCTTAATGGGCGAGTAGCTCCGGGTATAGCAAGCTGCGCCGTGTGGCCGGGAAACAATGCACTGCGCCGCCCGTCTTCGTTCAGCGCCATATGCTACCACCTCTTCTGCCAGCTGTCCTATCAGAGAGTATGCTCTCTGCATCAGACGATATGTCAGGATGATTGCCACCCAGACAATTGACTCCTAGATGATTGCCACCCAGACAATTGATTCCTAGGTGATTGCCACCCAGACAATTGACTCCTAGATGATTGCCACCCAGACAATTGACTACTAGATGATTGCCACCCAGACAATTGATTGCCACCCAGACAATTGTCTCCTAGATGATTGCCACCCAGACAATTGACTCCTAGATGATTGTCACTCAGACAATTGACTCCTAGATGATTGCCACTCAGAGAATTGACTTCTAGATGATTGCCACCCAGACAATGGAACTGTAGACGATTAGTACCTAAATAATTCACCCATGAACGATTGATACCCATACAATTCATCCATGGTTGATCACCACCCAGATGATTCAGCTGTTGATGGTTCTGACCCATGTAATTGACTCGTGGACGACTGCCACCCAGATAACATAGTCATAGACGACAACCACCCAAAATATTGAGCCATAGACAATTGCCACCCAGACAATTGACCCACAGACATTTGCCACCCAGACAATTAACCCGAAGACAACTGCTACCATGGGGCAATTGCCATTAATCGTCTTAGGAGGGAAATTGGAATTAGCAATGATCGTTACCGGGGACGATTATCTAAGGGTTATCGATCATTCTAGGAGAGAATCGGTCGAGGAACAGTCGTGCATGGAGGTGCGGGGTTGGCAATTGTCAAGGTGACAATCGTCCTACAAGCAATTTGCTGTTTACAATATTCCTAATTTAAATTGATAAATATTGCCTCGTCAGCATACAGGCACAATGACATGGAACTCCTGCAGTTTCTGAGTGAATGTATGTCGCAATGTGGAAGTGGAAGTACACTATCGCCGTTAGATGCAGAGATTGTATTTCCAATGGCTTCCTCAGATTACTAGGATTCAGTTCCATGTTTTTGTTCTTTTACAATTCCTGTGGTTGAGCATCTTAAGTTTGGATAAGAATGGTTTGCTCGGGTAGCCAAAAAACAGCCATGTGTATTATACCATACATTTGACCTCTTTGTTGTCTTTTCATTCCCTTTCCTCTTGATTCTTTGTCTTTCCATTTTTGTCTTGTTCTCTTTCTTTCTTGTACTATTTTCCATTCTATTCTTTCTGACAGGAGAAATAGATTCTCATTCCTTTTCAATATGCAGTCGGTGATGAAATCAAACGGTTTTTTTTACATCGTCAGATTCTAAAATACTGAAATAGGTTCAATACACTCATTCACTTATGTGGACATTGTATATATACCGCTTCAGAGATCAACGATAAAGGATGGAGGGGATAAAGAAGACTTAAGTTGAAGTAAGCGGAAAAGGGAATATTTCCGATGGCCTTGTTAACATAGGGTGTTACATGTTCTCAGTTCTAGACAAGATAAGGATATTTGTTGATAAAAGTGTACTGATGTGGTGCTTTGTAGTCTAATCCGTGAACTCCAGAAGAATGTATCAATAAATTCAATTATGTTTTAGATTCTAAAAGGATATATTGATAGAAATGTAACTGTATCTAGTCTCCATATCACTCTATATGGATATATCTTAATGTGAATGTAATAATATTAATAACAGGTTATAGCAGATCTCCATCCTTTTAGTACTGATCACAGACAAAACCCTGCTGCATGTCCTGGATTAATGTCAATCTCTGAGCTAATCTAAAAGTAAAATAAATTAGTGAACTTTTGCAGGAGATAACTACTGACGTCTTCTAGGTTTTTCTCCTCTCCACGTTTTCTAGAAATCATTTCCGTTGTTTGTTGATTTAAGTTTCTCTTACTTTTTGTGACTTTGCAATAATATCGATGACTCATGTTTTGACCTATAAATCAGTGATATTTCCATCAAACTGGCTTGAGCAGAAATATCAGGAATAATTGAAATGTTTTCAGTGCTACGAGGAAGGAAATCATGTAAAACACAACAAGGTGGAATGTGGTATGAAATCTAACTCTTTATTTGCTTTTATCATTATAACTTATTTCTGGTCCATAAACTGGTGCACATAGACTCGACTAACACAGTTGGATATATGCATACCGCACGTTCAAAGTTCTAATGTTTGGTCTAGACATACAAGTGTGACAACAAATTGTGACAACTAGCTCTGCATGGACCTGACTACCGAGCGGTCGGTGCGACTGACAGGCAGCCTCATCAAACCACAATACGCTCTGCTACCAACCAAAAGAGGGCACTCCAAGCACCCCAAACATCCTGGAACACGCATTGTGTTATACAGTGTTTCATCTTGATCGTCACTAACACAATATACTTATTATGAGTCTGCTACAAAAATCGTAATAACCAGCAAATAAATAATGACTCTTTTAAATAAGGTTGTATACGAAATACAATAATATTAATCAATATAATAGTTTCATAATAATTCGTATTATCTTTTTACAAACTAGATTGGTATCGGCAGTGTTACAGTGGTTTTTTTCAAACTATGTTTAAATAAACTATTTGGATGATGAATATAATGCAAGAAAATAAACCTTCCTTTGACTCAACCATTTGCCTTCTCGCTTCGCGGTCTGGTCACAAAAAAATGGTTTCTCAAACGTAACATGGTTACCGTCAAATATTTTGGCACTAAAATAATACTACACATACTAGAATAAGAGGGAAGTCTGTGAAATGTGACTGGGTATAAATAAATTGGGAAAACAGCAACGTGGCAAAAAATAAATATATAGCAAATCATATTTTAAAATCATATTAATTAGCACCAACCGGATAGTCCTACCTCAACTACGTTAAACTGGGAGTCAGGGCAAGAGACCGAAACAAAATGCTTTTGCTGCAAACCAACCAATTCTGTCCAGTGCTAACTTTCTCAACCGTTGGTCTCTTGAGTCTTGAAAATAAAAGACACAAAAAAATAAGACCCCATTTTTCGTGGGGAAGATATCGGACCGAACCCTTTGTCACCCGAACCAGAATCGACCAGATCAGCGTCTTGTACTTTGTCACTGTGCTTTGTCACCTTATTCTCTTGTGATATGAGACCAGGAAGGAATGGCTTAAATTTAGAGAGACTGTAAACGGTCTCTGGAATCTTGACTGACTACACATGATATGATTGGGTATCTTGCTGCTGCTGCTCTCGCGGGGGTAAGTACTATGCCCCTATAGGTGCTGGGGGTTCATGCCTTGGCCCATGTCGTCTTTTAAGTTCAAGTGCCAAAGTCGTAGTATAATTTGTGCATTGTCAACAACAGTGAAACTGGACTTTGTATATGTATGAACGGAGCGACATAACAAAGAGTGGATACGGGAGGAGAGAATTTATCCAGGAGGGAAGTGGATCAGAAATCACAGAGACTGGCCACCTGGACAGTGTGTGTGTCTGGTGGGATGACAAAGTCAGTGAGAACCAAGAGGACAGAGACAGAGAGGGGAGACAGGGAGGACAGGACTCACTGGTCAACCAGTAGAGCCAGTGCCTCCCAATCACTGCTGTACACTGACAACTAACCCAGAGACAGAGTCTTAAATTTAAACTAGTTGTTCCATAATTCATATAAACATTACGCCGCCCTTGCCGAGAAGGAAGTGGGAAGGGCGTCCGATCACATTGTCGACTAGCAGAGTTCACTGCTCAAAGTCGTAGGATACTCTGAGAATAAGAGAGATGTAAAATGCTCGAGAATGGGTTTCAGCAACCCAGAACCGGGATTATTGGAGTTTTTAAAAGCTACAAACAGGCGGGTCTTGTTGCGTTAACAGGTGGTGGGTTGCGTTAACAGGTGGGTTGTGTTGTGTTAACAGGCAAGGGTTGTCTAAACAGGCGGAAGGCCAATCATCACAGAGAGGCGGGCATGAACGAAGGCAGAGTCTGGACATGGCTCAAGGCACCGGGTGTGACGGGAACAGGGCTGCCTTTAGGCGGCGTGCCTAACTAAGGCAGTATACCTTAGGCGGCGCCATGCCTAAAGGCCTAACCCCGGCCCCGACAATACCCGACCACAGCCCCTCCTAACCAGGCAGGCTAAACGGTGGGTGGTGGTGGTGGTGGGACGACTGACGCTAAGTCTAAGTCTGACGCTAAGTCTGACGCTAAGTCTGTGCGTGGAATGCGCAATGATGACGTAAGTTCAACACCAGGGAAAAATTTGTTTCTGTATTTTGTTTTTTTGTCTCTGTTCATAACACTACACACTCACAAAATTAGGTTTCCCCTTCCAATATGCGATTTCCTGACTCAGCTTTATTTTGTGTGTGAGTTTTTTTTAGTGTTTTTTTTACAAGATCCCTTCTGTGATGTGACCTTTGCATTGTGGATAGTACAAAACGTGCCTGTGATCGCCTTGCTGCGTAGCATGTTCAGCTAAGGCGGGGGGTCCAGGCTCCAGTATCGTTAGGAAGGGAGACTCTAAGTGCCAAGCACAAAAAAATACTACACTCACATACCGGCAAGACTCAAAAGGAAAATACCAGTGTCTCATAAACTCCCAGATCATCATTATCATAAACTTCATCATCATCATCATCATTATCATCATTATCATTGTCGTCATAAAAATGAGTCAAAATACTGTACTGTACATCATTTGTGGTCATGTGACCGTAACAGAAGGTTGGCGGCAGACCTAGTTTTCCACGTGACTTTCTGTACAACAACTGGATGTAACTCTCTGCATAGCGGCAGTGTGCCTGGCCCCTTCACTTACAAACTCAAGCAACCCAACACTCGGCTCTACCTACGGGTAGACAGGCAGGTAGCAGGCAGGCAGGCCTTTCGGAGCGGCCACCGACACTGACCAGCCTCTATTTCACACGGAGGGGAGGCCCCACAGAGTTGAAAAGGTCACCGCCGAGAGATGGCGCGACCGGCGCAGGATTCTAATACTTGGGACTGTTGTCCAAGAAGACGCAGTGAGGATGAGGGGAGGGTTAAGGGTTAATACTGGGCGCTATGGGTTAATAAAATACGGAATACACTCACTCAACAAACTCACCCCTAGAATAACAGGGAGCGATAATTGCATATATATGTACACTGTCAAAGTACCAACGGCACTATGAAGTCTGCTAATAACGTTACCGGGGCGGGGTGGGGGTTGGGGGGAGGGCGCTGGGGTGTGTGGGGGGGGGGGGGGGGGGGGTTTGGGGGGAGTTATTGTCAAAAATATAGATTCATCAGGGAAGAGGTGGGCTGGGCGGTGGAGGGAGGGTGGGAGAAGTGATGGGGGCATTTGTAAACAGGACAAAGGAGCTGCGATGCAGTCTGTGTGTCTCTAAACGTAATAACAGGCAAAGTTCAAGTGATCTTTTGTATCTTTCTATCCTTCTCTCACCCTCTATCTATCTCTTGCCTCTCTCTCTCTCTCTGTCTAAGGGCTGGTACCTCTCTTCAACTCTGTGTGGCCCGGATGGAGACTGCCCCTCCTCCCCGCCAGAGGGTGCCATCGGCGTAACGCTTTTTGTCCACATACCACCTCCACTCTCTCACGTCCACAACTTCCCAGAAGTTTTACTCCACAAAATATGACCACTTCCCTTCTTCTCTGTTCTGTCAGTCCATGCCTACTCCCACTAACGGGGAGGTGAAAGTGGCCTCTTCAGAGAAGATATACCGTTAGGACAGCAACATGTTTACAAAGACAATCAATGACACATGTGCCCTTCTTAGGGACTTTTATCCATTTTTTTAAACCTTTGAACAATTTTGGTTCTTTTTTTTTATCTATAATATATTCACACTGTAAAAATAGCATCTGCAAAACAATTTTTCGTCATATTATATATGATGATATGTCTGTTTAAGCATACAAGATTGCCATGAAAATGCATCGATTCCAATTTGCACTGGTTTGCGTTATACCGCTAGGAACAAGGAACGGAGTCCCACTAGTACAATAAATAATAAATATGAGCGAACACAACAGGTACAGAAATAATAAAAAAAACCTCTTAGTTTTGTAATTTGTTGTCGGAATGAACGAGACAGAATGCCCAAATTCGTTCCCTGGTCTGACTGCCCTGTGCATGTACATAGTGAATTGTCTCTGTGGAGAACCCTAAAGTGTAATGTCTTTTGTTCATGCCAGTCGGCTTTAGGACGAACCCAGCAGTTTATCTTGTACAAAGGGCTCATTATCAGTATCATCATCATCATCATTATTGGTTATCAGTAAACGCCCAGCTTACTTTGACTGCACCTACTGTAACTGTATATATAGTATATATATATTACATGCTCGATTATCGTTACCATTGTATTTGTATTATTAATATCCTGGTTTCGCTACGTGAATTGCACAGATCCTACCACATAGTATCAACATAGTTTACACACCATATTTTCATTGTACAGGGCCACTATTGGTAGGACATAAATAGGCTATAAGTATGCATTGTACAGTACTGACTGCATGGCAGTGCCACAATTATCATCCTCGGCTATGTACATCAATTGTTAAATAATAAAAACTGACAATGAATTACCACAGGGGTTGGCATATAATCAAGAACTATTATTCTTACTGGCAGACCACAATAATTAAGCACCTTTGAGAAGTAATCATAATAGTTTCTGACTTTCGCAAACTCCATATAAATTGGAACAATACGCCATTTGTTGTACATTGGTTTCCTTGGGAGCCACCAGTTGTCATACCGATGTCATTCTGACTAAGTCAGGTGATTAGTGTTTCATAATGAGTAGAACTTAAGCACTTCTTAAGTACTTGGCTACCTGTGTGTTTTCTGAATTTTTTTGTTTACAATTCGTTTTCTGATATGCTACCAAAATGGTAAACTGCTGCTTTTGTCATGCTCACAATAACCTTGGTGTAAAAATCAACCTCGCACTGAGCGTTCTGTTTAGTTCCTGACGACGCACAACTGTGTGGATAGCTCTAATGGTATCATGGCTTGGTAGTTCAGTGGGGTACCCATGCTTAGTAGACATAATAAAATACAAGACGGGCCTCTGTGATTGGTCTGTACACAATATGGCGTACGCTCTACACACCACGCACCAAAGCAAACAACAGATTAAAATACCAGCTACGAATGATAAATATTGCAGGCAATTGCATCACCACCAAATAGAGGGTGTGTATGTATTTTGTTTAAGACGGTAGGAAGCATTTCATAGAATTTGGAAGCGCTTTCCGGACTCTGCTTGCCTTCTTCATCACATGGTGAACACTATAAACGTTGATAAACGTTGATAAACGTAGCAACCAATCAACTAATCAATCACCAATCAATCAATCAATGGGGGAAATTATGCAAGTCCTTTCCTTTTTCACTCGGGAATTACGCTATCAACAACAGAAAGTAGGATGGCAGGAGATGAAGAAAGGAGAGGAATGGTTTAGCTTAGAAACCCGTTATTTTTGAGTCCAAGAACGGATTCGGAACGTCTTCGGTTTGCAGAATAGCGTACGGGGAGAAAAAGGAGAAAAAAAACTAGCCAACAGTTCACAAGCTTCAAGTACTGCCCTGTCATGTAGGAGACTATAAACTCTCTTCTACTATACAAGTCCCGGGAAAAGGAAACCCATTCAACAGCATGGGACTGTAGGCGAAAAATACAGTATGATACATGTGTGTATAATGATAATAATTATAATCATCCTGGACGTCATAGTACGAGTTTCCCCTGTGCTGGGCTTGCTTCAAGTCCAGCGGGGAAACACCAACTGTTTGTGTTTTTATTATCATTATTATTCTAGTCCAAAAAGAGATTGCTCTTAGAAGGAGACTTCTAAACTGGTGACTCTATGTCGACAAGAGACATGGGAATGAAACAGTGAGTACAACTACACCCGCCTATCTGAGATAGGGCCTACCCACCGTCCCTCAGCACATACACTTATAGTCTTATCTACAATGGAAAAAAGGTTTCAAGTTTTGGAGTTGCTACGATTTCGCACCATACAACATTCTCAACACCATTCGAACTGCAGGTTATGAAATGGAAGCGGGGATTCTCCTTTCTATACGAAGTAAACATCTGCCCGACATTGCACTGGCCTGCAGTTGCCATTGGCAACAGACCTACCAGCAGAATACTGGCCAGTAGGGGCAGTAAGTACTACAGTAGAGAGACTGCCTCTCTAGAAAATAAACGCACCTGCCTAAGGTTAAAAACGATAGGTATATTACACAATGACAACGGGTCATCACTGCACCCTCTGACCTCTCCACTCAGACAGAGCGGTCACTCTCCAAGCGCAGTTGGCCTTTCTCAATACCAGCATAGTTTAACAGAGATTATGCAGACGACATAAATAAGACATTGACACCATGTACTCTAGCTAGGGTTTCCATTGGCATCAAGCCAAATAGAGGAAGCACATAGACATATGAAAAAATAAAGTGAACACTCCTTTCTTGGAATCGTTCATATCTACATCAATGGCACCAAGCAGTTTGAATTGTCATAATTTGTTTTGTTTTTTTGTGTGTGTGTGTCTATAATTGTCTTGGTCTTGCCGCGGAATGCTGCCACAGCGGCCCGAGTCGGTTAACAACACGGTTGAAAAGTTCATGTTTACATTCTTAACGGACTGCATGATAGGGTCGTGTCTTGACGCTGACAGTATGCACTGGATTCAGTCCTAGTGTGACAGACACACTGTCAGAACGCATTGACAGCAGTTTTTTTAGTGCCACACGCACAGTCAGAACAGATTGACAGCGGCTCTAGTGTGACTTGCACACTGACAGCGTGCACTGACACCAGTCCCAGTGCGACACACACAGTAAGAACGCTTCTTTTTGCATTGAAAACCTTGAGAATAAAACAAACATCACAAATTCTACTCTTCTCACAACTCAATTGTCTTCTCTTTTTTTTTGTAGGACATGCACAGTGGATTCCACCGCACATTGAAAATGAAATCACGATACAAAACGCTTAAAGGAAAAAAAACTCAGAAAACGCAGTTATTAACTGTACAACATTGGGGATAAATAGTTGTGAAAACCACCGCACTCTCCTTCATTTTGGTCATGGAGAATATGGCCCTATAAGTACCTCAGACCAACGGAAGGGGGGAGCCATAGACAGTCTGACCTATGACAACACAAGTTTTCATCGTCAACACTTTACTGTGTCACTGGTTCACCACCACGACTTAACTGGTAACTGCTGCTGCCGCCAGACTTGGAATATACGCAATGATACAAACGCAATGCAAGATAGCGTGGACAACTGTACAGTGCTTCAATGTTCTGAAAGGGGGGCTGGGCTGTATATCCTGGATACTCGATATGACATAAAAAGACACTTAGCAAGGACAACAAGTTTATATGACACAATCTACACTCCCGCTGCTTCAACCCTTCTCCCCTCAAGGCAAAACCAACCCCGGAGGTCAGACAACCGACTCACACCAACTAACCCCACCTAGTGGGGCGGGCGGGGCTTCAACTTCTAGTCTCAGTCTGAAGAAAATCATCTCACAAGATGGAATGCCTCGGCTTATCGGTAAACAAAAATACTCCTCTTTTTTTTTTTATTCACGTTTCAGTGTGTAGGATATGCGTGGTGCCTTGGGCAGCTGTCCCCCCACGCCTGGTGCAGGCTGGGGACTGCCCCTGGTCCTCCTGGTTACCAGGCAGCTCAGTGGTATTAGTACAGACAAACACTCGCGTATTGCAGATCATTCTGAAACTACATGGAAGTTCTATGACAAAATACTTATAATTCTATCACATACGAAGGCGGTGGGCCTTTGGACTATGACAATAGATTCCTGACGGTTGGTGCAGGAATGATAGTCTGTGCCAGGATGTACTCGTATATAGACAGCTTGGTTGTACTCTATATGTTAGTAGTATTGCACTATTGGCTACGACCAGAGGACTAAGCTATAGACGGAAGTAGTTTAAAACGGGTAAATTTTGTACATATCTTGTCACCAGTTATGGACAAACAAGAATACATTTATCTCTCTCCTCCTTCACCAAAATGCCTTAACTCGGGAGCCATACATCTCTACACAATTCAATCATTCGGTCAACCAAAGATTAGAGTGATTTGTGAAAACCACTTAGCAATCTCACATCATCTTCAGATCAAGCAGGAATGTTTTGCATTTCTCGGACACTCATCTTTGCCTCATTCAACAAATAGAAAATTATCCACAACTTTTAATTACATGGAATGACCTTTCTGAATATGGCCAAAAAAACGTCCAAAATACTGGACTTGGGTGTAAATCCAAATACATAAGCTTTCTATTCGACCCACAAAAGCGGGTTTGAATTTTTTTGGTCCACTAAGCCTTGTTTGACTTGTTTGTCGGGAGAAACACCTCCCTGTGATCTGAATGATATGCCCTGTGCAGCACTGACATGTAACTATGGATACATCAATGCTGCCAAGCAACGGTCGTTTGCCAAACATTAGTTTAAAATTCGCCACGCCTGGTTCAAGCAACGTTTCGAGAGTATGGCCCCTTTCATTCTCATGCACCTCAAGCATACACCATTGTCATTCACCTTCACTAACAACAATATTGCCTGACCAACTATACAGTATTACCGAATGTACATTGTCCAGTATAACTGTACATGATCAACAGGCCCACTCTCCAGCACGCTTCTCTCCATGACAACAACACTGCACTCTCCGGGTAGGGGACAAAATGCAACTGTGATCACCTCTCACCTTCTTCAACCCCGACTCAACAACATGACTGTGTGACCACCGCCACCGGATTAAATGTGGACCCGGCGGTCGCGGTGGTAGCTGCCGCTGCTACACCCAAATGTGCAACAACGTAGAACAATTAAATTGTGTGGGAGGGAAACCGGGGCGCATGCACGGGGCACGCGTTGTGCGCCTGGGCTGCGCTCAGGTCTTGACGGCCTCCTCCTCCTCGATGTTGCTGTAGATGACCTCGTGGAGCAGTTCGTCGACCTGGTCACTGTCGTAGTCCAGCGTGTTCTCCACGCCCAGGTCCGGCGTCAGCACGCTCAGCATACGCACGATGTTCTTGCGCAGCGCGCGAAGCTTCTGTGCGTGGTCACAGTTCTTGTGGTTGTTGCCGTTGCAGGTGAAGTCCATGGCCTTCTCGGCGATCTCGGCGGCCTTCTTCTCATCGAGGATGCGGGAAGGCGGGATCTCCTCCTTCATCTCCTTCATGGACCTCACGGGAGCCATGCCTTCATCCATGGCCAGCGGGGAGGAGGCTGAGTTACTGAAGTGACTCTTGGCGGCGGCGATGTCGTCCACCTCCTCCTTGTGGAAGTTGTTGTAGTACTTGCTGTAGGGCGTGTTGCCGTTGGGCGTGGACCCGTTGACCTCCCGCAGGACGGAGGACGGGCTCTTGGCAGATGTGGGGCTGCGCAGGGGTGGGCTCTTCAACGGCGGTGTCTTCTTCGTGGTAAGATCTTGGGGGATCGAGTCGTCGATGACCGTGATCTTAGGTCCTCCCGACTCGTTAAAACTGATGGGGCTGGGCACCTCGGGCACTTTCAGGGGCACCTTGATGCCCCCACTCTCCATAGACATGGATAGGGCGTTGTGACCTAGCATGGGCAGACCGGCCTGGATGGGGATCATGTTGTTGTTCATGTTCTGCATGTTGCCAATGGCGAAGAGGCGCGGTCCGCCCATTAGGTTGTTGCCCAGGGCCAGCGGGGACGCCATGAACGGGCGCAGCGCGTTCATGTAGGGCGGGATATTAGCACCGAGGAAGGACGCCATGTTGTGAGAGCCTCCCATCATCTGCGACATCTTCTGCCGCTCGATCTGCGCCACCAGCGAGTTGATCTTCTCCTGCTTCTGCTGCATCATGGCCGCCGGGTCGTGCTTGGGGTCCAGCGACTTTCGGCCGCGCGTGCTCTCTCCCTTCTTGTCGAGGTTGTAGAACTCCATGTTCCCCTCGTGCCGGCTACGGATGTGCGACTTAAGCAGATGACCCTGCGTATAGCGCTGGCCGCAGGCCCCGCAATGGTAGGGGCGTTCACCTGCAAGCACAGGGCACAAAGAGGGGGTTAGTGTAGGGGTAAAGCACAGTCAACAACCTGCTCAGTGGTGGGGAATACCAGCAATGCAATGTGCGGGACGGCGCTGAATTTTTATGACTATGAATCAATTAAAAAATATCAATCTTAATCGTAAGGAAAAAGATATAGAGAGAAAATTTTGGAAAGTTGAGCAACGGGCGTCCATCCTGCGACAGAAATGACGGCAGAAGTAGAGGCTGAAGTCCAGATGATTAAAGAGTAAATCGTGGGGAAAAGCCAAAAAACACGATCAAAAATAACAGACAATTTGTTTTGTAATTTAAATGTTTTGGTTGTTCCTGCAATGGAAGAACGGTAGGGGGTTGGGTAGAACGTACTGTTGCTTTTGTCCAAGTTGTAGAACTCCATATTTCCGCCATGTCGACTCCTGATGTGGGACTTGAGAAGGTGTCCCTGGGTGTACGTTTGTCCACAAGCTCCGCAGTTGTAGGGGCGTTCCCCTGCAAAACAAAAAGACCCCGATCAAGATCTAAGAGAGATAAGAAAAAAAACCTCCCACCACTTTGGGGGGTGTGATATCCATGTTAAGCCCAATAGCAATGACCAAGAACGCCAGCCGTGGGGTGGGGGCTTTTCTTTAAAATAATTTAATGCTTCCAATTTCCTTGCCTGTAAAAAACAATCTTTTAGTGAATGGGAAAGCTCCATGTACCGATTGGAATAAAAATTAATTCGTGTTAGTAGAATCAATCTTGTTAGTGGCTTTTGTGAGTAAGCAGAACAATAAAATTCCATGGAATCAAATGCATATATACAGTCAGAGGCCTTAGAAAAAAACCCTAAAACCAAATAGTAAAAAGCGCATGACAAATTTAATTAGCTTCGTTTGGTATTAAGTCCTTTTTTATTGCCTAGAAATAATGGTTTCACATAGCAAGTCAGACAAAAAAAACTACAGGGTAATATAATGTCTCCCTTTCGCAATAGATTTCTCACAGGGGCCTTAATGATGAAAAGCCCAGATAAAAACTCCAGGGGGGAGTCCGATTGCATACTGTAAAAGGAAACAAGACAACGGCGCCATAAAAACCCACCTTTGATACTTTAACTTGAGATGAGCAATTATAGGCGTGCTAAAAAATGCCTAAGCTTATATGTGATGTGGGTATTTCACAGGCTTGACGGGTCTTTTATCTCAGCTGCTCGGGGTATAGCCCAGCCTCAGTGTCGTATGTAAAGAGCTGCTCGGAGCTGCTCTACCGGCACCGGCAGAAGCTCATTGTGAGGCAGAGGGGAAAGAGACCCGCCGATATCAACTTCTTAAAAAACACCACCCAGGCCTGTCACAGCACTAGCCGTAAAAATCCACCCCAGAAAGGCATTTCCGATGCTAACACCTACTGACGTTTTCTTTCCCGAGTCAGCCCTAAAAAAAGGTAGTGATTATGATTGCTTGTTCTTTGCGTTTTTGTCCCTGTTTTTATTCTACCCCCAGTTGGGTTTTTTCCCCCGGCTATAGTCTGGAGTCCGATAGCGGCATACGGTTGTGGTGACTGGTTTACCCGCTAGGGGGAGGCGTCAGATAAAGGGACCCCCTCCTCCCAGAGGGACGCTGCTACTCGTGTGGATGGGTGGGGGTGGGGGTGGGAGGGTGCAGAGGGGCAGGCGGGGTGAGGGAGGCAAGGGGAGATACATATTGCCTTCTTGAAGAAAGCAGCATCTGTTTCTGCGAGGTAAATGCTCGTGACTGCGTGCCGGCAGGCGGGGGTCTGCCTCTGCGAGGTCAAGTGACATCAATAACGACGCTCACCAATTGCTGTCGTCTGCGCGCGAGGCAAGCGCGTCTTTTGATGTGCGCGCGGGCGGGACGCGCCGTCCGCTGTCCGCCGGCGATCCTATGTCAACAATCAGCCAATAACGGGGCGTCCGACGGCTACCAGCGGCGCCGGATCAGGCCTGAATCTATGCCACTCCATTTGTCCGGCCTCACAAAGACCAGCCCTGTGTGTTTTGGCACCAGTATGGCCGTCAGGACTGGAACGCCGGCTGCTTTGTGAAAAGAGCCCATTGCGTCTCCTGGGCAGACACCCGTCCGCCCTCCCACCCGCCCAGCCTCACTTCTAGCCGCGCACATCACACCCAGCACGGAGACGATCTCGTGTTACTCACGACGAAATCCCGTCCTGTAGAGCAGTCCTGACAAGACGGGCTAAAATCAGCAAGACTCCCTGTCACAGTCCTAACTGACCCTTATTGAATTCAGTAATACCCACCTCAGCGTGGTGCCAGTGGTGGGTGGGTGGGTGCTGATGGGGGGTGGCTGTGGGATAGAAGTGGTTCAAATCATAACCACACCTGAATGTACTCGGAATGGTGTCCGGATACCAGTCTCAAATTACCTGTACGATTGGTCATTTAATAGACCCATATACATTCTGCATATACTTGGCAAATGTGTATATACTATGTATATACTCTACTAGAGCTTATAAACAGTCTTTATCCACTTTGAAACATATATGCCCTCTGAGTACACTTTATAAACCTTACAGGCTTCATATCCACTTTATACACCCAGATACACTCTATATATGCACTTTACAAGCCTGTATACCCTCTGTCTACACTTGATGAACCTTTGTACACTTAGTATAAACTTTATCAATCTGTATACATATGGCATATACTTAATTGATATGAGTTCACTGTGTTTATGTCTGTAACAGCCTTCATTCAGGTGTATATATAGTCTGTAAATGTAGGCAGTGTGTTGCTCACCCTCGGGAGGCACCCACTACTGCACGACTGTAGTATGGACCGTAGGAGCAAGTCAAACACTGTCATAGCTGCGATGGCAGGGCACAGTGCGGAGACGAGGTGGTTGTATTTTTCACCCTTTCTCGCCTTATTACCAAAGACAGTCAGGGTAATCACACGCCACCAAGTGGGACAACTGCCGCACTACGAGCTGCTCCCAGGCGCTCAAAGGGCCGCCGCCGCAGCCAGGACTGCTCGCTTTTGTAGCACGACACTATAGCCATCCCCGCTGTGATAATTCATCAAAAACACACCCCACCCCCCCACCCCCCAAACACCACCGCCACCATCAGCAGTAGACCCCCCGCCGCGATACGTTACACCAGCAAAAATATGCAAATCTACATCAGGCTTGTTTGGCGAGCGGAGAAAAAGATTTTCTTAATCATGTTTAAGGAATGAGTAGGTAGCTAGTCTCTAATGAGGTACATCGTTCAGGCAAACATACAGTCGATGCCGGCTTGCGCTGGGCACGCCCCTTAATTGCAAAACTGCGGAATCGGCAGCGGTAAAAAGTCAGGAACAAGCATTGATGTATTCCCCCCTCGCTGCGCGCGAGGGAACTTTAAGTATGATTCTCTCTGCGGGTAAAGGATGAGAAGGAAACAAGAAATGTTCAATCTACAAAAAAAACCCTCTCCACCTCTCTCTCTCTGCGCCATTCTTACCAACCCACCACGACTGAATGCAATTACTTCGCCTGGAACTAATAATATAGCCCTCCTACGTCTTGCTCGTCATTTAATTATTAATATAGGCCTTCTTTTCCACACATAATAATTTAATTGTTTGCTGTATTGTTTGCAGTACCTTGCCTGGGAATAAATTATTTTTTTTACTCGGCGCAATGGGATCAAATAACAAAAAAGAACAATGCATGATGAATCGCATTTGCTATGGTGTATCTTTTCTCAGTGACAATCTCAGACAGGAAATTAAAAGAATTCCCCTCTGCCTTAACATTAGTTCTCCAAGCTTAAGGACATATTCTATGTTGCACATAGCGCTCGCATTCAATGCTTTTAAAGGAGACAGCTTGTTTTTCTGTGCTCCAGTCATTTATATTTAAAGCTAATCCAGTTACACCCATGGCTAAACCATTTAGAGTAACAGAGTCCTAGGCTCGGGGGACTGAGGCCCATACTTCAAACACATTTTCTACAATTGTCTTCTTTTTAAGGCCTTAAATTCACTTAGGTGGGGGAATTGATGCGGCCACCGAGAGGGGGCGCTCTTACATAGGGCGAGGCCGGATTGAATTGCTGAAAGTGAATTAGGCTTGAATTAGGCTTAGCGTTAAAAAGCACCACGTGATTCATTCCGCCCGACATACACAATTATCATATGCTTTTGTTTCCACTGGAGACCCTCGCCCGGCCTGCCACCTGCAGTCTACACTGCGTATTGTGCAATGAAGCGTTAACCGTTAGGGTAAGCCATAGCAGCATATACTCCCCCACCCACCCCCTTTTATCTGATGTAGAGGGAGGGGGTGCCAGATGAAGAGTGTATGTGTATATGGGAGGGCGTTAGTAATGCGGAATTACCAAAAACGCACTGGATAATAACAAGGGGAATGTCATTGGTTTGCGGAAGTGCCTGACGGTATACCGCTATCTGAAATTGCCTTGGTTAGACAACGGTTAAGGCGAGTTGGCGGACTGTGGGGAGAGATTAAGCCTAGGTGTAGGTGTGAAGGTGGGTGTGATCAGGCCGCACGAAGCACACCTGATGAGGGATTGCCTGTCAAACGAGTCAGTTAGTTCATCGTGGAGGTGAGTTTTCTTTGTGCAGAAACCATATTAAATACGTAAATGCCTTCAATCACTGAATAGACAAGACGTGTCACATACGAGAAAGAAGTCAAACGCCATTCTCATTCCACTTAGAGCAAGATTAATGACGCATTTTTCACACAGCCCCATTCGCCAGGCTCATTCAGTGTGGAATCCAAAGAATTGTAAAATAAAATGACGAAGGTAGGAGGCCAATCAATCATGATGCAGGCGGGGGATACGACCAAATCCCCACCTTCCACGATCCCCATCATTAATAGTGGATAGTTTTTACAGGCGTGGCGCACATCTATTACTATTAACTATATAGGACGAAAGCACGGTCACATAAGAGGAGTATGCATGCGTATTCACCATTTGGCTCATTGTTAAGTATCTGGGGACATTATAAGTACATTTCCAGGGTCCGATCTCTATAGACTACCCTCCATTATCTACGTCTTAATTGTATCATCATTATCAGGCATTGTGTGTTGTGTTTAAAAATGAATGTGGAAGTCTCAGGAGTAATAACCGATAAATCGTAAAGTTTAACGAGTAAGAAAAGGCTTAAAAGTGCACTTCATGTGATTATATAAAACGTCGTGACTACAGAACTCGACATAAATCAAGCATTACGTTTTGGGGAATATGTGACAAATTGCTAGGCGGGAAATCTGCATGGTGCATAAATGGATTTCCTGTAACTGCGAAACCACTGATTGGTATTTAGTGGAATTGGAGTCGAGTAATTTCCTCTTATAAGAGACAGACCCATGAGATACAATCAGAAACAACTAATGCACCGCCGAAAGAGGGGTTAATATTGGAGTAAGGATGTCATTTCAAATTATACTGTTATTCATATCTATAAAAATAAATATTTCTCAGATGAATATGATAAGGGTACCAAAAGGGGTGTGTGTCTTTTATGTAGAACCATATATGGTAAGAATATGAATAAAAGAGGACTGATCATGTTGCACCTAATTATAAAGAAACAAGTTGGTAGTAACAGGACTGTACTCGAGTGTATCCCAATTAGAAAGCAACACAATGCTGCTTCTCTGTGTGCATATATACTAATTTGAATACAGTAAGAAAGTGTATAGGTATACGTACTAATTAGAATACAATGAGAGAGTATAATGGTGTTTAGGTATGTGTATATATATGTACTAATGAGAATACAGGAAGAGAGTATACTGGTATAGCTATATGTATTAATTAGAATACAATAAAAGAGTATAATGGTGTTTAGGTATGTGTATATATCTGTACTAATGAGAATACAGGAAGAGAGTATACTGGTGTCTAATTGTGTATATATATGTACTATCTAAGATATAGTAAGGGAGTTATACTGGTGCTTACCTGTGTGGATACGTCGGTGCACGGACAGGTTGCTTTGGTGTTTCGTCTCGTAGGAACAGTCACTGCACTTGAACACCTTGGCGGTGGACCAATGCTCACGCTCCATGTGGCGTTGCAGGTACACGCGCCGCTTGAACACCTTGTTGCACTCCGGGCACACCTCCAGGGTGAGCTGCTCGCCGTCGGGACCCACCACCGTCGTGCCCTCTGGTGGCAGCCCATTAAAGTGGTGGTGGGGGGACAGCCCATTCTTCAGCGGTGACGGGGTTAGGCCTTCTTTAGGCAGAGGAGGGAAGCCATTCTGCTGGTGCGGGCCTAACGTAGGCTGCGGGTGCAGCGCCGTACCGTCATGCATCTGGTCGTGATGCGGTGACCGCTGTGGATGCACCGCTTGGTGCATGGGCATTTGTTGTTGTTGTTGTTGTTGTTGCTGCTGTTGTTGTTGTTGTTGGGAGTGTGGCGGCGAGTGCTGGGGCATCTGTGGCCGTTCCATGGGAGACCGCTCCAGAGGCGACCTGTCCAGTCTGTCCATCGGCGAGCGTTCGAGCGGCGAGCGTTCCATCTGAGAGCGTTCCATCTGCGAACGCTCCATCTGAGAACGCTCCATCATGTGCTGCATGGACTGCTCCATCGCGCTGCGGTGCTGAGCGTCGGCGGCGGCGGCGGCTGCCGCGGCGGCTGCAGCGGAAGTGGACGACGATGACCCGCCCGACCCCACCTGGGGCGGGGCGGCGTCCATGGGCGCCGGTTGCGGCGTATGGCGCGTCTCGTCGTCGCTGGGCTGACTTCCGGTCTCGTGGGCAACTCCGTCGGAGCCGTTGCGCATGTCACTACTCGTCACCATGACGTTGTGCAGATTGTGCACTTTGAGGGACTCCACCTGCTGTTCCTTGCACCTCATTGGCTCCTGCGAGCTATCGAGCCAGATGCAAGGGAACGGGCGGGACATGCTTGGGGGCTCCGGGGATTCTTCGCCGGCGCTCATCGGCCGATCGTCGTCCATGTCGATATCCATCTTCGTCTCGGCGATCAGCCGTTCCGGTTCCGGTTTAGACCGCATGGTGGCGGAAGTTGTCGGCGCGTCGACCTCTCTCGGGTGTGGCGCCTCGCTGGCTGTTTTGGGCTGTGTCTGCCCAAGCGTCGGTTGCTGTTGCTGTTGCTGCTGTTGCTGCTGCTGTTGTTGCTGTTGCTGCTGTTGCTGATGCGACAGGTGGTGGCTGCTGTCGACGGGCTTGGTGACCGACTTGAAGTCGTGGCACACCGGGTGGACCGAGACGGGCGACGACCCTGGGTCGCTGCTCCCCTCACAGCCCTCGTAGTCGGCGCTGGCAGTGGTGGCGGAGAAGAAACCGTCCCCGCGTTGACTCGTTTCCGTGAAGCTCTCACAGATGGCCACGGCGCTCAGCTGGAAGGCGTCGGCGCCGCTCAGCAGGTCGTCAGCGAAGGCGTCCTCGTAGCCGCCCAGGCGGGGCTTCTTGGAGAAGCGGCGGTTGATGCTCACCGGGTTCAGACGCTTACAGGGAGACGCCTGGATGGACGCGTGGGGGCTAGACGGCACGAGACTGAGGGCTGCTAACTGAGGCTCATCGAATTGCCGCTTCATGTCTTTGCACAAATGTCTGGTGGGCTAGAGCATGGGGGAGGAGGCCAATGTGTGCTTGTTTACTGTCTTCTCCAGGCGTTACTGCAATGACACAAAAAGAATACCACGGTTATAATCACATCCTGCTCAATCACATAAGAAGTATACAGTGAACCTTACACAAGCAATAACTGCCATGTATAACAGGACGTTAGTAATTACACATTATGACTGCATTGAAGTCTCCATAAAACAGCTTATTGCAACATACATCAGGGAGGCACTTTTCTAATAGACGTGAAATAATGAACTAATAAATCGAAGCACGTCTTAATAAGGCGTGGGCATACATCAAAAGTGCCCACTTACGAGTACAATGGTATGAAAGGCGATGGTCGTTTGGTGTATACGCGTATACCCATGTAATACAAACATTACGTGTCATTTATTACCGAGATGGATGTAATTTACGTATCACATTACGCTATCAGGTGGCAGCGGTGGTTGTGATATACAGAGCGAGACTTAATTACTGCACGCTTCTATCGGGACCTGCTCTCAAGTCAGCGACGCGATATGATGTACGCGTTTAATAATGTCAACGAGAACACACAGCCCAGCAACGGGCCAGCTCAACTCTGTACGGGTAGTGATTGTGTGGACGGTATGAACAGTGTGAATGGCACCATGAGTGGCCAGCCGTACTGTCTCTAGCAGGAAGAGTGGCCAGTCAGACTGTCAATAGCACAAAGTGTTGCCAGATATACTGTCAATAGCACAAAGAGTGTTCAGTTATACTGTCAATAGCACAAAGAGTTGCCAGTCATACTGTCAAGGGCACAAAGAGTTGCCAGTCATACTGTCAATAGCATGAAGAGTGACCAGTCAAAATGTCAATATAATGAAGAGTGGTCAGTCGAACTGTCAATAACGTGAAGAGTGGTCAGTCGAACTGTCAATAACGTGAAGAGTGGCAAGTGGAACTGTCAATAACATGAACAGTTGCCAGTAAAACTGTCAATAAAATGAACAGTTGCCAGTCGAACTGACAATAGCATAAACAGTGGCTAGTAAAGCTGGTAATATCTCAAATGGTGGCCAGTTGAAGTGTTACTAGCATGGTAAGTAGGCAGTTGAACTGTTCATAGCACAATGAGTGGCCCACTGAACTTTGTGATGACTATAAACTGCACTGTGTTCGCCGTATGAGCGGTTGAAGTGTTGACCATGTGGAGAACGCAGAGCTGGCAGTAAACAATGGCTGCATGTAATGAGGATGTATTCAGCAGTACGCTATAAACACACCCATTAAAAACACATCAAAAGGCAGTCTTTTTCTGCAACACCCCCTCTTTCATGGCTACAGCAGCAAGACCCTGATCCCCATGCCCGGACACTGCTATAAACCCGGCACTGGACATTAAACCGATATCCCAGAGTCCAACTTGGCGAAACGACTTTGAAAAAAAACCACACAAAAAAACCACCCATCCTGCGATCCTATCATCAGAACCTCAGACACAATCGTTATTATCATTGAAACCACTGCGAATTCTCAGTCGCGGCGTTTTGTCTATTTTTGTCTCTGGGCTGTCATTCTCTCTCTCTCTCTCTTTTTTGCACGCGTGTTTTCTAGAGAGCCTATCGGTGTACCCTCGCGTAGGAATTAGGAGCAACGCAATACGAACGCCGCGTTCCGTGAAATGATCTGAGATTTGTTACGAGCGGGGAATGCTTGTAGTCTTTTTGTCGTCTGCTCGTTCTGATATGACGGCCGGGATACAATAGAGACGGCGATAGCATATCAAAGCGAGGCTGCGAGGGTGAGGCGGGCGAAGGAGGCGCTATAGATACGATACCCATAGGAGGGGAGGTGGCGGGAGGAGGGGTTCTCTGGTTGCTGGGCAACCCACAGAGGGGGACGGTCCCTAGCCAATAGGCGATAAGATCGGGGAGAGATCAATGGATTGGGATGATCCTAATCCACGGCTACCTACCCGGGGGTCTATCACACCTCTAGCAGGGTGTTCACCCCCTCACCCCGCCCTGCCCCATTCCCTATAGTCCTCACCCCAGGTTCCCGTTCTTACCTGCGGAGCGTACCTTTCACTCTGCTCACAGCGGTGATCAGAGTGAGAGTGGCGAGTGTGGAGCGACTCCACCTCCACCACCACCACCACCACCTCCCCGAGCGGCACCGCACGCATCGTGACGACTGACGCTCGCCTTATTTTTAGGCCCGGCATTAAATCCGTGCCTAACGTCAGGCGGCCAGCTGGTAGCCTTTGTCTAGGTGGCCTGCGTCTTCTGACGCTTTAGGCGGCGTTTTTATAGGCGGCTCTACAACCGCCGCCACTCACGGCTCACAAGTGAGCGAGCAGCTCGCCGTGCGGCATTGGCTCAACGGACGAGCATCGCTCAGTGCTCGTCATCACTTCACATGGCGACTTAAAAACCAGCTCCCCTTCTTTTCTCTCTCTACCTCTCTTTCTCTCTCTCTCTCACATGTGTCTTTTTTTAATCGTTATTTTTGTGCGGTGAAGGAGCCCGAGCGCGTCACCGGGTCGCCGGTCGCGCCCGCTGGGTGGCGCTACCAGCACAGCTCCCCCTAGAGTCACTAACGGCCACCAGAACACCAAGGGTCAAGTGGCTGTCGTCAGAGTGTTTGTCTCCAGCGTGTAGCATTCCCTGCCAAGTTCCCACCTCCCTACCTGCCTGCCTACCTGCCCGTACCCCCATGCACCTCCTCCCGCTCACCCAGCCCCCCTGGCGGGCGGGCGGGCAGGAGGGAGGGCTTTTATCGCCGCCTGGCGGGGGACTATTGTGCCCGGCATTTGTTATTACATACCTGGTGGTCGGCGCCGTGTTTGCTGTTACCACCCCGGGCTAGGAGCGGCTCCCGGCGGCATGGGAGCTGCTCGGCGGCGGGGCTGGGGAGGAGGGGCGGGCGGGGGCGGGGTGTCAATATATAACAGGCTATAACACCAGGGTAATGAACGTGGGAACGCGCGCGTGCAGTGTGCATGGCAGGAGGGGATGTGGTAAGAGGGGAGGTGAGATCTGAGGGCCCGGGGATTGAAGGACACAGGCATAGGCAACGTGGGGTCAGAGGGACAAAGACCACATAGATATAGACAGGTCATAGTGGTGAGAGATATATGGGCACAATCACATCGGGAATAAACACACCAGTGGCGTATATAGAAAGGGAAGAGCATACACATATGGGAACATCAAACACCAATAAGGCTATTACGACTGATGCACTATGATGTAGGTAGAGAAATGAGGATATGGGAGTGGATCTTTGACGGTAGTGGTACGAGCGGTGCAGTGGACATGGTGGCCGGTGGTAAGAGCGGCGCAGTGTGAGATCCGGGAGCACACGAGGACACAAAAACATGTTGTGATGCTATATTAGCAATTGACGCGATACAAACCAGTTGGCATCCGGGAGGGGATGTGGCTCAGGCCGTGCGGGGGTGAGGGGAGTACAGGGGTGATGGTAATCACCCGATCACTGTGTTCAATAGGCTCTAATCAATGAGATCAATCATTCCCCACCCACCCCTCTCTCTCTGCATCCCCTACTCCCCCCGGCACGTGTGTGCAGGGGGTGGTATCAGCCTCACATCGCATCGGTCAGCATTAGCTTCAGACTAATAAAAACACGCCATGCCACTCAGGGTATATTAATTAGCTCAGCTCGCCGCCTCCCCCGGGGTGGGGTGGGGGAGCGGGCGGGCGGGGTGGGGTGAGAGGTGTGGCGGCAGGGGGTGGCGGTGTGGGAGGGTGCACGGGGTGTGAGAGGCGCGTGTCTCTTCCCATGACGACTGTCTACCTGCAGGCACTCCGTACCTGGACTCGTTATCTTCAGGTAACACAATACCTCACCTCGGAACCAATTACCGAAATAAACACCAGAACAAAAGCAGCACCGGTTCCTCAGTCCGGCCGTTCCTGGAGCCACCAACATGCCATGGCTTTTGTGTTGTGAACAATATATGGCTCTATCAGACACTTCAGATATTTAATCTAACTTGTTTTCTTTTAGCAAACAACTCCCAGCTATATCAGCCACTGCGGATATATTAAGTCCGACTTTTTTTGTGTTGTGAACGATTCAAGGTTATATCATAGACTGGAGAGATATAGACTGACCCATTTTTGTCGTGAACAGCTAAGTGTATATCAGAGAGGGTATAAAGTCCGACGTGGTTTGTTTTATTAACAGTTTAAAGCTATATTAGTGACTGGTTGAGATATACAGTTCAATATCCTTTGTGTGTATAGTTTACAGCTATATCAGAGACTGTGGGGGTATACAGTCTGGCGTGTTTTTTGTGTGTGAACAGCTCGTTGGTATATCTGGTTGGAAGCCACTCCGTCTGACATGACTCACACTTCAACCCACTGTATCGATCAGCAGTCGGTGCCGCGATATGTAATTTGTCTTCAGGTTGGGGTGAGGAGCTGCGTAGTAAAAGAGGGTGTTTGTGAGAGACGAAAACAAGAGAGAGAGGGTGGAAAAAAAGACACACCCTGTCCCAATATAGACAATATCCCAGGGAGAGGTTGAGCTGCTCTGTGAGCACATTACAACAGCTCCACATTCCCAGACAGACAAGGGCTAGTCATTGAACATTGTCCCGAATCTAAATCAGGTCTGACCCCCTCCCCCGTCTCTCCTTCCAACACACACACACACACACACAGACTGGCTGACAAGAGGGAGGGGCAATGGGTACAGCTTGGGACTTTGCTGAGTGAGTCATTTGACAGCCTTTGTGTTCTTACTCAGATGTATATATAATTGAGTGACACACTTTCGGGAACCCCACGGGCATCCCTCCCTCCTCCTCCTCCTGCCCGCCCGCCCGCCCCCGTTCCCCGTCCCTCTCCCCCGCTGACCCGGATCGACTGGCGCACGTGCATGGGAGAGCCGCACGCGCCCCGCGCACCGCCCGCGCTGACGGATGGCCGCACCATCTGTCACACTCTCCCCCCCCTACATACACTCTCCACACACACACACACATAGACAGTAGTTGTTGTCATCCGGATCCGTGCGGCCAAAACATCAACAACAACAACAACAACAATATGAATGCCGTCCTTTTTGTTTTTGTTGATATTGTTGTTGATGTCGAAGCCGAATAGTTGACACACAGAATGAGTGACTGTGTGAACGTTAATGGAAGGTATCTCACACCCCCTGACCCCTGTATCCCTCCCTCCCCTTTCGGCATACACGCACGCACGCAGACAGGGCCGCAGAATGCATGCACGTGGGTGCTATCCCCCGCGCACACACAGAGACACAGACAGACCCAGCTGGCGATGGGTGGGGAAGAAGTAAGCAAGTCGGTGGGCAGAGTGCCAAGAGGCGGCGTGGTGGCCTGCTACAAACCTGCATGTCCATGTACTACTACTACTACTCCTCCTGCTACTCCTAATCCCGGTGTGGCTGGTCTGCTCGCACTGCACGCCGCCGCACGTCCCGTGTCTACACCACCTCCTCCTCGTCCTCCTCCTCCAGCCTCGGCTCCTCCTGATGCCATGTGCTTAACTCCATATGACTCACGGGCCTTGGTCAATAGTGGCCGATGACCTAGTCCCCGCTGTCCACCTTGTGCGGCGCGCTCGGCAGGCCTGCTTGCCTGCCAGGCGGGCGGGCGGTGAGAGGGAGGGAGGGAGGGAGGGTGGGAGGGGGCAGGAGAACAGCTCCAATCACAGTCGCAGCCGGCAGGCACTCTCAGAACGGGCAGTGGTAGTAGTGAACTCACGGCCTTTCTCTCTCTCTCTCTCTCCGCCTCTCCTCTCTTCTTGTAGACCACCTCACGCGCTCTCTATTTGCCTCTCGCCGCCCGCTGGTATGGCCAGCCGGCCGGGGCGTGGGTCCAGTGGGGGCCCGGGGGTGCGCCTGCTATTTCTGGTCGTGTCCACCACCACTACTACCACCACCACGTTGGTCAACGGAGGAGGAGGCGGCGGCGGCGGCGGCGCGAGGTGGCGTTGCTGTTGATGGCGGTGTTGGCAGTGTCCACTAATTCGGTCGGAGAACCCCGAGGAGATGCCAATATCACATGGTGACCTTTTTCTGCGCCTGCATCACGGCTAGCTGCAGGCTTGTGGTGACCGGCGTGGAGTGGCGCAGGGTGGCGTATATAGTGGCGTATAGGCCGGGCGGCTATATATAGTAGTCAACTCGGGATCTTTGGTGAGGCAGACACGCCGACCGCGCGCCGCTCTCTAGTACTGACCCCCGCACGTCCTCCTGATGGTAGATAATATGGCGCACGGCTAGCGGCGCCCGCCAATATGGGTGCGCGCCTTGGCCTGCGCGCGCGTGCGTGTGCGTGTGTGTTGGAGGGGGGATAAGGGGGGTGGGAGGGGGCCGCGCACTGCACGGCAGTCCGCTGACTGACTCACCCCGCCCCGTGCTGTCAGCGCACATGCGCGGGCCCGAGCGTCCCGTGCGGTGCCCGGTCAGTGAACAAAGAAAGCCCGGTAGGTATGTGTCATACAATAGGGCAATAGCAGGCCGCTCCACGCCCCCATCCCATCCCCCATCAGTGCCCCTCTACCCCTCCCGGGACCAGCCCGCCACGCGCCAACCTCGATTTTGTTCACCCCTCAACTCCCCCAGCAGCACAACCCGTAAACAGACTGAGTTATAGACCCATCATCCCCGCTTAAACTATTGCCAAACTGCCCAAAATACAACCATAACCCTACAACTGCACCAACGCAACACTGAACTAGCCTGAGACTAAGCCCAGCTTCATCAGCATACGGAGGCAGTTCTCTATCCATACATCAACTCCTGAACTCCCCAAACCCCAAATCCATCCCCACGCCCCTCCCCCTTATCCCTCCCTCCCCGCCCCCTCCCGCGGGGTAGGGGGTGACAATGTGCGGACTCCACAGACAAGGGGGTGCACCCTTACAACATATCAGCAGGACATCGCAAGGAGGGGAGGGGCAGGGGGAGGGGACTGGGCAGTGGAGACAAGCGGGGTTTGTAACCTGATGTGTGAGTGGCGGAGGAGGAGGGTGAATATGGGAGTGGGGTGGGGAAGAGGGGTACACAAAGAACCCCCAATCTGCCTACGTGTATTGTACCTCTCCCACGAGTTTAGCGTAATGCTGACCCCGCCACGCAAAGCCTTTATTGCTCTACACGCTTTGTACGAAGAGTTTGCACCGCAATGATTCACGCAGTCCTATTCCGTGACACGTATACCAGGCAGCAATTGGCGTATTGTCAGATTATCGCACATAGCATGCAGTAATTGACTTAGTGCTACTTATGTATGAATATTTAACACGTAATTTTTGGGAAAAAATTCATATATTTTGCACATCACGCTTGTTGTTCCCCTGGGTTATATCACTAAGTCGACTACGCTATGATTCACAAAGATGGATTAACTAACAGACATATATAGCCTACATCACGCTATGAATCACGCATTGTGATACATATACCGAGAAACGCAGACAACGCGATGAATCAGCGCGTAACGCACTCAGCGTTCCGCGACCTCTTTACGTCATACGCTGAGACATAGCGCGTCATAGCGTGACTAAAACCCGCTAATCACATAAAGCACAAACACCTCGGTGAATACACCAGATATAATAAAACACGGTGAATCATTAAGTCCCGTGTTGATGTGAAATTACAGCAATGTTCATCAACAGTCTTTTCTCTAATAAGGCGTAAAAAGCCCTATCAAAGCACAAGTATATAGGCCCATTACTGGGCTCATTAGCGCTGGGAACATGTACTTGTCACTACA
Organism: Alentia gelatinosa; assembly: GCA_950022655.1. Taxonomy (NCBI): domain Eukaryota; kingdom Metazoa; phylum Annelida; class Polychaeta; order Phyllodocida; family Polynoidae; genus Alentia; species Alentia gelatinosa. Next base: position 19,788,477 of record OX465584.1, on the reverse strand, counting down.
CGTATACCCGGGTAATTACAATTAAACGCCGCCCCTGGAGGCACAGCCCGCTTAAAAAGACCATTCAATTTCAATTTTCTTGTGCAATAAAAACAGTTAGAAACCCAAGAGCTGGCAGAGAGTCAATCGGCACCTCTCTATCTGTTTGTGTGTGTATGGGTGGGAGTGGGTGGGAGGGGGTAGAAGAACACAGCACGGTACCTACGCCAATTATCCGCATCCTGACTTACCCCGTTAATCACCCCTCATATAAACGCCGAGTTCCACCGAGGACGTTCCGTAAATACCCGAAGTGATCGGGGGGGGGGGGGCTTTGAAGACGTTCTCTCAACACCCGTAATAAAGTGGCGGGTTTTGTTCGTGACGACTTTTTTCCCGCTCACCTTCCTCTAGAGGTGAGCTTTTCTTCAGCGGCTTTGTTTTCTTTTCACTCCGGGAAGCGGGCTACTTTGATGTGCGCGCACGGGGCGGTAATATGCACGTATTGCACAACACTGAAACACCCAAGCGTCGGCAATTAAGGCCAGCTTTCTTAATGCTAATGGTGAGCAAAATCGCCGCCTTGAGGCCCGCCACTCCCCCGCAATCCTCTACATGCTAGGAGGGACGGTTAAAAACGGGCAATGGGAGCGAGGGAGGAGTTTGCGGTTGGTGAGGGGCGATACAGACAACCCTTCTGTGTTTCATCTCCTTGTGAAAAAACATAACAGCCAACAGAGCATTTGACGCGACTGCTCCATTCCTGTCAGTGCCATATCTCACATAGCACTGCAGTATATGAGCTGCTCAGAGCATTTCATGCGACTGCTCCTTTCCTGTTAGTGCCATATCTCAGATAACACTGCAGTATATGTGCTCCTCAGAGCATTTGATGCGACTGCTTCAGTCCTATCAGTGCCATATTTAACATAGTACTGCAGTATATGAGCTGCTCAAAGCATTTGACGCGACTGTTTCACTCCTGTTAGTGCCATATCTCACATAGCACTGTAGTAGATGAGCTGCTCAGAGCACTTGATGTAATTGCTCTTTTCCTGTCAGTGCCATATCTCACTGCAGGACATAGGTTCTTTAGAGCTTTTGACAATACAACATATATGCTGTGAGCTGATCTGTGAGCTATTCTGTGAACTGTACCGTGATGTTCTACAATCTGTACTATGAGCTTCACTTTCATTGTACTGTATGCTGCTCTGTGAGGTGCTCTATGTGCTATATATAAAACGAACTACACTGTAATTTGAACTATGAGTTACTCTGTGAACTGTTGTGTGAGCTGCTTTGTAATCTGTGCTGTGAGCAGCTCTGAGCACACTGTACAGCTCACAGAGCACTTGACAGTGGATCAGGTCAGAGAGGTGGTCGACAAACAGTAGCTCTCTCCTGCTGGGCTTCTCTCAAAGCAACGCGGGTAATTGGCGGTGATATTTAACTATAACGAAGATGGCGACAACATGTCATTAGTCAAAGGCGGATGCCGCTTGCTGTGTGTGTGTCTCGGATGGGTTTGTGAGTTGGATGTGTGCTGGATGTGTGAGTGTGTTGTAGGTGTGCGATGTATGAATAATGAATCTGATAGGCGTATACCTGTATGTTTAGGGTGCGCGCAATGCCTGGTTAATTTAGGCGTTGTTACGTTTTAAGGTGTGAAATGTCTCGGCTGATTCTGATGGTGGTAGTAGCAGGTGGTGGAGTTGCGGACAGGGGCCGGTGCTTGCTGGTGGCGTCTGTGTGTGTGAGGGGGGTGGAGTGGGGGAAGAGGCAGATCCATACTATTGATCAGCAGGGCACGGGAAACTGGGTAACTGCACTAGCCCAGTGAACTAATTCAGCGCCTAGCCTAAATACATAAGTGGGCGGCGACTTGTGCCATTAAAAACATTACTCAGTCTGTGTGGTGGTGGAGTGTGGGGGAAGAGCTCACCTGAACTCGTCCGATGAGCTCTTCAGTAAACTGTGGCTATCTGGAAGATGAGCTGTGGAGTAAACTGCGGCTATCTGGGGGATGAGCTGCTGAGTAAACTGCGGCTATCTGGGAGATGAGCTGCTCAGTAACCTGCAGCTATCTGGGAGATGAGCTGCAGAGTAAACTGCGGCTATCTGGGAGATGAGCTGCTGAGTAAACTGCGGCTATCTGGGAGATGAGCTGCTCAGTAAACTTTGGCTATCTGGGAGATGAGCTGCTGAGTAAACTGCGGCTATCTGGGGGATGAGCTGCTGAGTAAACTGCGGCTATCTGGGGGATGAGATGCTGAGTAAACTGCGGCTATCTGGGGGATGAGCTGCTCAGTAAACTGCGGCTATCTGGGGGATGAGCTGCTCAGTAAACTGCGGCTATCTGGGGGATGAGATGCTCAGTAAACTGCGGCTATCTGGGAGATGAGCTGCTCCCACACCCGCTCAGCGTAAGCCTCTTATCACGGCTTGTCCACCGTGAGCGTCAGGTCAGACCAGATCAGCCTCCAGACAATCTCAATGCGGCAAATATAAATACTGAGCGATGATCAACAAAACAAGAAATAACTACTGCTACTGTTGCTGGGAGAGCCACATGCTATTCGACAACTGATGGCTATGGGTGTGTTAGTTTGAAGGAAAGTGAGACGAATGTGTGCAGAGTAAGCATGTAATCACGTGTGTGTATAGGTAAGTATGTACACCGTATGTAAGGCATGGCTCTTTCAAGACATTTTCAGTGGGCTCCCTTCGCCTCCCAATCCCTTTAGACGAGATAAGATGGACGTTTGCCGATGGTGAAAATAGATATTTCCCTCTTTTGAGTGGAGACTGAAGACGTTGGCATGTCGGGCAGTGAGTCGGGCAGATGGAGTCGGGGTGGGGAGGAGAAAGCCGTGCGCCGGGTGCTTTCAGCGTGTGTTTGGCGGCCCGGCGACCACTGAGACCGGCGGGAGATGTTCTTTGGGGCCGGCTTCTCCTTGCCGACAGCCCGATTGACCAATCCACTCTTCTATTTCAGACCAAATCAATAGAAACGCCATCGATTGCTAACATGACATCTGAACAAAGCACCGGCACTGACCCCACGCCGCAAAACCAACACAATAAATCGCCGCGTCGACGGCCTGCCTTGTGGCTTCTAGCTTGGCTTCAGAAATGGCTTCTCCTTTACCCCCCCCCCCCCCCACCCCCACCCCCGCCCATCATCGCTCCCTCCCCTAGCAGCCTGCTCACACCTACACCCCCCCTCACACACACACAACACACACACGCACGTACTAGAGGGGACCGGGTAGAGTACCGAATCACACCACCAGAAGGAGCTGGCTACACTCATTCTAGTTTGAGTACTTGAGCTATAAGTGAGAGTAGTAGATCTATAACGGTAGAGGTGGTGATGGTAATAGTAGTGGAGGTAGCAGTAGTGGGGGCAATAGGTTATGTAGTCGGTGGAGGTAGTGGTGACAACAGTAACAGTGGCTGTATCACTAGTAGCAGGAGAGTACCTATAAGAGAATGATGGTTTTAGTTGTGGTGGTAGTAGTGGTAGTGGCAGTAGTGAATGTGGTTGTAATGGTATTGTTAGTAGGAGTTTATGTAGTGGTGGTCGTGGTAGTAGCGTGGGTAATAGTTGTGGCAGTAGTAACAATGCTTATAATAGTATTGGTGATACTCGTTTAGGTAGTGGTGGTAGTAGAGGTGGTGGTATCAGTAGCAATAATGAGACTGGTTGTAATGTTATTGTTAGTAGGGGTTTATGCAGTGGTGTTGGTGGTAGTAGCGTTGCCGATAGCTGTGGCAGTAGTAACAATGCTTATAACAGTATTGGTGATAGTCACTTAGGTAGTGGTGGTGGTAGTAACAGTACTTGTAACAGTATTGGTGATAGTCCTTTAGGTAGTGATGGTGGTGGTAGTGTTGGTGGTGGTAGAGGTAGCAGTGGTAGTAGTAACAGTGCTTGTAACAGTAGCGGTGACACAGTGCCTCCAGAAGAATGGCAAGTGGTGGCGGCGGCCCATGATTAATTCTTGTCGTCTCATGTGGCTCTTGTCAGCGTCCGGCGTGGGGCAGGAGGTGTGTGTGTATGTGTGTGGGGGGTGTGAGGGGGAGAGATCGAATCTCAGCGCGTGCTATTGGCATGACGGGCCGCCAATAGGTGGAGCCGTCTGTCTAAGAGTGGCGTTGGGGCGGGGAGGTGCGGGGGGGGGGGGGGTGCAGTAAAGAATCGGCAGTTTCCCCCACCACCGCCCAGCAGAGGGCGTCAGGCTGCACATGTCGACAATCCAACATACACACCAACACTGAAACGCTCTTCAAGAAAGGGTAACCCGATTCAGCCCCCATTAGAGGAGGGGCCTGGCTATTAGAGGCAGCGAGGCCATGCTAGAGGCGTCGGTAAGGCTCTGTTAAAGGCATCAGTATACCCCTGTTAGAGACGTCAGTAGTGTTACGTTAGAAATATTGGTATGGCTGTTTTAGAAGGGTCATTATAACTGTGTTAGAGGGGTCATCATGGCTGTAATAGATGGGTCAGTATGGCTGTGTTAGAAGGGTCATTATGTCTGTGTTGGAAGGGTCAGTATAGCTGTAATAGAGGGGTCAGTATAGCTGTGTTAGAAGGGTCAGTATAGCTGTAATAGAGGGGTCAGTATGACTGTGTTAGAGGGGTCAATATGACCCAGTCAGAGGCGCCAGTTTACCTCAGTTAGAGGCGTCAGTAGTGTTACGTTAGAAGCTTCAGTATAAGTGTGTAAGATGTGCCAGGAGCATTAGAGGCGTCAGGATGGTTATAATAGTGACGGCAGTTAGTCATGTTACAAGCGTCCATGATGATGTAATAGAAGTATCGGTTATGAGAAGTTAGAGGCGTCAGTAATGCTCTGTTAGAGGCGCCTCTGACGTTACCAGGTCTCCATCTCTCCTCCACCCCACACGTGGCATGTGCGGAGAACCAGGAGAAAAAGCTGGCAGCAGAGACCAATAAGAACTCCTGCATCTAAAAATATCATGGTGCTTGCCCCTGCGCTCCCCCTCCCCCTCCCCCTCCCCACACACACACACGATGCCCCAACCCCTTTTATTGATGGACCTTAGCTCTTAACACCAGTCGGACAAAGAGGTCCAATATAGGCCACGTTTCCGACTATTCCCTGCACACCCTCGTGCGGCAGTGCCTCTGCCTCCCCTCCCCACACTCTCCTCCTCCTCCTCCTCCTCAGCAGCCCGGGTGTGGGTCATTGAAGGGAAGGAGGGGGACGGGCAGGCAGGCTGACAGTGCCCATCCACCGGTCATACCGTGCGTCCGCTCACTCTATAATTCTTACAGATAGTCAATCATATTCGGCGTCGCCGCTCCGTGCACCTTTGGCGCCGGGCTGCATATCAATGCGCCACTGTGGCAGAAAGTGGGGGGAGGGGTGTGTCCCCCTCCTGGTCACCCCTCCCCCCCCCCCTGCCGCCGCAATCCTCGTTCATCAGGCAACCGGAGGAGCGCAGTATAAGGGATATGGGGTGCAGAGAGTGAGGCATGCAGAGAGAAAGAAGGGAGAGAGAGAGAGGGGGGGTGGCGGATGGACAAAAGAAACAAAACACACAACCCGAGAAAAATCAATCAGCCTTGTGACAAAAGTATATTGTTTGGTCAGGTTTCGTATTTACGCGCTGCCCGCCGGTCGCCTCTTTGTCCGCCGCGCGGTATCGAATGCTAATGGAGGAACTGGAGGAGGGGGTCGGGCCGCTCCTTGCATCGATCTGCTAGCACCCCGCGCCGCCGGCCGCCACCTCGCACATATAGCAATTAAACATACATCATGACCGTGATCATGCATTTCATAAATTACACAGCGCTGCATGCGAACTGCCGGCCATCGGGTGTGAGGTGTGTGGGGGTTGGGGGAGGCTTTATGTGAGTCATTCCATGTCCACCGTTGAAGGCATTTGGCCGTAAATGAAATATTGATCAGTGGGCTATAGGCAGTGTTTATGACCCATCTCCGCCGGGCCTGGTGAAATAACATGCTTATTAGATATAGGCTGTTTGGACCGGCGCCGCCATCCCCGCTCCCTGTAATGTTATCTTTGTCCATATGTTCCCGAATAACTGCCCGCGGTGGGCGCCTGCTGAAAGACGGGGGTGTGTGCGCTCCCGGTGTGTGGGGTGTCTGTATGTGGGAGATGTATGTCTGCTCCACACTGCCAGTATTTGTACACCACGGCCCAGGTAAATACCAGTGTGGAAAAGGTGTTTATTTGTGGGATGTACGAGTGGTGTTTTATGCCGGAGAAGAGAAAAGTGTGGATATTGTGTGTCGCGAAAGCGTACATATATATATGATGGAGAGGTAGTGGATGTAGGTTATTCTAACAAGTACTTCCATCTTCATCTAAAAAACAGCAGTGACGGGTTCTTTAAATAATTTCCATTTCCATTTAGTATCAATATCATTCTTACCACTGCCCCTACTTATACTTTGTAAGTATTCCCAGAGATGTAGAAGAATGTTACAAAGTTTATTGATAAAAGTTTACACGTATAATGATATGATTTATAGGGTTAAAACGTGGATACTGACATCTATTAATAGTGGGGACAAAGAAGGGAAGCATAAAACACCACTGGTGTTTCTATATGGTCCTGACATACAAATGCCTCACAGAAGTGAGGTATGTATGAACATATGTCAGTGGTGAAGAGGCAGGAATAGTGATGGACAAACTGACCAGCTTTAGGGTGGAGTGGTCTGTAGGTCTATGCCACAGGAGACGGAGTCAAAAACCCGCTCGTGAGCGATTCACGGGTAATTAAGTATAAGAGAGGGAGCTGCTCGCAGAGAAAGGAGTGGACATTATATACCCTGCGTGGTGTGTGGGGAGCTCCACGGATGGCATCGTGTTCACGGAGGTGAGGTGGGGCTGGGTAGATGAGATGAGGTGAGGTGTAATACAAAGTGACATGAGGTGAGCTATAGTAGGTTTTCGGGGTGGTTAGTGGTGCTGGTTGAAGGGGGTAGCTGGCTTGCTCACTGCGGTGTTCAGACGAAGCCCGACCAGGCGGCCACGATTCGCTAGCCGTGGCTGAGACGACTGACAATCGGAGCATGGGCAAGTATTGATCAGAATGTCAGATACATCTAGCCGCCCCGTCCCTTCCCTTCCCTGCCCCCTCCCTCCCTCCCACGGCCACCCGACCACCGCCTCACGCCGCGCTGCCCAAGCGTCGTGCGCACAAATATACCTGGGCGCTGTCTGCCCCCCGGGGGCCGCAGTCGGCAGCTTGGAGCAGCTCGGCGCGGCCCGAATTAGACGCGAGTGACTCGGCGGGCCTCTTTGTGGCCGACCGAGTGTGCGGCGCTGACCATTGGCCTGTCTCAGACATCATTAAGGTGTCTGGCAATGGTCACTCCCCTGAATACTGTATTCTCCCCGCTCGGCTACCCGCGCGTCTCAACCTAGTGTCCGCGCCACCCGCTAGGGGCCGCGTCGAGACGCCGATGCCCGGCTCTAGAGGTCACGTGGCAGGGTGACGCGGAGGGCTGGCGTTTAGGGGGAGCAGCTACATGGAAGGTGGCATGGGAAAAGGGGATTTTTTTGGTGTAGAGGTTGGGTATATAGGGATGTGGTTTACAGGGGTGGTGTTGGAGGGTAGGTATATTTACATAGTGTGTATCGGTGTTCTTCTAGCACTATCGATAGGACCTCCTGTAAGTTATACCTGTGGCTATAGGTAGACCTATGATATATGGTAGAATATCCCACGGGTATGGTACCCACTGACATTCATCCCCTAACCCCCATCTCGTTTTCTTTACCCTATAGCCCTTCCCCATAAACATGGCCGTGATCCACTGGTCACGCTCACTGTGCCAGTCACAGGAGAGAAGGTAGATCTATACTAACAAAAAACGAGGACGAACGAAGGACAGGCAGAGAAGGGGCAGATAAACCAGAGTGAACATAGGTAGGGCAGAGGTAGGGCAGAGGGGGGCTGCAGGCTGCGGCGGAAGATTGCCGGTGTTGGCCGATTCAATTTGTGACGGTCGTAACGACCCACAATGACATGCTCTGGCGGGGATGATTTTCGATGGGATTAGAACAGCGATGTATCATTACCGACGGCCGCTCAGAGGGGCACGGCCAGAGAGGGCCGGGTCGGGGTGGGGTTAGCTCGTGAAAAACGGCCTAGAATAGGCGGCCAACTGCCTATAAATAGGCTTTGAGACGTGACATGGTGCCACAGACACACTAATCTTGACGCGACACTGCCACCTCGGGCGCCATTTGAGTGGAGAGGAGGGTGGATAGGTATAGCTAACGGTAACTAAGCGAATAGGTGGGTGGATAGGTATAGATACCTCACTGAATAGATAGGCAGATATTCCTCAATAAATAGGCATTGAGGCAGAGATTCCTCAATAAAAGGTTGAGAATAGTCAATAAATAGGTGGGTGGATAGGTTGTGGTAGCAAATTGAATATATTGGTGGGTAAGTTAAGGTTACTGTGAGGTGAATAGGTGTGTAGATAGGCAGAGGTCACGATAGTGAGTAGTAGGCAGGTGGTGGGAAGTCTAGTATGTGACTAGTTATATGAGAATGTATATCTGAAAAGATATAGACTGGCAGCTGGATATGTACATATAAGTAAGTTCATGTATTAATGATGCATTTCATATGACGAGTCTCAAGCGTTATAAGACACCAGGAAAAACATAATACTTCATGAAATGATACGGGTGTGACCCCGAGCAGCTCCCGAGTTGTTCCGAGTGGCACCCCGGCCCCGCCCATGGAGACCAGCTCTCATTTCTCGCGTCGTGATATATCGGGGAAAGAAATAAAGCCTTGTTACTAAAAGGAGTAAACGCAGTTTGTGATCTTTACCACAAAAAGCCAGGCGTTTGTCTCCGGCGCCGGGGTCGGACACTTAATCTGGGCGCGCGGTGCTCCCATGTAGGCCATGTTTTCCTTCACCTATGAGCAACAACCACGCCAAATGGCCCCACCATGGCCCGCCGCCGCCCGCCCTCCCCACAGCCGTATGTCAGAAAAGCTTCTCTTCGCTACAAGCCTAGGTAAATATTTAGTGCTCAATTGGGTAGGTATTTATATAGAAGAAGGTGCCCCTGGGGTGCCTTGTGCCAGACAGAGTTCACGCCAGTTCATCATGTTCTCCATACGTGCATAAACAAAGCCGGGGTGGGAGTAGGGTATATGGCAGGGTGTATATGTAAACAAATGTGGGTAGTGTTTACCAGTGTGCATTCACTCCTCCAATATAGCTGCTCAAATAACCGTCCATTTGCCTGTGTATATATATCTGCGCCTAGGTACATACATATATAGAGACACACCCTTATTCTGAATCCCAACCACTTTCTGAAACACTCCCCTGTTCTCCTCCCGGTAAAACCCTCGGTATATCAAGTGGGCGCTATGGTATCTCAAGCACGACCATACTGTGTCTCTCTCCCTGGTTTTTTTGTGCAGATCCTATAAGTGGTCGCACATTATGCGAACATGTCAATGCATGTGATTAAAACCCGGGCGCTGGTTATATTGATGGGGCTCCTAGTTTCCATTGTTATGAGTTCCTCTCTCCACCCATCTGGTGATCTCTAATCACCACCCCAGGTTTTATGGTGTGCCGACTAACGAAAACACCACCGACGGCCAAGTATATCTCCTCACCCCCCTCCTCCACCACCGGCCGGCAAATATCGGTCCCCACTAAAACATATTTACCCACAGTATCACCCTGATACGCCGACTTCGACTCGGTGCCCAGATTAATGCGCGCCACCATAAATTAGTCCGCCTAGGAGACTGGCATTTTATTGCATACATATCCTAAGTAGCAAAGGCCATAAATTCTCTTTATGTTTATTCATTAAAACCGGGCGGCGTTGTCTGCCCACGTCGGGGATTGTGTTATGACTGATATCAGAAAATGTTGACTCTCTACCGTGTGTCCCATTATGGGCCCGCCATAATGGATGGTGGCTTCGTACTCGCTGAACCGATAACCACTGCCACCACCTCCATGCACCACCACACCATCACCACCACCACACCACCCACCCACCCACCCGATCTACTGACTCTCCCTCTGTTAGACAGGGACAGTAGAGGTGTGGGACAGGGGTACAGTAGAGGTGTAGGACAGGAAGACAGGGGAAAAGGTATGGAAGCCACTTCGTGATGAGGAAGCCATATGGAGATGGGGGTTGAAGGGGAGTGGACCGGACAGAAGAAACAGGTGGGTCAGGTGATGGTTAACGGTGGGGGTGGGAGTAAGAAAAACAGCCGGTAAGTAAACACAGAAGTGGAGAGGAGGCAAAAGGGAATGGGACAGGGCACAGACGGTGTTTAGAGATAGGGACAGGGAGGGGATAGAGGGAGGAACAGGATGAATACAAACACAGAGCGTGTAACAAAGGAACACGGTCGAAGCTTATATAAAAACACGTGGCGTGCAAAAAGTGAGATAATGCAGACAGGGACAGGCACTTGGACAGAGAGAAGAGTGGCCAGCCAATCAGAACAGCTCATTTCTAACCGATCTCTGCGCTAAGTATACAGTGGCGACGAGTGACACGCCCGGTCGTTCTCTAAGTACGCCGAGCCATCAGTCATGACCAACTGCCATATAAGTGTCAGCCCCGCCCGCCGCCCCCTCTACCGCCACGAGTGCGAATATATGTAATTCTGACGCCACGTCATTTTCCCCATCGGCTCCTCTCGCAAGAGGGAGCTCTCAATGGACGGGCCCGCCCCCCGGTCCAACCCCCGCCCCCCACCCCCGGCCCGGTGCGCATGGCTGAACATCACTTATGTGCCTTTGATATGTCCACCCAGTCCCACTTCCCCACTCCATCCAGCTCCACCCACCCCACCTCCCTCCTACCTACCCGTTACCGCAGTGTTGGTGCCATTGCTGGAAAATTGAAACGGTTGCCATGGAAAAGTAGCGCACAGGCCCCCGATTTTTTTCTATGTATGGAGAGGCCTTTTGGAGGCGGTTATGGGAGGTTATAATAGAGGTGGGAGGGGTGTGCAGGGGGTATAATGTACAGTGGTAGGCAGTGGGGGTGGTGGGGTGTGTGTGCTTATAGTGAGTATGGGGTAGATAACACGACCACACCAAGGCCACCACTCCACCTCAATGGCCACCGAGGGTAAATATTTATTTTGCTGTATTTGAGAAATTTTAGATGGGCTGCATATTCCAGCAGCCATAATGCGCACCTTCCACATGTCATTGTACATTTGTCGTTGCCATGGCGACGCGTGGCAATGTAAACAAAGCCGCACGTCGTTTAAACACAGCGCGGGCAGGGACCAGCGGAAACACCTCTCCGCCGTATACATGCCAAGGACCAGCGTTTACAGGGCACGGCTTCCTGTTGCCAGTTGCTACGCACAACACATATATCAGATAGCGAACCAGAAGTCACCACACCCCCGCACAGCCCGTCACGCCGCCTACGACCCGCCTTACAGTAGGCGAGAACAGCGCCTTAGAGGCGAGCAGAAGTAGGCCTTTCAGGCGAGAAGAAGTAGGCTCGTCAGGCGCGCCTGCCTCAGGGACGCAGTTCTTTGTGTGTATGTGTAGAGAGAGAGGGTTCCACCCTTATAACCCTACACCCCCGTCCCCAGCCCGTAGCGGTGGTTCTTTTAATGGTGGGCCGCGTGGAGCGTGACAGATGCAGCGTGTACATAAGACTCGCCCGGTGTAAATATTTCAGCCGCATCTCGAGGCTTTGTAATTGCGTTAGTAGCCGATCTACAGGCAGAGACCACACCTTGTCCATTCTAATCAGCACCGGTCTTTGTGCGGGTGGCCGCGCGCCCTGCCCCCACCCCCTTCACCTAATCCGAATTCATATTTCCCGCCCGCTCCCCCACAGTCCCGCCTCGCGCGTCCGTAGAAAAGAACAAATCCACAATGACGCGCATTGAGTGCTCGCCGCGCGGGCCGGCCGACAGGGGGCACGTCGGGTGATTGTTCAAATTCCCGCTCGCTCGCCGTGAGGCTGGCCGGGCAGCGGGCGGAGAAACCAACGGAGTAATATCACATTGTGGTGGTGCACCCGCTTCAGGGTGTGTGTGTGTGGGTGTGGGTGTAGCGGTGAGGGGTGAACGACGTGGCTGAAGATGTAGGGTTAAGTCTACCACTGTGACAGCGGGTTCTATCGGCAATGGGATGTGTGCAAGGCCCTGCGTGAGGGTGAATGATTCCCGGGGGGGGGGGGGGGGTGTTAGAGACGGTGGGGTGGAGTAATATTCGGGTAGCAGTGGGCGATAATACAGTGTATCTTCAGGTACCACCGGACGTCGGTGCTGCCCTCTGGTGGCGGCGGTGGCGACCTTATGCCGTGCACGCGCACTGGTCACACTGCCTACTTATCCAATCAGCGGCGGGGGCTGGCGGCGAGGGGCTGCTGACATTTAACAGGACCGCGGTGACGGGCGCCACGCCGTGCAATTGGCGGCACGGGAGGCGGCGAGTGAGGGGCTGAGGACGACCAGCGCCTGACCCCTCTACCTGCACCCCCTCCCTCCCCCACCCCCACACACCCACCCACGACCCCGCCCCTGCCCCCAGACTCCAATTAGGGCTCCCTAGATACACGCTGTACCCACCCGAACCCATCAGCGCCCGGCCGCACGCCGCCAGCCCCGACCACCACGGAGCGAGCGGCTACACCTGACTTAGGCCGACCAACATCAGGCCGCTTTCCCATCCCCCAACACCTTTTGTTGCTATTTTCGAGGCGGGACGTGCTATTTCCGTGAACAGAAATCAATACTTTCCAGTTGGGGTAATTCATCAGAGCCCTTCTGCCTACGTTCTGGTGGGCGGGTAGACGCGATGGTGGCTGTGATGGGGTAGGCAGACGGTAGGAGGTCTGTAGGGCGCGTTGTATGACTGATCCCAACTACTTAGACCTGGGCCACGACACCCTCCCCCCCACCCCCCGGACTCCCGTCAGAATGTGTGTGGAGGTGGGAGGGGGTGGTGCTAGGGATGGGGAAGTCAATCAGTCAGTCAGCCCCACCTCCCTCTCCCCCTGCCCGCCGCGCCCCGTTCCCCGCCGCCCTCCATTGCCTGCCAGGTCGGTTCCAACCCCGTTGAGGCAATTGTCTCTGTCGGCTGGCGGCGCTGGCAGCTCGCTTACTTAGGTAAAGGCGTGCGGCGGGTGGCTCGCTTAGCGGCCCCCGGCGCCCACCCTGACAGCTCCCGGGCATCAACAGGCGCCGCGCCGCCCCCGTACTGCCTCCCGGGGACGGGGGGAGGGGGAGGGGGGCCGCTAAACGAGGAATTAATCCCAATCAATTACCGCATTAAATGATATACACTCAGAGAACAAAGCCCCAGCTGGATGGTAAGTGAAACCGATCAGCTGGCGGCGGGCGGCGGGCGGCGGGTGGAGGGAAACTCATCGTAGAGGGTTGAGATGCATGGTAGAGGGGCAGTGAGGCGGCGAGGTATGGGAGGGGGGCGAGAGGAGGGGTGCAATGAGGAGGAAGGACGAGTAGGCAGCAGGAGGAAGGAGGAGGCATATAATTGATGATAGGGGATGGGCAGGGGCTAGTAGAGGACGAGCGATGGTCAAAGCCACCTTCATTTGTAGCTTGCCAATCAAGAAGTTAATTCCATGTTTAACATCCACTGCCCACCGCCCAGCAACCAATTCTGCCGGCCTGATTGCGTTCCGTCTGAATTGGCCTCGCTGTCTGTCATTTCGATAAAAACCTACTCGGGCCCGTCTCACCGCTAAGCCCGCGAGTCAATGTAGTGGCATTAAATAGATCATTCAAGCGAATGTGTTCGGGATTTAGCTTAAGCGGCGCCCGCGCCCCACCGATATGAAATGTTGACAATGCGGGCGGCGCGGGCGGCGAGATGCAATCATTGCCATATATTGAAAGGGATTATTGTTCCCTGGAGGCCGGGTCCGGCGCGGGAAGACGACGGGCGGGCGGCGTGCGCCGGCTGACAGCGGCGTGCGCCCCGGCCCACTCTGATTCACATATATACCATTCATTACGACACGCCGTCAGTGCCGAGTGTCAAAGGTGGCCGCAGCGATTGCCAATCTATACCCGACTCCATTGTTTCATTGCCATAGCGACAATAGGCGTGCGCACGGGCTATGTGGAAACACCCCCCGAGTCGCCGTGATGCGTCGCGACAAATATGTCCGACTGGCAGCATTGTTTCCCGCCGGTATCTTGGCCGGCCATAAACCGGGCGTTTTATGATCGATGTCGACTCATTCATGTCAAGCGAGCGCCGGCCGCCAATAAGGACGAGCGGCGGGCGGTGCGCTCTGACAGCGCCGACAAATGGGCACGGCGAGGCCGGGGGCGCCGACCACCGCCAAGACGACGACCGCGACGACGGTAACGGTAACGGAGACGACGGGCGGGAGATAGCAGTCACCCCCTCCCACCCCCGTACCTGAACCCCCCTCCCCTTCCCATCCACACACACACACATACCCTTCCTCCCAACCACCACCCAGCCACAGTAGTGACCGACCACTCTCCGGCAGAGATTACACATTCCCTCACCAGGTGGCGAACTGGGCGACGCCTAGGTGGGTGGGCCAGGTGGGTGGGAGGGCCAGGTGGGCGGGGGAGGTGGGATGCACTGGACAGATTGGGCGAGGATGCACTAAACGGATTGGGCGGAGTGGAGGGACTGTAGTTGGCTGGAGTCCTTCGTAGATTGTCTGTGGTGGACTTGAGAGAGTTGGACTGGGCGTGGGGACTGGGCGTGAGGGACTGGGCGGGGCGGGGCGGGGTTGGGAGGGGCGGGTGTCCAGGGGCCGCGTCGTGGTCAGACGTTACTGACGCCTGTTACGGACGTCCCTATTACGCACAGTGTGGTTTGGCCGTTCTGTGAGGAGCGTCGCGCGAGTCACAAAAACAGGCCGCAGAAAACCTTAACGAAGCCTCTTTTTTACGCGCGAAGCCACGTGGTGGTGGCTGCCACGTCGTGCGCATGCGTCGGGCTGTGTGTCAGCAGGGGGGGGGGGGTGTGAAGCCACCAGGTCAGCTGACGCACGGGCCCACGTGCTTCACGTGCCTCTAACTTATACATATATAGAAACCAAGCCAAACGTGCACCATCCCCACATTCTCTTGACTCACACCACAATTAGCCAGCAACTAACGTCAACAATCTGGTACCAGCGTCAGCCAGCCGCAACCAGCGCCACCCTGCGGCCAGAATGCACGCCAGACTTCCCCTCAAACAAAGTTTGCTCATGCGCACTCCATTCACCGCACATATCACATTAAGTTCAAACGGATGTCGCCAATCTCAATCCGCTTCCGGTAGTGTTACCACCCTCCTTCTCTCCAACACCCTCCACACATCCCCCCCCCCCTACCCCCATCCCATCCTCCCACCTTCCATCAAGGGTTGTTAAAGTTAAGTACCCCTACAGCGGCTCTCTATCCCAGTATAGCTGCAGTTTAAGCCCCACTTAAAGTGAAAGCCTTCGAGAGGGGGATGAGTAGATTCGCTGTGACCTAATCCCTATGTCTCACTCAGCGCGGGCGCTGTACACAGTTGTCGGCGATTAGCGCCCTCCGTCCCGGCGCCTGATCCCAGCCCGGCGGCAAAGACCTACCTCTGGAGGAGACTGCTGTGCGCTGCTGCTGCTGTTGTTGTCGTCGTCGTCGTTAAGTAATCTTCATTGAGGCGTGGACGCTTGTGTTGTGTTGTGTGTGTTGTGTGAAGTGTTCCCGAGTCGTATTGAGCTGCTCGTAGTGGTGTTAATCCGTGATGGTGGTGGTTTACTATAAGGCCTGCTTGACTACTACTCCCTGCCCGCTGTATACGAGTGTCACACACTGATGGGGCGCCTGCTTCACCTCCTGTTGTTGCTGTAGTTGTGATGGTTGGTAGTGGTAGTAGTCGTGTAAAGTAGTAGCGGGCCGTGAGGTGGTGGTGGTGGTGGTGGTGGTGGTGGTGGTGATGGAGAGAGCGGGCTGGATGCACGTGCGTGCGTGGGCGCGTGCCGGGCGCGTGTGTGTATGGCGCCGAGTTGCTCGTCGGGTATAGGGTGGAGGGGCGAGCAGCTCGCGCGCGTCGTCATGCACTGCGCGCGCGTGTGTGTGTGGGTGTGTGGATGCGCGTGGGGTGTGTCCCTTATTATTACTACTACAGCAGCATGCCTGCCTGCTTCCCTGCCCGCCTGCCACGCCCCCAACCCCCCGTTTATCGCCCGGTGTACACACCTCGCCGCTACGTCCGCCTGTGATTGGAGCGTGCCGCCGTCCCGCGCGCCGCGCTCTAAATGAGATGCCGCCCCTCAGATTGGCGGGCGCGCATCTTAAGACAATAATAGCTGGGCAAACATGTGTCAAGTCAAAGCCCTGGAGTTAGTGTTCCCAGGGAGGAGCTGCTCCGTGCCCGGTAATGGTCGTCTATGAGCAGCTCACATCCCCCCTCCTCCACACTCACACACACACACACACACACACACACAGCCACGCGGCGATTGGCTCATCTTCCCAGTGACGACGCAATTAAAAAAATACAACTGCACAGGGGGGGTGCCCCTAATTGAACATATCATTTAGAATGTAATTGTGTTAATGGATATAAGCAATTATGGGGCCTCACAAAGCAGTGAGTTGTGATCAGGACTTCTCACACTACAGTCATTTGCTTAGCTCGGCCTTTTTAACTGTATTAACATCAAAAGGCAGAAGAAAGTGTTCACACTTAAAACGGGGTAGTATGATCCCCCGTCGTATATCTGTTTGTATTTATGTATTTAGCCTGTCATAGAGGATAAAGCTAATGCAAGCTCCCTAAGGCGGTTCCACATTGCCTTTGTTTTCTGCGTATATATCCAAACATTCGAGTGGAAATTGAATATGACTCTTTGTTTTTCTCCCGCCTCTGCTATAATATCCGCAGCATAAGCCGGGCTTCTGTGATCATTACCGTCATCCATTGTAGTCATTTGAATTGTTAAAAACAACTTAACTGTGAGTATATTTAATCTGCGGCGCGCGCAAAAACAAAAGGCAAAGAAGATTGGCGCTGAAAAAAAGCCTCTCAGATATGGTTACCACTCTGTGATACATACTTCTAGCTTATCAAATGAGCGCTGTCAGCGCGGAAAAAGGCGCGGGCGAGCAATTGGCGCCGCCATACGGGATCCACCAGCGGGGGGGGGGGGGGGGGGTTGCTACTGCACAATGGATGTCGACATAGCGAGCTTCTCTATACACTACACCGGGCGACTTGGCCTGTAACAGATCACCCCGCTAAACACACACCATGAGTTAATTACTCATGCTTTTTTTGCCTCATTGTTCTCAATTAAGGCGACGAGTGCGAAGATATAGCATACGGAGAGGGAGAGGTGCGTGGAGATAGAGGTGTGTATAGAGTAGAATGAATGTGAAAATCAACGCCAAATCAAAGCTACCCCACGCACACCACACCTTATCGTTTTTTATTGAGCAGCTCCACATTCACATGGCTATTGTTTTATGTTAAGTGTCCCCTTGGTAACCTATAGGGTGGGAGGGAGGGAGGGAGGGGGTGATATGACGGTGTTTATCAGGAAGGGAGGGGGTGATATGGGAGTGTTTATCAGTGCCTATCGCCAGCCTGCCTATTAATTACGTTTGATATCGTCCATCAAGGCGGTGGTCGCTCCACCTTTGTTGGTCTCAACACCTATTGTCACACCACGGGCACAACCCCTCCTTTGTTACCCCATCCCTTTCCCCTTTTGGGGTACCGCTACTTTTTTTTATGATTATTTTCATTCAGCTGACACTTTTTTTCTCTCCACCCCCCTCACCCGTGAAATAAGTCTGAGGGGTGATTGAAGCAGTACTCTGTAGTGTCTGTGTGTGTGTGTATGGGCGGGGGTGGGGTAGGTGCTATAACTGAAGCCAGAGACTCCTAGACCCCCACCCCTCTCAACACACACAGAGACTCCTGGTGATGAGATGGAGTGGGTGGTATATGGAGTCTGGTGCATGTTTGACCCCTCCCTCACCGCCCCCCACACACCTCCCCGCCAGCCCTCCCCGGGGTGTGGTAAGGACAATAAGGCACGTGGGACCGGGCGGCGGGCCGGGAGCGGGTGTATGACTGCGGGGGGTGTACGTCCGTACTCCGGGGAGAAGCGGGGGCCCACTGACATGCTCCACCCCTCCTAACGTAGCATGTGCACGGCTCGTGCCCCGCACGCCCAATCCGCCGCTGCCCGACCCCGTGTTGTCAAGGAGTGCAGTTGCCGTGGTTACACAAAGGCGTCGCGGCGGCGGGCGGGCGGCGGGGGACCGGGCGGGTCAGGCAGTGGGACCAGGCGGACGGCGACATGTTGTCACTGACCCAGATACGGCCCTTGCTCTGCAGCCGCCACCGCCGCCGCCGCCGCCACCAACATCAGACGACCACGGCCACGGCCGCTATCCCAGCACCCGAGTAGCACCAGCAGGCGGAGGCAGCGGGCCGCAGAACCGGCGAGTGGGTTATTCGGTTTCCCTGGTAACAACCTCCAAAGCCCCTTGTCCCTCCGTGTGTGTCTACATAACAAGATCCCGGCCATACGCGAGGCTGGCGCCCGGGAATCAGGCCACAGACGCCGCCTGGCCCGGCTGCCGACGGCCGGGGAGTGGTGGGTGGGCAGCAGGACAAGAAGTAGGGCTTGGAATGGCAGGAAGGTGGGACATGAGGATAGGCCGGGGACAGGGGGATAGATAGAGGACAGGGGGACAGGTGAGGAGCATTGAGAGAGAACAGGAGAGGCGAGGAGCAAGGCGGACAGAGAAAGAGACGAAAAGAAAACAACAGGGCGTAAATTGGCTTGAATTGGGGTTAAGAATGAAGGGAAGGGGACAGCAATGAGCGGAATGGGGTTGATAATGGGGTGGGGATTGGGGTGGGGAATGAAATGGGGCAAATATGGAAGCAAAGAGTGGGGCAACAAGCAGGAAGCAGAGAAGGAAGCTGGCTTTATAATATAGGGAGAGGTAAGGGATACGACAAGGCTAGTCCCCATCGGTGCGCTATGAGGTTTCAGGGATAAGGAAGAGTAAAAAGGAAATACAGAAAAGGGAGAACTGCTCAGTTTCGTGTCCTCTGCTTGGAGAGTGCAGCAGCTGTAGAGGGGTGAGCAGCTCCCCGGGGCGGGCGGGCGGTGAGGCGGGTCAGGCCATTCGGCAGCAGGCCATCACCCAGTGATGGCCGCATAAAAACTGTACCCAGCGTCCCCCGATCACCCCCTCCCTCCCCACCAGCCAGGCAGCGCCCTCTGTCAACAGTGGGCGGCGTGAACCTATGTCAAACAAAGACGTGCTCACTGCGAGCACCTCCCGGCAACCAGCGGCCCACTCCACACTCTCCCAGCAGACTCTCTGCGCCGGCGTGGGACATACTTCTTCTGTCATTTCCAGGGCCGTGATTACTTTTGAAAGTCAATATTAATTCTACTGGTCTTTGATGACCTGTTTTATCTCGACATTGATCGGGGAGAGATCAGCCCATAACGGGGAGGGTTGTGTGCTGCTGGGGTTGAGGAAGAGATGGCGGGGTGCGATTCTCCCACTCAACGCCCAACCAGGAAATGACACATGTTGTATATGACTCGTCATTGTGAGCTGCTCAGTCGCCTGTGAAATGGATGCCTCTGCTTGGAGAATGGCCGCAGAATGAGGGGGTGGTGGGCGCCATGAGGGAAAACACTCAAAAAGCGACACCAACTTTAATGAATTTCACATTTTTGTGAATACCACCCACAAGAAATCACCACAATCGGCCAAATGTGGGCAGGGGCTATACATCAGCGAGGGTGAATGTTTTGGTAGTTTGTCGGGGCTCGGAAGGGGGGGGGGGGGGTTGGGGGGGGCGTGCCTTGGCCTGATAACGCCAGGCCTCTGAGGATTATTGGCATCGTATGACAGGCCGATTTTGAGCCCATCAATTCTAAAACTCCGGGTGGTGTGCGCTGTGGATTTTTAAAAGACTTTCAATAAATTAGTAATTAATATAACGCGAACTCAGCGCGATTGGACTGGGGTCCTGGACATGGCAGGGGGATGGGGTGGAGGGTTGAGGGGGAGAAAGGCAAACAGGGCATAATGGGCGGGCAGATGGGTGGAACTGGAAGAGGGGGGCATGGGGTAGTGATGGCACCATGGTGGTGTCCTCATACACAACAGGGAGAATTACCAGTGCTTAGAAAAGTATTTCCCCCCCTCACCCCGCTACTACACCCTAACCACAGACAAAGCTGCCTATGTCAGAAACAATGCCAGGCCTGACATACCCCTTTAATCAAGCCAATTGGCGGCCGGGCAGCGGTTTTTGATCCCGGGGCCGATATGTGATACGGCGCTATTCATTTCCTTCATGGACGTCGGTGTAATCAGGCTAATTGTGCGCGGGCGGTGTGCGCGCTGAATACCGATGTGAGTGTAGGTAGCACAGGCGCGAGTTGCATTTTTATAAGTGCCTCGCTGCTACTGCTACTGCTGCTGCTGCTGCTGGCGCTACTGCTGCCGCTCCTGCCTTAGGCGTCGGGTAATTAACTACGGCTTTAATCCGAATGGGCGAGCCATCGCATTGAGCCCCGCAGTGCTCAGCTTATCTAGCGGCGCGAGATACGGACCCTCCCGGGGCGTCGGCCGTCCACTTAGTGCGCCCGGCGCCCGGCAGAGGCGCTGACCAGATATGTATCAGTGTTGGTGTTGGCGGGAAGATTCAGCGTCTGATTGATCGTTCCTCCATTCTCCTACCTCCATGGCGGCTCCACTGACCCCCCAGGCCCGCTTATACACCCCTGAGCGCGTCTCTACTCCCCAACAGCTCTCTGTACTAACCCCCTCCTTCACTGATCGTAATCCCCATATATCCCCCACAATGCCACATTCACCCGCTGCCACCCACCTCATCCCTACACACCTTAAATCTCCCCTATTCATGATCACCTTATAGAGCGCCTCTCTCCATCTCCTCCTTACCCCCCACACACACAGCCCTCCTCCTACCAGTGCCCAGGTAGTAGAAATAACCACCACCTATATTCACAGCCGGTCCACAGCTGAGCTGCTCTGAACTGTTCGGCGTTGAATTGATGTCGCACACGGAAAGGTACCAGCAGAAGAAACCTGACAAGGGACCAGTCACCTGGAGGAGCTGTTCCCCGGCGTCCCTAGTCTCTACTCATGATAATATCAGCGCCAGGTTACCATTCACGCCCACTACGTGACGCTGCGACGCTTAGCGGGAAAACTGAGTGAAGCAGACGACAACGGGTTAAATCACGTGATCACCACCTCCTTACGACCAGCACCAAAACCTCCCTCCTCAGACTCAACCGACTTTTACATCCAGGGTCCAGGGCCCCGTCCCCTTTTTCCCCATCTTCAGGGGGTTCCATTCGATTTGGGCCCCTCCCCGAAAAAAAGGCGTATGAAATTTGATCGATATTTGACAAGTGGATTCAAATAGTTGAAATTAATGGGGGCGCATGCCTGCCCGATTGTAGCTATATTTGGATACGGTGATCAGTTTAGGCTCTTTTATAGCCATGTTTGCCTGTCACCATTTTGTATGGCGTCGCGCGAGGCGTGTCGGGAAGGCGTTTTCACCGATCGTCACGTACTAAGTAAAATAATATAATGGCTTATCGGAGCCGGCCAGCCCGCGCGTTTTAGACGGATAGTAAAAGCCTTGTTTTCAATCCATATTGGGAGGTTTGGAGGGACATGGCTTGCTCGATCCGCAAGGCGCACTGCCAAGTCTATTCTAGTAGATGGATATGTCAGAAAATAAAGCCTATTCTGATAGACGGATAAAACGAAACTGAATAAAGTTTATTCTGGCATGTGGATTTGTCACCAAAGAAAGTCTATTTTGATGGATGAATATGTCTATATCGCTAAATAAAGTTAATTATAACAGATGGCAGTCTACTGATGGATATGTCACTAAATAGATTCTATTCTGAATATGTCATGGACAAAACAAACTAAGCACTTGAAAGGTCAATATCTGTATAGGAATAGGAGAAGTCAGTAATATCTATAGATCCCATACAGAAACCAAATAAAGCTATTATAACGTCACAAGTGGATTCATTATTCATAGATTACCAGGTGCCGATTTATTTCATACTGATGTAAAGCCATATTCGGGTATAACATTAATATATGATACAAAAACCTTTTGTCTCTATCTCACGGAGATATATATGTATATATCGATATATAACTAACACTAAAGCATGTCCGAATATATATCAGTAATATAAACACATATAGCTATGTCGCTGTTATGAATCCATACGTTGATCGCTGGTATCAACCCACACGTGGAGACATGACGGATATCCACGAGCGGAAAGCGGCCGGTGGTGTTAGGTGGAAACGCAGATATTGAGAGGACTGTATAAATTGATTACACGGAGGTGTTGCCGTCTGTAGATACTGCTTTAGCGCGGCGCTGTTTGGGAGACTCTAAGATGCTGGACGACGCTGTCGGGTGATGGGGGTTGCGGGGGGAGGGTGTATCTGTGTGTGTGTGTGGGGGGGGGGGGGGGGAGGGGGGCAGCGTGAGGGTTAGGTGGTCTCTAGAATGTGATATACATGTCTATGCAGCGCCCACTGTGTCTCACATCAAGGCCGGCAGGGGGAGCTAGCTGCTCGGGCGAGCTGCTCGGGCCAGCCGGGCGAGCTGCTCGAGGTGCTAAGTGGCCCGATGTGTATTTATGGAGCCCGCCACCTCCGGGTTATCAGTTGGCGGCGGTCAGTGGTCAGTCCGCCCGCCCCGCGCACCCGTCCTATTGATCGCTGCCCGCCGCCCTCCGCCGCCCTCCTGATGGCGGTGGCGGTGGCGGTGGTGGCGGTGGAGGGGGACGAAGCGCACCACCCCTAGGCACCACCTGGCACCACTGATCAGCCAGCGGTGCCAGCAGCGATGGCCACCGCCGCAGCCACCAGCGCGCCACCTTGACCAAAGGTACAGTGGGTTTATTTCTGGTGATGGTGGCGCGAGGACTGCGGGTGGAGCGGGTGGGCGGCCGGAGGTGGGGGTCCGGGGGAAGACGTGGGAAGAGGTGGGTATCAGAGAGAGAGAGGTGGTCGGGGTGGGGGGGGGGGGGGCTCGTGGTCACACACCTTGACACACACTCAGTGAACGGACGCACGGATCCCGGGCCCGGGCTTCACGTCGAACGCTCACTGGAGGTGGCGCTGCGCACAGCGGACGCTGGCCGTGACCAGCAGACGTTGGGTGCGTGTGTGTGGAGGGTGTGTGGGAGGTGAAGGGAGGAGGGAGGAGGAGGAGGAGGCAGGGGAGGACGTCACCACCCGGGATCTGTGATTCTAAGAATGGACATGATCCACAGCCAGCAGCCACCGGCTCAGGGCGGGCTGACAGTGCTGCTGTTGCCACTATTATGGGTAGGAAGTGGGCATCGCGAAGCGAAGGGCAGCAAGCGGTTGGCGGCGGACAGTAGGTAGCAAGGAAAGGGCACCTGATACACAGGTACATAGAACACGAGTCTTCCTTGACGGGCAATGGTAGCAGACACCATATAGTAAACCTGTAGTGATAGTGGACACCAGGTAATTAATGGATAGTGGTTGTGGACACAAGGAAGTAACAGGTAGCGGAAAAGGACATATGCTAATGACAGTGCCCCCGACCACCAGGTAGTATACAAGTAGTGTATTGGTAGAAGACAATAGGAAGTACCAGGTAGTATACTACATATACAGGTATTGGTAGTGAAAAGAAGGTAGTAATGGTAGTCATAGCAGACACTAGGTAGTAAACTATTAGTGGCAGTATTGTATAGTACAGCTGACACAAAATAGTTATGGGAATCGGTAGCGAAAACTAGGTCGTATTGGTACATGGGTAGTGATTGTGGACACTACATAGTGATGGATAGTGGTAGTGAGTACTACATAGTAATATGCTCACAGTAGCAGACACTAGGCAGTAATGGCTAGTGGTAGTGGACACTAGGTAGTCATACGGTAGTGGTAGCGGACATCAGGTAGTAAGCCAATAGTGGTAGCAGATAGTAGGTAGTAACGGAGGCCGGGCGGGCAGCGGTGGCTGGGGCAGGGCGGGCGGCAGAGCCGTGTCGTAATCTGTAGGCTGGTCAGGGTGCACATTATGGACCAATCATATTGATCGGCGTCTTGTCTGCGGCGCCGCTCATGTAGCCATATCGCGATCGGCCGCCATTCAATAAGCAGCTGCCACCTGCTGCCGCCTGCAGATGGCGCCACCACAGGGCAGCCGCCACCAGGGGGACCCACCAGAGGGCGTGTGGGCAGGTCTCCTGAAATGGGGGTGGCCGTGAGGGTGAAGGGGTGAGAGCCGCGGATCCGGCTAGGGTTGTGCTGGGAGAGCGGAGGGGGCAGCGACTGGAGCAAGTCCAGCAGGTTTTAGGATCTGTGTTTGTGTGTGAGATGGGTAAGAAGGTGGTGGGAGAGGTGGGTAAGGGAGGACAGGGTTGTCTCTTAAAGCTAGGTTTGCACCAAGGATGCACCGATGACACTATCTATCTACACACGAGAAAAAAATGTAATTAGTTGTCACCACTGGTTGGACAATAAGGCAGCAGAGATCTAGCTGGGTGGTAAGTGTACGGTTATCAGGGTTCAGAAGCGGTGTAGAGGTGCGGGTTGGAGTGTCTGGGGGATTGGGGGAGGGGTTAAGGGTGGGGACGGGGGGTTTATAGCGTAGCTGTGATTCAGAGGGCATTGTGGGTGAGGCGACACCCGTGGTTGACGGGGTGGGAGGGGGTTGTGGTGGGAGGGGGCGCGGACGGCGGTAATCAGGGCGGGCTGACCCCAGACGAGCAGCTCACCAGATCTAACGCTGACCTCACCGCCATCCGCCATCGCCGCTAGGGGCACTGCGAGCTGCTCTCTGCAGGTGGGAGGGAGGGGGAAGGGATTCGCCGCCCGCCGCCTGATGCCCTACGGCTACAGTAGCGGCTCGCCGAGTCTGGTGGGAGGAGAGTGAGAGACAGGTCACGGCGTCTGGTGGGGGGAGAGTGGAGGCACCTCTGTGATAGAGGGAAGCGGATTGGGGAGCAGCTCATGAGGGAAGGAGGAGGGGGCAGTGAGCAGCTCACAGCCGGCGACTGGAGGCCCTCTGTCGGCGCGCCCGCACAATCAGCGCCGTTTGTCACTGTGGCCTCCCCGCGCCCCGCCGCGCCGCGCTGACCAACGCGTAGCACGCGCCGCGCGCGGCAAAACGCCGCGTCACACAGCTACGCGTCAGTCCAGTCTGATCACCACACCTCGCGTTAAAAACGCATTACTCACTCAGTCCTTAACCATGACCGTCTTGTCTACCGCGCGCGTAGTGAACGCGTCAAGCCATGCGCTGTGAGGAGTAAGGCTATTAATGTGACGATAGATGCAGGTACCCAAAAAAAAGGTGAAAAACAACAACTGCCTCAACTCGAAGGTAACCCGACCTACCCCTCCCCGCCCACCCCACCCCCTTACCCCGCCCGCCCCCTCAAAGCCTATAGAAGCAGTACAGGTGTCACCATTGTCGCCAGGGGGCGGTGGGAGTTCAGGGGGGCGGGGGTGGCCCCCATTAATGGACGCCATAATATGGTAGATTGAAAAATGAAACTTAGGATAGAAACGGAGTGGTGTCTGGTAAGCAGACAAAGGGAGGGCTGGGTACCCCCTCCCCCCCCCCCCCCCGCCGTCCACACACACAGACACACTAAGCTCTCACGGCTGTGATTACCACACTCAGCATCAGCCGCACAGTCACACCCATGCCAATCACAGCTCTCATACCTAACGCAATCACAGCTGTCACGCTCATCACATCCCCCTCTTACTTAGGTTCACACCCGGTTCTGATCGGTTTATAGCCCTTTCAGCCACTCGAGGTGGGAACCACTGCAAGTTGCATGAACAAAGACATTAGACGATCGCCGTTCCCTGGAATACATTCATTGCGCATTAATAATGCATGTTCCTGGCCGAGGTGTACGGGTCGTAACATGTTTACTCATCACCCGTTATCGGCTGGTCGGGTCTAGATATGACTGCCGCTCTGACTGTTATCATAGATAACAAATCAATGTTTTCATTTATTCATACGCGGCTGTAGTGTTCGCATAGGCGTACTTTGTACCACACTCGGTCATAAAACGTTACTAACAACAACCCTCACAGCGCGCATGTCAAGTCCAGTCATAGTTACAGTAACATTTGGTGACGTCACAATAGCTATATTGTTCTGCTATATATATTTCTACGAACCAGTCATAACAAAGCGCGACTTTTTGTTTGTTAATATTATTACATTCAGTCCATGCGTATATAGGCCACTGGCGAGGATTCCGGTTTTATTGATATCGAAATGATAAATAACGAATAAGTTTTCTACTAAAATATCTGACAATACTTCACAAACAGATTTTTTTTAAATGAAAAAGGAAGCCTGTCCCACTTCATCTGGCACGCTGGGAATTCATTGAAACGCCACCATGCGCGACGCCGTTTTATCGTACATCAACGCGCGGTGCCGACAATAAAACACGGCCCTAAGTTCCGCGTACGATAAGTAAGCATCGCGCACCGCGGCGCCGTTAGGGGGCCGCCTAGACACACAGCGCCGGCCTATTGTAGTTAGGCGCGGGGTCATGACCCCGTCCACCGCCAGGGGGAGGGGGCAAGAGGGGGGCTGACCCACCCCCGACACACCTGGCGCCTTGTGGGCTCTAAATGGCAGGTGAGAAAGAGGAGTGGGGGGTTGTCATATAGCGGGGCACTCACACACCTGGACTCATAAGTACATATATATACACACACGGTCTCCACGACAATGGCCACACCCCCACCCACCCCCATCCCTCCAACACATACAGGACAATGAGGCCAACTAGCACAGGACTAGGAGGGGGTGGTAGAGCTAGCACCCCTCTAAAACCCCTTAATTCTAACCGAGTTGGTAGCGGAAACCTGTGATTACATTTACTCCCAATAACCTGCTATAATCGGCATGGGGTAGGGAGGGAAATGTGATGCGGGGAAACTGTAGGGTGTATATATAAAGGATGATAAAAGATGGCTACAGTGAGATGAGAATATAGGGTGGAGAGTGAGGGGTGTGGCGGTTAGTGCTAAGACTCGGGGTAGTGCGCCCTCTGTAGCGGTTTACCTCAGTCTCACACGATGGTGCTGCGGGGTCGTGGTCGCAGAGGGGCGGGGGAGATGGACAGCGAGTCTGTAAACAACCAATCGCTATACTACTCACAATAAAGTACGCTCCACAACCTGGCCGGTAAATAAACTAATATTGCCCCGATCAATAAATGCACATTATTCATACAGATATAACCATAGCCGTGCACGCATTATTCATACCACTTCCGTCTGCATGTTGTTAGGGCGAAGAATAGAGCTAGATATATCAATGGGCATTTGAATAAATTCTATACGCGAACGGAATCGTACTGGTATCGTTGGGCGGTAATAAATAGCCCTTATCAGTCGTATTAGAGGCTACCAGTGCAATCAATCTACACCATGGGGCAATCTTTAATCATCATGGACTGGCGGGTGTATAATGGCTCATACAATATAGACACGTAGAGTTGTCATTCTGCTCTATGTGTGAGTATTACGAGCCCCAATCGTCAACTTGATGTAACTCCCTTATATGGGGTAACACTCCCAGATCCACACTCACCTCAGCCCGTCCTCTCTCGACCGGGCTACTACGGAGGGTAGACCGGGGGTAGTAGTAGTAGTAGTGGGGGATGGTAGAGGGGCGGGGTGGGATAAGGAGGGTTGTACGCTCAGTGTCCGGGACACACACTAGCCGAGATCCAGTTCCGCCCGACCCGATCAATCCTCCCCCGACCCCCCTCGACCACCCCCCGGCGCAGACCGAGCTCTGCTGACATATGATCCGGCGTCGACGGCCGCGCCTCCCGTCCAGTGATCAATGGACCCCGGCACTGCGCTACTGGACACTCCGAGTGTGGAGGGGGGTTGGGGGGTTGGGGTGACAAGGGGAGGCAAGTGGGTGAAGTAAGTAGAGCTACACGTTCACGCTGTTGATATCCCAGCTTTTTTTATTTCTATTTCCTGATCTATTCCTTTAGACCCCCGTCTGTATATAAATCTATATATCAAATTGAATACTGGTTATTGAATATGTGTATAATATAGGACATCAGCGTCAGTGAAATTGAGAATATTATTCGGAAAACTAAATCAGAGTATCAACCATTACCACAAGGCATATGCTGCTCCCTTCTCTCTAAATGATGTAATATAGTAACATTCATGTCATATACAAGCACGCATGTGTATGTCCCATATAACTGCAGGGCTGAAGGAAAAACCCACCCGTTCATGTTTACAACAAGAGAAACACGTCGTTTATTCCATGCGCGTCGCGATGAACACCCTCCATCCGTCATCTCCACCCGAAACCGCTGTCTCGTCAGGCAGATGGAGTAGTGACCACTCCAGCGCCTTGTGCTGGAAACTAGCACACACAGAGACGTGGGGAGCGCGTGCGATATGGCGGATCTGGGGCCGTGTTGGTAGGGTTCTGGAGGAGGCACAGTAACGGTGGTCACCGTGGAGGAGGGAGGGAGGGGTGGGGCTGATGGGGTTGTTAATCACCACTCTGAAGATCATATGTGTGTGAGCATTCTCCTCATGATAGCTCCACTCTCCATACACATGTTTGTTTGTTGGTTTGATTTAATGTCCAGTTAACCATTGCAGGTTCTCACCAGACTTTCTCAAGGTTCTTTTACACCACAAGGATGGTGATCGAATCTATGAAATAAATTTAGGTAGAAACCTCACCCCTACACATTTACCGAGGTGAGAGTTCTTTTACTTCCCACACCATAGAGACATGGTATGAGAAGGAGAAAAGTGACCTGAATCAACGAAGTCTGGCAACCTTGATATTACAAGTCTAGTGCTCTTTACCACTGAGCTAACTCCCCACCCCGGTCGCTTTAGTTATGCTTGCGTGCAAGCATATCCAGTCTGCACCACGAGGAGGCGAGGCGACCAAGAGGGATTGTTAATTGCTGGCCACCCCAGCAGACCCCATGCACATGTACCTCTTGTATTGAACAGCTCCTTCCTTGGTATGCTTTACATGAACTGAGCTGCTCCTCACAGCCAAATATGTATGTTGGGAATTCTCCACCGAATCAGTTTGTGGAAAGCATGTTTTTTTTCAATTTAAAAAAAGGTCAGTCTAAACATGTGTAATTCCAAAGAACAGGACAATGCTGGGAGTTGCTCTTACGTTACTCATCTACTAACCCAGGAGACAGGTGAGCAGCTGACATAGTGACTGTCCCAGTGAGTGAGTAAGTCCGAGACAGTGAGTCAGAGTGAGCAGTACGCGCATACTGCATGGCGTGTGTTGTTATTTACGGGCTTCACCGGGAAGTGGGGTAAGCACACTAACCCGCAACATAAACAAAGCTAAGAAAGAAGTCCACACGACTGCGCCTAATATACAGAGTATCTTATTTCTAGTAATCAGTGGTGGAAAGTCAATGGGTCTGCATCTCCGAGAAAGGTTCACAGATCTATGTGTACATGTATATCTTTGTTGTGGATTTTACTTCTTTTGTTTCCGTGAACATCGGAAAATATAGAACATGTTCATTTGCCACACTCTGGTAACAGGTCACCTTGTATAGAGTAAGACACGGCTTGACCTACATTTTCCCACTTTGGTGTTTTCACTCTCACCAGGCCCTGTATAGTGGCAGATGGACTGTAACAAAAGCTGCACTGAACCAAACTCCACGACTGGGAACCGGTCTGTCTAGGCCTAACACCTGGTGGCCATCAAGGAGTGACTCTAACCAAAGGGACGCTACACTGAGCAATAGCGAGTACAACCGAGCAGTTACGAGCAGCTCCGAGCGGTTGCAGCGGGAGCGGCCTCAGAACCAGGTGTCTCACGCCAGACTGGATTAGAGCTGCCAATCCCCCAATGTGCCTCCTGGTACCCCACCCCTTTCCGCCCGGTCCCCCGTCCGGGTCCGGGACCCGCGCGGCCAGTTAGAGGACGCGACGCGCGCCCAACGCTGTGGCGTCAATTAAGGCGCCACTCATCGCGCGTTTGGTGTTCAATGAAATCCCCCGCCGCCCGCTCCCACAGTCCCCCACGCCGCAGCCGCCGCCGCCGCCGCCATGATTGCCGCTTCCAGTGTGATAACGACAAAACCACCACTGTTGATACCCCTCCAGCATGTTAAAACCCAGAGAGGATGCTAACAAAAACACTGCGAGGTAAAAGAGAATAGGTGGGAAATACTAAGACTGTGGGGTCTACAATTAAACACGGGAGTATAGGGTGTGTTTTTTTTTGGTGCCCGCTGAGAGTTAACACTCTCCTGTGGCGTGGGTGCGTATGGGTGTATGATGGGGGTTGACGGAGAGGAGCAGGGTGGGGGTGGGAAACGTAAAGTGTGCATTAAGTACAGCAGTGTGCACGGCTCCGCAGTCGCTTAACAGGGGTGACAGATGCACCTCTAATGGGATCACAAGAGAATGAACAATTACGCAATTAGAACATAAAACACCATTGTCGCAGTGCCCGCCCCGCGCAGCCCTAATCAAATCAGAGGCGGCAGCCGCATCTTTCTTCACCGCCGGCGTTTCTTTAAGTAAAATAGGGGCCTGTCTCGGGTATGTCTTACTGCCGTATGTGTAGTGTGCCTTGTGGTGGAGGCGGCGGTGTTGGCAGAAAAGGGGGAGACGGACTGACAGCTCCACACAGACCGTCCGGATATAGGAAGCACATGTATAGCCGCCGCCACCCGCTATGCCACCCCGCCTTATAACCGTCCCGCGCATTTTTAACTCCCCCCTCGCACCCCCGCGTCTTACGTCAGTGCGTTTGATTTGTTCTTTACGTATACGGAACGCCGCAGTCACACCAGCAGACGACTTCTCTGCTCCTCTGCTCCGCGGAGTAAGTGACACTCGCCAGCGGAAATACGGGTCACTTTTTAGAGGCGACCTCTAGCGGCCTCTGCTGGTGCCAGACGAGCAGACGACATTCCAACCCGTGCCACCGCCGCGCGTCCTTTTACACGTCTTTTTGATATTTTTTTTTTACAGTTTATCTATCATTTTTAGTCGGCTATACCTGCTCACTGGTGCTGGAGGCCGAGCCTCCCCCTACTCACTCCCTCCCCCTCAACACACACACAAACCGTGGAGTGTAGAAGAAGTAAAGCAGGAAACGCGCCACTTCCTTTTCCTACACACCAGGCACCAGCAACACTTCCGCACCGCCCTTTGTCTCCACTGCTGGTTCCCGCGTGAAACGCATTACACGCCGTGAGCTGACGGGTACCGACCTTTTTCACTAGTAAAAAGCAGCTAAATGACACTGTCATAACCTATATGTGCTGGTCTGCGCTACACGTTTTTATAGGCCGGGCTAGCATTCACAAGGACGCACACTAAACCAGGTCTAAGTGACTGTTTATTACTAATATAAACCGACCCGACTGCTATTTCCGACTGAAATCAGAGTAAAAAAGATCCTCGAGTCATCAATGTCAGCTAGTGCTACATGTATATTTATATATACACGTAAGTGAGCTTATCCCAGAGTCTAATTTTAGAAAGCCTGTAAAATATCAATACGCTTTTAAAGCTATACAATAGAAAAAGTACAAAAAGTGACACGGGGCAGAGGTTTTTCCGTAATTCCTTCTTGATCTCTCTATTTCATAAAGACATTTTATTTCATTTCGTTGTAGTGTGTGGCTAACGCAACTATGTCAAATATTTTTCTAATTAAAGAAGCCGACAAGATATGTGACGTCACATCCGCTGGGTGGGAGTGACACGCGTTGCATTGTGGGGAAACAGGCGTGAGATGATCAGAGCGGAAGGGGTGGGGGTGGGGGTATGGTATTTTTTTTTATGTGGGATATGGGAGTGGGTTAAAGAAAGGGGGTGCGGGGTGAGGTGGCTTTGTGGCAGGGTCCCCCTACCCCACCTCACCCTCCCCCAATCACCCGCACAGCACGGGAAGTGTGGTATATGGCGGTGAAAGGCAATATTACCGACTGGTGTAGCAGGATTGGATTAGTGAATCCAGTATGGGGCTACGTCTATTTCCGTCACAGTGGTGAAGGGTGTGTGTGAGTGTGTGTGTAGGGTGTGTGCAGGGGCAGCAGGGCATGCAGGGTGCTCCCAATGTCACCACGTCGGTTGGAGGTAAATAGAGACTATGTGAGCGTCCCCTCTTCTCCGTATCCCTCCAGTCAGAAGCACCTCTTTGGGGAATAGCTCAGGGTTGTGTGGACAGTAGCACTCAGCCGTTCTCACTGACCTGTTCACAGTGAGCACTGCTCACTGAGCCTTTCTCTCTGAACCGTTCTCACTGAGCTCCTCACGGTGAGCCGTTCACATTGAACCGTTCTCACTACGCTGTTAGCAGTGAGATATTTGCAGTGAAAAATTTCCAATGATTTCACAGTGACCAATTCACAGGGTAGCTGTTGAAAGTGACCAGTTTGCTGTTTGCAATGGCATGTTTACAGTTAGGTGCTCAGTCAGCTGTTTATAGTGAGACACCCAGAGTGACATGTTTATTGTATGAAGCCCCTCATGGTGATTTTATTCCCAGTAAGATGCTCACAGTGATCTGTTCAGTGACCTATTTTAGTGTCCTCCTCACATTGACCTGTTTGCAGTGTCTTGTTTGTGGTGAGTTTCTTTTAGTGACCTATTTGCAGTGAGTTGCTCACTGTGACCTGTCTGCAGTGAGGTGCTCACAATGACCTGTTTGCAAAGACCTGTTAGTATTGAGATGCTCACAATGACCTGTTTGCAGTGAGTTGCTCGCTGTAACCTGTCTGCAGTGAGGTGCTCACAATGACCTGTTTGCAAAGACCTATCTGTAGTGAGTGAGCTGCTCACAATGACCTGTTTGCAGTGAGCTGTTTGACGTGAGCTGCTCGTGGTATGCCTTTCATAGTGACCTATTCAGAGTATCTCACACCGGCTCTCTCACACTACCACTGGTCGGGCAGTGGTAACGCTGACTGTGTGATATATATGTGGCCGCGCTGGGGTGGTGGGCTGGGGGCGGCCGCCTGTGTCTATAGAGGGGTGCGGGGCGCTGGGCACGATAATCATCCCAACCCATCACCACTGTTCTCTATGGACCATTACATACGCGCGAGCCGCCCAGCGGGGAAATATCACATTGGCCACACCACAGCCACCTCATTGAGACGAGGCCTAATTCTTATCACCCGTTATCGGCCGGCGATATACATACCGATAGCAATCTCCCCGTCCGCCGCCGCCTTCAGCGCCACCGCCGCCGCCGCCGACGATGTGAGATGGCACCATTCGGCGGCGCGGGCAAGTTGTGTGCAATCAAATATGTATAGGGGCGTTGGGCGGGCGTGTGGGGCGGGATGGAGAGAGGGGTGTTTCTTTGTACTCCGGGAGGCAGTCCGGTGTAATCTAATACAGCGGGAATATGTCGTTACTGGCCCGGCGCTTTATTTGTTGAGCGGCCCGTTCCTTCCTTCCCTCAGGCCCGTCCAGTCGCATACCCTCCTACCCCAACCCCTCCACCCGTTCTCCCACAACCCCGCACCTCCAGTACCCTGCTCCTCCAGTGAGTGTGAGCGTGTGTGCGCTCTATACCCATTCCTGTGAACCACTCTCTACAAAAGGCCAACTGTAGAAGACCAGGCCTGGAGGCATGAGGGAAGGCGAGGGTGGTGTGGTAAGGGAGAGGGTGTATGTACCAGTATGCAGGGCTACACGATGACACTACGACATATACACATGACCCGCTTCTTATGGATCCCTCTCCTCTGAAAGGCCATTCTTATATCCTACACCCTTTTATGTCTTTTCTATAGAAATGTTTGAAATGTGTGTGTTTTACTGAAACAATGGCATCCGCGGAAGCATAACAATAGCAACAATAGAAACAAAGTAAAACTGCCACACTCTGCAGGGAAAGCTAGGGCGACTAAGCCCTTTTGAGAAGTTATACACATAGAGTGGTGAGGAGGAGTGGGGTGTCAGGGAGGCAGGCAGGGGCTGAGCTGTAGGCAGATGGCGATAGCGGATTTCACCCGCGCCATGAGTGAACTAGACAAACAAATAAAATGTTCCCCAAATAACTGACCGCGCATGCGCGCCCCTGTAGTCACGGGCGTCTCCACAAATTGGACTAATTCTCCGCGAAGGCCAGACGGAGAATGTGGAAACTCAATAACACGCGCCGACGTGCACCCAACATCACGTGCTAGCAGAGTGAAATGCATCCACTCTCCTCAGACAATAACGCACTTTTCACAATCAATGTGTGAAAATAACAAAGATATCTAGCGAGCCCAGATGGGAACCTATGATCCTCAACCCTGTTCATCTATTTTTTTTCCATCTATTTAAAAAAACAAAAAAACTTTCAAGATTGATTATGTCACTGGCCGGAGGGGGATGAAGTATAAAGTTCTGGTTGATGGTATGTCAGTGTGGAGAATTGTAGTCGTGACTTGGGTAAATAATTACACTTGTGTAGTTGTAAGGCTGACCGCTTGGGGGCAGTGCACGCGGGGCGCGGGGTTCTATGATCCATGTGCGGAGGCTATGTCAGGTCCCGATCACCGCCCAGCCGGCATCCATCAGAACCAGCCTGCCTACAAAGCCAACTTGTCACCAAAACAAGCAATCGCCGATGACTGATCAATCGTAGGCAGTGCGCACTGATTGGTTTTATCATTTATAGACGGCGGACTGCGCTACGGGTAGGACTGATGGATAGGCCGACTGGATTGTGTTGTGTTTTGTATACGCAGCTATAACTGATATAACCGCAGGCACATATGTCTGTCCGCTCCCTCTGTCCGCCGCCTCTCCCAGCTGAGTTTGCCTGAATCCTATTTAATGTTCCACTGTATGGGAATCATTGCCAAGCCTCCGGGGGGAGCGCGGGATTAGAGGCCCTATATGGTGCATGGCGGCATTGATCAATCTATTAATGATATTGGATGTGCAGGTAAACATTGACGGTATTAAATCACACCAGCCTTTCCCACACTAACACCCCCTCCTTCTCCCGCCCGCGCCGCCCGCCCTCTAACGGCCACAGTGGGCATTGACCAGCGTGCACCAGCGTACATCATTATGCAGCGTCCCGGGCGCGGCTCGTGGAGGAGGCATGTAATCGGGCTGGAATAGCCCTCAGACACCGCCTATTTACATGTAGCCCAGCCCTCCTCCAGGTCCGCCAGGTGGCATGCGGAGTGTATGTGTGTGTGGGGTGGGGGAGGGGGTTGTGTTACCTACAGACCTGATCAGAACCCCCCAGCGCCCCCCCTCCCACCCCCCACACTCATCACAGACACACACCAGACGACATGTTCCCTGTGAGCGTCCCTGTCGGCGTCTCAAAGTGAGGACAACCTATCAATCCT
Source organism: Alentia gelatinosa (assembly GCA_950022655.1). Classification (NCBI taxonomy): domain Eukaryota; kingdom Metazoa; phylum Annelida; class Polychaeta; order Phyllodocida; family Polynoidae; genus Alentia; species Alentia gelatinosa. Next base: position 19,753,017 of record OX465584.1, on the reverse strand, counting down.
TGTATCGTTTTCTCCGCCAACCACGAGCAAGACGAAAAAATAAATAAAAAAAATATTTAAAAAAAAACAACACCGGGAGAGAAAAAGCGAAATGGAAAGTAGCAAGGCGATCTTATAAAGCGATATCTTTATCGCGGTATTTGTTAACAAAGCGAGAGGGTTGGGGCGACTGAGGGGAGGAGGGGAGGGATATAAGGGTCCCGCCTGGGGTAACAAAGGACGTGGGGGTGCGGACGGGTACATGGGGTGGGGTTGTGTTATCGGGGTAAATCAGAGCTGGTGCGTTATCGGTGCTTGGAGGTGGGGTGTGGTGGAAGCACGGAGGTAGGGTGGGTATAAGGGAGGGAGGAGGACGGAGAGGAGAGAGGGGTGTATGTGGAATAGAAAGACGAACCCAATATAGATGGCGCTCGTGGCGTGTATAACCCAATCATGTCGGCGTGTAAGACGGCCCCGCGGGCTCCGGGTGAGACCAGTACCCGACACGACGGCCGAGAGGGAAGCCATCCCGAGCCAATTTTACCCTTAACTCTCTTCATCTCCCCCCACCGACAGATTGTTGCCTAAAAAGAAGCCACCGCCCAGAGGAGCCACTGGCAGGAGGCCCCGAGTGCTAATCTTCCTTGCCTCTGAATAGACTATGCTTTAGTCCGATTGTCGCGTGTTATATAAGGGGCCACGGGACCGAGGTATCGGGTGTCTAAGGCGGGGCCCCCGCCCGCCCTCACCCGCCGCCCGCTGCAGCTGTCACCACCGACTTAAACATCTTTGTCCTTCTCCGTAAAATCAACAAAGTGATGGCCAGCGTATAAACACCCGTAAGAAGCCAGTTACAGCAGTGCCACCCCACACCAACCCACCCTCCCCTTGTTCACTTCCCCAGGCTCACTCTCAACACCTCACTTATACAGGGATATATAGCCAGGCGGTTAGTTCCATCACACAAAGATGACGCGTAATATGGCAGTGATTGTGTAAATGTGATAATGATGTTGTGAAGTATGCTGAAGTAGATTGCAAATATCATGGGTGATACTGTAAATTAAAATTTTAATTTCGTGGGTAAATGCTGTAGATATTGGAAGAAGGTACGTCATTGTATACTAATTCACAATAGAGGACTACCGTATCTGCATGGACCCAGTGTCAGATATTGAAGTCCAGATGTAAAGTGGTGAAACGCACTTAACCACGTTTTACATAGAGGCCCCCCCCCCCCCCCCATCCCCCCGTGCCCGGTGTGACCTAGTCGGCCGGCCGGGGACAGGTGGCCTGGTCACCTTTGATGGACCCTCGACGCGTGCTTGACCAGTGATTGACACCTGTCCAAATAGATCTGCCTCCCACAAAGGCCCCTCCCCCCTATAACGGGGTATATAGCCGAATGTATGTAGTGATTTGCAGGCGGGTCTACAATGAGCATTGTGCGTTACTCAGTGGTGAGCCTGGCGCAGAGTACACCCCCCTTTATGCCAGAAACACAATGACCGTCCCCGGGCCTGGGGTAAGCATCTGGCCCCAGGGCCGTCACTCAACAAGGGAACATTTTACATATCAAACAATATAGCAAACATGCACCGTCCTTCTGTGGCCGCCAACAAAAAAACCACACCTTTATGATAATATTCCGCCAAGCAAACCAAAGTCGCACCTGACAACAGGGAGGTTGCTGTGTCTATGAATTTATAATAACTGGACGACTTTGGCGGTGTCTTGGAAACCGCCGGTTTGTGTTACCATCGATAATTTTCAAAAAGGGAGCACCGACCCGCTAGGTGAAAAAAAGATGAGTAGATTGGGAAGGTGTTTGAAGTATTTTTTATAAGTGTTTCAGTCATTGTTGTGTAGGTTGCCTAGAAACGGTAACGTCTGAGGACAAACAATAGATATACCCCAAGCTTCAGTGAGCTTTAGGTTTAAAGAGTTTACCGGTTCTTTGATGACTGACACTCACGCCTTCTATGTGAGGATATTGTAGCCTATAACACATGACACTCTTTGAGAGTTTATTGTTTCGTGAACGAATATGAAAGGTACGACTGAGAAGAGACCGTGGTAACTTCAATGTGCGTGTGAGTCGACCGGCAAACTACAAAGTGATAAAAGAGAATGTGTATCTAATTAGTTTCCTTCATGCATTATGAATACCTGTGGAATCAAGCTCCTGGCACGAAGACGAATAATATATACTGTTACATATACCTGCCTCTACTTTGCATTTCTAATTGGGATTTTAATGTAAATTTAGACGGGCACCCATCTGTTAGTTATGCTAATTTTCTCGTGGAGTGGAACAAATGACAGGCACTGACTAGTATCAGTCTCTTTTGTCTAAACACTGCCACCTCGGACAGCAACGGTGTCAGCTCTAGTGCTAATCATATTCAAGTGAAGTATAGATTATTCATCACCATATGGAATATGTTTCAATATATAATACGCGATGATTCTTTCCTCCAGGTTATCAATTAAGCATGACATCCCTCATGTCAGCCGTGACGTCACACGTGACGAGTACGTATGTCTCTTTCTAGTGTAGTGTGCCGAAAATAACGAGCGATGAATTATACATGAAATACAGTATCCCAGTTTCACGAGACATAAATCGAAAACTGAACCTACAGCTACGTGAATAACCACAAGAGACCCACATAAATTATAAATTAAATATCGTAAATTTCAACAAAGAAACTGCCGTGCTAAATTGTATCATGCAACTCAGCGCTGAAAGAGACAACCTGAGCGATCAAAAATTGATCAGTTTAGAGCCGTGAGTTGTTTCCTATAGTAAAAAATAACAACAACCGTATCCACTAGTCCCTATCTATAGCAGGGGATGAACAATGCAAACGATTCCCCACGAAGACTATTGTGTTAGATCCTACTGTCTCCTATTCAAAGGCTATAAACTATTTTATTGAGGAGTCTTCTACGATGGAAGTGCCTGGATAACACCCTAGATCCATTGAGTCCCCAAAAAATCATTTGATTAAAATAGGGAACCCAAATAATGGAAGTAGGCTTACCCCTTGTATGAGGCTGCATGTCCAATAATGAACAAGGTCTCGGCAGCACGCGATGGAATATTAAGGTAATAAAACACTAAAAATCGATACAATGCCTGGGCCGGAGAGTTTCAAAGTGACATCTCCACACTATTTGGCACGTTGGTGGTTTGCACATAAACAGTACTTTTGTTAATTTATTATAATGTTTTCTTTTTTTTTCTTATCAAAGTTAAAGCTGATTGAAAGTTTTAACTGAAATAGTAGTATCTAGAAAGCAGAGGCTGGCCGTTCGTAGACCAGGGGGACACAAACGAAGTGCTGCTCTACCTTTGTGTGCCGGGCGTTGGGCAGGCGAGTGGCACTGCTCTTTGTTGGTGGTTCATGACAGCTGTGTCGGTCCACCCTCTCCACCAGCTTCCTCTGACGGGCCCTGCCTCAGCAGCCACCGGATCCCCGCTCACCGTCACCGCACGCCGCCTGCCCGCCCGCCCGGCAAGCCCGCCGCCCCTTCTCCCCCTCCCACTGCCCAGACACAAAAAAAGCTCTACCTTTCTGACGGAGTCCTCCTTCTAGGAATCTGCCTGGAAACTCCATCTGCCTTTGCGGCGCGGCGCGTCGGCCACCACGGGGGTAAAACTTGATTCTTGTGTTCCGTGTCGCACTTCCACGTGGCAAGGGCCGGACTAAAACAACCCTCCGGTGCGGTAGTCTGTTCTGCGGCAACTATTCCTTGTGTGGTGTGGCTAATAATGCATATGTATATGACAAAGGGCCTCCGAGCAATAATGACTCACGCCAAGCTCGCCGCTCATTGGTCGGAGCCATCACTGATCCTAGCATCCTGGCCGGCTATAGGCCAGTACAGGCCAGATATACGCGGCCGGGTGCCCCCTCCCCCTCACCGCCCAGTTGTCAAAATCAGCACCGCTCGTAGGAACCAGTGAATCACTGCTACAAGTCCACGATCCCAATCTCCAACAATTTAATGCTCAATGCATTGTCAGGATAATCCGTGGTATATGTAGTTTAGAGTAAATCGACCCACGATGTCTTGTCCGGAGTATCTCCTGAGATGTTTTTTTGTCTGTGTGTATGAGACGAGGCGCTGGGCAGGCTGAGCCGGGCTGTGGTTAGGCGAGGCCCGCTCCTCACTCACTCTGCGAATGCCACGACACTTGTAAACAATGACAGTTCTCCGAAACCCAGCGAGAACATAGATATAACGCATAGATCGCGCACACAAACCCACCCTATCGCATGCCCCGAACATTCATAACACTTACCGGTCTGTTTCCTGATATGTCGGTCGCTGTTATAGGAAGAAATCACCATGTTTTCATGAAGAGCCTCAGAGCGTACCCCACCGCGGCAACGCCATTGCAATCCCAAACTTCATACTGACTAATTGGTCGCGCATGCGCAGAACTAGGCACCACAATGGCGGCCTACTTTCTCTGCCTCACGGCAGGGGGAGGGGTTCCTGTGTTTTCAAGAACCAAGGGGAACCTCAAACCGGTAAGTTACAATGCACATATAAACCCATATCATAATCTTTATGCCTGCGAAGTTTGGGGAGTGTACATTCAGTAGAAACGGAGAAATCACCTCCGATAGACCCAGGTTCACAACGTAAACAACGCGTCGTACAGTCCGTGTGTCCACCTGACTGCTCGTGCAGGTAGCGTTCAGCGAGTTTCATTCATCAACAAACTGAGTGACAACTGCATCAAGTTAAATTCGGGCCCTTCTACGTGTGGGGTATTTGTTACTAAACTAGCTAGGTGACTGGACACTTAGTAACTACCTTTGGGAGTTTACCGAATTACAGCGATTCATGCTTTGTTGTGGTTTCTTGTCCATACCGTACACTGTTATTGCAGTGTCACTGTCACGGTGTCAGTTGTTGTCACTGGCAACCTTTCCTGACACCGACAGTGATATCACACGCTGTTATCTTGTCATGTTAGTGTAGTTGATATAAACATTCATTTAATTGAAAGGTAGACGGGATAACCCGAGGGTATATATCCGCTCATATAAGATATTTATCTTAATCCGCGCTGTACGAAGATATAGTTTTCCACTTCTTTTGCTTAATTTTTTCCTATATCGGTACGGTAACATATATATTAATTATTATTTCTTTTATCATTATGTTTGGTTATACGTTTCGGCCTACTTGAGTAGGCCTACCGGGGGTAACAAATTTGGTTAAAAAGAGGGAACAATGCAATATTTGATCCTGACACCCGTGAGTTATGTTACCTGCATATATTTGTAGGTGACGTTTATTAAAATTTCATTCCATTTCAATATGTTTAATTCAATTTTTCAAATAGATTGATTAAAAGAAAGTAATAACCTAAACACGTTCTTTCATTCGGACAACTAAAAGATGATCGAGTTTAACAAATTGCTTTCTTTTTTCATCCACGATATATTTCATTTATGTTTTTTCAGACATTTAATCACATTCGGGACCTCGTGTCTTTGGTAATACCAATCTGTGAGTTGGTGCCTAAAGTGAAATGCAACGTTGTGATTACAATACTTGGTAATGGTATAAAATGTTCCCGTGTTGATAGTTCTAGAGCTTATAATTCCTAATAGGATTTTAGATTTATTTGTCTGCATGGAAGCATCCAGGGAATTATTGTTTGTACAGTGGTTTTGTCATTGATTTTGTTGTTGAGACAAGTGCATCATATTAGTTGATTCTAGGAAAGGTAGGCGTCCCGTATGTCAGTATATCTTATTAGTACGGTACCTCTATCATTTGAATGCATCTCTTTAAGTCTTTTACATATATAATTCCGTTTTGTACTACGTATTTTCATCATATAAGCCATGTGACATATACAGATGTACTTTAAAGTTATCCTCAACTCCCGTAGTGCAATACGCTAGTTTATCATATCGACTCGCACAACATAAAAGAGGATTGGAAACTGTCCATGCATATGATCTGACATTTTAAAATGATGAAATATTAGAAACCCGGCCTTATGATAATTACTCATACATTCACGACATTTCCATTTTATGTGGCCGTTTGAAGCTTTCCATTTCTATATTTACGTGTATTTTAAAGTTTTTTAATGATCCGTCTATTGGCAAAATAATATCTGGTTTGCACGCATTACTTCAGTAACGTATCGATTTCTTCTCTCCAGGCATGCAATATGCTTACAAGGACTGGTTTCTATCGTGTTATTTACAGAGGCTTCCAGTAAACCAATATCGGTACGTAACCAGCACCAGTTCCAGTCGTTGTTAATATAACATCAAATAGGTTTAATTTCACACAATGGATGCCGTATGCAGCACTTTTAAAGGGACTGCTATAGGCCTACCATCCGTCTGGTGCTGATGCTGGGTTCTGTCGCTGTTGAACCAGAAAACTGCTCTGGAATCGCATTAAATATTAGTTTGAAAAGTTGCCGCTAGAGGGGAGGGTGTCCCGCTCTGGCGCTTGTTCCCGCGCCGTGCTTTTGCCCACACTACCAGATGGGGAGACTGCCGGCACCGGCGAGAAGGAAAAACGTTTGTATCCTAAGGACATACAATAGATCAATATTTGACAGAATTCATTGAGGGAACATTAACGTTTTGTCCTCATTTGGAATCAACTTTCCTTCCTCGTTTCAAAGTTTTGTTGACTGCCATGTAAATGGATTCTATCAAATTATTTGATTATTAAACAGCGGGGACTTGGTAATTTACGGTAGACTCGGATCTTTTAGCGTTCCGCCTCTGACGTAGAGGGAATTTACACTCGACTGTTTTACCTTTCAAATGACTCAAGTGGGAATCAATCTTTAAAAGTACTTTCTGCGAAATGTACGTGCAATTACGTTTGCAAACGGACTGGTGGAGGAGGGCGGGGACGGTGTACCCGATTCTAGACCTTCTTTTCTGTACCTGCATCGCCCGGAGTGGAGAAGGTTTTGCCTTTCCACTCGGCGGTTATTATGTAGATGGAAGTTTAGTGCATTGCTGTCAGAGTCTCCCTCCACCTCCTCCCATACCCCCCGCCCGCCCAAACCTCGTCTCCACGTCAGTAGTGGTAGTTATGGATAACGGTTAATGAGAAGTGGTTGTGCGCATCCCTTTAGTGTGTGGCGTGTGTCGAGTGTGATACATAGTGTAGTCAGTAGTTACATGTTTGCATGAATGATCTGGCGGCGTGGCGCGGGCAGGGCGCCGGGCGCGTCGCCCCGCGCTGTCCGCCCCGCCCGCACACATGAAGCATCTCTGTTTGCTGTATGAATGTTTAACGTCGCGCGCGTACCCTCTCGCCGCACTAATTAGACGCTGAATGGCTGTAATTTGTTGCACGATGCAAAGTCGATGGCAGGTGGACAATAGGAACTTGGGCGATCATGGGCTTTTGACATGTTTTCAGTCAGTAGCAAATCATGTCTCATTTGGCTCATACTTCAGCCCCCAACCCATAACCACCCTCACTCTGTGCTCCCACCTTGGCTACTTGTTGGGGTAACTGCTGAAGCCTGGGAATAAAACAACCAACCATCACTTCAGTAACAGTCCCACCCCCTCCCCCGATACAGCTAAGGTAGCCTAGTTTACGGCCAATGATCATGGCTGATACAAACGGCATGTTGGGGCGTCGTTATAAGGCTGTATGACCAGCGTGAATAAAAGATGATGGTTTGTTTTGTGCATTGTATCTCATTCATACAGAGATTGCAAAGAGAGGGTGGTGCAGTAATAAGCAGAACCAAGTCCCGGCTGATTGTTCCCCCACACGCCCACACATACACACACACTCACCCACCACCTATACTGCGGACCGGAACAAGGATTGGTAAGCACCTATCGGCCATCTCTGGGCCGAGAACATGAATTGGAATAGCTTTGTGGTCATCGATTAACGGAGAACATGGAGTGAGAGCAGCTCATCACGTTGAGTAACGAGCAGTAGACGAGCTGTAGGCGAGCACCTCGTCGCAGGGTAATTCTGATATGAGGTCCTCATCGATCCACATAAGTCTCCTCAGTACTCTGCCATATCACAGAAAGTCCATACCTTCATACCTGATCGACACCGTCTTTCTTTGGAGGGAAAAAAAACTTTGTGAAAAATACCAGGTGCATTGGTACAATATTGAGGAGTAAAGTCATTGAAGGGTGGGACTGAGGTGCGTTAGTTCATAGCATGGGGTTGATATATATTAAGTATTCTATTCTTGTTTCATGTGTTTCGTTTAGGAGCGTTCTATTTATTTCTGGTGCTGATTTTACTTGATTCTGGATAGGGGCACTATGAGTGGTTGATACGTTCTATTTCTGTGTTATACATGTGTTTCACAGTGCTCTATTCGTGTTTTCCACGTCTTTTTATGGGAGTTTTAGATTCATTTCTGCTGTGAACTTGACGTGATTCGGGACAGACTGGCAGGGGGGCGCTGTGAGTGGATTTAACGTCGTTCATTACGCGGCCGGCGAGTACCAGTAGTACTACAAACCACTCAAGTAGCCGGCAGTGCGTAACCACCGCTAACAGGGGCGCCGGGCAGCTGGCAGCGCGGGTGTAACCTACTCCGTCCCTGATCTAATCAGACTCACCTCAGCCGGGATCAATACCACCTCCGAGCACCTCCGAGCAGCTCCGAGCAGCTCTGAGCAGCTCACACCTGCAGGCCTGACCCCACGCGGCCTGATACCCCGGACAAGTGGGTCAGGTCGGGCGGGCGGGCGAGCAGGTGTTGGTTGGCCTCCTGGGTGTGTGGGAGGGTGTGTGTGTGTGTGTGGGGGGGGGGGGGGTGCCGGGTGGTGGTGAGGGGTTGACATGTACCTGGCGACACACCTGTAGCGGCCGTAATATCACAACCCCCCCTCCGCTCCTCATCTATAGAGCGGGTTAATTGGCGATGATTGGGAGTTACTCGCCCCGGCTTGAACTGCTCCCCGCCCTGCCGCCCGGGTTGAAGGGCTCAATGAGCGGCTCCGTGGGCGGGCGGGCGGATGACGTAACATGATCAATAGCCTCCCCGTCCTCCTCCCCCTCCTCCTCCTCCCTCTCCACAACTCCAGTTACAACAACAACACCACCACTGCAGACAGGGCGGCATGACCTGAGCGGGTGAGCAGGGCCCTTGGAGCAGCTCGCCGCAGTGTGTGTGAGGGGGGGTTGATGGTTGGAGGGAAGCCTCCTCCTGCTGTTATCCAACTGCAACCCGCACCCCGACTTAACCCTAAACACCCCCATATCCCCCTCCACCCTCCCAGCACAGCCTTCATCATCAATCACCCCCAGCGGGCAAGTGGGAAGCCAGCGAGGATCCAGAGAATTAAATAGAGAAGAGTGAATACAAATGAACACCCCCCTCTCTCCTCGCCCCATCCTCTGCTGTACGTATCTCATTGTAGATATGGATGGCGTAATTTTATTTCAAAGGTTCCTTATCAGACTGGATTCTTTGCGACGTGTGGCGTGTCAGGAAGTGAGGATGTAGATATGAGCCACACGTCAGGACCTTGTCCTTATCAGTGACAACCCTCCTGCCTTCCTAAGGTATCGGGTGATTGTTTTAACCGGTGTATATATACACTCTGTGTAATATACCTGGGGGATGTTGTCAGGTGGAAACCTTACATACCGCCTACTCAGGGAAGGTTTTATTGGCGTCGTCGGCTTCAGTGTCTTATAGTCTCATTAACGCTAATGAATATTCAGTACAAACTAAAAGTATGTCAGGACAAATTATCGTCATTACATTGTCTCATTTAACATTTCATTAATTTGATTTCAAGGTCGTCAGCCGTGGAAGAAGAATACCTATGGGATTATAGACCGGTCTGGCTTTGTCGGGAAGTTACATGCGTTGGCTAATCCTTATAACCTAGGTGCCCATTAATCTTATACTATGTAGAATAATTGTATTTTTTAACGAATTAGGTTTTTGATTTTTCATGAATATTCTGACGAATTTTCAGGAAACTCATCTCAGAGAGCAAGCATTGCCGATCAAAAGAGTCCAGAGTTTACCACCGTTGGTATTGTTGCCACACAAACCTTCGTAAAAGGTTCCATCGATGATGAGCTTTTTAATTGCATTTGAGTTTTTTTAGGGTTTGGGGGGCTGGCGGTGTCGTGTTGATGGCTAGGGGTGTGTGTGTGAGAGAGGGGGTTGCTGGGGGTGGCTGTAGTCCCTGGGACGCCGCCGCGATGCGCACGCCGTCTGGTGTGGGACAGCCGCGACATGTCGCTCTCTTCTTTTGATAGTACCTCAGAGCATCTCCGAGTAGCTCCGAGTAGCTCCGAGTAGCTCCGAGCATCTCCGAGTAGCTCCGAACTACTCCGGACGACTCCAATCTTACTGATCCGACTTAATCTCACCTATACCATCCTCAAAGAATCTCCTGATTGTGATTATTCACAACCTAAAATTGCTTTTTCAAACTTTGCACTTCCAACGCCACCTCAAGGCAGCACCCGTTGTTTAATCTATTACTAATATAACTTATTCCCAACCCCGACTATCGTGAAGTGCTGGCCTAGTCCTACCCACGCCTAAAGACGTGGTGGCGGCGACACACCCAGCTACCACCCAGGCTTTGCTGATGCCACTCACACACTGCACAGTGATCGTTTACAAATTTCTTTTGCTGCGCGCCGAGGGGCTTGTATTTGAACGGCCATCTCGCGTAGAAAAAAACCTCCCCAACAAAAGAAAAGTGAAACAGATGAGTGCCGGGTCTATACGCGTTCTGATTGCGTGTCACTTGCACATCTCCCAGCCTGGGCCTGGGAGTCTGCCGAGAGTGGGCTGCTGCTCGGTACTGCTCGGAACTGCTCGGAACTGCTCGTCTCCTGTCACACTCTCCACCATTGGACGCCCGCAGCGCCCGGAGGTATGGCGCCATGAAGGGACATGGTCTCTGTAAGTCACACCTAACCCCCCAGTATCCCACCTCTCTGCCGCCCTAACACCTGTGGCGAGAGATTACCACCCTGGATATTACCATCCCCCCGCCCCCCACCCTCACGGGCGGCCTGTGTGTGTGAGGGGGGAGGGGGGTCAGGTGACTACCGCCCACACGATTCTGTCCTCACCAGGGCATCCCCCTCTCCTCCTCCCCAGCTGCCCGATCACCACGTGCCTGCAGACCTCCCCATACCCCTCCCTCCCCATCTCTATTTTGCCGTATTTTAATTTCAAATATTCTTTTTTATCAGCAAGCACTCGTTCAGCTCATCTCCACCAGAGGTCGTTGGCGTCAGAGGTACGGCTGACAACACGGGGAGGACTGGGCCATCAAAGGTGTTCACAACTCCCCCCCCCCCCCCAACTCCTCCCAACGGAGCCCAGTCACTGCCACCACCAGTGTACTCCAACGATCATCACACCGTGTGCATGCGTCAAGAGAAATTAAAATCACCCCCGCTACACACACACACGCACCCTAAAAATAAATAAAACAGGGTCTCTTAATGCCTTGTGTTGCATCATGTTGAGTCGTTTACAGAAGGAGCTCACGCGACTGATACTGCGCAATACGTAGAATCAATAGCAGAAGTATGTGTTTGGAGTGAAGGAGTTTTATGTGAGTTAATATAAATATGCAGAAACACGTGTACACATGTACACTGAACAGTATATAACTGGGATTGGATTCGTATGCAATCAGTAAGAAAATTCCATGCCGGAACGACATGTATAGCATGCATTAAATAGTATGCAAAAAGTTTAAAAGAAGTATGCCAGTGTAGTGTGAAAAATACGTGAGTAATACTTGAGTAAGTAAATATCATGCAAGAAGTGAAAATCACAGATCAATTGTGCATGAGTAGCAAGTAAACTATATACAATAATTATCTAATCAAACAGGAATTATTAACGAGTAGAACGACACACACACACACAATATGGTTTATAAATAACCAAAATCAAAACAGCGAGCTCTAAGCAAATAGTGCATGAGTAGTATTTAAGCAATGTGGGAGTCCTTGCAAGCACTATGGGAATAGTGTGAGCAAATGATATGCAAGTATATAACCGGTATGTACGCAGCAGGGAAATACTATGCAAGTAGGATGTGAGAAATATGTGAATATCTAGCAAGATTTATTCAAGTTGCATGTGAGCAAGAAACACATTCAATCAGATAAGTACTCTAAGAAAGATGAGGAAACTTCTTAAATATCAGGAGCCCTATGCAGGTGTAGTATGTGAGCAGTATGTGAGAAGCTCATGAGTAGCTCAGGAGTAGCTCTCGGGACGTTGAGAGTCGATGAGCAGACGCCATGTCCTAACCCGGATGTCTGATGAATCATCTCTGAACAAACGATCACCTGCCTCAAGGTAACGCATGAAGCCGTCAGTAATTATATGCAAGGTCGATCGCCGTGCTCCAACTAGATCTGCCTTACGCAATGTGTCTCTTCATGTGTGGGGAGGTCCAGCTGCAGCATGCTGATATGCGTCATGGTAATAGTATCAACGTATACCTTTCTGTATATACATAGGCTCATATATCATCCGTGTCCCAGGAGGCATTAAAATGTTTAACGTTGTAAAAATACTACTGTCTTGAAAACATTTCAAGTGTCATCTCTGAACGGAGATTCCAAAAATAATCTTCGATTTATTTTTTTTAAATATTTGGATGGGAGACATCTTCAAATACACATCCAGGGCAGACAGAAGACTCAACACGTCGTTAACTCTAAAACTGAGAGGAAAATCTTCGCTCCCCCATGCAATCTCCAAAGTAATAAAGATAAAAAGAAAAAAAAACTGCGCAGCAATTTTGAAGTAAAAAATGAATTTTTGTGGGTATATATATATCGAGCGTTAAGTAGACGTTATATACATATTGTAGGACCGTGGAGAAGTAGATGTCTTTTTTTTGCGGAGATGCCGACATGGCGGCGCACAGACCCGGACCACCCGTGAGCACGACCCCAACTGCTCCTGGTCCCCGGCGGTCGACGACCCGCCAAGCAGGAAGGCGGAAACAAGCGTCCGCTGCCTGCACAAGAAAACGACGAGAAAAGAGCGGAGAGCCGACCCTGGAGGGCAGGGGGCGACACCTACCTGTTGGGCGGGGTGAGGGCGGGTTATGACAGGGCGGCCGGGGGTGGCGGCGGGGTGCTGCAGGGTGCAGGTGTCCGCGGGTAGAGCAGTTCACCTCAGGCACTGGTACATTCCACGAACTCACGTCCTGATGGGAGAAACACACCTGAGCACTGACAGCGGCTGACGCCTGTCTGCGGCCTGCCTTGCCCGGACAAGTATTTTGAGACAATACCGCATGGCCTGCCTAGCCCCTTAGCCTCACCAAGGCCTCCAAATGTTGCCGTTTTTCTTTCTTTTTCTTATTTTTAAAATTTTTTTTTCTCGTAATTTCTTTTTTAGGGACAGATGGGCCGACTGCTCGTCAAGCATTAATCTTCTAATGATAATTATGTTAATTTGAGGCTGACCTTTAGAGAATTTTAACAAAGACAGGTATGACTATTAATAAGGATCGGCAGCTTTGTAAAGAAAGAATGTGACTGAAGTTCGTCATCTGCTGCCTCGTCGACCGGAAGTCCAAATTTGGACCCATTGTCGGCGATTTACGTGGGAGTGAGTCGGTGGAATTTTTGGCCGCGCCGGCTAAATATAGTCTAGGCCGCTATCTTTAGCCGCCCAAATTCCACTTCAAACACTGCTCTCCGGCGCCGGCCGCGGCGATGATCAATTAGGACGGGCCGGGACGGCTGGCGGCGGGCGGCACACGACGTACAGCGGGCGCCAGGTAGCGGGCGCCGGGGTGTGATTGGCGGGGTGTGGCGGGCAGTGGGGTGTGAGCGGCGGGCGGTGGGCGGGCGGCGGCGGGCATAGGGCAGTGAGCGGCCGGCGGGCGGCGGCGGGCGGCGGGCGGGTATTAATGAGCGGCCGGCGCGTCTTTCACACAGCGACGTTTGTGGTAATTAGGTATACCGGATGTGGCGACGATGACTCACACCGGGCCGCCTGCTATATGGACTGCTATCAGGAGACATTATGTCATGTAGCGCTTTGAGACGACCACAAGCCTGGTAGCCGGCCTGCTGATAAGCCAAGAATAGGACATGCGGTAACCGTCCCAAACAGAGTACAGGTGCTCCTTCTTGGTGCGCCAAATTTGCAGTGGTGTATATTTGGGTACCGGATATATAGGGATATATGTTGGATGAGGTTTTGGGTCACCCTGTTCATCATATACATTGACCGACCTGATGTCACTGTGAAATCACCGTCACATATAGCGCCAGTGCCCGTGCACCGGAAGTGATGTCACGTCTCCGTATGGGACCGGAAGTAGCGGTAAACGCCCTGGTTTCATGGCAGGTGGCGCCACCTGGCCGGCGTTCGTGAGTGTGACGGGCGCTGCGGGGGTTTCCGTCCAGGTTTCACGGGGGGCAGTCAGTGGCGCTGGGTCTCGGCGTCGTTCTGAGTTTTCCGAGTTCCCCAGACAAAATAATAACTCGAGAAAAAGGAAAGGACACCGAGCCGAGCGGGCAAAATGTCAGTTCTCGTCGCCGCCGCTTCCTGCTTGTCACCTCCCAGCGTGCACCGCGCACCGCTTGTTCTCGGCCAGCTTCTCTACGTGACATAGGAGACTTGTAAAAGACAATAATAGTCCGCAAAGAGAAACACATACTTTAATATAGACGTGTAGAACACCAGTTGTCCATTATCACCAACAGTTCGCGAAACACAGACATGTTCTGTGGTTGTGTGTGTTGATGATTCTTTGTCAAATAACTTTAGAGTTTGTTCAAAACAATGTGATCGACCTTTCCAGTAGGTTTTGTGCTTCAAGATTTCCTTTTGGGTTTTTCTATTTGGAAAACAACTGGATCAGTTGATTAAATTCAGGTTGTTTTTAAGTACATGTGTATAACCAATATTATGTACGTTTACCTGATTGTTCATGACGATATACATATGTATATTTGTAATGTATAAGTAGATATGAATGTATGCATGGTTATACATTTTATCTATGCATACATTGATCTGTATATACACAGGTAGGTTGGTAAAAACAGTATTAATATTCATCAGTTAGGAATATATGTATAATGTATGTGCATGTATATGCAATAATCATTACAGTGATACCATACATATTTTCATATATATTTACAATGCATATGAATTTTACACCTGCACCTTTGTATGTCTTTATAATGTGCATATAATTCATGTTCCGTGTATGTACATTGTAGTATCTCATGTCGTCTTTCCTCGGTACATCTCCGTACAAAATGGCGACGGGGACGTCTTAAGTATATCAATTACTTTGATTGTGGCCCCATCCTCTCTAGTCGCAATCGTTGCCTAAAAAGTGCGTTCTACCTGTGCTCAGCTGGCCTAATTGATGTCGTCGATGAGAAGTAAAACCAGGCGTATTGTTATTATTCCCTTTCCTACGACAACAGGCACCCAAAGTAATTGGCTCATATTATCATATCCTGTATATATATTTTTCGAACATTCAGTGACCGTATACAGATATTGTATTTAAGCTTGCAGGGATTTTTATTATCATTGAAATGGAAATGGTTACTGAACTACCTTACACTATACAGATTGCACCGGCCAACAATAGGAATGATTTTTACTCGTGATTACTGTCAATCTCAGAGATTTACTTAGGTGTGCAATACTTCTCCGTCCTGAATTCAACTTCAATTGGAGAGAACAATTACTCCTGCCTGTTTTTAGGGGAAGAGAAACTGCACGCACTTATCGTTTTGACATTTGTGATGTATAAGCTCTGTACAAGCACGGACAGCACGTAATTTATCATCAGAAGTGTTTCATAATGACATGGATGTTTTCTGTGGATGTATTATCTCCAAATAAAATCCGATTCCATGTGTATTTATATTGGGGTGAATGTAGCATCTCCTACTGGGTTATAGCCCGGTAGCGCTGCTCATGGCGTGCTATAATTCATACCTATAAGCTAAATTAGATAGCACGCTGACGCATGCAGACTGAAACCCGAGCGGTAGATGAAGGGCCGATGATTTCTATAGGTAATCAATAACTATACCACCTTCTGGCCTGTGACATTTATAACTGCGTATTTAGTGTATGAAGTGTGGCATGCATTAAGCACGGCCCCGGTCTGCCGTACAGACAACAACCTAAATAACGCCCACCAGACCGTCCCAGAAATATCACTCCACATTTAGGAGGCGACCCCCTACTACAGCCTTCATTACTTTTGATTCATTTAAGCTATTTTGCCCGTGCAGGCGGCCGCTTTACCGTGGACGGTGGTGGTGTGTAGGGGGAGGGGGCAGGCAGGCAGGTAGGCGAGGGAGGGAGGGAGGGAGAGGGGTAACGGGTGGGGAGGGATTCCTTCGGGTATCACTTAGGGTGCTTTAAGTGATAACACTTTGATATAAAGCGATGACATTCTGATATAAAGACCGTGACGTGGGGAAGGAGGGGGAGGTCTGGGCGATGGTGGCAGTGGTGACGGTGGAGGGAGATGTATTGGGGATAGAGTGCCCCCCACACTGGACGGTCACACCGGTAGGGGGGCGTTTAAGTATACTCTTAATTTATCTCTGTCGGCCTAATCCGCCGACACATTAATCAACAGGATAGATAATCCAAACACCATCGGTTACTACCTGACATTCGGCGGCCCGCCGCCCGACGCCCAACTCTCCCAGGATCGATCAGTAGCAGGGTGCAGATTTCATGAGAACGATAACATGTGTGTGAGTGTCTGCCACCACCGTGCGGCTGGCGGCTGGCGGCTGGCGGCGGGGGGCGGGAGGCGGGAGGCGGTAGGGGGTGTCTTACTGGGTGAAGGAGGGGGTGGACAGAAGGATAAGAGCTGGCCTTCTGTTGGACTCCCTCCTCCACCACCTCCCTCTCCCTCACGCGCGTCCCGCTCAGTGGGCAGCGCTCAGCCCGCCCGTCATTACACAACAGGCTCCAGAGGGCGCCACTACCAGGAGCAACACCCCGTTAGCCTGGTCCCCCGCCCGGTCTCCCGCCCGGTCCCCCGCCCACCTCCTCCGCCGTCTGTATCTGGCCGCCTGCGCCGCCGGGCACACCGCCGCCGGGCACACCGCCGCCAGCTGTGTTTGTAAACACACACGACAATACCAGGCAAAAAGTAAACAAACACAGGTAAATAAACAACCCCCCGCGGGCCATGTGCCGGAAACGGCAAGTGGGTGAGAACAGCGGATGGTCAGTGAGGTCAGTGGTGTCTGCAGACAGCCATGAGGCACTTGTCTCCTGATACCAGGCAGCTATGTCTGCATCCATGTGTGTGGGTTGGGAGTTTGAGTAGTATAGACAAAGACCACCTCACCCCAGGCAGCTTGCCCTGAATTAACGACAAACACCGATAGTGGTAAGTAGTATAATGAAAATACATTGCTAGTAGTATGCAAGAATCGCTCTTTGACTCAGGACCCAATAGCACCTCGTTTGCAGCAGTGTCAAGTGTTAGTGTACTAATCATATTACCAATCTAAGTTGTATATGTACTAATGTAAGTAAGGAAGTAATAGTAAGGTATAATGTAGGTAATTATTGTTGTATGTATTAATGTATATGTATATGGCAGTGTAAACAACTAGTGTTACTACTAATATAAGTTGCTAAGTACTTTTATATGTAAGTCATAATATAAGTAGTAAGTGTTGTATGTAGTAGTGTATGTATAGTCATTGGTGTAACCAGTAATGTTATTGGTAATATATATGTTTTAATTTAAGCACTGGAATAAGTAGTGGTCTATCTAATGATGTACATTATATTGTTAGTACTTAGTGATGAATATAGCAGTGTATGTGGAAGTAGCAATGTAATTAGTAGTGGTAGTGTATAAGACAGGATCTGTCTTTGAACACTATCTGATCTCTGTGTCAGTAGTAGTGTAAGTAGTGTATGGAAATAGTGGTGAAACTCAATCCCATACCTCTGTAAGTACCAGTCTAATATTGTGAACACAAGTATTAGTCTAAGTATTAGACTAAGTAGTGGTGTGACTAGCAATCTAATTTGTAAGTAATGGTGTAAGTAAAAGTGTAAGTGATAGTATAAGTTATAATCAAAGTAGTGTATGGGATCTAGGCTGAGTTCCAGAGCTATGTCTCATACTATGTAGTGTATATATATATATATTTATGTATGTTGATATTTGTAGTTATGTAAGTTATTGACATAAGTTATAACATCAAGGTAAATATAAGTAATAATGTAAGTAGCGCAGTACGTGTAAGTAGTAGTCAATGTAGTGAATAGGAACTGGGCTTTGACTCAGGAGTCTGCCTCGCGCCGAGACCAGGCAGACTGAGCAGAGCCGTCTACCGACCAGAGAGAGAAGACAAGTGTGGAGCAGGCTTACGTAATACTCGGCGCTGGCGGCAGGCTGGTGGTGGTGGTGGTGGCGGCGGTGGTGGTGGTGGCGGCGGCGGCGGCGGCACGGTTCAGCGGGGACGAGCCGCAGGTTGAGGAGACGTCGTGGTCAGTGGAGGGTGACGGGCCAGGTGTACGTAGTTTCACGTGATGGTAGTAGTTGCTAGTCAGTGGTGTGAGGTGTGATGGTTGAGGAGTAG
Organism: Alentia gelatinosa; assembly: GCA_950022655.1. NCBI lineage: Eukaryota > Metazoa > Annelida > Polychaeta > Phyllodocida > Polynoidae > Alentia > Alentia gelatinosa. The sequence goes on along the minus strand of OX465584.1, from coordinate 19,734,411 downwards.
CAGCACCCCCGGTGTTAGGGTTGGCCGAACCCCGTGTCGCCGACCACACACGTACGCCTGCCGCCTGCCTGCCTGGTGCGGAGCGATCTCCCTCTATGCCGCCTTCAAGTCACGTAGCCGTGCGTGGGGCGTGCCCGCCACGTAGTAATAGTACCACAGCGACTACTACTACGACTACTACTACGACAACAACAGGTGGCCGCGGCGCTGAGTACAGGAGCAGGTGATGGTGATAACACGAGTTGTAGTGAGTAGTAGTAGTAGTGGCGGTGGTGGTGGTGGTGGTGGGAGGTGGAGGGTTGTAGTAGTAGTTGTCAACATGCACACAATCTGTGTGGTGGCCTACTCGGGGCCGCCCGCTACTCGCTCGTCTCCGCTCGCCTTGTATGCCGGGTGCGGCCTGCGCGCGCAATGTTATATACTCTTAGCAAAGGCTACACAAAATATCGGCGGGCGCGCGCCGGGCCCTTCACTTGTCTTAGCCGCTGGTACCCGGTCTCACGCCGCGCCGTCGTGCCGTATCGCCGAGAACCAGCCAACCAGCGACAGCGTCAAGCATGCGCTCCTATGCCCGGCTCACAACAAAAGTGGCATTCGATTTCGATTCTAATTAGGAGTATGTTTTGGGGGGGAGCGCTCACTGACAAAAGACGTGGTGGGTGGCCGTGCTGCGCGCCAGCACGCCCTCAGCCGCCTCTTCAAAATACATACCGCCCGCCAGCGTTTTTCCCGCCCGTCCGCGTGCGCCGCCCAACCCGCCCGCCCGCCCGCCCGCCAGGGGGGTGTTACGTCATACGCCGACCACGGCCCGCTCCCAGCACCACCTCCCCGCACGCACACTCACACACACACCAGGCATCCCATCACGGTCTTCGAGGAAACTGGAACCAGGCGAGTTTCGGGGGTAGGGAGGAGGGAGGAGGGTGGGTTCGGGGATGGTCTGGCATGGCGTTTCGGTGGCGTTGCTGAGGTGGGTTGATGGTGTGGGAGGGAGGGGGAGGAGGTGAGGTAGAAGGGGTGGTAGGTAGATGGCGCTGGGTGGCGGGTGGAGTAGGGGGGGGGCGGTTCGCACGGCCGAGCACCGACCAATCAATGGCCGTGGTGTAGGCTAAAACAAACGGCGTGCGAGCTGCTCTTGTAGGGCGTTATCCGGGCGAGCGGCTGGCTGACAGCGGCTCGGAGCTGCTCCCCGAACCGCTCCCCGCGCGGTCATCTCCCGCACCCCCGCCGCCACCCCCGCCGCCACCCCGCCAGCCCTCACATGAGCATGCATATAAAGCGCTGACATCAATTAAGGCATTTTTGTGCTGATAAGCTGAAAAATTAATGATGAATGCCAGCCAAACACGCCGCCACGCCTATGTTTTTGACAGTTTAAAATTACAATATTTAATTTTATTCCCCAGTTGGGAGTCGTCAGCCCGCTAGATTTTCCTTTAGAAGCGGTCGGGTGCAGCCAAGCTGGCATACAATTTAATTTGCCGGTGGCTTTTACATATCGCCGCCGGCAGGATTTCCAAAGGGACGTTGTAATTTTCAATACCCTCTTTTTGCCTTCTCATTAACTTTTGATTCATAAAGCGCCAGGCGGCTTTTACGGACCGCAAAGTTTTCAAATCTGTCAGCTTTTTGTAACCGGCTCCCGAATAACGCAACGCGCTGTAGGCCTCAATGACTGCGCAGTTTTGACTGATTGCCGGGTAAATGAAGCCAGTATTTCAGTGATTAGGCGCGGACAAAAGTCAGTTGTATGACTAAAGTACATAGGTGGATGATGAGAACAATGGCCGCTAGGGGGGCGCTGGCGTCGGCGCCTGCGCGGGAGGCGGGTATACACGACATAGGTCCAGCTATCATGCAGGCCGCCGGCTTGTGTATTGTTTGTGGTGCGGATCAATAATTAGAGAAGTCATTAACGAGAACCATCCATCACCCGTCGAGCCCCCACCAAGGAAGGAAACGACCACTGAATACATCTGAGAGAGAGAGAGACAACTCCACCACCACCACCAAGTATCACATCCAATACCTCAGTCACACACACCTAAGTACATGTATTAATTAATGTTCCCTCGATGACCCCCACGCATACGGGGCAGGACTGCCTAACTGTGTCCCTACAATGAGTCACATGACCCCTGTGGTCAGGTGACCGGTCATGTGACCTGTCACGGCCGGACGTACTCACGCGTGACGCTCAGTGAGTGGTCACACTCTGCCTGACGCCACCAAGTCTGCCGACACCAGAGTGCGCGCGCAGAGATCAAACCTCGCGTTTTAACGAGATTTCTCGCGTTAGTATGTGTGGGGCGTATACAGGCATGTCAGGTCCAGTGAGTATGTAGGTCATCAATCTCATGAATAGGAATACATGTATTTTCATTCTGTTTTTATGTTATATACCCGTTTCCATTTTCATGATACACTTTAATTTCGTTAATCATATATATATATGTATTATATATGTATATGTATATATATATATATATATAATATATATATATATAATATATATACATTTATATATATATACATATATAGATATACCATTATAAATATGGTTTTAGTATTTTAAGAGTACATCATAATGTGTAGTAGTGCACGATGTCACTGGCACACAATTAAGGCCCATACAGGGCATTCGTTACATGCCTTTCAAGCAACAACAATAACAATAATAACAACAGAAAAACTAGGCCAGCCTACTCCGGAGTGGGAGTAGGTGTAACGCGCCCAGCACCCCAGCTAAAAATATCTGACCAGGTAGGCGGGCTGCAGCTCGCTGATCTGCTCGGTGTGCTGCTCTCTGAGCTGCTCACTGAAGCCTCACACGTGCCTAGTTCACGCGCCCACGTGACCAGCTACCGGAAGTGGCGGCAATATGGTCCAGTTCTCCACCAGGGGGCGGGTGGTGTGGGGAGCGGCAAAGGAGGACCTCCCAGGCATGTACGACGTCCACCACGGCCACTCCCTCCAGCTCTGCCCTATCGCCGCCCTTTCCCCGGCCAGTAATGCATGCAGTGCATTGGTAAACGCATTGCTGGACCGGGCTACCGTACCTTCCTTCCCTCCCCCCCTCCTCCCCCACAGCCTCCAGGCCAGGGATGTGGCGGGAAGAGGAGGGGAGAGGGTGTGGGAGTGGGAAGGGGGTTAGGGTACGGAGGGGGTCAAGCTGGAGTAACTGCGGCGACACCTGGTGGACACGGCGAGAATCCCGGCGCGCTCCCTGTGGGTGGGTGGCGGAGTGTAAGGGTGAGAGTGGGGGGGGGGGGGGGCTTGGTGAGCAGCTCTGAGTAGATCTGAGCAGCTGGTCTGTGATGTGGATCCCCAACCTGCTGAGACCAGTATCGCTTGATGTCAGCAGTGGACAACGTCCATTCTCCGATCTCTATCCTACCACCACTACTACCTGTACTACATCTACCACAGATACCGCCGTACTATCATTGCTATTATTAGTACTTCAGCTAGTACTATACTACTGATAATGCTACTATACGCTGTACAGCAGCGACACTGTTACTAATTCTCCTACTGGTGGTATTCATAGCCCAGTTGCCACCATTACTACTACTCCTACCTCTCTACTACTATTCATACTATGACTACTACTACGACTACTACTAGGACTACTACTAGGCCTGGCGCGGCCACTCTGTGAGAGCTGCTCCGATGAGTGGCTCGCGGACGGGAGCAGCTCGCTCAGTGAGTGGTGAGTGAGTGGAGAGATGACGCACGCGTCCCCCCAGCACCGCCGCCCGCCCGCCAGCCAGCCGCAGGACCAAACTTTTTTGTGGCTAGTTGCGCCTGCGTAGACCGAAGCCATATTTGGTCGGCGTAGCCGGGCGGCGACTCCTGCCTTTGTTTCTCATTATCAGCGCCCGGCGAAATAATATCGCTACTAACACAATTTAGGCCGCGGATCTCCGTGAATAAATTAGCGCGTGGCGGGCTCTGCAGGACCCGGGGACTTGTGGGGCGTCCTGGTCCACCCCCTGCCTGAGGACCAGAGCGTGGGGTATGGAGCGGTGTGAGGGTGGGGAGGGTAGGGTTTAAGGGTAGCATTCTTCCTGAAGTTACCTCGTGTATTATGGCACACATCGCGCTGTCACAGCGTCATATTCAGCCACTGACAGCACTGACACACTTCATGGTCAGAATGGTGATCTGACAGATGTCTTAATGTCACAACCCTACCACCTATGGGCGACCGCCTCCACCTCCACTAAGACACCCTCACAAACCAAACTAGAAAAGATTCATGCTCATCTCATGTCTATCTTGCTGAGATTAAACGATACGATGAATAGACAACAGTATGGATACCCGGAAGTATTGGTGGATTTTGCATTGCAGTAGTGTAAAAGTCTCCCTAGTGTAACTTATGTATAAGTCACATATACTGCTATATATCTTAGCCTAAGTTTACATGTATATTCTCGTCTTATGTCTACATGTCTACATGTTGCATTCTATCATCCCGTAATATTATATTGTGGGAGAAATTACTATTAAAATGCTACCGGGAAAGTAATTGCAACTTTGCAAAAAGAAAACACTTGAATAAGAGATAGATTGCAAACTACTTTAAAACCCTTTAGCAAGTTCCTCAATTATTTAGGTGTTCCAGTCCTAGAAGAGGAGCAAATGGCCTAAAAATGGGTCAGATTGACCCCCAAATGTCTACTGCGTGAAACTTGCCATATTAGCCAATTATGACCTCAGGAATCTGAATCTGATGCTTGTTTGTTCCAAAAGGTGTAGCATCATACTCGTGTCAATGTTAACGGATTGAAAACATAATTTGATACTTACTGACATATAATATATTTGATAAGAAAAGGTGAATAGATGCATTTATTCTGTCAGTAAAATTTGACATTCTTTGGCCGAAAGTGTACACTGAAAATGTGCCCTTTTCTATTTTCTTGGAAGAATTGTTGCCATAGTAACATTCCAATTGGTGGGGAAACCCTCATTTTTGCTTTTCTCATGGTTATCAACGTTGAATAAAAAGAATAATTTTATGAATGACACATACCAATTTATAAATATAGAAATAGCACACAGCAATAATGGGTAATACTATTTTTTGAAGTCATTAACTTTTTTCAATGGCAACCATGACAAGGGCAGCATCAAGAACATTAATATCCTGAGTAATGATATCTTACCTACAAACATATATTTATTGATCTTTCAGGATCGAAATTTCAAGAGCATGCTTGTGAAAAGACCTGTCAGAAAATAAAGAAAAAAGAAAAAACGCAAGCTACGGTCCTCCACACAGATGCCTGGCTTTATAGCAGCTTGCATGTTGTTTTGCTGCGATATCTATTTACAATTGAAGTTCATCACAACGTGAATGCGCAACTTTTATATAATAAAATGAGAGTAAAAATAGGAGTTAAAGTATTTTATGAATTACTACTTCCGTTGCAATTATCGAAAATCCAAGCCTTTCAATGGAACCCTATTTTGTCATAACATTTGGTAGTTAATGAGCTCATAAGTGTGATACACTTATTCATTTTTGCCATGTTTTCATTTTGGTGAATGCAATGACATAAATTCCAATATCACAGAAATACCTTACCTCCACCCGGATATCTACAAATCCCCTCGGCTACTTCACACATGATAATACGATGATCTGCTGCACACACTAAGCTCTAAGCACCTCTAATTCACGTGATATGCGCCTCCTCATGCTGCGTTCAGGTACCAATCAAATGTAATCATGAAATAATAACACCCTCAACGCCCCCACCTGCACTCCCACCTCCTACCGCCTGCCTTTCCCTATAATTTCCCCACCTCACACATACCTTAATTACCACTGTACTGAGCAGTGAGTAGGGGAATACGTTATTGTATAGGAATGAAGTGGGGGGACTATACATTTGATGTAGGTGGTGTATCTATCCTCCTATCTCCTGTACCAGTGAGGTAGTGATGATAGCACCCTCCACGCCGTCTTCACCCCGCCCCTCCCGTCCACCCCCGTCTCTCCGGCCACTTACAGACGTGGCTCCGGGGCGGCAGGCACCGTGCTGACCGCCCCTCCCTCCCCCGCTCCCCCGGAGGACCAGGTGAATATACATTTAATTTAGTCGCGCCACCCCGCGCCCCGTCTCGCCAACCCAAAAGGTCATCATCAGGAGGTGGTAGTTATCAGGCGGCAGGGGCCGCTGCCGGGCCCCCCCTAATCAACAGGGCCGATTTTTGCCCTGGCGGGGTGATAGGCTGGGCGGCGGGCGGCGCGCGACACATAGATAATCTGGCGGGCTGCCAGGATGATATTTACATATAAATTGCCTGTTGGGTCTGCGGATTGGGATCGTGTGCGATGTGAGGGATCGCGCCGCTGAAGATGGGGGGCAATTTCCAAGAAGTTATCATCCGTTAACGGGAGGGGTCGCCGCGGGAGGGGTTTGTAAGGGGGACTTTATATAGTGTCCTCTGATGGGGTAATCCAGGGGTATAATAAGACGCCAGTACCCCCTTCCCTCTATACCCCCCTCACTGACTTCCCATCGTGCCTAACACTCATCTGATCTGCAGACCAGTGAAAGATCAGACGGAGATTGACTTTCCCTTAAGCAAGTTCCTCAAATGTAATCTTATCTACCGATAAGCGCACGGTGATCGCACGCATGCGTAACCTCTATTGACGAGGACGTTGGATATATAGGTGCGCATGCGCCTAAAAAGATCCCCATTGGCGCCATATTTTATTCATAACTAGATTAAGCACACATCGCGTCACAGGTAAAGGTTCTCACATGTGTGAAAGCATATACATGTGTATGTAGGCAGGCTTATGAATATTTATCTCACCCCTAATATAAAATCCAATAGGCTTAACATTGAGTTTCTGTATGCCACGCTGACTGGCATACAGAGTTTTATATGCCACTAAAATGGCATACAGAATTGTTATCACGTAGTATTCCAGAAATGAGGAGATGGGGTAAGACAAAATCAAAACCTGATTCATTTTAATCGTGGTCACCGCATGCCACTCCTGGAGTTTTGGCTCCGAACTTCACACGGCTTCGCCTCATGGCATACGGTGGCCAATATTAAAACTCATCCAATTTTACGATAGTATTTGTGTAGTGTATGGTCAATATATTCATCGAAAGGAGACATCCCCGTGGCATATAACCCAATGGGGTATGCTCAGTAGTAACCTTATTAATTTGAAACACCGATTGGAGGCACTTATCTAAAAAGACGACTACGTAGGCAATCATTTTAATGATGATCAATCTGCAGATATCTTTTCTTCTTAGATATCTTTCCTCGAGTGGTTTATAGAAAATGAATGCGCAGGCATCGTACAGATAATACGTTTGGATGAGTTTTGCACAATGTCGAGATTAGAGAACATTAGGACTTATAAGAAGTCGCATAGCCATTCAGTATAAGTTACACATAACCGTTTATCTTTGGCTATGGATAGGAACGCAACTCGTTAGATATCTTGCACTGAGGAAATGTGTAGGGGTGAGATTTCTGCCTACATTCATCTCATAAATTTGGTCAAACCCACAGTAAGTCTAGTTGAACAAATTGGACGTCAAACTATCCTTACAAACAAAACAAACAAAACTATCCAAAGACCAATTATTGATCTTATAATATACAAGATTACAATCCTATGAATTGCAATTATCGGGGGCAGTTATTAATAAATGTGTATACAATAATGATTTTAATACTATTTATAAGTACAATTTATGAATAAAAAAGGTTCCATAATCTTTAGAAGTTATATGTCTTAAGAACTGGCTGTCAAAATATCAAACAACAGTGGCGATAGGGGTAGCAAAATCGGTTATATATTGGATCCTAGTATAACAGAACACTAAGAAGTATCTCAAAGGGATGCTACAACCTGGCCACATTGCAAAAAACTGCATCTAAAAAGATTGTATAGCCTTCAGGTACTATATCTTTAGAACTGGCTGTCGAAAATGTCAAATGACAGTGGCAGTATGGACATCAAAATCAGTAAATATATCTGGATCATGAGATCATAGAACACTAAAACAGCTTAAAATGTTTATAATGGATGCCACAACATGGTCACTTTGCAAAAAACAGCATATATAAAGGTTCTTTAGTCCTTAGATACTATACCTTTAGTACTGGCTGTCAAAAGTATCAAACAACAGTGGCGGCAAGACTAGCAAAATCGGTTATATACCTACAACAGGAATCCCAACCCCCCCGAGACCCCGTTATATGGAATTCTGGGATGTAGGGAAAGTTTTTGATCTGTTTCGATCATGGAAGAAAAACAAAAAATTGTCGATCAAGTTTTAGACCCTTAAGGTCACTGTTTTATTGTTGTTGGTCACTGGCCAAAGAGGTCAGACCATTTTGGCCCTATCGTTGGAGGGTCTTGTTCGGGAGTCTTTATGTTTATGTTGAGCAAATTGATCAAAACAAATAGGTTGGGTGATCCACTCAACACGATCGTAGTGAGGAGTGGACACAGGGAAATATAGATATAAAAACCCACTCCACGAGGGGGGCAGCTGCCTCGGCAGTAGCCACTGGCGGGGTAAACTTAAACATGCTCATGATACATGCTGGCTAGCGGTCGGAGGAGGCGTTTAGATGTCACTACAATTCTGAGGGACACAGCAGATGTCCAAGGGGCGCTACTACGAGAATAAGTACGAGTGAGTAACCCGATATTATAATACTTGGTGTTGACAAGTTGAGTCATGCAGTTGTGGTTGATGTTGGATTATGGAGTTTTATTCCCATCTCAAGGAAACATAACCTATAGATCGCTCATCAGTTCCCGAAAACACTTGAGTGTTGCCGAGGTAAAAGTAGAATTTTGGGAGACTTACCTGGTAAGTTCAAGTAAAATTGAGATTTTTCCGAGGACAGCATATGTTGTAGGGGACAGATGCCCTACCTGCACCACCCTAGGAGAGTGAAATAATTCAGATAATGTGTTGATATATTTATACTTTATCAGCAGTGTGTGCGGGATTAGTGAGTGTGAGTCAGTTTCCTTGATCTGTTTTATATAAATTCTGCTGTCACGTGATACATTCCCGCCTTATCTCATCTGTCCCCTACAACACCATGTGTTGTCCTTGGTAAGGCCACTCAAAAAAACTTGTTTCTCATCACCGCGCGCATCTGCAAAAACGATTTTAGAAGATTTTTTTTTGGTTAAAATAAGATGAACCTCGATAGAAATTATGAAAAGTATGTATATTTGGTATCAAATTAAAGCTCCTGTAATGTATAAGTAGTATAAATCTGAAAACCCCGCATACGCAGACACCCTGCATAAGCAGACATTTTTGCCCATAATGGAGTGTGACCGCTTACGCAGGGTTTTACTGTATGTCTAAAGCCCATTTTATAACACTTTTAAGCGATCTTTGATCCAGTAAAAAAAGAAAAAAAGCGCCCTCATCATATTTTTTCATGGCTTGGTGATTAGAAACAAGTTTTTTTTTGAGTGGCCTAAAATCTCAATATTACTTCAACTTACCTGGTAAGTCTCCCAAAATTCTACTACATACTTAAAACGTTCATAAGGAAGGCCATTTGCAACATGGCTACATAGCAAAAGAACTGCACATAAAAATCTAGGAAACAAATATATGGAAAATTGCAGATGTGTAAAGGGGACATTGAGAGTACACGCATAGAGAAGGATACTGTAGGCCTCTGAGTAGGCATATTTTGATTCTGTTAACTGTTCTGAGTCCAGAAAAGACCTAAATATGGAGTCCAAGACCAACGTTTGATTTATTGAGCTATTGTAGTACATTGAAGAACACAAAACTAATCAATGATTTTCTTAACTCAGAATTATAGGCATTCAGGCATTGTCATGGTAATCCGACCACTTGCCAGAGCGAAAACAAGTGGAAATGTTAACTGGAGGGATGGATTTATAAGATAAAACAATAAAACAAATGCTTCCGAGTGGGGGTGGGGGTGGTCAGCCACGCCCTTGAATAATCCCAGTTTCCAGATTGGCCCAAAGACTTGATAGAGAGATGTACCTCCAGAAGGCAGTAGAGAAGAGGCCTATACTCATTAGCCCTGCATTAAAAGGTCGCACCTGGATTTGCTGATGTGCTTATAAGAGACTGATATAAAATTTGTGTGGTCTTACTCTCTGCACGCTGCAATGTTAAATGCAGGATACAGATATTTCAGCCATGGTGGACTTGATTTGCAAACTTGGTTGAAGTCATGGAATCCAGTTTCAGGAATAAGTGGAATGTTTTTAATCATGGCAGCAATACCATGGAGAGAACGGTCCTTCTTGGATTTAAGATTACCCCTGGTCTACTTCTGTGTAAAACTCGTATTTGCCTGAGCCTGATAAATCCCTTCCAGTTCAGTTGCCAGTGTAAGTATATTGGATAGTTATCTACAAGTGCTAGTTAGGAAGGTAGATTAAGACTAGATCAATATCATAGGAAGGTTCTTGAAGAGAGAGGGTACTAGAGATACTGCGTGAGTAAGTAATTTGAAGTCAGATTCTATTTTCGTCTATGGTGCTTCATAGAGAAAATGTTGTTGACACTTTGCAGGTGGAAGTTCAGACCTACCTGGCATGCCTGGTAAATAATCTGCTGAATATGATGTGTAGATTGTTTTTGATAAATGCTGTTCTGACCAATTAAAATAACAATGAACTAATTATCATGTGGTCTGTCTCATCTCGTGTTAAAAAGATTGATCCTTTATAAGGGTTTCATCATGCTTAGTACTCCGACCCTAGTTCTGCTGATGTTGCTCTTCTGTTAAAGGAAATACTATTAATAAGTCGGTCGAATACTACACCATAGTGTCGTCCAGGGAATCATGTCAACTATTTAGGACACCTGAATCATTTGTGTGCAATTTCCGTCCTTTGAGACCTTCATAATGGATGGAGAATTTAGACTGAATTCCGTCACTGGTGCTGTTAATATCAGAACCAATATCATGACCAATGTAGAGAAGGATGTGTCATCAAAGGGATTGAATAAAAGTATCTATTTTGTTTATGTGTAATAGTCTCAGCGGCACCCATTGAAGGCCTTTCACCGCCCCTCCGTGTTGTATCAGTGCGCGCTAAGAAGTATCACCACTTCTTATCACGACGCCATGGATATTGATTGTCTGGCCTTTGGGATAAAGCATGTACTAAATGGCATCTGAAATGCTGACATTGCTCCTTGTAGTTATTTTCCTTTCTCACTCTCTCTGATCCTCTATTTGGATCGGAGAAGGAAGTTTGAGTTTCATGTTTTTGGGGAGATTTTGGGATCTGCAAAGATGCAGGGATGGCTGAGCACTTTAAACGTGCTCTCTTCTTGTGTTTGCTGAGTGAGGGTTGCTCAGCGGCGGCTGGTAGCGCCTGGCGAAAGGCCACATTCCTGCTAGCCATAAATGCGCCAATTCTGGCATCGCTAGCAATTTTGTGAGCGATTTTGGACCTGACAAAAGTAATTCTTTAGTGGGCGTTACAGAGGATTAAAACCAGCCAGGGATCTGCCACACAATGCTGCGATTAGTGGGGAAGTTTCTGGCAATGTTTTCCCAGCAATATTCCTGATGATACCAAAAGGAATCTTAAGAGTAACTTACCACGGGTTTCAGGTATCTCGCAAGGTCTCCTGAAAAGTTCTGATTCTATATACAGGAAAACGACACTTTGCAACACACTATGCACCATTTTCCCTAAACCATGATACTTAGTTTGAACACCTTTTGAAATATTGTTGTTAACTTGGAAAAAAGAAATGCAGTCAACTCTTATTGACCGAGTAGTTTACTTGGTTTACCATTGCGGCGTACTACCCTCATAATATATTATCCGATTACATTCAAATCAATCTGCCTACTAGTCATAATAATAATTTGGGTTTTGAGATAGAAATCAACCAGAATGAACTACACCCAACGGAAGACCAGTTGCATATTCCACTTCTTAAATAATTGAAGTCTGGAAAGGACCTGCAATGGTTGACCGGACGTAAAATCATTAATAAAACAAGCAAATTCTTGAATAATTATCTAAATCCCGCCTAGATAGTACTGGTGTCACCACCATTGGAGGATTATTGTACATAAAGCTTCCAGTTAAATGTTAAGTTATACTCGCTCAAAGACAAGGCTAATATTTCGTGTTCCGACTAAATAACGCCTAACAAAACCTACTTCGGACATGGCAGAGCGGTAACGCGTACACGGGACAAGGGGTAGGGGTAGATGGGACCCCGTCTGAGAGGTTAACCCAGACTTAACGACCCAACCCGGACTGTGGTGATTGCATCGCCTCCACACAGAATGGCGCGTTAGTGGCTGGTGAGACGCGGGGCAGGGTGCGCGCAGTCACCTGTGGTCGGTCACTGATAGACGCCGTCGTCGTGTGGCGGGTCAAACAAACCTGTTTCCATGGTGACCACTATCCACGTGTCTGATTGTACGTTTATTATCCACGCGGTCAACTCACTGGGTGTGGTCACACAGTCTGCGCCGATCCGGTCTAATCGTAATGTAGCATTCCCAATCTACGCAGTCGATCGTATACGTAACTATCATAGTATGTCTGTAGAGCTAGTAGGGGGTGGGGGGAGATAGCTCAGTGGTTAAGGTAGTGGACTTGTAATCCCAAGGTTGTATGACTTTGTGCTTTGTGACAACGTATAAAATTAAAACGATTAACTCAAATTCTGTTCTCAAATAGAGCCATGTTGCCAAATGTTGTTACATGTTTAGGGCAACGATCAGTCATTCTAAGATATGCAGTGCCATCATGGAGAATACTGCGGCATTCATATTTCGATTGTCCTGCCGTTTAGTGTTAACAGTTACTGGACTAAGTAGTCCATCTAGTCGGTAAAACAGCACCTATCAGATCTTAATGCTCCATATCACGTGACAACATTCAGTAAGGGCGGTATGTTATTGCAGAATTGAAGACCAAAATGGGGATCCCGGTTTTTAAAGAGTGAAGTCCGAAGGGCGCTTTTTGAAAACTAATAAATAGGACTATACTGTAGTAAACAGTACTGAGATCGGAAAGTTCCTGGGTTTGAATCCCGGCCGTGCTGCTGTACCTCTTCTCCCCAGATCCTCACGTAATATTGGCGTGATACGCCATGTTGTGAAACCAAAATAATAATCGATGCCCTGATATATATTTGGATTTTCACTGCGCTGTTGGCAAAATTCCTGGAGGTTTTAATGGAAATCTATTCAAGGTTCACTATGTATGCAAACACATCTTCTCTCCTTTTTTTCTGTTTCCAATGTATCCACCGTATTATTACATTCTGTGCATAATAACTGTGGAGCTGCTCTAAACATGTGAAGCATGCTTGTACATCTGCTCTAATTCATGTGTAATCACTGACAATATGCAATACATTGTATAAGATCTAGACTAAATGCCAAATAAATGCATGTTGTTTGAGGTAATCCAGCATTTGGTTAATCAACAATGATATGTCCATACCTTGTTGCTATATTGTTAGTCGTGATGCCGAATGTATGTCTCTTGTTGTGGTGTCTTATGCTGTATAGATGGGTAGATGGTATCATATTTCTATATGGAGTAAAAAGGAGCGATGACAAGATACGAAACTTTGTACTTGTAGTTTACGTGAGAGAAATATAAACTAATAAGAGACAGCTAGAAGAGGGCAATTTAAAAGTAATTGGAAAGTAGAAAATGAAATATTTTTGACAAGAGAAATGAACAACATTATCCAGTAATAAGGAACATAAAGTGGTCATCTAGTATAAATAAAAAACAAAGATTAAATATGATACATAGAATAGCAACATGTAAGCTGACATGAACTATTGAGAGACAGATGTACTCTGTCATATTATGAGAAATAAAAAGCGTTGCTCATAGATACAAAAGAATTTCTAGATAATTGATGCGCAGCCACACTGAACTTATGAATCATTGTATGACCAGTTTAGGTATGTGAAGAATTCGTGAGTAATCATTATTAAAATGTAAATAATCGATGCTCAGCCACAAAAAAATGTGTGAATCATTATAGGACCTTCTAAATCTGTGAATAATTGTTGTGCCATCATTCTAAGTATGACAACCATACTCTTTGAATGAAGCGAATATAGAACGAAGTTCTGGAAAACACAAGAAGCGTTATATGGTTATAACATATAGGAAACTAACGTACAATTTTTGATTCGTCAAATTACACTAAGCGCTCCATTGGTAACTTTATTGGAGGTACGTTTTCATCAATCAGCGAGATTAAACGACATGCTAAATATCTGCCAGTGTATCAAAAGCAAAAAATATCAATTATGTGAAATTAGTTTCTGTCAGTGAACTGTTAAAAAGAGAAAGGAAACAAAAAACAATTGACCTAATTGCAGACTATCATACTAGTCACTGTATGTGAAGCATGGAAATTGATGAGGTGCTGGGTGGTTATTAATAGGACTGTCCGACTCTATAGTATTACATGGATGTATGTTATTCAATACAACTGAAAGGACAGTTCCTAGACTCAAACGAGCTACGGGAATATTACATTTCTATTGCTCAAAACCAATTGGGAGATGATCTAATCACAAGAATAAGTATAAGAATTCAATATTCTGCCAAGAATAATACGATTCAGCTGAGGTGCGACTGAGATGTTAAATTCCCATGAATTTGTGAACGTTCCCGTTCAGGGTGTTTGCTTGGATCTCTGGCCTCCAGTCTCTGATATGTACGTTTGTACACCTGGCGGCTTATCTCCTTGTTGTTGTAGTCAGCCAATCATGCACACCTGTACCGGTACCTCCCTTAGGTGTTATACCATGATCTACATACATTTAGCCATACATTGCCTGTTACCTGCGCCAGCCGGCAGGCCTTAGGGACCCAGGCCTGACTTTACAGCTTTATTGAGCTGCTACGTCTCTAGGGTGCAGGCTCGTAATGTGAGTGTGTGTTGGGGATGGGAAGGTTGGAGGAGGTCTAAAAGGGGAGGGGAAGGGAGGAAGGTTGGAGTGTTACACACGCCTCACACTTCATTCACCATTGGGGCCGGTTCCTAAATTATAATCAACTGATCTGAAATTTAAGATAATGTAAAGTAAAGGAGAATAGTCACTATCATATTATCAAATAATCGAGTTTAGTATATTGTCACGAATGAGATTGCTTAGATTACGCTATTCGGAGTTCCAACGGTAGAAATTCATGCAAATATGTTTAGGGACTGATTGTTGGTTACATGTACGCGATATGTCTGGCAAATCAACAACCCATCGCCCATTAACGCCTGCTGCCACGCCAACACCTGTTGTAATGGTAGTTGTGGTTGTGGCTGCTGTGGTTTGGGATAGAAGTAAAATATGTGACTCATGGTCATGGCTTTCTAACCTAACCACCCTATGGTTACAATATGTTCCAGGGAAATCCCACTGCCACCCAGTGTTACAGTAAATACAAGAGATATCAAGTTACCACACTATTGTTACTGTGTATACCTGATATTTCAAGTTACCACCCGGTGTTGTATATAACATTTATATATGTGAAATCCCTATAGCACAAAAGTGTTAGGGTAAACTCGAAAGGCACCACTACCTTTAAATTGCTAGTGTATACAAGAAAGACAACGGTGCAGCAGTTCCACAGTGGAACAGCACATGGTACTAGAACTGTTAGCATAAGTATTTATGATAGTACACCACGTGGTATGACAACTGTTTGAATGGTTTTGTGGACAGGTGGCTGTAAACTACGAGAGATTGACGCCTAGTAATACACGAGCGCTAACGAGTGTATTACGACGGCAACCTCGAGTGGTTTACAGAACCGCCTGGGCACATAACCATCGATTGTTGTATTATCCATCATCTAGAGTAAATTCATCCCAGGAATTGCCATATAAAAGGGTTTATCAAAATGCCCCATTTTCTTTACTCTATAGCACAAAGGGACTATTTTCCCCGTATACTATGGCTTTGAGGCTGTATACCACAGATCTGAATCCGTATACCACAGTTATGGTATACAAAATACGATAACTGTCAGAAAAGTTGATATCGGACTGTACACCACAGTGTATAAGAGCTATAAGTAAAACTATATCGGACACCCGTACACCCCACAAGGGGCCCTGAGACACGCGGGGCTCGCGTGCCTTCCTGCTGTGTTTACACCCGTACCTGGTGGTTGCCCTGGCAATGCGTGGGTGATCGCGTTCCCCGGGCGCCGTGCGCACCGCGGCGGCGCTTTGTACCTATGTAATAAGGTAAGGGCGAGCAGCTCGCAGAGCGCTAATAGCTGGTCTACGAGCGGCCGTGTTTTCTGCTCTGTGTATTGGTGAGTTACGAGCACCTTTGAACATAATTGGATCCTCGTGGAGGTGTTTAGGGCCGTGTTCACTGAGGTGTTGTGTATTCTATGTCGCTCTTTGAAGTTTTAGTGACCTGCTCACCGACCTACTTTATGACCTGCTCATTGAACTACTATGTAAATATGCTGTGACCGAAGGGTTTTATACTTTAAGAGGTTTCAAGATATTATAGATATGGCATGTCTTCTGAGATCTCCACCGTGTAATATTTATTAGCTGTCATATAACATAAAGGTGTTCAGCACGGAATACTAAAGTATAACCTTATCCGTGTAACTGGTACATGCCATCTTTAAGAGTTAATTGCAAATAGTTATTTACTTTTTAACTGGAAGTTCTTACCACCCGAAAGTGTGCTTGCTACCAGGAAGAACTAGGCAGTTTTCCTTAAGCCGTAATAAAAGGCATCTGCAATTGCTCTGGTATTTGAAATTCAGTTTAAATTGTAGTAAAACGTTTTTTCTGTAACTGACTTTGAGTTGTTCTATGGCTAAATAAGCTCTATTTATGTGACCTGCTTTGTGAGTTTTATGTGTGGCTGTGAGATTCTATCTGTATCTGAACTTCCCTGTAAGTTTCGTATCTGGCTGTGAGTTGTTCTGTGTATCTGACCTGCTCTGTAAGTTTCGTATCTGGCTGTGAGTTGTTCTGTGTATCAGACCTGCTCTGTAAGTTTCGTATCTGGCTGTGAGTTGCTCTGTGTTTTTCGTACCTGGCTGTGTGTTTCTCTGTATATCTGAACTGCTCTGTGAGTTTCGTGTCTGGCTGTTAGCTTCTCTGTATATCTGAACTACTCTGAGTTTCTTGTATAATTGTGAGTTGCTCTGTGAGTTTCGTGTCTGACTGTTAGATCCTCTGTATATCTGAACTACTCTGAGTTTCTTGTGTAATTGTGAGTGTCGTGTTTGTGAGCTGCTCTGTTGGCATGGGTTTCTCACTGGTTGAACAGCTGGCGTGTTTGTGCTCGCTCCGAGCAGCTCAGGGCAAGGACTGAGTGGGCCACAGGTGGTCGGCGCTCAGCGCTGGTTAGGATACAGTAAGGAGCCATCAAAGAGGGCTGCATGCCAATGATTGCCTCATTAACGAGATAAGCATGTACAGGTGTGACAAGCGGCATGATTGCCAAGTCTCACCCCCTCCATTATATGTTAACGGCTGGTCCGCCACACCTTGTATACCAGCTTCATACCTCTCACACATGTCACTTCCATTTTATACGAACAGTGTGTCGCCATACAAATAAGTGTCATGTATGGAGGCGTCACAGCACTTACTCACGTTATCTCTATTGTGTATTACCAATGTGTCTCCACACAATAAGTGTCATGTTTGTAAGCGTCACTCCAGGGTCTCACCTCATACATGTATATCTATCATATATTATCTTACCCCTGGTATTTTTTCTCCTGATATTTAACATTGGGAACTCGTATCCAACGCTCCTATTGTGTTTAGGAAAAATATCCAATGGGGGATCAAGTCACAAATGTTAGCCCATTAGTCAATGTGGAGGGTGAGATAAATTAAGAAAACCATTAAAGTTTAGGGTAAGAGCTCGATTCCATCTCACCGCTACGTAATTTACACGGCTTCGCCTAGTGAATTACTACGCGATTCAAACTCGATGGGATATGAGCTCTGACCCTAAACCTTCATAGGTTTCCTCTATAGCATCAATGGGTCACCACAGAAAACAGTGCTTTGTATGAGCGCTTCTCACTTCTTACTCACGGCTGTATAGTAACAATGTGTCACATCGCAATGAACGCCAAATTTTTTGCCTACAAACAATAAAAATATTTGTAAAAAAAAAAGAAAAGAAAGGGCAGTTTTTAGCGTAGCATAGATATAGAGTAAAATTGTTTTATTGGAGGCTAGTTTCTAGACTAATGACGTCACTGTCTGCTATACTATAACGCCACTATATATTTTGACCCATTTGACGCCACCTACCTGATTTCCGTTTGATAGCTGGTGACTTGATATCTGTCGGACAATATGATTTTAGTTGTGAAAAGTTATTGGTGTAGTTGGGTCGTATCTGGTCTGGTCTTATCACTGCTAGGTTGTGCGGTCCTTTTTGATGTATCTGAAAACAAAAACTTTAATGTCAAAACAGCAGAAATATTTCTCTATAGAAGTAGACAAATAAACCCGTGTAACATCAAAGCAGTAGAGAGATAGTTGCATAGATTATTTTCAAGTTGTGTCACAAAATCAGTAAGAGTTTCTATTATCCACCTAATACAAAGTGTCCATAGAAAACACATATTGAATGAGTATGGATTTACCCGGCGCAATATCATCGCATACGCTCGGATATTACTGCGCGCCAACTCCTTGGGGCATACGGCCGCGTGTCTGAAACCAGTCAATAATACATGTTTCCTGTTAAAACCTGGTCTGAGTACCAAACTTCGCATTTTGCCTACGAGTTCATATAAACGACCTACAAATCTCAGAACTGAATTCATCGGTCATGGCTAATTCGTTTTGAGATCTCATAACAGTGATATGCCTGAGGGATATTATTCCCAATTAACAGTCATGTTAATGGAACTCATTCACCTATATTTTGAGTCAGTAGAAAGACAATATATGGAAATAAAAGATGTAATTTTTTTTTAAATTGAATTTGCCCGATGTCTAATTTTGAAGGCTCAAAGCACCAGTCATGGTTAATGAGGGTTTGCTACACCAGGTCCTATAAAAAACACTAAGGGCAGATTCGATCTAAAATATTACTGATCAGAGGTGTATGTTCTGGGACTGGGAGGTTAGCTCTGTGGTTAAGGCAATGGACTAATAATCCCAAAGGGTTGTGGGTTCGAATCCAGCTACAGCCACCTGTCTTATTCATCCCCAGCAGTAGTGTGCTTACTGCTATATCAAATGCTATTCATGCTCATATCATGTCTATATGGTGTGGGAATGTAAATGTGATGGGGTGAGATTTCGACCTAAATTCTTCTAATAGATTCGATCATCACCTCTGTGATATGAAAGCAGTGATAAAAGCTGAAGCTTGAGAAAGTCTAGAAAAGACCTGTAATGGGTATAAAATCAAACAAACAAACGAGAGTTCGACATTAGCGAGCGTTCACCAAGGAGCGTACCCTGTGATCATTCCCTGAGCACATTATTAAAGTTGTAAGTTAATACACAGTAGGTGATATATGAGTTTAGTACATGTATTGGTGTACTTCCTTAATGATGAAGGTCAGGAAGTAGTAGTATTTCATAAAGGATACAAGTATCAATTATTTACTCAACCGTCCTACCTAACTCTATCAAAGCTATGTTTGGCAGCAGAACTCTCATGAGAGTCTGACCCAAACATTTATTTGAAGAGGTGACATTTGCCTTATTAACCTCGTAATTACACGTCAGGTAAAACAACCAGCCAAGGCTTCCCTAAGCCGGTTACATATTTTACCACGTTTAGACCGAACAATGTTTTCACTCGTATATTACCAATTAGGCGGCCGCCTAGAGCGACGCCTATTTAATCAGACAAATTTGGTCAGATCTCAAAGGAGCTCAAGCACACTGAGATATTCTGTCCAATTTAAGAGATGAGTTATTAGCTAATTTCTGCACTATTGGTCAATGAGATTCGCTACACTTCCGCGTTTCTTTTCTCAGCTGACAATATGGTTCACTCCTCTTTCGCTATAAGAGTATCACAGGATGTTGCAGTCTCAGGGCTTCGAGCATGTATACTGAGCATGGCAGTGATTGCCTTTCGAGGATTCATCATTGTCCTGTAGACGGAAGTTTGCTGGGATTTCTTAAGGAAGATCGTCCTGGAATAATGGGGAATTACCCTTTGCCTTCAGAATGATGACCGTGTGAAAGGGGGCAGTCTTTTAGTGCATATAAAAACATTGGCGACTGTTTGACGTCTGAGTTAGTTCTCAGGTACTTGAACGGCGGCGGGTGTCCAGTAAACGACCACTTAACCTGCATGACCGGACCTTGCCCATTGCCTCCACCCTCTAAATATACCACAACAAAGTCAGCAACAATGTTCTCCAACAAGAAGAAGTACGAGTCTTCCTTTTGCAGAGTCACATGTAACCTGAATGTCATATTGAATCTTTTATTTATTTTTTATAACCGGGCTCCAATTATAGGAGATTAAGCACAGATTACTCAAATGAAACCCGTACTTATTGCTTAGTCTCCACGCGAACGCTGACCTTTTGCTAATTTGACATGGGGATTGTGACGTCATTGTGCGTCAGGGTGAGATCTCGTAGTGTAAACAAACTGTCACGTGACGCCCGTGAAATGAGACTTGGAGTGCGCTGCAGGTGCTCGGAGAATGGACGAAAAACCCGATAAACAAAGACCTGCCGAGTGAGAGAAGGTGGGATGGCGGGGGAAATACGCACCACGTCGCTTCTATACGCGGTTATTTCTGATGTCACAATAGGAGGATCAGTAAAACATGAGACTTATAATGAGCGTAGGCCGCCTTCTAAATGCCGCTATGTATGCTGACAAAACACTTATACGTATTGTTCCTGAAATATGGGTTCTGCAAAAATCTTTCGGAAAAGGTCAGAGGGTAATGATTTAAAGAAAACTGCCAACTATTCATATTGCCAAATACGATTAGTGCATGTGTAGTAAACTGCACAGACGTGTATTTTGTAGCATCTACGTGCAAATTAGTGCAGCATAAACACGCACAGCACTAGCATACTACAGCAACACACTGATAAGCGAAAGATGCCCAAACACACGTTACCGATTTTTACTATTTCCATATTTAAGTGAAATCATAATGCACAAATTTCTATTATTTTCTTTTTGTAGATTTAGTCTCGGCAAAAGGTTCAATCTTAACCGAATTAGTAATTAGATGTGTTCATTGTTATATACCTTTCCGAAACCAACGTAGTAATATTTAGTTTGTTAAATATCTACCTTGGGTTATACTGTGAGCGTATAGCACCATAGTCCTTCCCAACGGAACACGTCCCGTTAGAAAGACCTCAGTCATAATGGTTCAACACTTTAAAAAACCTGTATATTTGTATTATCCTGAGTACATTGAAGAACATCCAATCACTTTGTTAACTATCAGAGCCTAATATCCTGCCAAGAATATTATTGTTCAGACCAAGTTACTATGAAACATATCCTCGAGAATGGGTTTCCGGAACTGGCTGATAATGAATTACCCGGGTTATATCTACACAGATCTGCCTCTTGGACGACACGTCGCTACAAGACTTATATGCATTTATCCTATCCTGCTATAATCGTCCATAGGCTTAACATTAGGAACTCGTTCTCGACAGGCTTGCTAGAACGTCAACTCATACTCAACGGGTAATACACAGATAAATATTTGCAGGCTAAGATAAAATCAGAAACGTATTCGTGTTTGGTCTGAGTTTCCATTCACCATCTCGTTTGGAGTGCATCAAAATATTCACTCGGCTATCGCCTCGTTCAAATTACCGTGCACTCCACACTCGATGGCGAACGAGGACACGGACCAATCACTCATCAATTTCTTTCTTAGTAGCAATCACAGCAAGACAATTCAAACCTACATTTGTGAATAATTAGTGGACTTTATTAATTAAAGGGAGGTCACCTTATTGGGGACGACATGTTAGGTCCACATCAACTGATGCGTGACGGAGCTGCATTCCTGCCATGCAAAGCCCGTCTGTATATAACTGTATGCCTCCATGTTATTTACCACAGCCCCGCTATGACAATAGGACTGGGCTAAGATCGTCATTTCCCTCACCAGTACGGCTTTCATACAGACACTGCCTTTGATGGAATTCTTAATACCCTCCAACAGTCGCTGCTGCTTTCATTTTCCACACATCTTCGATTTATAAGAGTTTTTGGCCATTCAGGATAATTGCCTTTGAAAATTCTCGCTTCGACGCGCGCCTATGCCTTGCCGTCAGCGGTATGTAGAAATAATATAGCCGAGCTCCATAGCTGGCCGTCATATCAAGGTGAAGCCTCCATCGTGGTGATTATTCTCTCTCTTCTGCTGTGTAGTTAGATTTGTCAAACAAAACGCCGCCCCATTGTGCTTCAGATAAGTATATTTTGTGTTGATATCAGGCAGCGTTCTCACTTTACGCCATTGTGGCCGACGTAGCACATTGTGTCACTTTGTATGAGGTTTGGCTTTTTCACCGAAACATATCAGAGCGGGCGCTGGTGCCTGCGTGGGTGATAACAAACGGTGTGTAAATCGGCGCTAGTTCCAGCGTGTGTGATAACAAACAGTGAGTAAATCGACTAATGAATGGACTTTTATTCACACGGTATGATGAAACTGAAGGCGCTCACAGCCGGCATCTGTAACGATACCACGGAGAGACTGCGAAAAACGATTTAAAAATACGCCGTAGAAGCAGCAAAAACAGAAAGAGGATTGAACAGAAGACGTGGGGCTTACACCTTAGCGTGAAGTCCGCTTGGAGAGTGTCCTTTTCTCTCAGACTAAAAGTCGTCTGCTTGTGTCGCATTGAAAGCTAACGGCGATACATACTGAGCCTTTGGCACACTCCTATTCTCACACATACCGACTACAATATGTGCTACCTACAGATCTATGTAGAGTTGAAACAATACACTGTGTTTTGCCTGCCCTGGAAAAGGCAGTCTTTGTGATTGCTACAGATGCACTTTAAGACGGGCAGATATAGGCGCGGCGTTTTTTGCACCTTTGCTGTAGAGTTGTTGATAATAGTGTTGGTCCTGGAGTTATACACATACATCAGATCTGGTTATGGAGAAAAGTATAAAACAAAGACATATTCTGAAGCGACCTGCAGTCAATCCTCCTTCTCCTACTTGGGTGTTAGCTACACTCTCCACGCCGAGACATCAGTCAGATGTCAAAACACCCCTAGCGGGGACTGGGAGGGGGTGTATGCATTACTATGGGCTCTGTATGTGCCCAAAGTTGTCATTATTTCCATCGCCATATGAATTACACTGCTATGGTTCAGGCGTCTGCTTTTGCAGCTTCGCGGAATGGTCGCGGCACTGTCACGCCCCCTGGCAGCGTCCCGACACACTACACAGGTACGATTTCATCACAGACGCAGCACTTCAGTCAATTCTCTATCCGGGAATTTATAATCATGTGAAAGAAGGTTTACAATATTATCAAGATGAATGATATGATAGGGTATTCTGATAGCAGCAGAGTGTATGTGGGGTGGATAGTGGAAAAATCATTTTCACCACTCGCTCACTGAGAATCGGCATGAGACACGCTGTGGGTCACTTCATAACAGGTTGGGGGTGTGAAGGGTACTAAGAGTTGGACATACTTAGTCCAACAGATTATCAACAGCTGGTTATATTCAATATCAAACATATAGGACTAAATATTGATTTATATTTTCCAAGTATATGTAGAAATTGTGCCAAACACCCATCTTGTGAGTACGCTGCCAAATTCTTAAAACGAAACACAGATGATTATCTCCTAGTTTCCTTGTCAGAACCTCATTAAAGAGGATAACAACCTGAGAACTACTGTTTACCAGGAAAAGTAATGTCAGCGTGATGACAACGTGAAGAGGAACTATAATAAAGTACGTCGAAAATCATCCTCATACCATCAGTATATTATCTCACCACTCGAGTCAAGCCTAAAAATTTTCATCTTACTTCTTTAATATTTACCCCATCCAATAAACCATATAAATCATTATTTTTATGCACTAGCAAGTATGTAGCAATTGTGATCTTTTTCGTTATCATACCAGAATACTCATCACCAATATCACCACACCACTACCACCACCACACTATAGCCACCACCCACCACCATAGCCACTCACCACAAAAACCACCTCCAATCACCACCAATACTATCACACCATCAATACCACACACCACTCCACCAACACTTCACCACCAGCACCAGCACCACACCACCACACCATCAGAACCACACAAGCAATACCACAGCACCCCCACCACCACACCACACCACCACCATTTCACTATCACACCACCTTTACACCACCATCATAGCCTCATGGTACCACCTCACTTTCACACCACCCCGCACCCCACCACCACACAGGGGCCGAGTTGAGTCGGTGGCTATGTTATCGGCGGCTTTGTTTATTGCCCGTGTAAGTTGAGCCGTGGAGGGATGGATTGAACACAAGAAACACAGGCTGTGCTTTGTCCGCCGTCCGCCAAGTGGCGCATAATATCTGCGCCTGACATGTCTTGTCTCCGCGCCCCATCTCACGGCGGGTGGAGGGAGGGAGGAGATGGGCGGCGGGCGGCGGGTGGCAAACGGTGGGCGGCGGGTGGCGGGTGGCGGGTACCATGCGGAGGGTGGCAGGCGGCGGGTGGCGTATGGCGGGTAGCATGCGGCGGGTGGCAGGCGGCGGATGGCGGATGGCGGATAGTATGCGGCGGGCGGTAGGCGGCGGGCGGCGGGCGGGTGGGGGCGTGGGTGGGCGGGCGGGGATTCTTTGGTCCTCTGGCACCACGGCCTAGGGTATATTTTTATTCAGGCATCGCGTACTAATGCAAAAGCCACATAAGATTTTCCGAGTTGATTCGGTGTCTCTGAGCGCCGGGCTCGGCCTAGAACCGATGCTATCCAGTCTTCATTTCCTCGGCGCAGTGTTTTACGCCTACTATCGCGGCCAGGCATGTCAATTACATCGCATCTACCTAGAGGCTAGCCAGTCAATCAGCCGGCTCACAAAAACCAGTAACAGATACCATTGAGAGGCCTGACACGACGATTGCGAGTTCCTCTCCCCGCCCCCTACACTCCTCCTCCTCCTCGCTCCAACAGAAACCTGGAAACACCGGAACCGGAAGTGCCCAGGCCACGCAGGCGCGTGGCGGGGGGGGGTTGGAGGGTTCCGCCCGGGTGGTTTTTGTGAGTAGCGGGCGGCGGGGCGTGGGTGGGGGGTGTTGGGGCGGGGAGGGGGTGTTATTGTGGGGCACATCAAGCTCTATTGTTAGCTCTAGTCGTCAACCCCTGACAGCCTCGCACGCGCCCAGCGCCCACACCCGAACCCGAGTTCGCTTCTTCTTTTATTTTTGGGTGTATTTTGTTGGGTTTTTTTTATCTGTGCGTCTCGCGTTCGTGGCCTTAGCACCGAGAGCCGCGTGATTCAGACCCCGACGCCACCTGGTGGGGAGTTAGCACGGTGATGAAAAAAATATAGAAGGGGAGTGTGCATGCGCGTAGCCACCCGACCCCCAGATGTGTAGGACGAGATGTGAAGCAGGCCGAGTTAACTGGAAGAGGACACTACACAACCCTCCCCACCCCATCCCTGGCCAACCCAACGACCCACCCTGCTCTCCAAGGTGCGCCTTGCAGAACTGCCAAATATTCACTATTGAGATCAGCGATAACCCTCCTCACATCTAACCAGTACGCTGTACCTTCCCAGCAACTTACCCTACATCTCAACCCTTTATATCGAATCAGCCCATGTCGTTGCCAGTCCTGCAACTCCCTGTAGTTCAACCCACCCTGCAACTTATGATGAACCAAGTATCTTAACCCACCTTATATTTCACCCTGCATCTCTTCCTCATATTTGAAAATCATTTTCATACCATATCTATGTAGTGTGAGAAGGTCACCTCCGTAAATGTATAGGGTGAGATTTCTACCTAAATTCATCTCAGATTCAATCACCACCCTTGTGTAAAACTAGTGAAAAGCTGAACCTTGACATATAATCTCCTGTGTGCCTTTAGGATGCCCTGGTGCCCTTTAGCTTAACCCATCCTGCACCTTACCTTGCACTCAGCCTGCATCTTAACCCACCCAGCAGCTCCCCATACTTCTCAACCCATCCAGCAACTCACCCTGCAGCTGTTTCCACATCTCATCCACTACCAAGCTGCCCAGCATCGCTACTCGCTACAATCCATTCAGATGTCAGACCTTGTCATAACCCAACCTGAATAGCAATCTCTGCCTCTTCCTGCTTTAAATCATACCCTTTGACTCTTCCTATCCTAAATTGCACCCTCGGTTTCTTTTCGTTCCTCGTAAATCTCCTGCCTCTGTCCACCCTTTATCTTGTCTTTTATCTCATCCTGATCTATGTTGCACCCCTTTCTTTATTCCACTCTTAGTAACACTCTCTCACCACCACACGTCACACCTTATCTCTTCCGACTCTCATCCCTAACTCTAAAACTCATTCCTTTCCCTTTCCAACCCTTACCTCTTTTTTGCTGTGAATTGCACCCTTTGTCACTTACCACTCACAATAACAACCTTTGCCTATTCTGACAACTAAATTGCTAAATCCTAAATCTCAACCAATGTCTAACCATAAATCGCAAATTGTGTCTCACTCCATGTCTAATCCAACCATAGATCACACCCAATATCTCATCTAACCATAAATCGCTCTTTGTGCCTTTTCTTAAAATAATAATTAAAAAATCGCACCCCATATCTCATCCAACCATAAATCACCCAATAATATCTCGACCAATCATAAATCGCACCCTATATCCCATCCGACCATAAATCGCACCTCTTGTCTCATCCTTAAGCTCATACTGTTTATCACCTCCCCTTGAACCCTGCACCTCCCCCTGCACCCTGCACCCTGCAGCTCGCGCGGCAGGGCTCGGCGCACGGCTGGCCGGGCATGGCGCTGGCTGGCGGCCATTAGCCCGTGCTTGTCGATTCAAGAGGCGCGCGGCCCGGCGCGAGGTTTTTTGGTCGCGCGAGGATTACGTAACCGATGTTACAGCATCGCCGGGCGAGCCCATTCTCATGGCGCGGGGGTGGCCGGTAGGTTGGGTCTAGACGTCAGGTGAAGGGGTGGGTGGGTGGTTGGGGGAGGGTGGGGTGTAGAGCGAGGTGAAGAAGATGGGGGTGTAGGTGAGGCTATAGGGAGTAGAGGGGGGTCTGAGAGGGGCCCGAGACATCAACACACACCTCTTACCTGTAGACTACCTCCTGTATGTCGCTCAGAGACCGCCAATACATCACTAGCGCCGACACACGACCAGCCACCCGCACAAATATGTTAGCAGCATACGAGAAAAGCGCGGGAAAAAGTTGAGCGGAAGGAAGGAGTGGACTGGCCCGGCGTGCTCCGCGGGCGGCTGTTGCGCCTGCGCGAGGAGGGTCGGGGGGAGGAGGGGGGGGGGGTGACAGCAGCGCTAGGTGCAGTCCTGCTCCTTACTAGTCGTATAGTTCCAGGGGTCCGACACCCACTTTGTTTGCTCCACTCCAGTTTTATCATCACCTCAATCAACATGGATGTGAAATCCAGGACCACCACCACCGCCGCCGCCGCAGCCTACCGCCCTCCCACCCTCTCCCACCCCCTCCCACCCCCCACTCTCCAGCCGCAGGCTCGCACCGGCCGCTGCGATCCGGCGAGTCACACGCTTGGGTTACGGCCGGTACCAGGCCTTTACCCTTTTAATATTTAAACCCAAAGACAGGCGCCGGGAACCAGCAGGTAGGAGCAGCTCGCTACCAGCGCCACCTCGTGTCGTGGAGCGGTAAAAAGGGTGCATAGCTGAGTCTTTGATGACGTAACGGGAGATATTGGTGCTGTTGATGATGAAGGAATAGTGTACTCAGCAATTCGCTCTCCATACGCTGGTGGGCGCTAGATGAAAGGCAAACCACCCGACGACGCTGTACTTCCTTTTAGTTTATTATTTCGTATTTATCTTACCCAAACAGCTGTCATGAATTGTAAATGAACTGCCATCTTCGGAGTGATGCCATTCCAAACCCGCCCGAGCTCGTAAAAATCAAAGTGCAACGCGCGAAAGAAATACATCATATTGCGGGCAGAATTTGCAGAAATGAGATATGGACGCGGAATTTGATAGGCGGTGAAATGAATCATTGTAAAGTTCTGAAAACTTTTCACTTTGAATTAAAAGCGCGCTTTTCCCATCGTTTCCACTTTGCTGGAGCCTAATGTGGTCGGATTGAATAATGGCATTGCATAACGCCATACCAACGTGCCATACCTACTCAGCAGCCTCGGCCTGGGCCGCCTACAAAACAAGCCGCACAACCTGAGTAATATTCAATGTAAACTTGTAACCTTAGATTTCATGGCGCGGCGCGAGCTCCCGTAA
This sequence comes from Alentia gelatinosa, assembly GCA_950022655.1. NCBI lineage: Eukaryota > Metazoa > Annelida > Polychaeta > Phyllodocida > Polynoidae > Alentia > Alentia gelatinosa. Next base: position 19,705,900 of record OX465584.1, on the reverse strand, counting down.
TTGGATTATCCCCGCGGAGTGAATATTTTAACGTGCCGAATACTGGGGAATAATATTCCCTTATTGAAAGCCGCCGCCATATTGTCACTTAGCAGAATTGGTAGCAGGGCGCATGCGCGGCGCCGATCACCTGGGAGCGCGCGTCGCGGGGTGAAATCTAGTTATCCCAATAATAGGGAATTACCGACGCGGAATTACGGCTGGGAATTACGGCGGGGTTCTGACTGCTGTGACTGCTATGAGCACTGTGAGGGAGGGACGGGGGTATACACAGTCACCGGGCTGGAGGATGGGGGCTGGGGTGAAACAATGCTCTTTAGAAGCAGCCAGGTATGCAGTGCCAGTAGCAGGAGGAGCTTTTCATACCTCTCCTGTGTATTTCACTGGAGGTGTCCTGGAGGATCTAACACTCCAGTCCCCCTCTTGTTAGGCTCCTCTCACTCTACAGAACATGGAGGAATTGCGGGTGGAAGGGGGGTTGAGAGGGGTGGTGAGCGCCTGGGTATGATCGGAAGGGATGGTTGGGGGTATATGGGGTACGGTCAAGCGGTAGTGGGGACCAGAGGTGTAGTGTGGGGAAGTAGAAGAGGTAGAGTGGGGTGGTAAGGTGTGTGCGGGTAGTGAGTGAAGTGTGAGAATCTGTGGGTAGAGTGGTGAGGTCAATAGGGGTGGTGAGGTGTGTGTGTGGGTAGAGAGGGGTGTGTAGTTAGAGAGGGGTGGTGAGGTGTGTGTTGGTAGAGAGGGGTGTGTGTGTAGTTAGAGAGGGATGGAACCTTAGGTGTGTGTGTGTGTGGGTTGAGAGGGGTGGTGAGGTGTGTGTGGGTAGAGAGGGGTGGTGAGGTGTGTGTGTGGGTAGAGAGGGGTGTGTAGTTAGAGAGGGGTGGTGAGGTGTGTGTTGGTAGAGAGGTGTGGTGAGGTGTGTGTGTGGGTAGAGAGGGGTGGTGAGGTGTGTGTGTAGGTTGAAAGGGATGGTGAGGTGTGTGTGTGGGTAGAGAGGGGTGGTGAGGTGTGTGTGTAGGTTGAGAGGGGTGGTGAGAGGTGTGTGTGGGTAGAGAGGGGTGGTGAGGTGTGTGTGTGTGGGTAGAGAGGGGTGGTGAGGTGTGTGTGTGGGTAGAGAGGGGTGTTGAGGTGTGTGTGTGGGTAGAGAGGGGTGGTGAGGTGTGTGTGGGTAGAGAGGGGTGTTGAGGTGTGTGTGTGGGTAGAGAGGGGTGGTAAGGTGTATGTGGGTTGAGAGGGGTGGTGAGGTGTGTGTGTGTGTAGAGGGGGATGGTGAGGTGTGTGTGTGTGTAGAGAGGGGTGGTGAGGTGTGTATGGGTAGAGAGGGGTGGTGAGGTGTGTGTGTGGGTAGAGAGGGGTGGTGAGGTGTGTGTGTGGGTAGAGAGGAGTGTTGAGGTGTGTGTGGGTAGAGAGGGGTGGTGAGGTGTGTGTGTGGGTAGAGAGGGGTGGTTAGGTGTGTATGTGGGTAGAGAGGGGTGTTGAGGTGTGTGTGGGTAGAGAGGTGTGGTGAGGTGTGTGTGTGGGTAGAGAGGGGTGGTGAGGTGTGTATGTGTGGGGATAGAGAGGGGTGGTGAGGTGTGTGTGTGTGGGTAGAGAGGGATGGTGAGGTGTGTGTGTGGGTAGAGAGGGGTGATGATGTGTGTGTGTGGGTAGAGATGGGTGTTTAGGTGTGTGTGGGTAGAGAGGGGTGGTGAGGTGTGTGTGTGGGTAGAGAGGGGTGGTGAGGTGTGTATGTGGGTAGAGAGGGGTAGTGAGGTGTGTGTGGGTAGAGAGGGATGGTGAGGTGTGTGTTGGTAGAAAGTAGTGGTGAGTTGTTTGTTTGGATGGAAAGAGGTGGCAAGATGTGTATAAGAAATGACTTAACGTTTAATAATCTATATTACATCCCAGTAAAGTATTACATCCGCCGACAATAAATTGCTGTAGTTTTGCTTTCATAGATCAGGTGTATTCCGGTCGTAGCGTGTACCCAGGTAGACTGAAATAACGGTCTGAAATTCAAGCCCTAATGTCAAAGCTCCAGATAAACACCAAAACACCAGAGAATGACGCGTATATTCACATTGACAAGTGCGAGCAGCTCATAATCCACTCACGTCAGCGCGCGGCCCCCTGGACATGGACCTGTCCAATATCCACTGTTTTGACAGGGCTTGATGGGGGATAGTAACTGATGATAAAGTTACCGAGTCACTCAATAACAACCTCACTGAGCAGATGAGAGCTGCTCCCAGCCCCGGCTCTGATGTCGTCTTGTTTGTCTCACGTGCCACGTCCATGGTTAATGGCAGATCATCAGTAGATTTTATCTACACAATAGTCTGTGTTAATCTCGACATTTTTCTGTTCTCACATTGCGCGGGAGATGGAAAAAGGTACACCTTACGTCAGCCTGCATTCCCTTTGAGTTTATTGTAACAGTAATCAACTGTAGACAGAATGGGAGGCAACTTTCAAACTAAACCAACAATGAATGTCAAAGTCTCAATTTTACTTCGATAACAAATATCGTGAAATACACCGGCAAAAATAAGGAAAACAACAGAGATTTGCGTATAGGAAGGCAATACCCCACTGTCTCCTTTTGATAGGAGAAGCAGTTTGACATTAATCGGTCGGTTAAGATCATAGTATTTTGATAACCTCATCCAGTGCACCAGATGTTGCTAATTTAGCAATAAAAACCGAGTACTCCATCAAGTTATTTTTCGTGAGGTACAAGTGGTATAGATTAATTTGGACTTGGCTTTGTGAAGGAAACGAACAAGTGCAGTCAAGTGACAGGCAGGCATCTCCCTGCGATATTTATAGTCAGACCACTCGCTACCACAGCGACGTTGTTAGTAGGACTAAGTACAGGCTAATAGAGAGATGACGAAAGTATGGTACCGCTGACTCTAGGGCGGTATCCCAAGATTGGTATTATATATATATGTATAAGAGGTGTTGGGGAGTCTGAATGTATTTTGATAATCTCAAAAGCGGTTTCACATTTTGTGATCACCAGTTCAGGGGTGAACATCCTTCTCATACCATGTCCATGTGGTGTGGGAACTTAAAGAACTCTCACCTCGGTAAATGTATAGGGGTTAGGTTATTACCTACATTCATAACATAGATTCGATCACGACCCTCGTAATGTAAATGAACCATGAGAAAGTCTGGAAATAATCTGTAATGGTTAACTGGACGTTAAATCAAACCAACCAACCAACCAACTTTCTCTTCCCTGCTTATTTTGCGACTCATAATTGACTTTCTTTACCCCACCGACATTGATACTCTGCCATAACTATCTCTTCCCCACTTATCATGTGATTATGACGTGACTTTCTCTCTCCTACTTATATTGTGGCTATGACGTGACTTTCTTTTCCCACTTACATGCTGACTAAACACATGACTTCTCTTTCTTATTTACCATGTTACTTTGACGTGACTTTTTTTTCCTACTCACAATGTTATTATGACGTGACCTTCTGTCTCTGTCTCTGTCTCTGTCCTACTCTGTCTCTCAATCTCTCTCTCCCTTTACCTGTCTGTCTGTCTCTCCCTTTATCTCTCTCCCTCTCTCTCTCTCTCTCTCTCTCTCTCTCTCTCTCTCTCTCTCTCTCTCTCTCTCTCTCTCTCTCTGTATGATTAGCTAAGTTAGCAGCATACAGAAATGTAGGTGTCCATCGGGTTAAGGAGGGAAGAGTGAGTAGTATGGGAAATGGGGGTGTTTATCGGGTTGAATTATGAATGAGTAGTATGAGGGAATAGAGATTTTCACCTGGTTAGGTGCCATAAAGGGCATCATTTGAGGTAATATGTTAATGAAGCTTTCTTGAGACTCCACCTACCGTTCTCACTATGTACATGGAAGTGGCGACTATTACTAATCAACTATTGTTAATCAGAAAACATACACTGGTGATTTCATAAACAATGACCAATGACGTACTGTAACGTCGGCATGACAAAAAATGTGACCGTATTAAGCGGAGACACACCAAGCGAGAAACGCAGCGATTTCCGTAATCGCCAACACAAAATGGCTTACATGTGAGCTATTATTTCATATTTCACCTGATTATTGCTTCTAAGATGTTAGATTATAGGCAGGAGATATTCCTATGAAATAATATCTCACATATATGCTATTTTGTGTTGGCGATTCTGGAGATCGCTGCTTTCACTCGCTTGGTGTGTCCTCTGTATAAAGCCGGAAACACACCAAACGAGTCAAGGTGGCGATCTCTGGAATCGCCAATACAGATAGCATATATCTGAGATATTTTTTCATAGTAATATCTCTCACCGATAGTGTATCAGAAGCAATAATCAAGGGAAATATGAAATAATAGCTCACATACACGCCATTTTGTGTTGGGGATTCCAGAAATCGCTGCCTTTCTCGCTTGGTGTGTCCCCGGCATGAGCTTCACTTTAGGCTTTGGTCCCTCCTATCATCATGTTTTTGAAAGAGACAAATCTCTTTGATTTTATATAAACTATTTGAAAATATTTGAAACATTGAAAAGAATTGACCGAAATAAGTCTATGAAAGTGAAAAGTTAAATCATTGATAGTCCCTATATACTCTCAGGATCCCCTGGGACGTTAAACCACAAACAAACAAACAAACAAACTGGGTCTCTCCTTCCCTCTCACCACCGACTAGACGAATAGTACACAGTCCAGTCATTTAATCAGGTTTCAGATATTTCCATCCCCAATACTCGCCCTTGTTGATGTTTTAGGTGTTCTCGGAGTTCGACGCAGTAGTAGAGCCTTTCACATGGTCCATACCTACTCTAGGTTATTAGTTTCAAGCTTATTCCAAAAGAAATGCATTAAAAGATATAGTTCCTGTTTGTTTCAAGATTAAGGCAGATTTAAAAGAGAAGATGATCAATTAATTACCTAATTACAGGTGCCTTGCGCGTGGCTTAATTACAAGCAGGTCCCTCTCTTACATGCATGCATTTCCTGGTATTGGTACAAAACCGCCCAATCTCGTTTCCCAGCAGTCCCTGCAGAGGGCTACGTATGCGCCGCCTAGCGGGAAGGCAGTACGCACATCCGGTCGTATCACCGATGTGGGCAGAATTTTATCACTCCGCATTCAGAACGTTTTGTGGTATTAAAAAAATACAACTAGTAAGAAAAGCTTTTATCAAATGATTCACACCAAAGTAGCCCTGGGTAGAATTAACGCGGATATCGACATTTTTGTTCTAGTTATCAAATGAGGCATAGTGGGAATTTTTTTGGGTGTTGAAATATCAAACGGTGGCGTGGGAGGGTGGATGGGGGCCGGGCGGGTGATGCAGAAGGCGGTAGGCACGATTAGAGCCTATTTCTCGGCCTCAAAAGTTGGCCGTATCAGTGGTTGGGAGGTTGGTATGGCTGGTTTCATGCGCCATTCCGTGTACACATAGCGCTCCCCGAGTGCCTCCACAATTACCCGAATCCGCCATTCAATATGTTCAGACGTTCTCATGTTAGAGTCCCATTGTGCACACCAGATCTGCCCCATACATGCAAACATGCTAATTTTTTATTTCGGGGGGTGAGACTGGATGGCGGATTATCGATCTCCGTGTGCGAACAGTGAAGAAATTAGGTCAGTAATCACCAGAGCAGAAGAGCGTTTAAGTATGGGGCGAGGTATTGATAAATCAATACGGTAATTGACTCTAAAATGGGCCTGAAATATACGGCAAGTTGTATTTATAGACCCTGACATTGCTAATTGGCCATGTAGGTATGTGATAACGGAGGCGGGTGGCGACAGGTGTAGTCAGGTGCTTATTTTAGTTGTAGCGGTATGGTTATTGGTATTGATTTGTGTTACTGTAAGGGATGAAGAGGACATGTTTTTGTATATATGTATATGATTTCGTTACATGGATTATGAGGGGAGAGCATTCTATGTATATGGTATCATGTAGTTCTACAGAGGATGGGAGAGAGAATTTATGCGGATAATATTTGCACATGGTGTGGTGGGGGGGGGGGGGGGGACTTTATGGCATTGCACACTATTGCAGAGGATGGGTGGGGTATATGGAATTATACAACACTTACAGAGGATATAGGGGATTGATTTATATTTGTATATAGACAATAATAGATGATATTCTTGACCACGAATTGTTGTCGTGTAGTAAAACACGAGCAGTAGCGAGTGTGATACGTCGTCAACCTCGAGTAGTTTACAAATCTGACCGTCCAAAATCCATTGACTGTTGTATTTGTTTCCCATGGTTCTTGATCTGCTTGATCGCCCCTTGACGCAACAGATCCCACCTAAAATCCCATACTTAGAAGTGAAATTAAAAGTTGTATATGAAGAAAAAGCCAGAAGTATTATATAATATCCTATACAACTCCACTGCTCCAGCCGCACAACCCCTATAAACAAGAACATAGATCTGTTCTACGCTGCCTCATAACACATACTTTTACATTTCCACTTGAAACTAAATCTGCGTAACTATAATCCCCCTCTCCGACCTCCACGCAGGAAGGTGGGTAGGATAACCACAAAATACTCCATACCGCATACATCTACTTTCATATAAAATCCACATAACTCTGCACACGTAAACCCCTCCCCCTACTCTCTCTCTCTCTCTGACACAGAGGCAGGCCTACATTTGTTGAGCCTACAGGCGGCGGGCCGTTTAAACGGCACTGACAGACTTCTTTGTGGTGATGGATGTGAGCCTTGGTCTTGGCTTTCATTTTTATCCACGCCAACACCGGTCCAGAATAAATCCATTGGTATTACAAGGATGGATGGACATAGGGGATGAAAAACCTAATTATCCTGTCGCAGTTATATCTTGAAAGGCAATTGGAAGTGGCTTTGACTTTGCAGAGGGAATCATGTTCTCCTAGTGTGTTTGATATACAAGACAAGGACATGAAAGCTACGCCAACTACCAAAGGAATTTCACTCTTTAGCTTTTTAACTGACAACTAGACAGACTTAATTTCTTTGTTTTTGTATACCCTGATCCAATTTCTCCGCCGGTTCCCGTGGGAGTTTGGTTTTTCCTACTTCTTGTCGCGGGTACAAGTCTCCGCTTGTTGTAAGTCTCCGCCAAGCTAAATGGCGTTTTGCTAATTTATGTCGGGTGTACATTGAGCATTGCTCTCCTCTCTGAAAGATGGCAACCATTAAAACTTCTCCACCGCGCCTTGATTAGCTGGGTAATTTGCATATGCAAATAAGGTCTCACGCATGCGCTCTTTGGGGCGTATTTGCAGTGTGGATCAGAAGTCTCGGCGTGGTTTTTGCCCGGTGCTGGGATGGACTATAATTGTTCACAGAAGTTGGCTGGATGCACTGTGAAAACAATGCAGTAATTATACCGGCAATTACATGGATGACGTCACGAGGCGGCACGAGGCCGGCGCACACGTGATTAATTGAAATATAGGATTACCATGGTGATTTACACGACATAGTCGTTACTGCCCCCCGCCACCCCATCACCCCGGCCGCCTTCTCCCAGCGGCCCACTGGTGTCTGTTGTCTACTTACATAGAAACACAGCATCACACCCCCCCCCCCCTCCCTCCGTCCCTCTATCCCATACGTGTGCCCGCCTCCCCTGTACACACACACACACCCGCCCCACCGTATGTGTTTTAAATCAATACGCTTCATTGCATTGATATATAAACAAACTACACTGTTGTTATCTCATGCGCGGATGCAACCACCCCCAACCACCCACCACCCTCTCCCAGTATAACTGTTGCTGTAGGATGGGGTGATAGGGAGGGGGTGCTGTGTACGTGCACTGGGGGTGCGGTGGGGTTTAGAGGCTGACCGTGTGGGGTGAATCGTCATTGGCGAGGGGTTTGGGGACACTGTACGCTTTGATTAAGTACCATGTTCTCTGGAGAAATAGATCACCAACCAGTGAGCCGAGCCATTTGTATTTTCAAAGTAGTCTAACAAATTTCATGTTGGCATCGACAACGCCCCAACCCCCCGCCTTCCACCCTCTCACACTCCCACCAACCCCCTCCCACCCTCACCACACCGCCTGCCGCCAACCACCACCATGACTACCAGGCACCGGGAAAATTATCCACGAGAATCGGTGAAAAAGTAACATTTCATTACTTTTAATTTAGATGGGACACTGAAATCTTGCCAGGCAGATCAAATTAACAGATTGGCAGTATCGGCGGTGACATCTCTGAAGAAGTCACACGTTTAGGAGGGAGAGCAGAGGGAGAGGGGGAGAAGGGAGAAAGGGGGGATACAGGGAGAGAAGTTGCATGCCAACCGCAGAGATCCAACATGGAAGCCGCCCACTAGACGTGCAGGAGTCATTGATTAGTCCCCGCCCAGCGCCATTAAAAGTAGTCTGTTTAGTTTAGGAAAAATCAATAGAAATTCGCCGTATTTGAATAAGCCGAAGGCGTGTATATACAACGGTGGGAGGGGAGGGGTTTGAGAGGAGTTCGCTGTATATCTCGAGCTGCCCTGAGAGCTGGTCTTTTCTGTGAGATACTCTCTGTTAACTGCTTTCTGTGAGCTGTTCCCTCTGTTCCCTATTCTCTGTTCCCTCTTCTCACTGTCAGGTGGTCTCACTGAGAGCTGTTCTCACTGTGAGCTGTTCTCACTGTGAGCTGTTCTCACTGTGAGCTGTTCTCACTGTGAGCTGTTCTCACTGTGAGCTGTTCTCACTGTGAGATGTTCTCAATGTGAGCTGTTCTCAATGTGAGCAGTTCTCACTGTGAGCTGTTCTCACTGTGAGCTGTTCTCACTGTGAGCTGTTCTCACTGTGAGCTGTTCTCACTGTGAGCTGTTCTAAATGTGAGCTGTTCTCAATGTGAGCTGTTCTAAATGTGAGCTGTTCTCAATGTGAGCTGTTCTCAATGTGAGCTGTTCTAAATGTGAGCTGTTCTCAATGTGAGCTGTTCTAAATGTGAGCTGTTCTAAATGTGAGCTGTTCTCAATGTGAGCTGTTGTCTCTGTGAGTTGAATTCTCTGTCAGCTGTTCTGTATTAGAGCTATCTGATCTATCTGTGTAGGGATGAGGTTTTTTCCTAAATTCATTCATAGATTCAATCACCACCTTTGTGGTGTAAAAGAACCTTGAGAAAGTCTGGTGAGAACCTGCAATGGTTAACTGGACGTTAAATCAAACCAACAAAAAAACCCAAAAAAATCTGATCTATGAGCCCTTACTAAATATCTGAAGATTTGGATTTGGAAGTGACCCTTTTAGTGCAGATTGATACTCAGTATACTCAGTAGACTTACCTAAGTGGTGATTTCACCAACACACACGATCTAACGAGATTAACCACGATTTGGGTGTCTTACTAAGTCGGGCTAGGTTTGAATAATCGCGTTCCTATTTGTCGGGATGTGTCTTGAGGTGTCGCGGTGGTGGAGCACCAAGATATACACCCTACACAGTACGCCTACGTTTAGTGACAACGGAGGTACGACACATCGCGACACTGTAAGATATTACAAGATATACCAAGATATATCACGACAAATCCATCCTGTCGGTAGAACCAGCCCTTTAGAAAGACTCGAGTAACATTTATGGGCATTCTGTACCGAGGATAGCGATTGAGAAGTGGTTTCATATCACCCACATGCTGTATCAACTGGCGTCGTGTTCTGTTTCTATATTGGAGTAGTTTACGGGTAGTGATTGATGGGGACACACTAACTCTATTTTAGTTATAGCTTATTGGTTGATAACATTTATTGATTAATTAACTGTCAACAAGAGAGTGATGACTCTTTGCCCTCGTTCCTAACATTGTTTTAAAGATTTATATTGTCTTATTTACTTGTATATTCACACTGTCGACGTCTTTAGAAAAGTTTACAAAGTATCTAGATGTATAATGTATGAGACTTGGTCCTCTTGACATAATACAATACAAGTGAGTATATCAAAGTGTGAAAGGAGGTGATTTGCTCCATGGAGTGATCTGCTGTTATTGGTGATGGATCTGGGGTATTAATGAAGGGGAGATGATTATAAGGTGTGTGGTGTAAAAAGGAATAGTGATAGTGGGTGTCTAGTGTAAGATAGAGTGACGATTATAGGGTGTATGTCGTAAGATGGGATGGTGCCTCTGCTGTGTCTTGAGAGATATAGGGCGGTGTTTATAGGGTGTCTGGTATAAGATCAGTCATTATTTATGAGGTGCCTGGTGTAAGATGGGGTGGTGATTGTAGGATGTCTAGTGTAAGATGGGATGGTATTCAGAGAGTGTTAAGTGTAAGATGGGATTGTGATTATGGGGTGTTTAGTGTAAGATGGGATGGTGATTATGGGGTGTTTAGTGTAAGATGGGGAGATTTTTATGGGGTGTCTAGTGTAAGATGAGATGGTATTTAGAGGGTATTAAGTGTGAGATGGGATGGTGTTAATATGGTGTCTTGTGTAAGATGTGATGGTGATTATTATGGGGTGTCTAGTGTAAGATGGGGTGATTATTATTGGGTGTCTAGTGTAAGATAGGGTGGTATTTATTGGGCGCGGGAAATCGCGCTCATATACGTCATCTAGAGAGATTAGAATGCTCACACAGGCTTTCAGCTTACTGCAGAAAATCTAACACTTCGCTATCATATCCCAACTATAAAGGCCTGGGTAAATGAGCAGGGGTCCAGTATCCCAGTCTGACCATACAGGTGCTGTGCCTAGTCTGACCATGTCCCTGCCCCACTACTGACTTGGATCCTTTAAATAGAACTTTCAAGGCTGGGTGACTGTGAATGTGTGTGCAGTGCGGTGTAGGAAATCAACAGAAATCACATATTAACTGAGAGTCAACCTGAAGAAATTATCTCAATGGACCATGATAAAAGTGCAGAATATATGGATGTTCCAGAAGATACCCCATCTGAAGATGTCAAAAGAACTCTTAGAAGTAGAGGGAAAAGAGATGACAAATATAGTACTCCAAATGAAGTACCCTCAAGCCAAACAAACATGAGTGCAAGGGGCTATCAGAGAGCAAACTGAGTGGCATAGCTGACCTATTAGCCAGAGAACTAGGGCAATTGACCAAGACCCTCAATGAAAAATTCAGTCACAACCATGACAAGTTGAATGGGATCTGTGGTATGCTAGACCAGGCACAAGTCAAAATTGAAAACGTTAGCCAACAAATGACAAATACTTCAAAAGAAATATGCTTATGTATTGATAAAGTAAAAAAGAAATCACATGATAACTTAAAAGAAACTTAGATCCACAAATGGCTTTCTGATCAAAGATTTCATATGATATTCTCTTACTTTTATTTGATGAAATGATTAGGTATACCGCGCTCTTCCATTATAAATGGAAATAACATTTGCTCCTAGTTTCTTTTATTTATTCCAATAATTTGCCTCACGGGCGCTCTTTTATTATAGCGTACAGTTTCTTGCACAATTGTTGTTTCTTCATTACGAAGTTATGCAGAATAATTGAACTTGGCAAATGCACTTTCGTTAGGACTTAAGGGAAAGAATTATCCTGTGCAGAGATTGATGTATGAGATGAGACGTGATATATGTCTTGAAAATTTGCTGGGTAGCATGTTGATGTTTGGGTCTAGGTCATTCCAAGTTTCTTTTCCATGATGAGATGGTGATTTCCTGAACTTTTCAATTTGTGGTCGTGTTAGCCTGAACTTGGCTTGACTTTGTGACCTTAGAGCTAACCCAGAATCAGTGTCAATATCAGAGAGAATCGTTTATGCAGGATCACCGAACATCTACTGCTTCCTGGTACATACCATCAGTAGCCCGGTTTTTCTGCGCTTTAGAATAGTTATATTGGTAAGGCTATTTATCCTACCCCTAATAAAACAACTCCTTAGGCTTAACATTGGGTCACTGTATTCGGTCTGGAGTTCAGAAAAATGAAAAATATCGCCCTAGTGGGATACACTTGACAAATGACGTCATTTGTTAATGTAGAAGTAATATAGACGGGCCGGGTAGGATGAATTCTAAACCAAACTCGAGTTATTCGTTATTGTTCATCGCACTCCGGCAAGATCGCGTATTAGATCGCGTATAATAACACAACTAACACTTGTTTGGTTTCTCCATAGTAATTGTTCGACATTTTGCACCATAAACCTGTCTTTCAGACATATCCTGGGTCGGTCTGCTGGGGTGGACAGCAATTACCAATCTGTTCGCCCTCTGGGTCGCCTTGCCTCCTTATGGTGCAGACCGGATATGCTTGCACACAAGCATGATAAAAGCGACTGGGATGGGGAGTTAGCTCAGTGTTAAAGAGCACTGGACTTTTAATCCCAAGGTTGTCAGACTTTGTTGATTGGAGTCCCACTGCAGCCACTTTTCTCCTTCACCCACAGCAGTGGTAGATTTACTGCTACATCAAAGACCAATCCTTCTCAAACCATGTCTATATGGTGTGGGAAGTAAAAGAACTCTCACCTCGGTAAACGTGTATAGGTGGGATTTCTACCTACATTCATCTCATAGATTAAGTCTAATTGAACAATTGGACGTTAAACTACCCAAACAAACATACAAACAAAACAGATATCCTGGATTCTTTGTTTCGCAGTCTCTGGAGCTTTGCTAGCCATATCTGGCAGGCACTATCCAGAAAACCGGTCTGCTGGGGTGGACAGAAATTACCAATCTGTTCACCCTCTTGGTTGCCTCGCCTCCTAGTGGTGCAGACCGGATATGCTTGCACGCAAGCATAACTAAAGCGGCCGGGGTGGGTGGGGAGATAGCTCAGTGGTAAAGAGCATGGGACTTTGTTGATTGGAGTCCCACTGCAGCCAGTTGTAGATTTACTGCTATATCAAAGGCCAATCCTTCTCATACCATGTCTATGTGGTGTGGGAAGTAAAAGAACTCTCACCTCGGTAAACGTGTAGAGGTGGGACTTCTACCTACATTCATCTCATAGATTCAGTCAAATCCAATGTAAGTCTAATTGAACAAATTGGACGGTAATCTGCCCAAACAAACAAACAAACAACCTGGGTCCTTTGTTTCGTAGTCTCTGGAGCTTTGCAAGTCATTTATGGCAGGCACTTACCAGAAAACCCGTAGAATAGTTTAGAATTGGTAGTAGTGCCTGCTTGTAAAGTTTCACAGCTTCATTACTCGACATCAGGTGTCTAATTTAGCTGAATACGAACAGCTTGATTTTAGGGTGTTTGTTGTAAGATGGGGTGGTATTTATGATGTCTAATGTAATATGGGGTAATCTGCTCATACTTGCTCAGATGCGTTCTGTGGCATTTGACGCATTTTCCTCGGGATTCGCACTGAAGCAGTATGTCTGCAGGAAGATATCAAAAACCCCAATCGTGTAGCGATGTAGCTGTGTGGGGGGAGTAAAGGAAAGATAGCCACATGTTAGGCTTCCCTACCTTTCTTCTAACTCACTCACCCCCTTCCCCAACGCTCTGAACGTGACACTGGGAGGACGTCAAGTACATATTTACATTGTCATCCGGAGATGGCAACAGGAGAGTGGGGAGAGGGGAATGGATGGTTGGAATTATTAATCATTAAAAATCCCTGGCTATGTTGAAATGCACATTAAAGGATGACTGTTAACCAGTGTCCATTCTGCCTGCCAACAAACGTGCTCATAAAAGCTCAGGTCCGGGCGGCGCGCCGATCGTTTAGCCGCCCAACATTAAATATACATGGCTAAGTAAGGCCGGGCCCCGCCTGCACCCCGACACCCGACACCTCCCCGTCCGACCACGTCATGCCAACTGCTCCTTAAATTAAAGAGCCTCGTCTTCTTTTAATATGTAAATGAGTAAGAGAATATCAACTTTTATACATCATAGCAATGGCACGGCGAGGAAAAATCTATAGACGGAGTGTCGGGTTGCCGCGCCGGCCTCTTGGCGCACGGCGCGGCAAACAGCGCTGCCTGCTCCGCCGAGCGGCTCCGAGCGGCTCCGAGCAGCTCCGAGCCGACTTGATACAGCCCAGTTCCTGGAATTCATCTGTCATGCCAAAGACAGATGAAAATTTGAGGGGAATATAGACGACGTTTGGAGGCTGGGTGATGTTTTGTTTTGTGATTACTGCGCCGAGGTGCTCCGTCTTTGGGGGAGCTGCTCGGGACACGAGTTGTTACCGTGAACTGCTCATCTCCTAATGACTTACGAGGCGGCGAGTCCAGAGTGGACACAATTCTGAAACTACAGATACAGATCTGAAACTACAATAGTCTCTAATTCACCTCTGAGGCTATATCGCAGATTATAGAACTATGATACTTCATACACAACATTGTAACATGGTCTATGGCCCTGTACCTAGTTGGTACAACAAATACCTGGACTTTAATGAGAGACCCCTTTGAAGGTCATAATCTCAAACTAAAAACTGGACTTGGGATTACCCCAGTATACAATATACAACTGAAGAACTATATCTCTGTAAAAAGCTTGTCTTCGTGGAACTGTTGATTCCCTTCTGTGTACTACGTACACCGTGTTGTCGCTATGCAATGTATTTATTCACTGGACAGTTATGTTAAAAATCATATATTGCATGTATGAACTTACTGTCAATACAATTATTCCAAAAAAAAACCCACAAAAAACCACTTCACACTACATTACAGAGTATGGGACTGTACAAGTCCTTACACAAACTCTCGGATTACAATGCAAATCAGAGGAATATAAAAATGTATGCACAACCTCTCAGATAACATTTGAGGCTATAAGGTAACAGAATACACAGTACGAGGAAATAGCTTTAGCGAGTTGTGGTTCTATGATCTATTGTCAGTATAGATCCTCAGGTGGCTCATCACCCATTGGTCAACTGGATTGAGTGTCATCTTCCCATCTTTTTACAATAGTCCATACAGAAATTCATAAACTACACCACAGATTATATTACTGCAAAGTACGTTTCAAACTGAATCACAGACTATGGAGCACTTTTCAAGTTACTATGGTGTACACACAACCTCCCACACTACACCACAATCTTTAGAACCCCTGGAACTACATGTAGACTGTAGAATTAAGACAATTTATAGAGATTCCCAATCTATAGAATTATAACACTCTATCTATGACAAAACAAATTATAAACCTCCTGTATTTTAAACACAACCGCACGAACAATAGAACTACTGTACTTTATATATATGTACTCAACTATATAACCAACTGTTATACTATACACTCTATACACAACACCACAGCTTAAATCAGAGATAATATGACTACATTTATGTTTACATCTAATCATAACAGTTACAATAGAAAAATGGTAGAGTATGGTTACTTTTATGGTCTGTGGATATGATTCATGGAAATCCCATCATTTTCTTATAGAATGCTCTCAGTGTATTGTGAATTCCAGGCTACCTGGTGCACCAAGTACTTTCTAATTACTGCCCCATTTAAATTCGTAATATACTTCTGAAATTGACCGTATATGTTATTTGGACAATTGTAGTAGGGTTCATTTTTTAGATTAAATCTATTTCAGCTCTGTATTATGATGTAATTTCCAGAGACTAAGGAGAACTATGTTTGGTTGGTGTGAAAGTATCTCGCTAAACCAATCAGAAGGCCTTAAATTAGGTCACATTTCCCTAGCTAATCGGTTGATACAGTGGCTGTATCAGCACTCTGGTGTTCTATCCAGGGCTATGTTATGATGAAGGCTTGTTGATCTCAGAGTTATAGAATGAAAAACACACTCCCAAGCATGGCGCCAGGGCCTACATGCTCCCCGCATTAGGCGTGATAGATTTATACGCACTTTTCAGCGTAATGTAATCATCATACACCTCGCCTCGCTTCGTGCTGGCGTTTTTCTCACCCTGTTCGCAGCTCTTCTCAGTGGAACTCCCACTCCTCCTGTCCTCCCGCGCTTTTTAACCCCGGCCGCCGAATTTTCCTCTGTCGTCTGCTGCCAAAAGCGCGCGCTGCCTCACTGTTGACTTGCCCAAGAAGCGCCGCGTTTGTTTTCGACTTTTAGAGTTGTTAATTTTCATTAAAGCTATTTACTCTCATCGCTGGAAGAAAATTGGGTAAAATATCTTTGGGTTATGTGATACGCGATCTCTCTTGGGGGATTCGGTCGGCCATGGAGGCCCCCGTTCGCCATTATTTGGTTTATGCAACGCCATATTCTCAGGAGGAAACTAAATAACCAGGCGCTCATTTCCACAGCCCGCTTTACACAGTGCTACGCTAAATTATTCCGCCGTCATAAAGTAGTCCGCAGCGCCATCTCGTGTCGTATGACGCGGGCACAGTCTATAGCGGGCAGGAATCATTGAGAAGCCTCTCTCTGTGATAGGAGTTTGTATAAAGAGTAGAACTGTCCTTCAGCTCAATGCTGGAGGCAGGGAAAAAAGATCACCTCTCAATGTCAGTATCTTCTAGTATAAGACCCTTTACAGAGCTAAGCCGATCGGAAGTTTATTCCCCCTCCCATAATCTGAATACACTATATTCAATTACTAGATGATCAACATTTGGAGTAATCAAAGGGAGTTATGAGACATGATAGTAGAGGAGCAGATCTGAAAATTTAAGATTTTTCTTGCCGGCTCGCCACAATGGTTATCGGAGTTGATTTTGATTCTAGAGACTCTCTACTTTTTAGTGTGGGTGCTCTGGCATTGCAGACCTTTCAGCATCACTATTCTATCTGAGGTCAAAGGTCAAGGTCACTAAAATTACAGAGATCTCAATTTTTGAGACATATGTGCTCCTTACTCTGACCCTTTATGATCTAGGAGGCTCATATTGAATAAGCATATATACCCCATCAAAGTCTTTAAGTATGCAAATGTATATGACCTTGGGTCAAGGTCAAGGTCACTGAATTCAAGGTAAAACATCAAGCTTGCGAGTACGGTCACCCACACTCAATGGGTGATAAACAGATACATATTTCCATATCTAAAATCAGAAACAAATTCGTCCTTGCTCTGAGTCCCCATTTACCAATTTGTTTCGAGTGCTTTAGAATATTCACTCGGCTATCGCCTCGTTCATATTCCTGCTCACTCCAAACTCAAAGGCGAACGGGACACAGACCAAACACTCATGAATTTGTTTCTTATAATGGCAGTCTTATGCGCAATTCGACATTGGCCTGCTAATCACCGGACTTAACTTTTCACTAATATCATGATATCTAACTAGTATGTCATGGGACGATTTATATTATTTGTCCTGTCCGTCATCTATTAGCCATAGTATGTTTTGTATGATATTTGTCCTGCCTGACCATTGGAAGACCACTTGCTGTACACTGAACTATTCAATGAAAAATATCATTAGCTAGAATGTGACTTATATATCATTCCTCTTGTCCGTCACCAGTGTCTCACATATAATACAATGCTTATATTCTTTCTGAGGCCCCTACATTGCCTAACCTGAATGGTTTGCATACTGATTAATGGGCTGGTTAGTTGAGCTAGTTAGATGGGCTAGTGAGGTGGGGCATTAAATGGAGTCGTTAGTAGTAGGAGTCAAGGGGGATATTAAATCGGCTGGTGAAGTGGGCGAATTAGATAAGCTGATACAGGTTAGTTAGGCATCATCTTAAACGTGATAGTTTGATGGTTTGTTAAATAGTATGGTTAGGTAGGTTAGTTAAGTTGGCTAGCTATTTGAGCAGGGTAGATGGGCTGTATTAGTTATAAATATGACCTGTTAAATGACATAGTTAAATTGACTGATTATAATAGGGCTAGTTGTATAAGTCTGGCCGAGCTAGATGGATGGTTATGTGGACTGACTAGCTAGTTAGTGGGCATGCTAGATGAGCTAGTTATATGGCCTATCATATATAGGCTGGTAAATGGGCTAGTTGGCTGAGCTAGCTGTATGGCTCAATTAACTGAGCTATCGAAAGGGCTAGTTATATGACTTAGTTCACTGGGCTATTGAATGTGCTCGTTGGCTGAGCTAGTTAAATGTGCTGGTTTGCTGAGCTAATTGAAAAGGCTGGTTGGCTGGGCTAGTATAATGGGCTGATTGGCTTAGCTAGTTAAATGGACTGTTGACTAGGTTAGTTACAGTGCTTAGTTAGCTGGGCTACTGAGTACGTGGGATGGCTGTGATATTTAAAGGACTAGTTGGCTGGGCTAGATGATATGGGCTGGTTAGATATAAATATATACATGTAGTGAATTATTATTGAGTACGACATAGTAGAATCACAGCTTGGTGTGTATATATATATATATATATATATATATATATATATATATATATACCCTCACTGAAATCTCACTCACTCTAATTCTGCCTCTGATATAGCAAGTCCCATGTCTCAAATTGTCGGGTACAAGTCGCTCCTTGGTAGGCCATTCCAATCAGGGGCTCGTTTAACAATCTAGCATGGTTTCTTGTATGCCATAGAGACCCAGGGGCTAGGTGGTTCAACTTTATTCAACACTTATGAACGACCTTATGGACAGTTAAGCCTGTCTTAGTAAACAGATTTAAATATTATCAAACGATAACTCTTGTACGAGGTACAGAACAAGGTCTTCATGTGCGCGCCTAGATTATTAAACGGGCCCCCGATTCATGGGCTTCTCCTCCTGCCACCATTAACACCCCCTTCCGCCCCCCGCACGCATTGTGCTCGGCGGGGACTGGCGGGGGAGGGGGCGCTTTTAACGGAGTAGGGGGGAGGGAGGGCGGGTGGTTTAATCTGTCAGTGCGATCGGATGTCATGAGGAAGCGTCAAGATGATCCGATTTGCCAGCATGAAATTCACCCCAGCCGCCTGGCCCGCTATATATGTGTGCTATATAATACGTCGGCTCAATCACTGCCCAAGTAGGAGCCTACCAACCAGCTCGACAGATAATCACCCCAATTCACACCGCAACCCCCTCCTACACCATCCTCCCCACTGCTCCTACACACACACACTCCTACACAGAGCGGTATTTTTACCCCGCTTGGCCGCGGCACTGTGCAGTTTCAAGTTTATGCAGATGAAGGTGTTTGCCAAATTGCTGATGTTCCTCTCGCATGATTGGCGCATATGTAAAACTGATTACGCCGCCGGCGCAAATGACGGCAGTTTTGATGGAATATTTCCCCCTTTTTCAAGCGCTTTTCGCAGAATCCATCATTAACACCATATCTGGGACGAAAATGAAATTATCGACGGAATTAAGGGATTTTTCGTGCGCCCACTTTTGCCCATTAATACATTAAAACGGGGGATGGTGGTGGCGGGCCTGGGGTGGCTACTGCACGGGCCTGTAGTCTCATGGTCACCCCCCACCACACCCACATACAGCCCCATGAGACAGAGGGGGACTACGTAAGACACAGTGGAAGCAGACCGATTGGGGGCCGGCTTATTCAGTCTGGAGCAGTGGATTTCTGTGCGCACACAGCACAACGCGCAGATTGGTCGACTTGCCAACATAATAGGACAGCTGGCAACTGCATGAAGGATGTATATGGGACGTTTTACATTTTAAATGAAACGCTGAATGGTGTGTAGGCAGGCGGAATTAGTGACTGGAGACGGACGACGTGCCTATATTGGTCAGACTGGGACGATACTGGCACAAACTACAGTATAACGGTGTCTACCACCTACAGGCTACTGTATCGAATATATATGTATTAATATATTTTTGTTCAGAACTTTTTATTTCACTGATGCATCACAGAGTACATTAATGTCGTTTCAATGTGTAATTCCAAGTTACAGTTAGACAAATAGTTATACCCCATGTCGTTGGTTTACATTTCCTCAATTTATAACATAGCTTCAGTGAAATCGGGGCGGATATATCAGGCCTCTTTTAACCTGGTTTTCGTATCCTACCCCATTCCCTAGGGAAACATCAGGGGTTGGATTCTCTTACACACATCTCTTGCACAATCTTGAAATTATTTTTCATAAAATTGAGAAAGAATCATTGGACACATACCAGATAAGATAGTCAGGTATCTCTTGTAATGAGGAGCATCTAAGGTGTGTTACAACAACTATGTAGGTTAGTTAATGTAAGGTTATATATCTCTTTATTATCCACCTAATACAAAGCGTCCATAGAAAACATATAGGGAGTGTGTATGGACATACCCGGCACATACGGATATGTTGTATGCTCCGGTTGGCACATACGGAAAAATAGTCCGTAATGGAAAATAGTGCATAACTAAAACGAACTGATATCGAAATGCCACTTGTCCAGAAAAGGTAGATAATAAATACAATATAGACTGGTTTCAGATAAAAGTGGTTGTATGCTCCTCAGAGTTGACTCTACGCAATATCCTAGCATACACTCGGATATTACTACGCATCAATTCCTCGGAGCATACAGCCGCTTGTATCAGAAATCAGTCAATACTGTAAATGTATGCTCATGTCTTTAGGGTTATATTTTGAAGGTCCTGTATATCTCAGGTCGTATCCTTGTTTATCAGGTCATATTTCTGTGTTCTGTGAGGTCATGTAGGTGAGACCATATTAATTACGTCATATCGATGTGTTCCCCGAGGTCATGTCTCTGAGGTCATGTTTGTATGTTTATATCTGCGAGGTCAGTCTCTGAGGTGATGTCGTGCAATACCGTTTAGTTCTGGTCATATCAGCGAGCTCATTACTGGTGATATTCAACTTCGGTCATGTTAGGTCATGTTATATACTGTTGTGGTTGAGGGACTGCGCCACTGAAGAGCGCTTTGTGTAGACAGAATATACAGGAAGTTTCCTAATATTTTGTATCAAATGAAAATCTCAGAATTTGTCCAAAAAAAAAGATTGCTGGAAAAAAGTTTGTTATAAACAACAGAATCGTAAGGCCAGACGTGTGGATCAGGCGGACCGTACTCTTTTTGACTGTACAACTCACCAATATATTTTTCAAATTAGGATTTCGACCGCCGGGCACCTCTTTGCAGTTATTTATTGACCTTCTGTTTACTTGCCATCCCACCACCTACTGCCTACCGGTCACTGCCCACTTCCACCCCACCTACCAAGTGCCACTCACTGCCCACCTCCACACCACCTACCAAGTGCCACTCACTGCCCACCTCCACACCACCTACCAAGTGCCACTCACTGCCCACCTCCACACCACCTACCAAGTGCCACTCACTGCCCACCTCCACACCACCTACCAAGTGCCACTCACTGCCCACCTCCACACCACCTACCAAGTGCCACTCACTGCCCACCTCCACACCACCTACCAAGTGCCACTCACTGTCCACCTCCTACTGACCACCTCCACTGACTACCCGCTGTTCACCTCTCACTGGCCACCTCCAACCACCCCCACTGACTACCCGCCTTCTACCACCTCGGTTCACTGCCCATCCCTCACTTCCTCCATTCACTGCCCATCTTCCGCCTTCTAAGCTCAGTACCCTACATGGCTGCCCATCTTCCATACTTGCCACTCACTGCCCACCTCCCATACTTATTGCTCACTGCCCACCTCCCATACTTGTTGCTCACTGTTTAACTTTGATACTTGTCACTTTGATACTTGTCACTCACTGCCCACCTCCCATACTTATTGCTCACTGATAACCTCCCATACTTGCTATTCACTGCCCACCTCCCATACTAGTTGCTCACTGCCCACCTCCCATACTTGTTGCTCACTGATAACCTCCCATACTTGCTATTCACTGCCCACCTCCCATACTAGTTGCTCACTGCCCACCTCCCATACTTATCGCTCACTGCCCACCTTCTATATTTGCCTCTTACTGCCCACCTTCTGTGACCTTCCGCTTCCTGTAAACCCACGGCCCGACCACCTGCTGATCGCCGCAGACTACTGACCAACTGTAATCACCAGACCTACGCAAATAAGCACGATAAGTTCAGTGACATAAAAAGATGAATAATTTGTCTTGTGGAAAATGAATGTGCCTAAGGACCGGGTAATGGGAAGGCTGACCTAGCGGCGTGCTGTTTATTTTATTACGCATAAAGAATGAGTGAAATCGTTGATACCATTAACATAAAACCAAGCTGGCATTATGCCTGGTCTCTATAAACGTAGGGAAAATTCTCTCTACTGTGTGCATACGTTGATTTGGCGGGATCTTTTTTTAAATCGGTTTATTTATCCTGATTGTGAAAAGACAAAAAGATTGCCTGTTTTCGTTCATAACCAGCGTGATACATGCTTCGGTTTACAATCGAATATGGGCTGTAAGCGCAACAGTGAACTAGCTAAAATACTCTTTTGAGAGAAAATGTATATACAAGGTTGTGGAGAAACAATTAAGTTTCGGATGCATCATGCATTCATAATAGTGAATAGACATATTTCTTTGTTATTTATCAATCATTGGTTAACAGTATTGGTTGATACATCAGAGATACATCGGAAAGGATGCAAGATAGCTTATAAGTAAACAATGAGAAAAGTAGGAATAATATAACAAGCAATTCCTTAGTCCAGAAATATGCATCTTAGGAGTACCATGCAATTATCTGTGTAACGCTTCTAGCAGAAAAAAATTTACGCATGGTCTCTATAAACGATTGAGCAGTTTATGGGGATCGTCCCTGTTGTAGGACACTTAGAACCCACCATGGACTGTGACAGTGACCTGCGACCAGTCCACGCGGGATGGACAGGGGACCGGACGGAGTCTAGGAACGCAAAATTACAGTGGCTTGCTAGGTATCAGTCTAAACCTGCGCGCCGCAACACACTCTCCTTACCAGAGATCCTGCGCGCTACTTCCTGCTTGTATCTCTGCACCGACCCGCCTGTTGAGACAAAATCTGTCCCATCCGCCAGTTTTTTAAATATTCTAAATTTTTGGTGTTTTTTTGGGGGGGGAGGGGGGTATTTTGTGTTCTACTTGTATATATAGATGTACATATATGGTGAATGATATACACTCATTTCTGTTATTTGTTATGACAAAGCAGACATAGTCTTAGGGATTAATTTAGTCAGAGGGAAACACCTTGTGTGATGCAGGGTTTTGTTTGTCAATATGACACATGTGCGCATTCGAATGGACAGTCTAATCAAATGTGGATTCACATTATAAAGAGGTTTAAAGCTGAAAAAGAAATAGCTGTGTTGTCTATGAAGCTCATTTAACAACTCCTATATTTCCCAACTCATAATATATGAGTTGTTTGAGTTTCATAACTTTTGACAGTTACCTTGTTTTGAATCTGAAATGTTAGCCAGTCCCC
This sequence comes from Alentia gelatinosa, assembly GCA_950022655.1. Taxonomy (NCBI): domain Eukaryota; kingdom Metazoa; phylum Annelida; class Polychaeta; order Phyllodocida; family Polynoidae; genus Alentia; species Alentia gelatinosa. The sequence continues at coordinate 19,682,697 of OX465584.1, read as the reverse complement.
CTGCCCTTAGTGGATACCCATGGAACCAGCGTGTGATTTCACTGGGTTGAGGCAGAGATTAACAAGCGTTAGAGCTGTGAAAGATCTGGGAGGAGAGTGCTGCAACACTAAGCATCACATGCGCTGTCACATGATGCCTTCACCTGGTGCCTTCGCATGAAGTTTATAAATGAAGCCTTCATATGACGCCTTTATATGATCCCATAAAAGGTATATTCTTTTAATATTCTTCATTTACCCTGTAAGGTAATCGGCATAAATGCCCACATGGCCTTATAGCTAACGTGGTATAAATCATTACACGGTAATCCATTAAAGTAAAGAAAGTTCAAACAGTCAAAGAGTCTTGAGAGTCCATTGGTATTAATTCTCACAACGGATTTGTCTCTCCCAATAGTTCATTTCACTTTTCATAAAAAGATATAAGGGATGTCTTAAGTCTATCGCATGATGCCTCCACACATCGCCATCATATAATAATGCCTTTACATGACGCCATCATATGAAGCCATTGTGTAATGCCTTAACATGACGTCTCCATATGAACCCCCTGACAGACCCTCAGTACCACTCTACGTATGTTCCATGTTTTCTCTGAGATAACAAGTTCCATGTGAAATATTTATGCCGTTCCCTCTGACCCGAACTGGCTTCACTGTACATAGTTTTAACATAGCGTTCGTGTGCTGTGACGTGCGTTTACAAGACGTGACGGGACGTGACGTCACGCAAACGTTGTCTAATGGCGTCTACGCCCCATGACTTGGGCGTTGACATGACATACACGTGGCCGTGCACGTCACCCATACGTTCACGTGACGTGACCGTTCACTTCACCGACACGTTCACGTGACGTGGCCGTTCACATCACCCACAACACGTTGACATGACGCGCGCGTTGACATGACTTGGCCGTTCACATCACTCACGTTCACGTGACGCAACCGTTCACGTCACTCACGTTGACGTGACGTGGCCGTTCACGTCGCCCACACGTGAACGCGTTGACGTGACGCGTTATTCCCGTAACGCGCCACTCACCTCACGCGTCCCCCGCTTGACGCGCGCGGCGCTAGAGAGGATCCCAACAGACACCACGTGACCGCCGCAAGGGACGACGGGAAGAGGAACCAAGCAGGAATCAACGCAAAATAGAACCCCCCACCGCCACCTCTCCTCCCCTTCACTCTCCTAGCGGGGGTTTAATTTAAAGCGCCAAGTAAAAATATACCAGGCTACGAAAATAATATGGTTCCCCCTCACGACAGCAGCGCCGCCACCGGCGAGGACGCGAACTAAGCCGCGCGCGTGTGTGTGGGGGGGGGGGGGGGGGTGGGAGGGTGGTGAGTAGCGGTGAGGATGAGTAGTAGAGGGAGGGTTGTGAGAGCCGGGGTGGCTGGTTCTGTTTGTTGCTACATCTGTTCATTTTCAAAACTCGATCTGCTGGTAGGAAACGGGTGGGGCGAGCGGGCGGGGGTGGGCCGGGAGGGGGCGTTGATTGGCACGGAGCGACCCGACCGTCATTACAACGTTGGGAGAAGAGCTGCTCGGAGCTGCTCCCCGTAATGACGCCTGGGTTTTCACACCAAACCATATGAAACCAGTCCAAAACTTTTGGGGCGAAACTCGCTGGAAACTTTCCACGCGTTTTGATTGAAATCTGCTTGCTTACTCCACCACGAGTACGGAGGCTTAAGATCTTGAAAGCCTTATTTATCTGAAGCCAATATTTGAGGGAAATTAGAATTGAGCATTTGGATCGTGATTTTAGGACAATTTCATCAAGGGCAGGCGTGTAGGTTTTGAAAGAGCAATTGTCAAAGTTTCCCATTTTGCTCGGCCGCGGCTACATTTCAAGACTTGACAAGTTCAGATGATGAAAGATTTGAAGATTTAGCCAGAATCCAATTCTTTTTGGCAAATCTTTTGATTTTTCAGCCTTTTCAAATATTTCCCGAATTGCACTGACGCACAAACTAGTCTTCCAATCTCCGCGGATTTGGTAAATACCGGTAGACGCAGCAACATTTCTAATTTATGCAAATGAGTGGCAATTTTGGTGGTTTGAGTTTGATCTGTCAACATAGTTTGCGAATATTGCGAGAAAATTGAGATATTTAACCGAAAGGTATAGTCATTTCCAGACCGCCACGGCAATTTCAATAACATTATATTAACTTCTGGTTTAATAGGATTTGAATAGAACTGACAATTCCGGGCATCTTTCCATTTTCACGATGAGATATGTTAAGATTTATATACAGTTTTCCTGCTGAACAACATTTTGTTAGTATCAAACTTTATCTTTGTCTTTGTCTACGGTTTTTATCTACAAATTCCATGATCTTTGATTGAGTGGTAAATTGCTGATGCTATACGTATATATGGTGGTATTTCTTTCTCCCGTTTTTATTTTTCGCAATACCGCAAGTATTTTTAATTATAAATTGAACCTAGAATTGGCGTTCTATGTTCGAAATATAAGTGTCATATAATTAGTGCAAGAATCACTCTGATACCGCTCATATAATCATTGAACATAATTACTCGTTTACCACTCATCTCACCATTACACAGAATTATATCCTTTCTTTGATTAGGGACACTAATGTACTATGTATATCGCTATTATACAGAATCACTCATATATTACATAGTCATTAATTATCTCATAATTAGATAGTTACTATCATAACACAGAATTCATCATTGAATAGCGCTGCTGTTATACAACACGCATCATTATTAAATAGCGTCATTATTATAACACTCATCTCGTCATGTATACTTGCTTATACCAGGTACGACCATTATTATATCCCGCACTTTATCAAAGATCATAAACATTCCAATGATAGTTACACAGCGCTAGGGACAAAAAAAATAATTTATTTCCAAATAGTGTTCCATGAATCAGTTTGTTAAAACCTTCTGTGTGTATCATACAGTACACATTATTCCATAACATAAACACAGCTCCCACCATTCCTACACATACGCGGTATTTATAGCAGTTACAGTTTTAACCAACAAGTAAAAGCTGCATTCCATTACTGCAGTGTCATTTATATCCTCATGAAGGCTTTGAATATTGGTGAACACATTTTAATTTCTTTCTGATCACGGCGGGAATTCGCTTCTTTCCCTCCTGTTTCAGGCTGGGGAATCTAGGCCGGTCGACAGAGAGTGGCGACGACCAAAAACAAGAGAGAGAGAGGCGAAGACAAAAACTAATTTTGCTGTTGAAAATTGACACGGGCTAAAACGGTCAACCCAGACGGTGGTCGCCTGTTGAGCGCGGGGAGGGGGAGGGGTGTAGTAAGAAGGAGGATAATGAATAAACTAACACGGAGGCGGGCGGGCAGGGCGCGGGCAGGGGACGGAGGAGGCAGGGCCAACCCTTAAAGGTGGAGCGGGAGGGGTAATTGGAACGTCGCTCCTGAATCGTCTCGAGTGGAATAAAGGAGGTGAGAGGGGGACGACCGCGTTTCACTGGCATGTGGAGGGAATGGTAAAGGAATGGAGTAAAGTAAGTAGGAAAGGGGGAGGTCAGTAGAGAAGAGAAAGAAGATGGACCAGGTAGAGGAAGAGGGGTAGAGGAAGGAAGAAAGAGGGACCGGGGTAGAGTAAGAGGGATAGAGGAAGGAAGAAGGAGGGACCAGGGTAGAGGAAGAGGGGTAGAGGAAGGAAGAGAGAGGGACCAGAGTAGAGGAAGAGGGGTAGAGAAAAGAAGAGACAGGGACCAGGGTAGAGGAAAGATGGTGGATGAAGGAAAAGGAACCAAGAGGGAGAAAAGAGGGAGTGGAAGGAGGGAAGAGGGACCGGGGTAGACGGTGGAGAGTAGAGAAAGTAAGAGGGTCCGGGGTACAGGAAGGGAGGAAAAGGGAAGAATGTAGAGAAAGCATGGTAGAGAGCTTTAGGAATACAGTACTTAGAATAAGGAGCTCAGTGGTTAAAGCACTGGACTATTAATCACAAAGTTGAAGGTTCGAGTCCCATTGCAGCCACCTTTTCCCTTATTTCAAAGAGTGGTGGACGTAATGCAATATCAAAGGCCTGTCCTTCCTATGACTAAATAACTAAATTGATATTTGTATACATTTATCATGATAGCAAACTTTGTAACTTCTAAATAGTGATCTTCAGTCAGACCTCGTCAAACAAAGTAATATTTCTTACTTTTGCTGGTTTTTGTGTTTTGCTTGTGTTCTTTATACCGTTATTTTTGCTATTTATAAAAGCTCTTTAAAGCCACCAGGCATGGGCACAGAAATAACAGTGACTAGCATTAGGAAGCTTAGTTTATTTATGCTTATTTCATAATTGCTTTTATCCTACCCCTCATATAAATATCCATAGACTCAACATGGTGGGCCTGTATGCCACGGTTATGCCATAAAATATTTATATGCCACTGGTGACATATGAAGTTAAAAACATGTGACAGGGTAGGATAAAATCAAAACATCACTCAATTTCATATAATTGTTGATATGCCATTCGTTTTCTTCCGCTACAGACATCACTCAGCTCCGCTTCGTGATATCATTCCACGAAGACAACTCATGCCATATAAACAATCATATGAAATTTCGTGATGTTTCATGATAATATCGGACCAGTAATCCAGACTCATTCCCAACTATGTCAGACTGTTCTAGGCTTAGTCTCACTGCCTAGTTCAGTCTGAGAGGTATAATTAGGAGACAATGAGTAATGTACAATAGCATAGAAATGATATCATATTCGTCGTGTAATTAGACAGTGACATCTTTGTCGTAAAGCGTCTAAGTAACACTCATCGTTTCTATTGTAAACAATCATTGCATCGTTCTTTGCGTCGCCATTACATTCAGGGCAGCTCTTACACAGCGTTTACATCCAAAGACAACGAGCGTAGGAATACTACAAAGCGGGCTACAAGCTGCAACGTGTGGATAAAAGAAATAGTCCCAATGTGAAAGAGGAAAACACCTCTTTATCCATAGAAACTGACTCATTTACTTTTTGCACCTATTTTTTCGGTGACACTTGACCTTTTGTTGTGCCCTGTGCACCCTTCTGATTCCTGTTTCCAGTGCAATTAAGCACAGACCTGCACATGTTCTACTGTCAGATGTTTTTCGACAAATGTAATTTTCGGGATTTCTTTTGTTTGGGATTGGACTTTTCATGTACAGATATTTGCAGTTGCTTCATTTTCATATTTCGGCTGGCCCTTATCATTGTAGGGATGGTGTTGGTTGTAGGTGGTAGGGGTTGGGGGGTTGGGATGGGGTTTAATTTTAGAGTGCGTTCTTTGAGAAGTGAAAGAGGGTGATTTCAGGTATGACAGTCACACACTCACCTGACAGACGCCACGCCTGGGGTCACATGACCGTGTACACACGTCACAAGGGACGCCGTTACGTCAGAAGTCTCAGTGCGCCATACACACCCATCCTGTGATATCCAACAAATACTCCGACCCCTCTGGTAGAAAGGCGAGCACTGACAATTCACCCTCTAGGGGTCTCAGTCACACCTAAGCCTAGGAAACGTTAAAACAACACAAAAACTGGAAACTTGTGGCGGAAAAACTTGCTGGGGCTTAGGACGAGACCGCGCAGCCTGAGGCATGTTCCAGGTGATGTTTTTAAAAAGTAGACCCAGGATAGGTACTCCAGAAAAGAAACAGGAGTCTGCAAATAGTTTGTGCGCTTTTCATCGCTTTTTGTTAAGGCCATATCCCACGTAGAAGCAGATTTCAGTAGTGACAGTGCCTCTTGTGGTGCAGGCTTTATAGTTGTCCGTATTTCAGCAGGCAGGGATGATCAAGGCACTTGTGGCGTGCATGCTCCGTGCACTGGGTGCGGGTTAAAGTTAGGATTGATAGCGATAGGGAAATCTCAGGTATGACGTTTTTATCTCCAACTGTTGGATAATAATAGAAACCTATTAAATATCAAAATTAAAATATGTATTTAACTGGGAGTGGATTCTTTTGAGTTGGATAGAGATAATTTATAGATTCACCACTGTTATTCTTAGATGAGTTTAATGACTATCATCTTTGTTTTGAAGAAATCTTAAGAAGATTCCATCGGGACGTCATATTTATAGAATGAAATGACCACATCTAATTGTGAAATATGAAATAAAGAATTTCCATCCAGAATTAGATATCTACTGGAATTGATAATATAACGTACCTTCAATGATTGTGCAGATTGCTTCGAAATGACGATATTTTCTACGCGCAGACTCTTGGACACATGCCTGTAAGAGAAAAATGCAATATGAATATCTAGATATATCCTATTGTATCTATTGAACTTATATATGATAGCAGATGTAATTATATGGGGAACATACATTTTTAAGTTCACCGCCATGTAATGAGGAGGTTTGAAGTGCCACCGGACTAAATCAGGAACAAGGGGATGCAGTTCAGTTTATATTAATGAATTATGCGGTGGTTATCATATATATATATATATATATATATAATCTGGTAGTATATATATGTATATATATATATATATGATATATTATTTATTTATAAAGATTCCACAATGGCAGTATTGCTTTCCTTTAATTGGAAGAGCTTTGTATTGTATTCATTGCAATAAAAGATCATAGTTTGCAGACTCAGACATGTCTGCGCCATAGTTTGACGGGAAAATGGTTAATATCGCTCAGTTTGCCAAACGCAAAACGAGGACAAGATGAGAAAAGCCCGCACTGACTGGCAAGAAGCTCAACGCTGCTGAGACGGGGAGCAGGGACCTCCGAGACAACAAAAAAACACCAGGCTGGCCGGAAAAAGGCCCAAGTAGAACAAGTCGATTCGCGGAAAAGAGCGGCTTTTGAAAAGGAACACGGATTGTGGGGAGGCTGAGTTAGAGAAAGAAATATTGGTGGTGCTGGCAGTGTGCCAGAGGTGGTTACAGGGATGGGTGAAAACTGTAATATATCCAGGTGATTCCCGAGAGAACTGTGGGTGGTTACGGAAAGGGAGGAAACTGTGATATATGGGAGTGTACCCCCAAAGACCTGTCGATGGTTATAGAAATGGGTGAAAACTGTAATTTATTTTAGTTTTTTCCTTAAGGGACTATGGATGGGTACAGTGATTGAAGAAATCTTTGATATATTCAAGTGTTGTGAGGGAGAACTGCAGCTGGCAATAAAGATGAAGGAAAACTATAATCCAAGTATTTCTTGGGGAGACTGCAGGTAGTTATGCGTATGTGTGATGACCGATATATACCCGTTTGTTAGGGAAACCCCAGATAGTTAGGGTTATGGGTAAAAACTGTACTATAAATCTAATTATTTCCAGTATGGCCTGCAGGAACATAAACTTCAATATACCTGTTTGTTTCCTGGAGCAACCTTATATGGATGGTGACACGGATGCGTGAAAATTGTCGTGCATCTGTGGGAAAACTGTAGGAAGATTTTTGAATTAGTAGAAACTGTAAGATGTCTGTTTTCTGAGAGAACTGCTGAAGGTTACGGGGATGGGTAATTTTTGGGTTTTTTTAATTAGAAAGTAATTCACCTAGTGTAGGTACAAATTGAACGTTAAACTACCCAAATGAACTTCCATTACAGCGTGATACAGTCCGAGCGAAATAAAATCAGATACTCTCTTATTCGAATGTATGAATTACATATTTGACATGATATGGAATATGATAATAGATTTTGACACGGTCTCCAGTATAATGAATACTTGGTACTGCAGTAGCTACAGCCAAAATAAAATAGGGTCTTCTCAGAAGACCAAATTGAGCGATGGGTGATGGCGAAAAAGGATGTAAATGATGAGGGAGTGATAATATACGATTATAATTTGTCCAGTTTGGCAATTGCATACTTGAAGGGAGCCCTGTCGCTAGTTGAAGCGGGAATATGTGAAAACGGTAAGAAATGTATTTGCTGAGATAAGTTTGATTTATCACATGGATGGATGAAGACCGAAACGTGAGCGCATCTCTGGTGACTGGAGGGGAAGTAACAGGTAGAGGCTGAGAGTATGTTTCGTGTACATTGTTCCTCATGCATCTAAAGCACTGCGAGAAAATGTATTCCATATTGTCACTTTTTAATTATTCAGCTTTGCTTCGTAGTTATGACACAAACAAATACATGTTTTGTGTAGTGTGTGGAGGGAGTGAGGCCGACTGCACGATGTCTGGCAGTTTTAAGACTTTCTTAAAAATTTGAATTCTTGCATAAAATGCACCGAAATCTTATGATCTAAGCACCACGATCGCGCAACTACTACCTTCATAATTAAATAGAACTGAACGAGAGTTAGCCTGATTAGTTTTTATGCCACGACGGACAGGTCGTGTATTACTACACGAGGTGATAGCCGAGTGTAGTGAGTAGCAGACCTGACCGGAGTGACTTGAAAACTAGTCAGGTTAACTCGAGTTTGGTTCTGTATTTATCCTACCCCGTCTCTACACTACAGGTGTGAGTTCTATTTTTCGATTATTCTGTATCATGCTAGCAACATCTGAATGGGCATTTTGAGTGCAACCGGAACTTTTTTCGTAGTAGCTGACATCCTCGTCTCTGTTTGGTCAATTTCTTGTATTACTCTAGTGGCATAAAAAAAACTTTATGTCACAGCATGCCACATAAAATTTGCCTATGTTAAGTCTATAGCGGCTTTTTATTAGGGGTAGGATAAAGTATACCGCCAGTCAATTGAAATATCGTAAACTTTTCATACAATCTATTTCTATTTCTTTGCTATGTACAACACTCAGACCAGATCACTTCCAGTGTTGATTCCCATTCCCATGCCGTCTGTTTGAAAACAGACAAAAAAGACTAACTTAGACGCATTTTAATTGTCGATTCTTCTTTTTGCCTCATCCTGGAAAAAAGAGGTCCAGGGGTCCGCTAGCAGTCCGGGTAGCAGGTTTAGGACATTAGTGTGTGGGCGGCCGTGAGGACGTAGATGGGGGGTGATTGAGGGAGGGTGTGGGGGGTGATGATCAGGTGTGTTGAGGACTGGAGGGGCAGAGCCATCCTGTATAACCTATTGAGTGCCATGGCGCTCGCGCACTCGTTAGCCTTCTCTGGCGCCTTTGGCATTTTGTTCCAGGGTTTTGTAGGAAGGATTAAAATCTCCCATTTCCTACAAGATGATCATTTTGATGGATTAGTCCAGTCTCCAAAAAAAGAGATGGGTTTCCTGTTTCAAGGCAGGTAGCGAAAGCATCGACCTCTGCCAAACAAGCTCTCTGTGTGATTGTCAGACACATACAATGCAAGATTCAGAGAGAGAGGATGGTTGGTGGCATTTAGCACAGTGGCTAAAGTGCTGGACTAGAAATCATAGGATTGTGGGTTCCAGTCTCACTGTACAGGGATGTCAGTTTTCCTTGTTTCGGCGGAATTCCGTGTTTTCATTTTGGGATTAAGATATCCTTTTTTCTTGTGTAAAATGAACATAACAATTAAAAAATACTCAAAACAACCATGACTCATAAATTCCCCAATTAACCTGCCTCCAGACCCATGTTCCGCAGTGACAATGTTATTTGTATCTACTATATTTTAGGTCTTCTTGGTGTATATATAGATATGATATCTAACCCTGTATTGCCAGGGAAATATTTCCTTGAGGTGGCTACAGTCACGGTGACTGTAGCCACTTCTCTCCTTCACTCTCAGCAGTGGTAGACTGTTACTGTTAGATCAAAGGCCAGTCCTTCTCATACCATGTCTATATGGCGTGGGAAGTTATCGGACTAAGTGTGTAAGGGTGGGGTTTCTACTTGGATTCGTCTCACAGATTCGATCACTACCCTTGTGGTGTGAAACCAGTGAGATTTTCTTTTTTTTCATTCAGGTAAACATAGACACATACTGTCGTCCTAGGACGTTCTAAAATAACAGACTTTAAGATAGGATGAAATTTGAGATATTTCCGCTATACCCTCAGGGTCCCCTTGGACATTAAACTAACAAACAAACAGAGCAGGACTTAAGCCAAAGGCAGCTTTCGGTGATTGTCAAAGACATAGCTATTGGCTTTAAATGTGAATTTCCCCCACAAAATCTCTATCAACAAGATGCTAACCTATAGATTACACTACATGTTATATATGTTTATTTCTAACAATATATAACACATTTTGTGTGATATTACAATCATTAATTAGTGTGAAGGATGGGTCTATATCACAAGTATTGTATAGCTTCCGGTAACATGATGTGATGGACGTCGGGCAGTGTATGGCGGAGGGCGTATAACAGACGGCGTATGGCATACATCGTATGGCGGAGGGCGTATGACATACAGTGTATGGCGGAGGGCGTATGGCATACTATCATAAAAGTAGATGAGTTTTAACCTTGGCCACCGTATGCCATGACTGGAGTTTGGCATAGTGAATTCATGAGGCGAAAAGAATCAGGTTTTGATTTTATTCTACCCTGTCTCCTCGATTTTGGAATATTATGTGATAACAATTCTGTATGCCACTAGTTGCATATAAAACTCTGTATGCCAGTTAGCGTGGCATACGGAAACTCAATGTTAAGCCTATGGGATTTCATATTAGGGGTAGGATATGGCGTACGGCATATGGCAGAGGGCGTATGACAGCAGCGTATGGCGGGACGGCAGAGGGCGTATGGCGGACGGCGTATGGCGGACGGCGTATGGCGGACGGCGTATGGCGGACGGCGTATGGCGGATGGTGGACGGCGTATGGCGGACGGCGTGTGGCGGACGGCGTATGGCGGATGGTGGACGGCGTATGGCGGACGGCGTATGGCGGACGACAGATGGTGGGCGGCGTATGGTGGGCGCCTTACGATGGGCGCCTTACTGGGGGGCGCTTTACGGCGGGCGCCGGGTCGTGGTCGGTGTTGAATCGCGTAGGAAATGTTTAGATCAGATTGCCGCCCACACCTAAAAAAGGACTTAGTAGAAACGTGAACGAGGAGGGGTGGTGAGGGTTGGGCAACCCAAGACTGCGGCATGGGTTGACGTACGCCGCCCGCCACCCTCCCTCTCCGGCCCGGGCCTCCAGCCAGCCAGCCGCACACCATGCAACCATTCTACACATTAAACAGCCAAACAAACGACAAGTCTGGAAAACAAGCATTTTTCAGGCGGTGGCGGGAGCGGCAGGGAGCGGGCGGGGTAGAGGATTCCGCGGAAACCGATAGCAGTAGCGCGAAAAAGTCACAAATCTCATCGATTTTCTTGTAGCGCCGTTCAGTTTAAAGAGAATTCCTACAACTGAAACTGGCGTGCTTTTTGCCGCGCTCAACCCTGCGCACAAGGCCGCGCTTTTGGCTCGACTCAAGCCCCTGCCCCCTCCCCCCTCGCCCTGTTGACAGCAGGCAGCCCGTGCTAATGTTTTGCATAGTTGACGTCTTGTTGGTAAAACAGGCATCAGTTGTAATGTATCAAAGCTGCCTATTACGTCACCGCGCGTCGGCAAGATGGCGGCCACATACATGCCGACTCAGCAGCAGACGACTTTGAGACGCGCGTCGTCACGTAGAATGTCAAGACTCCATCTGTGTTGTTGACAATTAGCATAATGACACCCCCACCTCCACCACCCCCCTACCTCCACCACCACCTCCACCTCCTCCTCCTCCACCCCGGTGTGTGAAGACTGAAGACGAGACGCGGGCGTCAGGGTTACGGGCAGACGACAAACTGGGGGGACGCTAAGAGGTGATTGGAGCCCATTGGAGAATACTAATCAGCGTGTTGCATAACAATAGGCATCGGCTATATCAAAAGTTGTCCAAGTTTGCGCGGCGTGTTGGGGAAAACAAAGGAAGCAAATGGCGGGCGAACGAGCGACGGGCGAACGAGCGACGGGCGAGCGCGTTCTGATAAAGCCCGCCGGGAACGCGGCTATTTTGCATTTCAATTGTTTCATTTCCAATTTTCGGAGCGAGGTTACATGACCGGCATCGAGGGACGGAAGGTGTGCGCGTGGAGGGGGTGGGGAGAGGCTTGTGTTGCATATTAGTTAGCCTTATTGTGGGGAATAGCTGAGATTATTACTCCCGGGATCTGATGACTGAGCGACCGCAGGCCGCATTCAGGTCAGGTGCTGGCTTTGATAAGTAACCGTGAGCATCTCTTGTGCTGAGTTTACAGAGTTTGTGTCAGAATGAGAAACGTACAAACTTAATACGCTGTTAACATCAATAGCAGCACCTCTCACATCTCACCGTACACACTACATCTCATATACAACACCTCACACACCTCACCTCATATACTACATCTCACACACTGCACCTCACACACTACACCTCACACACCTCACCTTATATACTACACCTAATACACAATACCTCACCTCACACACTACATCTCATATACAACACGCCACACACCTCACCTCACACACCTCACCTCTTATACTATACCTAATACACAATACATCACCTCACACACTACATCTCATATACTACACCTCACACACCTCACCTCACACACTACAACTCTCACAACTCACCTCATATACTGCACCTCATACACAACATCTCACACACCTTACCTTACTCACTATATCTCATACATAACATCTCAGCTCACACACTGAATCTCACACACCTCACCTCTCACATCTCACCTTACACACTACACCTCATATACTACACCTCACCTCACACACTACATCTCATACACAACACCTCACACACTACATCTCATATACTACACCTCACACACTACATCTCATATACTACACCTCACACACCTCTCCTCATATACTACAGCTAATACACAATACCTCACCTCACACACGAAACCTCATACACGGCACCTGGCACACTGCACCTGGCACACTATATCTCACATATCTCACCTCACACACTACATCTCACACACTATACCCCACACACCTTACCTCATATACTACCCCTCATACAAGACACCTCAGAACTACATCTCACACGCTGCACCTCATCCACGACATCTCATACACCTCACCTCACACAAGACACCTCACAAACCTCATCTCACACATCTCACCTCACTCACCTCACCTCATACACAACACCTCACTACATCTCACACACAACACCTCACAGACCTATATAGGTAACCAGAAGCATCTCTCTGCTGGTTTTACTGAGTAAGGATCAGAATGAGAAACATACAAACATAATACATTGTGAACATCAGTAGCACCACCTCTCACAGCTCACCTCACATCCTACATCTCACACACAACACCTGACACACCTTGATAACTTACCATGAACATCTCTGTACAGAGTGTCTCAGGATGAGATACTTGATAAGGTCCATACTTGATAAGCTATTAAGTCAGTCAAACCACCTCACACAATGCACCTCACACACCACATTTCATATACTACTTCACTACACGACACCTCACACACCTCACCTCATACACTACTGCTCATACTTGACACCTTACATACCTCACCTCACACAATGCACCTCACACACAACATTTCATACACTACTTTTCACTCACCACACCTCACACACCTCACCTCATACACTACTGCTCATACTTGACACCTCACATCCCTCACCTCACATTATGCAGCTCACACACGGGACTTTACATATCTCACCTCACACATTGCACCTCATGGAATTTACAGAACTACTATCAAAGTGGGAAATATACAATCCTAATATGCTGTCGACATCACACCGTTAACATGCAGCTCAGAGTCACTGTTAGAGAAACTAATACGCTGTTATCATCAGTAACGACAACTCACCCACTACATCACACTGGAGAAGGAACCAACAAGTTTTGGTCAAATTCGTTGTTCTCCATAAGTTTGATGTGCAGTGATATGAACGAGTTGATAGCCGTGTGAATATCATGTAGCGTTCGAACGAGTTTGAAAATAATGATTTTGACCAAAATCAGTTGCCTTCTGAATTTATCTCACATCTGTATACAGTACAGGAATGGCCGACATACATGATATATACTATGGGGAGCGGACTGCAATACTCATAGGAGCATGGAGAACGAGTTCCCAATGTAAAGCCTATGGGAGAAAAATACCAGTGGTGAGATAAACATCGCTACTTCACACACCAACTCACCCCTTACCCCACATCACATACAACACTATTTCACATAGCTGTTCTCCCACTAAACAGCATTTTCTCGGTCTGCTGGGGTGGACAGCAATTACCAATCTGTTCAACCTCTTGGTACCCTTGCCTCCTCGTGGTGCAGACAGGATATGCTTGCACACAAGCATAAAAAAAACGACCAGGGTGGGGAGTTAGCTCAGTAGTCAAGAGCACTGGACTTTGTTGATTGGAGTCCCAATGCAGCCACTTTAATCTTTCATCTTCAGCAGTGGTAGATTTACTATCAAAGGCCAATCCTTCTCATACCATGTCAATGTGGTGTGGGAAGTAAAAGAAATCTCACCTCGGTAAATGTGTAGGGGTGAGATTTCTACCTACATTCATCTCATAGATTCGGTCAAATCCAAAGTAAGTCTAATTGAACAAATTGGACGTTAAACTGCCCAAACAAACAATATTTTCTCACCTCACGCAACACAACATCATCTGACTTCATACAACAACATCTCACGGAGCGCGTCACAGGAACTCACTGCTCACATTCTATACTCTACATTATGCCGCCGCTCACGTTGAAAAGCATTTCTCCAACACACAAACCATCGCACTGTTCTGACATTAGATCGGCACGGAGAAAATAGTCGAATTAATCATATTCCGGTGCTCCAGGTCCTTCTGCACTCTCCCAGCACCTGCTGCACTCTCCCAGCAGGTCCCAAATGGTTGGCGGTTTAACCCTTTGTTTGTGAAACTCTTTGAATGTAAAAAGACAATAAGGTGTCTGAATTCTGACGTTAGATTTCATCCCTCCGTCATCCCCCATCACGCTTGTTAATGTATCACCTGCAAAGCTTTTCAATTTTGAAGGGATTTCAGAATATTCGGTCTGCAAATAACCCAGAGGATAACGCGCAGACTTGTATGCCTTGCTCAGGGCAGTTAACAGTTATCGTATACACCAGAAATGCGAGAATTAGTCAGACTTATGATACGTTGGTATACCACAGGGTAGAAGTAGAAAAGGCAATTATTATTGAATTTTGGTATTTTGTTGATGATATAATGACTCACCTTATACGGAGTCTCCATACTAAACCTATGGAGTCTGCAGATCACTACTGGATAGATTCCGGAAAGCCGAAATCTACTCAGTAGAATAAGGCTATGTCTGCCACCTTATTGGGCGAATCCTTCTCATACCATGTCTATGTAATGTGGGAAGTAAAAGAACTCTCACCTCGGTAAATGTGTAGGGGTGGGATTTCTTCCTACATTCATCTCATAGATTCGGTCAAATCCAAAGTAAGTCTAATTGAACAAATTGGACGTTAAACTTTCCAAACCCAAACAAAAAGCAATATAGGAACTATTTTATATAAACAACGCAAATATTCAACGAGGTGAATATATTTCCAGCAAAAACATTGAGGAACAGATTCCATTCAGCCACACCCACTGTCTCCTTATTATTATATATTTTTAATTGATTTTCTTATACGAGAAAGACAGTGGTCATGTGGCATTGGAGGGAAGTCGATATCCTTTCGTGACTTAGTGACGAACGGAATCTGTACAACCGGTCAGTAAAAATTAGACATTCGTATTCGTGCCCTTATATGAAAGAGTCTTTTCATTTGATATTGAATTTTTACTGGGGTGTCTGTCCCCGTACTTCTTTCTCGTATGGCGTATTGAGACATTACTTGCCAGAATGTACAAATGTATGTACATACTATTTACTCTAGTTGAGAGGTATGAGTCACATTTGACGTTCCCTTTTCGAAATGCTAATGTAAACTGCAATCTGAGCAACCATTAATATTGTCAAAATAGGGAATGGAAATAATGTTACACTGACTGCAAATGCTCAGAAGGCGCAGCTATTTTGACATGAGATAATAAGGACAGTAAACTAAGAAAAAGATCCCTCGCCTTAAGCAAAATCCAATTTTCATAAACTACTAGTATTCTGCTGAACCGGGCCGACGCGTTGTTCCGTACCGTTAGTTTTCCCGCCACTCTACAAACCCAGCCCATGTTTCTTTTCCCCCAGCACGCTGCACTCAGGTATAAAATCATTATCTTTAGAGGCAAATCTTCCCGAGCCTGGCCCGAATACAGTCAGCGTGTTTTGAGAGGAATGCTGAATATTTCATCTAGTTAGTAAAAAGACGCGGGAGCTGTGCAGGCAGAGTGTCGTCTGCTCCAAGTGGAGAAACGAGAACGCTGCCTCTGATTATAAGTCGTAGATCTTCGTTACAACTTATCACTGACGTCTGTACAGGAGAGGAAATGTTTGTGTATATTGTGTATAGATTTATTGATCGTACGTTAAATAGGTATTCATACACTTTATTTGTATAACCATTACATATTAACTGGCTACGTTTTATACATGTTCTTACATATTTTGTTCAAATTGCGTATACACCCATTAACACTACGGTGAATATCTATTCACTTACCTTGTATATGTATTGAGGATATCTATACTATCTATACGTTAAATACATAATCATATACTTTTGGTCCATATATCGATATATACATGTATGTACAATGTGAGGTATACACATCTATTTTGAATCTACTGTAAAATAAGTTATAAATAATGTGAACATGCGGACCTGACTAAATGTATACTTTCTTGCAAATATTCACTGAGAATAGAAGAGCAATAACATGACATTAAAGGGCGGAAGGGGGTGGGGGTAGAAGGGAGAGTGAAAGGGAGGTCATAGGGCAGGGGTGGTTAAGAAGGCATGGCTTAGGCAGCTCAGCTCCGACTAACGCAGACACAATTCTCCACTCGATCACCAAACATAGAAGAGGGGGCCCTGCTGAGAGCGCAGACTCCGCCCCCCAGTTCTTATACAGTGGCGTGCGTATGTCAAACTAAACATATCATGTCGGGCGCGGATATAAAGTGAGATTGGTACAGAGAAAAGAGGCTACATGCCCGCACGAAGGGCCGCTTTTAAAAGTCAGAAGTTGTTCACTTTGCTGTATGTCACGAGATGTGTAGCAGAGGGCCAGCTCACCACTCTGCCTGTCAGTCATCCGCTAACTATACACATCCACCTGCACCCAACCCCACCCCTTCACCGACCGCCATTCGCTATAGGCCAGGAAGCCATAACAGGGACTATCGTAGGATATGGATTCAAATAGTCTTTCCCTATTAGTCATGTAGAGATTTGTTTTATAAGATCTTATAGATTGACTTGCACTGCATATTTAATTCGTTTAAGTAAGCATTTGTTTGTAAATAATAAGTAAAGGAAAGGACCTTTTCTGAAATAACAATATAAATATATTGCACGATTTCCAACCAAACCTTTCTTCTCTTTTCTCCGCCTACCGTGACAGTGCTTTGACATATGGCAGATATCCCACCAAGGGGCTTTTTGCAACTTTTCTATTTTGATAACAATTTGACGTCTTCTTGACGTCAACAAAAAGTAAGGTATCAAAATGAGTAAAAGGAATTTCTACACGACTAAACTGGGTTTTGATTTTGCTTCCACATGGAATTCTACGGCATCTTCACACATATTCTACAAGTCAAACATTTTGCCTAACTTTTAACATGATTTCTGAGAAAATACGTCAAAAATGAAAACAGATAAATTATCTCAATCAATTAAAAATATATAAGACAATAAAGCCCATAACCTCTGGTTTAATATGGTACCTTTTGCAAATCTTTATCTTTTATCCAGCCTCAGTTATAAGAATATTTGTATATCAAGTCAAAAACAACTAGTTTTTAGTGCCCAATATGGTTGCGCGGCCTATAACTATTCATGTCCACTAGCTACCCACCCACTACCACCCGCCCGTCAGTCATCGGCTAAATTTACCCATTGACCAAAAATCCATCCATTAGCAATCCGCCATTGCTAGCATGCCATTCAGAAACTATAGCTTTACACTAGCCACCCACTATCATCTGCCTGATGGCTTTCGATTTACTATTCATGTTCACCAGCCACCCACTCTTCAGCCGCCTACCATTACCTGCCAATCAGTCGTTGACTAGATATACGTATGAACCAAAATCCCACCCATTAGCCACTCACTATTGCCCACCTGCCATTCACAAACTCAACCTTTCCACTGGCCACCCACCACCACCTACCTGATGGTAATCAACTAACTATACCTGTCCACAAGGCTGTCGCCTCGTTCATATCACTCCGCATCAAACTCGTGGAGAATGACGACTTTGACCAGAACTTTGACCAAAACTTCTTCTTTATTGTATTCCTCCATCACCTACTTCCCAACCACTAGCCTTCAACCACTTGCTGTGACCTGCCAGTTAACCACCACCCTCCAGTGACACACCCAACAAGTTCTGCTGGGGTGGACAGCAATTACCAATCTGTTCACCCTCTTGGTTGCCTCGCCTCCTCGTGGTCCAGTGGTAGATTTACTGTTATACCAAAGGCCAATCCTTGCCATACCATGTCTATGTGGCGTGGGAAGTAAAAGAACTCTCACCTCAGTAAATGTGTAGGGATGGGATTTCTTCATTCATCTGATAGATTCTTCAAATCCAAAGTAAGTCGAATTGAACAAATTGGACGTTAAACTACCCAAACAAACAAACAAACACCCAACAATCTTCTGTCAATTATACCTTCCTGCCACCCACCACCCACTTGCCACTCGTCTGCCACCTGAACACCTACCCTACTGAGCTATGTATGGGTGGCAGACGGAAAGGGTGTGGACAAGGGTCGGTAAAAAGGTCCCCTGAAGTCTTTTTCAAAGATGCTATAACATCTAACGGTGTGGCACATATAACTATATGACCTTTCATTACCAGACAAGTATATATAGACATATGATTGATATCATGTGACGACGCCAAATATAAATATATGCACTAAAAGAAGGGGTGTACCTTAGATAATCCCCAAAGGAATATCAATTTAAAGTATCTATCTTGGTGGTGTGGTAGATTGATGTTTGTGTGTTTGTGGGCGTGTCCTTGTATCTTCATGTGCATATGTCTGTGTGTTGTGTCAGGAGTGTATGGGATTTATGTTTTTGTATGTTTCTGTATGTGCGTTTCGGCTGGCGGTGTCTGTCTTGTGTGTAATTAAGTGCCAGATCCATTAAGGCGATTTTCCATGCGAATTTGGGTTCGCAGACGTTCGCAGACATTCGCATGGACATGCGAATGCCTTGCGACAATATCTAATATATTGAATATTATCGCATGTGATTCGCACAGTGGCACGGATCGCAGACGCATTCGCTTGGTCGCCTTATTGGATTCGGCGCTTAACTGGTGTGGTCTCCATTTGGACTGTGTGTACATGCACGATTTTGTTGCTTATAATCGTGTATGTACTGCATGTGTATGCACGTGTGTGTTCATATGTGCGTGAATGGTATATGTGCGTATGAGTGTATGTCTGTGTGTGTTATTTATTTTTTGGAAAAAGGTTTATTTTCTGACGAATAACAGTTCACAGAGAAGCGACAGTGATCTTCCACTGCTTCCGTCTGTAGATACATGCGTATAGAGCAAATTAGACATTTACAGACAAGTTGACACACTCTATGGACAATTGTAAAGTGTGTGCTTGGTGTGTGTGTGTAATTGATGTGTGTATGTGTGTGTATGTATGTGCATGTGAAGAGTATGTTTTGTGTGTATGCATGAATTGTACGTGTGTGTATGCCTGTGTGTGTTTGGTGTGTATGCATGAATGGTGTGTTTGCTTTAGAGCATGTTGGGTGATTTTGGTGTGTTTGTGTGATTGATATGTGAACCTTTTAGCGTGTGTCTGTGCAAAGGATATGTTTGGTGTGTGTGTGAATGGTGTGTGTTCCTTGGTGTGTGTGCCTGTGTGTTTGGTGTGTTTTTTGTGTAAGTGTGAATGGTATGTGTGCCTATGAGCATGTGCCTGTGTGTTTGAATGTTTGCTGCGTTTGGTGTGTGTGAATGGTATGTGTTCCTGGGAGTGTGTCTATGTGTATAAAGGGTGTGTTTGGTATGTAAATGTGAATGGTATGTGTTCCTATGAGCATGTGCCTGTGTGTTTATATGTTTGTTGTGTAAGTGTGAACGGTATGTGTGCCTGTGAGCGTGTGCCTGTGTGTTTATATGTTTGTTGTGTAAGTGTGAACGTTATCCCACCCCTGGTACAGGTTGTGCCCTTGAGTTAAGTTGAAAGAAAATATGCAACGCTCACCTACGTAAAGTTACAGTACTACGCCATGGTGGTGGCAGAGATACGTAGCAACGCAGCAACCAATGAACGTCGAGTTAAAAAAAATAGTTCCGGCGCCATTGCTTGAACCGCACTGGCACAAACATGGAGAGCGACAGTTATCTATCGGGAGTAATGGCTGGTGTATAATTATATTATTGCTTAAAAACGACTGTAAGGTCCGTGTTGGGGGTGAGATAAAAACAGAACTGCTTTCGAAACATATTTTGAACCACTACGCCACGAGTTTGGATGCGTAGTAATCGTCACGAGGCATAGCCTCGTGACGATACGGAGCATCCAAACGAGTGAGCGTAGTGATTCAAAATACGTTTCTAAAGACAGTTCTGCTTAAGTATGTGTGCCTGTGAGCGTGTGCCTGTGTGTTTGGTGTGTTTGGTGTGTTTGGTGTGTAAGTGTGAATGGTATGTGTTCCTGGGAGTGTGTGTCTGTGTGTATAAAGGGTGTGTTTGGTGTATAAGTGTGAATGTTATGTGTGCCTGTGAGTGTGTGCCTGTGTGTTTATATTTTTGGTGTGTAAGTGTGAATGGTATGTGTGCCTGTAACCGTGTGTGTCTGTGTGCCACTGTGTGTGTGTGAAGTGTGTGTGGAGTGTCCATATCGTGTGCCTCAGCAGCACACAGAGAATCAGCCAGTGGCAGGCCTTGTATGCGCTATATCGTGATTGATGAACCTCCACTTTAATGAATATAATTAGACATGGCGTGCTGAAACTGAATATATGTCATTTCATCCTGCTCTACCCGCTTGCCGTGCTCGGCTGGTCGTTCAATGCTGCTATAGGCTCACTTTTACCCGTCGGTCCACTACACTGCATCAGATATTAAATCTTTAAAAATGTCGCACGATAGTATGAACGGACATATTTTATACTATAAGGTATGGTGGGGCTGTCCATGTGCAAGCGATATTAATTCGATTTTTGCCCATAAATTGTCTTGTAATTGTGTTAGAAAATAGCACTTTACATAAGGCGGATGCGGACATTAATATGATTTACTGCCT
This sequence comes from Alentia gelatinosa, assembly GCA_950022655.1. NCBI lineage: Eukaryota > Metazoa > Annelida > Polychaeta > Phyllodocida > Polynoidae > Alentia > Alentia gelatinosa. The sequence goes on along the minus strand of OX465584.1, from coordinate 19,661,358 downwards.
ATTTATCATTTAAAATTGAATCATGTTGGATATAATGACGTGTCCTTGTTAATATGATATTGCATGTTTTTATTCTATGAATGTAACTGTTCCCAGGTCTGAAACACCATTCTTCTAACAATGCGGTCTGCCACCATATTCCGACTCTGTACGGAGTTTGGAGAACTATGTATCCTAATATAGGGACTAAAGAAGAAACCAACAAGTTTTGGTCGAAGTAGTTGTTCTCCACGAGTTTGATACAGTGTGGTATGAACCAGGCTACAGCCGAGTGATTATCACGTAACATTAGAACGAGTTGGAGAATGACTTCTTTGACCAAAACGAGTTGCTTTCTGTATCTATCTCACCCCTGTACACACTAAATTAATGGACAACACACAGGATATATACACAATAATGACTGGTTTTGTGAACGAGTGGCCGTAATCTCCGAGTAGTTGATGCGTAGTAATATCCGAGCGATTAGCGAGGATATTACGTTGTCAACTATGAGGATATTATGGTCACTCTTATACAAAACCAGTCGTTATTGTATTTATTACCCACCTTCAAGATTAATAACAAATCTATTGCAATAAATATGTTTCTGCAAGACATTTAGTTCCAAACACCACAGCACTGTCAAGCCTAGTAGTAATTCGGTGTAGACTTACACCAATAATATAGTTCACCATTTCCCCATGATTTTAGCGTGAAAAGCATGCTATGACAGTGATTTCTGATGGTAAATGAGATTATTATGACTGATTTTAAATAATTGATATTGAATGAACATTCCAAAAACTTATTTTGAAGTACATGATAATTTGACCCCATTATGGATGGGACCTTTTTTTCCGGAATCTCCTGCAGGAGATTCTGACATGTCAGAATCTCCGGGTAGTTGATTCCAGGTGCTCTATACATTTTCTATGGAAACTCCGTATTTGGTGGGTAATAAAGACCATGGAGAACGGGCTGCAGTACTCATAGGGGCATGGAGAACGAGTTCCCAATGTCAAGCCTATGGACATTTATTCCAGGGGTGAGATAAATGCACAATAATGACTGGTTTTGTGTAAGAGTAGCCGTAATCTCCGAGTAGTTGACGTGTAGTAATATCCGAGCGATTAGCGAGGATATTACGTCGTCTACTACTTGGAGATTACGGTCATTCGTATACAAAACCAGTCGTTATTGTATTTATTACCCACCTATAAGATTATTAAAAATCTATTGCAATTAAACAGTTTCTGTAAGCCATTTGGTTCCAGACATCACAGCACTGTCAAGTCTGGCAGTAATTTGGTGGAGACTTACACCAATAAAATAGTTCGCCATTAACCTGTACCTTTAGCATGCAAAGTGTAATATGACAGTGATTTCTGATGGCAAATGAGATTATTATGATTGATTCTAAATAATTATCAATGAATGAACATTCAAGAAACTTATTTCGAAGTACATGATGATTCAACCTCATTATGGACAGGACTATTTTTCCGGAATCTCCTGCAGGAGATTCTGACATGCCAGAATCTCCGGGTAGCTAATTCTAGGTGCCCTATACATTTCTTATGGAGACTCCATAATCGGTGGATAATAAAGTAAAATCATTGCCTATAGGAAATGTGTATTGGAGATTGTGTAAAGACACAGAGCAGCTCCCGTAGACTCAGTGATAGGCAGATGAGGAGTTTACCTTTACGTGCTCCCACGTCCCGTGGTGGTTTGGTGTCAGGTTTAATGTCCGTTTAAAGTGACGGCCGTTTTCATCGACGGTAACAGCGTAGTCATAACGTAGTACTCCCTCGTCATGTTATAAAATGGTGCTGTCATTTTGTAGCATCATGTTTTCATAATATGCAGTAGCGTTTTCATCAAATAGCGCTATTTTCATGGAGTGGCATATTATTTTCAAAGTACGGCATGGTGTTTTTGTGGTGAGCCACAGGTTTCTTATAGCACGGCATTGCGTTCTCATGGCATATTATAACGTTTTCAAAGGGCGACATGAGTTTTCATAGGTCAACTGAAGTTCTGCCTAGTGCTGCACTGCGATGTATGATATTCTCATATGATTAAACTGCCTTTGCGTAACATTGACCTTTGTCTTCCCGACGTTATGTGAACAAGAACTGCATTCGCATAATGTTATCAGAATGTTTTCAAAACGATGAACTGCGTTTTCCAACCGTGGCTCTACGTTTTTATACCATTTCACAGCGTCGTTTAAACATGATACTGGAAAGAATGTAAGGATTTCGTGATTTGTTTTATAGCTGGCGTTATTGTGTAGTAAAGCCTGACGTGCATGTTTAGCAATAATCCATCATGTTATCCAGGGAGGGCTGTTTGGGCCTGAACAGAGGTTGTGGGTTCCAGGCCAGGAGGTAATGTGTCAGAGAAATGTCGTCTGCCGCACGGTAACTGTCGTTCCGTTGGGGTGAATGTAAAGAACAACTTCTCATTTTTACTGCCTAAATCTAGGACACGTAGATAGCATCCTAAAACTAGAATATCTTGCTAATTAGAAGGAAACCCACGAGATGAAAATAGCTTGGTCCGTACTCCACCGAGTTTGACTACAGATTAATTCACGGGGAGCGAAGCTGAGTGAATTACTCTGTGGTCAAACAAGGTGGAGTGCAGACCAAGTTACTTTCATCGAGTGGTTTTCTGATTTTATCTCACCCTGTATAACATTGTTCATTGATGAAATGAATCACCAAATTAGCCATTGAGTATTGGGTACACGAACCTCACGGCCGTGGAGTACGAGTTCCTAATGTTAAGCCTATGGAGAAAAATACCGGGGTGAGATAAGAGATTAAAACCAAAGCATTTAGCCGAAACCCTGACATGTAGCTTAAAACTCGACACGTACCTAAGCCTAAGCCCAGGGACACACAGTAAACAAACTGGATATATGACATGTAACTTGTGGCCTAACACCCGAGCATTAACTCATAGCTTAAAGCCAGAACATATGAGTATCAGCCTAAAACTAGGAAATCTAGCAAGTAAAGCAAAGGGGATTTTACTGGCGGCTCAACCAGGACATAAACCTAACCTATCCATCCTAATAGGAGGACATGTAACTGGCAGAACCATGGTCCTATATGTATATAAACACACATATATATTTAGTAGGAATATTGATTGCCATTATTAATAAGATGATTTGCCACTTTAATCCACATTTAATACTGAAGGATGATAATATGGAATCGAGTAGTATAGATGGGTTACACTAAAAATGAAATACCCAGATTCTGTAGTAGGCCTACTATCATAAAGGATGGCTAGCCATTATTTCCATTGATATTGGTCTGTCACAAGTATCAAATTTTAACCTTTATTTTCCTATTCTTACTGAGAGTATATATTGAACATACACGATTGATAGAGACAATGAAACAATTCATTCTACAAGTATATGTTAATACTCTAACATGGCGTATGTTCTAATCAAAACCCAGATTAATGATACCATAAACCCATACCATTCCCAAGAGAGTTGTATGATTCCTGACAGGTGAATACAACAGTACGCCCCTTGAGGTGAATACGATGATATTATGCATACTCCCCGGGAGGACTGTGGGTGCAGCCCCGTCCTCGTGCCCGGTACGAAGAGTTCGCCGGCCGCCCGGCCCGTGTTCCCCGTCACCCTCCCCCCGTCTGACGGCCTCTTGTCTTGTTCTCTTGCAGCTGCCGTTTCCGGTGATCGGCTCGCTGAATGGCGTTCATATGTTCGCCTCCAACCACGGCTCGGAGCTGCTGAGTACGAGTTCGGACACGGCCAAGGTCGTCTGGAAGGTCTACCACAGCAGGTGAGTGCGAGCAGACGACACTGTTCCTCTTTTACAGACGCCGCCATGGCCGCCAGTTCCCCCGCCAGGTGAGAGAGGGCGCTGTGTGATCACGTGTCATGTCCCTGCAGCCTCCTCAGTTACCACCCCCTCCTACCACCACCCCACCTCCCTCATGTTAGTACCTCCACCCTTTCCCCTCCATCCCTATATTAGCACATCACCCTCCTCCCTCTACATGACCCTCCATCCTGCAGCCACTCCTCATTCGACCCATCACTTAATTCATTCAGTCATATTCTTTATCAGTGAGGTCAGTTTTCCATTTCACTCTGGGTGTCCTTGTTTCTATTTCTATTTAATTTTTTGTTCTTTAATAAAAGAAAAAATGAATTGAGCCTGCTGTGTTTGTACCTCCCCTGACACCCTCAGACACATTCCATTCATGTTTTCTCAAACTCTCTGAGGCAGGAACCTTCACATAAAAGAGATTTCCACATTTTCGTCTGACCCCAACTAACATACCATATTTTTATTCGTTCTCTCCATCTATAGTATTTTCCTGTCACCTCACCCCATGGATTAGTTTTACTGTCGTATATCTCTGGCAATAGGTCTGGTGTAAACAAAAAGCAGATATATTTCTGTTTCTCTATAGGCCAAAATTGTCAGGTCCGACAAACAATATGTATCGAAGCTATATCCTTCCACTTCTATACTACTGCTGTGCATGGCCCGCCATTCTTCCTGTTTGTCTCATGTTTTCCTCAGGGACTTATGTCTCTGCTTCCTTTTATTACTATGTCGCATCCAACACTCTCATATCTACTTCTCTGGTCACTTTATAACTATTGATATATCTTATTGTACCTCTAATTCCCTGTCTCCTACGATACTACTGCATATATACCTCACCACTAACTTTGATATGTCTTCGTCCGATGTTATCCTCGTACATATACCTCTGTGCCAACTTTGATTTGTCTTTGACATCTACACTTCACTTTCATATCTACTTCAGCACTGATAGTCTTGGGTCCAAAACAGGAATTTCGAACAAGTTTAACATCTCCAGTTAAGAGCAGACTACTATCCAATATGACTTTTCAGATGTTTAGAAACATTACTCTAATCTTTTAAAGTTTAAAAAAAAATCTAGAACTATATTTAATGAGTAGAATAACACTCATCAAAATGGTATTTGAGAATGACAACCACCCTAGACCCTCCGCTTAAAGATCCCTCCCCTCTCATCAAAAAGTGATATTGTTATCTCTTAACGAGACATGTTAACGAAAGCCATTCTGTTGCGTTTTTTTCAATATTGGCCCCAGACTATAACTTTAATTTGTCATTCTCATCCTACCCTCCTTAACCCTTTAACAGCAGGAAGATGCCTCCAGGCATTCCCCTGGCTACGGCAGGAAGATGCCTCCAGGCAATCTTCTGGCTACGGCAGGAAGATCTTAGAGGAATCATTGATACTTATATACAAAATTCAATAGATAAAAAGTTAATCATTTGATTTAAAAGAAATTTTGACAATTTATATTAGGCATATTGACCTTTGATTTGGTATAATAAAATATGATCAGTCACCAAGGTAAATTACTCAAATCACATGACACATCACATGACATTGCTATTTCCAAAAAAAGGTGGCTGCCGTAGCAGGGTCATTTGGGGAGGCAATGCCTGCCCTGTAGACGTGAACAGGGGGACTGGGTGCTGCAGGGAAAGGGTTAACCTACCTCTGTGTCAAATTTAATCTGCCTCTCTCTCACTTCATTCTTTGGGCTACCTCTCCGATAACGTTATCTATGTTTCTCCCAACCTCGAACATTTGCCTCTCTGCTAAGTTTGATTTTGCTTTGTCGATCCCTACTCTCTTCCATCTCTCTCCGACTCAACTACCTCTATGTCAACTTCTCTTCTACTCTATTTGTCATGCTATGCCCAGGATTGTAGCTGAGCTATCTGCACTATTCTTTTAATTTCTCCCCCGCCCACACCTCTCTTTGGTGACCAGAAAATTCTATCTTCTTCTCGAGTCCCCTTCGCAGTGCTCTCTCGCACCTTTCCCTCCCCTCGTGTTTCCCAGTCCCAGGTGATTTCGTGCAGCTTGAACCTCTGCTCACATCTTTAACGTTCCACTAATGCTAATTCACAGGATCATATTTTTCTCCTTTAGTCTTTTGATAAGGTATGTTACTCTGTCAGATATGATGAGGCAGAAACTGCTGCTGGAGTTTAGTTAACTGAATGTATTTAGTCTTATTGTGTAGAGTGTCACAGCTCCATCCATCTATAGGGGACAGAGCCATTGTTAGTTCATGAAGCAGTCACTAGGTGGTCGGGGGACAAAACCTGTACTCTGGCTCTTTGTTCTTATGATATTCAACTGCCTTTCAATGTTTTACCATGGTTCCTTTGACTCTCTACACCCATGCCAGAGCAGGATGACATAATAATTAAACCCAAGGCATGATATTTTCCACATGGAACACTTTATTTACATCACTCGGGGGGGGGGGGGGCGTCATGGCGGCGCCCATGGATCATAGGCTATATGTCGTATATGATGCCACAAATTTTGTCCTCACACTCCATCTATCTTCCCCCAACCTCTACATTCTGTTTCTCTGTCTTATCCTATGGTCGTGTCTCTCTGTCTCTCCTGCTCTAAGTCTACCTACTCTTCCTCGCCTGTCTTTTTGTCTTTTCTCTATTATCTCTCGTGTATTGTCATTTTCCCTCCCTCATAGCTCCCTCTCTGTCGTTGCTCTGATCCCCCATCTTCTATCTTCATCAGTCTCAAAAGGACGTAACTAGCCTACCGAGACGTAATCTACACAAACAATTCTATCTTCATTCTGATAAACAAATGAGGACCATTTTGGTGTATACTTGTTCATACCTTAGGTAGGTGGGTGCATGCGGATTGCTGTCACTTATCTACCCACACTTCATGATCGTGTCCTTAATCTCAGAATTTTATCACCGTCACTGATAATACAATATACAGTGTAGTTCTTGTACGTCCCGCCAGGGAGACGGATGCAGTACGGCTCTTTATTTCACCTCTGATATTTTCTCTCCATAACCTGAACATTGGGAATGCGTGTCCAACACCCATGAGATGTTTAGGAAAAATATCTAACAGGGAATTATGTCACAAATGTTAGCCCATTAGTCAATGTGAAAGGTGAGATAAATTCAGATACCCATTCAAGTTTAAGGTCAGAGCTCGATCTCATCTCGTTTTAATCGCTACGTAACTCACATGGCTTTGCCTTGGGAATTACTACGTGATTCAAACTCGATGGGATACGAGCTCTGACCCTAAACTTCCATAGGTTTCCTCTATAATGAACAACGACCATTATCAGGCCACGTGACATATAATATGAATATACGGCAGTTAATTAATTGGACCTGTATTTAATTAATGGATATTGTCACCAGGAGACTTTCTCACGTCACCATAATCGAGCGCATGTCCATGTACAAATACACACAGACACAGATACACACAAAGAAACATTGAGAAATAGCATTTGTACGCCATTGTGATTTTCTAAAAGTTGCTAATGCATGTAAACAGGGTTCAAAACTAAACAAACCAAGCCGAGCCCCAGTATGCTATTAAGGATCAGGATATCAGTTTACGAGAAGAGACCTGGGAGATGAATACAATGTTTATCACGTGGAGATTTCTTCTACACTGTGGAGATGCTGGGTTGTGAGGTGCCTGCACGCTGCACTCCTTCCCCTCTGTGCCTCACGCCACGCCCAGCCGGCTCCACTCACTTGTTAGGCTCTATCACATGCCACCCGCTACGTTTTAGAGCATCTCTCTCGTGAAGGTGAACTAGGATGTGAGTAACAATACGATTGTCCCGTTAACTCGACTCCCCTCTGATCTCCACCTCACCAACTGAGCCCAGCCTCCACCGACCCTTTACGACGCTCGCCAGCCAGATTTCTTTTTCGGGAAACTTTGATTACAAACTTATCCCCCCCTCTCGTATGATTACCTCGGCAGGTAACCCACAGAAACTTCAGTTATATGACCAAGCATTGCCTGTCGCTGTACACGACAGACTAGGCGCTGACATTTTGCTTTAATTACACTTGTCGTAGTTTTATATGATAGCCTTACAATAGTTACATCAGTTCGTTACCTCACACGACACTCGCCAGCTTAACATGCAACACATTTTGTGTTACTTCCCTAGGAAATTTAATACGAAGCTAAATATCGATTATTTTAACGGTTACTCCATGCATAATTCTGGTTATTTGCGGTTATTTCATATTTTCATGTAAAAACACGCCGAGTTGATTAATTTCCTGTAAGCTGTCAAGCGACATCTCTGGTTGACGTCCAAATTAAATGCGTGTTCAGAATTTAATAGTGAGTTTTTTTTGTCTTGGTCCCATGTATAGCAAATAGTATATCGTTATTATCTGTCGTCGTATTAATTCTGACATGATTAGACAGGTTACTTGTACAAGACTGACACGTTGTTAAATAAACAATTCACTGTCACCTAAATCTCATGAAGGCAAAGTATCTATCACAACTGATACCGTAACTGCTCCGAGCCATTTGAGATTTATGTAACAAGATATTATGTGTTTATGTAGGCTTTCAGTGTGTCTATATCAAGGCATTCCGTGTGTCTGTGACAAGGCATTGTGTGTGTCTGTAGGCATTGTGTGTCTATAAGGAGGCATTTCGTGTTTCTTTAGCAAGACATTCTATATCTCTGTAGGCATTCCTTGTGTCTGTAACAAGGCTCTCTCTCTTTCTGTAACAAGGCATTCCCTATAATGAGGCCTTTTGTATGTCTGCAACAAGATACATGCATTCACTGTGTCTGTAGGCATTCTGTGTTTCTATAACAAGGCATTCTTTAAGTCTGTAGGCATTCCTTTTGTATGTCACTAGGCATCTTGTATATCTGTTACAAGGCTTTCTTTGTTTCTGTGAAAAGGCATTCCCTATAATGAGGTCTTAGGTATGCCTGTAACAAGATATTCGTTGTGTCTGTAGGCATCTCGTGTGTCTGTAGGCATTCTGTGGGTCTGTGACAAGGCATTCTGTGAGTCTGTAGGCATTCTGTGAGTCTGTAGGCATTATGTATGTATAACAAGGCATTCTACGGTGTACCTTGGCAAATACATATAGATATTCCATTGAAACCTCAATATGGTCTGCGCATCATTCACGATTACCAACAATTATTTGATATGGATCAGGAATATGCAATATCTATTTATCATCCTGTATAGATGGATTTATGTTTAATCAATACTCTGGATTGGACCTTAATTACTAGTATAGAGGCTTTTCACTGGTGTATTCTCAGTCAATCCAAACTGTACTATTGAAATAAGTATGACTGGTCTGATTCAGGCCTGGATGGAGGGGTGATACAGATGATGCACATCTATTGACAACGATCCTAAACAGATGAATTTGCATTTTGTCATTTGAATATAGTGTTTTTCTAGCAGAGAGAGCACACTACATTTCCTGATATTAACACTCGAATTTCGCAGCTCTCAGATAAACCAGTCGCCTGGCTGCAAACCGCTTGTTCTAACAGATACACAAGGTATCTGCATAATTCTCCCGATGAATATGCATCAGCACGAGAGGCTGAACCAGGGGCCAATTTGACACGGGGCCTGATTATATTCGTGCTCTTTCATTTCTCCTGCTACTCATACTGTATATAGAGATTGAATCGTTGTTACACTAAGCGCCCTGAAAATCACGACCAAACTCGATCACCTCTAGCATTTCCATACACGCGCGTATTACCAAGTTTTACTGGGCAAGAAAATAGAAATACACGTATATCAGTCAATGTTCACGTTTTGAGTTTTCAATAACTGTCAAACTACTGAAATGTGATGATAATCATCAGGTAACAGAAAATAGAGAATGGGAACAAAATAGTCGGCCATATATTGATATTTTGAAGTCCGTTGGTCCTTATCTTTCCCACGTAGTATAAACGTGTGTCCGAGTAGTGTGTACATATGTGTACACATGTATGTATGTGTCTGTGTACATGTGTGCATGTGAGTGTATATATATATATATATGTGTGTGTGTCCATGTAGCAATGTGTGCACCTGTAAACATGTATGATATCAATATAAAGTTGTATCAATCTTTCTGTGAATCTATCTTCCCCCTCAATTTCTTATGGAGAATTACTGTTGATTTTTCATATTTCAAAAAATAACTTTTGCATGTAAAAATATTTGTATATATTTGGTATTTGTGTATGTGTGTATATCGGTGGACATGTCTGTGTATGCATACATAGATATATGTGGGACGTGGTTTATATCCATTTATATTTGCTTAAAGTATGTAAACAAACCTAGCATGATATAATGTCTTCTAAATCTACACCACTTCAAGTAAGCTTGTGTGTATCCTTATATGTGTATACATGTGTTTATGTGTGTGTATTTACATGTTTGCAAGATGGGGTTTATTTCGTATCAAATATATGATAAGGAACTGTCATTAAATCGTCTCTCCTCTCCCTCTAATCTTCTTAACGCCCTTCTCAACGTGCTGAAGAAATCGGGCCTGAAATTCACGGCAGATTTCTGCCGGAGAACACGCAGTCCATGGAACAAATGTCATTTTACATTTTCACCGTTTGATTTTTCCTCCTTTCACCGAGACACTCCATGAAAGAACCGCGGCCTGCTTGGTCCGTTAGGTGAAGAGTCACTTCCGGCGTCCTCAGTGGTGACGTCACGTGGCGTGTCACGTGACCAGTGGCATTAAGGGCCCGGATTAACCCTGCGGACTGCGCCTGGGCGTGTGGATTAGAGGCGTATTTAACCGATCACTTTCTATTGTTTAACCCTTGGCGGGACCACTGAAGGCGTGCGTTGGTAAATAGTTGACATCGTTTCTGAACAAGGTTCAGGATTTGATGTAAACTTAGGAGGCATGTCTCTCACAGGGTCGCCGTGTTGTACAGATTAAGGTATCTCAATGACCAAGGATGAGGATAGTCAATGTCATATTTTGTTGATATCTTGGCATTATAAGTAGAGCACCCCCACACATAGTTTTACCATTTAAAACACCTCACACAGTACTTCACATGGGACAGGACGTACCACAGAAACCTCAGTCAACACCACACCTAATACCTGAGAGACCTTTTACACCTCACATCACATTCCAACTGAAACCTGAAATACTTTTCATAAGATCGAATGAAAATATTCCCACCAACCAGGTATTAGGCTAGAGCTTTCTGGTAAATAAGGAGGCTGTTATATGACTTATTTGACCGACACATTTCGGGCTTATGAGGCCCTTCAACAGGGTATTATTTTTTTGCATGAATGATGTAGGTTACTTTTCATACCTTACAGAACACTTCACATGATACTTTACATATCCCTTACACCCCACACAAAACTTCACGTAAAACCTGACATCCCTCTCACACCTCACATAACAATTAAGGTAATACCTGACATACCTCTCACACCTCAAATAACAATTAAGGTAATATCAGACATCCCTCTCACACCTCACATAACAATTAAGGTAATACCTGACATACCTCTCACACCTCACATAACAATTAAGGTAATATCAGACATACCTCTCACACCTCACACAACAATTAAGGTAATACCTGGCATACCTCTCACACCTCACACGCCACATTACTTAATCCCGGAACACTTGACCCGAAACCTGACTTACACCTCTTACACTCCACATAGCTCTTCACCAAACTTTGTATTATTTATTTTTGTATAATTGGGATTTGATTACAATACGGTCTACTATCATGCCCCATTTTAATGAGATGTTATTAACTTATAACTGTCCCTATATACCCTCAGGGTCCCCTGGGACGTTAAACCACAAACAAACAAACACAACTTATTACTACTTCAAACCTCAAATCTACATGCAAATTTTATATCTTCAGATCAATATGTAGTACATTTGATTTCACAAGTGGAACGACACTACTTTAAGATAGATAGCACTGGTTGGCTAAGACACTGTTAATATCCATCGCAACTTAGAAGGAAAAAAATTATCTGAACCAAAAATGAGTTGTATATATGTATATCATTGAAAAAATACCAATCACACTTCACATACCACTTCACCTAAAACCTGACATACATATCGCACCTAGCACATCACCTCTCACACGTCATACAGGAAACACCTCTCACACCTCACACAAACTAAATCCTGACACACCTCTTACTGCACTTCACCTTAAACTTGACATACCTCTCACACTTCAGTCAGGACCTCAGATAGATGCCTGAGAGCTAAGTTTCTATGGTAAAAGGCGTGAGGCATGCCCAGGTTTGTCAGGGATGACACAAAATGCATGGCAGTAACTGTCAAGCGGCGGCGCCGGCAGCAGGCCTGGTTAAGGTCACATTAGATGAACACAGATGGAGTGGGAGCACTTCTCATCCGCGATGACACGAAATGATAAGAAATTCACCCGGCCTGCGAATATTATTTACAGTAAACCCTGGGAATGTTGCTAATGGTGAATCACGTGAAGGATGATTATGAAGCTATTCACGGGTTTTGCCAGATTTTGTTTTGAGTCTGCATTTAGAATCAGACCTAATGGAGGGAGGAAATGGTATGCATTATAAATCAGAGATATCGGTTATAAATAGTAAATGGGGAAAGTTTAAGTTTGTAACTTAACTCATGATGACTACATAATTAGACTATATCAGATGAATTGTTACCCTTTTGGAAAGTCCCATAAATTCAGCAGATACCCATTGTATAATTTAATATTCATTTAATATATAGCTTGCATAATATGAATGGAGAGAAAATATTCATAGGTTGAAAGTGGGTTTTATCAATTGGATAGTTCAAGTACAGATTTAATCTTTCAGAAACCTAAGATATTAATTTGGTATCTTAGCAGATTCTAATCCGAGGAAAAGCACTGAATAAGCAGGGATTGAACAGTTTTATGCTGTCAAATAGGACATAGCGTAAGCGGCAACCTATGAACAAAATTGAGTAAGGAGCGGAATTCACCACACCTTGCAAACAAGATGGAATAAGGACCTGGGTTAGACTATAAAATACAGCACAACACAAGATACAACATACAAACAAAATGCAGTAATAAGTAAACTTTATACTTATACAGCACAACACAAGATACAACATACAAACAAAATGCAGTAATGAGTAAACTTTATACTTAAAATAGTCATAGGATTTAAAAGACAGCACACCACAACCTACAATCAAAAATACAGTAAGGAGTAGAGAGTTGATAATAGGTTACCAATAAGGACCTGGGTTAGACTATAAAATACAGCACAACTCAACATACAAACAAAATGCAGTAATGAGTAAACTTTATACTTAAAATAGTCATAGGATTTAAAAGACAGCACACCACAACCTGCAATCAAAATAGAGTAAGGAGTAGAGAGTTGATAATAGCTTACCAATAAGGACCTGGGTTAGGCTATAAAATACAGCACAACACAACAATCAAACAAAATGCAGTAATGAGTAAACTTTATACTTAAAATAGTCATAGGATTCAAAAGACAGCACACCACAACCTATAATCAAAATAGAGTAAGGAGTAGAGAGTTGATAATAGCTTACCAATAAGGACCTGGGTTAGACTATAAAATACAGCACAACACAACATACAAACAAAATGCAGTAATGAGTTAACTTTATACTTAAAATAGTCATAGGATTTAAAAGACAGCACACCACAACCTACAATCAAAAATACAGTAAGGAGTAGAGAGTTGATAATAGACAGTTTGAGGCTGTAAAAGACAGCATGCCACAAGCAAACAAACAAGATGCAGTGAGGAGGAGTTGGTTTGACAATAGTCAGTTTTAGGCTGTAAAAGACAGGGTGCACCTGATGGGATCGAGTCGTTAGCAGTCCCCGGATGTCGCTCCAGGGCATGCGCCGTGCAGACCCTTGATTGCTCGTGATGTGAGCGACGCGGGGGGGAGGGAGCGGGGGAGCGGGGGAGGAGGAGTAGATGTATGTGAAACTGAGATCATGGCCCCCCTCACTTACCTCATGTGACCTTAAACCACACACCCCTAGGACATGGTGGGTGATCAAAATTATACTCCGAACCTAACACCCAACTTAAAGAATCAACAAAAGAAGCAATAGCAGATCCGGTTGCTCTACTTCCCACTGAGAGGTAAAGGGAGGTGAAGCCTTATTGCTGAAGCTAGATACGTCGTCAGGAAGGCGGCTGTGAAAGTCCACGTTTCTGTCACACTGATAGTTTACCAGCATTTTACACACATAGAGGATGGAGGAGCGGGTGTAGAACCGCGGCCATTTATTTCACCCCCGTGGTCGTTATTCAGGGATGTCAGTTTTCCGGAATTTTCCGGTTTTCCGGTGTTTTTTTCTATTCTAAATAAATCCAATGAAATGTAGTGCACTAGTGGTTATAAATAGGGATTGGAATATTTCCGTCTTTTTTCTGAAACCTCGTTGACATCCCTGGTTATCAAAGCAGTGTGGATATATCATCTGCAGAGCTGTCTTGCGTTGATTTAGCTTATTCTATGGAAAACTTTGACACATTACCATTAGGCCGACAACATTTTGTCAATGCAACTATTGGAAATATATAGATGGGGTTATCTATGAAAAGGATGTATTTAAAGATATAATATTGTTTATCCTACCACTAATAAAAAACGCCATAGGCTTAACATGGGATTTGTTTAAGTCACGGGTAGTGACATAAAGTGTTGTTTATGCCACTACTTTCTGATACTGAAAAAATATGGAAACGGGGTAGGATAAAATCTAGACGTCACGAGTTTGAGTCGAAGACTCGTGAAATTATGGAGCCAACAAAATGCGTGGCATAAATAAACTCAGACTCAAACTCGTGACGTCTCTTGATATTATGCATATTTACAGCTAGACTGATATTTCCTAATCCTCATCCTCCTCCCTTGCCGTTACACTGTACAGACATAGTTACTTCACCCATTGCTTCTATACTACTTGCCACATCACTTTCTACTATACTCTTTTGCAACACATCTTGCTGCTGTTCCACTTTCAGTTATGCCACTTGCTGCTATGCCACTTGCTGCTGAGCTACTTGCTGCTCAGCTACTTGCTGCTCAGCTACTTGCTGCTTCACCCTTTTCCCCTCAGCCACTTTCCTCTAAGACACTTACTACTACACTCCTTGCTGATAAGACACTTGCTGATGTTACGCGCATTATTACAGTAGAATCCCGCCTAACGGACACCCCGCGTTAACGGACACCTTTGCTGGGAACGGTTCCCGCCATTAGATATTTATTCTAACCCCGTGTAATAAAAGCGGGTACTTTGACCCGGATCGGAAGGTGTCCGCTCACGCGGGGTTCTACTGTACTTCACTCTTGCCACTACTTGCATTGCCAATATACGCATTACCACTGCACCACTTGACACTCCACACATTGTTGCCACACCCCTTGCCGCTACGCTGCTTGCCGCTACACGCTTTGCCGCTACACGCTTTGCCGCTACACGCCTTGCGGATCTGCCGTGTTTCCTTCACTTTCTCTCTTTTGCCATGAAATGAGGGGAAAGTGTTTTATTGTGTGAACACGAGCCTAGCACGGCTCTAGGGCTGACCGACATTCGCCTCTTTTACCGCCGTCCACTCTTTCATCTCCGCCATTTAGATTTCTCACTTAAGGTCAGGCCGAGTAGTTAATTGGTTCGAATCAGCGCGAGCAAGAAAATCGGCTTTTGATTTGAAATAAAGTCAGAAAGAAGGCGCGGAGGCTAGCAGAGCCTCGTTTCCAGTTCTAGGTCTAGGCGGGGGAGGGATTGAGAACGAGGCGCTTAGACGAGCGTCCTGAGAAAAAGTGCGAAATAGGGACACGAATTATTGGCGCAAACTCAATAGGGCAGAGGGAATTGTTGCATCAAATACAGGGATGGGAGGTGCTGGGAGATTTGGGGCAGCATCTCGGCCGATATTTGAGGGGAGAATGAATGAGAAAGTAATAGAGGAAGACTTTAGGGTGATATCTTTGAAGAATAGACGAGGTCCGTCGTGGTCCGTCTAGCAATACGTGGGACAGGGTTGTTCACAGAGCAGTTCAGAAAATTAATCACAGAACAGTATAAAGAGTAGTCCGCACAACAACTTACAATACAGCTCACAACAACTTATAGAGCAGCTTACAATACAGCTTAAACGTTTCACAATACAGCTCACAACAACTTATAGAGCAGCTTACAATACAGCTTAAACGTTTCACAACACAGCTCACAACAACTTATAGAGCAGCTTACAATACAGCTTAAACGTTTCACAATACAGATCACAAGAACTTATAAAGCAGCTTACAATACAGCTTAAACGTTTCACAACACAGCTCACAACAACTTATAGAGCAGCTTACAATACAGCTTAAACGTTTCACAATACAGATCACAACAACTTATAGAGCAGCTTACAATACAGCTTAAACGTTTCACAATACAGCTCACAAGAACTTATAAAGCAGCTTACAATACAGCTTAAACGTTTCACAATACAGTTCACAACAACTTATAGAGCAGCTCTGGTGAGACTCGATGTAATTCTCACATAACAGATTGCATCGTAACCCACAGGAGGTTCACAATACAGCTGAGAGAACATCTCATGTTAACTCAGAGGACAGCTAACATGCTACAGACTAGAGCAGATCACAGAGCAGCTCGCAGTTTACCGTACGGCTCACAGAACAATTTACAATACCGCTCGCAGAACAACCTAAAGGGTTACTCACAGAATAACTCACAGAATAACTCACATGATGGCCTACAGAAGATAAGAAATTAGTACAGATTACAGTTTAGCTTTCGGACAGCTTACACTGTATCTTATAGAAAAGTTTAGGAGTCACTTTAGATCTAAATTTGCAGTTCAGCTTGTTCGCAGTACAATGCATTGTCCAGCTCAACGACACAGGCCATAGGTCAGAAGGCAGGCAATATAAGGCTAAACAAAGATTTAGCTCAAACAGTTGGGGTTAGGAAGCAGTCAATGTATATTGAGGCAGGGATGTAACTGAAGCAATGTATCTAAGAGGAATAGATCAGTGAGTAGTCATTGCAACTGGAGGAAGAGATGTAGCCCAGGCTGGTTTGCCAAAAACAGGTCAGGGAGCAGTCATTGTTAAATATACAGAGATGTAGCTGAAACATTGACTAAGAGACGGTCAGGGAGCAGTCATTGTAAGATATACAGAGATGTAGCTGAAACAGTGATTAATAGCAGGTCAGGGAGCAGTCATTGTAAGATATACAGAGATGTAGCTGAAACAGTGACTAATAGCAGGTCAGGGAGCAGTCATTGTAAGATATACAGAGATATAGCTGAAACAGTGACTAAAAGCAGGTCAGGGAGCAGTCATTCTAAGGCGAGACAGACATGTAGCTCAAGCAGTGACTGCTAAAGCAGGTTGAGGAGCAGCTCAGAGTGGAACACCTCCAAAAGGAACTGCTCACAACTCTTTTGAATCGCGCGAATCATGTAACAATTTCACCCGGGAGGACCTGCGAGTAAAAAGCCGGAGCAGAGACAGACTGGCGTCTACCATTGAATCTGCTTCGCACCATTCACTGCCACCCTGCCGGGGTCCCCTCAAAATACTGCAGCCAGCTTAGAATTAATGTCGCATTGATAAACGCCGGCTTGCCAAGGCCAGGCTGATTATAATTGCAGGAAATATTGAGGTTATAGCAGAGACATTCAATTTTCCCCAAGTGATAACGAGGACTGCTAGTTGAGCCCCGGAAATAGACCTGTAGATAGTGAATAAAGCTGGGGTGGCGGGGTTTCTGCAATGACAGGCAGTTTCTATTCAGATGATTCAGGTGATAGTCTTGTATGAGTCTGCCACTTCCTTGTGCCATATTAGGGTACAATTTCAATTTACCATCATGGTTTATAGTATTAGAAATTAATACTCTATTAAATAATTCACTATTAATACTCCTTTTGAAATGACATAGCAGGTATCACTATAGTAATTTTGCTGTATAGTTTCTGATCTGTTAGTTTCATACTATGCTGCACTGTAAAATATATTTCCCTGGCAAATGTGGAATATTTTGATAACGGTTCAGACCAGTAAATATGAAGATTGCAACTATATGAATATATTATATGAATGGCCCTTCAATATGTATATACCATAAATCTTGTAGTTGAGGGTTTTAGGAACTATTTTATGTAGAGGGCCATCCATACAGTATGTATAGAGAATTTCTGAAATTTTAGACCCCCCACCCCACCTCCCAATCTTGTGCGCAAAAGAACAAAGAAGCAGCATGTACTTTATGCATGGCCCCTTGGATATATTCAGATTATGAATACAATAGTGAATAAGAAGCATATTGGTTTATCAATATAATTGTAATCAATGATATTTCAAAATCTAAGTTCATCAACTCTAATGTTATTAGTGTAGACTTTATCACAGGAGTACTCATCAGAATCGAATGGTACAAGGCTGTATTGATATGATAGAATGAAGTCCATCTTACTTATGTTTTAGAAATGTCCTTTGAAAGTGGTGTTTAATTCTCTGAATAGTATTAATGTCAGGGAAATTTGAGAATGTGCTTTAAATGGCAGAAACCTCCCAGGTGATAAATATCTATTACACATTCTCATGATGTCAACTCCTTTCTATTATTCACCACTTTGATTTGTTGCCAATATTGGAGTTATTCTAAGTGTACCTAATACATCCTTATTTACAGTTTCATACTGTATACTGACGATATATATTTGGTGAATTACAGTCCTGAATATGTTCACAGTTAAATGCTGTTTTTATACCAAATATACGGTAAAGATCCGTGAATAAGATTATAGTGATATACCGTCCACATTTACGGTAGTATCTTGTTTATTTACTGAAATTGTGTACAGTGTAGGTATCGTACATTGTCAAGCAATAGCTTTTAAAATGCTCTGATGGAATACTCGCGCAGTTGCCTAGCGCTAGTTTCGTTGTGTCCATTCCTGACCTTCAGACAAGGTAGGGAATCAATCTGAGCTTGGTATCATTAATGTCTACTTGATTATTAATGATCAAATCAAATGTCATTAAGGTTTAGTTGTGTACTAATTATAAGAAGTCTAAATTTCATTTTCATTTGAAAAAGGGATTATGTCTCTGAATATAGTGTGATTATAATCAGCATTTTCAAAGCGGTTTCTGAATGTGGCCTAGTTATTAACCAATAAGAACATGCATTAGATTTATATTTTCAAACTCCATATATATTAATTATAAACTGGATCTCAATTAATCAAAATAGCAATTTTGAAATAAAATACAGATCAAAGAATCATATATAACTATAATCGCATGTAGATTTGCGGGATAGGATTCTGAAAATTGAGTATGAAAGCTAATATAGTGTCAGGAAATCAGCTTCGTCGGGTTTCAGTGATATACGTCAAATATGAGTAACATGAACAACTCATAAACTTGGGAAAGTGATAGCACCTCCCCTACAAGTCTCCATATACATGTATATGATATTTCATATGGCCCCCAGGGTCTGAAATGAATAGATCCTATCCACCAGTTTCGCAATCTCCTGGGATTTTTGAAATATGATGAGAATAATTATAAATGTTAACCGGGTGTATATGGTACACCAACTGTAGATATCAGGGCTAGTGATCCTATGCGCTGACAAATTCATGTTCTCATGTTATAACGCCGGGGGCCAACCTCCCCGCATACGTTAACTAATTCCTGCCGGCGCGGTTTGCAGCGTGAACCCTCGAGAAACCGGTATGCCAGGGCATTGAATGCCACCCAATCTGTCATACGTTAGAAAAGTGCTCACACACACATACACACACTCCCGCACACAGCCTGCCGCAGTGTTGAATATAGATTAGTCCTCAGTGATTGGAGTCGCAACGTTTGGTTAATAGATCTTTGGAAAATTACTCCAGCCGTGTATGTTTCAAAAAAGGGTAGTCCCTGTTGGAAGCGATATTGAGATAGTAATCACAAATTCATCTGAATGATTGCAAAAACCAAGAGAAGCGGTACAGAAATGTTAATTAAATGACTACATTGGGAGGTTGTGCAATGCCTGGCTGCAGTTTGGGGGAGAATGCAGTACCAAGGCGCCTTATGATGTAAGTTGCTGAAAACTGTTGCTGTAATTTAATGAATAATACCAGTTATGATATAATTTGATGCATTGTCAAATGTGCTACACAATAGAATTTAATGCATACCAAATCAGTTCAGACTATCAGGTGGTTTGTAAACGACATTAGTATATCTTTTAATGCATAGCAGGAGTCAGGATACAAATTGATCAGGGCATAACAGAAATGTACACAAGGCATATAGTCAGGGCATAACAGAAACTTTATATAGTATATATTGAATCAGGGCATAACAGAATGTGATACATAGCCCATCATCAAGAAATAACAGAAATGTTTCCTTGTCATTTAATCAGAACACAACAGAAACCTGTAGATGGTACATATTTTAGGAAATTACAGTGGTATTATGTGAGGATGATCTATCCTGTGTCATTTAGAACTGACAAGAACCCAGAATTACAAGACTGGAGACTAGAAAACTACTAGTATGTGCTGTATGGATACCCTATCGCATTTATTATATAATTTGATGTATTGTCATACTACTAGTATGTGCTGTAAGGATACCCTATCGCATTTATGATATAATTTGATGCATTGTCATACTACTAGTATGTGCTGTAAGGATACCCTATCGCATTTATGATATAATTTGATGCATTGTCATACTACTAGTATGTGCTGTAAGGATACCCTATCGCATTTATGATATAATTTGATGCTTTGTCATACTACTAGTATGTGCTGTATGGCTACCCTATCGCATTTATGATATAATTTGATGCATTGTCATACTACTAGTATGTGCTGTAAGGATACCCTATCGCATTTATGATATAATTTGATTCATTGTCATACTACTAGTATGTGCTGTAAGGATACCCTATCGCATTTATGATATAACTTGATGCATTGTCATACTACTAGTATGTGCTGTAAGGATACCCTATCGCATTTATGATATAATTTGATGCATTGTCATACTACTAGTATGTGCTGTAGGGATACCCTATCGCATTTATTATATACTTTGATGCATTGTCATACTACTAGTATGTGCTGTAAGGATACCCTATCGCATTTATTATATACTTTGATGCATTGTCATACTACTAGTATGTGCTGTAAGGATACCCTATCGCATTTATTATATACTTTGATGCATTGTCATACTACTAGTATGTGCTGTAAGGATACCCTATCGCATTTATTATATACTTTGATGCATTGTCATACTACTAGTATGTGCTGTAAGGATACCCTATCGCATTTACTATATAATTTGATGAATTGTCATACTACTAGTATGTGCTGTAAGGATACCCTATCGCATTTATGATATAATTTGATGCATTGTCATACTACTAGTATGTGCTGTAGGGATACCCTATCGCATTTTCACGTTTCCTGTATGGTAGCCTTAAATACTGCTCTACCTAGTGCTCAAACAAGATCGCCTCTCCATCCCCGACTTCACCAATCCACACCAAGAAATTCATTTACATGTGGAAGCCAAGTAGTTCTCAAGGAGGAAAATCTGACAAAAGAGTGATAATAAGACTGGAATCTTTAATCATCATATCTCAGAAGGCTCGTTACCGCCGAGACGATTAGCCATCCCGACCACTTCTCTACTAAAAAAAACCAAACAAACTAACAATTAAAAAAAAAAAAAGATGGTGGCGGCGCCCAGATCGCGGCATGTCGTAAAGGCGAGTGAAAAGCCGGTTTACCCGGCATACATTGGGGCTGACTAATCTTCCTCATTGGTCGACGAGACTTATCTATTCATTCGGTTATTAACCAATTCTTCATATGTTGCCATGGCAACTGAGTACGTAGTGGGCGGGTTAGTGCAGGGTCTTATCGGGTAGTGGGGGGAGTAAAGGGGGGGTTCTCAGATATGGATTAACTTAATTGAACTCGTCTGTTATAGCAATCCCTTTGTATTCCTGGCCATGCCAACTCTATCTGCCAGCCCCGAACCGACGCGCCCTTTTTGGGTGGTGCGCGCGCAGTTGGGAGACGCGGGCGGATCACGTGACAGGCTGAGAGGAGGCTGGCGAGGAGGCGCGGCCGAGAGCCGGCTTGGGTGGCGGCAAAACTTGCGCTGCAAGTTTGAAACTTGGCCCGAGCGGGGCTTGGTAAAGTGCTTTATACTAATCATGCCAGCTGCCAGTGATGCCTAGTCCGCGCCGCTTTTTGTGGCCGGGTAAAGCAGGGCGGAGCGCCGGCTTCTCTCCCCATCCCACGCCGCCCGCCGCCCGCCGCCCGTCGCCTTTGTACCTTTTTACTTATAAGTTGTCACAGAGCCGCGTGCCGGACCCCGTGCAGCGCCCATAGCGGTGGCGTGTCCGCCATTGTGTGCTTGAAGCCCGCCAGGGGGCGTCTCGTGCCGTCCGCCATCTTGTGGCTGGTCGTGCATGTCACCGTTCACCAGGCTAAGACATTAGCAGGGTTTGCCAAATGGCCCTCCCCTCGACCGCCCCGCCCGCCCTCCCGCCCGCCCGCTCCCTACCAGCCCCCCGCCCGCCCGCCCACCACCCGGCCTCTTCTTGCCGCTCCTCCCCGCCAGCCATACTTTGGTAAACATACCTAATCACGAACTCCAATCAGGGCCTCCAGCCGCCGCCTGCCTTTCTCGTGGTTTTGTTGTGTGTGATGAGGGTGTCACCTTCTAGTGACCATGGCGCCCCTATCTCCTCCTGACTCAACCTGCCACCCACCACTGCCAGTAAGGAACCTGCCACCTACTACCCCAGTAAGCCACCCACCACCCCCAGTAAGCAATCTACCACCCACTACCCCAGTAAGCCACCCACTATGACCAGTTGCCGACCAAATACCAAAGACCTGCCACCTACCACCCCCAGTAGAGAACCTGGTGCCAGAAACCTGCCACCCTAGTAAACCACCAACTACCCAAAACCTGCCACCCAACAGAAAATACCTCTTTTTATTTTACAGTGATCCTCTACTTGCTACCTACCTTGTCTATTACTCCTGACACCCAATACCTGCTACCTGCCTCCCAAAACACATTAGACACCACCTAATTTCTCTAACTTGCCACCCACTTCATATTTTCTGGCTTCCTACACATTCTATCTACTTCCCAATTTCATACCCTCCACCTACCTCCTATGTCTCACCCGAACTGACTGCCTACCACATACACCTATCTACTATATTTGTCACCTGCCAACTACTATATGCTACCTACCTACCTATTGATACATATAACATAGAATCTATATAATTCATCTACTTTTTTCAACTCCAAACCTAGTGCTACCTTGCTTTAAGCCACAACCTCAGTAGGAAGCCACCTATAATCTTCCAGTCAATTACCAACTACCTCACGTTTTCACTGCTTTTCAACTAGTATTGGCTGCCAATATTGGTTATCCAATACTAGCCATCCACCACCAATTATCCATTTCAGATGAATAGCAACAAATGTCACATCCATCCATAGATGTTGCAAGGTACTCAGCATATGATCTATGCCACCCACCAAACATCACTCCATATCCATCGACCAATATGAACCTGTTGCCACTCTCCATTAATTTACATCTGCCATTTGTCAAATACAATGCACTAAACCACCTGCCACCCACTACCACATGTAACCAACAGCATGCAGCTCCTCTGATACCTCATATCTCGTGTCACCAACCTCTTGCAAGTTCCCACCCATCTCATGTATATACAATTTGTGACATGCCACTTTTCATGAGGCACATGCCACCTAACATTAACCTCACATCACCTTCAACATGCAGCCCAACATTTCACAACAACCAACCACTACCTGCAACCCATTTGAATTCAATCTGCAACCCACCTATATAGCATTTGGTACAAACTTCCCACTACCTGCCTCCCATTAGAAGAAAACGTGTCACCCACATAGTATTTACCTTATACTACTCACCACCTGCTACCCATTATAGTCGATCTGTAACCCAATATTTGAGACATATCACCCACCAGCTGCTTCTAATTATAGTCGATCTATAACCCAATATTTGAGACATGTCCCCCACCACCTGCTACCCATTACAATTCACCTGCTGGTCGCTGTGCTGCGGCGAACCACTCTGGTGCACACATGGGTCTAATCAACCCAGGTAAAGATATTCAGAGTGGATTTGGCGGACTGGACAGGCGTGCCGGCCACCGGCCGCCTGTTCACTCTGACATCAACTTAATGAAATGTAGTTAACTTTTGTTTTACTTGTTTACATGGATGTTGAGCGTCTCTGACGTCAGAGCATATTTTACGGAGATAATCAGTAATGTACCGTGCGGCGTATCCTCGGTGTTAACGCGTCATTACGTCTCCCTAATTAACTTCCCCATTATTAATAATAATGCCTACTCCTAGGAAAACCACACAAAAAGACATACCCACCCACCCTCCCACCCACCCACCCGGCCCCGAAAACCGCCCCAAAACGTGCCCCCGCTCCCACCTCCCGCGCCGTTTAAATGCTTACCTTGCCGATCGCCGCGTCCCCGACTGGTTCAAAGACCACGCATGCGCCGTCGTCCAGCGCCCGTTTCCGGTGAGGAGCAGTGCTCAGCGCCCCGTGCGTTCCTCGAACAAAACGTGGCCGTCAAATTTAATAACATTATACATTAGCGCTGTGCGTTGGGGGTGGGCGGAGAGGGGCGGTGGGTAGGGTGCTGGCGGTGCCGGCACCCGCTGCGTGCACGGCCCGTGCTCTCCCCGGCCAGCCCGGTCGCCCCGGCCGCCGACGGCAGGCCACCCGGCCCGAGCTGCTCGCTGCCCGCCCGCCCGCCCGCCCCGGCCCCCGAGCAGTTCCGAGCAGCTCCGAGCAGGAAGGTAATCACCGTCATTACGTCAGACGCGTCGTCCTTGGCGACATCCACGGCCTCAGCATCACTGGAGCAAAATTACCAAATCATTTTAAAACTTTTTTTTGTGTGTAGCACAGGGAAAGATCTGCACTCGTAGTGCCCTGAATCTGGGAGAGAGGGAGCGATGCTGACTCGTGTTGTTCTTGCTCTTGATATTGTTGTTCTAGTGTTGTAAATTGTTGCGATATTTAGTTATACCGTGATGCCTCTACTTGTTATATCTACATAAATGTGCGCCAGTATGCACACAGGATAGCATTATAGCAGTGTATTTGCCGTATATATATATTCATAGACAGTTCTTCTATTATATATATTTATATAAATATATACATGTATATGTAATATATCTAGTCTTATATAATTTGATGCTCTATTCTGTGGCTCTTCGTATTCATGGACATAATTTACGAGCATTGTGTACAATTACAACATTTTTTGGTACTATTTATTATGTTAGATATTGTTCGTTCTTTTGTGGATGTTATTTTAAATGCCACATATAGAACCATGATATCAGTGGGTGTAATACATGTTTAGTACTGCAATCGAGTTTGTATTTTGTTGTTGTTTATTTTGTACAAATTCTGTCCTACAGATATTCCATTTGGAGGAATGTGCGGTGTGTAAACAACAACATTATTTGAACAATTACTTACATGATATAGATCATACAGGAAATGCATTTCTCGAGTTTTACAGTAGCTTTTGTTGCCTTCACATTCTCGTCTGACGAAATCTTACATTTCTCCAGACATCCAACGCATTATACTTGCACAATCTCAATGCCTTAGAGTTGAGTCTATATTGAAGATGATCTACACTGTGCTACTCACGTTGTGCGAGAAGGTAGTAAACACTGAGACCCCTCTAATGTATTAACGTTTTAGTTAGCTGAAATGGAAGATTCCTGAATCAAAGGTGAATACCTTGTGCCAAGCAGCACAATAAATCTTAAATGGTCATTTCTGATCGTCACTTGATCGCTGATATACATTATACAGCTATGGATAACATGCTGCATTTCTCATATTGAAAACAGTGCTTGATAGATTTTAACCACTCTGGAAAGACAAGGTTGTGGTCTGATGAGCGTTGTGGTAGTTTGCTGCTGGTATTAGATGTGAATGACTGATATACAACCTGGTTTCGAGGCTCTCCCTGAGAGTGTGACCTCAGCTCATGGCGCCCGAACACAGTTGTAAGCCTTCTGTTCATTGGTCCTCACAATCTGAATGCCTCTATATGAGCTACTTCACTTTTCTTTGTATCCCAATCCTGACAGTCGACCAAGATTACAAATACATTTTTATATTCCGCTTGGAATGGGAACTTTTGAAAGGCATCTATCTTGGAGACGTGCTTATCAGTGTAGAGTACGCGGAATCTGGGGCGGAGTCGGGGGACGCGGCAGAGACGCTGTACGCCGCGTCTGGAAGTAATTCACCAACTTATGCGCCACTCGGTAATGGCACCGCGTATGTTCAGGATTTTGATGAATTACCACAAAGAGCTCGCCAGCAATTTTCAAAGGAGGCCATGTCTTTGTATTCGGTGAGGAATATTCGGTGAAGAATACGCCTCAGAGAATAGACCGACTTTACTTCCACTCGGCGTTGAGATTGCTTTGTGAGCGGCGAGTTTAGGACGGGGCTGAGGAGCAGTTTGGGAATAGGTGTGTTTATCTGCCGGGTGTCCTGGTATAATACAGCACACTGCAGGCACAGCGTCGGGCCAACTGCGGGCAATTCACTAACGTCGGGCCTCTCGGGCAACGCCTTTTTGAGTTTTAATAAGTATAGGTCTCCCAGCTGTTGTGGCACAGTGTATCGAAGTCAGCGCGTAACGAGGCTTTCTGACGGTGAATAGAAACAAATTTCAAGTCCCTGTTGGTAAACAGAGTTTAGTATCGCTGTCTTCTGGTAGCAGCTGCTGTAACTTAGCGGATAGGGTGGAGTTCTGTATACTGCCAGTCTTATAATGGAAATATGACCCAAAATTCATACTGACAGTCTGATATTGACAGCACGACACAACAATTATACTGACAGTCTAATACTGGAATTGTGTCTCTGAAATTGCATTGACTGTCTACAAATGACAACATGAAATGGGTTGACTGACACTCTAATGCTGACAGCATGAAATATACTCAAACCTACAGGCTGATACTGAAATTTTATATTGAGATCATGCTGATGGTCTAATGCTTGTGGTCATCTCAGAAATCATTCTGACAGTCTAATATTGCAACCTGATATGAGAATCACACTAAATGTCTACAACTGACATTATAACTGACATCACACTGATAATACAACCTTGGAATCACACTGACAATCCAACATGGATACACTGATTATTCACAACTGACATTTACAGCATAGGAATCACACTGACATTGAAACATATGAATCAGACTGACAGTACATCTTGTGAATCATATTGATAACCTTCAACTGGGAATCACACTAATAGTACACCATGGGAATCCCACTGGTCATCTCCAATATCGCCCTCCAGTATTAGTATAGACTGTCATTATAATTTGTATGTATTGTATGTTGACGGTGATCTGGTCCGATTCAAAGTAAATATACCCTGTACTCCTGGAAGAAATTACTGTGATGCAATGTATGATGATGTCTCAAGCACCTCTGGTGGAAGAACTACCCAAGTGGTAGAACCAGCGGGAATACAAAAAATATATAAATAACAAAACTGACAATACAACATGGGAATCACAGTAATAAAACAACATGGGAATTTTATATTTTTTTTATTGAAAAGAATGTCTCTCACCAAAGTGAGTTTTTCAGACATCTTCAGGCAGTATACATTATTCACCAAATCGGTTTGACATCGTAAAGCATACAACAAGTGCAAGAGAGGGATGAGGATGAGTAAGAATAACAATCAACTAAGCTTGTTCACTGACAATAAAAGCTTGAAATCGCCCTCATCCTGTACTACGGTCAAGATTACTTGGAAATCTTACTGACAATGGGAGTCACCTGCAGATATAATGGATCTTACCAGTTAATTATTGTGAGTAAAATTATGAATAAGGGTTAAGGATTATCGGTTAAGGATTGCTTGGGGACAATTCTAATGAAGTAGTATAGGAAGAAAGGGATAGTGCAGCAGGCTTCTCTACTCTGCTGTTGTCATGTTCCATCTTCATCTAGATTTGCGGTCTCTGAGTGCATTACTGTACTAATTTGCATTCTTGTGTATTTCATAATCTCATGATAAACCTTTCTAAACGATTACAACTCTTTTTTATCGCGTGTGTGTCTTCCACCTCTAACATTAATATAGCTTTAGTTTAGTGAATTTTTCTCTTATTCCCTATTGCGGAAAAAGTATTTACCTATCACCTTGTGGGGTGTAGATTGGTAATAACTCTTGTGTGGGACAGAAATTATTATTTTTTTTTTTTTTTTAGCTTTAGGTTAGGCCACCCATAGGCAACACTCAAAGTCTATACAGACATTGATGCTTGGGATCAACCGGGCAGCATACCTTGTTATTCCAAATTTTAGTAAAGTAAACCAAAGTAAGTCTAATTTAACAAATTGGACGTTAAACTACCCAAACAAACAATTATAGCATTAGGCAACCATACCATGTATCACTCTGAGGTGATATTCTAGGTTGACATAAATGATACCCATTATATAAATACTCTCTCTTATAAGTATTCTCTGGTGCCATTCGAGGTCTACATGAATTGGGTACTATTTAGGGCACCCCCACCATACAACCCTCTGCGTAATACATAAGGTGAGTATAGATAGGGCACCCTTATCATATAGCACTATGAAGCGCTACCCAAGTTATATATGGATAGGGCATCCATATATATATATATATATATATAGGTCTTTACTATAAACCTATGTCGTATATACTATAAATACTCACCGTTTTGGCATATGACGTAAAAATACTGTACGGACCACTGGTCCGTGCACTAAAATACGGACCACCTAGCCATACACATATATTAAAATTTTGGTTGTTAAGAAAAATGAATTTTTTTTTAAATTTCGGGTATATAGTAAATATATAACGTCCAACCATGCTTGTACAATTCACAGAACTCGATGGTAATTTACAGTTTATACGGAACTCGGCATAAACGCCTCGGTTCGTAATTATAAAGAACGTCCTGACCATGCTGTACAAGTCACAGAACGAGATGCTAATTTACCGTTTATACGGACCGAGGCATTTATGCCGAGTTCCGTACAAACGGTAAATTAGCATCGAGTTCTGTGACTTGTACAAGCATGGTTGGACGTTATATATTTACTATATACCCGAAATTTAAAAAAAAAATCAATTTCATTTTTCTTAACAACCAAAATTTTGATAAATGTGTATGCCTAGGTGGTCTGTATTTTAGTGTACGGACCGGCGGTCCGTACAGTATTTTTACGCCATATGCCAAAACGTGCGTATTTACAGTATATACGGCATGGGTATATAGTAAAAAATGTAAATAACCATCTCGTTCTGTGAATTGTACAGCATGGTCAGGACGTTCTATATAAATACGGATAGGCTACCATTAGGTCATCCCTGTCGCACCTCAATCATAGGTTATACTCAAGGTCTATACTAATAAGCTACCATTAGGGTACCTCTACCATACCTCAATCTTAGGTTATGATCCGGGTTTATACAGATAGGCTACTATCAGGGTTCCCTACCATACCTCAATCTTAGGTGATACTCAAGGTCTATACTGATTGGCCCCCATTAGGGCATCCATAGCGGATATCAATCTCTAGTTGTACTCATGGTCTATATTGATGGGCTACTATTAGGGCATCCATAGTGTACATCAATCTCAAGTGATACTCAAGGTCTATACTGATTGGCCCCCATTAGGGCATCCATAACGGATATCAATCTCTAGTTGTACTCATGGTCTATATTGATGGGCTACTATTAGGGCATCCATAGTGTACATCAATCTCAAGTGATACTCAAGGTCTATACTGATTGGCTCCCATTAGGGCATCCATAACGGATATCAATCTCTAGTTGTACTCATGGTCTATATTGATGGGCTACTATTAGGGCATCCATAGCGTACATCAATCTCAAGTGATACTCAAGGTTCATACTGATAGGCTCCCATTAGGGCATCCATAATGGATATCAATCTCTAATTGTACTCATGGTCTATATTGATAGACTCCCATTAGGGCATCCATAGCGTACATCAATCTCAAGTGATACGCAAGGTCCATACAGGTAAACTACTCTGCTCATTCTCAGTCTGAGGACATGGATGATCTGGGTTAATTCTGGATCATGGGGGGATATACAGAGATTTGCTCTTGTTGGGCCCTCGCCCACCACGAACAGCATGCTCTACCGCTCTGCTCGCTGTGCCATATTAATTAGGCAGACGCGCAACCCGCTCCCTTCTCTGCAGACTTTATTTACCAGAGAGGCAAAGATGAAAGCCCACCATTCCATCTCAAATCTCCAAACCTCCCCCAAGAAGCTGCTCTCCCAGGTACCCGGGCGCAAAACGTGCTGCCCGCTGCTGCTGCTGCTGCTGCTGCTGCTGCTGCTGCTGCCAGGGTTGAGCATCTTGTTGCAGCAGCAGGTTGCCAACCTGGAGGAGTTTAATTTTGTGGATTTGGATGGAGAGGGGGAGGTTTGCAGATGATAATACAGCTCACTGATCATACTAAGATATGCTCAATTTCCAGATATGAAGGCCCCATTACTTCCGCCGCTTTCTCCCGCCGCCGCCTGCGCCGGGAAAAAGTAGTTCTCGCGCATTAATACCGGAGTTTATCTTTCATCTTCTTCTGTTCTTGTTTTCATCCCGGTTTCATCGTGATTGAAGCTTTTCCATAATTCAAACTTAGGTTGGGCGCGCCTTGGTGAATATGGATTTGTGGAGTTATTGTGCTGTATTTGTGAGGACATTGTGCCTGAGTAAGCACCCCGGTTATCGTGCAGTAACAAGGCTTACCTCAACCTGCGAGCCCCCCAGTTTCATTTACATCAGCCTGGTGAATAATTCAGCAATATTGCCAAATGCTGTATCGTACAGTAATATTCAGATTCCTCCAGGGAACATTTAACATGCAGCTCATTCTCTTATGCAGCAAACGTTATGGTAAGAACATATTCCCTGAAATGTTTGTTAAATCCATGCAGATTTCAGCGTGTTATAAAAGGCGGATCTGTCAGTTAGTTTCTAATCTACTCTCGTTTTCCTCCTTCTCAGGTTACCACAGAGTGCCAAAAATATGTGGCAGATATGTTGTGGTGTACGTGCATTTGGTATTTGAAATATTCATTTTAATATGCAGTTCACCTTTTTTCAGTCTATAAATCTCGTTTGGATAGTTTGAATGTGGTTAGTTCGATTTGAATCGCCCACCATAGTTTGCACTGATTTGTGTTATTATATGGGACGTGTTTCGGTTTGAGGATGGGATTTATTGCTCTACTGAACAATAGCCATGCTTATCGCGATGGGCTTGTCAAATGTAGAATACGCACAACTATCTGAATACATCAGCGCCCCTGCTTAGAATCCTGCTAAATGTGCTTCCTGTTATTAATGGGAACACAAAGGTAGAAGTGTTAACCCCTACACCACCCGCCAAGCACACTAACACTCCAGTAGGCAGAGGTAGAATTGCTAACTCCTCACATGCCCTCACCTACCACCCATCACACACACAGACACTGCCAAATAAAATAGTTTTAACTCTAGCCTGCCCTCATCTACCACCCATCACACACCCAAACTCAGCCTCAGGCAGAAGTAGAATTGTTAACTCCTAGCCTCTTGGTCTGCTGGGGTGGACAGCAATTACCGATCTGTTCACCCTCTTGGTCGCCGTGCCTTCTTGTGGTGTAGACCAGATGTGCTTGCATACAAGCATAACAAAAGCGACCGGGATGGGGAGTTAGCTCAGTGGTAAAGAGCACTGGACTTGATTCGGGTCCCACTGCAGCCACTTTTCTCCTTCACCCCCAGCAGTGGTAGATTTACTGCTATATCAAAGGCCAATCCTTCTCATACACACTCTTATGCAGAAATAGAAGTAAGGCTAACTGGCCCTCGCCAGAAGGGGGTGTAAAATTGCCTCACACAGAAGTAGTACCCTGTTTTCACTTGCCACTCCTCACACACGCAAATACTGCAGGACACGGAATGTCTTATATGCCATTAAATGGTAAGATTTGATTAATTTTGGATATATGATAAATATATAACGACCCATCATGCTTGTACATGCTACAAAACTCAATGGGAATCGATGTTATTTACAGGTGGGTACTAGTGGCAATGTATACAGATAGGGGGTAGGTCTCTGGCAGATTACAGTAAACTTATCACATGGTAGAACATGCCATCCTAGGTATCATTATTTATTTCGCCTAGAATCTTTACCATGGTGTTATATCTATATTCTTTTAAAATTCATGAATATAAATAAAATATTTCTCATTTCATTCCATTAAAATGTAATTTTGCAATTCTTGGAAAATTATTCCCAGCACAGATGATGCTGTAGGGCAACATCCCGCCCCAGCACGGTTTATGTCCTATGGCATCACCTGCCTTGAATGGGTTAATACTGCCAATCACAGAAGTAACTTGAGTAAAATATTATGAGAAATACATCGAGATCAAATCATAAAGGAATATACAAAATACGATGGAATATTCAACAACCATATAAATTATCACAGAAAAACATTCAAGACAAACATTCAAGACAAACACCATTGGGACATAAAGAGTGCAGCTACTCCAAGCAAGCATGATATTGCAGGACAAGTGGTTTACATAAGTGGGATACTAATAACATTAACACTGTGATACACAGGAGTAGTAGTGTTAATCCCTAGGCTCCCTTGCCTGCCACCGGTCCCACAGATTAACACTGAGGATTAACACAGGAGGGGTTGTGTTACCTCCGGACCTGCCCTCACCGCTACTCCTTACACACAAATATTGCCGTATGCAGAAGTAGAAGCAATAATTCTTAGCCCGCCCTCAGCCAGCCACCCCAACACACGCACAGCCTTTGGTAAAAATTAGAAGATGTCTTTTTGAAGAATCTTCTTGTGATTGCCTCGAGGTTTCGTCTGCTAGGAGTGTGTCAGTCTCCAGACAGGTTGGCGTCAGCCTTGTCAGCAGAATTCCTCGGAAAAAGCCGCTTTTTGTCCAAAAATTGGGTCAGGAATAAAAAAGACGCCACTCAGACCTGACCCCATTTTCGCGTTCTCAACTAAAAGCTTGGCATTCCTCTGAAAACTCATACTTTTCCACGGCGTGTAACAAACAAGATAGATATTGTGTAAATAGCCTTATTGAGGCAATCTGTATCTCAGACACAATTGCTCTGGAGAAAATGAATCAAATATCTTTACCTAAATATGTAAAAGAAAACATGAGCAATAATAACAATAAGTAGAAACTAGAGGAATATTCTCTGAAAGGCATACGGTAGGCAATTCAATGTTAAATTTGCCCAGATTAGAAACTGGTAAATAAAACTAGTTTGAATAGATAGCTTTCGCCACGGAATTCCCATTGATAGAGTCGATGTATAGCATACTATTTTTTACTGTAAAAATTAATGTTTAACATTAATAATTCAGATATATTCCACACACACAAAAATATGTGTAAGTACAATTAAGCGAGGAGCAGTGTGGAATCGGAGGACTGGAGATTTGAATTCTACATTTCCCAGAAGAGATTCCATATAAACTTAGTGACACCTCTGATAATGTAATTTCCTACCTTAAGGCGTGCAAGATGTTAAATATGCGGCCTCCGTATATCAGGTTACAGATCATATTAGACTTTATTATCACAATATGTACATGTATACATTGTATATCGTAAAACAACGTGTGCTTAACGTTTACGTTCTGAATCTCCGCACCCCGGCATCACTATGTAACAACCTGTAGTTAATTATCTCTGTATGAATATCTATAAGAACTGCTTTCTGTATCAAATCACGGATAATGATTTGCTCCCAAGAGAAAAAATAGTCATCTTGAAGTAACCTGATAATGTCATTTACCGATTTCATAGGGAGGTTCGCAATTAAAGTAAATCAAGCAGGGCCAAAACATATTTACGTGCTGGTCAGAATATGACGTGTTTTAAGTCAATAGATATTGTAATAAGTGAACAGATATTCTAATAACTAAAATATATTGCAATAAGAAAGATGATATTGCTGAACTGATACCAAATAGTCTACTTATATGGAATGGTAACCTTAATAAATATCATATTCGAGACCACAATGGAATTTTGTAAAAAAGGTTTATCAGATTGCCAAAAATTTATGATTATCGAATTCCTATATTTGGCAGTTTGCAGCCCTATGGTGCCAAAGCAGTATTGGCGATTTTGTCTTTATTGTCGTGACTTGAATTAATTCAGCATACTTTCGAAGCTGATATGAACCCAGTTATTTTGGTTATTTAACTAGAACTCTACTAATCCTTGACAGGAGTTGCGTGCATGATTGGCTTTGTGACAGACATTAAATACATGCTTATAGTTATCACTGTATCTGATAATTAGACAAAATCCTCTTAAAGTCAGGCATCCAAATGGTCCAACGAATGGTGTACCACGTTATCAAAAGGCAATATCGGATTCAAAATGCATGAATACTATTGAAAGACAACAATATATAATACCATTGCATTACTTAGAAGGAATACAATTTCATGGTAGCTATTCTTAGAAAAAAATGAAGTCAGCGTGAAATTCCGTAAGGGTGGTTTTGTCTGATCTAACCGGAAGTGGAATCTGCCTGCATCACTGAAACCTCGAAACAGAGGCCTTCTGGTGTAAAATATACAATTCGACATATCAGATACGATATAGATCACAAGAGAAGGACAACAAGGTCCCCTGAGTGAACGGTTTGTGTGAAAAGAGTTCACGAGTGTGTTGAAAGGTAGAGCTTAGTGAAGTAGTGCCAATAGAGGTGGTGCTTCTGATAACCATAAAGAATTGATATATGTAGGAGTTGAATAAGTTAGTAATACTGTACACTGCTGCAGAGGATAGTATCATAAATCAATAGTTCGTTACTTAGTGAGGAATGGAGTTAGCTCAGAGGTTAGAGCACTGGACTTGTAACCCCAAGGTTATAGCACTTTGTGGGTTCGAGTACCACCCACAGCAGTGGTAGATTTACTGCTATATCAAAGGCCAATTCTTCTCATGCCATGTCTATGTGGTGTGGGAAGTAAAAGAACTCTCACCTCGGTATATGTTTAGCGGTGAGATTTCTACCTGAATTCATCACATAGATTCGATCACCACCCTCGTGGTGAAAAAGAACCTTGAGAAAGTCTCGCAAGGACCTATAATGGTTGACTGGACGTTAAATCAAACCAAACAAACGAATGAAATCCGTACAACTGACTAGTATATGGGATATGAAATACCAATCTATTTAATGTTATTTACTTAGAAGCAAGAGCTATTATCACACATACTCCATACCCACACGTTGATACATGATATGTAGTAATCTGTTTAATGTGATGTAACTAGAAAACTTGGATTATACCATAAACTTCCCGTACACTGACTTGATTCTAGAACAAGTTGATGTCCTTTGGTTCAGTAACCGGTGTCATCTAAAATTCCTTTAAATCTCCATTTTATAGGAACTGCAAACTTTCCGTCTCTGCTCTTGTGGTCTGAAAATATCTCCAGCTTCTAGAAACCAGACCCAATCAAAAAAGCGGGACGGTTTGATTGAAAACCCGGCCCTGTGATAAGATCCATCTTGTATATTTTACTATTTCCAGCCATTTGAAAGTCTCGCAGGCAAAGGCAGGACTGGCTCTACTTTTTCGGTCACTAATCTTCTTTTGGGATTAAATCTGGTTGAGAAGCGTTCGCGTATTTCTCCAAAGACGTTGTGGGATTTTGGAATAATGACTGTTTTGTGTAGAGAGTGGCTGTGAACAGCACGTCCTGCCTGCGTGCAGTACTAAGCTGACTGACACCATACGGGCATTACCGCCTGCTGCTGCTGCTGCAACCCCCTCTCCCGTTTACTCAGCTCCTTCTGCTAAAACATTTCTATTATTTAAGAAAAATTTAATGGCAATCACACACCGTCGGTGTTCCAACCCTCTCCCCGTCCAGAGTCGCAAGAATGGGTACAATGAGAAGGACATATCTTACTGAAACGTATTCAGAGGATAGAAATTGTTTTAACAAGATGTGGCAAAAATAACTCTATGGCAAGCCGATGCTACCTTGAAAAACAAAGATTTAAAAAATTACAAGATATAACTTGATAGGCAAGTTACCATTGACCATGAAACATTAATATCTGTTATTTTATACCTATGAATGTATGACATAATTTCCCCCCATGCAGTATCTATGAAGTATTTCACCGGGTGACGTATATGTACATAACAAGCAGACCATCTCATCAACGCTAAGTCAAGGTAGAACTTTATTCAACCCTCTCCCTACAACATCAGGGTATTGGAACAGCAAAATCAACTCATTTTTGAAACTACGCCAACAGTAACGCTGTTTCCACATAGCACTCTTAGGACCTAACATATCCTGAAATCCAACCTCGTGGAATGAAAATGGGTTCTTCTTCTTAACACACTGTGGTATTTGAACACATTGTCTTACCTCAGGTCAAAGTTCATGTTATAGTCACTGAAGATAGCACTGTTGAGATGGCAATTTTGAAACTAATTAGGATATAAGAAAACTATTTACAAAGCGAAAATAAAACAAATGCAAAGAAAAAAACCCAGCAAAACATGCGTTTACTTCTAGTGATTGTTGTACTGTCTTTTCTGTATCGATGGGGTGTGAACACACTACCAATAATTCTACATTTTCAACGCCGAATTCTAAATAATCCTGCATGTGGCGAAAGCACGTGGATTTTGAGCCTATTTCCGTCTAGTAATGCCCTTTCATTGGGAACATCGTATCATAGTTTGTCGGTCGGCTGACCATCCTACCCGAAGAATCACTAGTAATAATACCGGCAAAACACATCATACAAAGCTACGAAAGGTATGCTGCAGCGCCACCTATTATAAAATGAGTTGTATCAGTGCGTATAGGAGATCCATAGAATGTAGCAGAGAGTAAAGTCGAGTGGATACTTCAAGATCTAATCAAACCTTTGTCAAGAGAATACGTGTTTTATTCCATAAAGTATGTTTGAAGTTTGAAGGCAAACCATTTCCATAGAGAGTGCTTTAGTTTAAGAGAAAATTCAAATTTCATTTCCACTTTACACGACTTCACTGTAGTTTACACAAAGATGGCGGATGCTATCATATCGCGCAGGAACTCCCTCGGCTCCCTCAGTCTCCACGACGTAAAACTACGAGCAGAAACCCCGTACAAGGCACTGTGAGCTGGCCCGATAAAGATTGCGATAATTTCACAGATGTATTTTTACTCGCCTTCCCACATATGAAATATTGTACAAAGACTTTAGGAGGAGAAGATAGTAGGTGGCAGTCGATATGAACTGAAACTGTCTCCCTGTTGTATGATAAATTGTAAGTGGCTCAAAAAGGCCCCCATTGCCACTGTTATCTTCAGACGGATAAGGCCCAGCGCAGGCCTGCCTGTTTATTAGTCTGCTATTTATTATTGGGCCGCCACACACCACCACCTTCCGATAGCCGGCACTGCGTCGCTTTTTCACCAAATCGCATGCATTTTAATGAGCGTCGCGCTGCCGACCAACTCGCCCAAAACTCTCCCATTTTTGTTGGTATTTTATTTCTTTTCGCCGCGCAACTTTTGGTAGGGTTTGATTTACACACTGAGAGGTCTATTTTTACTGTGCGTTCACATCGACCGGCGTTTTTCTCACTAGACGCGCGGGGAACGCGCGGGGAACGCGCGCCGTGGGCGAGAGACGCTCTATAAGTACGCGGCGCCCGGACAGGGACAGGACGCCCGGACAGGAGCCATATGGGGGACAGATAGCGACAGATACACAAAACAAACGGGTGAAATTACTGTGTACCGTTTTGGAGTGGGAGGGAAAGAGGCAGATAAAGAGAAACATAAATCGGGGGGAGGAAACATTGGCAGTTGAGTGATGGCTCTAGCGACAGGGACTGGGATAGGTATCCAGGAAAAACAGACAAGGGAACTGTAGTATGGAGGACAGATATTGGAATCGTGGGCAGGATTGGCAAGAGAATATGTGACAAACATGAAACACTGTACTATTGAGGCTGAGTGAGTACTCGAAACCGACTTACAGCAAATTATAATATCCCACTTTACTAGTGTGAAAAGGCAATAATAGTGGTTAGTATGTTAGGTGAATAAAAGATAAGGACACGAGTGCAAATAGGCAATTATACGAGCATGGCAAACCAGCAGGAATTTGAATCGCGTATCATCGTAACTGATATACAGTATTGACATTAAAAGTATTAGGGGCAGAAAAGAAGAACAAGAATTATCAACAGGTAGGGTGACAAACCGAAAGAAAAAGTGAAAGACTTTACTATTGTTACAGATATATGAGAAAAGACAGTTCAGGATATGTTGAAAATAGGAAGGAGAACGACACGAATGACAATAGGCAATTGCAATATACAGGAAACAATACATGGAAGGGGAATAATATTTGTAGGTGGTATATGATATTATGGTAAGGATGCCAGCTGGAGATGTAAGAGACATTAGTCGAAATCACCCCATCGTTTAATATAGCAAAATTGGAGTTGGATATCTGACAGTGGGAGAGAGGTTAGAGACATTGAAGCCCTCATTAAAAAAACTCTCATGGACAGAAACAGGGAGAAAGACAGACAGACGCAGGTGGGACGCTGGGCGGATGCCGGGCGGACGCTGGGGGGACGCTGGCCGGCCAGGCGTGGGTGGTCCTCCCATCTTGACGCACATTACGACGAGAACGAGACCGCCCGTGCCGCACACAGGCAAATTAGCACAGCTTTCAGCCGAAAATTATTTAATTAACGCAGGAGAGAAAAGAGCGGCCTTGGTTTTACATATTAGGGCTGCGTGCCGAGTCGGTGGCCGACAAGGCCGACCTGGCCGGGTTGTTGGGCTTCTTCAAGTTGAGTGCTGTCTTTTTGAACCAGAGACGCGCTATAACTTCTAATGGACGCGCCGAAACTTTGTCCGACTTTTAGCACATCAGAGTTTGATCTAGAAAGGGGGGTGTTTTAAGAGCGATGTGGATTTGGAAACTCTAAATGTAAATGAGTACAGATTATGACAAAGCTGACTGACTGCAGCCCCGCTGTATCCAACTTGTATCTGGTTAAATGAGACGATGGTGCTAATTAAAGGAGGGGATGTTAATGAAGAATGGAATGGTGAAGGTTGTTTTGACGTGGATTGTACCAAGAGGATTTTAGATTTCTCTTAATCAGCCATAAATATTCCCGGTAAACATAGCCATAGTAAGACCTCCTACATTAGGCAATTGGTAATATAGGAATTTGTTAATACTAGCAATAGGTTTATGTAAATATCCTGATGTTCCTGGAGGTTTCGTTGTTTATGAAAAATGTCACTGAAAGATGTGAACTTTGGGACATACATTACAACAGGTAGTGGCATATCTATTTTAGATATATTGTCCATCTGTAACTGGGAAGGATTGCCACAGAGTTCTGTATCTCTCCCCACACGTCATCAGTGACGTATACAGCGTCGCTCGTCATAGACCTACCTCGGAAGACGCCAGACGACTTTCTACATGCACTCAGTGGAATTCTCGTGAACAGGTTGCCATGACGCCTCCCGCCGCCTGCTCTATAGTTCCCGCCGAGCCCACGAGGTGGCACCGCGAGGCGAAAACTTGATGGCGGGAAAAAAGTTGGCGCGGGGCTCGCGAGTAGCGGCGGCGGCGGCGGCGGCGGGCGAGACGCGGGAGGCGGGCCAGGGCAATGTCGTCTGCTCCCCTGAAATATGTAAGATCCAAACGCACCGGTACACCACCACCCTGCTCCTCCTCCTCCTCCTCCGCTGCGCCCTACCACCACCACCACCACCGGCGCCGCCGCCCTCAAAACGCGCGGTTATCGGCTGCCGAGATAAGGGCGGGTAAATCATGTCGAGAGAGGCAGACGACAAAAATGGGGGTTGGCATCGGGCCCGGGCCTGTCATGAGTGATTGTAATAAGTAGTCATTGCCGCCAACAATGCCAACTTGTATCTTTTCTGATTAAATTGCCAAAATGAGTTTAATTTCCGTCAGGCACACTTCTTTACATAGCCCGTACACAAAAGGTCTGTATCCAGGCAAGGTTTCTAATAATAGATGGCCAACCAGCGCGCGCCATTGGTAATGACAGTGTAATCTAATTTAAATGAAAATTGTTAATCTTCCAGTGGAATTAATTTTCAGCAACTTTCAAGTAAACAGGCTCAATTTTGTGTGAATTTCTTTTGAAACATATCGGTGTAGTGTTGCCTGGTGGCTGAGTCAGCAGCATGCCGAGGATGTGCCTCCTGGAGGAGAAGGAGGAGGTGGTGGTGGTGGTGGTGGTGGTAGATGGAGTGGTGGTTGGGGGTGGTGGGTGAAGGAGGGCAGGCAGGCTGTCACGACACTGTCACGGTAAGCCCTGTGGTGACAGTCGGCCACGGGATGTTGGTGTGTCGTCATCCCATGTCACCACATCTGTCAACCCCATGTCACCACAACTGATTGACAGTCACCATGGCGAGGTTACAAGGTGTAAAAAGCGCTCAAACCACGCAATCACGTGGAAAAAATGCCTGTGGGGGGAGAATGAGACTCCTCCTATTCGAGGTCTCTGGGAGAGTGAGATCGGCTTTGTTTACATACAAAGGCCGAGTTATTGGTCCATCGCCCTGATGGAAAGGACGTTACGTCGGAATGACAATGTCCCAAAAAGTACTACATCAATTCGGGGATATTACTCCAACGAAACTGGATGGTTGCTTTTTAACATGAGGAATATGAAGACAATACTAGTCTGGTGGCGATATTAATATACTGTATTCAACAAATTACCGACCAATATGAACTTTTAGAATTTATATTGATTATAGATGAAACAATTGTGCCCGCTTCGGAGGTTTCCATTCGACGACAGCGGAATGCTAGGTGAATTGCATCCTGGGAAGATTGGTTATGATAAATAGTTGGGAGTAGTTGTTTGTAGGTAGGGAGGAAATACTATTGATTGCGTTTAACATAATAAATTGTTGTCCTAGTTTGGAGACTCGCCCTGTAATAACTTGGGGATTATGAAAGGGTGAGCAATTTGAAATGATGGATTCGATTTACAGTAATATAATAGAATTAATGTTTGTCCATGTGAGGTGTTTTAAAGACATCTCCGGTAGCCTATTACCAACTCACGCCTTAATATAATACTAATACTACTGCGCCAACTATTTACGTTGTCATCAGGCGAGCTGCTTTAGTGAAAGGCTGCGAGTTACTAATGAGTTACCCAGACCCAACACCCACAAAGCTTTCATTTACTCTGAATCTTACACACCTACAAAGCTTTCATTTACTGTCACTCTCACACCTACACAGCTTCCATTTACTCTCTCTAACACCTACTAGCTTTCATTTACTCTCACACATCTACACAGTTTTCATTCTCTTTCTCTCCCTCTCTCTCTACCTCTCTCTCTCTCTAATATATAGCTTCCATTTACTCTCTCTCACACCTACCAGCTTTCATTTACTCTGACCAACACCTACACAGCTGTCATTTACTCTCTTTCACACACATAAAGCCTTCATTGACTTTACCACACCTTTCATTTCCTCTCTCACACCTATATATCTTTCTTCTACTCTGCCTCACTCCTAGTTTACTCTCTCTCTCTCTCATCTATAGAGCTTTCATTTACTCTCTCACACTTGCTCAACTGTCATTTACTCTCTCACACACCTACACAGCTGCCATTTACTCTGACTCTCACCTACACAACTTTTATTTGTTCTCTCTCACACCTACATAGCATTCATTTACTCTCTCACACACTTACCAGCTTTCATTAACTCTCACACACCTACCCAGTTTTCATTTACTCACACCTCCATTGCTTTAACTTATTCTCTCCCTCTCTCATCCATAGAGCTTTCATTCATTTTCTCCCACACCCACATAGACTTGGACATTTACTCTCTCACACACCTACAAAACTGTCATTTATTCTCTCACCTACCTACACAGCTGTCATTTACTCTGACTCTCTCACCTACGTAACTTTCATTTGTTCTCTCACACCTAAACAGCCTTCATTTGCTGTTTCACGCACCTGCATAGCTTTCATTTAGTTTCTCATACCTAACAGCTTTCACTTACTCGGTCCTATACCTACGCTGCCTTCATCTACTCTGTCTCTTTCTAACCCACTCAGCTTTTTTCAGGTCTTAGTTTCGTTTATTCCTTCGTCGTACAGCTTTCCTGTACTCTTCCCTCATTGGATCCTATCTCCCATTCGTCCAGATTGTCATAGACCCTCCTCCTTTCGGAATCTCCATGTCTTTAATTCTGTCAATCCCTTCTATTCTGTCATCTCCTCCTTCTTCCTTCTTCCTTCCTCTTTCACTCTCAAAGTCCTCCTCCTTTCCCCTTCCCTTCTTTATTCTTACCTGTATATTACTCCCCTTTTCTATGCCTTCTCTTTCCTCTGCCGTTTCTCCTTCCTTTCTTGTTTTTATCGCCTTTCACTGCCCACTTCCTGTTCCACCTCCCCTTATCTCCTACTTTAATCCTGTCTCCTCCCACTCTCCCGTTTCCTCAGCCCATCTTTCCCCCTCTCCGTTCCCTTCCTTGATACTTGATCTCTCTTCCTCTTTATTTCTTTCTCTCTATTGGATTACTCTGAGAGGGTACCGTTACATAGAATCTAAATCATGTCAGGTAGAGGATTTGCACCCTGCGGTAAGGATCTCTTGTACCCGAGTTGATGCGTAGTACAACTCCTGTGCAGTATAATTTTACACATAGTGTGTGGCACATGCCTTGTTTAATTTTTTTTGTCTTTTTTTATGTTGATGTTTATTCTGGAGTAAACTACTAGGATGTGTGTCATCCTATTTTCAGTAGGCTCCAGGGCCATGCTTCATGTTCGGTAGTCTTACAGGCGGTTTAAGAAAACATAAAGGTAGGAAATATTTAGTACAAGGTGTTGATACAGTGACTATAAATCAAGTTCAACTCTTATATAGTAGAGGTTTTGTACTGTATAATTCCTTTTCTTATTACAAGTCTGGACTAATTAATACAAGTCACCGTGCGTACCATGCCTCTCACTCTAAATCTTGCACGCATCATAGCGCCCTTCCCGGCAGCCCTCAGTTAAAGTCGGATGAGCTCAGTGCGCATGCTCAGCGCATGTAGAGCGTCCCTGTCCCCGACCTGTTGGCATACACTCCAAAACCTACTTCAAAGGTTACAAAATGCGACTTACCTACACTGACATTTCAATCAGATAAAAGGTGGACATGAGTGCATGTAGGGCTTGTAGGGATGCTCTTCACGGAACTCACATCAATTTTTAAGAGGTGAGGGGTGGAGTTTAGTGTTTCCCTTTAGAAACCTCCATACACCGTATTATGCTTACGTCAGGGGTATTCTTACGGAGGCCGGTTCCTCAACTCAAAGTAATTGTAAAATCTATAAAAGGAAAATTACAATATTTGCATTACAAGAATCTTCCGATTTTGTCATACTCAATCTACGGGTATTATTATGTACTAAATACTAGGTACGTACTGCTGCTACCTATATCGTATATAGTC
The DNA here is from genome assembly GCA_950022655.1 of Alentia gelatinosa. Classification (NCBI taxonomy): domain Eukaryota; kingdom Metazoa; phylum Annelida; class Polychaeta; order Phyllodocida; family Polynoidae; genus Alentia; species Alentia gelatinosa. The sequence goes on along the minus strand of OX465584.1, from coordinate 19,617,617 downwards.
TATTCGACACCCTGTGCCGCAACACGGCAGGGCATAGACTATCCCACTATCATCTTCTCTTTTTTTTCTTATATAAGTATTTATAAGTGACATATTGAGCCAGCATGATGCCGTAGATGTGACATAATGTAAAACCAACCTAGCGTTGAATTATAACCAATAAATGACCAAAAACAGGGACTTCACTTCGACATGGTTTCTATGCCAATTTATGGTCATAAAATGGTTTTTAGATATTCAATAAGTGTAGATCTTGTGCTGGCACTGCACGTACAAACATTTTTAAGAGGGCATGTAGCACCTTTGGAGCAAGTTTTTCCTGGTGCCATCGTCATGGTGACAACTCTATACTACTTACAGTCCTCTCGGTGCTCTATACTCCTACCTTATAGAGCTTTTGGAAATTTAGAAATGAGTGGTTATCTAAAGGAAATAAAAGCACAGAAAAAAAGATTAGTTTGCCGTCAAACATGTTGGGTGTTTATTAGTTAGGGGCATTATAGGACATAGATTAAGTTTCTCAAAGTAGATCAAGGTATACGGATCACTGCTGAGATAGGTCCGAGTTTTACCACACAAGTTGTAGATTATAAAACATGTTCGTCATAAGATGCCTTTATTGAATTTATTTTTATTGACTTGTATGAACCTCAATGTAAATACAAGTTATAAAAGAAGGCAACACTTTGAACAGCGGTCGTTTTCCAATTGCTGAAGTTAGAAGCATCGTGATGATTTCATTGCACCAATAGGGCATACCCTCAGTTTTTCTTGCGATTGAGTGCGAATGGATCCGTGCACTTGGAGCCCTAAATACCGCCGGGGGGGGGGGGGGGGTTTGTATGGCCCCATAAAACGTCTGGGACGATCGCGTCGCTTCAGTCGGGCCGGCACACTGAAAAGGATTAGTATTAGGTTGTGTTCGGTTTATGAATTTCTACACAACAATCTCGTCTTAAGAAAGAAATTGATGAGTGTTTGGTATGTATCCTCGTTCGCCATCGAGTTTGGAGCGCACAGTAATATGAGCGAGGCGATAGCCGAGTGGATATTCTGAAGCTTTCCAAACGAGATGGTGAACAGGGACTCAGACTAGGCACGAATATGTTTCTGATTTTATCTGAGCCTGGAAATATGAATCTGTTCATCACCCGTTGAGTATGAATTACCGTACTCACAATCCTGTTGAGTACGAGTTGCTATAGTTAGGTCTATGGACGTTTATACCAGGCTAAGATAGATAGCAATGCTATATTTTCATTCTGAGATAAGTCTGACAAGGAAGCAGTAAGATTCAGCAGCATTCATATTCCAGCTGACTTTCCAAACTGCCTATGGCTACCACACTACGCTACACATTATCCTTTCATCAGCATCAATTAGTACTTCACCACAGAGTCTCAGTTTTCTTCTGTGCAGATGACCGGATATTTTAAAGTCTTATTTCAATTTACCTTATGTTGTCACAGAAGGGCATTAGGATACATATTCTATTACGCTGCATAGGCTTGTTGGTATTTTCTTTTTATGTAGATCATTTATTTATTGACAAATGTAGTTACATGTAGTGTAGCTTGTACAGTTTCAATGCAATTTTAGCGCCATTAAAGCGGCCGTTGACATCAGGTGTTTTTTGAGTCAGCTGGTTTTCATTGTCTGGCCGTACTTTCTTCATGAAAAATAAAACCAATGTCATCGTTACATCATATTACAATGCATTTCATTTGTACTTCACACAATATGCCACATCCAACATCGACTGGTATTGTGTGTGGTGATGCTAGGCCTAGGTCTCATTGGTGTTGTATGTGGTGATGCTAGGCATGAGCATTACTGTTTTACTGAATGGTGATACTAGGGCTATGTCTTATTAGTTCTGTTGGTGATGATAATAGGCTTAGCCCTTTCTCTGGAGCACCCAGTTCCCTTGCGCAGCATTACACGGCATACATTGCCTGCCCAAACGACCCTGCTTTTTGGAAATAGCAGTGGCATGTGACGTGTCATGTGATTTAAGTGATTTACCTTGGTGACTGATCATATTCTGTTATACCAAATCAAAGGTCAATATGGCTCTTATATATTGTCAAAATCTCTTTTGAAAACAACTTAAACAATTATCTCTTTATTTATTGAATTTTGTATATAAGTATCAATGATGCCTCTAAGATGCTTTGAGGCATCTTCCTGCCGTAGCCAGGGGAATGCCTGGAGGCATCTTCCTGCCATAGCTAGGGGAATGCCTTCAGGCATCTTCCTGCTGTTAAAGGGTTAACCCATTCGAGCCGGGTGATGCCTTGAGGCATCAACCAGGGCTGGCCGGGTGATACCTTGAGGCATCATTAACAAAATATTCGGTTTTTCTAAATAAAATAATGGCTCCATAAACATGAAACTTTCGGAGAATGTAGATAAAATATCATTTCTGATATTTCTAGGTGAAATGAAAAATAGTAATAAGTATCATGTGTCATGTCACGTGGTCCATAAATAAAACTTTCACAATAGGTTTCTGTACCCGGCCTCTAACGGCATTCATTCGCACTAGTACCCGGCTCAATGACTTTAGCCCTGCCGCAGGTACCCGGCGCGATAGGGTTAAAGGTGATAAATATTGTCTGTGGTCCTACGAGACCTGAGCCTAAAGTTGGTGCTGCATGTGGTGATATTAGGCCCAGATGTGATTTTGTTGTTTGTGGTGATGATGGCATAACTCTAACGTTCCTGTTGGTTTTACCTCCTCTACCTGACACCATTACTTCTTCTGTCCTGTTTTCTTGCCGCCTTTTTCCACAACTCTCCTGTTTCTTATTTTTACCGCGCTTCGTATTGTTTCACTGCAGACACTGGCATCCTTGATTTCAGGCCAGTTTTTCATTTATCCGTCTGGGATATTTATTATTTGGTTTCCATTTGTCTCCTTGCCGTAACAGTCTGGAAGAATTTGTAAACACAGAGATACAGACAGACAGAGATATAACACAAATACTACACTCTCACAATCAGACATTGCGTTGCAATTTCTCGTGATGTTTCGTTGAAGCTCTGTGACTATGTTTGAGTACGTGAATGGGTAACAATTCATAGATAAAATGCCTGATCTGCTTTCCTTCTATTATACACTTTAAAATCTTCTAAAAAGAGTTCACTTTTATCGCCTTTTGAAGTTTAATTTGGGCACGCAAACCAGGGGCCCGTTGAATAATCTAGGCTTCTACATGAAGATCCTTTCTGTAAATCGTACAAGAGTTGTCATTCAATGACATTTAAGTCTGTTCGCTAAGACAGTATTAGCCGTTCAGAAGGTCGTCCATAAGTGCCGAATAAATTTGACCCACATCGTCCGTGGGTCTCCATGGCATATAGAAAAGGGTCTTCATGTACGATTCTAGATTATTAAAGGGTCCCTTGGTTCATATTTAGAAGGAACCCACGAGATGAAAATAGCTTCATATCATTCAGAATATCCTGCATGTCAATGTATTGTGATTGTGCAAATGCTCTCTTAGTTGGGGTTGCTAGGGAGTGCTTGGTAGAATAATGTCTATGTTGATTTTAATACAGACATTTTAAACCCTTACCCTGTCCTAACGCTGTCTCTCACTTCCATAACATGGGATGATCAGTCATGTTATGGACGACTGCCTCTTCCCTCTACCCCGCCATCCTCCCCTCTGTCTCTTTATCACATTTTCGCAATAGCCTACTTCTATTTATCGATTATTAAGGTAGCTGAATATTAAGACTTCAAAGCCACTTGAACATACCGTTTAGCTTTTCATTGTATTTACAACAGACGCAAACGCTGCGCCTGCGTTCCCAACTTGCACTCAGAGTTTGGCTCTCAAAGATGACGATCAACATAAAGGCATTCTTAGTGCTAAGTCTCGTCCGGGTCCCCGGTCCTGATGTCTAACCCCGCGTCCCCCATGCTATATGTACGCGCATTTAGGACGGGGCACCAGACACTTGAGACGCCACACAGGGATCAACCCTTTAGGTGGCGCCCCCTACGGAACGCGCTGTCAGAGATCTGACATCTAAGACACGAACGCCGTGTGCCAATTCCACCGACATATTTAAAGAGCCAAGTTAGACCGGCTTTGAAGTCACAACCAATTATTGGTGTAGTATCATGACTGAAGTGCCCGAGGAGGGGGGTCTGGGAGAGGAGGGCGCATAGCGGTGATCCGTTTTGTTATACAGACATTAAAAGATCATCCCTCCCACCAGAGCCTGGCACTATTACCAGCTATGGCTGGGTATCAGTAATGTCGGCCTCAGTGTAGCAGCCATAACGGTCAGATGTCATCTTTTTAGTCGGAACGGACATGCCATTGGGGAAATCAAGTATCCAGGGGATGTGTGTGGGGGGTGTGTGGATGGATGGGGGAGGGGGTTGGCCCTGGATAACCAGCAGAGCATGATTGAATATTTAGAAAAAAACACCTGGATTTCATTTCAGGAAGTAGAGCGAATATTGTTGATGAATGTGACGTAGAGTCATGAGTGTGTCAGTGAGCTGCTCTGTGTGTGGGTTGCTCGGCAGGCCACTGAGTTACGGGCTAATTTCATGCTGCTCATCCCACGGTGTTCGTTACTGATGTGTTAACAGGTTTACTGGGAAAAAAACACCCACAAACCTGGCTGTAGTTACAGGCGGGTAACTAACGGTATGAAAACTGCAAGCGAGGAGATTACCAACCAAGTGAGTTGCAGGAAATAAAATACCTTTGTATTAGTCTTTCTCATTTGGAAATGTCAACAAAGAAATGATAGTTCTGTATTGCAAATCGATGTTTCTCCAGAAAATGGGAAAACAGCGAAAATGTGAAATGAATTGATCGAAATTCACAAAGTAGTGATTTTGGTGTTTTGTAGAATTGCGAGATTAATTCTAACGGTTGAAGTAGGACGTGCTACTGTACTGTGGCCTGTCGCTATTGAGGCCGCGATATCAAACTTTGATTGTTTTCTCTGATACAGTTCTGGGACTACTTTGATATGTGCTGAAACTAAAATGTGATTTTGTGCTTTGACAATACTATGATTTTGTACTGTGACTACACTGTGATATGCACCCTGATGACACTGATTAAGTACTGTGACTATAGAGGAAACCTATGAAAGTTTGGAGTCAGAGTTTGTATCCCATCGAGTTTGAATCACACAGTAATTCACAAGGCGAAGCTGCGTGAATTACGTAGCGAATCAAACAAGATGGAGCCCTACGATTGGCCTTTACAACGAAAGCCTATCGTATCGGTATGCAATCGTTAGGTGTCGTAGAGTCGATCACAGAAACCTGTTCCACTGCCACGATTTTTTCTGACCTTATGATAGAATCTGTTTCGTGTTGAAAAGTCAATCTCAGGGCCTACCAGGACCAGAATCGGCGTTGGTGGAGGTAAGCCTCTGGGCCAGGGGCTCCTGAGGACCGAGGTGAGGTGACAGTGTGGAACGTTCTGTCCTCATTAATACACGTTTCTGGGCCTAGAAAGAGTATCAACAACCTTTAACGGGTTAGCGATAGCAGATTATCTTATCCTGGTATAAACGTCCATAGGCTTAGCATTACGAACTCGTTCTCAACAGGCTTGCGAGAACGGTAACTCGTTCTCAACGGGTGATAAAGATATGAATATTTCCAGGCTAAGATCAAATCAGAAACATATTCGTGCTTGGTCTGAATCCCTGTTCACCATCTCGTTTGGTGCGCTTCAGAATATTCACTCGGCTATCGCCTCGTTCATATTACTGAGCACTCCAACTCGATGGCGAACGAGGACACAGACCAAACACTCATCAACTTCCTTCTTAATACTGTATGGCGATATTTCAAATTGTGGAGGATGCAGGCTTCCCTAGAATGTATGTATCCGCACTAGTCGTTTGTTATCAACGGCATACTGGAGGACGCATGCGACTTCGACGTTTAGCACGTTGAGCGGTGGTCGGAAAAGGTGTCTGTTATGGTCGCTGAAGGGCATATATAAATATCCTTTGCTGCATGCCAGAAAGACCCAGGGACGATGTTGGTCGACTTTATTCAACACGTCTTATGGACGATCTTATGGACGGTTAATACTGTCTTAGTGAACAGACTTAAGTATTATCAAACGATAATCCTTGTACGATATACAGAAAGGATCTTCATGTAGAAGCATACAATATTTAACGGCCCCCTGGATTCACTCACTATAAGTGGCGACCTCGCACGCACATATGAGGGACGCTAAGGTCATCCTGCCCTTGGGAAGTCAACATTGAAGTACAAAGAAATTGAGGATACCTCTAGAACTAGCATCCTTTGCCCGACCTATAACCGATCACCAAGGTGCGACCAGCTGACCTACACACGAATACCTCCCGAAAGGGGAAAATCCCCCATTTTGTCAAGCATACAATTTACTATATACCCATGCCGTATATACTGTAAATACGCACCGTTTTGGCATATGACGTAAAAATACTGTACGGACCACTGGTCCGTACACTAAAATACGGACCACCTAGCCATACACATTTATTACAATTTTGGTTGTCAAGAAAAATTAAATTGATTTTTTTTTTAAATTTCGGGTATATAGTAAATATATAACGTCCAACCATGCTTGTACAAGTCACAGAACTCGATGCTAATTTACCGTTTGTACGGAACTCGGCGTAAACGCCTCGATCCGTACAAACGGTAAATTAGCATCTCGTTCTGTGACTTGTACAGCATGGTCAGGACGTTCTATATAAGTACCCATAACTGTTCAGTATGTCCTGCTGAACTGCCAAAGGGTACAAGAAAATAGAAGAAAGTGCTTGAAAAACAGTAACAACATGAAAAATGTTGTTAAAACTATTTAATAGAAAGATATCATCATTTTTGTTAAATAGACAAACCACAAACAAACAAACCAGCTGCCCAGGCACTCAGACGGTGTGACCAGGCACGTCCACATCTGCGTATATTGCCATAGGCGTAGACTGTTTCTCTGGACCAATTAACTATGGGACAGGTAACGCCCAACGAAAGCAATGTGTAATCGACCTTGTACTCTCGCTGGTGCCCTGCCGATTTGCAGTGGCAAGGAGGGCCAGCATAACCTCTCTCCCTCACGAGGTTTCCTGAATACCCATCACTTCCACCCACATTCAAGCCCGGGTACGCTCCAGGAAGACCTACCAGACCTCTTCACCCACGTTGTTCATCAAGCTGCCGTGCTTGCGCGAATTGGCTGTTTGCCTAGTACACGCCTACCAGACCATGTCGCCTCACGTTCTGTACTGCCCACACCACCAGCCTTCATCCTAACATAGGGATCGCCTCCCACACCATGTCCCATGGTTTTTGTGCATGAGGACATTCCACAGCGTAAAGCACCAGATCCACTAAGGCGACCAAGCGAATGCGTCTGCGATCCATGCGACTGTGCGAATCCCATGCAATGATATTCAATATATTGAATATTGTCACAAGGCATTTGCATGTCCATGCAAATGTCTGCGAACGTCTTCGAATCCAAATTCGCATGGAAAATCACCTTAGTGGATCTGGCGCTTTATCCTACCCCTAATAGTTCAGAAAAATATCGCTCTAGTGGGATACACTTGACAAATGACGTCATCTTTTAAAGTAGAAGTAATTTAGACGGGCGGGGTAGGATAAATTCTAAACCAAACTCCGGCAAAATCGTGTATTACTGCTCTCGGCTTCGCCTCGCACAGTAATAAGCGATCTTGCCGTTGTGCGATAAACAACAACATGACTAACTCTTGTTTGGTTTCTCCATATTATCCACTGAGGCGTCAGAATTTTTATGCGAATCTGTGTGCAATCCCATGCGACTGTGGGACAATGTGACTGCTATGTAACTGCCTTTTGAAGCCAGATCCACTACAGCGATTATTAAGCTCCGCTAAAGCAAATGTCATGCAACTGGGTGTTGCGACTGCCATGCAAATGCCAAATCCACTACAGCGAATGCCAAGCAATTGTATATATGCGACTGAATTTGCGAAATATTGCGGAGAATATAAGATCTAAAAACGATTGCCCTGCTCCTAGCGGTATCATGAAAAAAATGATGCGACTATGTGCGACTGTGGGAAATATAAAAAGGTTTTAATATAATCGCATGTCGGTCACATGGCCATGCGAATTTGTATGAGCCATGCGACTCCCAAGCGACCACCATGCGACGGTCTGATACACTGAAGCGAATTTTCATGCAAATCACATGCAACCGCGCAAACTCTCTGCGAACTTTTGGAACCGCTAATTCACATGATAAATGGGCTCAATGGATTTGTCGCTTTAGGCAGAGGGCCATGCAAGATGCACTGGCCGCGTGAGGCCCGAGAGAGGGGGTCGAGCAGGCAGGCATGGAGCTGTATCACCCCAGCCCAGGAGGGACGTCATCCCCATCTAGGCCTCTGTAAATACATGGGTAACATATGCTCCATGCCACAGGCATACCTCTTTATATCTCAATTTTTGAACCCACCCACCCACACCACTGGTTATAATGTTTCAAGAAGGATAATGTAAATTTTCTAGAGCACGTCATGCCCTATGCCACAGGCATAATATCGTAAAACCGGATGAGTTTTAATCTTGGCTCCCGTATGCCACGACTGGAGTTTGGCGTAGTGATATCACGAGGCGGAGCCGAGTGGTATCCGGAACCAAATTCCAGGAGTGGCATATGGGAGCCAAGATTAAAACGAATCAGGTTTTGATTTTATCCTACCCCTCTCTACAATAATTTAATATCAAAACCATGAATGAAAATCATCAAAATTCTGTATGCCCCTAGTGGCATACAAACGTCCGTATGCCAGTCAGCGTGGCATACGGAATCTCAATGTTAAGCCTATGGGATTTTATATTAGGGGTGGGATAATTCTATCTATCTCTATTTCAATTTGGAAAAGTTATCACATGATGAATAAAAATGTTCAATGGTCTGCACCTCTGCTTTCGAGCTCATTATGTTCTCAGAATATAAATTGTGCTTACTGTGATCATCTTCTGAAACTCCTGTGATGTAATGTAAACTCTTGTTATGAAGTTATATTTTGACCGTTTTGCGAGTCTGTACTATGGATACTGTGGCTATACAGAGTATACTGCCATGACGTAATATTATTGCGATCATGTACTGCCACGAGATAATACGTACTGTGAATGTGTGCTCTGACTGCACGGTTTGTCTATCTGGAACGAGAGCTATTTCAGGGACTTCCGTAAAAACACATCGGGAAGTAATTGTAGTATTTCGTAATCAATTAAAGGCATTTCATTAAGGTCAGGTCTAGGACGTACAAATCCTGAGTAGTGGAAGTCTGTGTGCGGATTGACAAACATCTAAAATATCGATCTGCACTATCCCTGCTGAGATTGAGTTTAGAGTGATGACATCAGTTCCGACTTATGATTTCAATTAGTATAATGAACACCGAGCCTCTTTGTTCTCATTTTAGTCAAAATGGAATTGCATTTCCATATACTTTACCTCCCCGTATTGCGAAATCTACCTGAATAATTCCATGCTGCGTCACGGTATCATTCCACCGGGAATTGGAACAGAGATGATGAATTGGTAAACTTGTGAGAGGAAAAAACTCGGTAGAGTTGCCTGCATTATTCAGAAATTCATTGAATTGTGGAATGCATATTATAATATTTGTTGGAAATGAGTATTTTTCTAGCTCGTTGCCTGTGGCTGCTCTATGACACGGCTCTCAGAACTAGTGGCGATACGACCCTGCTCAGGGAGTTGGCTCAATGAAGAGTGGCATAGTATTGGAGGGTTTATTACTTCACACTATTCTCGAGTTCATTTATTCTCAAATTCAATACCATAAAACCCTTCTTTTCTCCACTCAACATTCATAACCTTATAACACCATTTATTCTCAAATTCGATATCATAATACCCATCTGTTCTCCAATCAACGTTCATAATATTATAACACCATTTATTCTCAAATTCGATATATTGACACCTATCTATTCTCCATTCCAATGTTATTATTCCTATCAGTTCTGAAACCCAATGCTATAATACCCATCTATAGTCAGATTAAATAGTATAACCGTCATCTTTTCTCAAATTCAGTATCATAACGTGTATCTGTTCTCATACCCCCATCTTATAAATTCTACATATTCTCAAATCTAGTATTATGGCACTCATCTATTCTCATGTTTGAACAGTGTTGTAAGACAAATTCATACTAAAGGTTGATAGTATGACATCTCAAATTCAATGTCAAGTATTATGGCACCATCTTATCAATTTGATAACACCCATCTATTGCAAGTCTATTTGCTTAACCTTCACCTATTGACAGAACCGATGTTATAACAGTCTTTTATCAACGCACATAGAACAGAAGTAATTCTGGACTCAGGCAAATAAACCCCAAACCTTAAGTATTTCTAAATGTGAGGTTATGTTCAAAGAAAAACAGATTTCTCAGCAGTATTTGTATTATTTTGTTATTGACAATAATCTTCAGGAAGTCATAAAGGAAATGCACATTCACCCATGCCTTCAATAGTGGAGCCTGCAAATAGTTCTTGATGCAGCACCTGCTAAATATTGTAAACTGAAAATTATAATTACTGGAAAGAGATATGAAAAATGGGAAGGGTAATGCAAATGGAAGATAATTAAGAAGTACATTGTACATGTCATATTTAGTTGTCCGTGGAGAGATACGACACTAATTAATCCATGTTAAGATTATCGACACAGTTATCATTCCAGGAGAATCTATGATTGAAGTAAATGACCATCACTGTGTGTTGGGTATTGAGGCAGACTCTGATCTGCTCATGAGCCACTCGCCCGTAACCCAAGACCCGCTCCGACAGACTGGGCGACGACGTTTTCAACGTTAGACAAACGTGTGCAAATCAAAGCTGATTTTAAAACGTGAGCAAATTGACAGAGCTGCTCTGGCAATATCAGAGGGAGCAGTTCAAGGAGGGGTCTGTTGAGCCGGTCAGGGCTGCCCTGAACAGGACACTAGCTGTGGATACACCACCCCTTCCCTCAACCCCCTCCCACCATCTCCTCCCCCACCCAAATAGCTCCACCCCCAGACCCCTCTACCCCCTGACTTGGCGACTGATGTCAATACATAAAGGTACCCGCCACTGGCATCGATTCATCACCCACTGAGCAAAGTTTGTGGATCTTTGAGTCAGCGGCTGCCGTTTTCAATGAGCATCATAATTGGGTGGGCGTTTTTGGCCTCGTGCTTCCATTTTAATCATTAATTTGAGGATGAAGTACCTTGACATGTGCGCGATTCGGGCGGGCGCTACCAGCACCACCGATATGCGCACACCGCCTATTTTATACCTCCAAATGATTCGCTGTTTTGCCAATCAAGACGCCGACGCCATCTATCATTCGCTCCCTTAAATTGCCAACTTCGAATTTCAAGTGGTATTTTTGGGGGGCCCCGCGCATTTATCAGGCATTTTGTTTGCGCCGTCGTTAAAACATATGAGCGGATTGAGAAAAGCGGGATGCTTTCGCGGAAATGACTTTACTTTTTACATAGCCTGCGCGGCCAGCTTTGATAAAGCAGCGGGCTGCATGTCAATAGCAGCCTCTTCAAATCCTCAGCCCCTGCTGTCTTTTAATGGCACCTCTTTCTAAGTGTCGCCGCGGCTCGGCTTTCTGTAGCGCCCGGCCTGCGCGCGCACGTTTTGTTTTGACGTCTTTGACAGTAGCCACGAGGGGGCGTTGACGTATACGGACAATAAGAATAGGGGCGCTCAGCAGACGCCGCTGCCGCCATCTTGGTTATCGTAGTCCCCCGATGAACAAAAAAATATCCTTCGGCGATGGGGCGTTGATATTGGTGGCTTTGTGGGCTTCTGGAGTTTGGCGTGGGTTTCTGAGGGGACTGTAACGCTGTGGTCTGTGCTTATGCATACTGAGATTGACTACATTTTGCCTGCTTTGGACTATTACTATGGGTACTGTGATTGAACTGTGGGTTGGATATTAAAATGTGTATATACATGTATACGGTCACTATGGGGAAGAACTGGTTTTAATTTGACTATGTGGACTGTGAACATGTTTACTTAGACTGAACTAAGGGTATGTGACCTGGAATTATGTAGACTGTAAGTATGTGGACTGAAAAGAAGTGGACTGGAACTGGCCTCTTTATATATGTGGACTGTGATCATGTGGACTGTGGCAGACCTCTGTATGTATGTGGACCATGTTCATGTGGACTGCAGGCATGTGGATTGTTATTAATCTACGTGTTGTGGACTGTGAGTATGTGCACTGTAGGTATTTGGACTGAGTATGTCCACTGTGAGTATCTGTAATGTGGGTATTTAGACTGTGAGCATGTGGTCATTGATCTTTAAAGTTATCATAAAGCAGCGTATACAATCCGTATATAATCAAATGGTCTTTAGTTGTAATTCACATGGTCGCACCTTGTAACAAAAAGCAATAATTTACAAATTAAAATATTATATTAAAAGTAATAAATCACATTCAGTTATAGGTTACATATTCCGTTGAAAATTTCATTCCAATCCGTTTATAGCTCTCTTTACTTCGAGGAGACGCTATTTCCACTACAGTGAGGTTCTCCCGCGTGCTACCCGTTCTGTAGATAGTGTTTCCACGGCTTGCCATGTGCACCGCGGTAAAACCGGCGATTAGCCCGCCGCCCGTCGTATCTCTGACCTCAGGCTAGGACGCTGCTGGCGTCTTTGTGACGTCACAGCTGACGTAGCTGTCGTTATGTAATACGTCGCCGTGTACAGCGAGCCGGGTGCGCGCGCAGCCAACACCCGCCAAAAAGAAGGTACCTGGAGAAAAATCCCAGCCTGGATCTTGGCGCAATCCATCTCATACTAAACCATCCATATCACAGGCTTTATAAATTAAAACTGCCCGAGGCAGGCTGAAACCATATCCATGTTTCCCTCTCCTCAACCAATGAAGGATTGCAGTAACCAACATTTTATAAAGTCGTTAGGAATTTCGCGAAACGACAGATTTTGTTCATTAATATTTCGCCAGCTGCTTTTTCCCGCCGAGCGACGAGAAGGCGCGCAACAAATGGTGACAAGTTGTAAATTGTGACTAATTTCGGAATTTTGAGTAGTTTCCTCCAAGACGGCGAAGTGCTTGGGTTTTAACCTGATTCATTTCAAGCGTCAAAACGCCCAGAAACTGATTACACAAACTTTTCGGCTAAATTTCAAACTCGCGCGCGATTATTAGGAAAATGAGGGAAATGTTGGGTATTTATCAGTAGAGATGGCGGCCGGGTGTACTTAACAGACGCAGAGCCTGATTAGTGCAGCGCCGCCTGCTGAGATCCCCTAGAACCACACCCCCGCCCATCTACAACTCGGCTCTAGTCGGTGATATTCGGAGCCATTCGGAGATATTCGCGTCTATTCAGAGTTCCTCTGAGATGTGTGTCTTCGCTCGACCCGGTAGGTCCATTTCGAGGAGATGGAAAGACTTATAGTTGTTAAGCGTAGGTAATTATGATCCTAGCTAGTTATTCAGGTTTAAAACATTTACTCACGTTTACTTATAGCTTATAAATAACATTTAGGTCTAACATTGGGCGAGTATGATTTATAAGACTCACCATTTACTTGAACTTGATGCTAGTTTTCTGATCTAATCGCTTGTATTAGTGCATATACCAAATGTATTGAACACCGTTAAATACCAGTTAGTTCCTGGACATATGACATTGATAATTGCTTATTAAAGATCAGTTCATACATAGGTTACACACACAAAACTCTTTCTTAAAAGTCAGTTTATGCAAAGATCACATTGAAATCTGCTTATTGATAGGTAATTACATATATATTTGAGAATTGTTCTGGTTTTGTAAATTCGTACACAGTTCACATTGAAAAGTGCTCATGAAAAGAAAGTTAATACACATATAACTTAGAGAATTGTTCTGCCAATGTTAAGTCTGACACAGTTAATATTGAGAACTGCACATTATATGTCATTTTCTGCATACCTAGCATCGAGAACTGTTCACGGGTCATACGCATTGCACATTGAAGACTGCTCATTTAGAGTCAGTTTATGCATGGGTATCACTGAAAACTGCTGCCTAGTCACAATAAGTCAGTTTATGCACATATAACTGTCAGAACCCTTAATAAGTCAGTCCATGCACAGATCATATTTATACCTGTTAACTAAAGTCAGTTCATACACAGATAACATTTAGAGCTGCTAACTAAAGTCAGTCTATGCACATATATATGTGACAAATTTTCATTTTAAGTCCCTTCATGCACAGTTTACATTTAGAGCTGCTAACTCAAGTAAGTCTATGCACATATATTTGGGGAAATTTTCATTATGAGTCAGTTCATGCACAGTTGACAATGAGAAATTCTCACACAATGTGATCGAGTTCAAGCTCTGATATAAACGCGTAGTACATGCCAGCGGATGTTCTTGATACGCATGCGCGGCAGGGTGGATTGAGAGCTGCTCAGGCATCGGATAATCACAGATACTCTCGTCAGTGAGCTGCCCGTTCTAATAATACTAGTAACGCACCTGATGTCCCCCCTCCCACCCCCACCCAGCACCACCGCCACCAGCACCACTCCCCACCCACTCACCACCACCACCATCCTCCTCCCCACTCGAGCTGGCTTCCTGAAGCCCAACACCAAACCCTCGATCTATCCAATGATTCGCTTTTCGGCGAATCAGTTGAAAATTCGTTAAAATCCAGGGTGGTGACAGAGGCTGGGAGGGAGGGAGGGGGAGAGGGGGTTGGGTTGAGATCTCGACCATCTCATTACGACTCGCGTTACGAGCAGAAAGTTTCACTTTACCGTCATTACGCGCCCGGCTATAAATTGATGTACCAAGTTTGCACCGCGGGGAAAAATGACCTGTTGATTTATAGAGGAGGCAACTTTGAAAAGGACGCCATGCGACTTGGAAATGACATTTAAACTTGCTCGCCGCACATAGGAAGTAACTGACAAGGATTGGTTTAAACTAGGCCGCCTGGCTGTAATTCCTAATTTTGAGGGGCTGAAAATTTAATTACAGGCGCGAGAGCCATGGGACAGTTGGGCATTCGGCAGTAATGAGGGAAGATGAGTCCTGTTGACTCAATTTATTGTGGCAGACTTTAGTATATGCAGATGGATTTGGGAAGTTTATTAATAATCAATATTTGGAACTCGCGTGGCAGTTAATATTCAACTAGTTTTCAGTTCCAACGATGTCTGGTCATGCAAGGGGGAACTGATCCTATGTGACAGAAGCCAATCTCTGTAGAAAGCACGCCACTGTATACTTCATTACATAGAGATGTTGTGTGTATGGAGACAAAAATACAGTCTCCTTTATATTCATAATTGCAGATCAACAAAGTAATCAACAGTGGATCAACCACATATACATATATTTACTGTATTCCGATTTTGCTTCTCCCATCGCTATTTCCTTATTCTGATGACCATGAGATCTTATGGTGTATCGTTGTATCGTGAATCTGAGCAGATACATGTTTTGCCTTTTTTTTTAGAATGAATAGGTATGATACGCCTATATGACATGAATATGTATGAAAACCAATCTCCAGACGATAGTGAGATTTATAATTGTGGTAAATGATTCCATCAAATAAGAATAATATGAACGACAGACAAGATGAAACTGATAATTGTTTCTTCATGCCCGTGCTATCAATAACGTACTTTTCTTTCAAGTAGAAATCTTTTTAATGATGTGGCAGTACTTATTATTTGTCGTAATTTACACCACTGACAAGGCAGTAAAGTGTTCATCGTTCTGATGTGATGCAATAGTATTCAAAGTGGAAAGGGAGACTGATATTTCTGTTAATAATTATATATTCATTTCTGGTGTGTGGCGAATTTGATGTAATAGTAATCTATCTATTTCGTGTGTGTGATAAAGGGTGAGGGACCATAACAGACTCATTGTCGAAGTATGATGTGGAAATTATGTATTTATCTGTGGTGTGTGCTAAATGTGACGAAATTATAATGTACTTATTGTTAGTGTGTGATAGAGGCGAGTTCGGGACAATCTATTTATTTGTGGTATTTGGTAAAGGGGATACGACAATGATGTGTTTATTTGTAGTTTGTGGTCTAGGTGTCACAATGATAAATCTATTTGTGGGTTGGGAAAGGTAAAGCGACAATAATGCATCTATCTGCAGTATGTGGTAATGGTGATTTGACAATGATATATCTAGTTGTAGTGTGTGATAATATTATATAACAATAACGTATTATCTATGGTGTGGTAAAGATGATGTGAGAATAACGTATTTACTTGTAGTGTGTGGTAACGAAGATGTGACAGTGATGTATTAGGTTTTAATGTGTGGTAAAAATGATGTAACAATCATTTATTTATTTATTTGTAGTGAGTGGTAAAGGGCCTGCTGGGGTGGACAGCAATGATCAAACTGTCCACCCTCTTGGTCGCCTTGCCTCCGCATGGTGCAGGCCGGATATGCCTGCATGCAAGCATAACTAAAGGGACCGGGGTGGGAGTTACCCCAGTGGTAGAGAGCACTGGTTGTCAGACTTTGTGGGTTTGAGTCCCACTTCAGTTATGTTTCTCCTTCATCCCCAGCAGTGGTAGATTTACTGCTTTATCAAAGGCCAATTCTTTGCAGACCATGTCTATGTGGTGTGGGAAGTAAAAGAACTCTCACATCTGTAAATGTGTATGGATGAGATTTCTACCTAAATTCATATCATAGATTTGGTCAGACCCAAAGTAAGTCTGGTAGAACATATTGGATGTTAAACTACCCAAACAAACAAACAAACAAACAGAAGTGTGGTGAAGATGATCTGACAATCATGTACTTATTTGTAGTGTATGTTCAAGATGATGTGACAGTCATTTATATATTTGTAGTGTTTGGTAAATATGACTTGAGAATCATGCATTTATTTGTAGTTATGTTAAATATGATGTCACAATCATGTATTCATTTGTAGTGTGTGCTAAAGATGACTTGCGAATCATGCATTTATTTGTAGTTATGTTAAATATGATGTGACAATTATGTATTTATTGGTAGTGTGTGGTAAAGATGACTTGAGAATCAAGCATGTATTTGTAGTTATGTTAAAGATGATGTCACAATCATGTATTTATTTGTAGTGTGTGGTAAAGATAATGTCACAATCATATATTTATTTGTAGTGTGTGGTAAAGATGATGTAACAATCATGTATTTATTTTTTGTGTTTGGTAAAGATGACTTGAGAATCGTGTATTTATTGGTAGTGTGTATTAAAGATGATGTGATAATCATGTACGTATTTTTATCCTACCCATAATAAAAAAAACGCCATAGGCTTAACATGGGATTTGTTTATATCACGGTTGTGACATAAAGTGTTGTTTATGCCACTACTTTCTGATACTGAAAAAATATGGAAACGGGGTAGGATAAAATCTAGACGCCACTCGTTTGAGTTTCAGCTTATTTATGCCACTCATTTTGTTGGCTCCGTAATGTCACTCGTCTTCGACTCATGAAATTATGGAGCCAACAAAATGCGTGGCATAAATAAACTCAGACTCAAACTCGTGACGTCTCTTCATAGTAGTTATGTTAGATATGATGTAACAATCATGTATTTATTTGTAGTGTGTGTTAAAGATGATGTGACAGTCATGCATGTATTTGTAGTTATGTTATATATGATGTAACAATGATGTATTTATTTGTAGTGTATATTAATGATGATGTGATAATCATGTATTTATTTGTAGTTATGTTAGATATCATGTGACAATCATGTATTTTCCCTGTATCTTACAGCCTGACGCTGGTGCTGGTGGCGGAGGATGACGCAGCTAGTGACGCTCATCTTACCCACCTTCTTGACCTCATCTTTAACGCCATGGTCCTGCTCTACGGACTGGAAGATCTCACCAATATCAAGAACATAGAACGCTTTAAGCGGGAGATTAAGGTGGGTCCAACTTTTCAACTACCAGCCACTTATCCATTACCAATACACATTATTAACTTCATCAAATCACCCATTACTTCCATTCATAAGCCATGTTTACTAACCCCTATATGTACCAACTATGTTATACGGTGTTTGCATTTTTTCTGTAAATGGGACTCGACTTATTGCCCAGAAGAGCTTCTACATGAAGAGAGGACAATAAAATCTAACCAAAATTATACACACATATCTCACAAACATGAAGAACATTGGGTGCTTTAATTAGGAATTCATAGAAACTTCAAACTTCAACCATTCCATGTGCTCAGCAGTTCTCATACATATCAGATACGCCCAAAGCTACATCTAATACTTTCGTACCTCAAACAGGTACCTCAGACATGTACCTCTCCATAACAACCATTATATACACTTTCCATACTAAAGCCACACACCTTGCACATTCCTTTCACATTATCACCAGCAATTGGCCTTAGAAGTTGACCTAAATTCCAAATGTACGTTCTTTGGATATGCTCCTGATAAACATAATTGGCGGCTATGTTTTGAATACTTTAATCCCTCTCCCCCTTTCATCCCTAGGCTCTGTGCTGGTGCTAAAAAGCCGCAACCCAAAAACCTATAGTAATGGACCGTTAATGCAGATGTGTAGCTTGTCCTCGTTCTTCTATGTAATAAGTTCAACGAGCAGGTAACTCAACCCTCTCAACCGCCGCGCTTTTATGAGTTTCTTACTAAGGTTCCTGGATTTTAAAATTACTTATTTAACCTGACACACATACCTACTTTCATAAATGTCAGTGTTCTTTATATACTGGACTCAAATAAATATGAATTCCAGCTCGGACGTAATATCGTGTTTCTTTCGGGTACGACTAACTGATGAACGTACTGCCTCTAGTTTTCTTATGAAACTGCCCAAAGCGCTATGACTGTCCATTATGTTCAATTTCTAGTTTTACCATGGTTTTTCCCATAACTTCATAACTTTTGATGTAATGCTAAAAATGCACATCAAAACATACATTGAGGCATGTGAAATGTAGTTTAGTTACTTATTTTCGTCCCACTGTTTGATAAGTACATCAAACGAGAAACCCAAGTCTGAAAGCGTGAACATTTTCATCTTTTTTTTCCTGCGACGGTCTCACCGGCTCTTGGCTGGGTTCTCTGTAGTCCACTGAACTAAT
Source organism: Alentia gelatinosa (assembly GCA_950022655.1). NCBI lineage: Eukaryota > Metazoa > Annelida > Polychaeta > Phyllodocida > Polynoidae > Alentia > Alentia gelatinosa. The sequence goes on along the minus strand of OX465584.1, from coordinate 19,598,390 downwards.
TCCCACCCAACCCTAGAATCATGAAGCTCCACATGTAGAAATCGTGGTCAATGATGAAACGAGAGGAAAAGGTTCGGTAGGGATAAATACAGGGAGAAAATAACAGAGAGAGAGAGAGAGGGAGAGGGAGAGGGAGAGGGAGAGGGAGAGGGAGAGGGAGGAGTGGTAGGGAGAAGGCATGGGGGAAAGGAAGGAGAGGAAGAAAATATTGTTAGTGGAAAATGCAAGAGAGGAAGAGAAGAAATGAATGATAGAAAAAGAGGCACGGGAAAAGTAGGGTTAAGACTGGATAAAGAAAGGGAGAATTGTAGAGGGAATTTAGGGAGGAATGGGGAGGTATAGAGAAGAGCAGCAGGGAGAGGAAAAAGAGATAATGAAAATCAAGGACACAGAAAAGGGGTAGATAAAAAAGAGTAGCATGGTATCAGAGACAAAACAGAAATTGGGGAGTGAAGGATGGATTGTGTGAGTCAGACTTTTAGCCTTTTAATCAGGCAGATTGGGACGCAGTAAGCTGTCCGGTGACGGTTGTAGGTGTGGCGGGCGTGTCGTCTGGACCCCCCCCCCCCCCCAACACACACACACACAGTGATCCTTACTACCCACAATTAAACTATACACTGTTCCCAACTACTTGATTCTTCCTGACTTCGTCTCTGTATTGTCAACTTAACAGTGTATATAGTCTTTCAACGATGTGAAAATGATTTCTATTCTAATCGCGTGGACCTCAGATTGATCAAAGTGACCTTAGTATACATCATATGTTACAGCTTCCAGAAACCTAATCCAAGAAAAAATACCATGGAAAAGACACTATAAATGTGTGGTGTAGTTAAAAGGACCGCTTATTGTACAGTATTATATAGCTATGCTGGAAAAGACTACAGATACCAACCTCTGGTGTGGTTTTGGTACTTCATCCATACCAGCGTACTATGCTAGCATGGAAAAATACAAGCATACTCTGAATCGCATTCTAAATGATTAAGAAAGATGACTGACCTAGTAATGACGTAGTGGTGTTCACATCACGTAAAGATAGGAAAAGGTCTAAAAATATAATCTTTTGAGTATTAAAAGTACCCCAAAGAGAGAGGATTCGAAAGTATTCTGATTTTTCTACGAAACTAAAATATAGATAATGACGCTGTGGAACAACAGATCCTAAGAGCACTGCTAATGGGGAAACACCTTTTCAGAATTTCTGATGGATATACAGTCTTATAACTATATACCTATAGGTGAATGTCTTATTTTTACTGACCAGCAGGACAAATTCCATTCGTCTCCGCGTGACGAAATAATATTCATACGTCACTCCATAGTACGTGACCACTGCCATTCTGTCACTCTGCTATTGAGTGAGTTGTAAAATGGCGTTCTTAATGATTTTTAGGTATATAATAATAAAGAGACACAGTGAGTGTGACTGAATTCCATCTGTTCAGAGATATTTTGGTCAGAATTACTAACCTCGTTCTTTGAACTCGGTGGATATTTCTGACCAAAATATCTCTGAGTAGATTCCATACAGTCTCACTAACTGTGTCTCTATATATTGCGAAACACCACTATTACGTAGTTTCCTATTTATAAGAATCCTGGTGAACTGTGCCGACTTGACGTGAGACAGGGACTAGCATGGAGTCAGTAACTCGCAGGACGTATAGCAGTTCACTGCTGAGAGAAGTGTTCACCAATTGTAGTAGAGTTTTTGTAACTTACTGAGCGCACTGAACATGGCGGTAATCAAGGATACAAGTCGCCTCAGGATACAGATACCCGCGGCCGATTCCAAAAGGGTGGAGGAGAGTCGGATCTGAGTGTATCTGAAAATAAGATACCGCCTACTATCTACAAAATCAGTACCAGTAGATATCTTCAAGAATGCATACAGGGTTCGTACAGAGCCTGGAAAACCTGGAAAATCCTGGAATTATGCTTTTGAGTTTTCCAGGCCTGGAAAAGCCTGGAATTCTCAGAGAGAGCCTGGAAAAAACTGGAAGAGCCTGGAAAATTTAGTTTTGCATAAAAACAATGTTTTTAGTCTGTGAAATTCTGGTCATTATTAGCTTTCCTTAACTACGGTACCTGATTGCTTATGAAATTTCAGTGATATGGGTTATATAGTTACAAAAATTCTTTATTTATGTGACTGGAAAAAATATATTACAGCATAGAAAAGCCTGGAAAAAGCCTGGAATTTTATTGGGCTGTCTATGTACGAACCCTGTGCATATATTTGTAACTGGATTTATATATGGTAGAAATAATACATGTACCCAGAATTGAGTGACCTTTATTTAGTAAACTGAGTACAGATTCTGATATGTTGCTATACCCATGAGAATTTATTAATATATTATTTATAATGACAAATACAGCATGTCATTTCAGAGTCCACAGGATTTTTCGCAAACGAGTCGATATCCATTGCTCTGGTTAAAGCTAATTGTATTCACATTAATCATATATTCTGTTGGCAATTAAATATTGTAAACTCAATAATTGTAAACACTGAACCAACAAAACAAAGTTGTCGCCTCCCAATACCCCACCCTTTCGTTCAATACACTCCCGCCCAGTATTAAAGAATAAACTAGAGGACAGAGAATGTCGGATAGTAAAGTGTTCCCAACATTGCTTGTCATTTAGACTCGCGAGGCCTCAATGTTAGAACAGAGGGGATTTGGAAGGCGGGGATCGGGGTTGCAGGTAGATTCATCGGGGTTAGATCCAGGTTGGGTGGTCCAAACGGCATCAGAATCCTCCCTCTCCCACGCCCACGCCTTCCCTAGGCCCCTAGCTATCTTCAGAGCCTAACCCTAAAACCACCTGGCGGAAAAAAATCCAACTAGAGTAGCTTCTCTCCCCTGGCGGGACGCCGACAAGACGCCGAGGAGACGCGGGTTTTGCTGTTTACCGGCGCCGCGCGGTCTTTTTCATCTGCTGGGATTCTTGTCTGTTTGTTAGTTGGTGTTGAAACTTAGTCCTCCTGTTGGGGGGCTGAGAAGTGAGGGGTGGATGGGTGGGAGGGTGTGCGGGTGGGAGGGGGTGGTATACACGTTTACCGGAAATGTAATGACGTCAATATGCGCGCGCACCTGGCGCTAGTACAGTCGGGAAGGTAAGACGCCGGTATGTGTAGCACGCCGAGAGCTGGTGCGTGCGCATTCTACAGTCAATGCCAACCTTCTCAAACAAAAAACAAATCAGATACAAGTGGTGTTAAAAAAGATGGACAGAGACAATCGTATCAATATTCCCTCCTCGCGCGAAAATCAATATTTCAGAAACTTGCCAAATAAACCTGACTTGAAAACATACTTCATGTGTTCTCATATAAAAGTGATATTCGTTTTATTCGAAATGAAGCGCTCGCATATGGATTCAGGTTCGGGTGGTAAAACGAATGTGCCTTCGCCTTGAGAGAATATAACGATTTTCCTTCTAAATCGAAAATGAAATATTGGAGATATGACCGAGTAAGATGCAGGGGAAATTAAATACACATATGGATGTTTTAATCTGCCGTTACTGAAAAATGCCATTCCAGCTTGGAAATTGATGTTTAATGTCTCTTTCAACTTACGTTTAAAGGGACGCCAACTACAAACAGAGACACCAAGCGGGAATAACTCACACCATATTGACTCGCCAACCTTCCATACAAACACTTCACCGAGCTGCTCAGTGTGCATTTTAACGTCGAGAAGCGCAGCATTCATAGCACTGTCAAGTGTCTGTTCGCTATTGATAAAATTTACCTGAATATTATAAAATGATTAGGTCATTTTCAGCCATATAGTCCGTTTATTCTTATTATAGACGATTGCCACATTTTCTCTTTTTTATCAGTGATACTCCCTATTCCTTTATCTCACCCCTGATATTTTTTTTCCATAGACTTAACATTGGTAACTCGTATCTAACGCCCATTAGATATTTAAGAAATGTTAATAGTCAATGTTAAGGGTGAGATAAATTCAGAAATCGCTACGTAATTCACGCGGCTTCGCCATGTGGATTACTATGTGATTCAAACTTGATGGAATACGAGCTCAGACCCTAAACTCTCATAGGTTTCCTGTATAAAATCTCGCTCGTTCTTTTATTGTTGAGCCTTTGATATGAATAATCATTAATCATATAGTATTAACTTATGATGCTAGTGGAGAGGTAGGAGTAAATCATTGTGGACAAGATTCAAAATAATAGTCAGCACAATTGTTATAAAAATTAACCAAAGAATAAAATGTATTCACCCTATTTAGTTGGGGGTTTACATTAAGACCTGCTGATGGCATTTTATTGATAAAAACACGACAACACCAGATAAGAATAATCATAGTTAATATATATAAATATCTATATGTGGATATTTCCGATGCCTCGAGAGTCCGTATAACAGCCTGTCATACGTCTTGTTCAAGGCGCAGTCGCTCATCACTTGTAGAGTGCGCTGATATAGGAGTGTACATGTATTCATTATGTTTTTCACCGAGTAATAATACATCGCCTTTCTCGGTTACCTTTCAAATATGCAGGTGCATTTGAAACTCTACCATGTACACAAAGAACTCTGCCTGGTAAAAATCAAAACTCTCATCTTGTGTATATTTCAGTTATTGTGAGAGATAAGCTGCGTGGTTCATGTTGAATATTAAACTCTCACTGCCATACTTACTGTGCCCCGCGCATGCGCACCTCCCCTGGGACGCCCCCTGTCGGCAGCCGGCGCGCGCATGCCGTATTTATGCCCACAGTCGTATATAGTTATGAGTTAGTGCATCTGAGGGCTGCTAAGCTTTTATTTTCCAGTTTTTTCCCTTTTATTGGAAAGTTTCATTTGTTCTGCAGGCAACCATTAGTGATTATACCTTTTGCTGGGCTGGCTGAGTCTGTTTGAGCGTGTTTGAGTAGCTCGCTGGAGCTATTCGTGAGTGTATACAATCTGTCGGCCGAAGAGCGGCGACACTTTGCGTGGAAATGGAACTCAACCAAACAACTGGCATTTATAAAACCTCCAGTTTATCTGTCGCTTTGGCATGAGAGTCGGACCTAAGATCCCTGCATGGCTGGGCTCTACGCCCTGCACACCCCTACCCAAGACCCTACATGGCCTCACCCTCTACCCTACATAGCATTCCCTATGATTAAACCCCGACCCATATCCCTGGGAATTTCTCAGTTTATCCAACACCCAACACCGTCATTCCCACACTTGTATGACTCATTCACACAATCAAGGATCTCATTCACATAATCAAGGATCTGTAACGTACGTACGTAGGTACATCACTCACACTTACATCATCATTCCCACACCCCTTACCACTCATTCCCACATTCGCACCTTCATTCCCATGGTCATCGCTCATTCTCATAGTTACCCCCCTCATTCCCACATCTACATAAATTCGTTCCCACACTCATATCTTATTTCCACACCTTTATCCCTCATTCTGGAATTTTTCATTCACACACCTACATAACTCATTATCACACGTACGTACATAGGTACATCACTCACACTTACATCATTCCCACACCCCTTACCACTCATTCCCATATTCACACCTTCATTCCCATGGTCATCGCTCATTCTCATAGTTACCCCCCTCATTCCCACATCTACATAAATTCGTTCCCACACTCATATCTTATTTCCACACCTTTATCCCTCATTCTGGAATTTTTCATTCACACACCTACATAACTCATTATCACACGTACGTACATAGGTACATCACTCACACTTACATCATTCCCACACCCCTTACCACTCATTCCCATATTCACACCTTCATTCCCATGGTCATCACTCATTCTCATAGTTACCCCCTCATTCCCACATCTACATAAATTCGTTCCCACACTCATATCTTATTTCCACACCTTTATCCCTCATTCTGGAATTTTTCATTCACACACCTACACAACTCATTATCGTACGTACATACATAGGTACATCACTCACACTTACATCATTCCCACACCCCTTACCACTCATTCCCATATTCACACCTTCATTCCCATGGTCATCACTCATTCTCATAGTTACCCCCCTCATTCCCACATCCACATAAACTCGTATCCCTCGTTCTGGCACTTTCCATTCACACACCTACATAACTCATTATCACACGTACATACATAGGTACATCACTCACACTTACATCATCATTCCCACACCCCTTAACACTCCTTCCCACACCCATACTCCTCTATGAGGCATCCGTCACCCCTAATACCCGGCCTGCTTCCCTGATAACCATCCCTCATCACCCCTCACCCTCTGCCATCAGACACACGAACCCGACAGAGGCACAGGAGATGGGAGGCCGGGTGGGTGGACAAAAGGAAAGAGAATAAACCTCTTTGATTTTGTCTAGTCTGAAAACACAAATCTCACCAAAGTGGTATTTTTACCTGACCGTCGATCAATGCCGCCTTGTAAGGCACCTCGGGACGGAGATTGCCCGCCATTTCCGGTGGGCGGCGGACATGCGCAGATCCCACCTAACCGAGGCTCGAGCCGCGCCTAGAAGAGGCCGTACTTGTCTTTCAAACTCTGGTCGAGTGCAGCGTGCCGAGGCCTGGATGAAAAATTGCAGATTGCATGAGATTTGAAACGCGCCTATGTAAATAGGCGGCCACTAGGGACAGGCCTAAGCAGAGCACGACTGTTACCAGCAAAGGAACGTATGTGAGATGAGCACACGCCTAATACCAGCAGTATTGTTGTGTATGTGGTAGTACAGGTTTAAGGATAAACAGTAAATATATGTATACACTAGTAAAACCCTAGTATCTGCAGTCTCGTTGTGTAGTTGTATAGAACGACCTTACCATGCTGTACAAGCTACAAAACTAGATGATGATTTACGGTTCGTACGGAGCGTAAATTATTATCGAGTTTTGTGGTTTGTACAAACGTGGTAGGTGGTTCTATATTTACTACATACCCGAAAGTTTACGAAAAATGTTTGACTTATTCTGGCCTCACAATATTTTAGTCAACGCGTATGGAACAGTGTTTCGTATTTTTAGGTTATATAGCGAAACTGTGCAGTATATACGGCATGGGTATATAGTAAAAGATTGTACGCACCCAGGATTAGCAATAATGATATAAAATTGCCCCTTGCTAAAGGGTGAGCGCCAGTTGAAGAGCTATGTAATGATGAATACAGGCCCAAGTCAGATATTAGGACTGTATAATATCAATCGACGAGTGACATTACGAAGCCAACAAAATGAGTGACATAAATAAACTCAGACTCAAACTAGTGGCGTCTAGATTTTATCCTACCCCTACCTAATTATGAATATGACAATTCCTGGGTTTAATTTATTGGATAAAATCTATAGCAAATAAAACAAACGATGGTTTTGTAGACAGGCGGCCGTAAACCACGAGAGGTTGACGCATAATAATACACGAGGGGTCATATAAATGATGGAAACTGGCCCAGTACCAGCAGTAAGACTGAATAAATGACACTTACATGCCCAGTGAGCAGTGGGACTACAAATTATAACTACAGGTTAAGTACCATCAGTAAGAGTATGCAATTATTGGATACTGTCCCAGTACCGACAGTAAAACCATGCACCCACTGCGTTCCCGATACATGCCGATAGGCTTAAACGATTGACTTCCCGTTTCAAATAAAAGAATCGATTCATTGGCCATTTTGTTTGGTATTTCTAATTATGATATATAGAGAGGTCTATTTACGTGAATCGGCAGCAGTGGATGCAAAGTTTTATACTAAATAAATTATGGAAACTGGCCCAGAGCCACCAATTAAGACTCTATAGATGATAGTTACAATACTCCACGAGTTTGGATATTCTGCAATCGTCATGGAGGCAAAGCCGAGTAACGATCCAAACGAGTGGAGTATTATTCATTTTATGATCTGAATGCGGTTCTGGATTTATTTCACCCCATTCACTGTTAGGGACATTTAAATCTCTTGTCTTTTCTTCTCTTCTCTCTGAAATCCTGGCCGCTGATTGGTCAATCGCCTATGTCGTCATCTGGTATTCACTACGCCACGACTATGGCGTTTTATTTTCACTTTACCTGGGTGATCGTTGAGTACTTTATAATGTCATTCCTATAATCAAACTTGTACCAGGGGTGAGATAAAGGCCCAGTACCAGTAGTACGACTATATAAATGATTGTCACAGACCCGATACCAGGAGAAAGATTCTGTAAATGACGAATACTGGCATAGTACCCAGAGTAGTTCCATATAAGGGAAGGGTACACCCCTGGTTTGAGCCGGAGACCCGTATGAAGACCGGGTAAGGCAGACAGTGCAGTGCTTCATGGCGCCAACGCTGTGACCATACCGCCAGAGAAAAATGTCACGTTTTGCATATTAAGCTCGCCAGTACAAAGGAGACTGACTGTAGGTAAAAGAGTTCAAAGAGTGGTATAATTGCACGGCGCAGAGCCTTGGCGTGATTACCATGGGTTCCTTTGGGGTTGATCAAACTGGATTTAATATACATTGTTCCTATTCCCAGGCCCCGGATCGTCGCGTTGGTTAATTACAATTAGGATTAGTGCACGTTGGTAGCGAGGATAGGTGGGGAATGTTAAAGGGGAGGAGGGGGGCCCATTGAGATGTATTAAAGAGGATAAGTAGGATTAAATTAAAGGGGATGGCGTCATTATATTGTATATCAAGGCGGGTGTGAAATCCTCCTCATTTGAGCCTTCATGTATTTGGTGATGAATATAAAAAAAACACAAACAACAAGATATGCTCTGTGAAGGTGCTGTAATTGGAAAATGTCGAATATAGATGTTCATTGTGAGTCTTTGATCAGCAGTGGAGATGGCCTGCTGGGAGTAAATAATGTATAAGGTATGTAGTCACTGGAGGGAGATATCACATTGCCCAGTGCCGCCTCACTACCTACCCCTCCTCTGATCATCATTAGCGACGCTTTGAACTCTCCACTCCTTCACAGTCTCCCAGTATTATATTCTTTCAGCAATGATCTTTTCGCCGGGGAAAAGTACTGTTTTTTTTGTGCCTGCTGCTCGTTTTCTCGGTGTTCTCCTTTTTTGTTTTCTGTGATGTCTCCTTGCTGTATACGCTACAAGTGTCGGGCGGGAGCTCTTTGAGGGCGACGTCAACACGTGAGGGTGTAAGACGAGCTGCTCTTATAATGACTGTTTGCAGCTCGCCCGGCGCCATATGTACCCGCAGCTATGAGCAGCTCCCATCAGCTCCATGAGCAGTTCAATAAGAGAAGAGAAAAAAAACACCAGCAAACAGTATGTAATCAGAGAGGCATGTAGATGTGACAACCCCCTCCCACACACCCCCCCACCCCCTACTCGCATACACACACAGCACCCACTTCACAGTATCTTTACCACCACAAGCCTCATCCCGCACCCTTTTTGCGTCCTTTTTTCCCCTCCCGCCCGCCCTCTCTCTGTTATCAAATCAAAGACCTTGTCGGGCAACAAGCTGTTTTTATTGGCTCACTTTGCGGCGGGTTGGGGTTGGATGAGGCCTTGGGGAGATAAACACAGGCTTATTGTTGTATACTACCACCGCCGCCCCCTCCCTCTCCCGCCGCTACCATCCCCTCCACACCCCCCTCCTATCCTCCCCAGCCTATAGGCCGCTAATAGTCCGCTGATAGGCCTCTTTTTCATGCCGCCAATTAGTATTGTTTTTACCATCCACTGATGAATTACACAATAACCACAGCCTATGTTTTATACCCCTACCCTCATACACCATCTGCATTACACATGTCATTTAAGCCTATATCACAATACCACGTATTCATATACCTTAACGCCTGCCTACACCATACAAATATATATATATGCAATGCACACATGAAAATGACTACGTTTATACCCTACATACATACAACGTTTATTCTTATATCACAAAATACATCTCCCTATACCTCAACATATATATATACCTATAATCCAAACACACTTAAATCATTTACTGATCGACACCCAATATAATAACCATACATCTTCTATCCTAACCCCCATCTTCCCTCTCATATCATCTTGCCATTATATTCCCATCCCTAGATCATCCCCAGTCCCAATTTCCATACCCAACATTTATTCCCACCCCTACTCTCACCATTCTGCTTGCCGTCTGTGGCACCCCTTTACTTACAGCCCCACCCCGCACCCCTTAACTCTCACCCCTCAAGTCATCATAGAGATATCACATTCTCCACATTTATACCCGTGACAGTCGTATACAAAGTGTCTTTGGCTCCTCGTAAACCCTCCTAGAGCCTCTACTCAGCCGCTATCTGAACAACCCTACACCCTTTAGGCCTCGCCGCCTATAGTAATAGGCGGGCTATAGTGACGTATCTATAGGGCGATAGGACGCCGTTTGATAAATACCATCTACGCGGACAGTGCTTGCCGCCTCCGCCGCATGGTGCGCTGATATAGGAATATGTTTTCCTGCCCGCAATAGAAGACAACACGATGAAACCTGTTAAAAGTCTTTGAAGGCCTTTCCCACCACCACCACCACCCCCCTCTTTTATCAAACGCTGACGCAACAGCCTTTGATGATATACATTTTTCCGAAATCGATGAAACACCAAAAAGCGATCGTCTTCATTCAAGAAATCAAAGGGCGTTGGAGAATGCGGGGTGTTATAAAAGATAAATATGTTGCGCGGTTTTAGTGACACGCGCTATTGTTGGAGGCGGGCTGGGCGGACGAGCGGGGGTCTTCTGTGTATAATTCTCCCTGAATCCAATATGGTAAAGAGTTGAATGTATGGAGATGAGTCCATTACCAACCCTCCTTTCTCCCCTTCTTCATCCTGGCAGTTGCGCCTGCCATCCTTGCCACCCACAACTCCAACCCATCACCTCTTTACCCTTCTAGCTCTCTGGCCCTTCATTTTCCCACCCTCTCCTCACCCTCTGTCCTGTCCTTCCACTCTTCCACCCCCCATCCTCTCTCTCTGCCCTCCATTTCCCCACCCTCTCCTTACCCTCTGTCCTGTCCTTCCACTCATCCACTCCCCTCTTCTCCCTCTGCCCTCCCTCTTTCCACCCCCTCCTCACCCTCTGTCCTGTCCTTACACTCTTCCACCCCCTCCTCTCCCCCTGCTCTGCTTCTTCTTACCTTTCCTTACCCTTTGTCCAGTCCTTCCGTTCTCCCATTCCCTTCTTCTCCCTCTCCCTTCCCTCTTTCCACCCCCTCCTCACCCTCTGCCCAGTCCTTCCACTCTTCCACCCCCTCCTCTTCCTCTACCCTCCCTCTTCTCACCTTCTCTTTACGCTCAGACCTTTCCTCCCTACCTTCTACCCACCCTCTGTTCACCCTCTGCCCTCTCTCTCCCCATTTACTCATCAACCTTTTCCGCCCTTCTCCCCACTTCTCCTCGTTTTCGGCCCTCCTTCTTCCTACCATCGTCCTCCCTCCAAATGCTTATACTCTGCTACCCCTATTCTACCCAGCCCTCTCTATACCCCATACTAGTTATCCTCTACCCTATGTTGTACCTTCCAATAGTTTTCTATATTAGTTAAGACTCAAGACATATTCTGCCTTCCTTGTTGCAATGTCTTCCCTTTCTCTTCCAGCTCCTCCCACTCTTCCCCTCCTGTACGGGTCTTCTGGTCTCTACCGTGCTCTATTCCCAAAATGTGAATCTCTCTTCTACCTCCATCTACACTCAGCTCTGCCCACCCTAGGCACCCCCTCCACCACTTTCTGCCCTCCCTTTGTGTCCCCTCTGCCCATCTTCTTGGTCATTGCCCACCTTCCTGACCGCCCACTGCTCCATTCACACTCCTGTTCTCTATTTGATTTGTACATTCCCGCTACAGCCCCTCTATCTCTACCCACAAAATACCGACCCTCTATTCAACTATTGCTGGCCCTCTAACCACCCGCTACTCTGCCCATCTACTGTCCGCCCATGGATTTTGCCCACCCATGCCTGCCATCTACCCCCTCACACCCTGTCGTCTTCCGTCACACTACCTCTGTTCCCGCCCTCTAACCCCCTTGACCTTTTGCCCCCTGCCCTTCCGTGTCCCAAACCGTAGGATATATTGTTGCTTTCCTATATACTTCAACAGTGTGAAATTATAGATTGGGTGTATGGTCTTAACTACTTGTTTCGGTGGTTTTGCCCCCTTGCCACCCTGCCCTTCTGCGTCCAAAACTATAGGATATATTGTTGCTTTCCTATATACTTCAACAGTGTGAAATTATAGATTGGGTGTATGGTCTTTACTACTTGTTTCGGGGGTTTTAGGAATGGATATTTGGGTGATGCTAACTAATGGATCAGTCCGAGTGAACGGGGGGAGTGATTGAATAAGGGGTTGACGACCAGTCAAGATGAGCACGGGGTGTCGGAATGGAAAAGGGGGTGGCGTGGGGCAAGATGCGTGTGTGCGTGTGGAGGGGGTGCTAGGCTTAGAATTAAGAGCAAAGACAAAAGGAGGCAGGCGGACGGGGCAAAGGCGGAAGGGAGATAGAAAGGATTCCTTTCTAAAGGAAACGCGTGAAATCTTTTAAAATTCAATTCTTTCACGTATACTGACAGCCATTGTCATACTTATGGTTGCCAGGCAACGTTATCTGGGTGTGGGCTGGAGGGGTTGGTGGCGGCTCATGGGGGTTGTTTGGGGTGGGCAGCATAGCGCGGCTGGAGGTGGTGCAGGAGGAGGAGGGGTGGCGGCGGGGGCCCTGGGAAAGCGGGAAGAACCGCGTGGGGGAATTTAAAAGTATTGAAAACGGCCGGATAATATGAGCGGTAAAATATTCGGGCGGGTGCGCTGGATTTGAGACGGACGCATTGCGCGCTTTTTGGCTGTAGCTGGCTGCTTGGCGCTTGTGCCTGGGAATGCAGGGAGAAACCATCACCACCACCACCACCTCCACCACCACCACCTCCACCCTCCATCCAACCCCCACCCCCGGTGGTCGCCGCTGCCTCCTACACCCACCACTGCGTGGCGCTCGCCAGATCTACTTGAAACGGGAGGAAAATTGGACATTTTGAGGAAACTCAAAGCCAGACGCGTCGTGCGGCTGGCGCCTGCGCCGTGCGTCTCGGGTGTCGGCCATGAAAAGAATGTCCGTGAAGGAGGGGCGCACTGAGAGCAGGCCGGGGGGCGCCCGCCAGGGGGAGCCACGCAGAGTCGGGGGCAGGGGGTGCTCATAGTATCGGTCATTGAGCGCTCTGCTTCCTAATTTGATTTCAATACTTACATGAGACCCCCGACATTAGACACCCGGTTGGTGACATCCATCCCAACCCCCACGTCCTTCCTCCTTACAGTTCACCATGGAAACCAACACCAGGCGCACCTTCTTTCCACGTCAAGTCATTTACAGAGTTCCACTAGTTGCGTATTATTATTTTACATCTAATTACTGCTAAATCTATCAGAAATAATTACCCCGTTGACTATGTGCAAGGTCCATGACAAATAGCTTGTGCAGCGATGTTAAGTAATCTTTATAATTCCTTAATTTTAATTATCATATGGCGCTTCTTGTCGCGCGGGTCTGGTTTCGTTGGCGGCAGGTAGTGGAGGGCTTCTGAGGCTGTCAGTCTATATAAATCAGTCATGTTCTGTGGGTGTTGATCCTCACTGTACCCTCCCCACTCTCTCCCCTATAGCCCGCTCATTTTTACCCCTTTATCCCCGCTGATTCTAACAGTGCCGAGCCCGCCGTATTCACCGCTAGTAATCCGCCACCATGCATACACTTCACATCTTGATTAATCCCAAGTCGTTCCGCCGCCCAACGTAGTCCCTTTTACTTTGGAGTTGTGTATATTTTTGTCCCTCGGCGGAGTAGGTTTCAACCGGCTACAACGTTCGCCGTTGTATCTTGGGGACGGAAGTGAATATGGTGACAGCTTTTGTTCGCCGACTTTGGCGGCATCCATCTTTGAAACATTTAATAATCTTTGAAAACCAACTCCAAACATAGCGTTTGAGCGCGATTCAACCGTCAAGGGTGACATTTCATGAGGCTTTTCTTTTTTTTATCAGAGAGGATTTATGATCCTCTGCATGTTGTCAGATGTAATATACCACCAGCAGTAAGGGCCTACTACATTCTCCACCTCACCTAAATACATATCACACAACCCACACGGACACATGAGAACCCCAGCACAGTAGTTAATAGAATCTAAATGTCGTCTGCGTCAGAGTAGTATCGATTGTCAATTCTCGTCGTTTCTTTCGCTGCCGTAGATGGTGATATGGGGAGTCTACAATTAGAAGGTGTACATGAGGCGCTGGCCGACTAATGGGTATACACCATCTCCCTCAAGGTGAAACACTGTTTGTTGTTGGGATCTCGATAGGCCTTTCCATTTACAGCATACAGGTGCCTGTATTCACCCGCACAACTTCACAGAACTGAAGATACTTAAGTGTAAAAATAATTACTAAGCGCTTTAAAGTGAGAGTTTAGCCTCGTTTATATTTTTGCCTTTCGATTATTGCCTACAGGCACTTAGGCCGTCTCACGCCTAAGGCGCAAGCTAGAACAACACGTATGAAAAGTGTATATTTTTCCTGTGATCATCGATTGGTGAAGCCTTTGTCTGCAGCGCCTTTCATACATTCTGCAGTGACGCCTAGTGGCAGGAACTCGCACTAACTCTGCACCTGATATCCTGTTACCTGAGCGATAATTGGTGCTGTTGATAGTCTTCCGGTGAGTGGAAACCCGGAAGTAGCATGTCCCGCTGGTGCCCTGTGTACATGGTAGTTTATAGAGTGTGGTCAGCAGCAGGCCGGAGGTTTAGAGAAGTACGTGTTGGCAGGTGACCAGGGTAGTAATGTGCCGACGCCGCGTTTACCAGTTTCTGGTTCCTGGTGTCTTTAAATAGACCGATCCCATGACTTTGAATACTGTTCCTGGACATCCGTCTAACATGATACCATGTTGATTCATCACCTGATAAATTGGACGTTAAACTACCCAAACAATCAAACACCGACTAACTAGCTAGCTAACTAACTCCCACCAAGCTTTCTTTTCTTATCGTGCAGAACAAGTAATTATAGTACTTGTTGTGGTAACTTAAACAGGCATAGAATACGCATAGAATACGGTTTTGACTCTTGGTGTATGTGGCGGTAAATATATATATATATATATATATATATATATATATATATATATATATATATATATATATATATATATATATATATATATATATACACTATTGCTAATAAAGAACTTATTTTTCATCATCATAAGATCTAAGAACCGTATTGATATATGAGAATAAATACGAATAAGTACAATTATTACATCTACTCCCTTTGGGCACATAGACTAAAGTGTCCACCAAACAGACTGCTTTAGCTCAGTGCACAGCAGACGATATTTTCCCATGACAAGGGTACCGTTTAATGGGCGATGAACTCCCTAACATACAGCAGCGGTTGGACAGTCAGCAGTTCAGGTACACACATCCAAACGATATATCCAACATGTTAGATGCCAAAACACAAGTTCTTTTGGCCTTCAATCGGCGAAAAAGATCATTCTCTTAGTATTTTAGGTAACATGCCGGTCTAGATGCCCAGTAAAACCCCCGCTTCTGAGACACCCCGCTTAAGGGAACACTGCGCTTAAGAGAACAATTTTTTTATTTTGTTTATTTTAATCCTGCTTAAGGGGACACCCCGCTTAAGGGAATACTTTGCTCGGAACGGAGGGTTCCCCTTAAGCAGAGTTTTACTGTATTCACAATATACTGTGTGCCAAGGTTAGGTAAGGCGTGCTGATAACTTTTATCAGAAAAACTCATAAAACGAGTTCTACAATAAAGGTAGATTTTAGAAAACATCAAATTGTTCCTGTGATCCACAATTAAAAAATCACATAAGCTGATATTACTTATGTTGCGACGTTTAGTCTAAGTTAATCATAATACATCATAAAACATATGTGAGGAAGAGAAAACCCCTGAGTAAAGATTCGCACTAGTGTTTATGATTTCAGTCTGACCGGAAGTGAGTACCTCCCCCCGTATCCAAAGATCAATTGAGTCTCTGCTTTACCACACTTCTTGTAACATGCGCATAAGCTCAAATTTTCTAGCTAAACCATGTATGATCGATATTTATTGGTTTTCCAAAACTAATCTGCATTTTGCGAAGGCAGGTCGGATGAGTCTTTTTTAGGACGAGCAATAACGAGCATTTCATCTTTTGCGGGACAAACACTTGGAAACCATATGAGGATTCTTTTTTTCTGGGAATTGAATACATTTTCTATCTTTTTACTCACACGGACACCATGTGACAAAGATACAGGAAGGTCTCCCCAACTCAGTGGGAATCACTGACAGGGTTTCGTTGAGTCACTATAATTGAGAGCATAGCTTTTTGGTGATTCACAATATTCTGAAGGTGGACTACTACGTGGTACTAGCCTTTTTAACTACTGGTTTCTTTTATACTACAGACAAAGTGGTGCCCTGAGATCTATGGTATTGGTTGGATAGCAGTAAACGGATATTGGGATTTTGGTTCAGGGGGAGTTAGCCCATACCATGTCCATCTGGTATGGGAACTAAGAGATCTCAGACCTCGGTAAATGTGTATGATACAATTTTATGATCTTGATTTTACAAAAATGTTTCCGAAAGTTCAGTTGGTCATCCATAGTCACACCAAGGTATTCATAACTGCGAGAGGTCAATATTGCCTCATTTCCAATCGCAAGATTAAGAGTCCTATTCATATAGTGCTTTTTCCCAAACCACATTGCCTTAGTTTTATTGGCAATTAATAGAAATTGAATTATTATTTTTCCATTTTTAATATTCTCTATTTTTTCTTCTGCTTTCCCTTTGATTTCCCTTCGAGACTCACCATATATCGTCAAAGCTTACAGTACAGGTTTAGAACATTTTAAGATACTTATTATATCATTTATAAGAATTAGAAACAGAAGGGGGTCTAGTATTAAGTTACTCCACAAGTAAGATTTGATTGGTTCGAAAGAGTATCAAAGAATCTTTACTTTCAGATTAGGTAGGCGGTCTTTTATTATATCTATTATCTATATATCTATTTATAAATTTCTTGAAAGTATGCATTGTGGCCAATGTGTTCGCAGCAATGCGCGCGGGACAGGGCTACATTCTCCAAACACTTTTCCCTCCCTTCCAAATTCCGCAGAGGTCACGTGATCTTCACTTTCCTTTGACTTCTCAACGGACTATTGCACCAGGAAAACTTTTCACCCACCCACCCACCCTAAAAATACAAAACCTTCTTCTCAAGTCTCTCACTCGCTCATTCGTAGGGTTTCATAACTCAGTAATTCAGGGACTCTGACTACTCCATCAACTACTTCAGTCGTAATCCGTCACGTGTCAATATCTGATAAACCTCAGATATTCTCCACCCTCTCCGCGTTAGTCATTATCATATACACAGTTGATAATTTGTACTAGTAAATCGACTCTTTTCAGAAATAGTTTCTTTAAAAGCCTGTTCTACTAAGTTCACTCCAGTGCACTAGTCTTTTCTATCATTTCTTAGGTTTCCACAGTTGTGCAGTATATTTATACATTCACGATACCAACCTTTTCAGTCGTCAAGTTGTCTTGTTCCAATAAATCCTATTCTCCCTTGGTCATCCATCTATTTTAGCACTGAAGCATAATACACTATCGCACATGGATCTCAAAATAATATCTAGTTTGAATATATTCACATTCGTACAAGTGGTTCATAGCGATAGATTCTAACGGATCAGAATCTGACACATTTATTATCTCGCCAGTTAGTCAATATATAAGTAGTTTAGTTTTTTCTATCAATCCACTGAATACATTCAATAGTTTGGATAAGCCAAAGTAAGTCTAATATAACATAAGGGCAAAAAACTTTTTTTTTAAACAACAACAAAACTTAGGTTACAGGGTTCATACACCCTATGGACGTACGGGATGTTCCATGGTGTGTCAGACTGCGTAGTAGTAGTATAAGGAAATGGTGATTATTGTCAGGTCTGACGTTTGACCGCCAATCACGTCCAGGTTCCATTCACCTTTCTTGTGGCAAACCGACAATGATTGTACTCGCGGTGGAGTTTTCCGGGAAAGGACTCAAACTTCCTCTTCAGCATGTAGGGAGTGAGGGTGTGCCCGGAAAGCTTTTCCTTTGTCAGTGACTTCCTTTAGAGTGTGGTCTATTCTGAAAAAAGAATCTTTCTCATAAAGTTCATGGAAACTAAAATCTGCGGGTAGTCAATGAGAGTTTGGGTATAATTTTTCACAATGCGCTTTATTGAAGATATCGTATGAGAATGTTAACCAGGACTCAGAGCCTTTTTTATGGAAAAACACCATGCACAAGCCAGTTAGAGTACCTGTTGGTAGATATAATATACACACAGTAAACCCCACCAAACTTTCAGCAAGCCTCAATAATTAGTTTTTACCTCCTGTTAAAACCACAGCACTCACCAGTTCAGAACCTGCTACTCCGAGTCAAGTCCACGATGAACAATATGTGTCAAAGCGAACACCGATCCTGGCCGGGGGAAAAATGAGACAAAAAGAAAACGCCAAGCAAACCAGAAATGACATTTGAGAGAGATTAGTTTATTAGTAAGATGAAGGCACGGGCACGCGGCTGAAGGCTGTGAGTCAGACTCCACTCTTATACCAGAGTCTAGAGTGACTCATGTTACTGAGCTGCTCGGCGAGTGGCTCTAAAGGAGACTAATAACGAGCTGCCCTGTGGTGAGCCGCTCCCGTGCCTCGTATACACCAACCTCCACACCGCCCAGCATTTAGCCAGCCCGCTCCCCTTTTTTTCAACCATGTTCAATTTCTCTGCTCAAACCAAAGGCTTTATTTGACTAGGTCTAGAGGAGAGAGAGAGGGAGAGATGTAGGGGTCTATGACGCGCTGGACCTCCACCAATCACTGGGCAGTAGTCATTACATGGTCTTTTATTAATGGGAGGTGTGAGAAAAAACCGGTGAAAGACCGTCACTGAGTTTGAATGATAGAGGTCGGTAAAAATAGATATTAAGTGGAAGAAAGGCTGCGCATGTAGGTACATACCATATATGGCGATGTCATGATACGTAGGTGTGACGTCCGCGTGACACGTAGGGCGCATGCGTGGGTGTTACTCGTGGCGATTGCGCAGTAAAGTTTAATGGAAGGTGGTCTTTAGATGTCTGTATATAAACTATAGCGTCAACTTAAACTTACAAAGTAGCGATAACTTAGGCATCTTGTCATTCTTTCCTTTTTGTGTGTGAATCATAGATATGATGATAAGTCAACCATCGTGTGACGGCTGAAATATGATATTAACTTCTTAGTTTTGCATACGTCACCCTAGTGAGGACCTTTTACGTCAGTTATAAGTTATGTCCAGACTTTTGAAGTTAAGTATCTTGTGTAAAAATCAATCTGGGATCGATCGAAAGCAATAAAGACACATTTAAAAAAATAGAAAATTAATGCATATTTTCTTTCATGATTACAGAGATGATAAAATCACACGAAACTAGGAAAGTATTAGTTTCGTGGCCAAGGCCGGGCTATATTAATTACGGGAGTACAACGCAGATCCGTAACATTCGTGTATGGCCGTCCGCCACTGACAACCAGTCAGTCAGGACACCTCAAATTCACATCTGAAGTGAACAACACAAAAGGTCATGGATTTATATGAAATCATTTTTGTTTTTAAATAAAGGTTAAAATTGCGTAATAGCCGACAGTCGGCCGCACCCGGCCTGAACCCTACCGAACCCCGGCGGCACCAGTCCACCGCTAAATGGTGCTGTCAAGCCGTAGTAATTTTTGTTTTTATCTTTGGAAAGTGAGTGAATCTCCTAAACTTATCTCCATCTTATAGCGACGTATCCCCACCCCTGAGCAAGCCTACATGATACTACATGAATCCATATAGTATTCGCAATGATGAATATGGCAATAGTTTACATGGACCTGAGATATGGTCTTCTTTACCAGCCTCTATATTATTGGCAAACAGTATGCTTCCATGATATTGTATCATACATTATTATTAGCACATGGTTCGTTTTTTCCAAGTTAGACATACTGTACAGATTGTGGCATGATACCTGTTTTAAAAATCCGGGAAATGATATTTTCATAGTTAGTCGACTTACAATGCATGCTATCTCAAATAGGTAACCAAACGTATATAAGATATGCATAGATCGTATGATAATTAAGCGGCGAGATCATGATATGGATTACCACTTACAGGAATTACCCAATGACCTACTCATATCGCTCATACCCGATTTTCAGAGATTATCTTGGGAATCCTCCAGGTAAAGGGGAGATCTATTAAGCATCAGTCCTGCTGGTCACTCCCGTTAAGTCGGTTCTCAAAAGTACCACCACGGGGCGTTAGCAGTGGCGTGCTTCCCGTGTGGACTGTATTGAGCCATCTTATGAGAGTTCTCCGTGGGAATTTCTTGTTGAATCTAAGGAGGAGTACCTCCAACAAGCTGCGATGATTTAACATGGAAAACCATGCTCAAAATAGGAGTGAAACCCCAGAACAGGTAAAAAAAGATTACAGAATGTGATCTAGGGCGGACATGGATTTTTGAGAAAACAAAAGATTGGATTTTATTGTGCTGGTCTGAGCATCGCAAGAAAAGATAATCGATCTAGCTTCTTGGATAGAAAAAGGGAATTGGATGGCACAAATTGAATAGTTTTCGAAAGGAGTATCGGAGGTCGGCTCATCTATGCTTTTATAAAGTTTCGGGGATATTTTGGTTAGAACCCAGAAAAATCCAAGGTGTGAAAGCAGAAGCGTTGTAGGCGGAACAGATAGGAGACTCCGGTTGTTTCACATGAGAAGTCTGCTACCAAAGAAAAATAGGGTAAGCAGCAGAAGGATATCCGACAAAACGTGAGAATCCTGCCTATCATAACATATGCAATAACGCCTAATAAATAGCGTACAGGGCAGTTTCACCATTAGCATCTGTACATATACGTTCCGCATGGCTCATTATTAGTGACCCGGAATTTTAACCAAGTCTGCACTGTGTTCAACGACAGAAGCTTCACTTATAAAGAATGCTTTGCCTCAGGAATCCCTGACCTTTTTCATATGAAAAATAATAATGTAGGTATATCTTTCTTGCAACAGGCTCTTATGTCATATCACGTCCTATATGACAGTGGAGCAAAATTTGGCCTGGGAATCACTGGCAAAATCTTCATGTTCATCAATGTTTCTGAGGAGTGTTCCTCATTGTTACTGCCGCAACGTATCATTAGAATTCATGCTCAGCCCTAATCCACCCACCCCAACCACCCACCGTACCCCCACACACCGTCACACCCTGTGAGGACACATCAGGACACCATTTTACCCGGAGACGATCAGTGAATGGAGAGGAGAAGGGGAGTCGTTTGTAATTATTCATTTTCCTACCAACGACACCACATTGAAATAGGACCACCTCCTATTCCCCGTTCAGCGCCTCACAAATCTCTCAAATCTCGCAGATTCTCGCGTTACAATGACGTCACAGACGCCGCATCATCTACATTTTGCACATCGCATGACGCATCGAATTTTGGGCATCGACTGAAATTTTTCTCTTTTGCAACTTTTTAGGTTCTTGAATTGAAAGGATGTAGGCGTGAGCACATAAAATCTAAAATACCAAAAATGAAAATGTGCAGCCTAATTTTTTTGGTTCCGCCGGGACCCTAGACAATTACCAGTGACGAATTGTCGATGAGAGGAGATAAAAAGTTGGGTGATGGCAGTTTTCGGGCTGCAGCTGGAGATGGCGGGGAGTTAGACGACCACGTACGTGACTCACACGTAGAGGATACTCTTTTACTCTTTGTTTCCCTCTATTTATGCTACTGAGAAAGCCTCGATTCACACCCCCCACCCCTTCCCCTACTGCGTCTTGATAACATTCAGAATCAGCGAATCTAGCGAGCCCTGGGAGGGGGCTGGGCAGAGAGCCAATCAGAACACCAATCCCTATTCACTGCCGAATGCTCACTTCCGGCCATCTCTGCTTCCATTTTGATTCAAGTTGGTTTTGGAGGGTTTGGTAACTCTTAGAGGTTGTTACTCTCTTTCATCACTTTGTAAATATTTCGTGAATCATACATTTTTTTCATCAAATTTTGTATCTCTTCTTCTTCAGTGTAATCTGCAGTTTAGACCAGTTGTATGTTTTAGATACTCCCAATAAAATATAGTTGTTCACTGAATAGCCGCAGATGTGGATATTGCGGGCATGAAAATAGTACCATTTCGTTTTCGTGGACCCAATGCTAGATTCATCATCTATTTGCAAGCTTTAGGCTACAGATTCCATATGGTTCTGGTTTTGTATAGAACCAAACTCCTCACCTTGACATTGACTTCATCATTTCTTCTGTCTGAATGGTAAACTTTTGTATCCCTGACTAGAATTAGTTTCAGAACACATACAAAACACATGAATAATGAGAGATGAAAGAAAACTCATACAACTTAACAATCCCTTCAGTTTTTATCCCTCTTCTCAAATGATTTGTGAATGCTGTGGGAACAATGAGATTTCTGATTCTGTCATAGAACTCTGATTGAATCTTTTCAAACAAATACATTGATATTCGTTAATGTGTTTCTTTTTTCTGTGGATTGCACAAAGCAGCCTCTGTCAAGGTGAAATTATCATGAACTACACCTCGACCTGGCCCCTATTTGTTCAAGCCATCAAGTTGTTATTGTCAAGTTTTTCTTTGCGGAAAATCTTCTGATTCTCTGTGTAAACCTGCCTGCAAACTCCCCTTCTTGTAGCGTTCGGATATTTTTGTCTTAACTAATTCATTGTCTTATATATGTAGATATATACAAAAGGCAAATGGGGGTTATCATTCTGCAAATAGAATAATACTTTAGTATATTGTGATATCATATCTATAAGTTATATTTTACTCTTATATTTGAGCTTTATATCAATGATGTTCATTCTCATACATTATATTTCTATATCATATATATGAGTAAAAACAGCCCATCTTGGGATTTCTCATAGGGTGGTTTAGTCGATATGGCTGACATTTGGAGGGCACGTAGTCTACTAGATTTGGGTGTATTGTGAACTCCATAAACCTCTGATTTAAGCTTTATTGCTATTAAAATAACAGCTCTAGAATATGGGAGTTGTAGGGATGCTATACTAAAACATAACCGCCACTCCTTGCTTGGTCCACTCACAGGGATGTTTTATTTAATATCGAGTGCGGCTACAATCCCCAGTTAACACAAGATATTCAAACAGTACAAATATGTGTGTAGGTTTAAATATCCACCTTATTCAAACATTCCAAAGTACAATAAATGTAAAACCTTGCTTGTTCGGGTGTTTGTGTGTGTCTGTCACGTATTCTGTAGCATTGCGTCACTAAGCGGAACGCTGCGTCTGTTGTCGCGTCAGTGGACTGGTCAGCGCATGCGCAATTACCTTTTAAATATTCTAAATAAAGTTTTTTGACAAGAATATCCACCTGACAATAAGAATGTTGCTCTTCCATATCAGAGTCAGAAATATCACAGTCAGCCATTAACATTGACACGCACTGATACAGTGCAAATACGTATAGAAAAAATAACATTATTGCATTCCGCAGATTGTATCTACATTTACTTCGCTCTTACTCAATTATCCTTAACAATGTATGGTAACACAAAATACGACCAGAGACGCCGTTTTCCTTGGCTCATTCCCGCCGTTAGGCCTCAAACTACAGGTGATTTGAGACTCTCACCGTCTCTCGTCGCCGGGGCTGCTGTCTCGTCTTCACAAAACCCCACAAGTGCCGGCTCGGGTATTTTGTTTCTCTATTTACAAAACGTCGGAGTCTATAAAACCCTTGTCTCTGTTTTAAGTAGTCACCTCCTCACAAGAACTAGTAGGGAACACATGCGGGGGTGGGAAGTGGAGCAGTGTCGGTGCTTCCCTCCCCTCTTTTATGTCGCTTTCTTAATTTAGGCGGTTTGAAGTATTCATAGCACTGTTATTAAATTGTTGCTTGTTATTTAACGCCTTTATTATTCGGGAAAACAACGTTATCGTCAGCAATGTTTGGAGTTTTAGTTCGAGGGTGGTATTTTTAGATGTAGGGATTGGAATAATTAAACCCGACTGAGAGTTTAATTTATCGCCTGATTGTCATCCCGAGATCGCTCCTCTTACCTCAGCATCTCTCTCCTTCTTCACCTTCTTTTTTTCTCTTTGGTTTTCTCTTTTTGGACATCTTAATTATTTCTATCTATCAGTTTCTTTCATTCTCTCTTGCATTCTGCCTTCCTCTTTTTGTATCTTTCTTTCTATCTACCTGTCTTTTTATACTTTTTAAAAACTTTTTTGGGGATTCAGGGTCCATCATTATTTCCAATGCTTTACAGGAATGAATCACTCCAGTACTCCTCCATCCTTCTTGTTAACTCATCCTTCATTCGTTCTATCCTATAGTTCGTCCTTGTCATTTTCTCCCTCTTTTGCGGTGCCTGCATATACCAATTTTTTTCCTTTCTATCCTTTCTTTCTTACGTCCATTTCACCTTCCTTCCTTCCTTCCTTCCTTCCTTCCTTCCTTCCTTCCTTCCTTCCTTCCTTCCTTCCTTCCTTCCTTCCTTCCTTCCTTCCTTCCTTCCTTCCTTCCTTCCTTCCTTCCTTCCTTCCTTCCTTCCTTCTTTCCTTCCAAGGTTCCTCCCTCCCTCCCTTCCTTCCTTCCTCCCTCCCTCCCTCCCTCCCTCCCTCCGTCCCTTCCTTCCTTACTGCCTCCCGTCCTACCTTCCACATACTTTTCCTTGTATTCATCTTTCATCTCGCCGGGATATGAGCATTATTGATACGCGGGGAGCAACCAACATACCAATTCATTTTCGTCTCTGCTTCCCTTTCTACTCCACTTTGTCTGTCCCGCTCTTTGTTTCTATTCAGCGATAATAATTTTATCGCTATTTTAATCTTTTTGTCTCCTCTGTAGTATGCTAAAAATTGTTCATCGTAGACGAGATTTCCTCGTCCCTGGAACTTTCGAAGCGGCAGATCTGAGTCAGACTGATTGAAAATATTCACTGGGTTTTAAATCTATACAAAAAGACATGCATACATTTTGGTGGATTTAGAAATCCACGCAATCTATCCACTTCTTGCGTCAAATTTTGAATTTCTGAAACCAGAGGAGAATTTGGCGTGTATGCGTTAATACAGGACTGAGCAGTGGGCAGACCTAAAACCAGGAAGACCAGGCACGTCCCTTGTGGGAGGAGAGTGTACGGGCAAACAGTGACAACATGTGGGGGGAGAGTGCGTGGGTAAACGGTTTCAACATGTGGAAGAAGAGTGTGCAGGTTAACAGCCACAAGGTATGGATAGAGAACATGTGGATCAACTGAAAATATGTGGGAGGAGACTGGATATGCAGTTACACAATGTAGAAGTAATGTGTTTAGATAAATAGCAACAGCTTATGGTTGGAGAGTATAGATGAACAACAATCCCCTATGGTAGTAGACTGTATGGATAAACATTGACCCCTGTGATAGGAGATTGTACATATAGATAGCATAATCATGTGTACCAAAAATGAGAGTAATGCATGTTGTGTGTACAGTGAAAAAATGAATAAAGTATATCACGGTATGTATTAGGATAGTTTGCTAATAAATTGGATAGCAGGTGTTATGTGGTAGGAAAGTGTTGATATAGATAGGATGAGTCAGAAAATGCATGGATAAACAGGCTAGACAATGTATTAAGGGAATGAATGGTTAAATATGTTAGGCAATGTATACAGCCATGATTAAATTCGATAGGCAACACTCTCTAGTTAAAGATAATCCCTAAAGGAATACAACAAACAAGTGATGTTTTTTTCTATCTAAATTACATGTAAAAAATCTCCTTCTAGGAATGCCTGATCTTCTAAACTTATTTCATTGATGCAAAATCCGGCCATGCCAGGGAGCAACTTGTTTTTGTCCTCTATGTCTTGTATATATACTCGCTTGTTTGTCCTGTTGACTACAATGGAAGAACGCCTAAAATTTGGCGAACTTGTACGTCTTTATACTGAATAACAAATTTTTAAAAAAGATATATGTACGGATGAATAAATCAAACTACATCCTCTGGTCAGAGAATATATGGTTAACTACAACAATATATATCGGCTATAGATATGATAATATAAGCAACACTCTGTAACAGGAAGACGTCTTGGTTCCTTTAACCCTTGTTGCCAGGATGATCACTATAAAATATTCTACAGCAAATCGCTACATTTAGAAAAGAGCTTGGAAAGCGTGGACTGCCCTTGGCACGGGAGTAGGAATTATCTTAAATACCACGTTCTGAACATGGCGTGTGGTTGCTTTTACCATTACCAGAAATATCTCAAACTAAGCTGCCCTTAACGAGGACAAAAAATTATTAAGCGAGATCTTGCACCTTGAGTTGTTATTACATATGAAAAGTGTTTTGTTAACTTCATAGGAAAAGAACCAAACAAAGATTAATGAAATAATCTAAATCAAATTCGATAGAATAATCATAAATTTAATTTATATATTGAATTTTATTATCCATCGTATACAAAGTCCACATTGAAAATGCATGGGGACTCAGTAAACCACCACCCATTGTATAAAACCTGTCAGATACCATAACTGTGGTATACGGATTCAAACCTGTGGTATACGGCCTCAAAACCATGGTATACGGGAAAAATAGTCCCTTTTGCTATAGAGCAAAGAAATAGTTCCTAATGTTATACCCATTAATATGGCAATTACTGGGTTTAATTTATTCGAAAAGATGGATGATAAATGCAACAAACGATGGTTTTGTGGACAGGCAGCTCTGTAAACCACTCGCGGTTGACCTCGTAATACACTCGCTAGCCCTCGTGTATTACTACGCGTCAACCTCTCGTGGTTTACGGCCGCCTGTCCACAAAACCATCGATTATTGACTATGGAAAAATTAGGAAAAATAAAAACTTATCATATGTATTGAACTTTGCTAAGTACCTCCATACACACGAGAGCATAAGCAGTGTGTGTACATGCGCCTTGTACATTAACACCACTTCAGCATTCTGCCTACTATATCACAATTACAATCAATCGTAGTTACCACGCCTGCATATTAAAACCCTCAGTTTCTTCTGCATTCAACCCATAGCGCCCGAAAAAAAAAACCGATTCACACGAACTTCTCCCAGACGGACCGCTTACCGGTTTGAAATGCCTATTTGATTTTTGTTTCGTGTACGAATTTGAGAGATATTAAGGGAATGCTCATTTGGTAGTACCGGAAAATAAGTGGTCGGCATGCGAGCTGGTCTACCATGCTGGGTGGTCCGTTTACCGCGTTAAAAATAACCACCAAACTGAGGTGACAAACTCCGTTGTGAGCGACAGCAGTGCGAGTTGCAGGTTGGTTCGTCTACTGCGGACGTCTGCTCCTGGTGTTCTACTAAAGCGGCAGCTCTCTAGGGAGACGTTTACGTATATTTGCCTCGTTCCGACTGTAGGTATGTTGTAATACCGGGGACATACCAAGAGAGTGAAGGCAGCGATCTCTGGAATCGCCAACACAAATTGGCGTGTATGTGAGATATTATTTCATGGGAATATCTCCTGCCTATAATTTAGCAACTTGGAAGCAATAATCAGATGCAATATGAAATAATAGCTCACATATTGGCCATTTTGTGTTGGCGATTACGGAACTCGCTGCGTTTCTCGCTTGGTGTGTCTTCGGCTTTAAGTTGGATTCACACGATGGGATTCGTGTACCTGATAGGGCTCAAAATCTCATGCGATTTTTTTTTCCTTTTTAGGGAGAAATGTCTTTAACAATTACAGGGAGGAAAACATGTTTCAGGAAAATGAATCCCTATAATTTAGACGAAGAAATTGTGTTCAAGTACAGAATCTCAGCAGGATTTGTCTCAGAAAAACACACTTTGAGGTACATGGATCCCATCGTGTGAATCCCACTTTAGGGAAGCGCGAGCACAAACACATATGTACATATGTGTACAGTGTGTATATACATGTATTGTAATTGTGAATGTATTGAAATTGCAGGCGTCCTTTTACGTAACATTCATCTTAAATACTAGACACTCTCTTCATAGTGGTCGTGAACGCGGTAGGGGTGAGCCAGATATATACGCCTCGTCACCACCTTTATACTCATCATAGATACTAGTTATGGACTATGAAGCAAAAGCCTTCTGTTTGCAGCCGAAAAAAAATCACATTTTAAATAATGATTAATGTTATTCAATTATGCTTTTATCTTAACATGCATTTGTATTGATAGTAATTGTAACTGTGGTGTCAAGTAATATGTAACATACATATGATAGTTTTGATTAAATAGGTATTGTAACATGCAAGTTGTCATTGAAACTGTAGGTGTGTTTTTTAAATACATGTGTATATGTGATATGTATGATGATTTAAAGTTCATGTGGTTTATATGGAAACAGGGTTACTATCGGCGTACGATAAAAACGTGTGGTACTTTTGCTGATCAGATACCTTGATGCCGAAGTCGGGGGGGGGGGGTATTTCACCAATTGAATTATCCAGTAGTTTTAATGTATATTCACAATCATCCTCTTTTCATATTATCATTTACCGTTTAAGTACATTTTTACGTTGACTTCACGTTGATTTGGTGGCCTGTCCAGTACGTACGTCACCTAATGACGTAGGTTATAAATACTGTATGAGGAGCGGGTCACAGTGAACATAGGTTATAAGTACAGTCATAGTTATTTATATAGAACGACCTGACCATGCTGAAAATGCTACAAAATGAGATGGGGAATCGTTTTTTATGGAACGAGGCCCCAGGCTGAGTTCCGTAAATAACATCAATTCCCATTGAGCATGTGCACGCATGGTGGGTCTTTATATATTTATTATATACCCTAAATTAATAAAATCTTACCATTTATTCGCATAGAAGATATATCAACATGAAAGCCAACATACAGCTGATGTTTCAACGTGTTCAGTTTAGCAGTTTATCCTACCCCTAATATAAAATCCCATAGGCTTAACATTGGGTTTTCGTATGCCACGCTGACTGGCATTCGGAGTTTTATATGCTCTGGACTTCACTCGGCTTCGCCTCATGAAGTCAATTTGCCAAACTCCAGTCGTGGAATACGGTGGCCAAGATTAAACCTCATCCAGTTTTACGATAGTACTGCAGAGGGTTCAGTATACAATTTATACTGCATAGGGCGCAGCAGTTCGTAATTATCAAATATACCGCATGGGTATATAATAAAAGACAATTAGCATAACACGTGTAAATTTCTTGTAATTTCAGGTGTGTTACCGGATCATCGACGTGCTGTTGGAGCAGTCGTCTTGCTTCACGTTCGGCCCCCTCGTGCAGTGTGTAGACGTGGTGGCCGCTCCCGAGAACGCCATCCTACAGGTAAGGGAACGGAAAGTTTACATCAAAGGATATATCACTGATTATCATTGAACTGACCATGCCCGACCGTTTATTCCGATCTGCTCCAGTTTTTTTGGTTTTTTTTGAAGTTATGTTTATTCTGGAGGGATGTACTAGGGTAAAATTACCCTGTTTTCAGTAGGCTCCAGTAGGAACAGTTATGTTCATGTGCGCACCCACGACACCTGACTGCAGCCGATTGGGTTTATCCTACCCTCATATGAATATCCATATGTAGACGTAAGATAGTGTGACTGTATGCCACGGTTATGCCATAAAATGTCTATGTCACGGGTGACATATGCAAATAAAAATACGTGACGAGGTAGGATATGATCTGAACGTCACTCAAATTCATATAATTGTTTATATGGCATTCTTGTATTCAGCTACAAATATCACGAAAATGTGCTTCGTGATATCATTCTGCAAAGAAAACTTACACCATGCAAACAATTACATGAAATTTCGTGATGTTCCTTGATATTCTTCATTAGTGTCGATGCGTATCCTTGTGTATTGTATCCACACATTGTATGGCATTTTGAAGGGGGCACAAAGGTGATGATTGATTTGTAACATGATATCTTTTAGGGATCAAAAGTTGTTGAATTTTCCATTATTTTCCCTGAATGTTTAGTATAGGGAGATGCCGAGTGGCCTCAGGCGTGCAGGCTGCCCGTGCTCCGCCTGTCCTGGTGGTCCAGAGATCACTGTCGCCTCACTGCACAAAACTATCGTCCGTCAGTATTTCTGCTGTCAATTCATTCAGATCACCAGATTAGAATAAGTCGAGATTAAAGAAAATTATCCATATACCAAAAAGATAAATATATGATCATGTTATCCATCTAGCAGTATGTCTGTCTCATTCTGTCTGTTTGCCAGTATTCCCATCCACTCGTTATCTATTAGAATGTCTGTCTTGTTTCCTCTTCGTATCGTTTTGAATGCCTACATGCATTTCTCTTCACTGCATGTCAGTGAGTCTCTCTCTTGTCCGTCTTTCTCTGTATATAAGTGTAGTCATTTTGCCACTATCTCTCCGACTTTTCATCTAATCAAAGTGAGTTCATTCATTCTTATGGTTAATTTCCTTTGTTATTTCCAACCTCGAACATAGTTGATATAGATGCTTATTGTGCTGACTATGGTAGATTATGCAATTGGTTCCAAATATCTAAATTGTATGTACTCCTATCCTTTATAGCAATATGATTGAATGATAAAGCTACGAAATAAAACAATCATTTTGATGATGCAAGAAAAAAGACAATACAATTAAAGTATATATTACTATGCTTTGTAATTTTGAAGATTTATAGTGTTGATAATGATATTTTACTGAGCAACCTTCATCACACTCATAAAAATATACAGGATTATTTTCAGTAAAACATCTGTCCGCCTCATTCCTTTCTGTCCCAGTCCCTGTCGCCCGCACACAGCACACCTAGCGTCGACCAGGGCATATTATATGCGAGCCGCATCTCAAATCAACTTCACACTTACAATAGTTTCACTTTGAAATTTCAATTTGTTGGCCGTTAGTCGTCTCTGTTGTTTTTACGTATTTGTTTCCTGGTGGAGTCGGTGCCACCTGACGCCCAGGGTGATATTACCCTATATTGCCCGTGTAGGTGAGGCGGAGATCACGTGATTGATAGCCGCCATCTTGGATTCGGTTAGCGCGCATGCGCGGGGCGGGTTTTCTGTCAGAAAATTGACGTTTCACGAGACACTCGTGGCGCTCCTTGTGGTTGATAATAAGTAAAACTGCCCACGGCCGACGACGCAGCACAGCTCCGGCGAAAAAAAAGACAACTCCACTCTCCTGACTGACGGACGCATGATGAAAGTTTGACAAACTGTCTACTTCCCTGGACGAAGATTGCTGGGAGTCGATTTGCTGAGGGTGTCACACGAATTGAAATCTGATGAATCTGATTATCTGTTTGTGAATTTGAAGATTCTGTTCAGATATGTGCGCTTTCTCCTGTCCAGCGTCATTGGCGACACGTTATTACACACCTCCTCAAACAATATAGAGATATGAACGACGACGACAGAATTTTATGTAGCAGTATCCATCAAGGTCAAATGACATATTCAAAATAAATATTAATTTTATGATTATCAATGCAACAACTATGGTGTACTCATTTAGGGGCCATCCATAAAGAACGCACACAGAATTTCGGAAATTGTGGACCCACCCCCTCCCGATTTTGTATGCAATAGAATAAAGAAGGAGCATACGCAAAATTCCCGAAAGTTTTACCACCACCCCCCCCCCCCCCCACCCCCCCGAGTGCGTACGTACTTTTTGGAATGCTCCTAATTCATATTGCATTTCCCAACAGTCCCATCATTGAATCTTTATCCTCCAATAGAGTCCATACTGTGCAGTGTGTATCATGTAAGACTGAGTTTTGTGTGTATTTATGTCATGTCTTGTTTCGCCGTCCACCTTCTTGTATTTGCACCATAGTAATCTTTGTTCTACAAAGCCGGGCACCCACTGCTTCCGACACACTCGGACATGGCTACGTCATGGCTACAAACCAAAATTCATGCACCGTAACAATGTCAGAAGGTTGAAAATCCTCTGTCGTAGTGTGTCGGATGCGTGTTAGAATGCTTGTCGGAGCTTTTGGGGGGCTCAGTGGGTTCAGACCTTTATAGTTTAATTAATCTTTGTTTCAGGAGTTGTAGACAATGTGATGAATATCTAAACGTATTTGTAATCAGTGTGGTGGTTTCATATGTATCTGATATAAACGATGTGATTCGTTAATTAATTCATGGAGTATCCGGGCAAGTTCCTAAAGTCGTGGGGCATTCCTCCAGAAAGATATAAAATAAGCTATTTATAAAATCATTATTTTCATATGTCAGATTTCAATAGATTGTGGCACAAATTATATCTCGGAGCAAGCTTTTACTGCTATGGAAAAGATTAAAGTAGTAAATCTTCAAAAGTGACCTCAGAAACAAACTCATTTATAATTTTCGAGATAAGTGTGATTGTTTATTGAGACCATTGCTTATCTGGTATGTTGATGTCAACTTCTGGATAATTAGTTTGACTGGTTAAGGGTGTTTTTGTTTGTAAAGTGTGTGAATGTATACATGTTTCAAAATAGAGTGATTTGGTACGGGTACGATTCTCTATAGAGGAAACCTAAGAAAGTTTAGGATCAGAGCTCGTGTCCCATCGAGTTTGAATCGCAAAGTAATTCAAACGAGATGGGATCGAGCTCTGGCCCTAAACTTGAATAGGTTTAATTTCTGAATTTATCTCACCCTTCACATTGATTAGGGAGTCTATGGAGAAAAAATAACGGGGATGAGATAATGTTTGGTATGTGAATCTATATACATGTCGGTAATTCGTGTTGTTTGGTAATGTTAACATTGTTTATCCGGTATTTGAATATATACCCATCAGTAATTCGGTAATGTTAACATTGTTTATCTGGTATGTGCATGTATATATGTCAGTAATTAATGTTATTTCGTAATGTTATCACTGTTTATCTGGTATGTGCATGTATACATGTCAGTAATTAGTGTTATTTGGCAATGTTATCACTGTTTATCTGGTATGTGCATGTATACATGTCAGTAATTAGTGTTATTGAGTAACGCCATCATTATTTATCTGTGTTATTAATGATGAGACCACGCCCTGATGGTGTTGTCGTAACCTGATGTCACCACCTGACACTTTACCACGCCCGCCCCCTCTACCGCCCCGTTTTCCCATGGCTCCTCCCCTGACAAAAAATGCCCCATTAACAAAGGGTGAAGACGACACCTGCCCAGGGCCTGGCCACAGGGGCCGGGATGAGGGTGGGGGGATCCGTTAAATTGTCCCCAAAAAGACAATAAAGTTACCGGACTGCATCCCTGATGGCCACTGTCCTGTTCCTTACGACTCAAAACACCAGGCGCCTGCAACACCCGCCCACCCGCCTGCTCATCTTTCTTCCATCGCCCGCCCACTCCCTTCCTTTCACTCGTCTGCTGCCCAATGGACCTCCTGTCATTCTCTTGTCTACTACCCACTCTGTCTGTCTGTCTGTCTGTCTCTCTCTCTTTCCCTTTCTGACTGTCTGTCTCTGTCTGTTTGTCTGTCTCTGTCTCTGTCCTACTCTGTCTCTCTCCCTTTATCTGTCTGTCTGTCTCTCCCTCTCTCCCTCTCTCTCTCTCTCTCTCTCTCTCTCTCTCTCTCTCTCTCTCTCTCTCTCTCTGTGTGTTCTATCCACTGTCCTGTCCTGTTCTTTTCCTTTCTGCTGCCTATCTATGTTCCTGTCTACTACTCCTCAACTGCCTGGGCACCCTCTGCCTGGTAGTCTTATACCAGCCCCACACTATCCTGCCTAATTCTCTGCTGTGCTCAACTGACCAATCCTCTTCTATTGCTTACCCAGTTGCCCGTTTCTCTTCTGCTGTCGATCCACTTCACTGTCCATTTCTCTGGTACTACCCACTCACCTTTCTCTTACCTACCTACCCCTCATTTCCATTCTACTGTCGACCCATTCTCCTGCTCATTTCTTTGCTTTTACCCAGTATCCTGACCAGTCAGATTTTCTCCTGTCAATTATCTCACTGGTCAGTAATATTACTGGTCAATGATCTCAATGGTCAATGATCTCACTGGAGAAAGATCTCACTAGTCAATAACCTCAATGGTATTCTATTGACAATCTAATCTCAGTTACTCTTGTACTGTCCACCCACCCTCCTTCTCATTTCTCTGCAACCACCCCGTACCACTGACCAGTCAGATTTCCACCAGTCAATGGTCTAACTGCTGAATGATCTTACTGGTCAGTAATCTCAATGGTCAATGCTCCCACTGGTTAGTATTCTCACTAGTCAGTAATCTGGGTGGTTAGTAATCTGACTGGTCAATGATCATATTGGTCAATGGTCTCACTGGTCAATGATTTCACTGGTCAATAATATCATTGGTCAATGATCTGACTGGTCAATAATCTCATTGTTCAATGATCTGACTGGTCAATAATATCATTGTTCAATGATCTGACTGGTCAATAATCTCATTGTTGATGATCTCACTGGTCAATAATCTCATTGGTCAATGATCTCTCTGGTCAATTATCTCACTGGTCAATGAATTCATTGGTCAATAATCTCATTGTTAATTATCTCACTGGTCAATTATCTCACTGGTCAATGATCTCACTGGTCAATGTTCCCAACGGTCCAAAACTGGGCGTCGTTTCCCCTGATGCTCTCTGACGCCCTCTACTGTCGGATTACAACAGTTTCTTCGAGTTTACTTCCGATGCCTCCACCATGCCCACATATCTCTTAGCATTTCGATACCTTCTGCGTTTGTAACTTACCGCAAACCTGTCCTGTCCTATTTTCTTTTATTTGTTCATTCATTTTCTTTCTTTCTTTAAACAATATTTGCGTACAATTTGTACTCAAATATTTTTGTACCCTGACCTCTTACCCTATACCTCATACTTTCCTCAAAATATCTCGTATTTCCCCGTTTTGCTACCAGTTAAAAACTTCTATAGTTACTCATAGTTTCGCCCCCGGCACCTTTTTGTTTCTGCTCCTCCTTTATAGATCTCCTTCCTTGCTTCCTCCTTTCTTACCCCCTCCCCACCTTCCTCTTTTACTCCTTCCTTTCCATTCCCCACCAGTTCCCATCGGTGGTCGTTTAAAGCATTGACCATAACCCTGATCCAGATGCCATCAATTCACCCCGCCTCCCCCTCCCCCCGCGCGCCCCGACCCCCTGGGGGGTGGGCGGGTGTTGGGTGGGTGGGTGGGTGGGTGGGTGTTAAGGTGGTGACGCGTCTTGACGCCTTCTTTGCCTCTCGTCCACACAGACGTACCTGGGCGCGCTCACGGAGGCGGCGTCGTCGCCGTACGGCTGTTTGTTTGTCCGAGGACGCGTGGCCGTTGCTACCCCGCGCTGGTGGGCGCTGACGCCGGGCGAGCTGTGCCTCCTGCCGTTACTGCTGCATTGCCTGCCGCCGGCCACCAGCCGCGATCTGCCCGTCTTCCTGCCGGACGGCAGCCCCAAGGTCAGCATGCCCTTCTCATCACACTCACACACACACACTCACTCACACAACGCACTCCCTCCTGTGAATTATTATTATTGTCTCAAACAAGTGGCAACAAACACCAGAGCGGGTTTTAAGTTTGAAGCAAACCCCCCCTGCACACATGCCCGGCGCGTCTTTCTGAAAGCGCTGCCCGCGCGCTGGGGTGGGGCCTTTTTTTACGGCTGCGCATGTTTCTTTTCAAGTAACGCTCCGGTTTCTTCCCCGGCCAAAAACAAACCGTGAAGCGGCAAAAAGTGCAGTTTCTTCTCTCCCGAATTTCATTATTCACAAGGTAAAAGCGCAGACAAGAAATACATGGATTATTTAAAGAAAATGGGCCCCCGTGCGTTTTTCGGCGAGAGTCATAATTTTATTCTCCTACGCCTCTTGTGGTGGTGCCACCTGGTGGGGGATTCCCGGGGATCTGTCCCAGGCCGTTAGCCCTGGAGGGGGCGGGGGCGGGAGGCTTTCCTCCAGGGGTTAACATTGACTATGACATTGACCTTGCTATACTTGTCCTCCAGGTACCTCACCGCCTGCTGACCTTCACGCTGGTGCCCGGGGTGGAAGTGTGTACGCTGTGTGGGCCGGTGCCCTCGCTTGCCGAACTGGAGAGAGAGGTACGCTCCCCGTCCGTTATTACTTCCTCTTCTCACTGCAAAGTTACCATGGCGACGACGTCGCCATAACCAAGCGTTGAAAAAATATAACAAAAGCTTTTAATTAATCACGTGAAAGCTGCTTTATTTTCACATCAAAGTATACAGGCCGAGGGAGTCTTTGGTTTAGGATTCGCTCTTTAATGGTTGTAATTTGATCGTTTATTTGAGGAGGAATCCTTGGTGTGTGGCGCGTATAGTGCCTCGTGGAGGTCGTCTGTGTTGTTTCTCAGGTCCCAACGCCACTCAGTTTACTAAAACCCGCACTCAAGTAACACTTCTTCACCGGATACTCTCACTCCGCGCAACATACTTGACTCAAACCGAGCCTGTTGATCACGTGATCCTTTGAAGCGGGGAAACAGACAAAAGTCGGCCGTTTACAAGTAGGCGGTATTTTCATATGTTCTTGTGGCTGAGTTCTGCAGAAGTCGGAGCGGGAAAATGTAGACGAACTTATCCGCAGGTGATTATCGACGGAAATCCCATCCCCCAAAGAAAGCCGGCTTATTTTACCTCACGTTCTGACGCCGCACTCATACCGTTTGATGGAACTACATTCCTCTTAAAGATTCTTCAGCGATAGAATGACAAGAGAGGCGAGTAAACCTAAGACACAGAATAAATTTACCGGCAAAGAGTATTCGAATGTGACGTCTGAAATTATATATATGACCGGGGGAAAAGGGAAATTTGAATCTTATTGCACTAAGGCACAAGGTAAATCCTACATATGTGAATATTTTCAACTACTTTAGAAATGGTGACGTCAAAAGCAGGCAATGCCATATGGCATTCCTGTAGATACGACCGGAGAATGCCATATGGCATGAGAGGACAATGCCCTGTTGTTTTTTTTCCTTTGCAGTTTTTGAAGAAATTATCACAGAATTATGAAAGAATGTTATATTGGGCTGGGTGCTCTTCTTAATTTTCTGAGATATCAGAAAATTCAGATAAAGATTCATGAATAACTGATAGTTTTAGATTTGATTTGTTTTTAACAACAAAACCTACAGAAGCCAGCCATACAAAGGTTACATTTATTAATCATGCTGCCGACCGTAGTGCATATATGCATGGTGAATGATATGCGGCACTACAGCATGGAGTTGTCCCATTACCTTAAGTCCATATAGGGAATAGAGTAGACCGAGTAGCCAATGACTGCATTCGCAGCAAACCCCGACCTTCACCCCGACCTCCTTACATGATATTTTCTAGTGCCTTTGGAGGGCAATACAGTCGAGAGTTTACCTCGAATCTTAGGGGCCACAACCTTAAATGGATTATAAAAAGGGTGGGATTGTGGCACAGTAGTAGAGTCTTGGGTGCATACAACAGATGGAGGGTTCAGTTCACACTCGTTCCACCACGCAAGATTCCCTTGCTACACACTCAGGGTTCAAGTATTCCGGTGACTTACGGATACTATTTCAATATTTTCGTTTGTAATGATTAAGATTTCGCAATATCTCTGATGCAGCCTCACCTGGACATACACCATCGCAACCACACCAATGAGAGATTGTATTTCAAATCTTTATTTTTAACCATGACTTGCAGGCCTACACATTTCTAGGATTCCATTATATCTTAATATGGCAGTTTTACACTTTTCTATAGAAATCGGCGTTTTCATTTTCAGTCAGAAGTACTCGGAGGAGGATGACCTATGTGTTTAGTTATACACTGTAATACCATCCTGAATCTGACTTTAAAGACTTCCAATATGTCAGCCCACAAAATAAAATACTACATCAGAGTATTAAACGATGGAAGGTCATGATATGATACGTCGATGACCATATTTGGAGTGATCTTTAATATAGGTACGGTTTCTGGATCTCCATGAAGAAACAGTAGAGACAGACAATGTCACCTCTGAGATGTCGGTGTGACATAGAAGAGAGATTTATCTCACCCCTGGTATTTTTTCTCGTATATAACGCCCATTAGATATTTAGGAAAGATATCCAATGGGGGAATATGGCACAAATGTGATCCCATTAGTCAATATTAATGGTGAGATAGAGCAGAAACCCATTCAAGTTCAGGGTCAGAGCTCTATCCCATCTCATTTGAATCACTATGTTATTCACGCGGCTTCGCCTTGTGAATTACTACATGATTCAAACTCGACGGAATACGGGCTCAGACCCTAAACTTTCATACGTTTCCTCTATAGTACATGATATAGAGGCGATGATTTTGTGATTTTTTTTTAGATTTTTTTTATTCAGGTATCTATGGTCAGTAAGTGTCCTCGATCTTCCATAACACCTTATGTGACTGCTGCGATCTATATCATTCTTACATAATTTGTTTGCGTCACAATGTATACAGGCCTCGTATCCCATCGAGTTTGAATCGAGGAGTAATTCACAAGGCTGCGTGAATCACATAGCGATTCAAACGAGATGGGATCGAGCTCTGACCCTAAATTTGAATACGTTTCTGAATTCATCTGACCCCTCACATTGACTAATGGGCTAACCATTGTGACATAATCCCCCATTCTGTATTTTTGTCTAAATACTGAATGGGCATTGGATTCTAGTTCCCAAAGTTAAGTCTATGGGGGAAAATACCAGGGATAAGATAATATGATATACATGTGTGACATAGAGATATCTTTGTGATATATGAGGAGATATCTGTGTGATATTGTGATATACATGTGTGATGTGGAGATGATGGAATACATTTGTGATTTAGAGGAGATACCTGTGTGATATACAGAGGAAACACTGCTGTAATATAGAGAATATCTTTGTATCGTAGATGGAATATCTTTGGAATGTAGAGGACATGTGTCATTGTTCAAGATGTTATCATTCACCTCCTCAATCTTTTTTGTTCATGTTCATTATTTTGTCAACATTGATTTGGAAGAACTATTGTAATAATAGAAATTCAATAAAGACATTTGAAATTTTTTTTTAAAATGGCACAGGTAAAGGAGTGGGTAGTATGGGGGTGGGGAGTTAGCTCAGTGGTTAAGGCACTGGACTTCACCTAAGGTTGTGAGTTTGAGTCCCATTGCAGCCACTCTTCTCCTTCATTCCCAGCAGTGGTAGATTTACTGCTATATCAAAGACCAATCCTTCTCATACCATGTCTGTGTGGTGTGGGAAGTAAAGAACTCTCACCTTGGTAAATATGTAGGGTTGAGATTTCAAAGTTCATCACGTAGATTCGATCACCACAAGGGTGGTGAAAAGAACCTTGAGAAAGTCTGGTAAGAACATATAATGGTTTACTGGACTTTAAATCAAATCAGCCAACCAACCAACCAAGTGGGTAGTATGGAGAGCTGAGGACGAAGAGTAAGGAAGAAAGGATGCTGAGATGTACCCCGAGAGTGAGAAGAGCATGGAAGGTGACTAGAAATAGGGTAGAGAGAGAGTGAGAGAATAAGGACGAAAGGTGAGAGGGTACAGTAGAATCCAGCTACCTCAGCAAGCAGACCACCCCAGTAAGCAGACCAACCTCGTCAGAGGACTACCCCAGTAAGCAGACCACCCAAGTAAACAGACCACCCAAGTAAGCAGACCACCTAAGCAGACCACCCCTGTCATCAAACCACCCCAGTAAGCAGACCACCCAAGTAAACAGACCACCCCAGTAAGCAGACCATTCTGACAAGTGGACCACCCAAGTAAGCAGACCATTCTGTTAAGCAGTTCACCCAAGTAAACATATCTTTCTG
Organism: Alentia gelatinosa; assembly: GCA_950022655.1. NCBI lineage: Eukaryota > Metazoa > Annelida > Polychaeta > Phyllodocida > Polynoidae > Alentia > Alentia gelatinosa. The sequence continues at coordinate 19,558,328 of OX465584.1, read as the reverse complement.
GTAAGTAAACCAGCCCTGTCTGCAGACTATTCTGGCACCCCAGTAAGCGGATCACCCCGGTACGCAGACCACTCTGGTAAACAGACCACCCCAGTAAGCAGACCATTCTGACAAGTGGACCACCCAAGTAAGTAAACCAGTCCAGAAAGCAGACCACCCTAGTAAGCAGACCACCCCAGTAAGCGGACCACAACACTTACGCCTGGAACAAAGGGGGATTCTACCTTTCAAGATTTAACTGTATAGGGATGCAAGTATGAATGTTTGGAAGACAGGACTAGGAGCCTAACTATAGAAATAACGGAGGAAATGGAGAGTGAGGGAGAGGAAATGAGCGGTAGGGAAGATAATGGAGATTACAAGAAGGGGGATAGGTGGAAGATAGCATAGGAGGAAGAAAGAAAGATCGCGGAAACGGTGTGACAGGGGAAAAAGGTAGAAAAAAGTTTCGAGGGTCCGGATGTGATAGATTGAAATAACAATGGAAGGGTATAGAGAGAAAATTCAGTGTACGTGAACTGCTTCAGCGAATTTGTTCTGCCGTATGACTTGGACACTTTCTGATATGCAATACGTTGAATGAACCCCACGGGAAATGAAGGTACTGTCCAATGCACACCTCGGAACATATTTTTTAATATCATTATTCAGAATTAGGACATGCAATTTACCCGTAGTTGGGCGTCCTTCCATGTAGTCATAACAAGGCAAATAAATTATGTACAAGACACACTGGACAAATTCAGGTTGCCCATGGCATGGTCGGCTGTAGCAGTTTTCTCATTGAGTCAAATTCAGTCGGAAGTCCTGATGCAGTAAGCAGGATTTTTTTACTTGTATTTTAAAGTAGGAGACATCCATAATGCTTTGTATATCTCTGGGTAGCTGATCCCATACCATGATACCAAGAAACAGCAGGGATTTACTGTATTTCAGTCACTATTATCACGCCTGTTGTTGGTGGAAGAGCGATTCAAATGTAATCGAATGCAATAAAGCCATTAAATGAAAAAAAAAATCTTGCTTTTAGGGGCTATTTTGACTATAACTTTTTGCTGTCTTCGTGTTGGGAGTTCGTTGTTATTTCTGTGTGCTGGATCATTTGACCTTCGTCGTATCACCATCATTAGGTATATGTTCTCCTATAGTGTAAACGTATTAACATGCATTGTTTATACAACTCATCTATAGAGAATTTACCTATATGTTAAGTTTCTATGTTTATTTCCTATAGCGGATCTTATACAGTGATAAAAGAGTACATTGAGTCATTGACATTCAGCTTGGGCGCAACTTAAGTAGATGTAGTCTACACAATCGTATATTGGTAAAAATCGTATATTGGTATTATGTATTGCAAAGTAGAGTGGGCAAGGCGTCAAATCTGCCTCCTATTCCAGTCGCGTAAAGTTAATATTGATGACTGTGCAGAGAAACTCCTGAAACAACGACGACTCGCGTTTTCCTGCGGATAATGACCGTACGGCCTGCTATTTATGTGATAGTTACAGTTAAATCCACAGATTACACACTACACACTGCGACATTAGATAAAGGATACCTTGAAAAGCCCGATGCTGACCAATAAAACTGTTTTTGTTATATTCTATTAAAGCATTTCCATTGTAGGTCCTCTGCTACAAATGTCACCGATTAGAGATTGCAATGTTTTCACCCGACCCCGTCCTTAGAATAGGACTTTGTTTCTGAACTGTCTTTGATCCTACGAATATAACTCTATTGCTGACTTGGCGTAAAATCAGCATTACTCATTCATTCCTTAGAATTAGCCTATTCTCTCTTTCCCAAGCGCAGGGTTTTTTTAGGTGTTTTTTGTTTTAGTTTTTATTTAGACTGTAGTTGTCTTCTAGGGTATACATGTATGTCCAATCCTATTTTCAGTAGGCTTCAGGGCCAGAGTGTCATAGATGTAATAGAATAGGTTTTCATTAAGGTAAGGATTCGATCTTCAGATCAAATTTTGAACCCTTGACACATGGAAATGAAAATACACGAATCATATACTATATATATGTTTTATTATTCAAGAGAAAAGATGTACAATTCACCCTCATTGGGCGTTTTTAAATGTAGTCTTAGGACAACATATATCATAACAGTAGATATTTTCTACATCAGTACGAGGTGTTAAGGGTTCAGCGTCTATATACTGTAAATATTACATCGGATTAAATTACTAAATTACAGAAAAGACATAGGACGAAAACAGAGTGCACATAGAAGGAAGAGAAAGTTATAGAATATCATATAATCACGTCGCGTATGACACTCTTAGACACTAAAGTAGACTACTCAGTCTAGATAATATTTTCATTAGAGTAGAGTAAGATTTTCTTGATTTTTTTTATAACCGAACAACACGAAAAATGCATTAATGGTGCTATAGAAAAATTTGGGGAAAAAACAAGGAACAAGAAAACAAAACGAAAAACAACAGCGAAGCTTGGTGTTAATTCGACCCTAAAGAGGGCGCTGGGGTGAGAGGGTGCCCCGGGTTTCGGGGGAGGGTGGGGGGGGGGGGGGGGTCGACCGGGGTGGGGTGGATGGCGGTGTTAGCTCTACATTGTACCTCCCCCCCCCCCCCCGACTGTGTAATCACTGGGAGAAAGGGGAGGGGGGGGGCTGGCAGCAGGCGGGGTTCAGATGTCAGCTAGAAACCTTCACTTGGCGGTGAATCCAGTGCCTCGTTGCGCCATGACATGTTCCCTCCATTCTCACTGAGCTCCACCCTCTATCTGCCCCTGTAGAGGCAGTACGCGGTGACTCCTCTCCATAACACAGAACCCCTTGAGCCATTATTCTTAAATAACCCTCTGACATGGGCATTAGGAGACAGATATACTCACGCTAATACTCATATGCGTTAGGGAATTTTTTTTTTTTAAGCAATTTTTATTAGGGAATATTGTGTGTACAGTCACCAAATTCGGCGATGCAGCCGTTCTTCCACTCGGGCCCTAGACCCCTACTCCACATTCTAATGGCGGGTGTTAAGCCGAATGAGCAGTGGTTGCCATTTTTGTGTAAGTCTTTGGTATGACCCAAACAGGGTTTTAAGCCCATGACCTCCCATGCTCAAGGCATTTAGCCACCGAGCTCTACTCGTTAATAAGGCAGGAAGGGCAGGTTTCGTGTTTTTTTCATGGAAATCAACTTTTTTCCACGTGAAAAATATTTCTAGGGATCAACAACTAATACTACTAGGATATTATCATAAAAGAATATGTAGAACTTCTAAAAGTTTGATAAGGTAAAAACCATGTAATGTTCTTTAAACTTTCACAGAATATAGTACATGTGTAGTATTATATACCTATTGCTGAACATCTATGAAATACCCGCTGCTTGGGGTGCAGAATACATGATGTTCGGGCGCACTAAGCCCGTAGTAAATGTTCAGGCACACTGTGCCCGTAATGTACTTGGTAAGTACACGGAATGGTTTTTTTTAATGATATTCAGACATATAATAAGAAGATTGAGAGACATATAATAAGAAGACTGAGGCCGTAGGAATGCCATTCTCGACCTTCTGCTGTCATAAATACGTCCCTCCGCAATTTTTCTTTAATTCATAGTGGAGGGTCTACTAGGGTAGCACCCTGTTTTCAGTGGGCTCTTCGCTCTTCTACATCTAGTTCTGTAGTGATTCATGATGTGTTCAAATGTTGAAATGCCAGTTATTGTTGTGTTTAGATGTTATCATAATGATCCATGAGATATGTTTAGATGCTAGCTAATGCTATGTTTGAATATTAGCATACTGATTCATGGTGTGTTAAGATGGCGTAATGCTAGTTAATGCTATGTTTGAATATCAATATACTGATTCATGATGTCTTTAGATGTTGTAATGCCAATTAATGCTATGCTTGAATATAATTAGCATACTGATCCATGTTGTGTTAAGATTTTGTAATGCTAGTTAATAGTGTGTTTAAATGTTATCATACTGATTCATGATGTGTTGAAATGTTGGCGTACTGATGAGTTTAGAAGTCGGCGTGTTTATTAATTATTCCTCATTTTCTGTCAGGTGATTCGCTTCTGGCGGACATCCCCGGACTCCCTGCGCGCCATCTTGCGGCAGCGTCCGTTGCCGTCATCGGCGAGCCTCGACCACAATCTATTAGGGTGAGTCTCACTTTGAAATGACACCAAAACGAGGCCGGAAATCCAAGTCTCTTTGAGACAGTCGGCTGCCTGCTTCTTGAGCTGACTGCAACTTAAGACGGGCGAAATAATGGTAACTGATGGCCAGTTTTATGTGTTGTTCGAGTTGAATGTCTTTGTCGTTAGTTTCACTCACTCTCTGATTACAAAGCCCGACTGGACACAGTTTCATCAAATGATCGTGAAAGAATTAGACTTTAGAATGTTTTCCACGGTTTAGATTTCCCCTTGATTATGTTGCGGCAGTTGTCACATAGGATGTAAGGAGTTGTGCGGAAATTGTAGCCGCGTTTGTATTGTAAAATAACGGAGAGTTAAAGTGCAATTTTATTTTGGAGTTCATGAATATGTAATTAGAGAATACGATCTGCGCTCAGCTTCTAGTGCCTCTTTTGCCCGCTAGGTGTCTACATGCAGCCCACCAGGGGGCGCCTGTTTGTCAGCCTGCCTGTCGGGCCACACTTTGTCAAAATCACAAATCCATAACTGTGGAACTTATTTTACCAAGAGGATTCCCTAAAATCTCATTCATAATTCTGACATACTTAGCCACCCTCGTCCCGTTTTTATGTTACGAGTTGGGCGAGTTTCCAGTCTTTGCATCAATAATGAATCAATTGTTAATTATCAATAAGTTTGTGAAAGTGAATATTTCCAAAAGCCTCCATGAAAGTGATATAAATTGCACGATTCTTATGGTCTGAGTGAAATTAATAAAGACGTTGGTTCCGCCGGAGAGTCGGTAGCTTGGGGCGCACTTGGGGAGAGAGTGTTTTAGTATCAGAGATTTACGTGGAGAATTTCTTTGGTTGCAGATTTATTCTCCTGAATCGGGAAACTCACAGGTGTCTGTCTACAGTGGAGCCGCGGGAAGACGATGGCAGACAAGGTAAATCTTACTTCATACTCCCATAAAAGAGATGATTTTTTTCAACTTCTGGCGCTGTCAAGTGTATCACGAGGAAACACACTTAGTCTGGACGGATGCATACCCCTTCGTGCTCTTTTGTCCCGGAAATACGTCCCGATGCACGGGAGATTGGCGCTGACGCACTGCTATAGTATTGGCCACTTTGAGCACCGATATAGCAGTTCAATTTTGAAACTAAGAGTAAGTGTTATGTTCATCTTTGGTGGAACAGCATAGACTTCAAAGTTTTCGGGTTTATCCAATGAGTGGGTCATTTGCTGTGACCTACACGGCACTAAGACAACCAGCCAGTTCTGCACCTGCTTCTGCATGGTCCAAGTATCTCAAATACAACGAGGTACATTGGCCTCTACCGATTGGTCATGGCTGGACACTGGCGATGCTGGAGGTCTGAGCAGAAACATTGTTCACAAGGAAGGGCATATGTGTAAGTATATATATATATATATATATATATATATATATATATATATATATATATATATATATATATATATATATATATATATATACTTACACATATGCCCTTCCTTGTGAACAATGTTTGTGAGCAGAAACATTGTTCACAAGGAAGGGCATATGTGTAAGTATATATATATCTATATATATATATATATATCTATATATATATAGGGACGCTCCTAACAATTGAATTTCCCATAACCATCGATCTAAGCATTGTATCTGAAGACATGTTTATATTGTCATCAGCAGGTGAGCTTTATCCTTTTTATATGGTACATGCATATTGGATTATGTACAAAGCCGAGTTAAGCATTGAGCCTCTACGTGCCCATATGTACACCTCATGTCTTTGTGCTTGGTTACTTATTGTTTTTACCAGAGTTTTGTTATGGTGTTGTGTCAGTACGACACACTGTCAGTGAGGTTGGGTGCGTCAGTTTGTAGGAGGGAACAAGGGTTATTTAATCATATTACCAGCAAGTCAGTGTGTCGGAATGCATGCGCCCTGCAGTCATGTACCATCGTCAGCAACCTTCACAGAAGGATTTTTTTAAATTGTTGAGAAACCTGAATACATCACAAGAAGAACTGTTTTGAAGAAGCTGAGAGGTCGCAGGGAGCGGCCCGGGGGCCGAGCCGGTCAGATCCGCGACTTTGACGGCTGTTTAACGTCCTTCCTGTCATCCATATCTCGTACAGACATGACTCCACAGTGAAAGTATGGCGCAAAACAGCCAAGGTCCAAGCCTCTGTGATCCCATCAAATTTCACACAAAATATTCTGTTGGTTGGTCGAAGATGGTGTTAATAGTGACAGGATTCACGCCAAGTGTCTGTAGCCAGCAGTGGCAGAGCTGTAAATGAGTATTGAGTATTATGGGTTGGTTCCACCAGCACGATGGATTTGCCGTGGTATATCTTGTTTTATCCTACTTTTAATATAAGATATCCCATAGCCTTAACATTGAGTTTCAGTATGCCACGCTGACTGGTATACGGAGTTTTATATGCCACTAGTGGCATACAGAATTGTTATCACGTAATATTCCAAAATGGAGGAGATGGGGTAGGATAAAATCAAAACCTGATTCATCAAGTTTTATGATAATATCTCACAGTGTCGTGGTATATCTAGGTATATCTTGTTATACATTACAGTGTCGTACGATATGTCGTACCTCCTATGTTGTGATATGTAACGCGCGATGATATATGTACCTTTTCGAGATGTCGTGTGTATATTTTGGTGCTCCACCATCGCGACGCCTCAAGACACGTTGTGGCAAATATGCACGCGATTATTCAAAACCTAGCAAGATTTAGCAAAACAACCAAATCATGACATATCTCGCTATATCTTGTGTGTTGGTGGAATCAGCACTTTATGGGTCCTAGTTCTTATGTAAGTGAGCCTGACCCAACTCGATCATGAGGTGGAGGTAGGGCGTGCTAGAACCGCTATTTTTTTTACCTAATACGTATATGACCTTAAAGTAATATCGTAAAACTGGATGAGGTTTAATCTTGTCCACCGTGTTCCAAGACTGGAGTTTGGCAAAGTGACTTCATGAGGCGAAGCCGAGTGAAGTCCGGAGCCAAAACTTCAGGAGTGGAATGCGGTGGCCAAGATTAAAACGAATCAGGTTTTGATTTTATCCTACCCTATCTCCTCGATTTTGGAATATTACGTGATAACAATGCTGTATGCCACTAGTGGCATATAAAACTCTGTATGCCAGTCGGCGTGGCATACGGAAACCCAATGTTAAGCCTATGGGATTTTATATTACGGGTAGGATAAAACAGCTGATATCCCGAATACCACAGACCGATTTAAAATCGCGGGGACAAAGGAGACTTCTGCCCATTGTGTACGGGATGCCATATTCAACGCGCGGTGAATCCGGAGAGATTGCGCAGTTAATTTCGTAGTGTTCTGTCAGTAGTGTTATGAATGGGGGAGGAAATATAGATCTCTATGAATATGACAGGGTTTGAATGTCACAAACCGTGTCGCTAGGATTGCTCCCAATCCCAAATGAGTATTAATTTTAAAATACAGAACCCTTTCAACTTTATCAAAGTCACTGCCGGAGTATTCCGTCTCTTGATGATTTGGTGATATATACCATTTATATAACACAATAACCTGACACTCTAAAGTGTAGTCACTTCGACACGTCAATTGAAGGCCGCTACTCTCACTGTCAAGGCATTTGATTAGTAGCACCCCTGAACCTTGATTGGAGCACCTCAAAATACCGTCCGTATAGATATCTAATTGCATTTTAATAGAAAAGTTGAATCAACGTTATTTGAATTTTCAAAGAAGATTTTCCTGTCTGAAAATGTTACTCGATTTTACATGAATAAAAGGATGTTCATATACATAGATCATCTAAAATAAGAAGCCGTATTTTCAAACGTGTTTCTAGAATTAGAATATTCAAGGCCAGGCTTAACTTTTATGGATGTCTAGAAAACTATTTATAACGACAGCTATCTTTAAATAAAGGATACAATTTCTGAATAATGTAAGATGATAATAGTCCCGCTTATTGAACGCTATTGGTTGGAAACTTCTTTAAACAAAGACTAAAACAATAATTGAGTCGAATGTATTATAAAAACTAAGATAATAAGCCATCTCGATACTCAAGAGAAACCTATGATGATTGATAAGACAGTAGATTTTAATGAATGATATGTTAAAAAGAGATTGATGAAAACATTTTATGAGTATAGGGGAAAGATTACTCAAAGTTAATAATTGAATAATTCATAAGCTGGTGCCTCCTCCCCCTACTTAATCTATGCAAGCCTTCTGTCCTATTAACATACTAAGATGCCATCTTTTAACGTTATAACTCCAATAGAAGAAATGTGTTCTAGGATGCCAGTTTTTCCCCCACCCATTTGTGTCACCAGTTTTGCTAATTTTTAAAAAATAAAAAATAAATGTTTTCTATGAAATATCAGTACATGTGTAGAGGTTTACATATATAGAATCCAGTACATAAGCTGGTACCAAGTTTTCACTAAGTCCCTCTCTGGGACGGGCGGGAGACTGGGCCTGCCTGGCCACACCTCCCGGCGCCTGCTGCTCCAGAGTCGGTAGAGGCCCGATCAACACGCCCGTCCCGTGCACCAAGGGACAGCGGCCGCCGGGTTCAGACCGATCCGAGCCGCACCCGATATGTACCCCACCATAGGGCCCCAGAGGGCATCCCTTGTAAACAGGTGTGAGCGGGTAACTAAACAGAAGCTCTCCCTCATGTCAATTTATTTTTTTATTTTTTTATCTATACTGCAAAGGTATTCAGCAACAATGCCGGTATGAGTTACCCTCACAGTTAAATCATGGGTACTCATGCTATCAGAAGTTGTTACTTTGTCAATAGCAAGCTATTGAACTAGTACTATACAAATATGCTTACAGGAAAATTATATATAAACCTGGTGATCAAAAGGGGAATATTATCTCTCCATCTTTCTCTTGAGTAATGGATGACATATATTAGTGTCAACTTGAATCCTGGTGGAAAAGAAACTAGAAGGATAAGAAAAAGAATAAGATAGAATAACTACATACGAAGAGAGTGATCAGGGAACTTTTTAGGTAGGTAACTGTTGTAATAGTACGGAATATATCACTTTAGAAAGTTAAATTGTTATGTTGACATACCGATACATACAGTAGGTATATCGGAGAGGCGAATGTTTAGATTTATATTCAACTGGAATCACTTTACAAATCAAAGTGTGTATATGAAAAAATAAACCATTTGTTAGACAGGTATTGATAAGATGGATATATTAAGGTATTTTTTTTAATATTTTCTGAGGGATATTTCGTCATGAGGGACGGTTGAATTCTGTCAGTGTTTCTTTTCTGGAGTGCCAGCTGACACCTCATAGTAAATACAACTTATTCAAGTAAAAAGTGGCAAAGCTGAGTTATGTATTGATATGATATCATATTTCCTTGGAACATTAAAATGTACACTGAAATCCCTTCTTCAATTCTTCAGAAGATTAGTAGTGATCGCGTTTTATTGTTTTCTGAATACTTTACATGTTCCAAGTTTCGATATGGTCTTGAACTGTATACTATCAGGAGGAATAAAACATGTTTTGTGCTAGAATGCTGTATGAGACAATTGTAGAGGTGTAAGACTATCATTCGTACACCTCGTTGCCATTATAGCACATTATTTTAAAACCAGTTTCCCAGTCCGGTGTAGTATATTCAAATGGAAACTACTTCAATTTTTCCTCATTGAAACTGTCACTAAGTAACATAGCCCAACTTGTCCGCCCCGTCCAAGAAAAATCCTACCAAAACAGCATGCCGTTGAAAATTATAAAACCCAGTGAAAGAAATAATGGCAACACTAATATACATGTATTCAAATAATAATAATAATAATAATAATAATAATAATAATAATAATAATAATAATAATAATAATAATAATAATAATAATAATAATAATAATAATAGTAATTTAGTCTAGTATCAAGATATATTAGGGAATATAGAAGTATACAGATAAATATCGCGAAGTTAGTGGTTAAAATTAGGAATCAAGAGAAGGGTTGTTCCCTCTCTAAGCTTTTAAATCATGTATATATGCCATTCCAATGACGCTTTGATTCATTATTAGGAGATATGATTTAAGAGTAGGACCAGGACAGAGGTCCTGCTTGGCGATGAGTATTGTGTTAGGAGATTGACATCCCTCTTAGTAAAATTCAATATGGCAAAATGACATATAGAAATAAAGTAACATGTTAAATATATGTAACAGATAAAAGTGTGAATCATATGATTTATAATTTGGAGTAGAAATCCCAACTAATACTGTAATGTAGAATACCAAGAACTCCCACATTTATCGAGGTTGTCCATGGATTGTCATTGGCCTCAGTTACTACTATTAATAGGCTGTTTCGGTCTGTATCAAATCTGTTGGTGTCCAATCTTATATATTCTGGCTTGGCTTGCCTTGCCTAATATGTACTGCTTCTCTTGCTATCAAACCAGCTCCGACAATTTGCAAATATCATATGTCAGTAAGATATGGATTTCTAAACCAGAATAATATTTTATGATATATTTCTATTGATTAGGAGTTACTGGATTTAGGATTCTTATCAATAATCAACTTTGTAGTAGTTGGTTGTGAACAGCAGTATAATCTGATTATCATATGACAATGATTCAGATGTAGTAATTGATCTTTAATATATGTCAAATAGATAGGAAGATTATTATATAGATGGAACAATTATTTTGTCATTAAATCGCAATGGCAATGCACAAGACATCTGCCGTAGGTCACGGGAATTGCCGTAGCTACCTAATGATATGTGATAGAACTAAGTTGTCGCACCTGGCATATACTTTCCATACATGTCCGTTTTTTATCTTATTACATGCCATACATATATGTTTGTGTTTGTAATTATTGTAGGAGGTGCATAATGAATTACAAAAATTAGAATGCTTCCAACAGAAAGTGCTGGCTGTAAAACGAAGTATTCTGAATGAGATCTAATTTCACCATACAGTATTGCATTAATTGATTGCAATCAAATTATTAGATTTGGATATACATACTAATAATCCATAATCTAAGTAGCTCAGGGGAGTTTTCGTAGGGAATTTGCAAATTTACAACTGCGGTGCGCATGCGTGTAGCTTGAGAGAACGCCGCAGGGGATTGTGGGAGTGACTAATATATAAAAGCTTGAGTGTGCCTCGGTTTCTGACAATGGCAAGTAATTAAATATTAATTAAATTATGGACTTAATTGTTGTGGTATACACACTCAGCCGAGGGACCCAGAAGCGCTTCATATTACTGCACTGCCTTTTGATAGTGCGATATGTAACAAGCACCATGTTTTTTTATGGTGGATTTTCTAAATGCATGTTCATTATACCCATGGCCGTATCAACTACAAATACCGTCAGCTCTTTGCCATGTTGTATTGTATCTGTGTTTCACGTGGTGATGTAGTATTTCTCCATGTTTATGTATATAATTATACGAAAACAGGCTGACTACCTTCGTACGTCAAACTACTTGGTAAAGGTATCTCCCTGTTACTTGAGCATCGGGATATATCTTATTATTAATTTTACCGCGTATTTTTGACGTATGAAGACAGTGAGCTAGTTTCCAATATTACATGTGCATCTTTAACACAAGGTCAGCCGTGCGTACCACTTTTGGGATGTAAAGTAAAAACTTATATATATTTATATAATTCACCAATATGTGTCTAGGTATTCATCATTTCCATAATTCCTCTATCCGCTTTCCACTGTAAATACTTTATTATCATTGTGATTAATATATTTGCAATCGGCTACACACACAAGACCCAGAAATCCACTTGTCCAAGTCTTGAAACATGTTTGTTCTTACATTGGGATCACATATTGACAATACACTTGGACACTGATAGTCCAGAAATACACAAATCTATGGGGATATATATACTTAGGTAATTTCAGAATAGCAATAATGAAGATTACACCACACAGTGAGGTTTTCCTTCTGAATGTTCAGTTTAAAGGTACAGCATTATGATCGCCGTCTTAGCCAGATAGAGTAGAGTTTTCCTTTATCCGTTCAATAAACGTATCTAACATCTGGTAATACATTGCGCTAAAATTCACGCTAAGAAAATAAAACTATTTTCCCATCATATACTTGCACAATGCTATACGCATGGAAAGGAAATATATAAAGAAGCGAGTGGTAAACAGATCTAATTTATTTTATTGTATGTACCTCCTCATGTAGCTTTTCATCTGATGTGGCTATGAGGGCTTTCTAGAATTCTTTGATATCAGTTTTGGCACAAAACGGGTGATATGTTGACAGACCCTCGCACCGTTACCAACCCCAGTTTCCAGGCGACGGCGCCCGCGCGGGGGCCCCCTGGTGTCCGGTGAGAGAACTAAAGACGATTGTCGTCTGCTCCGGTGAAAATCGCGCCTCGGTTTCGCGCGCTTTCCGGGGCAGACGCTGCGGTCTCAGGTCACCACATGTCACGCGTCTAGGAAGCATTTGCACACCACATATAGACTGGAATCTTCCACGACGAGTCTAATAAAATCTTGTCTTTACAGCAGGTTTTGACTCTAGATTTGCGGATCAAACGCCCAATGAGTCATCTGTGGAAGTGGCTATTTGGGTGGACAGCCTGTTAATAGTGTAGGCGCTGAGTAGGCTAATCGTAGCATACTTTGTGTTAGGCCTAGTCCGCCTGCCAGCCTCTCCCTTAACGAGAACTCAGTCGCTGGCATTTAAACCGCGGCATTCATCTACACTCCTCTCTGCGCTTGTCTTTCGTTTTTTTTCTTTGTGGCCAACAACATGGGTTGCAGAGGTTCTCTCCTTCCGACAGGAAAAAAAATCCGTCTGTAGCAAAGAAAGAGGCTCACCATGGAAACCTAGTCGATAATGTGTCCTTAGATCCGACAAAAGCTCACTCTAGGTATTTTCCCACCAAAGCCGTTTGTAATGTAGCCTAATCGAAGGGGCAATAAAACAGCGGGATTGTTGGGAGGGGAGGGGGGGGGGGGGGGGCTCCAGTGAGCCCTGCTCGAAGGAAACTCAAATGTAGTGTTGTATTTCCATTATATACTCAGGACATCTTAGAGCATTAAAAGTGATTGCTTTGAAAGTACAGAACAGAAAGAATAGTGAATACCCAAAGTTTAAACAGACCATCTTAGTTTAGGTTATCTGGAGAGTGTCCTTGATTTTCAAAACAAAACAACATTTCGGATCAACTGGCGTTGGGGAATGCCCTCGTCAAGTGCTTTATTATCTATTTCTTTCTTTCGATGATTACTGAAGTTAAGTGTTCTGTTTTTGGGGAGCGCCTATCATCCCTACCTACTGAGCGGTATCTGATTTACCTCACATGTGACTTCTCCATCAGCTCGCTAGGTCAGTCCGTGCTTCTGTCTCTTGTTTAGAGGGTGCGTCCACCAACCACGACAAGGCTACGACAAGAGCAGACAAGAAAGTTCCAATCGGTGCCTTGTCGCAGCATTGTCGTGAGGAGGGGAGTTGTCGTGAGCCCTTGTCGCAGCCTGTCGGGAAGTGCACGCTCCACCTAAATATTCTATCGACAACCTCCCGACACGCCACGACACGCCACGACACGGCTCCAAAATCGAACATGTTCGATTTTGTCGTAACCTTGTCGGAAGGCCCCCGACAGGCCCCCGACAAGCTTCATGTCGCAGCCTCTCATGGCCTTGTGGTAGCCTCTTGTCGGGAACTGTGGTCCACCAACCACGACAAGGCTACGACAAGGCTTCCAATCGTAGAGCTGTCGTGGACCTTGTCGGAAAGCCATTGTCGTAGCCTTGTCGTGGTTGGTGGACGCCCCCTCTTACACGTCACATTTGAATTCTAATCTGAGTAATACCTTCTTAGTGAGATTTAGTATATTAATAGAATATTACTAGTATTTTACATATCGAAATTAAATCTTTTGGTGATTTTTTAAAAAGTCTAGTAACCTTGTTTCAGATACTCAAGTACATAATCTATATGAAGGATAGTAAATATATCAGGTATGATTTCACATTTAAATTCTAATCTCAGTAATACCTTGTTAGTGAGATTTAGTATATTAATAGAATATAACTAGTATTTCACATATCGAAATTAAATCTTTTGGTGATTTTTTAAAAAGTTTAGTAACCTTGTTTCAGATACTCAAGTGCATAATCTATATAAAGGATAGTAAATATATCAGGTATGATGGGTACTTGAAACCGCCAGCTGTCCTGGCTAATTTGCTCCCACATCAACAATTTTCTGTTGCAGTGGTTCTAGGTATTTAGTATTTGGGCAGAATCTTTGCCAAACTCTGGCCACTTATTGTTGTATATGTTAATACCTAAACGTATTAATACGACAGAGATAAATGCGCCCCAAGCCAAGACAATCTAGTATGATTGGAGATATGCGCGAAACGTAAGGGAAAAACTCACCTTATTGATTTTTTTCTCATATAATCCCTTTCTTCTCTTACCAATAAGTGATGACAGATAGTGCCTGTGGTGATATAGCGAGGAGATATTGAGAATCAGAGATTGTTTTTGTAGGGGGAGCTAACATATTACGCTGTATAATACACATGGCCAAGATCTAGTAGCCTACTTAATTAGGCTTATTATGATGTATGGTCTCAACTTCTGCAGATGAATGGTTGCTGAAATTGGCCACACACACCACCGGAATCTATGATAACTGCCTTTCTCCTCCATTTAAATAAAAGAAACCCACAATTTTCTAAATAATAAAGGTTTCTTGTAAATGTACATACAGTTTGGTCTATGGAGGTAACTGTAGAATGGTATATGTGTATACGCCTCATTGGTTACTTTAAATGTTAGGTTAATTATCACTAATTGAGGCACGAGAGAAGAGTTCTCATCAAAGTGCTTATACCTGCACTGTGTACGCGTCCTGCCCTAATGTCAGATGCCAATTCACAGGTCTATTTTCAGACAGACCTTTTCTGTGAAATTTGTAACAATTGCTTGGAATAAAATCCTCTTCCGCCGCTCCATAGAGGTGGTTTCTGAGTGGAACGCACAAGTCACGATTGGTGTTCACTTCCTGTTGAATCGCGAACAACAACTTAACAAAATTCAATCTCTTCGGATACTAGTAGTAGTATTCTAGTTATTCCCGAGTATATTATAGCTCTATTAAAGGCTGTATAGTAGTAAATCCTTTACATTATTAAGTAACACATTTCCCTACAGTTAGCTATTAACTGAAATCAGAATAGTGCTCAGTAGTTGCTCTCTTAAATGTTACTGCTAGGATAGATCGAAGAAATATGAAATATTTTACATATATCTCAGATTATCCCCCAAAATGTAAATCAGCCAAGATTATGGAATGGAAATTCAAATTGTCTTTTCTTTTATTATCAAGCCTTGTCAGGCAAAATCTGGACAAAAAAATACTATGAGAAAGGCATTAAATTGAGATCCCAGCCGCATGTTATATCACTGAATAATTACAGTATGCAATTAAAGTAGACTCCCTTTAGAATTCAGTGTTGTTTTTATATGTCTTCATCACGGATGTAGGTGGAATTTGGTGTGATATTGAAGACGAATAATCAGGGGATATAGGCGGGGTGCGTGGTGGGGGCTGAGAGCCTGGTGGCAGGCGCGGAGTACATGGGTTAGCGGGCGGGTTGATGGTGCCTTGTATTTGAGTCCTTTGGGGAGCTGCTCGGAGCTGCTCAGAACTGCTCAGTGTGTGGGTAATTATTACAAGGGGTGAGAAGCTCGGCTGTAGATACAGAGTGGGTATGTGAGTGAGAGCGTGTTTTATATACCTCCTCCACTCCACCCTTCACAACAATCTGACTCACCAGCCCAGTGCAGCGAAATGATTACTTCCCAATTCACCAACGGTGGGAGGGTGTAGGGCGCGGGGGGTACTTTGGGGGGGAAGGCGTCATTACCCTTGAAAAGGTCGCTACCGCATTTGGGAAGAGGGCATAAGAAGAGATTTATGTAGACTGGTAATATGATAGCAATTAACTAAAGTGTTCTCTAGCGCGGCTACCCACTGAGGTAGGCGGACGAGTCGAGGTGGATATTCCCAAGGACGCTTTGTTATTCAGTCTTTCACTAAATGCATATTTCATAAAGAAACCCACGCACTCTTCCAGCACAGTCTCTATCTCAGCACACCAGCATCTCACCTCCTCCCGATCCAGTCTTGGGAACCGACTTAATTAATTCCCTAGTACAACCCTGGTGCAATAAAAAGAAATATACCCTCATCAGGCTGTGGGTATTGGCAAAATGATACATGGCCAGTGGCATTGGCGAATTCCCAATAAGATGGGTTGTCGTGGTTTTTTTAGGAGGTTGTGGGTTTCAGTCAGATTAGGTTTTGAACTGTGGTCTGTGTTGTGTAGATAGTTAACTTGAAATGTCCGTGCTCTGTTTTGTACAGATGAATAGGATGAACCGTTCTGTGCTGAACAGATGAAGAAGAACTGCTCTCTGCTGTGCAGATGGGGAAGATGAACTATTTTGTGCCGTGAATATGGTGAAGAGGATCTGTAATGTGTTATGCACTGCGATTCCTCCATACATGATTGCTACAAAGTCGGACATTTGAAGAACAAATCTTTATTCATAAAATTTTCCAAATCTCAGAGTATGAAATTTAAATGTCATCGTGTGGGGCATAAGGACTCAAAGCTCAAGAAGTTAAGAATTGTGTTTATTGGTGTGGGTGGGTGGGTTTTAATTCTCCATGAGCGTCCGTGAGCGGCAGTCTTGTGTCGCCCTCTATGAGCTGTCAGGGATATTGGAACCGTTGTTTCATCTGCATGCCACTAGAGGGCGGCAAATATCCACCTCCAAATTATTGATAATTTCCAATTATTCGCAATGGTGAACACAATATCAAACATTCTTGAATATTATATATTGAAAATCATTCGAATCATGTTGTGTGTATGATCTATGCTGTTAAGCTTGTGTTCATACCGACAAGGTCAATTCAAATCCATTCATACGCCATGTAAGTCTATAATCTGGACACTGGGCAATTTCAAGAATTTTTGGACTGGGGCCAGCGGAGGATAGGCATTTTAAAGCCAAGCTCTTTTACTCCAGTATAAATAAAAACCATTAAAAAATCTTTTAAAAATGCGCCAATGAATAAAACCCTTCTAAAACAAAATAGGAAAAAAATTAGTGGACTGTAAAGTTACGATTGGATATCTAAAACTACAGGAACATTTTCAAACGAAAAAAAACCCATTACACATGAGTAATATGAACTTCTCTGTGTAACACACAGCGATTACGCTGAGTTCTTTTAGATACGTCATGCCATGATTAGGATGAGGTGTAAGGTGATTATTATATACAACGATTAGACTGAATTATTCACTATGATGTGAGACAAAATTTGGCTTAAGTGGTCGGCTGTTGTATACGGTAGTAAGGTTGAAGTCTTCACAACAATGTTAGAAATGATAAAGTTGAAGTATGTGGGTATCACATCCTGTAATTGGGCTGAAGTCTTAGCTATAATGACAGAAAGGATGGTTTATATATCAATATATATATATATTCAAATATATATGATTTATACATATATTCATACATATTCTCTATAATGTTAGAAATTATTAGGTTGAATTATATGGTTATAACATGCAGATGTTAGACTAAAGTTGTTATTAATACTCAATGATTAGGGTATGGAATATAATCAGTGTTTATATACAGTAAAAGGGGTGAAATCTGCGCTATATTATTGTATTATATACCTGAGAGCGAATATCTATCAGATACTTCCCGCTGCTGGCCATGCTGTATGAATAAAATATATGCCTGATTTGGCAAACATTTGTCTAACTAACATAAACTGACATCGCTAGAATACTCAATGATAACGTTAGAGTGCTCAGTGCTGTACCCAGTGATAAGAGTGAAGTCTTTGCTGTAATACTTAGTGATTAGCGGTGCTCAGTGTTACATAGTATTAAGGTCTGAGCTGCTCGGTGGCATGTTGAGCTGCTCAGTGCTATACACACAGCTCCTCCTTAGCGCCACCTATAACATACACTGTCATCATCACCCCCGCCACCAACGAGATACCAGAAATATCCCTACAGCAGCGAATCCCGTCAAAAATCCCTCTCCGGATCTCCTATAGTACCGCCGCCTGGTGAGCCTTTTTTGTACCTCCCTCAGGCACACACCCCTTACTAGCGCCACCTTCCGCTCGACTACGAGGCTATGTCATGAGAAGACGTCGCCAAATGAAGTGCGTCTTTTTGTAATTGAATTATGATATAAGGGCGTAGCGTTAATTAGGGATAATTGATATGATTATTCCGTACTTAGCAGGGCGCGGCTATGTCTCTGTGCCCGTCGCTTACACCCACAGCTTAGGGCCACAAGAAGAGAGAGGGGGCGTGCGCACAATCACCCTCATATCATATGTCCAATGAGGCGGCCCGCAGAGGGGCGCCACCTGTGTCGACGACTCATTAAACGTATTACATAGGGTTTAGGGCTGAGGCGCTCGCTACCAGCTCGTGTTCTAATTAAATGTGCTCGTTTTCTATGAAGCTGTTGTTTCCTTAGCAGCACGAGTGTCTTCTTTTACTTGGCGAATGACGGGTGTTGTTAGGGTGCTAAAAGAGATTGCAGTGGAGGGGTTTGGTGGTGGTGGTGCTGGTGGTGGTGGGAGGGGGTTGCAGTGAGGTGTGTGTGTGTGGGTGGGGGGAGAGGGAGGAGGGAGGAGGGGGTAGTAAATGGAGAGACGGCCGGGGCCTGAGATTAGGCACTGCGACTCAGCCGCAGATAAATATTACAAAACGCGCACATATTTTGACAGATGAATCTGCAGGGCGAAAACTTTTGGATGCAATTTGAAATATTCATTCGAAAATGTTTCACACTTGATTAGGCGGCTGGTGCGATGCTGGCGGGGCGAGTTAATTAATAATAACAACTTCCGATTGAGGGATTCCCATCATCGAGCTCGAAAACTTAGCCCGGGTTTTCGCCGCTACGCTAGCGCCATCCTTGGCTGAGGCTGATGAGGGCGAGTCGCAGGCGGGCGTGTTTTAACCGCTGAATCATTCATTTTCGTGTTAAATCTCGAGATGTGGCAGTGTGCGCGCGCATCACGTGAGCGTCACGTGGTGTCTTTAGCGGCACCTGGATGCGAGCAGAAAACCCGGGTGTGAGTAACTCTGAACAAGTCTCCTCCACCGGCCTGGAGCTGTCCCCAACACACACCCGCCCACCCTGACCCCCGCCCACCAGACCCCGCAACCAAACTCCGCCGCCCGCTCCCCACCCAGAGATGCCCACTCGGAACGCACACAACGGACGATGTAGATTTGCTCAAGTCTTTGATTATGAACATTCATTAAATGATTGAACACAATAAGAATAAAGTTCATTATAGTATTTATCCTACCCCTAATAAAAAAATCTCCATAGGCTTAACATTGGGTCACTGTATTCGGTCTGGAGTTCAGAAAAATGAAAACTATGGCTCTAGTGGGATACACTTGACAAATGATGTCATCTGTTAATGTAGAAGTAATTTAGACAGGCGGGGCAGGATAAATTCTAAACCAAACTCGAGTTAGTCGTGTTATTGTTCATCACACTCCGGCAAGATCGTGTATTACTGCGCGAGGCGAAGCCGAGAACAGTAATACGCGATCTTGACATCGTGCGATAAACAACAACACGACTAACTCTTGTTTGGTTTCTCCATAGTATCCTTCTCTGACTGGCCCATGAATCCTGTATCCCAGCGAGGAGAGTAGACATAGGATGCAGGAACTGGAGCCAGTCTACACACCACGTAGACTTGCTCAAGTCCTTCATTATGGACATTTTCAAGAGATTAAACTACTTTGCAACATTTGGACTTATCCCGGCGAGGAAGGGTGGAGTAGGTGGAGGGGTCGGGATAGGAGATAGGGACTGAAGCAAGTCTACACACTACGGTACGTAGCCGCAACGCTACGGAAACTGCGCTACGGAAATTGGAAGGACGCTACGGTGTGACCACCCAGTGCCACACTGGAACACTATGCTGTTCTTTTTTTTATCGGAACACTTAGGGAAAGGTTCTAAGAAGGTAGGCCTACCTGTGATATATTTGGAAGGTTGGCCTTAGATTATTCTGCATTTACAGTCATTTTGAGCCCATTTAAAGAATCAATTTTCTAGTTCACATAAGGAAGCATAGTGTCCACTGTTTTTCCAATGAGACATGTAGTGTGTTGGCTATCTAGCGTAGTGTCCAGATACCAAATGAAACTATACCACCCCCAAACCATACCCACTGTGTTTCCACACCACCTCAGCCCCCAGCCACACCACAGGCTCTCATCAAAGTGCAATATTCTCAACAGACTGCGACATCAGCAAACCCAAGGACATATTCACATGGCGCATGTAGCTTTAGAACTCCCGCAATAGATAATCACAGACACATACGCGCAACCTCACACACAAACACATACATATATACGCGTATACACCCGCACGCACACTTCCATACACCATATACCTGCACACACCGCACACTCCCCTCGCCACATATTCACATTCCCATGTATTAATCAAACACAGACAAGTACAACAATATGAAAGCCTTAATCTCACCCCTCGTATTTTTTCTCCATAGACTTAACATTGGGAACTCGTATCTAACGCACATTAGATATTTAGGAAAGAAATACCCAATTGGGAATTGTGTTACAAATTATAGCCCAATGTTAAGGGTGAGATAAATTCAGAAACCCATTCAAGTTTAGTGTCAGAGCTCGATCCCATCGAGTTTGAATTACTATGTGATTCAAACTCGATGGGATACGAGCTCAGAACCTAAACTCTCATATGTTTCCTCTATAGTACTGCCTGGACACAACATACATCCGTACACCTCTCTCCCATCCCAAAACATACATACCACACATATACAAACCCCCCACCCGACGCACACGCATACACAACACACACCAGCACGCCTAGACACTCCTACTCACAACATATGTACTTACACCACGACATATGTACTTATACCCCCACATACACACTTACACACCACACACATGCATACCTAGACACCCCTACTCACAACATATGCACTTACACCACAACATATGTACTTATACCCCCACATACACACCACACACGCATACCTACACACCCCCACTCACAACATATGTACTTACACCACGACATATGTACCTTTATCCTACCCCTAATAAAAAACCGCCATAGACTTAACATAGGGAAATTTTATGTGGCAGGCCGTGACATAAAGTGTTTTTTATGCCACTAGAGTAATAACAATATTGACCAATCAGAGAGCAGGATGTCAGCTACTATGAAAAAAGTTCTGTTGGTCCTTGACTCAATATTTATCTTTTAGTAATACAAAAGCATAGACGGGGTAGGATAAATACGAAACCGAACTCGAGTTAGACTTGGTCAATGTCTATACCACTCTGGTCAGGTCTGCTCCTCACTACACTCGTCTATGCCTCATGTAGTAATACACGACCTTCCCGTCGTGGCATAAACATTGTCAAGTCTAACTCGAGTTCGCTTTCTACTAAATACCCCCACATACAAACCACACACCACACACATACATACCTAAACACCCCTACTCACAACATATGCACTTACACCACAACATATGTACTTATACCCCCGCGTACACACATACAAACCGCATGCACACACAAGCACACCTACACATACCTACACACCTTCACACACACCTACACCCCCCCCCCCCCCCACACACACACACAGACCACACACTGAGGCAGCTAAAGGTGTTCATTAGGGTTCAACAAAAGCCTCCGATGATTGAGTATGTTTCAGTCGTCGTTGTCGTCGGAGGCAACTTTCTTATCGGCGGCGGGCTGCAGGGAATGGTTTCACACCGTCGTTTCTCACGTGAACACAGCCTCGTTTCCGACACGGGCCTGTGTGCGCGCCAATCCTCGTTTAATTACTTTTAATGTTGTTCGCCTGGCGACAAAGTAAACTCCGGCCTAAAGAAGAGATCTAATCCGCCTTTTGTAGCAGCGCTTCGGCGGGCGCGGATACGGCGCCGACTCCCACTACCCACGGCTACTTTACACTTTGTGTTTGCCGGGTCTTCCCAGAAGAGAACTTTCAGCATTGATTGATGCTACTTCGGATAACTTTCATCGCTCGTCACTCCGAGTAGAGGGAGTGTGTAAAGCCGGAGACACACCAAGCGAGAAACGCAGCGAGTTCCGTAATCGCCAACACAAAATGGCCTATATGTGAGCTATTATTTCATATTTCACCTGATTATTGCTTCCAAGATGCTAAATTACAGGCAGGAAATATTCCTATGGAATAAAATCTCACATACACGCCAATTTGTGTTGGCGATTCCAGAGATCGCTGTCTTCACTCGCTTGGTGTGTCCCCGGTATAATGCTGGAGACACACCACGCGAGTAACGGCAGCGATCTCCAGAAACGCCAACAGAAATTTGCGTGTATGTGCGATATTATTTCATAGTAATATCTCCAACTGATAATCTAGTGTCTCTGAAGCAATAATTAGGTTAAATATGAAATAATAGCTCACATATACCTCATTTTGTGTTGGCGATTCGGAAAGTCGCCGCGTTTATCGCTTGGTGTGTCTCCAGCTTAAAGCCGGAGACACACCAAGCGAGTCAAGGCGGCGATCTCTAGAATCGCCAACACAAAATAGCATATACGTGAGATATTTTTTCATAGTAATATCTCCCACCGATAATATAGCAGATGCAATTATCAAGGGAAATGTGAAATAATAGCTCAGTTACATGACATTTTGTGTTGGCGATTCCAGAAATCGCTGCCTTTCTCGTTTGGTGTGGCCCCGGCATTAGCGTCGGCCCAAGACCGTTAGCACGGACTTGGATGATTAGCTCATGAATATGAAGGATTTTTTCTTTCCAGATATAATCCCAATCATAAATGTATATACAAATGTACATTGTATATGCATTAGATTTATGTAGCCCTGCTGCACAGAGATGACTGGAATCCAAGTATTCACATGACAAACTGAAAGTGAAGATTTTCAGTATTTTTCCTGAGACCTCATTTGCATCCCTCTAGAGGCTATAACTTACAGAAAGTTATGTAAATCAATATCCAGGTATACCAATTTAGTCTGCTGCAGAAAGGTAGTGTAAGTCAGGGGGAAACCTCTTGAGGAATCTTAACAATTCAGAGGATTTGATTTATAATCCTCCAATATTGGATTCTAAATTCCAAAAAAAGGATGGAACAGCAAAACGTTGATTCACTAATAATATTAAAGGAGGCTGTTATGTCTCATTTCTCAGATCAAGTAAAACACATTTGATTTATTGATCCTCATATTTCAGAACTTCATGTGAAATAAATGCTAATATAGTGAGAGAATAAACGCTTTTGAACTTGACAATGGTCATGGAAATGGCGGCCGGGCTATATTTCATGCTGACGTTTACAAAGTCGGCACTGACTATTTCATTTTTATTTGGGGGAGAGAATCCTAGTTTCCTGTATACAGACCTAGAAGTGCCGGTTGTGGCATGGCACGGGATTCTTTAAATTATTGCATTTGAAATGTCCTCATTTGCATAAAGGTCTGAGAGACATGCGGTGACGTCTAACGTTGTATTTATGAACTACCTTTTGTATTGTGGACGGATGTCCCGATTGAACTTGCCAGTGACCATCTTAAGGCCTGAACACACTGTGCGATTCCTGTTCCCTTCCCTGCGATAATATCATGAAACAGCACGAAATATCATACAATTGTTTATATGGCATGAGTTTTATCCTACCCCTAATAAAACCATAGACTTAACATAGGGAAATTTTATGTGGCAAGCCGTGACATAAAGTGTTTTTTATGCCACTAGAGTAATAACAATATTGACCAATCAGAGAGCAGGATGTCAGCTACTATGAAAAAAAGTTCTGTTGGTCATTGACTCAATATTTATCTTTTAGTAATACAAAAGCATAGACGAGGTAGGATAAATACGAAACCGAACTCGAGTTAGACTTGTCAATGTCTATGCCACTCTGGTCAGGTCTGCTCCTCACTACACTCGGCTACTCCTCGTGTAGTAATACGCGACCTTCCCGTCGTGGCATAAACATTGTCAAGTCTAACTCTCGTTCGGTTTCTACTAAGTCTTCGCGGCATGATATCACGAAGCGGAGCTGAGTGATATCTGTAGCGGAAGACAATGAATGGCATGTGAACAATTATATGAAATTCAGTGATGCTTAGATTTTATCCTACCCTGTTACATGTTTTTAACTTCATATGTCACCAGTGGCATATACATATTGTATGCCATAACCGTGGCATACAGTTACACCATGTTAAGTCTATGGAGATTTATATGAGGGGTAGGATAAATGGCCCCTCCATCCCGTATCGCCCAGTGGGTTCTAGCTTGCCATAAATGGCCCTGAGATTCCTGTATCGCCCCCCGCGGAGGGTATAATTTGTCGGCGATATATTGTACCTTGGAGGGGCCCGGAATCGCATGCGATAAAATTCAAACAGGTCTGTCTTTTTTTCCTGTGATTCTGTTCCTAGACCCCTCTACCCCAAGGGTTGCACCCAGAGGGTCGTCGGCCTCCTGTCCCCAAATCGCAGGGTAGCCCTGGCCAACGAGGCATATCGGTTTTGTAGTGATTGTGAGTTCTGGTAGTGTTACTATAGTGTCTTGGTGATTAAGGAAGGGGATAATTTATCTCAGAAAAGGGGCTACAGAAAGTGCACAGTGGACCACAAGAACGCATGCGATTCCTGTACCAATCCCTGCTGTGCACACCCCGCTGTGGAGGTCGACGGCCCCTCCGATAAAATGCCCCTCCGTGTGATTTTTGGGGAGTCCCAATATCGTAGGGAAATATATCGCTCAGTGGGTTACGGCATTTATAAATCGTGAAAAAGCAGTTCCATCAACATCGGGCAGACGTATTCTCAGTTTAGCGATATGAAAAGGAACTGTGGAGTTTAGGTTCGCCTCACGACCACAAGACGTAATTAATGGAAAATAACATTTGTTTTTAAATGTTTATATTAAGAAAATCAGAGAGGTAGAGTGAACTTTTCTAGATTATTTAAATCTTTAAAAAAAATACAAAAATAGGCCTAGTCACCGATGACCTATTAACAGCAAATACCATCATCTTTAAGTGAAATTGTAATTCCCTTATGGCTTTATACTATAAAACATACCGCCCTCTCTATATATGGAATATGCCTCCACGCATAGGTCATACAACATGGGGTATTGGTGGATGGTGCCAATTATTATCAACCACTCAGATACTCGGCGGTTTGCAGATGCCAAACCTCTTGAAAATCATGAAGAAAAAGGAATAGACTAACATATTGGGCACTGATATGTTGCAGTATAGAAAAGGGAACCTACATTAGAACCTCGGTACCAGCCGAAGGGCGGGATATAAAAAGATAGTGACGTGACCAGGTTAGTCCGTTATTCAGCCACCAGGTGTCAGCCCACCTTCCCGCCAAACGTCAGCAGACGACATTTGTGAGGAACGAGCGCCGGTGACAGACCCCCGAGGCTGTATATAGGCAGGACGCGCCAGGAACAGTCGGCACATACTCTTCACTGTACATCCCTGGGCCAAATGAATGCGTCAAACGCCAAGCGAATCTTCAATTACCCATACCATTATGATAATGAAGTGTAAATTAACCTCCGAAAAGTCACAAAAAGTATTGGCACATATCACGTAGCTGTCATACCGTGAATCTACTATTTCCTGACAGTAGATTCAGTAGAGACAGTAGATCCGACTGCTGCTGATATAGCCCTACATGAAATGTAGGAATACCATAATGGTATATGACAGTGTTATAGTGATATATGGGAGAAGTAAGTATACAGTGATACATCATGACATGGTAAATTTACATGTTTATTTGAGTAAGTAAATCATAATTTCATATATAACACAAAGCAGTATAACACAAGGCAGTGATGTCTTGACACATCACGAGATACCAATGTAAGGAAATATGATGGTAGTTATTCAGTGATGTATACCAGAAGTTCCATGACAGGAAGACATGACCTAATGATATATTGGAAGTTACTCCTAATGTTCCATATGATAGGAGATTGCGATATAGTGATATATTCGTAATAACAATAAATGGATATCATATTGAGGTATAAAAGGATAATTGCGGCTAATTTTGAAATTGGGTATAATGTTAGGGTGGCAATACCAACACCCCCTCCATTGGATATTGTAGAAATGACACCACACCATCTGACAGATACACAATGACATAGTTTCTCTTTCAACCCAAACCGCTGTACAGGAAAAACAACTTTTGTCCTCCCAAATAATACTGACCAGTCGTCCCCTGTTGGTGAAGAGCAAACTTCTAAATGGGTAAAGTAAAATACCAAATTGCAGTGACCAGGAGGAAGGCTTTCACCAAGCAACTATTGACCTCAGGTTCAAACAGCTGAAGAGACGTTCTGCTGGGGTGGACAGCAATTACCAATCTGTTCACCCTCTTGGTCACCTTGCCTCCTCGTAGTGCAGACTGGATATGCTTGCACGCAGGCATAACTAAAGCGACCGGGGTGGAGAGTTAGCTCAGTGGTAAAGAGCACTGGACTTGTAATCCCAAGGTTGTTGGACTTTGTTGATTTGAGTCCCACTGCAGCCATTTTTCTCCTTCACCCCTAGCAGTGGTAGATTTCTTTTCATACCATGCCATGTGGTGTGGGAAGTAAAAGAACTCACACCCTGGTAAATATGTAGGGGTGAGATTTCTACTTACATTCATCTCATAGATTCAATCAAACCCAAAGTTAGTCTAATTGAATTAATTGGACGTTAAACTACCCAGACAAACAAACAAAATCTGAAGAGTCAGTTTGATTGTCTGGAGGCCACCATGACCAACCTCGCAAGCAACTCAGCTAAACAGGTCAGTGAAAACACTGATGGTGATGCAATCACTACGCCAGCAGAAGTACAAGACATACCTTCCAAAACAGGGACCTGCAAATATGCAAGGTTTCACACTTCAAGCAATGCTGGAAGAACCCAAACGGAGAACCTCAGAGCCTTGACTCTCCCCCATGCCATTTACGACAGGGCCCAACTCATCATGACCACAGCCAGGCCGGCGCAAACTCACTTGGTCATAAAAGACCAGGGAGCTGTTTCAAAACCATATACTTAACCCACGTTTTGAAACAGCTCCCAGGTAAAAGTAAGCCACTTGTGACAGCATTGAAACATTACACCTCATCTGGTGGTAAGTCAAAACTACCATATAACTATGTAACAAGCCTCACATGTTAGCTCACTTTTGGGATATGGTAAAATGGCCAAGGGAGTAGTCATGGCTGTTTCTAAGGGCTTTCTCAGAAGAGGTGTTTAATCAGGTGGCTGACGGCTGGCTTAAATGGGATGACGGCAATAGGATCCAAGTCCTACCAATGGGCATGTTTTACACAGTGGCCCCAAAATCGACTACTCTCAACACATTTACTTTCCTAAAAACAGAGCAGACATCAGGTCCTGCAACTAAGAGAGTGGCTGCATGCACATGGAGGGCTACAAGCTATTCGGGTACTTCTGCAAATTTTGTAAGGCTGTTCCACAAACACACCAAGGTTACATGCCACAGAAAACAGGGTTAAACTCACACAAAGGTTAACAGCCCTTTAAACAATAAGGTAGGGGCAGCCAACCCACTGATGGCTCCTGACATCTACACAACATAGGAATGTCAATCAGAGTCTGTGGAGCAGAACAGGGCCCTCGCTCAGTTATGGTTATGAACGCCCTCACCCCGCTGGTAATTTAACCCTGTAATGACTGTCTAGAGATTATTTAAACTCAACTATGCATAAGTTGTAACTTTTACTACTAATGTAATTTTTCACCCACCCTCCCTGACATCTAGAATCTTTGTTTATAGGGTAACTTATCCTCATGATGACTATTTAGTCACACTTTGAGTACTTGTGTAATAGTTTAATTAAGGCCTGTCTCCACGGTGCGATTCTAGGTACCTAGGTACGTCCAGTCTCAGACTGGGCGTACCTCCAGGATCGCAACGCAGCAAAACGCACAGTAGAGACAGCAAGTTTCCCTCCAGTCTGAGACTGGGCGTACCGGTACCTCCAGTCTCAGACTGGAGGTATAGGATCGCAAGCTCCCCCAGTCGCACAGTGTTTTCAGGGTACCGTCCTATTTACCTGCCGGTAGATAAAGTTTTCCAACTTATATAAAACTACATGTTGCCTCCAATCATTATATGGAAGTCATGTTATGTCGCAATGTGAAGGGAAATGATATCAGGTTATATGATAAAGGAGAAATATGTACGAATATAGGACAAAAGAAAAATAATAATGAACTTAAAACATGTATTGAAATATGCAGTGTTTGCATAAGTAAAATATGTATGGACGTTTCTCTAAGTAGTTGATAGATCCCCAAAGTACTCACATTATCACTTGATACGATTTATTATCCTTAATATCAATGTTTTTTAGGAATTACTATTATAAATGAGATTTATTTTTTATATAAATACTAAGTAAATTGCTAATTGATCATTATTTCATTGTTAAAAACAATTTCTAGAATATTTGAGAAATATTGCCTCAAGTTAAAATCCTTACCTGTGTTTATCTAACTCGCTTTCTTTGCTTCCCACATAGTTTAGTATACATGCTTATTCAAATCTAACAAATCTGCTTCCTCTGCTACCCACATATAGGGGATGAATGTGCTTAATAAGGTCTTACTAACCCGCTTTCTCTGCTACCCATATGCATGGTGGTTACCATGCTTACCTAGGTCTGCTGGACACAACTCCATCTTTCATGCCCATGTCCATGTGGGACCTGCCAATCATCCATGAGGACACGCCTACCCGCCACGGAAACACCCGACCGTCTCCGAGTAAGCCCCTGCTTCTCGGCGAGCACAGTAGGTGGCGCCTCTAGTCAAAATAGGCAGCGTTCTTTCACTGACGTCACAAAGTCGCACGGAGGTCACAGAGTGGTCACATCTGTCAGTGCTGCTACTCGGCAAACTATGACAAGATAAACGCGCACACACCCTTACTAGCTGTCCTGTCTGCAGTGTTAAATCAAGGAAATGATGTTTAGAAACTATTACTTTCAGAGTGCACTTTGGTGGACGGCACTGCAAGCTTGTTGTGTCCTAACTTCCATATGACGCAACCTTTGGTGATGTTACAATACCTAATACTTACTAACTTTCTCACCCGTACACTGACACTCACAAACACGACATACCATACTCCGACACACACTGACCTCGACATAATCACACAGGTTACTAGATAACTCGACCCGAAACGAACTCGATCCGTAGTTGTCAGGAGAACTCCACCCGTTTTGGAGAAATCGATTGAAGAACTCGACCCGTTTTAGATACTCATGAATAAAACAGTTTTATATAGAAGTGAAGGTCTGACTAGCTAGCTTTCAGACAGATAAACCAGTGGATATAGAAAACAACCCTAGTTATTTTTAGGTGTATGTTTCAGGTTAAAGATAGGGTTAGGTTTAGGGCTATTGTTGGGGAATAGGTTAGGGGAACCGTTTTCTGTTTATTTTCTTCCACAGGAAAGAAAAAAAATTAAAGCTAAGATAGCACTTACTACTATGTTTAGTATTTATCCACAGTTGTTATGAAATAAATTAGATGCAAAGATTGTATACAGGTCGAGTTCGTTACGGGTCGAGTTTCTAAAACGCGTCGAGTTCGTTATGGGTCGAGCTTTTCACGGGTCGAGTTCATTACCTGTCGAGTTCTCCAGTATTAATTACAGAGATCCTAATTCACATACTCATGCATTGATGTACATATACTAACGTGCACACACATACAGACCCCTTCACGGATACGCACGCACCACACACAGGCTCGCACACACGTGTGCATGGTGGTGTATTCATTAAGAAGCATGTTAATTGCATGGATGGCCAATCAATTTTGGTAGATAGCATGTTATATAAAAATCTGTTTCACCGGTCCAAAAGTGATGTCCCAATAATCTTTCAATTTCAATGGCGTCCCTGGGACTGAGAACTTAATTTAAAGTAAATAAATGGAAAATGTCACAAATCTTGCTTGGACGGTGATTCATACTATGATTTTTGTGTTTTTACCTTACGAAATGAACAGAAGTTGACGGGAGTGAATAACCGGACCTCCTTTCAAAAGCTCTGCAAGAGAACTGACTAACTACTAAAGGAACTTTGAAAAACACCTTCAATTAAGATAGAAATTGATGTTAATGGATTGTTGATATAAAATGCCCTTCGTCAGTCCAGGAAATGTGTCTTACTGTGAACGGCTATAACTGACACTGACATCTGACACGTTATCTTAGCCTGGTATAAATGTCCGTATGCTTAACACTAGGAACTCGTTCTCAACAGGCTTGAAAGTACGGTAACTCATACTCAACAGGTGATCAACAGTTAACTATATCCAGTCTAAGATAAAATCAGAAACATTTTCGGGTTTGGTGTGTGTCCCGATAGCCATCTCGCTTCAGAATATTCACTCGGCTATCGCCTCGTTCATATCCCTGAACGCTCCAAACTCAATGGCATACGGGGAAACAGACCAAGCACTTATCAAGTTCTTTCTTTGTCCATCCCAACCTGCCCACCTCCCGTGTACACGGGGATCAGTGATTAAGGCACTGGACTCGTGGGACTTTGTGAGTTGGAGACCCACTGTAGCTACTTTTCTCTTTCATACCCACCAGTGGTATAATTACCGCTATATCAAAGGTAAGTCATTCTCATGTCATGCCTATGTGGTGTGGGAACTAACCTCTCATCTTGGTGGTCTGCTAGAGTGGACAGCAATTACCAATCTGTTCACCCTCTTGGTCGCCTCGCCTCCTGTGGTGCAGACTGGATATGCTTGCATGCAAGCATCAACAGAGCGACCGGGGTGGGGAGTTAGCTCAGTGGTAAAGAGCACTGGACTTGTAATCCCAAGGTTGTTGGACTTTGTTGATTTGAGTCCCACTGCAGCCACTTTTCTCCTTCACCCCCAGCAGTGGTAGATTTACTGCTATATCAAAGGCCAATCCTTCTCATACGATGTCTATATGGTGTGGGAAGTAAACAAAACTCTCACCTCAGTAAATGTATAGGGGTGAGATTTCTACCTACATCCATCTCATAGATATGGTCAAACCCAAAGTAAGTCTAATTGAACAAATTGGACGTTAAACTACCCAAACAAACAAACAAATCTCACCTTGGTAAATGTGTAGGGGTGAGATTTCTACCTAATTCCATCTCATAGATTTATCATCACCCAACCAAATTAAATCTAATAGAACATATTGGATGTAAACCCATTTAGGGCAAGTGATGCCTTGAGGCATTCCCCAGACTAGTGCGAATGATGCCTTGGGGTACTATTATTTTTGATTTTATGATAGCATTCTTTTATCAGGAAATAATGGATCATCAAACATGAAACTCGCATATCATATCTAACAAATAATACAATTAAGGTTACATGTCATATCATGTTATCAAACGATCAAATATCGATACAGACTAGAGTTATATCTGTCCATCCATCCCGACCCAGATGACCCTGCCATAGACCCCCGACTGTAAAGGGTTAAACTACTGAAACAAACGCCCCAAAACTGGGTAGAGCTAGATCTGACAGTGACATTTTACACACTGTCCATCCCACGCTGCCCACATCTATGTCTTTGGGTACAGTTTGAGCTGACTTTGACATCTGACTTTGACATCTTGTCCATTCTGCCCTGTCCATCCTTGTGAATTACTGTGTACAGACAGAGTTGGCAGTAACATCTGACATACTTATCTCACCCCTGGTATTTTTGTCCCATAGACGTAACGCTGGGAACTCGTTCTCCATGCCCCTATGAGTATTGCAGTCCGTTCTCTATGGTCTATATCCTGTGTGTCATCCATTCCTTCACTGTATAAAGGGTCGAGATAAATACAGAAAGCAACTCGTTTTGGTCAAAGAAGCCGTTCTCCAACTCATTCGAATGCTACGCAATAGTCACTTGGCTGTCGCCTCGTTCATATCACTCCGCATCAAACTCGTGGAGAACAACATCTTTGACTAAAACTTGTTGGTTTCTTCTTTAATCCCAGCCTGTCCTTCCCACCTCTGTGTCATCTCCGTGGCTACTGAGATACAGACATGTGTGTCGTGAAAAGAGAATCCTCAACCTTTTTTATGAACCAGGTCATTCTTTCCTGTGAGTGATTACAGTTCATTTTGAGGCTCGGACCTTGATTAAATATTAGATCAATATTTGAATTTTATCTATTTATATTTTTTACAAATTCCCCAGATCTGATCAGTATGCGGGTATTTCGACCAGAGTTTTGCGATTTTCACACCGAATAATAATACCATCGACCTTCGGAAAGCCTGGGATGGCTAGGAGTACCTTATGCTAATTCTCCACAGAAATTATGCAAACTCCAATACTTTTTGATCTAATTAAGATATTGGGAAACCGTTTTCAAATTTGTTTTTGCCTCTTTCGTCACTAGGTCTATAATGCAGAAATTAGACAGGAGATTAGCAGCTGACGTGGCCATTTTCGTATCGTTTTCCATATCGAATGGTTATGCCATCTTGTGTTAACTTGTGCTGCAACCCCCATATAGTGTCTGATAACTACGTTTCCCAAAACCAGCTAACCTTTATCTTAATATATATGACGGTAACTAGAGCAACCTCTAGCTGCCTCTTGTAAAACTTTTTTCTTTTAGAAATGGCCACGCAACGTTGTTAATGCTTATAAAGTCCTGATTAGAGAACTATATCCCCATCCTAAATAATAAGTTGTACTTATGTCACCCCTGGTATTTTAGTCCCATAGGCTTAACATTTGGGAACTCGTTCTCCATGCCCCTGCGAGTATTGCAGTCTGTTCTCCATATCACTCAGCATCAAACTCGTGGAGAATGACAACTTTGACCAAAACTTGTTGGTTTCTTCTTTAATCTTAGATCTGTTAAGCAGAACGCTTGGAGTTGATTCGAGACCGGGCAGTACTAAACGGTCAAATCCAACCAACTATGCAAAAATATGCACATAATCTAGTATTTTAGTCCCATAAGCTTAACATTGGGAACTCGTTCTCCATACCCCTGCGAGTATTGCAGTCTGTTCTCCATTGTCTTTGTCCTGTGAAATATCCATTCTTTGAGTGTGTGAGGATGACAACATTGACCAAAACTTGTTGGTTTCTTCTTTTATCTTAGATCTGTTAAGCAAAAAGCTTGGAATTGATTAGAGACCGGGCAGTACTAAACGATCAAATCCAACCATCTATGCGAAAATATTCACATAATCTGGATTGGTTTGTATGCCTGTCATATACAAAAATAATGATAAGTATCGTTAACACTTTTGATCCTGATTGTAGGAACAGCACTACAGCAACAGATGGTACATAGATAACTCTCAATGTCAATCTCATCAGAATTCCTGTAGGTATACCTTTACCAACAGGATACATTCAGGTTTTCTATTTGTCAGCACAGGGTCATATAAAACGTTTTATTCTCCACCACCGTCAAAAACAGCATTCTATATGTGATGTAACCGGATCGGTAAATTACAGTGACATTGTTATTTATTATTCAGTGTCTATCTCTAAACAAAATCAGTATATATGATATTCTTGCATGTCCTTGTCGGACCAAGAAAAGCACAAAAAGAGGACAAATGACAATAAGCCTGATAATGGGGTTTAGAATAGCGCTAAGTACGGCTGTTAAGGCGCATGCGCGAACGCCATGTTTTAACAGCCGTGATTTCCTGCTCAAATAGGATAATGAGATGAACGGGCCTACAGTTAGTGCTGGCTAATTAGTGATGGTATACCTTCATCAGGGGCTTTATCTCAGGCGTACATAATTAACGACGCGTATTGGTTTTAGTATGGAGTCTAGATAAACTAATACATACCTCTTAATTACTTAAACGGATTCCTCTGTTGCCGATTTCTATTAAATATGATTTGTGGCGATAGGGTAAGCTCCAACCGACGGATTGTATGGTGTAGATATAGAGTTGATTTAAGCACTCTTTTATCCAGGGAAGCGGTAATGGTATGGTGTAGATATAGAGTTGATTTAAGTACAGTAGTCGTTTCCGATATTATCATATAGAAAAGGGATATATGAGATGAGTGTAAGGCCAAGTGGGTATCAGCTGTATGGAAATTATATACTGCCTTCATGTAAGGTGAAGATTCCAGATACACATGTATAATTCTACTGTGTCTTCATACCAACAGTAACCACCTACTAAAGGCAGTGTAGGTAATGCGTTCTAATTACTGTAAGGTGAGCGATAATTGGTCACAACGGTAATAAGGCTATAAATACTGGACATGGTTTTAAAAGCCGCCCGCCCGCCCGCCCACCGCACGTCGCCCATATCACATAGGTACATTATGATTCCGGCCTCCGCCTTTTTCAATTATTAAATATGGCCCTAATTAGTGTCGTTGTTTTTCAAACTTGTGACGGTGAAGTTAATCGAGCACCGGGTGAACACCGAGTGTAGCCCAAAGTCTCCATGCAGCCACTTACATACCCCCAGCCCACCCCCATGTGTCCCCGTGGCAATTAAAAATTCACCCCTCCCCCTTCCCAAGTTTTCATCACTAAAAGCATTGTTAGCAAATGCGTCGTTCCCGCAAAACGGCCGGCGTCGACCTCCGTCTATGCGCCAACGGGCGTTTTATATCAATTAGTAACGTAATATGTCATCTGTCATTGGTTTTTAGTCCTCAGCCATATACACAGAAATCATACGGTGTGTGTGTGGGTGTGTGTAGAGGGTGTTTTTTTTTCTCTCTTAGTCTCGCAGGAGACCGGATGTGAATTGATGTCTACGCATGCGCGCGGAACACGTCATTCGCCTTTATAGAAAGCCGACAAGCGAGAACGAGTCGAAATGTACGAAATTGTATTTCTAAAGATGATGAATATGGTAGCCTCAGGGGAAAGGGAAATAAAAACGTGACGCTGAAATTGTAAAGAGATGGTGGTCAATGAAGGTCGGGTAGATTGTGGCAGAGAACTAGTCCAATAGGCACAGGAATACGTGAGTACTTGGTTCGCCGGCTTGTTTTAGTTTCCTTTTGTGTTTTACCCTACTTTAATCCCAGCCCCCTGCAAAAGGCGCAGCTATAAGTTTGTTGTTGTCATGGCAACCTGGATGCACCTGTAATAGTGGCAGGTGGGGAGTAAATACGACGAAAGAGGTTTACCTGGCCATGACAGTCACTACACATTAGAGACTCGTCAAAAAGAGGTGCTTATTATTATTACGTATAGGAGCATGTATGGAGCGGTTCTCAACAGTAACCTATGTGCGATTCACCGAGCTGCTCACAGAGCAACTCAGGGAATAGGTCACCGAATACTTACGTTTAACAGCTCACCGAGTAGCTTATAGAAACACATCAGATTAAATAACAGAATAACTCGTTTAAAAAAATATTTGCGCTCAAAGGAGAAAGTACATACATTGACCTCTGCCTAGGCAGTTATTCTGGTCACGTTTTCGCTACCTGTAACATGGTTCCAGCTATTAACAATGTTTGTAGTAGTAAACTAGGTATATACATGGTGATTTGAAAGAAATAATGATGATGCTATGAAATAACACTTATCTAGAGATTTAGGCAAACCACATATTTAACCAATTTTTCTCATGTTTTAATTAGAAATATTTTTTGAAACCATGAAGTGAACCATAGTGTGTGTCTTTAGGTATACTATTCCAGAGTTTGATATCCTCATGTAACGGACTCCTTTCAAATATGGTCTCTTTAGTCCTATTATTATATACCTGTGGTAGTATATCCTACACATACTGCCCGCTCCTACCCATGTCGTATTTATACCCGTACGACACCTAGGTGACGTACGGGGTATGTATGTGGCGTACGGGGCATGTACGGCGGCAAAATCCAAATATTCCCCAAGTAGCAAAGTTAAAAATTGGATATTTTAAGGTATATAATAATAGAGAAACAGGCTGACTGTCTCCGTATGGATAAGATACTTGGTAAAATCGGCGATCAGATGAACCTCTGCCTCCGGCATCGGTTCATCTGATCGCCGATTTTACCGCGTATTTTATCCGTACGGAGACAGTAAGCCTGTTTCTCTATATTACCTTTTATCTTGTGCTCGAGTTCTTTACGGAAACTGGCTTACAGTCTTCGTACGTCAAAAATACGCAGTGAAATTGTTGATCACATACATCCCGATGCCATAGGCAGAGTGATGTATGTGATCAATTTAAATTTTACCAAGTATTTCGACGTACGAAGACAGTAAGCCTGTTTTCGTTTTATTATATACCTAAAAATGGCGAAATTTTACCTGGTCACGTGGTCACATACCCCGTACGTCACAGTGTGGCGTACGGGTATAAATACGCCATGGGTAGGAGCGGGCAGTATACGTAGCTCATACAGCCACAGGTATATGATAATATGTTTGTCCGTACCTTTATGCTCGCAGCATACTTCCTCATATGCAATAATTTCAATGAGGTTCGCCTATTTTGCAGCCTCTGCACTTTACAGTGTTTATGCAGTTGGCTATAGACCATTCGCCTGCGAGTGTTCTAGTGCAGGTGCGCAAACCTCTATTTTGAGCTCTATGTAGTTTTGACTGTAACTTCCTATAGGCTCCTCCTACATGTTGGCCAGTCTTAACTTGGTGAGATAAGGGCATTATATATTTTCAAACTGCTTTATGTATTTCCTTATTCTAGCCAACTTGAATAACCTACAATCTACACATTTCAAAGTTTTGTTTATACATTTCTCCCATGATAAAGTTTGAGTCTGTAAAAAAAACATGAAGATTCGAGTCAGGGAGTTGTAGTATATTAGAATTTGTTTGTTTCCAAGCTTAACCTACAATCTACACATTTCAAAGTTTCGTTTATACATTTCTCCCATGATATAGTTTCAGTCTGTAAAAACTCTTCCAAACTTGACCAGGTTGATTACCAGTACATCGTGATTTTCAGTTGAGATTGTTGTCTTTGAGTCCATATTACAGTATCGGCCCCAGTTATCATTGACGAGGCAACACACGCCTCCCTAGTACCATTGAACCTGTCTTGTCAGAAAATAGCACTCCCCGCTATTATCCCATTTTACGACCATGCTTGTCAGTAAGCCACGTTTCGTCAAATCCCATGAAGTCCACATGTCTGTACAGGAAAGCCACCTCATATTGAAGTTTCCAGCGGCTTCTTAGATTTAGCTAACCAGATAGTAGTCCATTCTTGTAATTATTATCCATGAGAAGTTAATACAAATTGCCTAATCACAATCTGGTTTCATAGCAAGATGCCAGGTTTTGATGAGTCTGTGAATGAGGTAATGATGAGCATGATCAACGGAGTAGGCATGTAAAATAAAGTACGTCATGTTCCATATAACACCTACTGTGAATATTGAAAATACAGCGCACAGAACAACTAATGGAAGAGCTCAAGGTACAGGCCAAATGAGATCTCATAGAAATGTTGAGAGAATAGCTCATATGACTAAACAGCCAACGGAACAGCTCACGATACAACAGCTCACATAATAGTCCACATATTAGCTCACATAATAATTAATGAACGGCCCACAAAACATTTTGCAGAATGCTCATTGAACAGATCAAAGAATTGTAGAACAGCCCACAGAACAGCTCATAAATGGCTCATATGACAGTTTATGTTACATTTTAGAGAACATACCACAAGGCAGCTAATAGAATATGTTATAAAGAGCCCACAAAATAACTCACAAGGCAGCTTATAGAACAGCTCCGAACAGCAGTTAATAGAGCAGCTCACAGGACAGCTGACAGAATAGCTCACAAAATAGCTCACATAGCAGCTCATATAACAGCCAACAGAACAGCTCACAGTACAGCACGCAAAACAACTCACAGAACAGCTAATTAAACAGCCAACAGAACAGCCAACAGAATAGCTCATAGAGCAATTCACAGAATAGCTCACAGAGCAACTCATAAAACAACTCCAGCTTCCCAGATGTACACTTTTTGTCCTGTCTCACGGCGTGTAGTGATGCTGTGTGCCGTTGCGTTAGTAACGAAACATTGACGTATGTATAGCAGGCAGCCCGCTGCTCATTAAAGCCAAATGTTGACAAGAAAACAAAAAACTCGCAGCAGCAGCGCCAGCCTTCGCCACCACCCCTCCCCGACCCCCGCCCGCCCGCCCGCCCGCCCGGCCACTCTGGGAGCAGGGTGTATTTGAACTCGGTAGGGTATGGGTGTTTAGATGGTGGAGGGGTGGATAGTAACTGTGCGTTGACATTGTTGCCTATTGATTGGGATATACAGAGTGTTGATTCTACTGGCACTACCTGTCAATTTCCATTACCTGTGTCAGAGTACAAATAAGTAACCTATCGTGGCCGGCAACGACTGAGGCGTGTCCCGCCTTAAACCTACACCTCCCCACACCCCTTACCTTCAACTCAATGCCTATAGATATACACCCCGACAGAATGCCAATATAAACTCCCACTCTACGTCTCCCCAACTCCCCCCTGCATATATACACCTTAAAACTGAGTCGTGTTCCTACCCCGCGCGCCTGACCCCAAACACGGAGATAAAACGGGGTATTTGAATTAATATCGAGCGTATTCTAGATAACAAAAATGTATAGATTGTCTTGGTCCCCGCTGTCGCCAATGCTTGCAACCCCTCAAGGGTAATATGTGAACGTAAAACAGGGTGAGAATAATGTGTATGTACCGAGAACGGTACCAGCTACGCCGCTTCTACTGTCTCTGGTTGGTAAAGGGATAAAATACATAAAGTAGAGGACGGTGCACTGGGAATAGGAGGCTCCACGACTACTTACTGACTTTCTAGGGAAATTTGAATCCCAGTCCCTTTGTTTGTGGTGAATTTGCATTTTTCTCCCCCAGGATAACAGTGACATATTGTGTTGGTTGCGATGTGGCTTTCTGTACGATATGCACTTAGATACAGCTTTCTTATCAGACATGTGGCCAGGGAGTGTACATGCTTACATATTTTGAACTGAGCATAATTTTTTGCCATGTTATTTTTATGCACTATTTAGAAATTCTAGATCAAATCCTTTGTGAAAAAATATTCAATGAATTTATTTCAAAACATTTTATTTCAAAACATCATCTTTAATTTGCTGATTCTACGATTGTTACCCTCTAATCTGTAAGTCTAGTAAGAAATTACGAGTGTATGCGTTGCCTAAAGCGCCAGATCCACTAAGGCGATTTTCCATGCGAATTTGGGTTCGCAGACGTTCGCATGGACATGTGAATGCCTTGCGACAATATTCAATATATTGAATATCATTGTATGGGAATCGCACAGTCGCATGGATCGCAGACGCATTCGCTTAGTCGCCTTACTGGATCTGGCACTTAACCGTCCATATACCCGATATCATGCAATCTTGACCTGTGTCAGGTACTAAATATCGAGTAACGATTTTATATGTATGTTCGTTTTTCTACCATCTCATGTCAGGTTGGCTGTAACCCGTGGTTCATTTTCACGTACAGCTCAGTGCAATGACCCCATGCCACTTTCCATACACTTCGGCGTACGCCATGTCACTTTTCATACGCTGCTCTCTGCAGTAAGCCATGTCACTTTTTGGGGGTTCAAATTTCTTTATTGATGGCTCTTGTGTTACAATTATCGTTTCAATACGGCATTTATGTATCCATTTTACGCCATGATCTGATAAAGTGGGCAAGTATCCATCTGTATGCGGCTAGTTTTTATTACCTGTTCAAATTAATATATGAATATACACATCCTTATCGAAAGCTATGTAAATTATGTTGAATATAATGCACTGCAGCAAACCACGTCACCTTTCAATCATTAACCTCAAAGCGATGTTTTTTCTTTTTAATCCAATCAAATGTAGACAATATTGACATATTATATTCGCCTGATGGCGTCGCTTCCATATACTACTCACATTTCATATACTACCTACCAAACCAGGTCTCTTTTCATATTTTATCATATACCTATGGTTGAATGTCTTAAATACTACCCGTTACTAGGGGTGCAGTATAATTAATTTTCTGGCTCACTACAACATAGTGAATGAGCACCAACATAGGGTTAACAGGGTGTGAATGGACGACTTTGTAAGTAGATGAAATGGTGTTCTTTTCGTATTTTTTAGGCATATGATGATGAGAGAAAACATAGTGAGTGAACCCGTAGCGATTCTGTTCTTGACCTAAAATTATAGCACTCTGCCTCTGGCTTTGGGCTGTAGCTATACTAGACAAAACACCTTAAACGGTAATCGCTATGGGCTCACTGACTACGTTTTCTCTTACTAATCACCAGGCCTAGTGTCTTACATACACTACTACAGTAGGACATGGCCCTTTTAATACACTACTCACTGCAGTAATCCACGTCACTTTTATATACTACTCACAAAGCTATGTCAGTTTTCATATAGTGTCCACAAGGCCATGTTATTTTTAATACGCTACAGTAATCCACATTACTTCACCTCCGGTGCAAGTTTAGCCATTGGAATAACCATAAAAAAATACTCAATGATCACCCTGGTAAAGTGGCAATACTACGCCATGGTCGTGGCGTAGTGAGTACGAGATGACGTCATAGGCGATTGACCAATCAGCAGCCAGGATTTCAGACAGATGACAAAACAAGGAACTTATACATCCCTAGCAGTGAAAGGAGTGAGATAAATCTAGAACCGCACTCAAATCGTAAAATAAACAATACTCCACTCATTTGAATGGGCTGTAATCGTCACTCGGCTTCACCTCCATGACGATTGCTGTCCACTCAAACTCGTGGAGTATTGTGTATTTGTACGATTCTCGATGTAGTTCTATATCATCACTTTCATATACATCACTTGCATATACTCTTCATATACCATGTACTTTTCACATAGTACTCATAGTATTGTGACTTTTCATATACTACTCATTACAGGAAGCTATGTTACCTTCCATATACTACTCACAAAACATCATCACTTCCTACACTACTTACTGCAGTAAGCCATGCCCCTTGTCATACTCTACCCAATGCAGAAAACCACGTCAGTTTTCATTTACTACTCACAAAGCTT
Organism: Alentia gelatinosa; assembly: GCA_950022655.1. Taxonomy (NCBI): domain Eukaryota; kingdom Metazoa; phylum Annelida; class Polychaeta; order Phyllodocida; family Polynoidae; genus Alentia; species Alentia gelatinosa. The sequence continues at coordinate 19,516,841 of OX465584.1, read as the reverse complement.
CACCACTTTTGATACACTAATCACTGCAGCAAGCCATTGCCCTTTTCATACTCTACTCACTACAGTAAGCCCTACATGAATAATACTTGCCTGACTAGTAATGAATGATTGATTAGTTAGTTTCATATGAATGAAACCCTATTGATACAGGAGTTATCTGTGTATGAACCTTGAGTTATGTATATGAGTGAGACATTACACATAGGTGGGGAATCGTGCTATTCATAGAAGACCTGCCCAACTGCAGAATAAATAAAAGCCTTTGAACCAAAAAAAGTTATTGAGATGAGAGTGGAATTTGTGAGTGAAACATGTGATTTATGAGTGAAACGTGAGTCATTCATGAGTGAAACCTGTGATTTATGGGTGTCACTTGGGTGGTACATGACTGGAACATGAGTTCCATTTTAGTTCCGTACTAAGGAAGAAACCAACAAGGTTTGGGCTGAGTCGCCATTCTCCACGAGTTCAAACGCTGAGCAATATTCACAATGCGAAGCGGAGTGAATATCGCGCAGCGTTTGAAAGAGTGGAGGACGGCGACAATGCGTAAACCGAGTAGCTTTCTGTATTTATCTCACCCCTCCACAATTAATGAAACTTGTGAGTGACAAATTGTGAGTGACAACTGACGCTCTATCGAGCCGGGACTATATTACAGTTACTACTGCGCGCTGATTGGTTAGCGAATTTGACGTCATAGCGTGGCGAATAATCCGCAATTCTCATAGGGGCGTGGAGAACGAGTTCCCAATGTTAAGCCTATGGACATTTATTCCAGGGGTGAGATAAATGTGGATACGGTACTGTCTATTAGTGATATGTGAGTGACGGATGAGTAGCTCGTGAGTGATTCATGAATGATATGTATCAATGTTACATGGCTGATTTATGCGTGTGGTGTGGATGGTACATGAGTCATATGCGACTAATATTAAGCTTCATTTCATGAAAGTTTCAGGATATCAGGAACATTTATAAAAGAACATATATATTTAAGTTCATAGCTATGAGGATGTTCATTTTAAATATTAGTACGTGTAAGGCGGCCAGGGCAAATTGAAATGACCATCCTAGAAGATGCCGCTGTATTTCTGCTGTCAAACCAGTTTGATAGAAGAATTTTTAAACGTGGTGTCACTCCGGGCGGACAAGTGTATCTGGTGTAGTGTGCGGGGTGGCGGTGGTTGGCAGGTGCGGGATGAGCTGAGGGACTGGGCCCACATACATGTGTATACAAGACTCCTCCTGCATCCTTTTAGTTCTACAAACAGTCAAACACGACAGCAGATTCCATTACTAGAGAATCCGTCAACAGTCTCAGGACCCAGGAATCCAAAAAGAAAAAATAAAGAGAAAAAAATACCAAGCAGAAGCTACAGAATATGAAGCCGGTAAAGAAGTGCGGGAATGGAGTGACGAGAGGAGGTGTAGGTATGACTGGGAGGAGTAGTAACCAGGTGACTGGGGCCATCCTCATCCGGGCACCTACTCCGTCTTCTACAAGATCCACTTACAGGCGCAGTGCGCGTGCGCCAGCCGCCTGTTTGACTTTCCATATTTCAGCTATAGGAGTGTTGACTCTAGACGAGGGACCAAACATTTGTCCATTACTCGTCGCCACTACTCATCGACCTACGTCCCCTGTATTAATAAACCGCCGCCCGCGCCCTGAGGTGTGCAGGGTGGGTTTTTTTTTATTGTCGTGTTTTATTTATTTTTTTACTGCTCTATGTTTGTTTTCTTTTTCATCAAGCTGGTTGGTGATAGAAGATTACGACTGAGTGGGTACAGTGCGGGACTTACGTGTTTATATAGAGGCTAGTGTTTCCGCAGTGTTTGCCGTCCCTCCCACCACGCGCCCACCAAACAGTCAATCTCCTGCTTAGCTACGGTCAGTCCCGTGTAGCAAAACTCACCAATTAAAACACGTATATTATGAGCAGCTACACGCATTGAAACATGCATATTGTGAGCAGTTACCACCATTAAAACGTATATAGTGATAGCAGTTACCCCAATTAAAACATGTATACAGTTACACCCATTGAAACATGTATATTGTGAGCAGTTACCGCCATTAAAACATGTATATCGTAAGCCGTTATCACTATTGAAACATGTATATTGTGAGCGGCTATTCCAATTAAAATATATATTGATAGCAGTTACCCCCTTTAAAATGTATATAGTGATAGCAGTTACCCCCATTAAAACATGTATATCGTAAGCCGTTATCACTATTGAAACATGTATATTGTGAGCGGCTATTCCCATTAAAACGTATATATATATATTGATAGCAGTTACCCCCTTTAAAACGTATATAGTGATAGCAGTTACTCCCATTAAAACATGTATATCGTAAGCCGTTACCACTATTGAATCATGTATATTGTGAGCGGCTATTCCAATTAAAATATGTAAATATTGATAGCAGTTACCCCCATTAAAACGTATATAGTGATAGCAATAAAATATATATATTATGACCAGTTACTACCATTAAAACGTGTATATATGTGAGCAGCTAATCCAATTAAAATATGTATATTGGAAGCAGTTACCACCATTGAAACATGAATATTGTCAGCGGCTACTCCAATTAAACAGTACATATTGTGATTAGTGTCCCCCATTAAAACATATATTTTGTGAGCCATTATCCCCATTAAAACATTAAATATTGTGAGTAGTAACTCCCATTAAAACGTATATATTGTGAGCAGCTCCGATTTAAACGTGGATGGTATATTATCTGCAACTGTGTCTATCAAATCATCTATATCATCAGCAGTTTCATATGTTGAAACATCTACATTGTCAACATTATAACATTTATATTGTTGACAGTTTCGTCTATGAAAATATCTGCATCCTCAGCAGTTTTATGTATGAAAACATTCATTTAAACATCCTATAGTCAGCAGTTCCGTCCATTAAAACATCCCTATTGTCAGTTTCATCTATATTGTCAGTAATGCCATCGATCAAAGCATATATTGACATCAGTTTCGTCTATAAAAATATCTATATTGTTAACAGTTTCGTCTATGAAAACGTCTAAATTGTCAGCAGTTTCGTCTATGAAAACATCTAAATTGTCAGCAGTTTCGTCTATGAAAACGTCTAAATTGTCAGCAGTTTCGTCTATGAAAACATCTAAATTGTCAGCAGCTTCGTCTATGAAAACGTCTAAATTGTCAGCAGTTTCGACTATGAAAACGTCTAAATTGTCAGCAGTTTCGACTATGAAAACGTTTAAATTGTCAACAGTTTCGTTTATGAAAACGTCTAAATTGTTAGCAGTTTCGACTATGAAAACGTCTAAATTATCAGCAGTTTCATAGAAACGTCTGAACTGTCAGCAGTCTCATCTATGAAAGGTCTCTATTGTCAGAGTTCAAATTGATATCACTACTTCTTCCCGACACGTCTCTTAGACCTGGAAATCCACCCAGGAATGATTGATATTGATGTCCTATTTTATGCCGTCAAAATTGGCGAAATTAAGGAAGCCTAAGGCGTAGTGTATGCCACTGGCCTATGTATACACAGCGGTAGTGACGTCAGAGGCGGAGTGATATCGCCATGAGGGATCGGTGAGCCGCCGGAAAAGAAACGTCCATTTATCACTGCTGCATATGTCAAATGAATACCAAAAAGATGACGTATTTGAATTAAATCCCAGAGCCCATGCGGCGGTAGATCGTTAATTCAAAAAGTGAAAATAGATACTGGAGCGGAGCCTGGGGGGCTGCGATATGTATTGAATATGTGGGTGGTCGATAGGGCAGGGCTGTGTGATCGGAATTTTAAACCATCACGTATCTGGTGTTCTCCGTGTCAGTAATTATATTTATTTACCGTCAGCATTATGCATGGTGCGGCGTATAGGTTATTTTGTCTACACGAATAGTGACATGCGCTAGTTGTACTCCTATTGCTCACTCACACAAATACACAAGGATTTGGATTTTCCTGGTGATACCACTTATCAACTAATCGCAGATGACCATTAAAGATGATGAGATAATTTTATTTTTATATATTTCTTTTTGCCGATTGAGCAAATAATTATACATTTCTTGTAGAAGCTGCATGTAAGAACGCCTATTTTGGTGAATGTATGCTTTGTACCTGAATAAAAAAACAAAAGTGATTCTATTCTGAGTTAAACATACATGCACTCCTCGCCTTAACATTGTAGTTGATTGCTTGGATGTCGTTCAAATTCTCATCTTTTTTAATTGCCATGTTTGGTTCCTGCTATCTAAAAGCATTTGCATAATTACATTGCTGTCATGAACTGATCCTGCTACAATGAAATGTATATAATCCCTCTAGTACCTAAATCTGTCGATTTTATCTATTCATATTCAAAGGTTCAAATAGGAAATCAATGTCAATTATCAATCACTGACAGAGGATTTTAAAGTGCAATACAGACTTAAATGCTAGTGACTTGATTATTTATAACAAGATTCTTTATCTTGAACAAGTACACTAGGTATATTTATTTATTCTGCCTTACCTGTTCCGGATGCATAGAAACATGGGTCCCCGTCAAATATTCATGACCGGGGGAATAACAATTGAACTGAAGTGTTGGAGACCCACGATTAGATTATTTTCATTCTTAGATAAAATGTGTTCATCCATTGTGTACCGCTACTGAAACAAATGTCCACTCTTCAATCAACAAGAGACTATAGCTATAACCATGCCAAATAGCATTGTTGTTCTTTGTCCCAAAGTCAGAAATATTGTCTATATATGTTGCTGTTATTTTTGCTAGACACTCTCTATGTATACAGTTTCAAATCCCACACAAACTACTTCCTCTTACCGTCTTCCTTTTTTTTCTTTCATTCTTTTTGTCCTTCTGTCTCTCTGTACCCCCCACCCCATCCCCCACCTCCACCCCACCCACCCCCACCACCACCACCCACCCCCACATCTCTCCATCTAGCGATAGTCTCTCTCTCCCTCCTTCACTATCCATCCCCTCTCTATTTCTGTCCTGTGTTTCCGTTTCTCTTTGTCCTTCCCTCAAGCGACATGGCTCTTAATTTTTGCGTCTCTCTGTCTTGTCCCTATTTTGTCAGGCGGCAGCAGAAAGTCTTCAATTGTTTTAGAGAATTGTAGGTGCCTCTCGCCAGATCTAGTCTTCCGTGACATGACACTATGACTCTATTTTCGTAATAACTGTTATGTATGTAATAACTATAGTTTGTGTATACATGTTGGTGTATCTCTTGTCTGTAGTCTCTCTCCCTCATTCATTATCCATCCCCTTCCGCCCCTCTCCCTCTCTCTCTCTCTCTCTCTCTCTCTCTCTCTCTCTCTCTCTCTCTCTCTCTCTCTCTCTCTCTCTCTCTCTCTCTCTCTCTCTCTGTCTCTCTCTCTCTCTCTCTCTCTCTCTCTCTCTCTCTCTCTCTCTCTTTCTTTCTGTCTTGTATTCCTGTTTCTCCTTCTCATTCCCTCAAGCGACACTTCTCTTAATTTCTGTGTGCTTCAATTTGATCAGACGGCTGTAGAAAGAATTCAAGTATTGTAGGTGCCTCTCCACAGATGTAGTCTACAGAGAAATGACACTATGACTTTATTTTCGTAATAACTGTTATATATGTAATAACTATAGTTTGTGTATACATGTTTGTGTATCTCTTGTTTGTAGTCCCTCTCCCTCTTTATTATCCATCCTCCCTCTCTCTCTCTCTCAATTTCTGTCCTGTATTTGTGTTTCTCCTTCTCCGTCCCACAAGCGACACGTCTCTTAATTCTGGTGTCTCTCTGTCCCTGTATTATCAGTCTGTTATATATGTAATACCTGTACTTTGTGTATACATGTTTGTGTATGTTTGTGTCGGCAGGCAGGACGTTGACGGCGGCAGAACGGAGGCGTGTTTTGGCGGCGTTTTACCGGTCCGTGGTCGGCACGCTGTGGCCGCTGCCCGTCACCCGAGCCGGGGAGGAGAGCCCGGAGAACCCCGGTCAGTGCCCAAACACTCACTCCCATAGTCATCATGCATGGTTTAGTGCAGGGGTGTCAGTTCTCCACTTGTAAATCCTTCATTCCATTTCCATTTTATAATTTTGTTGTTGTGTAAAACAAAGGTAGTATAAATTGAGCTCCATTCACGCCATTTAAACAGTCGTTTGACTCTCACACACACACACCTTCAGCCCTATTCTATGGCCATCATTGATGGGTTTTCCGTATTTGCTAGTCTTTCTGAGACAGAAAATTCCACATAATAATTATTTCTACTTTTTTCCTTATCCCAACTGACATTCCTGGAGTATTGTCACTTTTAGTAAATTTTGGTGACGACACTACTCAGGCATAGTTGCTCCGCCATTTTTGGCTGCCGATTAATTTGTTGGTCGCCACCGACCGATCTTTAAACCACCTTCTTTGAAATCCGTCAGTGGCAAGATAGAATAAGACGTCGGCGACCGATCTATGCTACGATTTTGGCCGCTATTTTGAACTACTTAGTGACAAATTCATGGCCGACGATTTCAACATGGTTAGATTTTATCAGGGATTATTCGGGGCAGAGGTGTTATAGAAAATCGGTCGGGAAGTAGTAACAGAGCAGCAATATTCAAAATCACTAACATTTGTACGGATTTCAGAACTCACACCACCCCACCTTTATTTACATATTTCGACGAGCGGTTCTTCCTTGGTAACGGTAACGCAAGTATAGGAATATTCACCCTGTATAATGTACTGTTAGTACTGCAACATATAATCAATCACAGATACTGTATTGTACTAATGTCTGTTTGTTTGGTTTGTTTGATTTTTTGGGGGGTTGTTTTTTTTTATAGAAATTATTTTAGGCTCAATCATTTTTACAATACTTTCCAGGGTCGGCCGTGTAGATTACTATGAGCACTATCTCCTGTAACCCGTCGGAGTTATTGTTGTATTTCAGCCATAGTTGTTTAACCATAGAAATGTCCATTCATGCATGATTTACCATGGATACTGTCACCTATGACCCGTCACTGCCAGTGCTCTTCTGCACTTCAAGCCTTTTTACCATAGAAATATTCGTAATATATTATTCATCTTCAGAACTGATTTATAACTTACCAGATCTGCAATAGAGTCCTTTCCTTTATCTTACCCCTAATAAAAAACGCCATAGGCTTAACATGGGATTTCTTTATGTCACGGGTGTGACATAAAGTGTTGTTTATGCCACTACTTTCTAATACTGAAAAAAAGTGGAAACAGGGTAGGATAAAATCTAGACGCCACTCGTTTGAGTTTGCGTTTACTTATGTCACTCATTTTGTGGGCTCTGCAATATCACTCGTCTTCGAAATTATGGAGCCCACAAAATGCGTGACATAAATAAACCCAGACTCAAACTCGTGACGTCTCTTCATATTATTTTTACTATTGTCAGTTTTTTGTTACATTTTTCATCACGTAAGTTTACATTTCACTTGGCCCTCTAAAGCTATGATTTTCCCGGTTAAAATTGAATACAAACATTGAGACATATAATAGGATATACATACGTAGAACGTACATAAATAACGTCTGTACCACAATCGAGGGATTATGAAACAAGTCAACTTGATCATAGCTGTCGGCCACTCCAACACACAGAAAAAGACGGATAGTTTATTGTCGCTTCATGTCACATATTCCTTCTCGTCATGGAGATAGAACCTCTGATGGTCCCGGTTTAAACAGTAGCCATTACAGTAGCCATTACAGTCTCCATAAGTCTAATAGAACATATAACCCCAACATCCAAACAGACAGTCTCCATTGGCATTTCATTTCTAACGTGCGTAAACTTGCACTGCCATATACATGTTGTACGTAAATTATCTGTTTCGTTGTTGCTCTCTTGTTAAATCTACTTATATACTTATATAAGTTTAGCTTATCTGCACATGAAGCAAGTAGTGTGGCAATGTGTCCGTGTGTTGTATGCGTCTGTATTTGCAGGTAAATAAAAGGAAATCATGTGTATGCGCCACGGAGTCCACTCCTCATTTTACTCGACAAACGAGGGGTGTTCTCGGGAACATTTCGTGTGAGAGGACAAAGGGTGCATATCAATCCCTCGGCATTTTGCCAAGGACGGTCTTTTCCGCCTGAAAATTCAGTAAACAGAATTTTTTAAAGTGTTTCTATCATTTATAATTGAAATGTTACAAGAACGGGTCATTTTCTGTCTGGTCGATTTAGAGATAGGCCCACATTGAATTGCAATAGAATTTTCCTTTGTAAAGCATCTGAGAGAGGTCCCCAGAATATCATATCAAAAATCCACCAAAATCCTCCGAGGGGAAATATGTAAAATTTGCATAATTCCAATTTACTACTGAAAAAGCTACAGTTCTGTCAAAATAGGCATAAAACAACTTCCAGGTAACATTTCTGAGTCATTTAAAAGTCTAAACTATTTATTATTTTGCATGCCACCTATTAGAATAGATATTTCCTTTCCAGTTTATTCGATTGTTCATGAAATTTTGATTCATCAACTTATTTCTAATTGGCCTTTCCTTATAGTATAGTAGATTAAGCTAAATTAACATACAAATTGTTCAGATTTTTATGAAAGCATGAAATTTGGCATAAAGTTTGAGATCATACTACGGATCACTTTTAGAGGTTGACCCATTGTGAAAAAAGTGTAACTTGGTTACGGTTGCCAGGGGAACAGTCTGAAATGGTAACTGATGGTATTTTGATATTATAGAAAAACGAAAAACTGATTTTCCAGTGATTGGTGATAGCAAGAGTATGAATTGTAAAGATATCTCACTGCACCAATTGAGACTAGAGATATCATAAGACCTCCAAACAAACAGCACTCTTTCTGATGCTGTATGGGCACTTCTACTAGACATAATTGCAGGTGAAACTGAGGATAGTTTGACGTATATATAGGATAGGATTGAGGTGTACAGAATACCTTGGGAAAAGAACTAACATATGACAGAATTTACCAAAAGTATTTTTTTTTTTTTTAAGTAAGCAAGCAGTATTAAAGGGCAGCTATGATCTTTTATTTTCGTAAAAGCGCTAGCACTAGGAACAATATTCATCAGCAGGAGATAAGTGTACTGTATTTCACAGTTTCAATGATTTTGAATCTAAAGCAAGGCTTCCTTTCTAACATCGATATATATATTCATAACCCTCCTCAGTAAGAGCTGGATGCAGTACATGGCATGCAGAAGCTGACACTGATCTTCTGATTGTACAAAATCCTAATATTGCAGTTGTGGGTGATGATACAGATCTACCTATTCTTCTTTGCTGTAAGGCTCCAGGCTCCTTTGCTATTTTCGGTGACAGTTAAAATCATTGAATGGATCAATTGTAAATATGTTGATTGTCATCTATGTGAAACTCAAGTAACCAAAGGAAGCATGTAGGATTGGAGCTATTAATGGGCGCAAGTTGAAACCAGTCTTCGGACTGAGTGCGTTACCCAGGGTAAATAAAAGTTTTTTTTTTAAATAAATAGAAGTACATATTTCTATTTTAAGCGCATCTAAAACTTTTAAGGGTATATGGTCGAGACACTGCTGAGTCCCTGACTAAGTACCAATCCTAGCCAATAGGAAGCCAGCAAGCAGGATCGCATGTTTTTCATACGCCTTACTTCAAGGGTACCCGAGTCCCAAAGTGAATATTCACAGGGACTATGTCTGGAACTCAGTACCGGGTAGGTCCCCATGTGAATCCCATTGGCCATCTTTGCTTGAGACTGGCAAAAACTAAAATTGTCATCTTGCCAAGGTAAAATTGTCTTAGACTAGGAAAAACATTTGAAGTACACCCATCTCAGGTACATTAGTCTCCATGTGTGAATCCCGCTTTAGGTATATGTGCTAACATTTCTGCAGATTTGAGTGATAATAAGTATCACTTATCATTTAGAATAGGTGCAATTCAGATTATTTTATTTCCCTGCGGCTTAAATTTGTTGCAATGAATGTATTGATATATTGCTCAAATATTTCTTCTCCATTAAGGTGTCCCTGGCTGCCTTAGACGTCATAATGGTTCAATAAATATTAGCCAGATGAATAACAAGTTTGAACATTGATTGAAAAAGTAATGTGGTTGATTTTAATAGATATTACGAAATTAGCACTGGAATAGTTAAGGGCCAGTTATAATTATGTTATTAACTGCCTAGTTAACTTTCATAATCAGATGAGCTGCCCATCAGGCAAATGCTCATTCTAAGAGGTTGCATGCCTAAGAATAAATAGTTTATTCTTTTAAATGACTCAAAAGTGTTATCTAGAAGTTACTTTATGCCTCTTCTGACACAACTGTAAGTGTTTCAGTAGCAAATTGGATAAATGCAGATTAGGCATATTTCCCTATGAGGATTTTGGTGGATTTTTACTATGATGTCCTCCGGACCTCTCTGAGATGCATTGTGAAGAAAAAATATATTTTGCTATTTATGGTGGATCAGGCCTAAAATGTCATAGATTGACTCGATCATTTCAGAAGATAGAGAATGCTGACACCCGAAATACTAGGGTAGGGGGCCCGGACAATCTTTCCACGTAGTCCAAGGCGTTCCCTTCTCCAAAACACCCGAAAAAAAGACCCCGAAATCATGACCCTGGTAGTTACCAATTCTTTCACCTTTCTTACGATAATCATGAGTGCTATTCCTATACACTTCTTCCTACATTGCGTACAGATATACGGTCTAAAACATAAACCAGTCACAGACCAAGAACCCCTCCGCATCCTTCTGAAGGCTTTGATAAGTTGATCTAAACAAAAAAAAGTTCGGTGTATGTTTCACATAATATACTCGGTCTACTATGAGGATTGTATTACTCATATGAAGGTGTTGTTATCTACTAAAGATAAGTATGTGCTTGAATACGAATGGGATAAAATGCCAATATTTTACAGGCCTAATGGGATTGTCTACACTATGTTTTAAAGGTTTCTGGAATTTACCTGTATTTTTTTTTCTGAAACAGTGAATACTATTTATTGAAAATTGAAATATTGAACACTATTTTCTCAATTTTCTGGAGTAACGTTCCAACACAAATTGTTTACAATATTATTGAATATTACACACAAAGTTTTAGCGACGTTTCATTGTGATGCACACAAAGTGATCGCATAAAGAAATACTCACTCAAACTGTTAACAATTTCTATTTGTGTAATGGTGCAAAGAAATTGTTTATGACTTTTGGAATAGTGCACACGATGTAAATACAATTTTTTTTAAATAATGCGCTGTAGGAGATTTTACTGTATACCCGTGCCGTATTTACTGTAAATACGTATCGTTTTGACATATAACGTAAAAATACTGTACGGACCACTGGTCCGTACACTAAAATACGGGCCACCTTGCCAAACACGTTTATTAACATATCGGTTGTTAAAAATTAAATTAATGATTTCTTTTTAAATTTTGGGTATAAAGTAAATATATAACGTCCAATCAGGACGTTTTATATAAATACTTTTTTTCTGGAAAGTGTCAGTACCGGGGTTCTTAGGAAAAACGTGTAGTCAACACTAGATGATTGTCTGCAACCGTAATTTGAAGTTCCGAAACGAGAGATACTATCCTAAATGTGTAATTACATCGCATAAATACCAATATAATCTGCAAAATGTAATCCCAGTAAATTCAACTGCACAAACAAGGTAAGTAGAATACAACATGAACAACAATCAAGCAACTTCACAGGATTTTACTCTAATCTCCTAGGTGCAGAAAAAGACCTGAACTTTTAGAAGACTTCGGGAATAACTTCGCTAAATCTGACAGAAGTTTAATTAAATTTGCGGATATTTTAACTTGTTTCAAGTTATAGATGCCTGTCCTTGTCGATATAGATTGAACACTTTTAACGATGTCTATTATTGTGGAGTTATTAATAGAGTTCTGTCTCTCCTCTCCACTTTGCTGGGATTTCTTTATGTTCATGATAAAAATAATTCATTTGCACATGATTATCTTCAAATCATGTGCATGTTATAGTTTTACCTGGTTTTCTGCATGCTCATAAAGGTTATTTTCAGTGCGTTAATACAAGCTTAATGCAATTATGTTTAAAATCAAGTTTATGGTAAACTAATCGCGTATGCACCAGCACTCAGGTATATGTACCGGACGGGAGATGACACTGGATGTACGTCACTAAAGGAAACGATGGAATAGGGCCTTTTTAATCATCCTCACTTTTTCCCCCCATTTGACGTTTTTCACTCGCCCGGGGCCGGCCCAGCCCCTGGCCCGGGTCGCCCGTCGAGGCACGGAGCCCATCGGTTATTTATAATTCGCCCGAACCTATCTTAACCAGGGACCGCCCCGGAAAGAAAGACGAATTTATTGGAATAATTGAGCGGCTGTTATCGGGGGGTAACATTTTAACTGCGCCGGCGCGGGCCTGGCCAGTGTGTGGTGATTACTGCAAAGGTGATTTTAATCTCTGAGAAATGTTGCCCCACCGGGTAAGGATTGGACACGGGGAAGGACAGCTCATATAAAGTCACACGCCCGCCCGCCCGCCCGCCCGCTGGTCAGCACCCACGCCACTCAGGTGTGTTTTTAAACCACGGAAACATGGCTTCAACCTCTCACGCATACCCCACAGCCGCCATCACACACCCTTTACACACATACTGATACGACATGTCAGCACACAGGCACCAACCACACGGGTTTGGAAATACATCCGTAAAAAAGCACGTGCTCAGCTCAATTATCCAGTGCATATGAATAAGGAAAAATACCCTCGGAAAATGACCATAAAAACCCGCCCACCATGTTCTCTCCTAATTGACCGCATTCTGGCTGGCCCGGGTGCCGCCATCTTGTTTCCGGGACCCAGCTTAAAGTCCATCACATTCTTCATTTTTCGGGGATAAAATAGGGTCGGTGGCTTCAGGGGAAGGGGAATCTAGTTCATCATTGCCCAATATTACAGATTTACTTCGTTGTTGACTGTCATTTTTAATCCTCGGGTGTTGGTGGGGGGGGGGGGGGAGTCGATGTCCAACTACCACACGTTAATTCATACATGTACACAACAATTTCAAGTTTCAATAGGTATGTCTTAATACAGGGCGTTTGTATGTGGATGTTTGTGCTCCTGCTAGTCATATCTCCAGCGGTGAGTTTTTTAAAAAGATCTTTGGCAGTATCCCCGGTGTAAATGGCAATTGTAGTTGCTGATTCTGTATCGCTATTTTATCTGAAAACTCACCCCTGGTTCTGCTCCTCATCAGGGACTAAAATGGAGAAAATGAAAGTCATAGATCGCAAGTAGATTTACATCTTCTAATTGATGAAGTAGTTTGGTTTGTCAAATTCAAGGTAAAATGTGCTGATAATTGTTTTGTGTCATCTCTGGTCCTGCCCTGTCTTATTACAGGTGTAACTCTAGTCCGGTTTCCCCTCATCACAGGTGTATCTCTAGTCCTGTTTCCCCTCATCACAGGTGTATCTCTAGTCCGGTTTCCCCTCATCACAGGTGTTTCTCTAGTCCGGTTTCCCCTCATCACAGGTATATCTCGAGTTCTGTTTCCCCTCATTACAGGTGTATCTCTAGTCCTGTTTCCCCTCATCACAGATGTATCTCTAGGCCGGTTCCCCTCATCACAGGTGTATCTCTAGTCATGTTTCCCCTCATCACAGATGTATCTCTAGTCCTGTTTCCCCTCATCACAGGTGTTTCTCTAGTCCGGTTTCCCCTCATCACAGATGTAACTCTAGTCCTGTTTCCCTCATCACATGTGTATCTCTAGTCCTGTTCCCCTCATCACAGGTGTATCTCAAGTCATGTTTCCCCTCATCACAGGTGTATCTCTAGTCCGGTTTCCCCTCATTACAGGTGTATCTCTAGTCCGGTTTCCCCTCATTACAGGTATACATACTTCTTGTCTGGTTTTATCTGATTTTATGTGTATTTCTAGTCCTGTCTCATTGCAAGTGTACTTCTCCGGTTCCCTCACATTGCAGGTGTATATCGAGTGCTTTATCTCACTCTCCTGGTACAAGTTTAGCCATAGGAATAACGTTAGAAAAAATACTCAACGGTCTTGGCAGAGTGAATAATAGATGACGTCATACGCTATTAACCAGCTGGATTCGTGAAGTAACTTGAATCATTTTGATATTGTGGTGCTATTTAATGTCAGTGAAAGGGGTGGGATGAATCCAGAGCCGCACTCGAATAGTTCTCGATGCAGTTCTATATATTTAAGTCTTGTCTCATCACTTGTGTATCTCTAGTCCCGTTTTGTGTCAACTCAAATGTATCTAGATTATCCTTTTTCAGAAAAGCGGGGTAAACTTTATGGGTCGTTCGTACTTTCTAGGATCCCTGAGATATCATTGTCTGTGCCCTTGATAGATTTGATATCGTTGTCGTTTCGTCAGTTTACGTAGTTCATAGATTCAATGAAGAATAAGTGAAGATCTATGCATCAGAGAGAAAAATGTGACATAACAAATACGTTCAACATTTATCAAAGATAATTCAGCAAGAAGCTAAAGTGCGGTATGACCGATTTCTGTGAAAACTGTAGTATTGCTGTGAAGCCCTGAACGAGACAGAAAGGCCAACATTATTGGTGCTGCTCCTCCACTTGGGGCTTTTATGTAAAACAAAAATGTTCTTAGGATGCTGGAGAGGCAAATGGCAGAACAACGGGGGTAATATTTAGCATTTATGGTCTGAGGGGCTGATACAGTTCTTGATATGAATATGTATAACATACAAATCAATTAAAATATATGTCGTTTGGGAAACACAAATCACAAATAACAGTTTATCTAACAGCAGTTATCGCTGGGTTTGGAGACCATCGCTGGGTAATATTGCAAAATACTAAATAGCGAATTCTGTCGATTGCAGATAGTTACCATCGAAAGCAACGTGGGTCTTTGCACAATAAAACTTGCCTGTGAGAGAATAAAACTGACCGAACACATTCTTTCGTTACTGTGAATAATATTGACGAGGATATCGACGAGAATAACAACTAGAAATAAATGATATACTTTTTGAATTTAAAGTCGTCCTGGATATGAAAATAGAGCGCCAAACATATGCATACATGCGTTTTATACCTGATAAAAGAAAATTGTATACCATTTCGTCCAGATACCTCTACAAGAGTTTGCCTTAGCTGTATGAGGTATCATAAATCAGTAGAAAATCCACTTAGCACAACAGGAATCACCGCCATTCCCGTACCAGTAATAAATTTATTCATTGCCGGATTAAGTTTATCACGCCGGATACAGAAGCTTTGCGCTCATTGGAGACAGCCCCCTGTCACGTGGTTTGGCGCGTGCGCAGTGCTAACTTTTAAGGGGGTGATGGAGGCTGGTGGCATTAGCGTATGTTATGATGAAGTAAGTAAAAGTGGATTGTGTTTTAAATCAGTAACGGCCACCACCATTTCAGACTTAACCGGATGGATGTGTGTAACTCGGCCGCGCCGTCCATTAGATAATGAGTTGTTCGTCTGAGAATGGGGAATGAATAAGTTGAGTGTGTGTGCACCGGTAAACCAATAATCGACGTTTTACAGGTAAAAGGAAATGTACATAGGGCGATGACTGAGCGTGCAAGGCAAAAACAACGCGCTTTAAACCGTTCTCTTGTCTAGCCGACCGTAAATATTGCCTTATTCCGGAAAACCAGTCACTAGTAACAAAATAGAAAATCAGACTGGGTGTAACTGGTTTTATCTGGCTGTAGCCTGTATTAACTCGTTATAACCTGTAATAACCCATATCGTATTTTAACTGGTTGTAGCTGAATTAAGCTGGCTGTAAATGGCTGACGGTTGTCATTCTTTTATTGGACAAATATGACAAATTTGTAAATCTTAGCAAATGTAAAAATGAAATACTGACCAATAAAGGATTTTTGAAAAAAAAAAAAAAAAAAAAAAAAAATGGTCATACCTGTAACTAGTTGTAGCTGGTTAGAACAGGTGTTATCTGGTTACAGCTGGTTGTAACTGAACCGCAAAGCACAGGATGCGTACTACTACAGATCAACTTCTAATATTGGAATATGTAGCTGCTTTTGTTTCTGGCTGTAGTTGGTTTCATCTGGTATCATCTGGTTCTATCTGGCCTTAACTAGTTTTACTGGGCTTTAATTTGTCATATACAGCTGTAACCGTGTTCATCTGGCTGTAACTAGTCTTATAATGCTGCAACCTGGCTGTATATGGGTCGGATTTTCAAAACCTGCTAAATTGCGCTCTGGGCCTGGGATCAGACACCCAAAAATTAATTTTAGAATAATACTGCTTTTTATATCCTATATCAGTAACCGACCAAGTACTTTCCAGAAAAACTTTATTCCAACAAAATCAGACAAATAGTTTAGATTTGAGAGCCTTTTGAAATTGTGTATAATACTGCATGTTCTACACCCCCCTAACATATTTGAAATTTCAAGAAACATTTTAAGAGCTTAAAAATTTAGAAAAACTATTTTCAAATGATGACATATGTTACATTTGACCCTAAACACCTTTATAAAATATTAGATTTTAAATAAAAACTCTGAGCCACATTTGGGTTTGGGCCAGGCAGGGGTGTCGGACAACACGCGGGGTGTCGGACAACACATTTTTAAAACTACTCAGAACAATGAATAAGATAATATTTGTAACAATAATCCTTTATATTCTTATTGAAATGATAAAAAGCTATGTTTTTCAAAGCAAACGACTCAATTACTGATAAGAAACAACCCCAAAATCATGACTTATATCAGAGCGTGTTGTCCAACACCCCGGGGTGTCGGACAACACGTTTTCAGTTTTTGAATCACAAAAAGTATATTTTTTCATTTAAAAAAAAAACAACCTGGTTATTTATAAGTGGTAGGGGTACTTAACATATACAGGGATATTTGTTATCCTATTATGATAATTATTTATTCTAGACATCTTTTAACAGGCGTGTTGTCCAACACCCCAATTTTTGGAAAATTATCATCATGGAATAAGAATGCTTTAAATATCAGAATAGATAATCAGATTATGTTGAAACTTTCAGGTATTACAGTCAAGACTTTGGTCAACATTTTACAATAAAGAAAAATCTATTTCTCACTACATATTTCATTAGTTTTGTCCTCTGAAAATTGGGATGTCAGACAACATGCTGTATGGATCTTTATGTTGGAAAATTTGAAGGTCCTGGATAGTTTTGACAATTCTAATATTTTTTCAAACTTTAACTAATTTTCAAAACTATATTGTCTACACTTCTCATGTCATATCCTTTAAACAAGTTAATAGAAACAATTGGCCCAATATTGTGCCTCTTAGATTTTTTTAAAAGTTTTTGCTGATTTTCGGAAGGAAAAATACCTCTGAGCTATACAAAACCCTATATTGGAATGAAAGACTATCAAAAGATGCACCAAAAACTGTCATTTTTACATTGATGAGATACATTTATACAGCATCAGCCTTAAATAAGCCTATTTTGGCCAATTTAGCAGGTTTTAAAAATCCCACCCATCTGGCCGGAACTGGTTTATTTGGTCGTAACTGTATTTTCTGGTAGTAATGGACTTTCCCCGGCTTCAGCCGGTTTCTCTGCCTGTAACTGACTTTATCTGGCTATAACTGAATTCATCTGGACATAACTGGTTCATCTGGTTGTAACTCTGTCCTGAAGAAGGTTATTATATAACCGAAACGTCGCCGAAAGGTCCAGTACACTTGAGGCTTATACTGTCATCAATCTTTATCTTATAATAAAAACTTCTGCCGAACAAAACTGACTTAGAGTAGTCGCGTTTTCACACTTACTTGATTTTAGAGCGTGCTAGCACGCGCTAAATACATCATCTAGATGTTAGAGGATCCATATAGACTTTCAGGGTACTGCATACAAACTATCCCTTCAATATCTATGTGCTATTCACTGTGATATTGAGATATAGTGATATTGAGAACAGAGCAGGGAGCCAGTGTCACAGTCTCTTAGAGGCATGCCCAGCTGACCATGACCAATCACCTATGACCAAAATACCTGAAAACCCACTCGTACTTGATGTGTTTGGATCCTAGACTCAGGCAGTTGCAGAAATGGCAAGTTGACTGGGTGCAAGTGGGTTATAGAAAACTATCCATAGGCTAAATCTAACTCAAACCTTTTAATTGTTATTCATGTATAATTGCACGCTCATTCATCTGTGATAAACATCCTATTTGCTCCTAGTTATTATTGCTGTAACTGGCTTTATGTGTCTGTAACTGGTTTCATCTGGCTGTAACCGGTTCTCTCTGTGTTGTTGCAGGCATCACAGAGGCTGACCCGATGATCCATTCCGCACAAGACACCTACATTACCACAGATACACACAAGTGTTACGCGCAGCGACAGGGACCTTTCCATCTGTTCGCCCTCTTCCATGTCAGCACGCCTACATACGCCATGAGGTAAGGGTGCTACTCCCTTCGTTTCCACCCCAGTGGATCATATATTTATATCCATTGAGACATTTTTAAAATTAGAAATACAGCTTTTTGTCTTCCTTTTAAACATTACACTTGGACCTATTTATGAGGTACTTGTCATTTAGTAAGCAACAAGCGTGTTTTCATTGACACCTTCTTATCTTTTGGGATATTCATAGAGTAAAAAGAGTCGAATTTCTTTTCTTCTTGTCCGCTTATTACAAATATATATATATATGTCCCATTGCCTGTCCGTGAATTTCATGAATTCGTCTCGATAATTATATAGAGCAATTGTTGTGTATCTCTCCGGGGCGAGTATTTTGCCAATACCTCGTACGGATTATACAGAAATCTCGTATCTCCCCTTTAGGGAATGCCACCTGTTTTTAAAATGTTGATCGCCTAAAACAAGGGAAAAGAGAAGGACAATGAGCAGTAAATATTAGACCATGATCTGTAAGGGTCGTCAGAATGGTTACTGGAGAATTTGTCCCGAAAGGAAGTCGCACTGGATTTTACAGGAGAACTCGCCCCGTTTTGGGGAACTCGCCCCGTGAAGTCGCCTCACATTCTTAAGAGAACTCTCCTTCCACCCCCAACTTCCGAGAAGAGAAGAGAGTTTTATATGAAAGGAAATAATCCTGCGTATTTGGGAAAATAAGTCCAGTTAGGTTCGGGGTCAGGTTAGGGCTAGGGTTTCGTGGTTGGGGTCGGGATAAGGTTAGGATTAAGGATAGTATGCTGAATTTATTCGTTCCGTCGGCGGTCCTCACTATGGAGTGTCGGGCGGTGAGGGGTTTCTGTTTGTTTTACTCCCCCAAGAAATACGTGAAACATAACAGTTTGGGTTGTGACTATAACTCCCCCCGACCCTCACCCCTTCTTGGTCATATTTATTTTTCGTAGTTATATGTTCGCAAAGATGTCGGAAGATTTCAGGGCGACTTCGTTTCAGGCCGAGCTTCGTAAACGGGACGACTTCGTTTATCGGAGCGAGTAAATTCCGGGGCGACTTCGTTTCGGGGCGAGTTTTCCAGTATTCGTCAGAATTAATGCCGTGATAAAGCTGAAGGGGTTCGATAGCTAATGGGATCTTCATTCCTCATAATAGTTGGTTTGTAAGGAAGGCACAACTCAAGACAGTGAATTGAAGTAAAAGTTCAGGATGGTATTTATTTGCTTATATTAGATAACAAGGTTTCGGATTCATAAAAGATCCTTCATCCTCATAATATTTTGTATAAAACGTGGTTGTAAAGCACTAGCCTTACTCGGGGATGCAAGTCTGCTGACAATTCTAAAAAAAATTATGTATAATGTGTAATCCCCCCACCCAGGAAAAAGGTATAACTCAACACTATCTATGCCCATGTTGGCGGCTTGCTGGCTATCCCCATGGTAGACCATCACTGTTTATTTTGTAAATGTATCTCTCTTAAAACACTAAATGTATCGGTGCTATCACGGGAAATTAGAATAGATATTAGTTTATGGCTATTCTCTTGCACTGTAATTCAAATGCTTTTTCACAGCTTATAATTTATGATCTTTTCCTCAGTATCAACTATTATCCCTGCTTACTGCGTCACAGTCACACTGGGACTAGGACATATAAAGGTCATTGAGGTTTAAGGGTGGCGTCCACCAACGACGACAAGGGCACGCTCCAGCAAAATTTCCAATCGTAGACCTCTGCGACACGCTTCCGACACGCCATGACACTCTACGACAAGGGTCCAGTCATGGGAAAAAAATTGAACATGCTCGATGTTGTCGTAGCCTTGTTGGAAGGCTCCTGACAAGCTTTCAAACGTGGCCTTGTCGTGGCCTTGTCATAGTCTCTTGTCGGGAACTAGGGTCCACCAACCACGACAAGGCTTCCAATCGTAGGCCAGTCGTGGACCTTGTCGGGAAGGCATTGTTGTAGCCTCGTCGTGGTTGGTGGACGCCCCCCTTTATGCTCATTCAGTGACGCACACACATGACACACACATAACGCGAATAGGGAGAGTCTCTGTGGGAAAGCGCCCTCTTATTTATTTCAGAGATGGCACCTAGGAGAGTGGGAGGGAATACAAGCCCGTCATTATGGTCCAATATGAGACACAGGGCAGGGCAAGGTCATTGTGAAACGGACACGAAATGTTACATTCCATAAGCCTTGTTAAGGCTATAAGATATTGCCATTTGTTCCTGATCCACCCCGACCATTAGCTCGGTGAGAGTAAAATGTCGATGTACGATACCTAATTCATCGACATTGAGACTTTACCCGATCACACCTCTTCTTTGATACCCTCATAAAGCAGCCCAATTGACATCAGAGAGAGTTCAGAGCCCTGGATCGGGTGGTGTGTACATAGATAGAAAATAATTCAAACTTTATTAACTTTTGATCTAAATAAGACATTAGCAAACGGATTCCGCGTCTATAATCGTCTTGTCCTCCCCTACAGGTCGATATGTAACAATTGTAGATCATTCACGGGAATATACACATCAGTGATTCTTACTGCCCACTTGGAGTCGGGAAGAGTCGGTGAAGGTGCGTACATCGACAATGGTAAGGTCACTGATAGACTTGCTCAAGTCTTTGATTATGAACATTCATTAGATGATTAAAGAAAATCGGAATACAATTCATTATAGCATGTGTCCTTCTCTGACTGGTCCATGAATCAAAGACTTGTCCATTCTGACCAGAATCTCCTGTTTATGACCCCAAGCCACTCCCTGTAACCCTATACCTCCCTCTGCCCCTCCCCCTCACCTCCTCCAGTTCCCTGCCTGCCTGTGTTTTCATAGCAATATATTTCGCCTACTCCTGACTATGGTCTCGATTGAGAGCAAAGTGAGAGGGTATCAATCTCCAAGCAGATATCCTGACCAGTAGCAGATCTCTGCTTGGGGAGTATGGCGCTACATCGCGCCAGTCTACACGGCCATTTACGGATGAGACCAGTCCCTGTGTCACTCAGAAGGGATGGAGGGCTAGGATACAGGGACTGAGGCCAGTCTAGGTCGCTGAGGGTCAGTCATATCTGACATGCTGGTAACGCCTGACTCGTCGGGAAAGATAATAAAATCGAGTGGGTGAAGTGCGTACATTGACGGTGAAGTGCGTACATTGACGGGAATGACGCCGATTACTTCAGACAAAGATGGAATCGGGCAGAGTCGGCGTGTCAATGTTTTAAGCCTATAAGACAGTGACACGCCGATTCTTCCCGATCACACCTTTGCCCGATGGATCCGTTGCGTCGGCCAGAATCGGTGAACCTTATGTCGCTGTAACCACTTCACTGACTGTGCCCGATTCTGAGTACTCCGTTGAAATAGCGAGGGTCTGTATCCCGACGACCAACATCCAAGTATTAAACACCGATCTGTAGGGGACACAGAGCCGATAATAGATAATAGTTGTCTGATATCTTAAATAAAACCGATTTTATTAAAGTTTGTGTTATTGTGTATAAAGGCCTGTCACCAGCCCGGGGCCCAGGCGGGCCTGGTCCCTAGACACTCTTTGATCTCAATCGGGTTGTTTTACGAGGTTATAAAAGTAGGAGGTGTGGTCGGGAAGAATCCCTGTGTCAAAGTATGAGGGTATATGACAGCGACATTATTGTTCCCGATTATTATCGTCGATCGGGTCGGTGAGAATCGGTCATAGATGTCGTTGTCTTATAGGCTTTAAAGGCTGTAAGTGCGGCCCTTCATGGCACTGTAAACTCAATGATTAAAGCAGATATACCGCAGAATCTATGATTAGATACCTCTGTGTTACAACACTATAACTAAAATACTCGGGTGTAACCTTCCATACCACCCACAGCGGCCGTTTTATGACCCCATTGTACTACCAGTACAGGCAAGTTCAGGGGTTTCTTTCCTTATCCTATGACAGGACTTTCGCACAGACGGAGTTATGAAGCAATCACTAATGCCTCTTTCGGCAATCTGTGCAAATCTTAAACATTTTTACATCTTTAATGTAGACGCCCAACCCATAAACCCTTTATTTGAACATTATAAGCCGTCACCCATCTTTATTTTTGTTATTCTTTCCTTGAATCACTGAAATAAAACGGGTCCTCTTTCCAAAATCCGTCTAGGGAATTTTCTTCTTCCGGGATTTTGGAATGTTTCAAATCCTTGGTGATCAATATAGATCTATATAAAACAGTAATATGCGCTGCCGGTTATTAAATTCTGTAACTGTAAAATCTGAATCGATACAATGGCTTCACGTTTTTAGAAATGTGAGTTTAAGGACAGGTGAAAACTCGTTTTTGAAAGGGCCAAAAACAAGGGAAATCCGGAAATGGAAGTTTTGTTTATGCCTGTGAGGTTACCGATGTATGTTATAAAGCCTATAACACATCAACATTACCGATTGACACCGATTCGATTCTGCCCAATTATTTCCTCGGTTCGGCCTCATATTTAAGTTCATTTACATATATAGCCGATTGTGATCGGGCCACTTAATGAGTGTTGACTTTTATCTCACCCTGGTATTTTTTCTCCATAGATAGACCTATCATTGGCAACTCGTATCCAACGCCTGTGAGATATATAGGTGAATATCCAATCGGGGATTATGTCACAAACATTAACCTATTAATCTATGTGAAGGATGAGATAAATTCAGAAACCCATTCAAGTAAAGGGTCAGAGGTCGATCCAAGTAATTCACACAGCTTCGCCTTGTGAATTACTATGTGATTCAAACTCGATGGGATACGAGCTCTGACCCTAAACCTTCATAGGTTTCCTCTATAGTATAATCCATTATGATATAAAAACAGACATGGCAGCTTCCCAATCCTTTCCTGAAAATCCACTTTTTTTAAATTGTCAGTATATAAATTTCTTTTTCCTAGTGTAAAGCCAATAAAACATGAATTGATCGTCATTCATGCTAATGAAATTCCCCATGACTCTCGGCTGTGGCTGACAATGACGTGTGTTCTACGTTGTATTTTTTTTTAATCTCTGAGGCAGGCAGTAAAGTCCATGTGAAACATATTTAACTTTTTTTGTCCCCAACTGACATCCCTGTAGACACATTAAAAAATACATAAGAGTGAAGAGACACAAAGACACTGAAAGTGCTTAATAATCTTTCAAAATCTAAATTAGATTAAAAGATGCGTTAGTTTCTATGTATGGTTAGGGAGACCACAAGTGGCCCCAGTCCCTTTGAAACTGGCCTGACCCATGCCGCAACCCACAGATTACATAGACAATTAATCGATGGTTTGTGGACAGGCGGCCGTAAACCACCAGAGATTGACTAGTAGTAATAATATACGAGCGCCAGCGAATGTATAACGAGGTAAACCGCGAGTGGTTTGTTGCGTTTATTATTTATCTTTTCGAATAAATTATACCCAGTAATTGTCATATTAACGGGTATAACAATTTAGAACTATTTCTTTGCTCTATAGCAGAAGGGACCATTTTTTCCGTATATCATAGATTTGAGGCCGTATACCACAGGTTTGAATCCGTATTATGGTATGATAGGTTTTATACAATGGGTCGTGGTTTATTGAGCTCCCATACATTTTCAATGGGGGCTTTGTATATGATGGATAATAAAGCCAGTTCTCTGAGCAAGCGGATCCTCCATCGTCATTTGTGTGGCCGAGTCATTCAAATTATCAGATTGGTATGGGACGGGGCAAAATCGTCGATGTCTGCCGGCCTTTACACTTGAGATGGATTACCATAATGATCCATTGAAGTTAAACGCTACCCTGTATTACCTTACACACCCCTCTGCACCGCATGTGCATCCACTCATCAAATTGTATTTAGAAGACAAAAACTATATTTTTCAAGGAGCTCATTTTTCTAAACGGATAATTTCCTTGAGAACTTTTGAAAACAGAAACTCCTGTGAGCTGTTGTATTACGTTTCTGTTGAAGTGATCATATTTAGAGGAGGGAATTGATTCGTGGAAGTTAGTTTTTGCGAAAGATTGAATTATCACTTGTTACTGAAAAATACCCGTGGAAATTACAGGGAACAGCACAGTACGTAGCCAACCAAATCACAGTTATAAGGGAACATTTATAATTAGTCATATGTTTATTTTATTCCCATATTAGGATTATACCTCTGTTGCACCAACAATAGAATTCTATGTCTACTTTTTGTTACTGGTCAGTCTGATTACAACAAAGATGCATCACTTGCTGAGTACCAGTAGTGGCAACTCACAGGTAAAACCACTTAGCAATCACTCGCTTTCGGTCTGCAATATGACCAAAATTCTTGAGGATTTACGAATCGTGGAACTTTTTCAAAGATACACCTAAATACCTTGTCATATAAAGTTGTTTTTGTGTTTTGATAACACCAGGCCCTATGCACATACCAAGTTATAGTGATCTGTTCAAGACTACAGTCCAAAATGGCAGATAAGCAGGGGGACTGCACACTGCATATCCAAGTAAAAAACTGACAAGCCTAAATCTCCTTCTAAAAGGGAATAGGTGTCGGTAGAGGTTGTGACTCAAACAGAACCATCGATCCAAACTTTGTCCACTGGAGGAGAGGGTCAAGAAGTGTGCTACCTCGTTCCCCTCACCCGCAGCACCAGTGGCTAAGTCCCGCAAGACCACGTGTTACAGTGACTCGAAGACCTTGGACTAAGGGTTTGAATGTGGACAACTCTCAAAAGAAGAGGAAGAAGCACAAAAGGACACTAAGACAATTATTACGAAGGAATGTGTGATATCGCCAATGTTGAGGATAAAACTGGTCCCAAAGTCTCCAATATGCTGGTCAGGGCAGTGTCTTGCGTCGTCCGGCAACCATTGCGGACGGACACAGTGAAGGGAATGCGGGACCGTTTTCTTCAACTGGCCAATGCGCACATGCTGCATGTGCCAATGTTGAATAAAAAATCTTCAACAGGGTGTCTTCAAGAGACTCTGAACTGTTAGACAAATCAGAGAGAAGGCAGCGCCACTGGCTAATGCTTATGTGGGACTGGTGGAATCTAAATTGATTTCGTCCTGGACCATGTCGGATACTACTGGAACCAAGAGGGTTTTTTTTTTTTACTAAAACAGAACCTGGATAAGAAGTGGGGAAACATGTCATTGGAAGACAATCATGTTGCATCTGAGTGGTTTGGTGGTGAAGATTTCAACAGAGCGATGAAGAAGGCTGAAGATGAGATACGTCAAACCTACAAAATGGTCAAGAAGGAGTTTGAGCCACACTCAGAGCAGAAGGACTTCTACTATTTGCACTATTGTAAGAGGCAAGGGTGAATCTTGACATTATCATTAAGGAGCTACTCACAACAGAAATTGTAGAGAGAAGTGATAGAGTTCCTGACCAATACATATCAAATGTTTTACCATGTCCAAACCTAAATGGGAAGTTCAGAATGATCTTAAACATTTCAGATCTAGATGGCAGCGTTACCTACAAACATTTTAAGATGGAAACTCTTACAACTGACCCGTTATGGTACATGAAGGGGATTTCATGGGTTCCTTAGATCTTTCAGATGCATATTATCGTAAAACTGGATGAGGTTTAATCTTGGCCACCGTATTCCACGACTGGAGTTTTGCAAAGTGACTTCATGAGGCGAAGCCAAGTGAAGTCCGGAGCCAAAACTTCGGGAGTGGAATGCGGTGGCCAAGATTAAAACGAATCAGGTTTTAATTTTATCCTACCCTATCTCATCGATTTTGGAATATTACGTGATAATAATGCTGTATGCCACTAGTGGCATATAAAAATCCTTATGCCAGTCAGCGTGGCATACGGAAACCCAATGTTAAGCCTATGGGATTCTATATTAGGGGTAGGATAACATTCGATACCTGTCTATAAAGGGGAGAGATAGTACCTCAGGTTTGAGTGGAGAGGACCGCTGTATCAGAATATGTTTTCTAAATGGTTTGGCACAAGGGGCAATACAGTTTACTATACTACTGAATGCAGTCTTTGCTAACTTACAAGGACGTGGACACTCTGTTGCTGGGTACATAGTTGATTCCTATGTTATGGCAGTAACTGTACTACAGTATCGAGATATAATTCAGACACTCCTGTCATTGTTATTTAGACTAGACTTCAAGGTACACAAAGATAAGAGCATTATGTCTCCAACTACGAAACTGACAATTTGGGGTATGAGATTGATACCAAGGAGATACCAGGTTCAAGTGAAAGTCATAGGTTCTGGTTGGAAAGTGCAAATTCAGACAAGTATCCTGTCTGTTAGGACTTACAGTTGATTGCATTTGGTGAAGCCCACTGTAGAAGGCTTGAAAGATCACCACAGCACACATTATCCACAGACACCTCCAACATAGAACGGGAAGCAGTCTGGGAGGATGGTGGAACAGCAAAAGGGAACTGGTTCTTAGACGAACAAGAGATGCAGATTAATGTGAAAGAAACTCTGGCAGTGGCCTTCAGACCCAAATGTTTGGCTAGATCACTGTATGACACTACAATTAGGTGCTTGTCAGACAACACAATGGTCTTAACAGTGGCCTATTTGAATCACAAAGATGGATCAAAGAGGGAAGGATGTAATGAAGTTGGGAAATGTGTTAGCATAAGAATCTTTGAATTCTAGGGGCCTACATTCTTGAGAAAAGGAATGTTGAGGCAGATGAGGAATAAAGTCCAAAACAAAATGGGAATTGTCTGTTAAAGCTTTTGTTTATGTGATATATCAAATGGACCGCTGTGATCTAGATCTCTTTACGTCAAGACTTACAAACCTGTCTAGATATTGTAGTTGGCATTCTGATCCAGGAGTTTAGATAATTGATGCTTTCTCATTCAAATTGACTAATGGAATCTATGCATTCCTACCTTTTAGACTGAACCTCAGGGTCTTTCGAAAAGCCAGCAATGACAAGGCAGAGGGCATCTTGGTCACGCTATTATGGGAAGCACATCCTTGGGAAGGCCTCCTGAGTAGAACAGCCAAATGACAGTTGGACTTAGGACTAGTGCACCTGCAGAATCCAGTATCTGCAGATCTGTGGCCCCTTCACCTTGTTGCATGGGTGATCTAGACAGAGCATTATATGAGCAGGGATTGAACCCAGACTCTGCAGCTTTATAAATACAGCCATGAAGGAATGCAACAAAGAAACAGTATGATGTCACCTTGAAAAAGGTGGACTTTATCTTATGTAGAAAACAAGATCATACTGAATAAGCCTTCGGTGTTTGATATAATAAACTTTTGTACTTTCTTACATAAGAAAGTCTTTAGTTACTCTACTGTGAACACAGGTAAGAGTGTGCTCTCAGCTCCTGCAGATATGATTGATGGCAAGTCAGTAGGAAACTATGATAAGGTCAACAAACATTTATAATGCCATGCCTCGTAAGGTGAAATACCAACAGACTTGGGATGTGAACACGGTTTTCCATTTACTGAAAAGGTGGTCTCCTTTACAGCTGTTTCCAAGTTTTCCAAGGCACCTTCTCCTAAGGGAGCAGCTACATTGAAAACCGCCATAAGAGATTTCCTGATGCAAACTATTCTGAGGAAATCCAGGTAGATGATTGCTGATCCATTCACCAAGTTCTACAAGAGAACCATCACCTCAGATGATACTGCCTTGCAAAATATAGTTCCTCAAACAGAGAAAGATGACTAGTCTAGCAAACGCCTGCAAACTTTCTCTGAAGGAGCTCAGATAATGTGACAAAATCTCTGTTGTTATTAGACCAACTAGTAACAAGCAGTAGACTTTGCTTGTGAAATGACTTACTTTGGTGGAAGGTGATATTTGACCTGAACTCTACGATGTTCCAGGGTCATCGCATTGAGCAACAGTCCCACCCAAGACTGTTGTCTGCCCTACCCTAATTAGGTGAGTTGCTCATGGGGGTAGTTCACCTGTGCTCTTTATGATGTTGAATAAAGCTTGTAGCCGACAAGTGCTCTGTTGCTCAATCCAACTACCCTGTAACATCATAGGCTTAAGGTCAGATATCACCTTCTACCAAGGTTAGTTCAATTCACCCT
Source organism: Alentia gelatinosa (assembly GCA_950022655.1). Taxonomy (NCBI): domain Eukaryota; kingdom Metazoa; phylum Annelida; class Polychaeta; order Phyllodocida; family Polynoidae; genus Alentia; species Alentia gelatinosa. The sequence continues at coordinate 19,488,303 of OX465584.1, read as the reverse complement.
GTAAATTATCGTACCTGTCACAATAATGCAATAAGGGTATTACCACTAACACTCAGTTACCCCTGAAATAAGGTTATGGTCATATCACTGCCCCCCCCCCCTCCCCCCCCCAAAAAAAAAAAAAAAAAAAAAAAAAACAACCCAGAAAATAAATAAATGAATAGGAAAAAATAAATAAATAACCAAAAACAAAAGAAAAAATACATACACACTGAAATAATAGCCATATTACTCCAACACCAAGGTGATAGCCAAATTGTCTCCAAACACTTCAGTTATAGCAATAGTACCTCCACAATAAGGTTATAACTTCATTACCACAGCAATAAGGTTATAGTCATATTGCCCCGACACACTAATGTTATCGGCCTATTGACCACATCTCCAAGGTTATAACTATATTGTCTCTACACATGTCAGTTATAGCAAAGCAATAACACCTCCACGATAAGGTTATGTCGTATATGATTATAGTATATTATCATTATACAGATATATATTTCTGAGACACAGGGTATGAATATTTATTAGACTACATGATCTCTACATGTTTAATTCGCGGGCTTTTCACATGTTCCGAGTCCGCCTTTATGTACGTGTTTCTTCTATACCCTCGGAAAAGTTTTCTAGTCTCATACTCAGTCATAGTCTCATTACTGCTGCATTAAGGTTATAGCAATATTACTCGACACATTAAGTCTACCTCACACGCAAATGTACTCTTCAGGCTTATGTTCAAAGGACAGATAAGCTGTTAGGCATTTTATCGTCAAGTCATGACAGACTAACTCGTGGAAAAATCATTAATTTCTCCTGGTTTTATTTTCCTTATTTCACCGTCAGCTTAGTCACAGGACGCATTGCTTTTGTCCTCTATTTTTGACTTCCGAGTCTGGTGATTTATGATAGAAGGAAACCAATTCTTTGATTTGCCCGTTATTAAAATCCTTTTTTACCGCTATTACGCTATTGAAACATCGATCTATGTTTTCTGTAGTTCGGTGGAATCTTCCTGATCAAAGTAATGAAAGATGCTTTTTATTACAGAAAAGGAAATCTGTGCATTATCTAAAGCAACTTTCAGTTATGGGCCTGTACACAAGTTGTGGTGATAGACAAAGTAATGAGAACAAAGGTAGCTATGGGATATACCAGGGACAGCTTTCGCTTTACTATTGGGTGCGAAAACTGTATGAAAGACAAAGATGGAGGGGCTAAAGGTGCAACAAGGACGGCATAGGTTTAGGACCTTCTCCAGGGAAGTTTCCTGGTCGTTTTTCATCTCATAGCTCTCTGGGATAGAAATCTGTAACACCTTTGTTGAGTGATTTTCAATAAACAAACAAGGTACTGACTGGAATCCCGGTAAGGTAAATGAATTTCGTTAATGTCGTATACCTGAAGAATTGACATATTTACCAAAATATGACGATGATAATCTCCAACAAAAGTGTGCAGGTACAGATATTACATTAAGTTATGCTGTTCTCCAGGAAAAGCCTGAACTCCATCTACACTGACGCCCTGCCCACCGTTTCCTATACCTCTTTTAGAACACCATTAATGGTTGGTAGGCCAGGGCACCGTTAGCCATCAGGGAATGGGAGATGGGATGCAAGCACAACTGTCCAACAGTAGCTGTTACTTTGATGTTTAGACAATATTTAATCCAACCATTTGTGTAAAAAAAACGCACGCAATATATCGCATTCGCATTGTTTTAATGCCCAGCCCTTTGTGATTCCATTGGTCCGGCAGAAACAAGATTAACATGTCTTAATACTCTAGGATCCATTTAGTTTGGGTTTTTTCACGTTTGACGTGTACCACAGTAATCTGTCTCATAATAAGACTTTCTCCTTCGATTCATATTATTGCATTCACTGAAGCCAGTATTTATTGCAAACCTATAAGACTACATTTAGGCCACTAAAAAAACTTGTTTCTCATCACCGCGAGCATCAGAAAAAACGTTTTTATTTTTTTATTGATCTTTTAGAAATAAGATGAACCTTGATAGATATAATGAAAGGTATGTGTATTTGGTATCAAATTAAAGTTCCTGACGTCAGGGATGCATTGAACATGTTATCTTAGCCTGGTATAAACGTCCATAGGCTTAACATTACGAACTCGTTCTCAACAGGCTTGCGAGAACGGTAACTCGTTCTCAACAGTCGGTAAAAATCAGAAACATATTCGTGCTTGGTCTGAGTCCCTGTTCCCTATCTCGTTGGGAGTGCTTCAGAATATTCACTCGGCTATCGCCTCGTTCATATTACTGCACACTCCAAACTCGATGGCGAACAGGAACACAGACCAAACACTCATGAATTTCCTTCATAGTATTATGTGTATCAAGGTAGAGTAGACCCCCACATAAGCAGACACCTTCAGACACATGTCAGGCCAAAGTCCTTTTTATGTGTCTACTTACACTGGGTTAAAAGGATTTTTGTACTAAAATAACTGTCTGTTAATGTGGGTTGTCTGCTTCCGCAGGGTGCCTGTTTACACGGGGTTATAATAAACATCTAGTACAGAGACAAATTTCCCTTCCAAGCAAAACTATCCATTAACGTGGGGTGTCCGCTTTCATGGGGCGTCCGTTAGGCAGGGTTCATATTACACACAGTAAAATGAGTGAGATATTCGGAATTTAGAGTGAGAGTGCAAATTAGCACCTAAATATGTATATCTGAAGCCCATTTTATGACACTTCTAAAGCCGTCTTTGAAAAAAGCGCCCTCGTCATATCTTTCATAGCTTGGTGATGAGAAACAAGTTGTTTTTTTGAGTGGCCTTCCTGAGTTTTGTATCTGGAAGGATGAGATAGGGCTCATTTCATAAATTGGTGTTTCTAGAGGGGGGATAAAGGGCCTTATTACATTGGTCTGTCTGGGGGATAAGATAGGGCCTTTTTTATTAATCTTTTATTTATACTGGTTACTTCCTAGGTTCTAAGACCTGTCTTCCTTTGGGCCAGTTTGAACATCGACTCAAAGCTTATTTCAGCCGCGATACTTAAGCTAACATTGGAAAAGAGTAGACCTTGGGCACAAGAGCACTTAAAATGTCCATATTGGAATAATCTTATTCAGGACTATCATACATCAGATGGGCTTACTGCCCTGTATCAAAGTTGATTTAAACTTAAAAAAAGAGATTCCTACTTCATAGAGTGGTGAATTTGATATGTTCATAGTGCATCCGCTTCCCTGTCAGGCAGACTCCATCCCAAACTTACCATGGAATACGTTCTTGTTTATCCTGTATCACATTTGTATTATTTTCTACGTAATGTTTTAAACGCTTCTGGAGTTCTTAAGACACGGGCTTTGGTGGTAGGACATTCCATAATACTGCACTTGGGTATACTATACTCTTTGTAAACATATCGCATATCATATATATTGGTGTTTCTAGAGGGGTGATATAGGGCCTTATTACATTGGTGTGTCTGGAGGAGTGAGATGGCTTATATATATATTGCTGCTTCTAGAGGGGTGATATAGGGCCTTATTACATTGGTGTGTCTGGAGGGGTGAGATAGGGCTTATTATATACATTGGTGTTCCTAGAGGGGTGATATAGGGCCTTGTAAAGGGCTGGTTCCACCAACACGATGGATTTGCTGTGGTATAATTTGTTATATTTGAGAGTGTTGTGATATGTCTTACAACTTTTATACGTCGCGCGTAATGGTATGCATACTTTTTCATGAAATCATGTGTATACTTTGATGCTCCATCACCGCGACACCTCAAGATGCATCACAGCAAATATGCACACGGTTATACAAAACCTAGCAAGATTTAGCAAGACACCAGAAATTGTGACTAATCTCGCTATATCTTGTGTGTTGGTGGAATCAGCACTTTATATTATAGGGTCTAGAGAGGTACAGGGCCCTATCACAATAGAGGGTTATAGAGAGGGGAAAGTGTGGTGTGCACCGCTTGGTGAAGCAGTGCAGACTCTCGAGATAAACTGTTGTTCAAAGCTGCCATCCTCGGTGCACATCACTTATTCCGTGCGAGTCTCGCCCTAAGTTGTCGACTGTGCAGAGAAGTTCCCCTCTTGATAGGGGTCTTTTGTTTCGCCGCCAACTGTCTCCCCAAATGCAAGATGCTTCTCTGCACATGTCAACCGAGAGAGATATAAAATCAAGGCTGAGTCGCCTGAAGTGACAGTCATTCACGGAGTCGAGTCGCCGCTGACGAGAACCTTTACTCTGTTCTTTTTGCAGATCGCTGACGTCGAAAACGCTCATTGCTCTGACACAGGACAAAAACGTCCAGTTGTGATCGCCAGCCCACGAGGGGGCACCACGGGTATTCTGAAGGAAGCCATCCAACCGAGTTGTTTCACCATCACCCGATAGGTAGCGCCACCTCTCAAGACGCTCAAAGGAACCAGTAGTGAATGAGGGAAAAACGCTGACATGCAATCAAGAGTATTTAAGACTGCCTTGTTTTAATGGTATCAGTTTTAGCATTAGTTTCATCCAGGGGCCTTGAATAAGATAATTCTTTGAATCGTTTCCTTAAATTGCGTTGGGTATTAACGTGTCTTGTGGGAGTTTTTGCACTGATGAAAATCTGCACTGCTTTTATTGACTGAGCGGAGTAGAATTGGCGCTGGTTGTAATGGAAACCTTGATTTAAATGTTGTTGGTATTCTCAACAACCGGTAGGGATTAAGAATTTGGAGAATTTTTAGGATTCATTATGGAAAGACAGTGAATCGAATATAATCTGTCAAGTCGCTCAAAGCTGTATTATCGACAGACAAAAATACCACCAGCTTCCAATAAAACGAAAGCGAACAATTACCTAAGAAAGAAATCGTTAAACTAAATATAAAAGTTTCAGACGTTAATGTTCATTTACTGTATGTAGGGAAAAACGAAAACGATTTCCCTTCGTTTTTCGCCTTTAAGCACTGCACAGATTGTGTCCAAGAGAGGAATTTAATGTAACCGAACGGTTTTATCGTTTTGGGGTGAGGTATTTTGTCGGCGTTCCTTGAATAATTCTTACTGCCTTCCTAAACATGCCATTCATTACTTCTTGGTGAGACGAAGCGGCAGAACTACCCGCACGCCCTCATTTCAATCCGGTTTGTACACTTAAACCGAAAATTACCAAATTATTTCGCACTCTGCCCGTCTTGTCAGTATTTTACTATTGTTCAAGCATTACCTTATTTCAGGGGATTGGGGATTTGCCCAAACAAACTTATAAAAATAGTTTAAACACCAAAGATTGGGTTTTTATGTAACATTTATTCAAGGTTGTTTTTTGATACGCAAATTCCAAATTCATGTATCAGTTGATAACCTCTTTGAATGCATGGAACCAGCATTGTAAGTGTGCTGTGTGGTAAATAACATCTACGTGGTGGGCAGGTGGTAGAATATGAGATTTACAAGTTTATATGTATGGTGACTTGTGTATACTGCCGGTGGGTATTAGCATGAATCTAGGACACTGCACTACATCGTTTATGTTACATTCAAAGAGGACACCAATGAGAAGTTCTGGACATCCCCCTTCTACATGGTGTAATTAATGCACGTCAATCTTTCATCTGTTCCTAATTAGATGAGCTTACAACAAGTAAACAGAATTAATGGAGACTGTGACTGACAAGAGTTCGTGATTGGATCGTGTAAAAATGAACGTGTGGACAAATAAAGCCAGCTCTTCTGGATGTTTGAAAGTTTTCTTCGTGTCGTTACAACAGTTAACGTTGCATTTTCTGTACGTGCCACTAGAAGTCATGAAATAAATTGAATGCAAAGAGAAATGAGAGCTTTTGTGTCTGTTTTTGTTAACATGATGTGGATTCACAACAGCCTCAGTACCATGAAATTATTAGAGAAACTTTATTGCCGAAAACTACTGACGTATGTTAAAGCAGCGGAATTCCTGAATGTTAACCTCTGGTTTTCAGAAGCGGCCTCAGAATAGCGTTTTGTTGATCCAGAGATGGCAGCTTTCCATTTTTCCATATGTAAAATAAAGAATATGGAATGAGCGTCATTCACACCAATAGATGAGTGGTTTGAGTCTTTCCATAGCCCTTCAGCATCATACCATGGCCAACACCGATGTTTCACGGATTTGCCCTGAGACACAAAGTTAATGCATTTCTCACGGCCTCATGGCTTTCCAATAAATTCTCAAGTAATGGGAAAGTCAGACATTTTTTGAATTTCGTGTATATTACTTTTAATTGAAAAGTGATACCAGTCATTGATAGACTTCCAGACGCCTCACTAAAATGCTCTGAAAATGTGTGTTTCATGGGCCTGGGGTGCTTCCCCTAAATTAAATTATATTAACTCGGACTGTTTCATACAGTATGGAGATTACATGGTAAGTGACACATTTTACAGCAAAGTAATCAAATACAAGCAAAAGAACAATAATCAGAAAAATAGATGCATTATACAGTATACAGAAAATATAACTGTTGAGAGAAAAAAGAATAAACAAAACACACAACAAAGAAGAGAAAAGAACATCTTAATAAAAAAAATACAAGGGCTATAATACATGTATGCATAGCCTTCAGTACTTTATAGGATAGGCAATGCGGTCCCTTCTTATAAATAGAATGATGATAAACATAATTTCTTCTTTGTTAGATTTCAAGAAAGTGACTAGCCTTTACATACTGGGTCTTATTCCGTACTCCTTGAGACATTGTTTGCTCTGTTGCATTATCTTTTTATTTTGTAAAATGAGAAAAGAGGTGGTATTCATCAACTATCTCTCCATCATATATTTATCACTGGGTCCGTCTCTGCCATGAGCCCCTGATTCAAAAATATCTCACCTAAGTCAACTTTTAAAACTTGGCAGGCATGCATCCCTGTGATACAAGGAAGACGTTAGGCTGCATCTACCATTACATCCATCTTGAAAAAAGCTGATCCCGAATCAAACAACCTTCATGTAGAGGGGAATTCTCTGCACTTGCATGTACTCAATCCATCTACCTGCCCACCCACATATCCATCCATTTGGTTTGCCCACCATTGGAATGCCCATCCACCTGACTGCACACCCAGCCAACCGTCTGCCCATCTGACTGCTACCTACCAACCTATTCATATCACCTACATGCCTGCTCAGTGTTAGGTGGGCAGCCAGGTCCTAGATGGTCTTTAGAATTCGTCTATATTCTATCCAGTTCATCCAAGCAAGATCCAGTAATAACCCCTGCAGTACTCTACAATGGACAACTTCATTATCTGAAAGGAATCCATTAGCCACGACTTGCTGTTCATTATCTGATAGCAGCCTGCCAGCCTGGGACCTGTTTCAGTAGTCTCGTGACATTAGGCCTAGACAGACATCAACAGTGGCACCAACAGTGCAAGCAATAGCGGAAAAAGACTAGCAAATATCTGAAGATCGAAGTGGCCAATCTTCTTCATATTTGGAACGATTATAGATTATATGTATCCCCTACTCATGTTAAAGTGTCATTGCTTAATTCCTACGAGAAGTGAGTGAAACTCTGTGTGTCATCGACTGCAAACTTGTGATCTGTCCGTATGGTGTCACAGACGCCATCTAGACATGTCACGAAACTACTGAAACAGGTCCCAGGCTGGCAGGTGACTGATCCAGGTATGACAGTTATGTAGATATGTAGGTCTTCAAGAATTGTCAGACATAAGAAGACAGACATAGATCTAAACTAATTTGCTCATTTTCTTTAATACAAATGAATCTTATGATCTTCTCTAATTTGGGATCAGCTAAGACGTGAAACACAATTTGTACTAAACGGGAAACTTTTTAAAATGCATATAAAGTAGGAATTACTTTACAGAGGTCTAATGATGTAGTTGAAGGAAGATCATAAGATCATAAGATCTTTATCATGTATCAAAGATCATTATTACTTGGTCAATAGATCAGTCGAGTAATATTAACTTTACACTCAAAATATCGTCAAATATTTGTAAGCCCTTGATCAACAGATCAATTGATGGTAACTATCGGTATAATGATAATGATGTAAACAATTTCCTATGTATACATGTGTATGTTGCTGTGTGGTGTTGTGTGCACATGTGTGTCTTTGTACCTGTTTTGTACTAATTTGTATATAGTTTTGACTTTTGTACGGAAGGGCGCCCAACATGAGGCGAATATTGTGAGTCGTTAATTCTCCTAATAAAAGAAATTACATGTACTTTCTGAGAAATCTTTGGGCATGATCAATTAGATTAATTTGGGTTAAAGAAAACGTGAACTGGGTTGTCTTATGGCTGTTTATTTTTTGTCCTGTAGTATGTCTTTTTTATTTTTATTATGCGTGACACTTGTTAGGAATAATACTGCATATGCGGTGATTGCATTCGCCGTAAAGCATTATTAAATAAAAGAAAAGGAAAGAAACACCTGAGAGATGGGTTCTGTTAGGTGAATGGACTGTCAGATGGGTGGGCAGTCAGTAACACACTACAGGGGCTGGGCTGGCTACCACTGGCTCAAAGGTATTACATAATAGTTATCATTGTAAATGAACATCTCGACCCCTTTTCAGCCTTTGACAGATATTCCCCTGAAAAACCAGACATCGCGGCTATTCCAGATAGAGTACATCGTTAAGAGGGGGACACTTTCGCTAGGAATATATAAGAGAAAAATACAATAAAAACGAAAGAAAGGCCTATAGGTTTGTAATTTATAATGATTACCGGTATATAGAATGATAAGATTGGTCCAATAGCACAGACAACATGGAACTATCATTGAATGCTCGTTATATGGAGGATTTACCTTGGTTCCTCGGTAAATCTAACTGAGTTAAATGTATATTGATACCAGTAGAGACCTCTGGTGTCGAAATCCAGTATAAAAACCGGTGAAAAAAGTTAGGGTCTATCTAGGTCAAATCTTTCACTTGCTGAAGATCACGTTTTCACAAATATCTCATGAACGGGTGGGAATTTCTCAATTATTCTTTCACCGATGGACAAAGCGCCTCAAGTTACACTGGGTAACCCAAACTTGTATATGTATGTCTTGATTAAATGCACACAAATAGCTAAAATCTGGTTTTGGAAAATGATGATACAAGATAACATGCTGAAATTAAATTGTATATAAAAGATTTAGAGCATGGAAACATATTTATCATATACCTTGTCTATGCCGAACGTCAATAATATGTCATCATGCTCTAAATCATTCATATACAATTTACTTTCAGCATGTTACCTTGTTTTATCACTTTCCAAAACCAGAAATTAGCTATTTTTGTGCATTTATTCAAGACATACACATACAAATTTGGGTCACCCTGTGTGACTTGAGGTGCTTTGTCCATCGGTGAAAGAATAATTGAGAGATTCCCACCCGTTCAGGAGATATCTGTGAAAATGTGATCTTCAGCAAGTGAAAGATTTGACCTAGATACACCCTAAACTTTTTTCACTGGTTTTCATACTGGATTTTGACACCAGAGGTCTCTTGATATGTTCAATGTATATTGATACCAGTAGAGACCTCTGGTGTCGAAATCCAGTATGAAAACCGGTGAAAAAAGTTTAGGGTCTATCTAGGTCAAATCTTTCACTTGCTGAAGATCACGTTTTCACAAATATCTCATGAACGGGTGGGAATTTCTCAATTATTCTTTCACCGATGGACAAAGCGCCTCAAGTTACACTGGGTAACCCAAACTTGTATATGTATGTCTTGATTAAATGCACACAAATAGCTAAAATCTGGTTTTGGAAAATGATGATACAAGATAACATGCTGAAATTAAATTGTATATAAAAGATTTAGAGCATGGAAACATATTTATCATATACCTTGTCTATGCCGAACGTCAATAATATGTCATCATGCTCTAAATCATTCATATACAATTTACTTTCAGCATGTTACCTTGTTTTATCACTTTTCAAAACCAGAAATTAGCTATTTTTGTGCATTTAATCAAGACATACATATACGAATTTGGGTCACCCTGTGTGACTTGAGGTGCTTTGTCCATCGGTGAAAGAATAATTGAGAGATTCCCACCCGTTCAGGAGATATCTGTGAAAATGTGATCTTCAGCAAGTGAAAGATTTGACCTAGATACACCCTAAACTTTTTTCACTGGTTTTCATACTGGATTTTGACACCAGAGGTCTCTTGATATGTTCAATGTATATTGATACCAGTAGAGACCTCTGGTGTCGAAATCCAGTATGAAAACCGGTGAAAAAAGTTTAGGGTCTATCTAGGTCAAATCTTTCACTTGCTGAAGATCACGTTTTCACAAATATCTCATGAACGGGTGGGAATTTCTAAATTATTCTTTCACCTATGGACAAGGCGCCTCAAGTTACACTGGGTAACCCAATTTGTATATGTATGTCTTGATTAAATGCACACAAATAGCTAAAATCTGGTTTTGGAAAATGATGATACAAGATAACATGCTGAAATTAAATTGTATATAAAAGATTTAGAGCATGGAAACATATTTATCATATACCTTGTCTATGCCGAACGTCAATAATATGTCATCATGCTCTAAATCATCATATACAATTTACTTTCAGCATGTTACCTTGTTTTATCACTTTCCAAAACCAGAAATTAGCTATTTTTGTGCATTTAATCAAGACATACATATACGAATTTGGGTCACCCTGTGTGACTTGAGGTGCTTTGTCCATCGGTGAAAGAATAATTGAGAGATTCCCACCCGTTCAGGAGATATCTGTGAAAATGTGATCTTCAGCAAGTGAAAGATTTGACCTAGATACACCCTAAACTTTTTTCACTGGTTTCCATACTGGATTTTGACACCAGAGGTCTCTTGATATGTTCAATGTATATTGATACCAGTAGAGACCTCTGGTGTCGAAATCCAGTATGAAAACCGGTGAAAAAAGTTTAGGGTCTATCTAGGTCAAATCTTTCACTTGCTGAAGATCACGTTTTCACAAATATCTCATGAACGGGTGGGAATTTCTCAATTATTCTTTCACCGATGGACAAAGCGCCTCAAGTTACACTGGGTAACCCAAACTTGTATATGTATGTCTTGATTAAATGCACACAAATAGCTAAAATCTGGTTTTGGAAAATGATGATACAAGATAACATGCTGAAATTAAATTGTATATAAAAGATTTAGAGCATGGAAACATATTTATCATATACCTTGTCTATGCCGAACGTCAATAATATGTCATCATGCTCTAAATCATCATATACAATTTACTTTCAGCATGTTACCTTGTTTTATCACTTTCCAAAACCAGAAATTAGCTATTTTTGTGCATTTAATCAAGACATACATATACGAATTTGGGTCACCCTGTGTGACTTGAGGTGCTTTGTCCATTGGTGAAAGAATAATTGAGAGATTCCCACCCGTTCAGGAGATATCTGTGAAAATGTGATCTTCAGCAAGTGAAAGATTTGACCTAGATACACCCTAAACTTTTTTCACTGGTTTCCATACTGGATTTTGACACCAGAGGTCTCTTGATATGTTCAATGTATATTGATACCAGTAGAGACCTCTGGTGTCGAAATCCAGTATGAAAACCGGTGAAAAAAGTTTAGGGTCTATCTAGGTCAAATCTTTCACTTGCTGAAGATCACGTTTTCACAAATATCTCATGAACGGGTGGGAATTTCTCAATTATTCTTTCACCGATGGACAAAGCGCCTCAAGTTACACTGGGTAACCCAAACTTGTATATGTATGTCTTGATTAAATGCACACAAATAGCTAAAATCTGGTTTTGGAAAATGATGATACAAGATAACATGCTGAAATTAAATTGTATATAAAAGATTTAGAGCATGGAAACATATTTATCATATACCTTGTCTATGCCGAACGTCAATAATATGTCATCATGCTCTAAATCATTCATATACAATTTACTTTCAGCATGTTACCTTGTTTTATCACTTTCCAAAACCAGAAATTAGCTATTTTTGTGCATTTAATCAAGACATACATATACAAATTTGGGTCACCCTGTGTGACTTGAGGTGCTTTGTCCATCGGTGAAAGAATAATTGAGAGATTCCCACCCGTTCAGGAGATATCTGTGAAAATGTGATCTTCAGCAAGTGAAAGATTTGACCTAGATACACCCTAAACTTTTTTCACTGGTTTTCATACTGGATTTTGACACCAGAGGTCTCTTGATATGTTCAATGTATATTGATACCAGTAGAGACCTCTGGTGTCGAAATCCAGTATGAAAACCGGTGAAAAAAGTTTAGGGTCTATCTAGGTCAAATCTTTCACTTGCTGAAGATCGCATTTTTACAAATATCTCCTGAACGGGTGGGAATTTCTCAATTATTCTTTCACCGATGGACAAAGCTCCTCGTGTTAATTTTTGTTCAGGATCTTCTATTTTTGATGTAGTTATTTGTTTTAACACAACCTGGTTGAGAAGCTAAACATAATTAGATTAAAAGTATCAAAATGCTGCAATATTGACATTGAATTGGGTATTGATATTCAATTTTGATGTATAATTGACCATCTGAGACCCATTGGTTGCTTGGAATAAGTTTTATTAATTTTGTGTTTAATGTTAATGCATAAACTTCTTCGTAATAAGCTCAAAGCAAGCAAACTGCAGTAGAATAATCTTCTCCAAATGATTTGTCTCTGGTAAATTGTAAAAATTGTAATTACGCTGGATTGACGAAAAACCCGCCAATTGTGGAAAAGGTGCATATATATTAGTGCTTGCAGCGGAATACAAGTAGTTTCCACTCTGACATATGATCACTTATATAAATGATTATTCTAAAAATCAACAGTATTTGTTCGATGATATTCATGGAATGAAAACACAAACGATGGGATACTGTTTTATTTTATTTCTTTCGGCATGGTTAATGTTATATCAACAGTGTATCATTCAGTAAATATGTTATAATATATATCATACGAGGTTCAAACAGGTCAGATCCTTTCAAAACAAGGTTTGCTCTTGTTTCATTAAAGACATAAGACTACAATACCATGCTGTAAATAACTGTAGCTGTAAATTTATTAATCTTTCGGAATTTCCATAGACTGTATAATGCCTTTTATCGTTTGCCTTTTAAGTAAAATACGGAGCGTGTGCGTAAAATATAATCTGACCTCTTTGGCTTACTATAGCATCATGTTTTGTTTAACCTGTGACCCTCATATTAAACGATTCCTCGGTAGAAACCCTTATGGGTTTAATTAATATCTCATAATTCATCAGCATGTATACAGTGGGTGAAAAACCTGTGTCTCACGTCGGACGTACCCATGTGAGCTACAGGGATGCAAGTCATGTGTAGAAAAACAGGAGATAAAATCTAGAGGGGGAATAGGACTGGAAGTGTCGAGACCGGTAGTTTAACCAGCTCAGCGCTGTTGGGTGTAGGTAAACCAGTGAAGAAGGCACACATAATTCCCCAAAATAAAAAACCTGCACAGAGCCGCCGCTGGGGTTCGGTTGGGCCCGATCGGGGTATGTACAATGCTGATCATTATTAAAGAAAATACTGGGATTTCCGATATTGGTAATGCACTGGAATACAAGGATGTCAGCTGGGGTCAGATAAAAAGTGGAAATATTCATTTGGAATCAGCTGACTAAGAGAGACTAGGAAAACGTAGAAAACATATTTGTGTCGGCCACAGCATGGGGCTAAGGGTATGGGGGGAGGGGGGGGGGGGGAGGGTTCAAATCCACTGTTCTATTAGCATGAAAGTGCCTTAATTAACATTATTTTTGTTGTACAGACGGGAAAACCTCAATATATACTGAAAATAAAAAGTGAATCTCCATGAAAAGGTGGAAAACCGCCATCTTTGGGAGTATAGTGAAACCCCACTTAAGGGGACACGCTCCGTTCCGAGAAAAGTGAGGTGTCCCCTTAAGCGGGATTTTACTGTATTTGCATCCCTGTAGCTCTAGACTACACTAAGCTCCTTCCCCTATTCGTTACATTAAGACATGCCCTGTTAGTAAAGGGTTCGGGGGGACCCACACCTCTTCAACAAAGTCTTTCCCAAAAAGACTGATATCACAGACAACTGGCTCCAGGATTGTGTTGACCTACAAAACACTACCACTCAATTTGGATCTCAGCGGTCCTAAATTGAACTGAAGATATATATAACTGGGCTTTTGGGAACTGTGCCCACCAGCGAGCGTCACTGTCGGACACCCAAGATTGTTATTCTCCCATCTGACGAGCTCATTAGATCGGTAAAGGGGGTGTTCCATCGGGCTGACTCCATGAACACAAAAGAGCACCCTACGGGCACCCCTCTTATAAGATCTCACACTCTCTAAGTCGTAATCTGTACAAGGTTCTCACTGCGCTCTTTGGGAGAGGAATTCTTAACGATCTAGCCTTGGAGCCTTGAGAATCCACTGGCACACAGTATTCCCACTAGGTGGCATCATTGAGATTCTAGGAATCTTTGCTTGCATTGATGTACGTCTTTAGCACGGCAGGCAGGCCAGTGGATTCTCTAAGCCTAGTTCATTAAGAATTCTTCTCCATAGAGCGTAGTGAGAGTACAGAATACGACTTAGAGAGTGTAAGATTTTATGAAAGGGGTGCTACGGCGGTCCGCACAATGATCAAATGGTGGCCATTTGGCAGGTGGTTATAGCAATCATTGTAGTGGATGAAACAACACGCTTATCGGCGGCTGCTGCACAGCAGCATAATGGGCAATGGCTCATAAAACCAAAGAAATTAGCTTTTGTCAGATGCCTACAAACACGGCTGCCATGCGACGTCACTTTTTGAACTCCCGTGTGTGTTTTTACACTATATAAGCATGTTTGGCAGATGCCTGATGCTATCGGGTTCACCTCCTTCCCAGTGGAACACCCCCTTAAAAATCATCGATATTATTGCTCGGCCAACAGACGTCAGTCATTACTCACATATGAGATATGAATAGCGTTTATATGGTGGTTCTACTGGTGTCATAATTATTGCTTGCAGTAATGATATTATTATATACCTGTGGCTGTATGTGAACGTATACTGCCCGCTCCCACCCATGGCGTATTTATACCTGTACGCCACACTGTGATGTACAGGGTATGTGATCACATGACCAAGTAAAATTTCACCATTTTTAGGTAATTATATAGAACGTCCTGACCATGCTGTACAATTCACAGAACGAGATGGTAATTTACGGTTTGTACGGACCGAGGCATTTATGCCGAGTTCCGTACAAAAGGTTAATTATCATCAAGTTCTGTGACTTGCACAAGCATGGTTGGACGTTATATATTTACTATATATCCGAAATTTAAAAAAAAAAATCAATTTCAATTTTTCTGAACGACCATAATTTTAATAAATGTGTATGGCAAGGTGGTCCGTATTTTAGTGTACGGACCGCTGGTCCGTACAGTATTTTTACGTCATATGGCGAAACGGTGCGTATTTACAGTATATACGGCATGGGTATATAGTAAATGATAATACGAAGACAGGCTGACTGTCTTCGTACCTCAAAATACTTGGTAAAATTGTTGATCACATACATCCCTCTGCCTACGGCAACGGGATGTATGTGATCAACAATTTCACCGCATATTTCTGACGTACGAAGACAGTGAGCCTGTTTCCGTATAATATTTTACCTCCAAGATTTATGATCGGTCTGTTATAACAGACTTATGGTAAGTCGTCTACACTGATCAACTGTACCAAGACATGTAGGTTTTGTGATACGCCATGATGGTGGTCATTCTTCAATCGCTTCAGATCCTAAAATTCTCTGGTAGCATACACAGTGGGCATATTCTGTAAGACGATTCATCTTTGTGTGTGGATGAGAGAGATTTAACACTGCCAGATAGGTATACGGAATTCAGTAATAGTGTCTTAATCCCATTATCAGAAAACAGTAATATACAAGACTTGTGTTCTTTGCATTGAATACACTGAACACTTGCAGAACCCCTAATACCAGCATTACTGGGTATCAGTTTCGTAAAGTAGTAGACATGGCCTTTACAAATCAAATATATACAATTATTAGAGAAATCATTACATCTTATGGCTGGATACCAAACAAATAATCATAGTCTACATGCTGTCGGTGCTACCCTATATTCTCTGGTGGACAGTGGTTTTGAGCTGAGGGTAGTGCATTCTCTCTACTGTCAGCTTTAACAAAGTGTATTGTTATTCAGAGAATAATTTCATGTTCAAGATAAGATATTGGAAGATGTCTATAGTGCATCGGCGAGGTTTTGCAGACTGGTGAAAAGACTATGATATAATACTCGGTATATGTTGAATAAATGCATATAATTATTATCCCGTGGATTATTTTCCTCTGACAGACAGGTAGACGATGAGGGCGACCACTCCGGCAACAATTAAGAGCGTGATCACCAAGCAGCACATCTTCTTACGGTACTTCCTCTGTAAACATAAAGGACGAACATTTATTAAACGTGTGATTACCAAACAGCACATCTTCTTACGGTACTTCCTCTGTAAACATAAAGGACGAACATTTATTAAACGTGTGATTACCAAACAGCACATCTTCTTACGGTACTTCCTCTGTAAACATAAAGGACGAACATTTATTAAACGTGTGATTACCAAACAGCACATCTTCTTACGGTACTTCCTCTGTAAACATAAAGGACGAACATTTATTAAACGTGTGATTACCAAACAGCACATCTTCTTACGGTACTTCCTCTGTAAACATAAAGGATGAACACTTATTAAACGTGTGATTACCAAACAGCACATCTTCTTACGGTACTTCCTCTGTAATTATAAAGGACGGACATTTACTAAACGTGTGATAACCAAACAGCACATCTTCTTACGGTACTTCCTCTGTAATTATAAAGGACGGACATTTACTAAACATGTGATCACCAAACAGCACATCTTCTTACGGTACTTCCTCTGTAATTATAAAGGACGGACATTTACTAAACGTGTGATAACCAAACAGCACATCTTCTTTTTACTAAAGCCTATAAGACACCGACCCGACTGCTGTGCCCGATTCTACCTTTCCCCGGCGGATCCGTCGGGTCTTTGACAATCTGCGTCAATCGGGTCGATGAACACACTTCACCGATCCGATTTAATTGCTTTTCCCGACGCGTCGGCCATTACTTGCATGTCAAATATGACCGACTCTCACCGACCTTAAAGCCTATAAGACACCGAAATTTGTTCCCGATTCATCCCAACCATTGGCTCGGTGAGAGTCGGGAATAAAATTTCGGTGTCTTATACCTATAAGACACCAACATGTAGACTCTTCCCGACGACACCTCCTCCTTTTATAACCTCATAAATTACCCGGGATAAGATCAAAGAGAGCCGCCGGGAGCCGAGCCGGGGTGAGCCACGGGCCACTGGTGTGGAATCATAGAAATTAATTCAAAGTTTAATAACGTCGGATCCAATTAAGATATCGGGAAACGATTTTCAGATTTATAATCGCCTCTGTCTCCCCTACAAATCGGTACAAGGAATTTCTAAATCGGACTAGGGGATAGGTAGCATCGCTATTCAAATGGCCAACTCAGAATCGGTAAAAATCGGTGAAAGTGCGTACACCGAAATCTTAAGGTCGGGGAGAGTTGGTCATATCTGACATGGTAGTAATGCCCAACGCGTCTGGAAAAGCAATAAAATCGGGTCGGTGAAGTGCGTACATCGACCTGATTGATGCAGATTGTAACAGACAAAAAGGAAGTGTAATGGGGAATAGTGGGTATGTCGATGTCTTATTGGTATAATACACCGAAATTGCCTTCCCTACTTCCGAGCCGATGGTCGCGATGAATCGGGAACATATTTCGGTGTCTTATAGACATTGTCATGCCCCAAAAAGCAGGTCTATTTATTACACTTTGTAGATTAACGAGGCCTAGATGGATCACTGTCCAACCATTGAGTTTTTACGCAAACCCCGACGGAAAGAAAAAATCTTACAACTTTTTATAACACTTGTAAGGTATAAAGATTTTTTATTGGCGTAACTACAATCCCTGTAACTATAGGGTACGAAAATTTATTAAATCAATGGTGTTATGACCAAACGATTCATCTAATTTGCTGTTGTTATAAAGTATAAAGATTTACTAACAGCATGCTAGGATATGATGATCAAACATCTTGATAGACAGAAAGCGTGTTAAAGTGAACGGGACTACTTCGAATAAAACTGATACATCTTCTAGTGTGCAGCAACCCCTGACGTTCTTATATATGTCAACAGTATGTGTGATAGGGATAACGAATTGTTTAGAGATCCAATATGTGGATGACCTATTATATTCGTATGACATAACACCAGACATTGCCAGATGCAATTTAGTAAAGGCTCTGGAACAGGTAGTTGGGTGGTGCACGATAAATGGTCCATAGCAGTAAAACCAAGACATGTTGGTAAACTGTGCCAAGCCGTTTTCTTTTTATTATATCTCTATTTAAACTGCAAAGGTATTCAGCAACAGTGTCGGTATGACCTCCCCGCACGATATCTTTCTGACCAAAACATACATTGTGAACGAGTAGTATTATCTACAACAAACTTGAATACATATTTAGGAACTGAAATCGATGGAGCACTGGATTTCAGTAACCACACAGGAATGATCTCTATAAATCTTAACAAAAGAATCGTTAAACTAGCAAAAATTGTAAAGTTATCACAAAATGAACAGCAATTATGATCTCCACCACGATCATCAGACCGGTAATGGAATATCACAGCTATATTTGGGATTGAGCTAACAAGAGACAAAAAGATACCTGAAACATTACAAAATAATGACTTGAGAATTACTTGAAGGTTTCATGCATGCATATGATCAAAAGGATTAGATTTGAGTAGGAATTGTGTCAATATTGAGAGCTTAGCACAATACAGGGACGAAAATTGGGATTGAGAAAAAAAGATCGGAAATTTAAAACACTTTTTTTAAACCAAAATCCCAAATAGTTATAACACTATTTTGGAAGAGAATGGCTATCAATATGTATTCTAGTGTTTGCGGTGTGTATGAAAACTTGCACCCCTGACGATAGTGCCATAGTAAATCAAGTTCGACCTGCAAATAATGCATACCGTTATTGTTCATTAACACTTTAGGGACAAAAGATATATCAACTCTTTCAGTCCTAGCAATGCCTGCAGGCATTCCCTCGCAGGGGACGAGGAATGCCTCCAGGCATTGTTTATGTGTCATCATCACAAACGTTATGTTTTATGAGAAATAATGAATAGATTTACACCATTTTTTCACAACAAATAAAAAAATACTATGTATATCATTATACTCTGTGGGCATTCAATCAGTAACTATCGTAAATTGTATCTACAGGTTACTAAGTGACAAACATACGACAAACAGACGCCATAGCGGCGATAGTCTCGTCCCCTTGGGGTTTATAGCGGTATTATGCCTCGTCCTATAGTGCGCACGCTCCCCTCTCAGCCTCGGACAGAAAGAGTTTTAAAAACAGGAAGGACAAGTATATAGAGATCGGATATGCTATCTATCAACAAATCCTTAGCATACAACACATATTTGCAATATTCCTTGGTATACATACATCCCGGAAAGGCTCAAATGTTGTGGTGCTCTTGAGTAAGTTGCCTCTGTGAATTGTGCTTATATAGAGTCTGAGTAGTATATAGAGAGCGGAGTTTTTGTCAGTGTATATTTTCAATAATCAAATAACGGTCCTTTATCAGGCAAGAGAGAAGACTCTGTTGGTAGCATGTTGGTTTGCAGATCACTGGGACCAGCACTAGAGGCTCAGTCGTCCCACTGTGTTTCCTGCATGTCTGTCATTCTCTCCTAATGATTCGATATTGCAATGTCATTACCCTGGCAGTTCAGTTGCTCGAGTGTAAAACACCTCAACCCTATGTACAACCCAGGCTCTTGTGATATTCCTCCGATATCAAAGAGTAAGAAGATTTACTGACATGATTCAAATTCGTCTGATATGAAAGTGTGTAGGCATTCCATTCTCAATATAAAGCACAGTGCGAGGTCCTCGAATCTATAGACCTCTTAGATTGGCCGCCACCTCTGTCTACACTACGTTCCAACTAAGAGGTTGGTAACGTTGAACCATGGACGTGTCCACGGATTCTCACTCTCGGACCAAATAAGTATGTTCTACATGGATTCTAAGATCCCAAATACTTGCAAAGAAATATTTATATGACAATAGATTCATAAAAACACCTTATATATGTGGTAATTTTATCAAAAATACACCTTAAAGAAGATGGCAATATAGAAAAGATAAGAATCCAGGACTCTTTACTAGCAGAGTAAACAGAGGAACCAGTCACGTGAACCAGTTACAACTGACAGCACAAAGTAAAAATAGATATGAAAAATAGCTAGAGTGACGTTCCTTTACCCGCTACCATGCCAGGTCACGGTCACGGTCAATTCAACGTGACCAGAGCTAAAGTAGTATAGCTCGGGTGGCCAGTGTATAGACCTCTCGGATGGTCAAAAGAAGGGATTTTCATAGACCAATTGATGAGGCCTTAGACTAAGATGTAACCAACTTTTTAGAATAAACTAGTAATGTTCATTGCTTTCTATAATATCACATTTCACATCACACTTTAAACTAGATCTTTATGATAATATAATATGAGCAGGGTCTCCATTGGAAGGCTTTTGACAAAGATAATTTTTTTGGTAACCACATACTGATTTTCTACAGAAAATATCTCAATGGAAACTAGCCAACCAGACACACGCCGTCGAAAAAACAGACAGACCCAATTGGGTCACACTTCAAAAACTCGGTCAGTCAGTAAGAAGTGGCTGAGTGGAAACTGATCACTGATTATCATCTATAAACTGTACTTACATTTTGGGGCTTAACCATCGGGCATTTGCTTACAGGACGGGTACGGAAATCGTTGAAATCTTTTTTAGACCAGTCCCACTATATACCCCCAGATGATGCCTGCATGGCACACGTTCAACACAAGTGAGGAACAGAGTGGCTCACGGTTCCCCCTGGCGACACTAAAGTGAACTATTTGACCAGCAGCGATATGCAGGTGGCGACAGATGGTGGGACTTAAGGGAATTAATACTCGCTGTACATGGAATTCAGAGATGATGATTTAATTGTATAGTAAGACTTATAACATATTACATATCTCACAAATATGAGAGAAAACACGCTGTACTCCACTTAACAGTTTGTACTGTGATCGTTTCAAGTTGTATATTCTGCTTCATTTCACATCGATCTATTTTCCCCAGCTCGAGGAATGAGGACAGGTTGTGATTGAAAGCCTCTAATTTCCTACCAGCGCGCCGGTGGCGATTTTATACCAGCCGAGGTTCACAAAGCTGCCGCTAGGTGTCGGGCCCTACTCTAACCGCCATCTTGACGGCGTGTAGTGAAGCTGTCACCGGTAATTAGTCTAGTTAATGAACACGGTGCCGAATCCAGCACCTCACTCCCAGCTTTTCTTCCCGGCCTCCATTTTGTGGGCCCCTGATTGCCGCCTACCGTTAATACCCCTCTCAGTGTTTGACTCATTTCTACGCTCTCAATGCCTTGTCTAGAAGCATCACTGGAAGTTCTCACTTGAGTTAGAGAAGTTAAAGGAAACTTTTAAGTCTTTGTTCTATGGCTATCATAAAACATATCTAGGGGTTCTTTTTGCTAACTTAGTTGCTGCCAAATGAGGGGATCATTAACCTTGTGTACACGGCACAGACCGTGCTAGATGGACGTTTGGTGTTTAGAATGCGTGATATATATCTGGTATGAGTAAAACGTAGCAACTTTTTGTTGTTGTTGTTGGATTTGACGTCCAGTCAACCGTTACAGGTTCTTACCAGACTTTCTCAAGGTTCTTTTACACCGCTAGGGTGGTGATCGAATCTATGTGATGAATTCAGGTAGAAATCTCACCCCTACACATTTACCGAGGTGAGGTTTTTTTTTACTTCCCACACCACATAGACATGTTATGAGAAGGATTGGCCTTTGATATAGCAGTAAATCTACCACTGCTGGGGGTGAAGGAGAACAGTGGCTGCAGTGGGACTCGAAGTAGTAAGAGAAAACGTGGTTACTGAGCCCGAAGGGATGGCCGTTAGAGGTCTTTTTATACCATAAATACGTCCCAACGCCGCAGGCGGAGGGACGTATCTATGGCATAAAAAGGCCTATGTCCAATCTCCAAGATACTTGCACCTGGGTGTTTATATTTCAATTGGCATAAACTACCCTAGGATCAACACACAAAAAAGAGAGTAGGCACCAACAGTAAGGGGCGGACTGTTGATCAATCCGACAACCTCGCAACATCATAGACTTTAGGTCAAATTTCACCCTTCAGTGTGAGTCTGATGTGAGGTCTATCTCTTGTTCCGGGTCCGCAGATACCAACAGAGACTTAAAAGTTTTACCAGTGCTCCAGCAGAGAAAGGAATATAGTCGGTCTAGATGTGTCTCCCCGCCTGAAGAACTGTGTCCTGGAATGCATTATCATCCAAAGTAACTGTCCACTTGTATAACCAGCAACAATAGATGGACTTTTTGAGTATGTCAAATTTCTACGTTAATGCGTCACTTTGGGCTGGGACGCTGAATATACAAATACAAAGGTGGGGGGGGGGGGGGGGGGAGGGGTGTCCATGGCCGGGCAGGTCGATGTTCAGGGTTCGTACACGGCCGGGCAGGTCGATGGGCAGCCCAATAAAATTCCAGGATTTTCCAGGCTCTTATATTTTTTTCCCAGGCACATCTGGTCACCGTTTTCAGAACCATGTCTGATTCATCACCAAATTTAGTTAAAATGTTCTTTATCCTCCGTACTATACCTGTGGAATTTCAGTGGTTTGGGATAGATATCTTAAATATTTAAAAAAATAAATATTTTGCCACTTTTAAATATGAAGACACATAATCAAACCCATGCTATATAATGAGCAATTTGATTTACATGGTGGAAAAAAAGGATGTTTGGAAATGTTATGAGGCTTGTTGGAGTGTGTTGGGACTGGAGTGGACACCCCCCTTTAATGTTTTCAATTCCAAGGCATGATAACGATTCACAAATAAAGAGACAAAATTCTTACTGTTGTAAAAAAATGTGAATAAATATAATCAAATGCTGCAGGTTGTGAACATTCTAGGCTATATTTATAGAATTTTAAAATTCCATATTTCATGATTTTTCCAGGTTCATCCCATTTTCAAGAATTTCAAGGTGCTGTAGGAACCCTGTTATAAGATATGAATACATGGATAACCTTGGAGCAAACAGAATTTGGCTTCTCTTTCCTTTCAGTTTTTCATTTAATGAAGGATGCAAGCAAAAAAAGTACTGGTTTCATAATAGAATAGTTCCATTTATAAAAAATAAAGGTCCAGACCTGAAAATAAAGGCATTTAAAGGCTAAAAATTGGAAATAAAGGCTTTAAAGGCTCAATTCTCAAAATAAAGGTTTTAAAGGCTCCTGTATGACCCCTGAACTATTTTTAATCCAAGTCACTGAAATTCCATAGGCAGCCAGGTATCATAGTTAAAGCGGGAATTCCACCGAGCAACCGAAATAACCAGAAAGTTGCCGAAATTCATATCGTGGTCAATCATAATGTTTCTGGGAACATCGTACGAGTGTAAATTTGTGGTGGAAGCATCGCCCAAGAATTTCGGGTAGTATTGGGCGATGATGCGAATTTCGGGCCATTTCATTCAATGTGTCAGGAAGATTCGTAAAATTTCAGAAAGGGAAATCACTTCTTCCACTGACCAAAATGTGAAACGAATTTTTCCGATTTGGGGCCATCCATAAAATACGTACGCACCGAGGGGGGGTGGGGGGTGGGTCAGAAATTTTGGAAAATCTGCGTATGCTCCCTCTTTGTTCTATTGCGTACAAGATTGGGAGAGGGGGTGTGGGGGTCCAAAATTTCAGAAATTCTGCGTACATACTTTATGGATGGCCCCTTTCTTTTTAAACATAACTGGCAGATTCGTGAGAGATATTCTGGGTGGTTTGGGGGTTCCCAATACACTACGAATTTTCCGACAAAATTTAAATTCTAAACTTTCCCGCCGATATTTAACGAATTTCATCAATGTGCACTGTTATTGTTCTGAGAGCTCCAGTTCAACTCTCCGAGGGGAATACAAAATCTCAGAATTTAAATGATTTATGTCACTGATAGACCAATTTGATACCGGAGAACACGGATTCTCTGATCCGGCCAGGAAGTAGGTGGCGCTACGAAGCCACTGGACGGCCATTTTGGAGAATCCCCTACGCAATGCTAATCCTATGGGACCGTTCGGACGTCCATTTATCATACTATTTAATGTGTGAGGATGTTTTAAGTACTTCTGAAGAATTTTCTTGGTCAAAATTAGACTTCCCTGCAATTTCTGATCAAATGAGCCCTAGATTCGACTATAAACGCGATGTCAGCAAATCGTCGAAACAACCGTTTTCTTCGACTTGGCACGTTAAAATTATGTCTTAATAACGTAAATAATCCTATTTCAATTATTCCATGTACAATATTCACAGGAGAAGGTTGATTAGTTTATTTTTTCGCCATTTTAAACTCTGACAGCTCTTTGTATTCACCAGTAAAGATGGCGGATCGGTCCGTTGTCAGGTGAATTGCAGGGTATTTTGAACCGGAAGTGCCCAGCCGGATCGGAGAATATGATATTTGTTTCAAAAGATCTTCCTTGGGTGCATATTTCGCGTCCCCACTGGGAGTGTGGGTGGTGTGCAGATCGGAAATTTTTTTAACACATTTACACACACGAATATGATATTTATTTTTATGTGTAAACGACAATTAACCTGTAATTCACTTCAATAAACCAAGTGGTTTCGGGAATCCGGGAAACCCCATGAATGACGTCACACAGGCGTCCCCACCTGGTGAGAGCTAGCTGTACTATAGTTAATAATATCTCGTGAAATTTCGGACAGTTTCGGGCCCCAAAAATAGGTGAAAGCGTGAACACACGCCCGATATTTCTGCAAGATAACGTACGAAATTCTCCGAAATATTACGATTTTTCCCGAAACTGTACGGTAAATCGTTTTTGCGGCGGAATTCCCGCTTAACCCTTAAAGGACGACTGCCTATTCTCCGATCCGGATGGACACTTCCGGTTCAAAATACCCTCCAAAATATGTAAATTCGCCTGACTACGGATCGATCCGCCATCTTGCCTGGTGAATACAAAGCGCTGTCAGAGTCTAAAATGGCGAAAAACTATATTACTCAACCTTCTCATGTGCATCCTATACTTGTAATAATTGAAATAGGATTATTTAAATTATTCCGATATAATTCAAATGTGCCAACTTGAAGAAAATCGCTTGATTCGACGATTTGTTGACATCGCGTTTATAGCCTTAACTGGGGCTACTAGATAATCATTTGATCTGAAATTACCAGGGAAGTCTGATTTTCTCTGGGAAATTTCTTCAGAATTACTTAAAACATCCTCACACATTAAAATGTATCATAAATGGATGTCCGAACGGTTCCATAGGTTTAGCATTGAGGAGATGCTTCTCGAAAATGGCTGCCCAGGGGGTTCGTCACGCCACCTACTTCCTGGCCGGATCGGAGAATGGCAGAACTCCACACTTGGGGACGGCTATTAGTGACTATGTACAGTTCTAGGGGACGGGGCATTGTCCTCTGAACTCAAAATTCGATGGTTTCTCAATTGATATAATTTGTTATCCTTAATATTTCTATTTCTAATATTTAGAATTCTAAAATATGATGCCATACCTACATTCCGTGCAAATTTAAAGTTTATTGTTAAAATATTTCCTTTTCAAAAGCAATTTCATAAATATGCCTTTTTTTTCTTTTTTTTTAGGCTTTTATTGCAACATCTGAAATACATCAGGTCTTCCTGTTTGCAAAGGGTCTCAGAAGTAGACTCCTCATTCCAATAGACAATTGGTGCGCAGTGCAGTGTGATGGGATGAGATGGGTTGTGGGTGATTGATAATAGACAGATTACATTATGGCGAAGAACATAAGACAACATGTATTATTAGCAATACATAAAACGCGAGACGTAATAGTAACTGTACTTCATTCTTACAAATTAGTGTCCAATGCTCCCTACCTCACGGCCAGGGGCCTGTCGTATGATTTATGCAGTTAATCCTACCTCTCGGCCAGGATTCAATACACTTCATCATGTCACATAGTTGGTATTTAGCATGGCGGCAAGTACATGGTTGTAATCGAGTATGGTAGTGTTAATTGAATATCTCTGCGATAGCTCGTTTGAAACTAGCAACGTGATCCATATTTTGGATGTCCGGGTCTAATGCATCCCACATTTTTGTACCCCTATATATAGGAGACTTTTCGAATTTGGTTCCTCGATGTCTGTGTAAGTACAGTTTCTTTTTCCTATCTTGTCTAGTGTTACATACTCTGGTGTCTACATTGCTTTCTATCTTTGACCTTTTATAGATAACTTTTAATAGCTGTTTGTCTCTTTGCGTCTTTAGGTATTCTACACTGCAGACATTGTGTAACTCTTGTAATGGTCGTCTTTGTTGATTACCCCCAATAATTAATCGAGGCGCTCGATTTTGTATTCGCTGGAGCCTGTCTATGTCTTTTGATAGGGCTCCATCTATCATGAAGCTGCAGTATTCCATTGTGGGTCTGATCGATTTTGTATATATTTCCTTTGCCACCTCGAAGCTAATACTTCTACGGATTTTTCCCAGTCTAAAAAGTCTATTGTTTACCGATTTTACCATCTTATTGATGTGTGCAGTTAAGGTTAGGTGGCGATCGAGGGTCAATCCTAGATAACAATACGAGCTCTTTTCTTTTACCTCTGATGATCCACAGAGGCATCATCCGCCCCTGGCCGGGTGATGCCTTCAGGCATCATCCGCCCTTAAAGTGTTAAGGAAAGCTAATAATAATCAAAATTTCATAGACTTAGAAAAAGGTTTTAAATGCAAAACTATATTTTCCAGGTTCTTCCAGGTTTTCCAGGCTCTCTGTGAGAAATCCAGGCTTTTCCAGGCTCTGTACGAACCCTGGATGTTGTAAGTCTGTTAGCTCCAGCTGATGACGTATGTCTAGGGGACTGTGGGTGAACCTTTTTCTATTTTGTTATCTATATGTCCATGTATGTATATGCCCATGTAGATAGCTATATTTATCCCACCCCTAATATAAAATCCCATAGGTTTAACATTGACTTTCCATATGCGCCCGTATGTCGCATACGGATAAAAAATCGCTCCTAGGAGCGTACAAAAAAATGGACCAATCAGAGGTCAGCAGCTGAAAGTGGTTCCAAGCGCCTTCAGAGCAGCAAGGAGAGCTATGTGGAGGACTTCAGAAAGTTTTTATCGTGTTTTTTGTTACCATCCTCACATAAAAACATCGTTCACAGGGGGTAGGATAAAATCAAAACCTTATTCGTTTTAATCTGGGCTCCCGTATGCGACTCCTGGGATTTTGGCTCCGGATATCACTCGCATACGGGAGCCCAGATTAAAACTCATCCGGTTTTACGATAGTAGATATATTTATCCTACCCCTAATATAAAATCCAATAGACTTAACATTGACTTTCTGTATGCGCCCGTATGTCGCATACGGATAAAAAATCGCTCCTAGGAGCGTACAAAAAATGGACCAATCAGAGATCAGCAGCTGAAAGTAGTTCCAAGCACCTTCAGAGCAGCAAGGAGAGCTATATGGAGGACTTCAGAAAGTTTTTATCGTGTTTTTTTGGTTATTATCCTCACATAAAAACATCGTTCACAGGTGGTACGAAAAAATCAAAACCTTATTCGTTCTAATCTGGGCTCCCGTATGCGACTCCTGGAGTTTGGCTCCGGATATCACTTGACTCCGCCTCGTGATATCACTGCGCCAAACTCTAGTCGTCGCATACAGGACCCCAGATTAAAACTCATCCTGTTTTATGATAATCTACGCCGGACGCCAAATATGGTCATTGCACGCACGTAGATACAAGTCAGAGATGTCCTCTACGCTGTCTGGACGTATGTTTATGAAGACATGAGTAGATACAGACTATACGAGCGTCTACACCATGGCGTAAATATCAATAAACGTAAATATTCCTGTGTATGGTTTGTGAATTTAGAGTGTAGAATGTTTGATGTATTCGGAGTTTATTGTGTGGGCGAAATGTATGAGCTATTGGTTACCATTTTCTACATTTTAATATATGTTGTGTATGTGTGGAAAGTCTGCTGTCTACCTATGATACATATATGTCTACATTAAGCTTCTAACCTGATATTGGGCGACCTGTATGACCTATTGGTAACTGTCTTTTACATGTAGATTGTGTCATATAAGTGTGGTGCGTGTTGTGTGTGTAGTATGGCTGTAATGTGCCTATAATACTTGATAATGAGAAGTCTCTCACCTGAAATCGGGCGGCCTGTATCAGCTGTTGGTTTCCATCTTCTACATGTTGATATGCGCCCTCTACATTCGCCTCTATTGTGTCTGAAAAATAGAAATTACGAGTATTAAAATACTCTGTACATGTACCTCATATTTATAACATCTTCTATCAAAGATAGTCTGTGTGTAACAGAGAGAAAATATGATTTCTATGGATTTGTTTTCCAATTTCTGAGTATCTCATCATGCAACCGTATGTTTGTAATAAAGATCAATATAAAGGAATGCCTAAACTACCTTTTACCTTTACCTTACCCTAATTATCATTCTTTTTTTTGTTTTGGTCGGTATTCATTGAAGGACTCTTATAGCAGGGACTATTTATGTTTAAGCCTCAAACCATGGGTGTCGTTTACTGTGGCCCCTTACATTCCCCATTTTCAATGGGGACTTTGTAACCCATGGGTAAGAAAAAGGTATCTTTCTATTGATAAGAGACTGTGTATTACATTACGAACCCAATAAAGAAAGTGTAAAAAAATACAAGAACTTATTTTTTAGTTCCCTTAGAAAGATAAAAGAAAGTCCAGATATAAATAAAATCCCAACGAAATCTACTCTAAATCACCCAACACTGCAGAGATGATGAAATGACCTGGTCATCCAAGTCCGTGCTAGATCATACGTTTACCGCCCATTGCTCCCTATGCAGTATTGCTTAATTTGTTGATCAGGTATCCTCTGCCTTAAGCATCGAGATAATCTGGTCAAGATAAAATCAGAAACATATTCGTGCTTGGTCTGAGTCCCTGTTCACTATCTCGTTTGGAGTGCTTTAGAATATTCACTCGGCTATCGCCTCGTTCATATTACTGCGCACTCCAACCTCGATGGCGAACGAGGACACAGACCAAACACTCATCACTTTCTTTCTTAGTATTTAATGCGGACCAGTCGCACTCACACCAGATCCACGCTCTGAGAGCGACTTGCGCCGTTAACGGAAGTCGTGACAACTAAAATAAAAGAATCTCGAGATCCACAACACTAATGGCGCCCACTGGTGGAATTTATGGGATTCAATGTTACGCGAAATCTGACCAGAATTGACCGTGTTAATGTAAAGTAGGGTTTCCCTTGGCCGAATTTACCACCGATATATGTGTCGATTAAACCACCAACTAATAAAACGGGATCTTGGATTAAATTTCGATCAATGAAAACTTGCCGATGGATTCTATAACCAATAAATGAGAAATTTGGTGGCACTGATTGACCGAAAAACACCACCAACATAGTGAAATATAGTTCACTTTATTGTTGATGAAATAGGCCACCGCTGTAGAAATCGGGAAGCACTGATGAATTTCAGTGGAAATTGGGTTCATTGTCTATGACAACAATTTCTATTGGGGGACACACTACCAAATGATGTCTTATTGGAAGGAAACAGAAATCGTTGATTTTTTTTTGGCCAATGGAAACCCCACTTTGGACTGATGTTTCTACAGAATATCGCGTTTTTTAAATCATAGGAAATAAAAACAACATGACCTACCTATTACTTCCCCTTGTTCGTGGACCATTGTCCCTAAGTCCCTGAAGATTTCGTTTATATCAAGAATATCGCCCTGAAAGGAAATATTCATGATATATTTATACATTTTTCTTCTTTTGCTTTTTAGAGGTCGGCCGCAGTGGAGGCGTTTCTGCCTCGTCCTTTAATATGATATATCTATAAAAATACACATGTCATGTTTTTGTGTGTGCTTTATCTAGAGATCTAGTTGTCTTATTACACAAAGCCCCATTTGTTTCAATATACATACTTCTCGCTGTCTCCTATACACTGAGTTAGTTGCATCATAGACACCTCTATAGTCCTGAGCGTTTAATATGGGACAAAAAAGTAGTTTTGTCTAACTTGAAAAGGCAAATCGCTGTTCTGTCGTGAATAATAGGGCGATCTTTATAAAGAAAACATTGTTAGAAAGTTAAGACTTGGGACTATCTGTTGATATATACCTGATATACCTATGTTGTGGCTAAGATTTCCTTTCTTCGGTAAAAAATACTAAAACATGTTACCTTCCTGTTTTCACAGTTATTTAATGCGATGAACTATACAAACAAGGATTAAAAGTTGGCATGGCATTGCCATGATTTCGGTTTAAACAAGTAATAAGGGAGGGAGGGAAGGAGGGAGGGGAGGGAGGGAGGTGGAAGCCTGTTGCAATATATAAAAATTCACTACTGTAACATAAATATCCAAGACGAACGCACCACCGTACTTGGAGACAGAGTCTTGACCAATACAAAAATAGACTATATATTGCAACAGGCTTCCACCTCTCTCCCTCCCTCCCTAGCGGGTATGTCCCGCGGGCGCCGGGTGCGGACCACATCTGACCAGAGCGAGACCCACCCGCTAGTAGGTATTCATTGAACCGCAACGGGTGTGCTGGTGACCTATTTGACCTAGGCCCTGTTTCGTAAGCAGCGGAAGGTTCGTTAAAAGCGGTTCGTTCGTTAATAGCGTGAGTTTCCGTTGCATAAGCAAGTGAGCGGGAGGAAATGCCGGAAATTTCCGTTGCAATAGGATCTGCCTCTCGGCTGTACTTCTGCTATTTGGGCGGAAAAACTACCGCTTATGAAACGGGGCCCTGATTCCATCCAACGCGTCTGGTATCGGCGCCCGCTGGACATACCCGCTAGGGAGGGAGGGAGGCAGGGAGGCAGGGAGGGAGGCAGGGAGGGAGGTGGAAGCCTGTTGCAATATATATAAATACACTGAACCGCAACAGGTGCCTTTACAATATATAAAAATACACTGCTGTCGCCGGCTGCGGACCGGTATCGACGGTATCGAAGCTCTAATTTTTCAGAATACATTACTGTAATGTATTATAATGTAAGCCGCAAAAACTGTTCCCCGTCTCCCCTAATATATTTCAGTCTTGACCTACAGGTCAAACCAAAAATAATAAATATCCTATCTTCTTAGCTATTTCAAGACTATTAAAATGATACCTATATTGCCAGGATGTGATATATATTTTCTTAGATACAGGAGCATTATGACAGATGACAAAGAGTCCAAAAGAGCCCTAAAACGTGATTTTCTGATATTATTGCATTTTTGGCATATGGCCTAGCTAGAAATGCCCAATAATTACCTCTAAATAACATCTAATCAATAAGATACCGGTTGTATTCTGTGGGGGCTCATCTACATAACAATCTTTATTTGAAGTATCTATGCTGATTATTGACTGAGATAGGACCGAAGGAAAATCAGGTTTTACTTCCTTACTTATAATGTCAGTGATTCAAGCAGAAATATGAAAGTTCTTTGATAAAATGACAGGTGGCACCAAAATTTTAGAATCTTAGGCCTGAAAAGTTCTTGTATGTATTCTTTATTAAGTTCTCTTGATTTCTATATACTTAATTTTCGCAAATATTATCTTTTACAAATGCAGCATTTGGTAGAACTAGATATTCTGATTTCACCCATATTAAACGCTCAGGACTGTAGCTCCCTCATACCGTGGGCAGTGTATTCTCTGTGCTCATACACACAACTATTAGCTTATCACACATTTCCTGTAGTCATATTTTACACAACCTCAGAAGTAATATTACAATGATCTCAGTTCGGGTAAAAAAAAAAGTGGAAATATTTTTTAACAAAGAATTTGCTGCTTCAGAGAGTGATGAAACTTGAAAAACACGTGTGTATTGGTCACAGCATAGGACTGATGGTCTGTCGGGAGGCCCAGACCACTGTTATTTCATTAGCATTACAAGGCTCAATTAATATCACTATTTTTTTTAGCATCTAGCCATATACTCAATTAATATTACCATTACTCTAAACAAGGAAAAGTGATTTTTTACTGAAAATGAAAAAGTGGAGTGTAGACTGTGGGCAGTTTCTTTATAACAAAATCAAAGCGGGAAAATGTGTGTCACCCTCATATCATACAGACCTCTAGTTGAGCGATCCGCTCCTGACGCTCAGCAATGAGAGCAAGGTCTGTGTCGACCAGATGACCCTGTGTCTGTAGTTGAGCCATCTGCTGTTCCCGCCGCTCTTCATCCTCTAGAAGACGTGCCTGGTCACTCGGGTTGTCCTGCAGAAGAAGAGTGTGTTTGATTTTATTATATACCTGTGGTAGTATATCCTACACATACAGCCCGCTCCTACCCATGTCGTATTTATATCCGTATGACACCTGGGTGATGTATGGGGTATTTATCCTACCCCTAATAAAAAACCGCCATAGACTTAACATAGGGAAATTTTATGTGGCAGGCCGTGACATAAAGTGTTTTTTATGCCACTAGAGTATTAACAATATTGACCAATCAGAGAGCAGGATGTCAGCTACTATGAAAAAAGTTCTGTTGGTCGTTGACTCAATATTTATCTTTTTAACAGTAATATAAGCATAGAAGGGGTAGGATAAATACGAAACCGAACTCGAGTTAGACTAGTCAATGTCTATGCTACTCTGGTCAGGTCTGTTCCTCACTACACTCGGCTACGCCTCGTGTAGTAATACACGACCTTCCCGTCGTGGCATAAACATTGACAAGTCTAACTCTCGTTTGGTTTCTACTAAGTATGTGGCGTACGGGGCATGTACGGTGACGAAATAAAAAAACTCAAGCAGAAGCAAAGTTAAAAATTGGATATTTAAAGGTATATGATAATACGAAAACAGGTATACTGTGTCTGTATGTGATAAATACTTGGTAAAATTGACGATAAAATGAACCTCTGCTTTCGACATTGGTTCGTTTAATCGTCAATTTTACCGCATATTTATCACATACAGCCACAGTAACCCTGTTTCCGTATATTACGTCTGATTAACCATTACATGCCCTTTCCAGACTCTCTCATGCTTCAGCTTTCCTCAGTATGTTTTTGAGCGAATCTCTGAAACGAGTTTGAAGTAGAAATCTCACTCCTACACATTTACTAGGGTGAAACTTCTTTTACTTCCCACACGTGATGGTATGAGAATAACTGGCCTTTGATATAGCAGTAAGTCTACCTCTACTGGAAGAAGAACTGAGTCAGTATAGAACCCTCATATATTTGGATACTCTTTAAATCTGATGCTAGCTTTCCTGAACTCCTAACACTATATTAGACTTTTAGTGTAGTCCTAATAGCTTTAACTACCCGAAGAGGTCTGTCCTTATCCCTTGGACCACAACCCATATTCTGGACTGAACATTATGCTAGTAAACTATTTCCATAGTCTGCGGCGCACTGGTCCGTACAGGAAAATATGGACTACCTTCCCATACATGTTTATTAAAATATTGGTTGTTAAGCCAAATGAAATTAATGATGATTTTTTTTTAATTTCGGGTATATAGTAAATATAGAACGACATACCATGCTTGTACAAGCCACAAAACTCGATAATAATTCATGGTTTGTACGGAACTTGGCGTAAACGCCTCGTTCCGTACGAACCGTGAATTATCATCTCATTTTGTAGCTTGTACAGCATGGTCAGGACTTTCTATATAAGAACTTTTAGTGTAGTCCCAATAGCTTTAACTACCAGAAGAGGTCTGTTTTTATCCCTTGAACGACAACCCATTTTCTGGACTGAACATTATGCTAGTAAACTATTTACATAGTCAGTGGCGCAGACTACTGGGAAGACTCTGCATAATGTATACAGGGTTTGTACAAAGACAGCCCAATGAAATCCCAGGCCTTTTCCAGGCTCTAATCTATTTTTTCCAGGTCACTGTTTTTAAATCCATGTCAGAGTCATCACCAAATTTCTTTTTTTGTCACTTTTAAATATGAAGACAGATAATCACATCCATGCTATATTATTAGCAATTTCCTATACATGGTCAAATAAAGGATATTTTTTAATAATTTAATCAAAGTCACTGAAATTTCATAGGTAGTCAGGTATCGTAGCTAAGGAAAGCTAATATTGACTGGAATTTCATAGACTAAAAAATTGTTTTTATGCAAAACTAAATTTTCCAGGCTCTTCCAGGTTTTTCCAGGCTCTCTGTGAGAATTCCAGGTCTTTCCAGGACTGGTAAACCCAAAAGAATTATTCCAGGCTTTTCCAGATTTCCCAGGCTCTGCACGAACCCTGTGTATATCAATACCAATGTAAATGAAGTGCGTACTATGTCCATATCACCTAGGAACATTTACCCGATGCCACAAATTTATTTAACAATCTTTTTTTTAAAGTTTAAAAGAAATACCAATACTCACCTGCCAACTAATGAGCTCATCTTTTCTGGTAGCGCTGCTAAAAACTGTAGCTTTCACTTTTTCTGCAACTTTCTGAAACCGATACAATATTCTTTTTTCATTGCTTTTAAATTGGGCTACGATTCGCGAGTTACAGGAACTAAACGGTATAATATCACTCCTTTAATAGGACAGGTAATGAAGGTGCATATAGAGATGGTCATATTGTTAATAGATGTACTTAACAGAAATTACTGGATTAATTGGATAGAGATTCAATAGTTGAAAGAGAAATGCCTTTCATATAAACCTAATTTCAATAAACTCAAATGACTACTAAATTTGAAGGTTTAAGATGTTAGTCGGGACCCTCAAAGCAATTGATAGACAATACTGAGAATTAATTTTCGACAAAAACTCGTGGTTTACCTTTTGTAATGTGTTATATCGTTGGGCTGAATCCTGGAATTCGTTTTTTAACCGTTCATACTGTAGTTTCTGTTGCTGAAACGACAAATATACAAAGTATAGTAATGAGACGAGTCTAGTCTTATGGTTCTTTCACTGTCCATGATGTGTATAACAAAAGAATTTAATTATGTCAAATCTTTTTACTATGTTACACTTAGGTATCCCCCTTATAACCCTGTTAGAACCTATGGCTATCAGTGGAGTTCTTAAAACGGTTTTATTGGATCTATTCTGTAAAGGATTGCCCGTTGTGATGCAGTTTTATCCTACCCCTAATAAAAAATCCCATAGGCTTAACATTGGGTTTCTGTATGCCACGCTGACTGGCATACAGATTTTTATATGCCACTAGTGGCATACAGCATTGTTATCACGTAATATTCCAAATTCGAGGAGATAGGGTAAGATAAAATCAAAACCTAATTCGTTTCAATCTCGGCCACCGCATTCCACTCCTGAAGTTTTGGCTCCGGACTTCACTCGGCTTTGCCTCATGAAGTCACTTTGCCAAACTCCAGTCGTGGAATACGGTGGCCAAGATTAAACCTCATCCAGTTTTACGATAGTCTTTCGTTACTACTGGAAAAGTCAAAATATGCCTGGGCTGTGGGTTCATAGACAATAATCGATGCTTTTGTAGACAAGCGGTCGTAAACCACGAGGAGTTGGGGCGTAGTAACACACGAGAGCTAGCGAGTGTATTACGATATCAACCTCGAGTGGTTTACAGAGTCGCCTGTCCACATAATCATTGTTTGTTGCATTTATTATCCATCTTTTCGAATGAATTAAACCCAGTAATTGCCATATTAAAGGGCATAACAATGGGGACTATTTCTTTGGTCTATAGCACAAAGGGACTATTTTTCCCGTATACCATGGTTTGAAGCCGTATACCACAGATTTGATTCTGGATTCCACAGTTATGGTATCTGACAGGTTTTATATAATGGGTTGTGGTTTCCTGAGTCTCCATACATTTTCAATGGGGTCTTTGTATACGATGGATACTAAAATCCCATTTTAAACGAATGATGCTACGGGCAAAAAAAAGGTGAGATCTAAGAACTATGTTCTACATAGTAACATACCCGTTCAGCCCGCGTACACAGGGAGTTAAGTCGGCGAAAGGCCACGGCCGTCTCATTTATAACACGGTTTGTATCCTGCTCCATGGAATGCCTGAAAAATCAACCAGTTTTTATCAGTATGACTGATGGAATACTGGACACTACACTTCGCAGCCAGCACACTTGGGACACTATGCTTTGTAAACTGGACGCTTCGTTTTTCGGGAGATAGCGCCGTGGCCGCCTCGGGCACTATGCTTTGTTTTTCTTAGTCATCATTTGTGGTGATTTCAATATAATTAAAAAAGTATTAAATGCTTTATAACATGTATGCCACCCTATATTTTAAAATACAAACTTACCAACTGTGGTTTGCATCTATCTTGTTTGGTCTGTTTCAGCTGTTTCTATGTTAATCATCTACAGAGTTATAATTAAGCTCATGAGCCTTAGCTCGGGGTATGAACCGTTACACTCTATTCTTAATTTCTTATACCTGACCTTTTAGCTTAAATTTGTAGCCCTTTTGGTTTTTTTGGAGGATGAAAACAAACAGATAACCCTACCCCAACCCATCCCTGCTATCACTTTCCCTATAACTGGCCAGTCGCTGTGGAGCGAGCGTAGTATCCCCCCGAAAACCGAAGCATGCCGGCATGGAGCATAGTGTCCAGAGACTGGCTGATGCAACAAAGATGATATGACAGTAGTATCAATCACTGTGTGGCAGCAGTACTGTGTGACAGTAGTATTGGTACCATTTGTCTTTCGTCTTTTGTCATCATCATTGTCTATCATTTTTCTTTCAATTATTTCTATATGATATTGTATTAATCTACATCTAAATCAACTGTTATAGTCAACCCCATATATGTTCTGAAGTATCAAGTTTATAGAATATTGTACATGAAAAACTCGCCTCGGCGATTTATTCAATAAAAACTTCTTTTTTTTAAAATTTGATAGCAAGATTGATTGTCTGGAGAAGTTTTTAAAAACTATTACTAGTCTGGAGGGACTGGTATTGGTGAGTGGCATGCTAAGTGTGTTGTGAAGTTCATTGGAGTCGGATATAATCCGAATCTACCTCAATGTTAGTGTGCAACAGCCGACTGAGAGTTGTTTGTTACTAAACATTCACTAAATATACCAGGGTCACCTTCTCTGAGTTTTTCCTGAGCTGTAATCCAGCTTTAAAAAATATTTAAAGCCGGAAAAGGTAGCATAGAGTAGAATGGTAAATAAATAGTGGCTGAGATGGGTGCAGGTGCAACCAATATTATACGAGGCTACTTACATTTTGTCCCTGAGGTTCATGCTGTCTTTAGGTGTACCGATCTGCCGAAGAGCCCGCTCCAAAGACGTGGCTACATGTGATATATAGCGTAAAACAAACAGCATTAGTCATAAACAATCTTTAACCAGTAATCTCTGACTGCTATAAGTGAATTTATGATGGGTCTATGCAATTCTAAAAATCATACATATATAAAAGTTTTGTTATTTTATCTGATTTTTTTTGTCGGATCTGCTTGGAGTTTCTCCCCTACATAGGCTCCCAGGTGTTCACTCTTCACAGAGGAACACACAGAGTAACCTGTCGACCTGCTGCGGACCTAGCCTTATATACAGACCAAGTTACGTAATCCAGACAAACGTGTAGCACTTCCCTGCATGGGCCCACCGGAATCACCACACAGCAGGGATCAGCACCGGGGTCCTGTAGCGTAAAGCGAACACACCACCATTCGACTGACCCGACCCCTACATTACAAATCTCATTTACCATGCTTTTGAAAATTTGTTTAGAGTTTGTTCGTTGCATTTTGAGGTCCAGATCGTTCCAGAATCTTATTGCTCTATACATTGGTGGTCGTTTATATTTTTCACAGATTGGCTTTTCGCTAGGCAGGTTTGCCTTTACTGTTAACTGGGTACATCTTTTCTCATCGTTATTTTCTCTAATTGGATTTAGGTGGCATGACAATATGAAGTTTTGCAAGATTATGAGCATCATTCTGTGATTTTTGCACGTTTTCGATACACATTTCCTCTATATTCCTGAGCGTTTAATATGGGCAAAATCACAATATCTAGTTCAATCAAATGCAGCATTTGAAAAAGATTATAGTCTCGAAAATCAAGAAGATAGAAAATAAAAAGAGAACTTCATAAAAAATACATAACAGAACTTTTCAGGCCTAAGATTCTTACATTGTGGTGCCATCTGTCATTTCATCAAAGAACTTTGGCCTGAGGCCATATTTCTGCTTGAATCACTGACATTATAAGTAAGCTTATAATACTTGATTTTCCTTCGGTCCTATCTTAGACAATAATCAGTATAGATACTTTAAATAAAGAGAGATTTATAGATGAGCCCTCACAGAATAAAACTGGTAGGTTATCTTATTGATTAAATGCTATTTAGAGGTAATTATTGGCCGTTTCTAGCTATGCCATATGCCAAAAATGCAATAATATCAGAAAATCATGTTTTAGGGCTCTTTTGGACTCTTTGTCATCTGTCATAATGCTCCTGTATCTCAGAAAATATCTATCACATCTTGGCAATATAGATATCATTTTAATTGTCTTGAAATAGAAAAAAAGAAGATAGGGTTTTTTCTATAGGTCATTGAGATTAAATCACTGTAAAGACAGGAAGGTAACATGTTTTAGTGTTTTTTTAAGCTAAGAAATTCTGATGTTCGATATACAGTAGACAGCTGACAAAAATTCCAGCCTTTTTTCAGGCTTTTCCAGGCTCTAATATTTTTTTTCAGGCACATAACAACCTGAATCAATATCATTTTGCTAGTGAATGAAATATGAAGACAAATAATCAAAACCATGCTATATTATTAGCAAAAAGAAAAAAAAAAGAAAAAAAAAGGATTAGCAAAAAGGATTTTCATAGGCAGTCAGATACCATAGTTACGGAAAGCTAATAATGTCCAGAATTTCAAAGACTAAAAAAATGGTTTATATGCAAAACTGAATTTTCCAGGCTCTTCCAGGTTTTTCCAGGATCTCTGTACGAATTCCAGGCTTTTTCAGGCCTGGAAAACTCTAAAACATAATTCCAGGCTTTTCCAGGTTTTCCAGGCTCTGTACGAACCCTGGATATAAGACAAGAAAATCTTAGCCATAACAAAGCTATATCAGACATATACCACCAGATAGGCCAAAGACTTTCTAACGATGTTTTGTTAATAAAAATCGCCCTATTATTTATGATACAACAGCGATTTGCCTTTTTCAAGTTAGAAAAAACTAGTTTTTTGTCCCATATTAAACGCTCAGCTGATAGTCCTGTTGTTAATGTTGGCATAGTTCATTTTGCCAAGCGTAGATCTCATCGTTTGGTATAATGCTCTATTTACCTTGTTACAATTATTTTCAATAGTGGTTTCTAATAAAAGAGAACAGTAGTCGAACAGTGGTAAGATACAAGATTTGACTATTTTTCTCTGCAGTTTCGATATTGATAGGATTTATTTTCCTGAATATATTAAGTTTACTTTTGACCTTTCTACAGCTACTGTTTGCTTAGCAGAGGTTAGTAACTGTATAACATCTGTGCACCGGTATATAATAAAATATGATACAAAGCTAGAGAATATATTGGGAAATTATTGATAGAATGACTAAATTTATCATAACTTTACCCTGATTGACCTCTAAACCACACTGTTTATTTTGCATTGAGGGGATTTTTGTACACTCTGTTAATATTTTACAGTTACTATTTGGTTAGCAGAGGTTAGTAACTAGAAGATATCCATGCACCAGTATATAATGAAATATAATACAAAGCTGGAGAATATATGGCAAAATTAATAAAATGAATCCATTATAAATTTACTCTGGTTGACTTCTCAACAACACTGTATATATTTATTCATATTCATAAATCAGAATGTGATATCAAAAATATGATTGGAGAGTGATAAAATAACACATAGAGAGTTGTTTATTTGTTTGATTGAATGTCCACTTTTTTCAGAATGGCCATAATTAGGATGCCTGATGAGACTGGATCGGATGAAACCATGACCACCCAATCCCCCTGATCCTTATTTATTAGGTCACATACAAGGGGGAAAAAAACCTTTATGTTGACACTCACATGCCCAGAAATGTGCTTGCAGAGTGGGGAGCAGATCAAGTAACCTGCTGTCACGGTTAGTTTGTTCATTATCAAACAGAACAATGGACTCCTTGGAGACACTATAGCAACATGGTTCAAAACAGACAGGAGACTGTCATATTCATGGTAACATCAGCTTGCCATAGAGGTGTTATTGCCACATCTTCATAATCTTTAGTCTAACATCCAGTCAACTATTACAGTTCCTTTCCAGACTTCTTCAATGTTCAGCTTTTCCCATTGCTTTCACACCACAAGTGTGCTGATTTAATCTATGTGCTGAATTCAGGTAGATCTGCTCATTTACCGAAGTGAAAGTTCTTTTACTTCCACCACCACCACACAGACATGGTATGAGAAGATTTGCCTTTGATATAGCAGTAAATCTACCAGAGAACGGGTTGGCACGTAATCCCCACTCCCTTATACACACCCTCACAGTAAGTCCAGCTCTAGTATAAGGATTAGGACGACCGGTCAGGGCAT
The DNA here is from genome assembly GCA_950022655.1 of Alentia gelatinosa. Lineage (NCBI taxonomy): Eukaryota > Metazoa > Annelida > Polychaeta > Phyllodocida > Polynoidae > Alentia > Alentia gelatinosa. Next base: position 19,447,377 of record OX465584.1, on the reverse strand, counting down.
TAGAAATAGCACATGAAGGGTACCATGTACAAATTACATAAGAGGATCCAGTGTTACAGGAACAGTCTGGTGGAATATAAGAAACGCTGGTAAGCGTGTGGATGTTATTTTAGTGATCGTAGAAGTGAAGCTACGTCGATTTACCTTTTATTATTATTGAGCAAACTATATTCAAAACTATAAAAACTCACCATTATTGTTGATTGTAAATATATTACTGCTAATCTGGTCAGAGAGTTCATTGAAGTTATCGTAATCTGAAACATTAAAATATCAGAGAAAATTCACACAATAAGTGAACACCAAGGGTACAAAAACGACTAAAGATGAATTGCTTAGATTTATTTCTGCTTTTTAAGGACTGGATATAAGTAGGACTCTTGTCACCTGTTAAAAAATGTACTTACATTACGGACACCACAATTGACTGAGATACGGTGATATATGGAAAATAATGGGAGGCAGCGATGGACACTCGAAGAATTGGTTTTAAACCATTATCTCATTGTTTCAACTATATCATTCATCTCAAGGTTTACAGTAGAGTAGTATAGGAAGACATAGTTAGGGTGGGTGAATGGAATCTGTTCGTGTTATTTTGTGTTGAAAATACCCACTGAGTTCGATGATCAATTAAAGCATAAAAAAATAGATGAAATTTAGTCACCCTCACTGACTGTGTCTCCTCATCATTATTACCTACTATATTTAAAACGGTAGAATTCCGTCGAATCCGCTTGAAGTTGCTCCCATACATAGAGACATAGTGAACCCGATCTAGGCCTGGAGATTGAAGGGCCACGAGAGTGAGATTCTCGTACAGTACTTAACTGAATCCTGCTACTATTTTTTGTTTTTCTCTACACAGATGTACTTCTATTCTTATGATTTGTTTCTAGATGTACTAAAAACATTATTTGGAAGTGTAGTTTTTCGATCTCCTTTCACATTTCGCTGGTAGTCGGTAAAATCGGTGTCTCATGAAATGTTGCTTGGGAACTAATTGATGGTTTCAGGTATTAATAGTAGGGGGCGCCACTAAGCCTTCACCCTCTCAAATATGACGCGACAAAGTCGCTAGTATAACTAGAAATCATTAAAAAAGCCGTTTTTTCATCGTCTCAAGTGATAATTCCACCTTTAAGTGTTAATTCCACTGACCAGGCGCTAGCCCCGGCCACGGCCTGTACGTGCATTGCCAGCAGACCTAAAGGGCTTGCTGCGACGACCTGCCCAGTGGATGAACGTGGCCACTGACCCTCCTGCACCATCAAAACCTTACCGCCTTGTAGGTGATGCAACGAGGAGTTAACACGTACCTGAGCCCTGGTAACCGGTGCCGGGGCGGCGGGCGGTGAACGGGTTGGAGCGGTAGGGCTGGCGGCGACCCGACGGGTCGTCCGTGTACTCCCGGGCCGTCGACCCATACCCGCCGAACCCCTCCGACATGATGCTAGGTCAACCTGCAAAACATTAACTTGTATTGACATATATTGGTAATTTGAAAAAGGGATTAAGAATGAATACGAAACAATACCCTATATCAAAAAGCTATGAAGATATTGTGCAAGGGTGGCAATGCACATATGAATGGAGTACAAATATGAATGAAATATGTATTCTATTTTTACTATATATCTATCAAATATCTTCCAATTAGGTAAATCCGGAATTGAGTAAAAGACATTTTCAAACTGAAATAGGAAACATATATTTCAAAATTCTTGAATACTGAACTAGCAGATTTACGGCATCCAAATTATTTTTTTCAAAGAAATAACAAATTTTTTTTGATAATTTTCTATCCTGTGAGAATACCTGCCATATGTGGATTATCTTTTTTCTGAGAGCAGTAGGCATTCGTGGTAGTGAGTAGTCTACACTGAGACACAGATTTTCTGTCTTTGCTACACCCGGGCCAAGTTAGTTATGTATGAGACTAGCGACTTCGTCGAGTCGAAGTTGCTCTAGTGCAGGCCTGCCACTGCCCTTTTGATGGAATATAGGGCTCCATATAGGGCAGGGAAAGTGAAAATATAGGGCTAATATAGGGCAAATATGGGGCTGATGCTGAAAATATAGTTCTTATAAACCAGAGTATTGCAAAAAAAACAACTGAATAAAGATTTGTAAAAACCAAGTCGTTCTAAGGGGTTTGCCCCAAGAATCCCCAGGAGGGGCTTTGCCACTGGACCCCCACTGATCATCCTAGGTAGACTAAGGTATGTACACCCCCCCCCCCCCTCCTCCCTGAAACAAAATCCTAGGAACAGCTTGTATAATGTATAAAATTCAAGTGCTTCCACGGTTTTTGCCCCTTGGACCCCCAAATGTGTTTTGCACTGGACCCCTGACAATCTTCCATGGTAGTCTCAAGTGTATAAATTTCTTTACCCAAAACATAATCTGGGGTTTTAAGTCAGGTATGTCAGTTGGGGTCATGAAAAAGAATAGAGAATATTACTTCATGAGGAATTTACTGCCTCAGAGAGACTGAGAAAATACGGAAAATACATAATTATTGGCCGAGGAATAGGGCTGGGGTTTTGGGGAGGTTTGCATCACTGTTTATTGGTGTGAATGAGACCAAATATCTTTCCCTCTTTCTTTTATACAAGAAAATTGAATTTCATGAACTGAAATTGAATACAAGGATTTCCTTGGAAAATAGGAAAAGTGCCATCTTTGATAAGTATAAAATACAGATTTATGATCCCAGGGGCTTTGCCTTGACCCTCATGAGGGCTCTACTGCTGGACCCCTGGTAATATTCTCAGATAACATAAGGGCTGTAACTCCACTCCAGGAAATAAGTCCCTGGATACAGCTTGTGTAATCTTTAATGTCCAAGTGCTCTCAGGGACTACCAAGTGACCTCAGGAGGGGCTATACCACTAGACCCCTGGCAATCTTCCCAGGTAGTGTCATGTACATATCTCCCCCTCCCTGAAGCAAAAACTGAGGGGACAGCTTGTATAATCTATGAAATCCAAATGTTTCCAGGAGCCTTGCCATCTGGACCCCAGCAGGGGCTTTCCTGCTAAACACCTGCCAATATTCCCAGATAAGCTAAGGTGTGCGACCCCCCTTACCTGAAACAAAATCCTGCTTCACAAATCAAAGTGATCAAGGGGGGTATGCCCCTGAACCCCCTGGAGGGGCTTCGCTGCTAGACCTCTGGCAATATTCCTAGATATCTTAAGATATGTTTCCCCCTCCCTGAAACAAAGTCCTGGGGACAGCTTGTAAAATGTTTATAAGTTCTTCTAAGACTGTCACCCCCTGGACTCCCAGGAGTGGCTTTGCTACTAGACCCCTAGCAATATTCACAGTAAGTCTAAGATGTGAAACCCCGTCCCTGAAACTAAATCCTGGGAACAGCTTGTATAATCTATAAAATCCAAATGTTTCCATCCCCTACATACCCAATATTCCTAGATAACTTAAGATGTGTAGCCCCTATCCCTGGATACAGACCATATAATGTATATTACTCAAGTTCTTCTGGGGGCTTTGCCCTCTGGACCCCCCAGAAGGGGCTTTGCAGCTAAAATCCTGCAAATATTCACAGATAACTTAAGATGTGTAACCCCCTCTCCAAAGAAAATCTTAGGAACTGGTTGTTACCTACTATATCTAAAAAAACTATGATTCTGGTAGTATCCGTTTGGAGTTGTTCCCGCACATAGGGACAAAGTGAACCAGACTTAGGCTTGGAGATTGAAGACCCACGAGAGTGAGAATCTCGGGGAGTGACAATCTTGAACCTGGTCTTCTTTTTTGTAGATCGATACACAGACATACTTTTTCTCTCCTGTTTTATTTCGAGCCATGCTGAAATCAAAGTTTAGTTATGTAGTTTTTTTTCTGAGTCTCGAGAGGAAGCAATGAGACCACTACGCTGGTTCCTGGCAAAAATCATGTGTAACGCGAAATAATAATGCTCTTTCCAGGTCTCTGGCCGCGATGTTGGGGGCATGCGGGTGATACGGGTCCAGGCAAAGCTCGCTACGGGTGCTGTACTCTCATCAAACCTATCAGCCGGCCGTACAGTTCCAGCAGGGAAAAACATAACAAATCAGTTTTTGCAGGCTTTGAAGTCAGCTCGTGGCAAACGCTGTGTGGTTGGTGTACAACAACATTTTCGCCTGGTTGGTGGAACACGCTTAAAAGGCAATTCCTCAGGTGGACACTACCCCTACTGTAAGTCAACCATTTTTCATCTAAGATCTGAGTTGTTCGCTTCAAATATGGAAAATCTCAAAGTTACGATAAAATATGTTGCAGGCAAGTCCACAGGCACCGCCTGTTGGATCTCGCTGTGGTTTTTTTTGGCTAAAAAGTGTTCATTTACAGCCATCACATTTGAGGGCAAATACCAGACAGACAAGACCCAGAGGATTCATTTACACCTCTTTTGATGAAAATTGGATGAAATTCAAGCGAGCCATGGCTGTTCAAAGTGAGGTTAGTTCCCCTTTCATTTCTGAAGCTAATAGTAGGTGAAGAAGCTAAATGATCATATAGAATTGTTCTTCAGGAAATTCTGATTCAGAAAATCATCATGTTTAGAAAGTAATATGTAGCGCTCTTGAGTGCCAGGCATTTCTATAGACCTACCACAGCTATCTCACCACTCCCCAGCTGTTCTCCCACCTGTGGCCAACCTTTGTACTGTAGTAGTCATTAAGAGGTCTGCTACCAAGCATCCCCTACATGAATTGAAGACCAATCTATGAAGTTTGCAGTTTTAGTCTATCAGATAATTGGATATGCCTGCTAAGAATGTAGGATACTGGGAAGATTTGGATCCCAGAATCTGTATTTTCATTCATATTTTATGGATATGTAGGGCACCAGTGGTCATGTCTACTATGCCTTTTTAAGTTCAGCCGCAGCCGGGTGCGCCGGGTAGCTGCATGGTGGGTCTGTAGGAACCTGTTACCAGCCACCTGTGAGGTCACAAGCCGCTTGTAGGGGTCATACAGCCATTTCATGAAAAAAATTAAAGGTTTAAAGGCTCTCTTTGAAAAAATAAAGGCTCTTGGCAGAAAAATAAAGGTTCTAACATTAATAAATAAGTCCATTTGTATTCAATGATATTGTGGTGAGTTGTCCAGAGGGTGTGCCTCTGACACCCCGAAGGCACCTCCGGACATCCAGAGAGGGCTCCAGAGTGTTGTGTTGGTGACGCTCTATGAGCCAACCAGGTGGTGCCATGGTCCCAACAGTGATGTCAGAGGGTTTCCAGACAGCTGACCATAACAGTCTCTGTACACCCTCTGGACGTCAGGTTGTCTCTCGACTAGGCTTGAAGACCTCCATAGGTCACCTAATTTTTTACCTTGGTAGACACATATTATACAGGGTTCCCACAATGTTCCTGATTAAAAAATTTTTTTAATTTTCCATTACTTGTCCAAGTCATTTCCCAGATTTCCAGGTATCTGGTGAGACCTATGATGGAAATTAAAAAAATATGCCCTCACATCATCCATCATAGGCTTTTCTATACAAGGATTAAAAGTAGGCATGGCATTGCCATGATTTCGGTTTCAACAAGTAATGTAAGGCACCCGTTCCGGTTCAATGAATACCTACGAGCAAGCGAGGGAGGGAGGGAGGGAGGGAGGGAGGCGCAAGCCTGTTGCAATATATATAAATACACTACTCTTGCCGGGTGCGGACCACATCTGACCAGAGCAGGTCCCACCCGCTAGTAGGTATTCATTGAACTGCAACGGGTGCCTATACCAGACGTGTTCAAAGGGAATCAGGTCAAATAGGTCACCAGCCAACAAGACATAGTCAGAGGCTCAACGTAACATAGATATAAGGATCGAACGCACCCCACATATAGCAGGCAGGGATGGAGGGAGGGAGGGAGGGAGGGAGGGAGGGAGGGAGGGAGGGAGGGAGGGAGGGAGGGAGGGAGGGAGGGAGGGAGGGAGGGAGGGAGGGAGGGAGGGAGGGAGGGAGGGAGGGAGGTGTAAACCTGTTGCAATATATAAAAATACACTACTGTCGCCGGGTGCGGACCACATCTGACCAGAGCGAGACCCACCCGCTAGTAGGTATTCATTGAACCGCAACGTTTGTTTGTGTAGTTTTACGTCTCGGTAGGCAAGTTACGTCCTTTTGAGACTGACTCATTGGTTGACCTATCTGGTTCTTGAAAGGTATATTAACTCAACTTTGGTCTACTTGTAGCAGTGGGACCCTATGCCAGTTTTATAGTGCTGCCTCACTGAAGGGATGTGCCGCAGACCGCAACGGGTGCCAACACCAGACGTGTTCGAGGGAATCAGGTCAAATAGGTCACCAGCATACAAGACATAGTCAGAGGCTCAACGTAACATAAATATAAGGATCGAATGCACCTACGACCGAGCGAGGTAGGGAGGGAGCGAGGTAGGGAGGGAGGGAGGGAGGGAGGGAGGGAGGTGGAAGCCTGTTGCAATATATATAAATACACTGAACCGCAACAGGTGCCTATACAATATATAAAAATACACTACTGTCGCCGGGTGCGGACCGGTATCAAAGGTATCGAGGCTCTAATTATTCAGAATACATTACTTTAATGTATTATAATGTAAGCCGCAAAAACCGTTCCCCGTCTCCCCTAATATATTTCGGTCTTGACCTACAGGTCAAACCGAAATAATAACTGTCTTTATCAGGTATAATAATGGCATTTTGGTTTTTAAAAATTAGATGAATGGGCAGCATTCTGGTGGCTGGCATAAAGGTCTGTAGTGCAGGCTGGGGCCATCCTGTTGTTGGGGCCCAGGGGGCAAAGTCCCACAAGCTAGAATTTGAGCTATTTCTAGTGATTTTGAAGTAATTTCTAAGTATTCTAAGTGTTCCCTTTTCACTAATTTCAATGATGGAAATGTGCACAAGTTAAAAATGTAGCCATCTAGACCGAGTAACAGAAAGGCCCTGGTGGCTGAAAAATCAGAGAAATTTGCTGAAAGACTATCATGCCTGCTTTGTTCTGGGATCTTTGAAGAAAATGAAGATTTCTAGGCTCTGGCAGAATCCCTGTTTATAACTATCATAACTTGTATGCCTATGTAACTTTTGAAGTTGGCAATCCTATCTTTGCTGGTTCTTTATTTTGTTTTATTGGATTTAATCATATATAATGAACATATTATGAGGATGCACAGATGGGACCAGCAAATCGGAAAAAAAGATAATGAAAATTAGGTTTTCGCTACTGCTTAGGCCTTAAAAAGACCCAGGAATAGTGCCTTGTTTGGGGGGTACAGGGGGCTATGCCTCCTGGAAGCTTCTGCATTTTGAGATAGTCTAAGTGAATTGCTGGCCTCAGTTTAAGGTTATAATTGTCAGAATTGTGAAAATATTGCTCAACATCTTTCAGGTATTCACTTTGAACCCCCACCCTTAAGAAATTACACACATCCATTGTCTGTAAACATCAATAAATGGAAAAAAAACCTGGGATTTCTGATAATAACCCTGTCTTATCCCATTTCAACACAGAAATGAAAGACAAGTTTATTCACCTGTCATACCTGTTGACAGGGCCGCTTCTTTGGAGTTTAGATTATTCTGATAAACCTATCATTTTAATCTACCAACACCAGTGCAGCCTGAAGATTCCCTAGGGTGAAACCGCTGTTGTTGTCATGCCCACACCCTGACAACATCCGACATACCCAATTTGTTACTCACAAACCGTGTTGTCAACAATTGATACTAAGCAAATCACCACGATTCCGCTACTGTCACTATGGTCGTCACAATCGAACGGTTCCGATGACGTAGCCGATAAAAGACATTGAGCTCACTCAAGCGGTAGCTGCCAATGAGATAACACTTAACCTCGTCCAAACTTAAACAAAGATTTTCCTCAGAATTAGCACTCTCATTTCTAATGAATGGCCATTGGCACGTCAACAAAATCTTGAATTTCTGAGATATTCGGGGAAGTCTTATGCCTGAGGATGTCTGGTTGTAATTATCAGAATTTAAGATGTGGCAAGAAAAACCGTTTTGACAATGCCCCCCACAAAAAATCATGCTAAATTAAACAGCCTTATTTGTATCTTTCTCTCTGAGGTCTCAGGGGGTGTTTCAGATTTAGTATAAAAATACTGACTCCTCTGATCACTTTTTCTAGTTACCTCACAGATATATTAACACCTTAAGGTGGGTGCCCACTGCCTCCCATACCGGACAAAAGAATATCTGTGTTGGAAAGTCTGTCAGAATGTGTCGTAAAGTCTTGTTGGAGTCTGGCGCAATTGGTTTGGCAGGAAATGAAAGGTTGCCATGGTACTGACACACTACGACACCACCAGCTCACTTGGAGGACTTTGTTTCTATAGGAAATATACTGAGAAATATGGTTTTGCTCAATTTTCTGAAGAAAAAAAAACAACCCAAAAAGAACTTAGTGAATTTTTGTCTTTCATCAATACTGGTAGTATTAGTAATCCAAACAAATATCTCCAATCATGTATCTCAGACCCCGATTATAGGTTTAAAAGTATATGATTATTAAAATATTTTATATCTAAATATGTTCAAAAGACGATTGGTAATGCATATCTCTATGAAATAGAGAAATATTGTATATATTTACCGCTGCTGGGGGTGAGACTCATTAAGTCCTATGACCTTGGGTTACAAGTCGAGTGCTCTAACCTCTGAGCTAACTCCCCACCCCAGGCTTGTTATAAGGCTTGTTGGAGTTTGTTGGGACTGCAGTGGACATCCCACTTTAATGTTTTCAATTCCAAGGCATGATAACAATTCACAGATAAAGAGACAAAATTCCTACTGTTGTAAAAAAAATGTGAAGAAATATAAATAAATGCTGCAGGTTGTGAAAAGGCCAATTTTCCACATTTAAAAGTTAAATTCCAGGCTAAATTTATCAGGGATGCCAGTGAGGTTTCACAAAAAAACGGAAATATTTAAACCCCTATTTCTTAACAATTCTTTACTGTTAATGATGTACTTGCATTAATTAAGAATAAATATTTGTATACATGTTATAGGGATTTCAATAAACATATTACTATAAGGATATCAGAAAGACTTGAAAAAAATTTAAAATCTGATTATTTACTTGAATTTGAATTTTTTTAAATGTAGGTCAGATGTTTGAGGTCCAGGCATGGCCCTTGTATGGCCCTCATGTGGTCCTCAATACTCTCCCTACACAGGTTTGGTTTTCCGGATTCCGGGGTTAACTGGTAGCCTATTGCATGTTAACATGGGCACAGGGAGTGTTCTGGGGAAAACCCGGTCGCTAAACGGGTGGTTCTTGTTACCATTGAGTCCTTTGGCAGGCCCGGGGCTGGTGCACCTGCTGTGGGGCCTCTGCTACCGGCCGCGGGGCCTCCGCTACCAGCCGCTAGTATACTACATTTTATTGAATTAATTTAGAATTTAAAAAAACACCGGAAACCTGGAGAACCCCAGAAAACTGACATCTCTGATTTATAGAATTTTAAAATTCCATATTTCATGAATTTTCCAGGTTCATCCCATTTTTAAGGATTTCTAGGTGTTGTCAGAACCCTGTTATAAGATATGAACACATGGATAACCTTGGAGCAAACAGAATTTGGCTTCTCTTTCCTTTCAGTTTTCATTTCATGAAGGATGCAAGCACAAAAATACTGGTTACAGAATAGTTCCATTTATAAAAAATAAAGGTTCAGACCTGAAAATAAAGGCATTTAAAGGCTCAAAATTGGAAATAAAGGCTTTAAAGGCTCAATTATCAAAATTAAGGTTTTAAAGGTTTTAAAGGCTCCTGTATGACCCCTGCGCTTGCTATTTCTGACACTGTTTTGGGACCAGTCCAAACGGGTTTTCCAGCTACCATGCTGGCTCCCATCAGAGAGGGCTGATCCTGGAGAGTAATGAAGGTACGAGCAGGACCAACTGGTCAGCTGGGTACCAGACTTACATAGAACCACCAGTGAGGACCCAGCAGAGGTTCTGCATGTGCTTAGTGAGGACAGTGGGTGTATATAAGAAGCCTGCTGAAGCTTAGCTGAACACACTATGGTGTGGAGGGACTATGTGTGGTCCCTCTGCAGGGCTCTGTCTCTGTTCTCCACCAAGGAAGCTAGATCTCTGGACTAGCTTTTGACCCTCTGGTCCCCTAGAAGGTGGAGTCAGAGAATCCTGGTTCTCTAGGAGGAGAAGGTTGACTGTCAGGTCTTCTTTCCGGATAGAGTTCTGGGGTCCCGAGATGAGATCAGGGTGGTGCGGTGTCTGCCCTGTGATCCTTGAGGGCAGAGCCAAGGTGCTGGGTGGCTGTGGTAAAACACAGCTGCAGGTCTGCGGGTGGGACCAGCACAGAGATGGCATTCTGGACCAAAACTGTGGTGGTGCTCGGGAGGAGCTTCGGCTGGACCTGACACCCGGCCACTACAGATATATATAGGCATGTCATTTAAATCTTATAAAAGCTTGGAAGCCCTGTGTTGCTTCCCATTAAACAAATTAATCTTATTGTTAGAGGACCCCCCCCCCCCCTTCCTGCATTCTGTGCTTATTGATTATCCTAATTAGATCTACCATCAATACTATTGCAGGCTGATCACTGCTAATCTGTGTGAACCAGAAAACAACCCATGTGATAGTGAATCATGTCTTTTGACATGAATTAGAACACTTACCTGGCATTTACTTAAACCTGGTGTTATAATTTTCTTATGTTTTTGTTCACTATGAAATGTTTCTGAAAAGATCTGATATCTGTGATGTGAATAGATCTGACATCTGTGATGTGAATAGATCTGACATCTGTGATGTGAGTGATAATTTAGGGCAGATTTCCATAATGTAAGTCACTGTTTGTTAAAAAAGATTTGTGACATATCTTTATCATAGATATAGCAAGTTCATATGAATTGTCTAGATATGTAATTGTAAAAAAAAAAAAAAAAAAAAAAAAAAAAAAATATTTATTTACCGGATCTCAGACAAAACCTGAAGTTAAATGGTCGCCCTATGAATCATAGGGGACACTCACGATACTTCTGGAAGGTGATACAACCCCAACCCAGATAATTCTGGATTGGGGCTATGTTGCAACAATCTCTTTTATCCTTTTCATCAATTTAATGAACTGGTTATGTCCCCGATCAAATACCTGGTGACCACAAACAGTGACAATGTCACACGCCTTGATTTAGCCATAACTAAAGATGCCTGAAGAGTCCGAATCGGATGAAACCTTGACCCCCAGCCCCCCTGATTCTATTTTATTAGATGACATGCAAGAAATAAACTTGTTGTTAACACTCTAACGCCCTAAATTGTGCTTGGAGAGTGTGGACCAGTTCAACTGAACGGTAACCACAGCTGGTTTGTTCGTTGTCAAACAGAACAATCGACTCTAAGGAGACACCATAGCAACATGGTTCAAAACTGACAGGAAACTGTCACTTTCAAGGTAGCATCGGCTTGTTGTGAGGTGTTTTTGCTACGTCTTCATAACTAGATATGTAATTGTGTAAGGAGAAAATGTTAGTATCAGACTATCAAATACAAGAATTAATAGTAGGCATGGCATTGCCATGATTTCGGTTTCAACAAGTAATGTATGTACGGGTACTGTAACCCACCAGAGGGAGTTACTGTGGTATATTTGCATCCAGGTCTACACCAGAAGGCGCCTGTGCATTCCACAGCCTGCCTACCTCACTCAACGGGTGCGCAATATATAAAAATAGACTACTGTCGCCAGGTTCGGACCACATCTGACCTGTTGGGCTCCACCCGCTAGTAGGTATTCATGCAGACCACATCTGACCAGAGCGAGACCCACCGGCTAGTAGGTATTCATTGAACCGCAACGGGTGCGCAATATATAAAAATAGACTACTGTCGCCGGGTGCAGACCACATCTGACCAGAGCGGGCCCCACCCGCTAGTAGGTATTCATTGAACCGCAACGGGTGTGCTGGTGACCTATTTGACCTGATTCCACCCAACGCATCTGGGGCCCGTTTCTTAATCTAAGATCGTACATGTAGACCATTTTCTGTAACCCATATAAACCCAGGGACGATGTGGGTCAATTTAAATCAACACGCATGGACGATCTTATGGATTATTAATACTGTCTTAGCGAACAGACTTAGTTATTATTAAATGATAACCCTTGTATAGGGTGCAGAAAAGGGTCTTCATGTACGATCCTGGAATATGAACAGGGTTCGTACATAGACAGCCCAATGAAATTCCAGGCTTTTTCCAGGCTTTTCCAGGTTCTAATATTTCTTTTCCAGGCACATAACAATGTTAATCAATACCATCTTGCTAGTGAAACAAATATAAAGGTAAATAATCAAAACAGCTATATCATTAGCAAAAAGGATTTTTGGAAGTATCTAATCCAAGTCACTTAAATTTCATAGGCAGTCAGGTACCGTAGTTAAGGAAGGCTAATAATGTCCAGAATTTCAGACTAAACAAAAATGTTTTGATGCAAAACTAAAATTTCCAGGCTCTTCCAGGCTTTTCCAGGCTCTCTGTAAGAATTCCAAGCTTTTCCAGGCCTGGAAAACCCAAAAGCATAATTCCAGGCTTTTCCAGGTTTTCCAGGCTCTGTACGAACCCTGTATGAAACGGGCCCCTGATATCGGCGCCCGCACCAGGTGTCTAGAGCTTTCAGATTGAGGGAGGGAGAGAGGGAGGTGGAAGCCTGTTGCAATATATATAAATACACTGAACCGCAACAGGTGCCTATACAATATATAAAAATACACTACTGTCGCCGGGTGCGGACCGGTATCGACGGTATCGAGACTCTAATTATTCAGAATACATTACTTTAATGTATTATAATGTAAGACGCAAAAACTGTTCCCCGTCTTCCCTAATATATTTCAGTCTTGACCTATAGGTCAAACCGAAATAATAACCAATATACAATGTAACCAAGCACAAAGGTTCATATTTTTCATTTGCCCTTTCTGGTTACCCTTGTGGTCAGGAGGAGAATATAGGGGTGGATATATGATTGAACAGTCAATGAAAATTAATAAAAGACTGAGGTAAACAAAGTGTGTGGAGAATTCCATTACCAGTAAAATACAGAAAATAAGAATTTATAAGGTACTGATTTTAGGTGAGTCTAGGTGAAGGTACTTATGATGAGATATCGTAAAAGAGTAAAACCAAGTTGAACTGCTCATAACTCAACTTATACATGTAATAAAGAGTTACTCTTTGGAGTCACAAGTTGTATTTTTCAAACTCTTTCTCATGATGAAATATAACTCAAGTATATACCTTGACATAAACATAGAAATTATGACTGACCATAATTAACAGAATGGCCACATGAAACTTCAACTGCCCATAACTCAGCTAATATTGTTCATGGAGAGTTATTTCTTGCAGCTCTAATTTCTATTTTCCAAGCCCTTTCTATTGAGGTATGACTTTCATATCTATTAAAAATCAAATTTTCGTCCATCATCGCTACTGCACTATGCGCTTGTCCGAGATTATGTTACGATTCTTAAGGTTTAAGATAAAGGCAATAAGGGTATGAACTAATACATGAATACAAAGCAACAGAGTGTTAGCAGGAAGTGGCTCCTAGAACGATCGTGTGTATTAAGGAAGTGAATGACTTGTTGATGTAAGCAGGGGAGGAGTACAACTCCGCTGCCGCTGTAAGGAAGCAGCACTTCGGTACAAGGGATAAGATCTGGAAGAGCTGAGCAAACCTGCTCCCACTGGAGTAAGTTTTGGGATTAGGCGCCGGAGGCTTCACCTTGTTCGGGGTGAACATTCTATGAACATTCACTGTATGAAGCCATCCTCTCTGTAAGTTGCTTACAGACCGATGTGTGAGTAACTAGCTCTCAGTGGAGAGTACACAGAGTGGATCATCAGAACTAAAAACGGAACATCTAACATCATGAACTGAAACAGGAAGGAGTAATAGCAACTCTAATATTAAGTGAACAACTGAAACGACTAAGCTTGTGAACAAATATCGCTTGAATTTATTATTGGCTAGGGGCCATCCATAAGGTATGTATGCACTGAGAGGGGGTGGGGGGTCAAAAATTTTGGAAAATTTGCATATGCTCCCTCTTTGTTTTATTGTGTACAACTACAAGATTGGGAGAGGGGGTGGGGGGTCCAAAATTTCAGAAATTCTGCGTACATACTTTATGGATGGCCCCATATGTATGGACTCCTAATTTGAGGTCTATCTTAACGGTTTGTACCATCACATTGGATGTAACTGATACATCACATTTTTTACTGTACCACATGATATTGTAACTCACAGATTGCTCTCAGGAGATTAAAACTAATAACTTTATTTACATTGTTCATCTTTCCTCTCCAGTCACAGGGATGTGAGGTCACCATGTCCCTGTGACCACGCCAATCAAGTAGTTCTACTTTGAAACAATACACAACCAAGGATAACAATTGAGAATCTAAGATAATGAGATAGCGATCTAAAACTAAAAGACTAATTAAGGCCTATTATATAAACCCCCACTACGGCGCACTACAATCTACATACATGACTCATGAGTCTACGACACTGGCAATACGGTCAGCAATATGTACAGTATACATTTTATCATTGGTTCATGCCACTCTAAGTACCGTATTGTTATGTCTATGCTGTATCTGTGCTTACTGACATCAAATGCTACTTCTATATTCTACATATCAACAGTCGCTCAAGCAGATCGAACGTCGTGTCCCTACTTCTATATTGTATTGAAGTTAATACCTATCAACAGTCCAGAGACACTGATATTTTCATGAACTTACAAGCCTAATCTAGGTCATTTCCCGAGGGGCGTCCTCACCTTCCGTATATCGTCGGCATCCCTAGAAATGAAACTAATACAATTTATCACATCCTCAAATGGCACTGACCTTAGTGCTGTATGCTCAACTTTTGTGCAGTCATATGACGATTGGAAAGAGCAAATCCGACAGTTTCAACTCAGTCTGCTGTTGACTCACAGATCGGGGAAACCCCTTGCCGAAGATCACATGATCTAGCGGCACATGACATAACACAGTCTTCTAGCGGAGATCCCCCACCACCAACTGTTTAACGCGGCTCAACTCGACATAGAATCTGCTAGGAGAACAATATAAACAGCGCAAGAATACACCACAGACCTTTTGTAAACGTATTCTAAACCTCTTTCCATAAGGGTGTCACTACTAATTATTATACATTATGTTAAGATAGTAGATTCACTATGGGTATCATCTATCAGAGACAATTCTATTTTCGTTGTGGAAACAAGTCGATTTTGTTTCGAGGCCTGCGTCAAGTTGAGGGTGTGAGACGGCTTCGGGTTTCCCTTAATGACGTCAGAGAATTGAGTGTACACAAACACGGTGAGAGTTCTCTTTTCACTAAAGTTTACGCCCTGCTTTTAACTGGTAAGTAAGGGTTATGTATTTTAGTGGTGCCATGTGCAGCGCATGGTAATATTCGCAGGAACTGTCCTGTTGAATATATCAATATGGTTACATGAGTCCAGATCGGTTGACTTTTATCTAGATCGAGTTTGCAGAAGTCGAGTCCAAGGGACCTTCACTGGCTTCAGTACGGTACTAGATCTAGAAGATAAATATAGACTATATTAGTAGGGCAAAGAGCAAAACTTTTTTAAAAGGTGATGAGATCTAACCATGTCATTCATCCTCATTAGATAATCTATAGGATTTCTTTTATATAAGTAGGCCATAGACTGGAACCAGGCCCAGAATGACACAACTAATGAACTATGAATATGGATACTTGCTCGACACTTACTCACTACGGTTTACCACACCCAGACTGAGACTACATTTTACCTTTGCTTTTGGCCAAGTTTAGGTTGATTTCCCGTCGTCGTCTTCCTCCCACATAGATGTAATGGAGTGGTTATGCAGTGCCCAAACAAGCTCATTATTTGACTTTTGGTCGATCTATTTCAAATTTCATTAGAACTAGAATTTTGAAGTGATGGTCGTTTTACATTAGGTCCTCAATTCTCCGATCCGGATGGACACTTCCGGTTCAAAATACCCTACAAATCATGCAAATTCACCTGACAACGGATCGATCCGCCATCTTTGCTGGTGAATACAAAGCGCTGTCAGAATTTAAAATAGCCAAAAACTATAATAATCTACCTTCTCCATTGCATTCTGTACATGTAATGGTTGAAATAGGATCATTTACATCATTCATACATAATTTAAACGTGCCTGCTCGAAGAAAAACGGTTGTTTCGACGATTTGTTGACATCGCATTTATAGTCGAAACTGGGGCTATCACATTTCCCAAATAATCATTTGATCTGAAATAGTCAGGGAAGTTCCATTCTGGTAGGAGGAATGCGTCAGAAGTACTTAAAACATCCTCACAAATTAAAAAGTATCATAAATGCACATCCGAACGGTTCCATAGACTTAGCATTGCGGAGGTGCTTCTCCAAAATGGCCGCCCAGGGGGTTCGTAGCGCCTCCTACTTCCTGGCCGGATCGGAGAATAGGTATTCACCCCTAATCTGTAAAAAGGCAAAGTTCGCCGAACTTACCTTAATTTCGGACAGTTGATACAAATTGTGGTATTTTAAGTCCAAGAACTAATAAATGTAAGTGTTGTGGTTCCAATATCAAGGTAAATTCCCAGTGATTTTACTCCCATGTGAGGCCACACAATTTTTCAGCCATTTTGCTTGAAATGAGGCTACTTCCGATCACTGCTGGTAATCGGTGATTTATATTTGTTTATATTATGTCAATTAGATAACCGAACTTCCTTTCTAGAGCTGGTAACTGGTGTGTTATAGGGTGCAGTAGTAACAAAGATGACTGAACTGAGAAGAAGGGCAGCTTTACTGGAAAATTACCTCTAAGTACACAGTTATTACACAACAGACACCTTGTAAGGCTTGTCTGAACGTTGGCGAAGACAAATGGGTATGTATTTATCCATTCTGTTTGTTTTCAGACATGTCAGACTGTGTCCAGTAGAGATTCACAAGACAGAGTTGGGGAGTATGGAGTAAGTACCCGGCCCTGTCTGGGGGATGGGGCCGGGTATGCTGGCTAGGTCCTCAAAGTCTAATATATATATTGGCACGGACTTGGATGACCAGGGCCCTGTTTTTCAGTCGTGACAATCGATAGTTTAAGTAGTTGAGACTATTTGAGGGGCAAACTGTTTTTCAGTTGTGACGATCTCTAGGGATCTCAGCCAGCAGCAGAGATGCTACCATTTTTGGAGATTTTGGTGTTTTTCAGCTGAGACAGTCGCTAAAGGACAAGATCCACCAAGCGAAATTAGGGCCGGCCGATGTCCACGCGGGTGGAATATGGACGTCGGCTGCTCCCGCCTCTGATCGGCTCAAGCTGGTTGATATAATCGCCTTGGTAGATCAGCAAATAATGTCGAATCGGCTGGGGCCGGACCTAGTCGCCTCTCCCATATCACCATCGTCCGTAGCCGTGTGGCCCCCGTGTGGGAGCCGGCCGGACGTCGCCTCTGGTCGGCCAGCTCAAAATGAAAATTATTTGCTGGTCCACTGACCCAGCCGTGTGGAGTCAGCTGGAAACTCCCTAGCCGATGCTAGGCGACCCTAGCTGATTCATTTGAATTTTTAAAGGCGGCCAGACGGCCGATGTCGATGCATTTGAAGAGTACGACACCCGCCCGCGGGCTCTGCCGGGAGTTGCGGCGAGGGAACGCCGCCAACATAGCACGAGCGATATCATCGACACCCGAAGCCGCGAACGGACATTGAAAATTCCGACACTATCGTCAGAATTCTAGCACCATAGCGTGCCATACACACTCATAACATTAATCCTTATCTTTATTTACCTTCAATGTTCGATTTAACGTGTAATTCCTCGGTTATTTGATGTTTTCTGACCGTTCCCGTACAAATTCCGGCATGCCGACACACTGCTCCGCTCGATACGCGGCTTTTGCAGGTTCAGAGCGTCGAAGTGTATCGCCGCACGCGGCGCCGCCTATCGAGGAACTCGATTACTACGTAAAATACCATGCGCGCCGCCTATCGAATCAATGGAGAACTCGGCTGGCCCGTCCCCGCGAGCGCCGTGTGGACGTCGGCCGGCTGGAAATAACTATTTGGTGGACCAGCACGGAGAATTCGAGACGGCCAGACGGCCGACCTAGGCGATTATCATCGCATGAAGCCATTTTGGCCGTCGCTCAGAGCTGGCTGAATGTCGCCTGAGCACCTCTTGGTAGATCTAGCTCTTTAGGATGACAAGTGAAATGATCTCCCAAACGGTCTCACCCTGAGACCAGTTGATACTTGTCAGAAATTATTTTTTCAGGTCCTAATTCTTATTCAAATTAGAAAATATTTGGAGCGAGGGGAAGGCCCTACTAATAATCTGATAGTACCTATATCTCAGTTTCAGTTTTCTTGTGGTTATTAAGACCGTGATGAACATATGTCTGGAAATCTGAAAAATGCAGCCACTCCACCACTCAGGCAGCTTGTGTATAACCTACTGCAATACTTGTTTTATTTGTCAATTTCTCTCCATATTTATATAAATAACAACACCCATTCAAAAAGTAAAACATGTCTCACTTATGGAATATTCAATGGAAAATTATGAAATTTTAGGATTGGATAGAAGGGATATGGACAATTTTTAGCTGTAAATATGTAACAATTTGAATAAGTTGAAGTGTCTCAAATTAATAATTTCCGATTGCAGAATCTTGTACCTGGCAAGAAATTAGCGCTAGAGACCTCAGGTTGTGACCGTTTTATTTGCGATTTCGTAGGCGTGCTGCAACCACGTCTGAAAAACGCTTGCAGCCATTGAGCTCACAAACAGTCTTAGGATCGCTCTCTGATCTCAGATGATCTCGGCTAGAGATTATCACTACTGAAAAATAGTCTAGGGCCCTGCTTTTCAGTCACGACATGATCTTGGTAAGCTAAGATGTCTCAGTGATTGTAAGACAATTTGCAAGACAAAAGATGGCTGGCATATGAAAAACCAGAGGTATGCATGGTGTTATTCAGTCATGACACTCGTTATAAGCGATGCTTATAGATTCGGAAATGCGCAGCAGTAGGTTTTGCAAAAGCAGCTGAGTTGTGCAGTGCCCACATTTATCAACTAAAACCGGGTGGTTTAGAAACATATTTCTTATGATCAAAATACCAAAAAGGTGATTATGAAATTTCGAGTATAGGTACACCAGATGTATAGAAAAATTCTCCCAAAGTAGTTCCTAATTTCAATAAATTTTAGTATCTGAAAATAAAGTTACAATCACCCATTATACCTGTACGACATTTATGATACATGTTTTCCTGTAGATAGTTTATGGGAGTGAGTTATAGGTGCGGAAGAAAGACCCAGAAACCACCTCTCCTACCTTTGATTGTCATCACAATATAAGAAAGTGTAGCCCTTGTGTATATAGAAAATATGGAGCATGTGCATGTCACGCCCTATTTTACTCTTCAAATACCCCTTTCTCATTTCTCCTAGTTTTCGCTGCGTGTTAAAATCAAGAAAGTGATCATATAGGTCTATAGGCTTGCAGGGCTATAAGGGTAAAGATCAATGGACAACTCTCTTATCAAAACAACAAATACAAGGTATTGACAAAAAATATGTAGTGCAGCCCTTACTATTAAAATCTTTTGAACAAAAATCTACTTAATTTAATGAATTACATACTCTGGAGAGTATAGCCACCCCAAGCAAAAACTCCTTCCAATCTACACTTTGCAGTTGTGTGTCTTTGTATATGATTTCCTTTATTCAGTCATTTGCTTAGTCAATTAATAAAAACCTTGTGTACTTTTGTATTGCAGAAACTAAACCAGGATGTCAGACGAGGTTAAAAACCCATCTCAACCCCCGTCCTACGGGTCGGTGGTTGGCTCGGAGCAACCTTCAAACGCGCCACGTCCTGAGGCGTACGCCCCGCCTGCTGCCGGGTACGCCCCGCCGCCTGCTGCCGGGTACCCACCGCCGCCTGCCGGGTACCCCCCGCCACCTGCTTCCGGATACGCCCCACCGCCTGCCGGGTACCCCCCGCCACCTGCTCCCGGGTACCCACCGCCGCCTGCCGGGTACCCCCCGCCACCTGCTGGCTCCGCCCCGCAGCCGGCGTACCCAGGCCCACAGCCGGGCCCACAGCCGGGCCTGGCGCCGGCCCCAGGAGCCTATCCGTCCGAGCCTCCTCCCAAGTACGCGCCCTGTAAAACCACCCAGCCGCAGCCCACAGGCGCCTACCCAGCTGCGGGCGCCTACCCAGCTGCGGGCGCCTACCCAGCTGCGGGCGCCTACCCTACTGCCGGAGCCTACCCAGCTGCACCCGCAGGTAAGGGCTGTTTTTTATCTTTTTTATTGACATCTCAACATCTGATACATTATTAGTTCTTCTTACTGGGATTGGTATTCATAACCCGCTCTACGATCGTGTCTATAGGACACCTGCCATCTTTTGTCTTCCAAACTGCTATACATTTGCTGGGCCATCATAGAGTACCGGTACTAAAGCTGGCCGGGTATGTAAACCAGTCCATGTATATACTGAACCTGATTCCAGCCCAAATAAATGATTTAGGAAAAAAAACCCGATTGCCATGACTGAAAAACAGAGCCCAGGGCCCTGTTTTTCAGTTGAGACGATCTTAGGGGATCTCAAGTTGAGATTAAGATAAGACTGTTTGGGGTGCTTTGGGTGTTTTTCGGTTGAGACGATCTCAGGTGATCTCAGGGCATCTCAAGTGAAAGGATCTCAACTTCGGTCTCAACTTGAAACCAGTTGATACTTGTCATCACTTTTTTATCTGGTGCTAAAACTTCTCAAGATTAAAAGATATTTAGAGCAAAGTGTATTAATAACCTGGCAAACCTATATTCCAAATTGCGAGTCACGACATTTGTGTGTGTCGCAAGCCTAAGATCGCAAAGCCGATCTACGCCATGGCCTTGTTTTTTAGTCACTATATCGTCGATCCACGAGACCAAGACATTATTTGGTGATACAAAATGGCCGCCGTGCTATAGACGGTGTCGTAGCCTGCAGCCTACGATCTGAGCTCAAATTGTTGGCCCTGACGACAAGTATAGAACTGTCTTAGGTTCTATAACACATCACTGTGCGTATATAGAGGATTTTCCACTTCCCGACGGAATTAAGCAATGATATTTTAACACGAGTAAGGGATACGTATGACCTAGAATCGTACCGAATATGAAGAAAATCAGCTGCACCATCCCAAAGTTATCGGCGTTTGAATTTCGTCATATCAATCGTCAACTCTGGTGGCCAGTCACCCTCCCACCTCCCGATGCGCAGTCAATGTCAAGGGCGCTTCATAAATTAGCGGAGGCATCGGGAAAATACACTGGCCACCAGAACAGACGATTGCTATGACGAAATTCAAACGCTGATAACTTCATAACGGTGCGGCCTTTTTCCTTCATATTTAGTACGCTTATAGGTTATATGTATACCTTACTCGTGTAAAAGTTTTATAGCTTAATTCCCACTGGAAGTGAAGTTGCGCATTCGGTACGACATGTCCAGAGTGGTCTTAGACATACAACACTTATGGCCCCTGTTTCCGCTCCATTGGCCACCGACTGTCGTGACTATAGCACATCTTTTAGCTCTCTAGATGTTGTGGACACCACATATTTGTTGTAGGTTCTAAGATCGTGGCTCTATAGCACACTGACGCCTAGATGTCGCCAATAACGATTGTCGTGACTAAAAAACAATGCCCATATTTTTAAGACGAAGGATGGCCGGTGTTTTATAGACAGTGTGGTAGTGCGCCATGGGAGATCGCAGTTGAAAGTGTCGGCCGTTACGACAAGTATTGAACTGTCTTAGGTTCTATCAAAGAACCAGGGAACCGTTTTGGTTATATCGGTGGATTGGGGTGACCGAAAAGTTTTGTGGTTTAACTCTTACGGGAAGTGGGTGAAAACTTGCTTTTTGGCGACATTGTCGCTAGCCAGGGCGCTCATGCTCTCAAACTACCAGAAAGTTTTGCGGAGTGGTGCAGTGTATCGCTGCTACACTGGCCACCAGAGCAGCATTTGCTATGACGAAATTCAAACGCCGATATCTTCGGAACGGTGCGGCCGTTTTTCTTCATATTTGTTACGATTAAAGGTTATATATATACCTTACTCGTGTTAAAATTTCATTGCTTGATTCTCACTGGAAGTGAGGTTGCGCATTCGGTACGTCATGTCCATAGATGTCTTAGGCCTATGACAGTTTGGGAGTCAAATTTACCTATGTGTCGTGACTATAGCACACCTCATACCGTCCTATGTGTCGTAGAGCGGCGATAATTGTCCGACCCCCTAAACTATCGCAGCTATAGTAAACTGACAGCAAAAGCATGTCGCCCGTAATGATGGTTGTCACTAAAAAACAGGGCCCAGGATCTCAGAGTGATCTTAGCTGATCTCAACTTGAGATCCTCTCGACAGAAAAACATCCCCCCCCCCCCCCCCAAGGTCTACAGAGCTGTTTATACTGGGCCCTGTTATTTAGTCAAGACAATCGTTATTGGCGACATCGGCCAGGCGGGAGTGTGCTATAGAGCCACGATCTTAGAACCTGCGACAAATGGCGTCCGTCTACGACACGTAGGGAGCTCAAATGTGTATTATAGTCACGACAATCAGTGCTCACCCAAGCGAAAAATGACGCCACATGTGTCATCGGCCTAAGACAAATTTTGACATGTCGTACCGAATGCGCAACTTCACTTTCCGTAGGAATTAAGCAATGAGATTTGAACATGAGTAAGGTATACATATAACCTATAATCGTACCAAATATGAAGAAAATCGGCCTCACCGTTCCGAAGATATCGGTGTTTCAATTTTGTCAGAGCAAATGCTGCTCTGGTGGCCAGTGTAGCTTTACCCTCACGTGATCTAAGTTACTTCACTCTCCCAGCAGAGATTCCGTGCTCGACACCGCGAAAGATCTGCTCGGAGAGTGCATGTAGGATATCCAATCTATATCCCAATGTTTCATATTGAAACGCTGATAACTTCGGAACGGTTGGGCAGATATTCTTCATATTTGGAACGATTATAGGTTATATGTACCCCTTACTCGTAATAAAATTTTATGACTTAATTCCATCAGGAAGTGGAAAAATATATATGCACAGTGATGTGTTACAGAACCTAAGACAGTTCTATACTTGTCGTTGGCGCCGACACTTTAAGCTCCGATCTTAGGCCGCAGGCTACGACACTGTCTATAGGACAGTGGCTATTTTGTATCACCAAAAAGTGTCTTGGTCTCAAGGGACGATCTTAGGCCATCGTGGATCTACGATATCATGACTAAAAAACAAGGCCCTGGATTTCCCTGACATGTGCAGTGGTAATACAAGTGTAAGGTTGGCAACCTACTCAGCTAAAAGATGATATATAATGTACACATGTACATGTATTCACTTTAGGGCCATATTGATTCATTTTGACAAAATTCACATAGATACAGGTACATGATTTTATGCTGAATAGAATCTAGGATGCTCAGTAACCCTGAGCTGCTTTTGCTGTCTATTGAATACTTGTTACTTGTTACAGTGTATTTTTCAGGTCATGTGTTTTCATACAAATCTTAAAGTGTGAGTATTTATAAAAAGATCTATGCCAAAGGTTGAAAAGGTTATCATAGGGGTTGCTTCACAGATCAAATAAGAGTGGTATTTGGAAGGGTTTCTGGCCTTCACCGAGAAAAGTATCATCGTATAGGCGTCATAACTATGTTTTTATATATTACCTACCTAGTACGGAGTCTACATGCTAGGGCTACGGAGCCTACAGACCGCTACTGAGTAGAATACGGACCTCCGGAATCTCCCAGGAGAATACGGCTTTTTGGGCCACCTGACGAGCATTTATAGGAACTAATTTATATTAAAAATGCATGGCGCTTGGGTCGAATTTCTAAAATTGTACAAGAATATTTTTCCTAATAATTACTCGAAATGTGAGTAATAAATACAACATTACCGTGATTTAGATCTGAGTGGCCTTATTCTCCTTGTAGTTGACACGTCTCCTTGTAGTTGACACTACGTAATACTCCGGAACCGGTTCGTTTTATCGTCAATTTTACCGCATTTTTTCATGTACAGCCAGAGTATTCCTGTTTTCGTATACTACTTCATACTATGCAAGAAATAACACAAGAAATTAAAAAAAATTTGTTGATGATAACGTGGTTCAAAAGTAACAGGAAGTTGTCATTATCAAGGTAGCATCGGCTTGCCATAGAGGTATTCCTACCAGGCTCTATTAATCAAGAAATAACACAAGGAAAAATAGAAAGCAGCAGTATTTATATAGAACGTCCTAACCATGCTGTACAAGTCACAGAATGAGATGACAATTTACGGTTTGTACGGAACAAGGCGTTTACGCCGAGTTCCGTACAGACTGTAAATTGTCATCTCATTCTGTGACTTGTACAAGCATGGTTGGACGTTATATATTTACTTTAAAAAGAATTATCAATTTCCTCTGGCTTAACAACCAATATCTAATAAACGTGTATGGCAAGGTGGTCCATATTTTAGTTTACGGACCAGTGGTCAGTCAGTATTTTTGTTACATATCAAAACGGTACGTATTTACAGTAAATACGGCATGGATATATAGTAATAAATAATACGTTTCTAAGCATAAAGATTTTAACCTCAAGGTATATACAATAGTTCTACATGTGTTACAGGATCTCAACCTCAGAAGAATTCGTCAATGTAACTAACTGTTGTAATCTATCCGAAATATATATATAAAATTTATAAGCTGATTTTACACAGATGGATTGCTTTATATACGAGTCTTTAAGCTGAACATAAATTCAAGTTTGAAAGTGTTTTTTTTTAAATTGTTCATAACAGGTTACCAGACGGCACCCGGAGCCCACGTCCAGCAGACCGTGGTTATAGGGCAGGATTTCCGCTATGGGTCCGTATCTAAACCCATGCACTGCCCATTCTGTCAAGCCAACATCACGACCACCACCAACACCAAGCCAGGCACCCTCACCTGGCTCGCCTGCGGGCTCATTTTCATCGTTGGGTAAGTGTCCTTTCAAATCTTCTTTTTTCGCGATCAGTTTTTCTTTTTCTTTTGTTTACATCCTTTGTTCCAGTGTTTGGTCCTTATACTATCTTAAATCTCTACAACACTATCAAAAAGCACAGTAAACAATTCCAAACTACGATTCGTAATGATGTGGTCATACCATTGCTTTTTTTTTTTTTTAGGTATTCTTACTCGCACTAAGGACTACTTTCTTCGTATCCCTAGGTATTATAACTACAGTAACCCATTGTATATATATCTTTTCTCAGATCTGTTTCTTCTTTTCATCTTTAAATCAGTTGCCAACCTTGTATTGCGACATACTAACATTAATCCATTGTTTCAATTTTTTTAATTTTTTTTTTAGAGATTTCATTGAACTAAGATTCACAACAGTCCTCCATCAAGTTTGATGGAGGGCTTAACCTTAAGAAATCAACTAGTTATATTTACTTGGTCTAGAACAGATTATTTATTCACATTTTAATCGTCCATCTATATACAGATGAGGTGGCGGTCTAAAAGTAAACCTGACCATGTTCCACTCCAGTGAACCCGCCGACCACCATGCCACTAGGTGGGCGCATTTGGAACTAATGTGAATTCATGATACATGATATCTATAATATTGACCATAGATAAAAAATCTTTGATATCTACAAATTATAAACATGAAATAGTTCAGACAAGGTAGGTACTTTACACACTGAAAGCCCTGATATCCCTGCTCATCGGGACACCCTACTTCCTGGGAGACTTTTGCCTGGAACTGAGTGTGTCCTACTCTGTGGAATCTGACTAAATAATGGCCAATATTCTGCAGTGTACTTCAGTTGCATCCTGCCAAAGGCACCAGGCCACCCCTTTTTGTTTCTGTTTTTTTTTTTTTTAGGAAATCAGTTTCGTCTTTTTTTTATTTTATAGCAATTTTTATGAAGGAAATATTGTGTGTACAATCACTGAATTTGGCGATACAGCAATTCTTCCACTCAGGCCCTAGCCCCCTACTTCTCATTCTAATGGCAGGTGTAAAGCTGAATGAGCAGTGGGTACCATTTTTTTGTTTAAGTCTTTGGTATGACTAGACCAGGGCCCTGTTTTTTAGTCACGACATCTGTAAGTTACGACATGTTTCAGCTGCCAGTGTCCTATAGAGCTACGATCTTAGGCTGGCTGCGACACTTGCTGTAGATACGACACATAGGGAGGTAAAAGGCGTGCTATAGGCACGACACTCGGTGGCCACTGGACCGGAAAATGTCGCCCTAAGTGTCGTAGGTCTAAGACCACTCTGGACATGTCGTACCGAATGCGCAACTTCACTTCCCTTTGGAATTAAGCGATGAGATTCTAACACGAGTAAGGTAAACATATAACCTATCATCATACCAAATATGAAGAAAAACGGCCGCATCGTTCCGAAGGTATGGGCGTTTGAAATTCGTCATAGCAATCTCTGCTCTGATGGCCAGTGTAGCCCTACTCTCACGTGACCCTAATTTATGCAGCGACCTCGACATTCACTGCGCAGAGCACACACTGCACCGCTAGAGCAACCTAAAGAAACTTGTACCGGAACGGCGCAGAGGGAGGTTGGAGGATGCAATGGCCACAAGAGCAGTATTTGCTTTGACAAAATCCAAACGCCGATAACTTCAGAACGCTACGTCCGATTTTCTTCATATTTGGAACGATTATAGTTTATATGTATCCCTTACTCGTGTTAAAATTTCATTGCTTAATTCCGTCGGGAAGTGGAGAAATCCTCTATATATGCACAGTGATGTGTTATAGAACCTAAGACAGTTCTATACTTGTCGTGACGGCCGACACTTTTAGCGGCGATTGTCCATGGCGCGCTACGACACCGTCTATAGGACGGCGGCCATCTTTTGTCGTCCAAATATGTCGTAGATCGGCTCTGCGATCTTAGGCTTAAGATGCTCACGAATGTCGTGACTAAAAAACAAGGTTTGAACCCTCAATCTCCCATGCTTGAGGCAAACACGCCTACCACTTAGCCACCGAGTCTTAACTAATTTATATACACACATCCTGTAGCTGTGTTTTAATACCAGCCCCGATACTGTCCACAATATTACTTATTTACTAACCATGATTTGCAGTCCCTCAGATTTGTCGAGCCATGCATAAAATATATTATGAATATCCCTCCACATCTGCTATAGCTAATTGAGATTGGTTACTTGGCATCATTTTTATAATGGGTATGGACATATTTCAAGGGACTTATAAAAAGCCAATATCCTACTTTCTACCTGAGAGGATCATTAATGTGTTTTCCCTCATATTTCAGCTGCAATGCTCACAGTAAGAAATTCAGACAGTCCAATAATCTTTCGTACCAATGTTTTACTGTTATGTTCTATCGATATTGTGGTGTTGTGCACACTACTAGTATATATGTATCTGAAATGTTAATCAGAAAATGAGATGTTCTCCACTTATGCAACAGAGCAATGCTCACAGAATATTAGAATATTAATAATGTAGAACATGACTGTATGTGAAAAATAGCTGTCCATCTTTTCAATATGTGTTGGGAATGGTCTAGCATGCTAATAGATGTTTCAAATCCATGGTAAACTGGTATGGAAATTGAGAATCCAGGGCCCGTTTTTCAGTCACGACAATCGTTAGTACCGATATTCTAAGATGGCCTAGAGAATGTACAACAGTTTGAAAGACAAAAGAATCGTTCAGAACGATTGTCATAGAAAAACCATAGAAGTATGCATGGTGTTTTTCTGTCATGACAATCGTTATAAGCGATGCTTACAGATTCGGAAATGCGCAGAAGTAGGTTTTGCAAAAGCAGCAGAGTTGTGCAGTGCCCACATTTATCAACTAAAACAAGATGGTTTAGAAAAATATTTCTTACAATCAAAATACCAAAAAGATGATTACGAAGTTTCGACTATAGGTACACCAGATATATAGAAAAATTCTCCCAAAATATTTCCTCATTTCAATAAATTTTAGCATCTGAAAAAAAAAGAGTTACAACCAACCATTATACCTGTATGACATGTCCAACATCGTCATTGGTTAAGAAACTTTGGCCGACAAGTCCACCTACGATACCCTACAATTGTCACTACTATAGCACACCTCAACCTCCCTACATGTCATAGCCCAACAATCGTTGGCTGATCCTCTATGATCATACGTCTATAGGACACTAACGCCTGGAAACGGTTGGTATAAACGGTTGTTGTGACTGAAAAACACACCCCAGTTGTATGCCCTTACCTTGTCTTTTACTAAGATCTGATGTAGTAGTGCATATTTATGTATATAACAATATTATACGGAAACTGGCTTACTGTCTTTGTATGTCCAAAATATGCAGTGAAATTGTTGATCACATACATTCCCATGCCATAGGCAGAGGGATGTATGTGATCAACAATTTTAACAAGTATTTTGACGTACAAAGACAGTCAGCCTGTTTTCGTATTATTATGTACCTAAAAATGGTGAAATTCTACCTGGTCACGTGATCACATACCCCGTACGTCACAGTGTGGTGTATGGGTATAAATACGCCATGGATAGGAGCGGGCAGTATACGTAGTTCATACAGCCACAGGTATATAATAATACCAGGGTGATGACTAATAACTCACCATCTAACTCTTGATATTTTGAAGAAAAAACACATTAGGCATCCTGCTGACAAGCCACTACTCTGTCCCAAAACGTAGGCTAATGTTGACCAAAAAAGTGTAATAGTTGATGGCTGTCAGAAAATCTGCACATTGAAGATAATTCCTGAACCCTTAACAAAACCCAAGGGTTATTGTTTGGTTACACAGGGATGTCAGTTGGGGTCAGAAAAAAACAAGGAAATATTTCCCTGGCAATACAGGGTTAGACATCAGATCTCTATATACACCAAAAAGACCTAAATATAGCAGATACAAATAACATTATCACTACGGAACATGGTCTGGAGGCAGGTTAATTGGGGAATTTATGAGTCATAGTTGATTTGAGTATTTTTTAATTGTTATGTTCATTTTACACAAGAAAAAAGGATATCTTATTCAAAAAATAAAACACGGAATTCCGCGGAAACAAGGAAAACTGACATGCCTGTTTGTAATGGTTTTACTCCCACCTTTGTCTATTGTTTTTGTCATGGAGTGCAGGACATAATTGCAGAGAAAACGAGAATATATGTGCTAGATAGATTTTTACTATATTTGAAAATAATACTCAACCTGTAAACCTATATATTCTTATTTGGGATGCTGGTTTTCCTGCATGTAAAAGAACACATTTGATTCTAGCCACAACATTATCAGTTCTTATCACTAGATAAGTATCTTTCCTTTGAAACCTTAGATGCTGGGCTGGCTGTTGTCTGATTCCATTCTGCATCAACGATCTTCAGGATGTGGAACATTGCTGTCCCAACTGTCAACGCATTGTCGGTGTATACCACCGCATGTAGCAGGTCAGTATATTTGTCAGTGATATATGTCAGTACTCATACTCACCACTGTCAGTGACATGCCAGTATGGTATCTGGATGTTACGCTTTGTAGCCAGCACGTATCTGTTTTCAGCAGGTGACAGACCGCCTCTATGTTTTTTTCCGAATTTATGTCAGGGCTTTGTCAATAATTGACATGGGAACTTTGAATATACATCAGTAGATAGCTAAAGCTGTGTGAAAAACAGTTGGTGAGTTTATATTTAGATTCACAATAGGCAACATATGATTATATGTCATTGTTTGTTACGTGGTTCACTGTGAGTGCGAGAATATCGCCTCGCGAATACCAAGCATAGCATCCAATTTACAAAGAGTAGCGTCCAAAGCGTGCTGGCTACCGAGCATAGCGTCCAGTATTTGCCAGTACCTACTGTCACCATTCTCATTGACATATCAGTACACACCCTCACCATTGTCAGTGGGAGTACATGTCCCACTGTTATTGAGTCATGGTTGAGTCATGGTTGACTGTTGCCATGCCATCATATCTTGTACAATTGCCGGTATATAACTTAATTAGAAATGATAGACAATGGGTTGGTAAAAGCACTGGTTTAGTTAAAATAGGGGGAGGGGTTTGTATTTTTACCAAAGAGCATGAAGAACTATGATGTCAACTCGATTGGAATGTATAAAAGAAGCAGGAAATTTGCAATATAAAGCGGGAATCTCGCATTCAGAGAGCTGTCCACAGGGTTCGTACAGAGCCTGTAAAACCTGGAAAAGCCTGGAATTCTCACAGAGAGCCTGGAAAAACCTGGAAGAGCTTTGAAAATTTAGTTTTGCAAAAAAAAACGTTTTTTTTTAATCTATGACATTCAGGACATTATTAGCTTTCCTTAACTATGATACCTGACTGCCGATGAAATTTCAGTGACGTGGATTAAATAGTTCCAAAAATCCTTTCTGCTAATAATACAGCAGGGTTTTGATTATTTGTAATCATATTTCATTCACTAGCACGATGGTATTGATTCACATTGTTATGTGCCTGGAAAAGAAATATTAGAGCCTGGAAAAGCCTGGAAAAAGCCTGGGGCCTGTTTTTCAGTCGTGACCATTTCCTATAGTGACCAGTTAGTGACCGTTTGGAGACCTTTGGGTTCCAGAGATAAGTCGTCATAACATGTGCGACCATTTAGAGGGGTAAACTGTCATGGTCACTGTTTTGGGTTCCAGAGTTGTGACCATTTAGCCCAAATGGTGGCATATTTCATTTTATGCATTTCCACTGTATCAAATGAAGCAATATTTACTGCGATGAATTATCTATATCTGTTTTATCTAATTCCCAAATTTCACAATTTTCTGTTGAGTAATATACATGTGAGACATGCTTTTGTTTTTGAATGGGCCTTAGACCAACAGTGATCATTACAGCTGAACAGTGACCAGGTCTGAGGAACCCTTTTTGGTCATGATCACTGGTTTGGTCGCCCAACTGGTCACTCTTTTGTGATCACTACAAATAAAGACGTCGCTGTCTGAAAAACAGGTCCCTGGAATCTTATTGGGCTGTCTATGTACGAACCCCTGTGTCCATGATTATAGAGTGAGGGTAGGCCGTATATTTTGACTATACATGGAGCTGGGACCTGTTTCACTAGTTTCATTACATGTCTAGATGGCGTCTGTGACACCATACAGACATATTAGGGCTGACTTGTTTCATGACAACACAAGTGGCGCTGTAGTGTCATTGTTCGCAACACCGACATTGTGACACAACATGCGACAATAGATGTAACATGCGTTATGAAACGTGACTTCGTTTTGTCCATTCTTGCTTGCACTGTTGGTGCCACTTTTCATGTCTGTCTAACACTTTTGTCACAAAACTAGTAAAACAGGTCCTAGAGGTCATCAAGTGCATGTATAGCACAGACAAGTACAAGTGTATGATAAACTCTGGCAACAATGGCCTTGATTTCAGGTTTACGACACCAAATATTCGTAAACAAACCATGTTTTGTTGTGATCTTTTTTTCAATTCATGTCTGTCCATATCATGTCAAGGCCTGTCATTGACTTTTGTCATTCAATTTTCAGACTAAAGGAATCTGCACTTCAGAGTACAGTGTTTCGGGCGAATGCAGCACACAGCTGTCTCCGAGTAACCACGGACCAGAGCCACAGCCAGATGGGAGATTCTGTATGAAACAATACCCTAGTCACAAACGGAATCATGTGACTTCAATGACACCAGGCTGTTATATATTTTCTTTTTCAATTTGAAAAAAAAAAGTTAACCATGTGGTCATGAAGTTGGCGAATATATATTCGCATATCTGTACAAAAGCGGATTATTTTCAAAGCGGTGATTGGTTGTTCCTGTGGTAATTGCAACTACTGGAAACCAAATAGGAATGTGATTGATAGTCATAATAGTCAAAGTGAGGGAACCACTTAGATACGGTGAATAACTTCAGCCAGAAAGCCTTAGGTATTATATTTAAGGAGAAATTGAAATCTTTTATCAGCATAACACTTGATACAGATAAATATTTTTTCTATCAAAGAGGATCCTTACAAATACTACGTCAAACTTTTTCTGGCTTACATACTTTGGTACACAGCTTGTCAAAGATAATCATTATCTACAAAATGAACTCCTATGTGTTATCTTTATAATCGTACAGCTTGGGAATATTGTATATTTCCTACTAAAACACTTGAATATTTTCTTTTCGAATATTTTAAGGACATCTACACTTGCCAATATTTCATTGTTGCTTGACATATAATATGACACCATCGGTTGCTAGAGATTAACATGAATGTAATCACTCTAAACTATTTTATGAGATGGAATATTTCCTGTTGACTCTATTATACTTTCTGGACAGCCATGTTAAGTTCTGAGGTTGACGTCATCATATCAAGACCATTTCATTTTACCTGAAAATGATTCTCAAGATTGTTGATACTCGGGAGTGTAGTAGCTGAGATTTTGAAATATATGTTACTTATGAAAGGAAAACTAACCTCCCAACCAAGTTGTGATACTCATTGTAAGTCGAGTACAGATCTGAAATAATTCTCTGACAAAACTCAAAAGTAAAAACTGAACTGGAAGTTATTTTTCTATAAATCGTCTTTGTATTGAAAACAAAAACAATATCACTGATTCCCTGCTTACTGTGAATTTGGCAAAATATAAAAATGGTTTGAAAAAATCTTAAGTGCCTATCCATAAATGTGATCATCAGTACTACACATAGAATCTTATAACAGTGCTTAAAAGGCTATTGATCTTGAGTAATGAGTGAAACCACATAATGTGTTCGGGTAAAAAAAAAAAAACGTCCAGTTAATAATACACGGCCAAATGTGGTATATTCAAGGGTTATTGTACAGGAAAACGTATAATTGCAGCTTCAGAACAAAAAAAACCCTGGCATGAAAATGTTTTTTTAAAACACAAGTGAATATAAATTTCCAATTAAAAAAATGCTCATAGTAAAGCCAAGTGTTAGTCATCGAACACCAAAGTCTCTCATACGAGTATAGATATTGATTTGGTACCAAAGAAAGAATGCAGTTATGCTTAATTTAAGCAAAATTTGGAGAGAAGTATTTTGACGGGTAGGAATTTTGGTATCAACATAGTATACCCATACTGGGATCTAAATAAAGGAGTTGGTTTTTTTTGTAGCAGGAAGCCAATATTTTCAGGGTTTATCTTGAGCATCTTGAAATATCATTACTTTCCATGGTAAAATTCAAAATCCACGAACGTTCCATACTGAATATGTTCTTTTTTTCAATAAGACTAGGGACTTCGTAAATCACTGAAAATAGCTGGAGTTTGTGTATATCATATCCAGAAAGGTTGTAGATGTGATTATTTTGATTTATTTGGATGGTATTAAGTGATACATTGAATTATAAGGTAAATTGTTGAAATATTTCTAATAAAAGTCTACAGGTTTTAATGACTCCAAAGCCCAAGGTGTGGACAAGAAACCCCTAGTAATACACATTTTCTGTTACATTATAATGTTCTCTATAACTACCCAGTGTACGTTCTTCCATACTATGACCAAGAATGATAGTATGCTGATGAATTACGTATATTCGAAATATTATAATCAGAATTCGGCAATATTTAAATCTGGCTGCACATGTTCATACACTGACCGGACTGGTGCTGTACCAGACCGTCTCTTTATTTAACTGATATATATATATATATATATATATATATATATATATATATATATATATATATATATACAGACATCCCACAGCTGATATATACACAGACATACCAAAGATGTGAGTATGTTTTACTGCTAGTCTCGATACTGTCCAGTCATAATTTCTTCTAGATTTTACATCTGATATTTTTAATCGCAACTTGAATCTTATGTATTAAAGTACATGTGTGATATAATATGAACAACTAATACAATGGAGATGCACATCCCTACTATGCAATTAGGTTATACATGTTTACATACACACATGTACTAGCAACAATTACCCTAGCATTTTAAAGACTATGTTGTTATCTCTATGGTTCTTTTGCTGCAGGAAACTTGAATCAGAAAACCTCTCTGGTTAACTTGTCACTGTTATTGTTATTGCAATAAACTGTGAAAATATTTATTTGTGGTCTTTTTTCCCTTTGTAGTTGAATAAAATTATTCAATTGATCGGGTACTTTTGTCTTGGGCTCGGTTATTCAAAACATTTTGATTCATAGCCAATCAGTTCTTTCCAGATAATTGTATAGCAATGATATTGTAAAAAGAAGAAACTGTTAGTGTTTGGACAGAGGAGTCAATTGAATTGAGACTCAAAAACAGTAGAACCCCGTGTAAGCGGACACCCTCAGTTCCGGGCCAAAGTGCCTGCTTACACAGAGGTTTCAGTCTGTTGATGGTTAGGCTATGTAGTATATAATACCTTTATAAAGTTGATACTATGGCATAGAGACACCATAACTACGATACAGACACCCTACAGGAGCCTATTCAAGCTGTTGCTGGTGTCTGATAGTCTAGATACCATGGAGACGTATTTTTCTGGTAACTTCTCATTACATAAGAGAAGTAAGTATAATTAATCCGCAAGGTGTCGCCTCAATCCTCAGGGGTGAATATAGTTATCAGTACTTCCACTAGAGGTCAGTGTCAAAGGTACAGTAGTCTGTTTACTGACCATGCCACCTAAGGCTAAAGTGGGATTCACACGATGGGATTCATGTACCTCACAGGGCTCAAAATCACATGCGATTTTGTTCCTTTATAGGGGGAAATATCTTTAACAATTACAGGGAGGAAAACATGTCTCAGGGAAATGAATCCCTATAATTTAGATGAAGAAATTGTGTTCGAGTACAGAATCTCAGCAGGATTTGTCTCAGAAAAACACCCTGTGAGGTACATGAATCCCATCGTGTGAATCCCACTTTATGGTCTGTGAGGGTCTAACAGAGAACAGCTCCGATTTGCCAGTTCCCTGGGCACTGATTGGAGAAAAAGATTTCTTGATTGGCTGTTCTAATTTTAGTGCAAACCCAAGCCATAGAATACCATGATTCTGGCACTATTCTGGTAATAACTCTCCAAGCTGATTTATTTGGTATATGCCCAGTAAAAAGCTACTCTAAGATCCCTGCGTGAAGAGTAACATACTGGGCCCTGTTTTCAGTCGAGACGATCTCAAGCTGAGATCTGCTGAGATCCATGAGCGATCCTGGGCCCTGTTTTTCAGTCGAGACGATCTCAAGTTGAGACCGTTTGAAAGGCAAAGTGTTTTTCAGTTGAGATGATCTCTGGGGATCTCAGCCTGAGACTGAGATGAGACCGTTTCGGGTGATTTGGGTGTTTTTCAGTTGAGATCATCTCAAGGGATCTCACGTGAAATGGTCTCCCAAACGGTCTCAATCTGAGACCAGTTGAGAGTTGTCATAACTCTTTTTTTCAGGTGCTAAAACTTATTCAAATTAGAAAACATTTAGCGTGAAAGGTATTAATAATCTGACATACCTATATCCCAAATTTCATAGTTTTCCTGTGGTTATTAAGACCACGATTAACATTTGTCTGGAAATATAGAAATAGGCAGGCACTGCACCACTCAGGTAGCTTTTGTATCCTACTGTGATGCACGATTTTATTTGAGCAGGGTGAGGTCAAGGTCATTCCATATTTGAACACCCATTCAAAAAGTAAAACATGTCTCACTTATTGAATACTCAACGGAAAATTATGAAATCTTAGGATTGGATCAAATGGACATGGACAATTATTCGCTGTAAATATGGTCTAATTTGAATAAGTATAAGTATTTCAAATCAATAATTTCCGATTGCAGAATCTTGAACCCTGTAGGAAATGATCTCTAGGGATCTCAGGTTGAGATCGTTTTAGCTGAGATCCGCTGTGGCTAGCTGAGACCACCTCTGAAAAACACCTGCAGCCATTGATCTCCCAAACGGTCTCAGGATCGCTCATGGATCTCAGCGGATCTCAGTTTGAGATCGTCTCGACTGAAAAACAGGGCCCTGGGCCTTGTTTTTTAGTCACGACAATCGTTATTGGCGACATCTTCTAGGCGTCAGTGTGCTATAGAGCCACGATCTTAGAACCCACGATAAATATGTGGTGTCCATGACATCTAGAGAGCTAAAAGATGTGCTATAGTCACGACAGTCGGTGGCCAATGGAGCGGAAACAGGGGCCATACCTGTCAGATATCTAAGACCATTCTGAACATGTCGTACTGAATGCGCAACTTCACTTCCCGTTGGAATTAAGCGATGAAACTTTTACACGAGTAAGGTATACATATAACCTATAATCGTACTAAATATGAAGGAAAAAGGCCGCACCGTTCCGAAGTTATCAGGGTTTGAATTTCGCCATAGCAATCATCTGCTCTGGTGGCCAGTGTATTTTCCCGATGCCTCCGCTAATTTATGCAGCGCCCTTGACATTGACTGCGCATCGGGAGGTGGGAGGGTGAATGGCCACCAGAGCAGACGATTGCTATGACGAACTTCAAACGCCGATAACTTTGGAACAGTGCAGCTGATTTTCTTCATATTCGGTACGATTCTAGGTCATACGTATCCCTTACTCGTCCTAAAATGTCATTGCTTAATTCCGTCGGGAAGTGGAAAAATCCTCTATATACGCACAGTGATGTGTTATAGAACCTAAGACAGTTCTATACTTGTCGTCAGGGCCGACAATTTGAGCTCAGATCGTAGGCTGCAGGCTACGACACCGTCTATAGCACGGCGGCCATTTTGTATCACCAAATAATGTCTTGGTCTCAAGGGACGGTCTTAGGCCATCGTGGATCGACGATATCTTGACTAAAAAACAAGGTCCTGGGCCCTGTTTTTTAGTCACGACAATCGTTATCGGCGATATCTTCCAGGCGGCAGTGTGCTAGAGAGCTACGATCATAGAACCAACGACAAATGGCGTGGGCCTACGACACCTAGAGAGCTCAAATGTATTTTTTAGTCACGACAGTCGGTACCTAGCCAAGCGGAAAGTGTCACGAACTATGTCGTAGGTCTAAGACCAATTTGGACATGTCGTACCGAATGTGCAACTTCACTTCCCGTAGGAATTAAGCAATGAAATTTTAACACGAGTAAGGTATACATATGACCTATAATCGTCCCAAATATGAGGAAAATCGGCCGCACCGTTAGGAAGTTATCGGCGTGTGAAATTCGTCATACCAAATGTTGCTCTGGTGGCCAGTGTACCACTACTATCACGTGATCTAATTTATGCGGCGACCTTGAGATCGACTGCGCTTACTTCACTCTCCCAGCAGAGACTCCGCGCGCTACACCGCGGAAGATCTGCTAGGAGAACGGTATACGATATCCGATCGATAGCTCAATGTTTCATATTCAAACGCCGATAACTTCATAACTATACGGCCGTTCTTCTTCATATTTGGTACGATAATAGGTCATATGTATCCCTTACTCGTGTTAAAATTTCATCACTTAATTCCACCGGGAAGTGGAAAAATCCTCTATATACACACAGTGATGTGTTATAGAACCTAAGACAGTTCTATACTTGTCGTCAGGGCCAACAATTTGAGCTCAGATCGTAGGCTGCAGGCTACGACACCGTCTATAGCACGGCGCCCATTTTGTATCATCAAATAATGTCTTGGTCTCAAGGGACGATCTTAGGCCATCGTGGATCCACGATATCGTGACTAAAAAACAGGGCCCTGTTTTTTAGTCACGACAATCGTTATCGGCGATATCTTCCAGGCGGCAGTGTGCTAGAGAGCTACGATCATAGAACCAACGACAAATGGCGTGGGCCTACGACACCTAGAGAGCTCAAATGTATTTTTTAGTCACGACAGTCGGTACCTAGCCAAGCGGAAAGTGTCACGAACTATGTCGTAGGTCTAAGACCAATTTGGACATGTCGTACCGAATGTGCAACTTCACTTCCCGTAGGAATTAAGCAATGAAATTTTAACACGAGTAAGGTATACATATGACCTATAATCGTCCTAAATATGAGGAAAATCGGCCGCACCGTTAGGAAGTTATCGGCGTGTGAAATTCGTCATACCAAATGTTGCTCTGGTGGCCAGTGTACCACTACTATCACGTGATCTAATTTATGCGGCGACCTTGAGATCGACTGCGCTTACTTCACTCTCCCAGCAGAGACTCCGCGCGCTACACCGCGGAAGATCTGCTAGGAGAACGGTATACGATATCCGATCGATAGCTCAATGTTTCATATTCAAACGCCGATAACTTCATAACTATACGGCCGTTCTTCTTCATATTTGGTACGATAATAGGTCATATGTATCCCTTACTCGTGTTAAAATTTCATCACTTAATTCCACCGGGAAGTGGAAAAATCCTCTATATACACACAGTGATGTGTTATAGAACCTAAGACAGTTCTATACTTGTCGTCAGGGCCAACAATTTGAGCTCAGATCGTAGGCTGCAGGCTACGACACCGTCTATAGCACGGCGCCCATTTTGTATCATCAAATAATGTCTTGGTCTCAAGGGACGATCTTAGGCCATCGTGGATCCACGATATCGTGACTAAAAAACAGGGCCTTGTTTTTTAGTCACGACAATCGTTATTGGCGATATCTTCTAGGCGTCAGTGTGCTATAGAGCCACGATCTTAGAACCCACGACAAATATGTGGTGTCCACGACATCTAGAGAGCTAAAAGATGTGCTATAGTCACGACAGTCGGTGGCCAATGGAGCGGAAACAGGGGCCATAAGTGTTGTATGTCTAAGACCACTCTGAACATGTCGTACCGAATGAGCAACTTCACTTCCCGTGGGAATTAAGCGATGAAACTTTTACACGAGTAAGGTATACACATAACCTATAATCGTACTAAATATGAAGGAAATAGGCCACACCGTTCCGAAGTTATCAGCGTTTGAATTTCGCCATAGCAATCGTCTGCTCTGGTGGCCAGTGTATTTTCCCGATGCCTCCGCTAATTTATGCAGCGCCCTTGACATTGACTGCGCATCGGGAGGTGGGAGGGTGAATGGCCACCAGAGCAGACGATTGCTATGACGAAATTCAAACGCCGATAACTTTGGGACGGTGCAGCTGATTTTCTTCATATTCGGTACGATTTTAGGTCATATGTATTCCTTACTCGTCCTAAAATTTCATTGCTTAATTCCGTCGGGAAGTGGAAAAATCCTCTATATACGCACAGTGATGTGTTATAGAACCTAAGACAGTTCTATACTTGTCGTCATGGCCGACAATTTGAGCTCAGATCGTAGGCTGCAGGCTACGACACCGTCTATAGCACGGCGGCCATTTTGTATCACCAAATAATGTCTTGGTCCCAAGGGACGATCTTAGGCCATCATGGATCGACGATATCGTGACTAAAAAACAAGGCCCAGGGCCCTGAGAACGTTTGGGAGATCAATGGCTGCAGGTGTTTTTCAGACATGGTCTCAGCTAGCTACAGCGGATCTCAGGGTGATCTCAGGTTGTGATCGTTTTAGCTGAGATCCCCAGAGATCATTTCTGCCGATTTGAGACACTTAAACTTATTCAAATTATACCATATTTACAGCGAATAATTGTCCATGTCTATCCAATCGAATCCTAAGATTTCATAACTTTCTATTAAATATTCTAGGAGTAAGACATATTTTACTTTGTGCATGGGTATTTTTGTTATTTATGTATATGAAGTGACCTTGACCCTACCTGCTCAAATAAAATCGAGCATTACAGTAGGTATACACAAGCTGCCTGAGAGGTGCAGTGCCTGCATTTTTCAGATTTCCAGACAAACGTTTATCACTGTCTTAATAACCACAGGAAAACTATGAAATTTGGGATATAGGAATGTCGAATTATTAGTACATTTTGCCCCAAATATTTTCATATTTGAATAGGTTTTAGCATCTGAAAATATAAGTTATGACAAGTATCAACTGGTATCAGGTTGAGACCGTTTGGGAGATCAATTCAGCTGAGATCCCTTGAGATCATCACAACTGAGAAACACCCATAGCCCCCAAAACGGTCGCATCTCAGTCTCAGCCTGAGATCCATAGAGATCATCTCAACTGAAAAACAATTTGCCTTTCAAACGGTCTCAACTTGAGATCGTCTCGAGCGACTGAAAAACAGGGCCCAGGTCACTGGCAAGACGTGTTACCCTCACTG
Organism: Alentia gelatinosa; assembly: GCA_950022655.1. Classification (NCBI taxonomy): domain Eukaryota; kingdom Metazoa; phylum Annelida; class Polychaeta; order Phyllodocida; family Polynoidae; genus Alentia; species Alentia gelatinosa. The sequence goes on along the minus strand of OX465584.1, from coordinate 19,407,006 downwards.
AAAATGTTTTCTGAGCCACGTGGAGCCGTGTTAGAGCCGTTTTCCCCCTTTACCCTCACTCACCTGACAAGACGTGTTACACTCACCGAAATAAATTTCGGAGCCACATGGAGCCGTGTTGGAGCCGTTTTCCCCCTTTACCAAGGGGTAACAACGGTTCTATAAGACCTACGATGTCAAACATTCCCCTCCATCAGGGAAGAAGTGTAAAAATTCGATTTTTTTCACCAGCAAAAGGAGACCCACGCATGACAACAGAGTGTTCCTCAGACTCGGTCGCTGTTAGGGTGTTATGATCACAGTTGACTTGATTAGTCAATTCTTTATTAAAATTTGGATTAAGATTTACAAAGCTTGACTTGTAATTGACTCCGTTTAAGAATCAGAAATTATATTATATAGTGTTCGTACATAGACAGCCCAATAAAATTCCAGGGTTTTCCAGGCTCTAATATTTCTTTTCCAGGCACATAACAATGTGAATCAATATAATCTTGCTAGTGAATGAAATATGAAGACAAATAATCAAAACCATGCTCTATTATTAGCAAAAAGGATTTTCATAGGCAGTCAGATACCGTAGTTCAGGAAAGCTAATAATGTCCAGAATTTCATAGATTAAAAAATGGTTTATATGCAAAACTGAATTTTCCAGGCTCTTCCAGGTTTTTCTAGGCTCTATACATGTACGAATTCCAGGCTTTTCCAGGCCTGGAAATCTCAAAAGCATAATTCCAGGCTTTTCCAGGTTTTCCAGGCTCTGTACAAACCCTGATTATAGTAAAATTTACTAGAACTAGTCAATCACTGTCCGTTTTAACTGACTTGGTCTTCGCTTATCAACCGGGCCCAGACGATAGTGGTTAATTAACAATCCCCAAATGTTACTTGGGAAAATCAGGGAGCTGTTTCACTAGTAGTGGAGTGAAAGTGAGAGGTGAGACCACAACAGTGGCAGCAACAGCGGCAGTAACAGTGTCAACCCCAAATTCGCGTTTCATCAGTGCTCTCGCTGTTGAGGTGAGACTAGCTCTCACTGTTGGCACAGCTCTCGCTATGCACACGCATTTGACGTTCATATTTATTCGTAAACGGGCCGGGATGACGTGGAATTTCACCCCTTCCCATAGGAATTAAGCAATGAAGATATCGGCGTTTGAAGTTTGTCATAGCAAATACTGCACTTCCCGCCGGCCTCCGGGGGGAGACAAAAAGAACAGCCGAAACCCCCGCCGCACTACGGAGGGAGTGAAACAGAAGAGCAACTAACGCAAACGCACGGAGAGAATAAAAAAGTCAAACGCCGATAACTTCGAAACTGCTTGGCCGATTTTCTTCATATTCGGTACGATTATAGGTTATATGTATACCTTACCCGAGATAAAGTTTCATTGCTTAATTCTTATGGAAAGTGTGTGAAAACCTTCTATATATATAACGAACGAGAGGGTAGACCCTCTCGCTTACAGCAGCTCCACAGTGGCAGTAACAGCGAGAGCCACTTGACTGATGAAACGGGTTCTGCCACTGTTGGTGCCGCTTGTGTCCCAAGTGCTGTTCACGCTTGACTGCATCCTCTAATGAAACGCAAACTGCCGCTTTGCTGCCACTGTTGCCAACAGCGAGACTTATAGCTCCTAGTGAAACAGCCCCCAGGGCCTCAAAATAGTAAGATCAATAGACCCTATTGAGGTATCCCGTAATTCAGTCTGTTGACCAAGTTCCGGGTTTCGCTGGTTACCGACGTAGTATAGTGATAGACCCCTTGCTCGTAACCCAGGGAGCTGTTTCACTAGAAGCTGCAAGTGTCGCTCTGTGTGATAGTGGCACCACAGCGACAGTGTGCGTTTCATCAGGAGGTGCACTCAAGCGTGAACGGCACTCGGGAAAGGAGCGACACCAACAGTGGCAGTGACCATTTCATCAGGAGAATTGGTGTTGCTGTTAGTGTCACTGTGGAGCCTCTGTAAGCGACAGGGTCTACCCTGTCGTTTGTTACGTGCAAAGAATACTCTTACCCACTTCCCGTGAGAATTAAGCAATGAAATTTATACACGAGTAACGTATACATATATCCTATAATCGTACCAAATATGAAGAAAATCCGCCAAGCGGTTCCGAAGTTATCGGTCTTTGAATTTCGTCATAGCAATCGTCTGCTCTGGTGGTCAGTGTATTTTTCGCTAATTTATGCAGCGACCTTGACATTGACTGCGTATCGGGAGGTGGGAGGGTGACTGACCACCAGAGCAGATGATTGTGATGATGAAATTGAAACGCCGATAACTTCGGAACGCTTCGACCGATTTTCTTCATATTTGGTACGATTATAGGTTATATATATGCCTTACTCGTGTGAAAATTTCATTGCTTAGTTCCTACGGGAAGGGGTGAAATTCCACGTCATCGCGGCCTGTTGACGAATAGATTCGAACGTCAAACGCGTGTGCATAGCGACAGCTGTGCCAACAGTGACAGCTAGTCCCACCTCAACAGCGACAGCACTGATGAAACACAAATTTGGGCTTGCCACTGTTGGTGCCACTGTTGGTGCTACTGTTGCGGTCTCGCCTCTCACTTTCACTCCACTACTAGTGAAACAGCTCCCAGAATTAATGCAGTTTAACGGTTAATGCAGTTTAACGGTTTTCAAACATCCTCAAATTGAAATTCTGATGTCAGAAATGGAAATTTCAGCTATTTCTACATGGGAATCCGAAATTATATTAAGTTTCTCCAATTATAAATCAGAAAACTGTGGTTCATTCTATCGTAGTGTGCCAAGTCTATCTGGAGCGGAACTTTGCTATACCCGGGGCGATAATCGGGAGTTTAGTAACCTCTGGAAGCTCTATTGTCGGTGAATTTTTGAATTTGTTAGGGAAAATTTGAATTCTGAAAAAAGTCGGCAGGAAATTATCCATTGGCAGGGAAAATTTGAATTTTCCTATCAACTCATTGAGAAATGGGTAACCCAGACACTCGAAAACTGTGTACAGTACTAGTAGAACCCTGCCTAACGGACAACTCTTGTAAGCAGACACCCTGTGTAAGTGCATATATGCTTGGAACGGAAATTTTCCCATCTATTGGGTGTTTATTTTAACACACGTAGGTGGACACCTCGTCATATAACGGACAGTTATCTCAGTAGAAAAAGCCGAAAACAGCGGAAGATCTGCTGATAGCAGAGCTTTATGTTGTATTTTGTTAAATAAGAAATTAAAAAACAAACAAACCTCCATCGGACACCCCATCATAAATAGATTAATCTGCGTTTTTTTATGAATGTGTGTGAGTATCTTCAGGGAAAATCTATTTAATAATTTAAAGTTTGATAACTTCGGATCCAATTCAGATATTGGCAAATTCATTTCAGATCTATCTTCGCCTCTGTCTCCCCTACATATCAGTATATAACACTTGAATATTAGCCTTGAGGAAACTTGAAAACCTCGCGTAAGCGGCTCCCTTCTGTTCTGGGCCAAAGTGTGTCCTTGCTCAGGGTGTTCTGTATATTACATATTATTACTGTATATTGAAGAAAATAAAATATTTCAGATCTTTCGGATGCAAGGGTTACAAGTATGAGCCAGTATTATCACCATGGCCACAGAAGTTGTCATGAAAGTGTGGAACTAAAGTCAATAAAAAAATAGAAAAGAATCCTGCTGCCACGCACCAAACATAAAATCATCATCAGTTATGGTTCTGAAACCTGAAAAGGAAGCATCCGTGATTATGGTTTCATTATCCAACATAGAATAAATAATATTGGTGTTACCATTAAGATAAGGTAAGAAAGATTTTTCACCATGATAAATCTTGTTTCAAAACGTTTGAAATATGTACCATTCGTTTACATCTATTGGCTTTAAAACAATCAAAAACTCGCCTACAGAAAGTGTGGCCACCTTCAAACAATGTGGCACAATGAGCCAATAGACCCGCTGACCTTTCTATTTTAATGAATTTAGTTTTATTCTTAGAAATTATAATGTCGATTAACCCTTTAACAGCAGGAAGATGCCTCCAGGCATTCCCCTGGCTACGGCAAGAAGATGCCTTCAGGCATTCCCTTGGCTACAGCTGGGAGCTGTTTCACTAGCAGCTGCAAGTGTCGCTCTCTGTAATAGTGGCACCACAGCGACAGTATGCGTTTCATTAGGAGGTGCACTCAAGCGTGAACGGCACTCGGGAAAGGAGCGACACCAACAGTGGCAGTGACTGTTTCATCAGGAAAATTGGTGTTGCTGTTAGTGTCACTGTGGAGCCTCTGTAAGCGACAGGGTCTACCCTGTCGTTTGTTACATGTATAGAATACTCTCACCCACTTCCCGTGAGAATTAAGCAATGAAATTTTTACACGAGTAAGATATACATATATCCTATAATCGTACCAAATATGAAGAAAATCGGCCAAGCGGTCCCGAAGTTATCGGCGTTAGAACTTTTTACTCCCTCTGTGCGATTGCGTTAGTCGCTGTTCTTTTTTCACTCCCTCCATAGTGCGGCGGGGTTTCGGCTATTCTGTTTGTCTCCCCCCCGGAGGCCGACGGGAAATGCTCGTATTTGCTATGACAAAATCCAACAGCCGATAACTTCAGAACGGCATGGCCGTTTTACTTCATATTTGGTACGATTATAAGTCATATATATACCTTACTTGTGTAAAAATTTCATTGCTAAGTTCCTATGGGAAGGGGTGAAATTCCACGTCATCGCGGCCCGTCGACGAAAAGATTCGAACGTCAAACGTGTGCGCATAGCGAGAGCTGTGCCAACAGTGACAGCTAGTCCCACCTCAACAGCGACAGCACTGATGAAACGCAAATTTGGGCTTGCCACTGTTGGTGCCACTGTTGGTGCCACTGTTGCGGTATCACCTCTCACTTTCACTCCACTACTAGTGAAACAGCTCCCAGGAAGATGCCTTCAGGAATCTTAGAGGCATCATTGATACTATATATATAAAATTCAATAGATAAAAAGATAATTGGTTGAATTAAAAGAAATTTTGACAATGTAAAAGGGCCATATTGGCCTTTGATTTGGTATAACAAAATATGATCAGTCACCAAGGTAAATTACTTAAATCACATGACACATCACATGACCACTGACTTGGAAGACCTGGGAGCTGTTTCACTAGCAGCTGCAAGTGTCGCTCTCTGTAATAGTGGCACCACAGCGACAGTATGCGTTTCATTAGGAGGTGCACTCAAGCGTGAACGGCACTCGGGAAAGGAGCGACACCAACAGTGGCAGTGACCATTTCATCAGTAAAATCGGTGTTGCTGTTAGTGTCACTGTGGAGCCTCTGTAAGTGACAGGGTCTACCCTGTCGTTTGTTACGTGTATAGAATACTCTCACCCACTTCCCGTTAGAATTAAGCAATGAAATTTTTACACGAGTAAGAAATACATATATCCTATAATCGTACCAAATATGAAGAAAATCGGCCAAGCGGTCCCGAAGTTATCGGCGTTTGAACTTTTTACTCCCTCTGTGCGATTGCGTTAGTCGCTGTTCTTTTTTCACTCCCTCCATAGTGCGGCGGGGTTTCGGCTATTCTGTTTGTCCCCCCCCCCCGGAGACCGGCGGGAAGTGCAGTATTTCCTATGACAGAATTTAAACGCCGATAACTTGGGAACGGCTTGGCCGATTTTCTTCATATTTGGTACGATTATAGGTTATATATATACCTTACTCGTGTAAAAATTTCATTGCTTAATTCTTATAGGAAGCGGTGAAATTCCATGTCATACCGGCCCGTTGACAAATAAATTCAAATGTCAAACGCATGTGCATAGCGAGAGCTGTGCCAACAGTGACAGCTAGTCCCACCTCAACAGCGACAGCACTGATGAAACGCAAATTTGGGCCTGCCACTGTTTGTGCCACTGTTGGAGCCACTGTTCCAGTCCTACCTCTCGCTTTGACCCCCCTACTAGTGAAACAGCTCCCTGGGCCCTGTTTTTTAGTCACGACAATCGTTATCGGCGATATCTTCCAGGCGGCAGTGTGCTAGAGAGCTACGATCGTAGAACCAACGACAAATGGCGTGGGCCTACGACACCTAGAGAGCTCAAATGTATTTTTTAGTCACGACAGTCGGTGCCTAGCCAAGCGGAAAGTGCGTGAACTATGTCGTAGGTCTAAGACCATTTTGGACATGTCGTACCGAATGCGCAACTTCACTTCCCGTAGAAATTAAGCAATGAAATTTTAACACGAGTAAGGTATACATATGACCTATAATCGTACTAAATATGAAGAAAATCGGTCGCACCGTCCTGGAGATATCGGCAATTGAATTTCGTCATAGCAATCGTCTGCTCTGTTAGCCAGTGTAGCCCTATGCTCACGTGACCCTAATTTATGCAGTGACCTCGACATTCACTGCCATGGGAGGTGGGAGGGTGTTATGGCCATCAGAGCAGACGTTTGCAATGACGAAATTCAAACGCAAATAACTTCAGAACGCTACGTCCGATCTTCTTCATCTTTGAGACGGTTATAGTTTATATGTATCCCTTACTCGTGTTAAAATATCATTGCTTAATTCCATCGGGAAGTGGAGAAATCCTCTATACACGCACAGTGATGTGTTATAGAACCTAAGACAGTTCTATACTTGTCGTTAGCGCCGACACTTTGAGCTCCGCTCGTATGCAGCAGGCTACGACACCGTCTATAGCACAGCGGCCATTTTGTATCACCAAAAAGTGTCTTGGTCTCAAGGGACGATCTTAGGCCATCGGGGATCTACGATATTGTGACTTAAAAACAGGGCCCAGGGCCCTGTTTTTTTAGTCACGACAATCATTATTGCCGACATCGGCCAGGCGGGAGTGTGCTATAGACCCACGATCTTAGAACCTGCGACAAATGGCGTCCGTCTACGACACGTAGGGAGCTCAAATGTGTATTATGTATGGAAATAACACCTGTTATTTAGGTATTAATTGTAGAGGGCATTGTAGCTCCTCAGTACCTCGCGTTTACACCAGGGGGTGCTACTGTCACGGGCAAAGCCGGCTACCAGTACTCTACTGGGCAGTCACACCTCAGCCACAGCACGGGTAACATGTAAAGCACTACATTCCACTGGAGAGTGCCCTTTGTTTTTATTTTTTTTATTTTCACGGTTGGGCCAATAGCAAGATTCGCTATGGCGACAGGAGGCCTTACCGCTGAATTCGCTGAGGAAGAAGGATGGAAAAACTGTAAAGCATGCAATAACCGCCACGCTCCACCCTTCGAGAAGTATTGCAAAAGCTCTACTACGCAATACTCCGGTGACTCAGAGGGAGACTCAGAGGCAACCGACTCCAAGCCAACTGAAACCCCAAGAGACGGAAAATCGACTTCTAACGGAAAGGCCTTACTACTTCAAAAGATCGCTGCAGCAAAACAACTTAAGCAAGACCTAGAAGAAGAGGAGTCGATTACCCAATTAGAGAGGGAGCTAGAAGAGCTACAGCTAAGAAATACTCATAAGGCCAAAACTTGCAGAACAGAAAGATCAAAAGGAGAGAAATCAGAAGCCGATCACCGTACAGGCTCGAATTGATGGTGGCGGGAAGAACCAGCAAACAACAGGCCGCTGGTTCGACTAGACATTCCTATGGACTCAGCTATACCAGCTTCAGAGACTCAGACCGATAGTGATCCGCTGGTCATAGAGTCACTTTACGCAGCAAACAACCAGCAACCAGCAACAGATCCACAGCTGGGCCCTGTTTTTTAGTCACGATATCGCAAGTCTGCGATCACCTAAGATCGGATCAAGATTCTACGGCATTTCCTACGACACAAGATGGCGGGTGTGCTATAGACGGTGTCGTAAGTTGAATCAAACGATCTTAGCACAGTTAAGACAAGTATAGAACTGTCTTAGGTTCTATAAAACGTCACTGTTGATTTCCTGTGCTTTCCATAGGAATTAAGCAATGAAATTTTAACACGAGTAAGGTATACATATATCCTATAATCGTACAAAATATCAAGAAAATCAGACTCACCGTTATGAAGATATCGGTGTTTAAATTTGAAACATCGGGCTATCGATCGGATATCGTACAAGCACTCTCCTAGCAGATCTTTTGTGGTAAAGCGCGCGGAATCTCTGCTGGGAGATTGAAGTAAGCGCAGAGTGAGGGTAGAGCTACACTGGCCACTAGAGCAGCATTTGCTATGAAGAAATTGAAACGCCGAAATCTTCATAACGGTGCGGCCGATTTTCTTCATATTTGGTACGATTATAGGTTATATGTATACCTTACTCATGTTCAAATTTTATCACTTAATTCCGACGGGAAGTGAAGTTCCACGTTTGGTACGACATGTCCAGAGTGGTCTTAGAGATACGACACTTTTGGCCACTATTTCCGCTCCATTGGCCACCGAGTGTCGTGACTCTAGCACACCTTTTAGGTCCCTAAGTGTCATATCTTCACTAAGTGTCGTACCCACTCTATGATCGTAGCTCTCTAGCACACTGACGGCAGATACGTGTCGTAAGTTACAAATGTCGTGACTAAAAAACAGGGCCCTGGTTCCTGAACAGTACAGGGAGCTGTTTCACTAGAAGCTGCAAGTGTCGCTCTCTGTAATAGTGGCACCACAGCGACAGTATGCGTTTCATTAGGAGGTGCACTCAAGCGTGAATGGCACTCGGGAAAGGAGCGACACCAACAGTGGCAGTGACCATTTCATCAGTAAAATCGGTGTTGCTGTTAGTGTCACTGTGGAGCCTCTGTAAGCGACAGGGTCTACCCTGTCGTTTGTTACGTGTATAGAATACTCTCACCCACTTCTCGTAAGAATTAAGCAATGAAATTTTTACACGAGTAAGATATACATATATCCTATAATCGTACCAAATATGAAGAAAATCGGCCAAGCGGTCCCGAAGTTATCGGCGTTTGAATTTTCTACTGCCTCCGTGGGTTTGCGTTGGTCGCTGTTCTTTTTCACTCCCACCGTAGTGCGGCGGGGTTTCGGCTGTTCTTTCTGTCTCACCCCGGAGGCCAACGGGAAATGCTCGTATTTGCTATGACAAAATCCAACCGCCGATAACTTCGGAATGGCGTGGCCGTTTTTCTTCAAATTTGGTACGATTATAGGTCATATATATACCTTACTCGTGTAAAAATTTCATTGCTTAGTTCTTATGGAAAGGGGTGAAATTCCACGTCATCGCGGCCCGTAGACGAATAGATTCGAACGTCAAACGTGTGCGCATAGCGAGAGCTGTGCCAACAGTGACAGCTAGTCCCACCTCAACAGCGACAGCACTGATGAAACGCAAATTTGGGCCTGCCACTGTTGGTGCCACTGTTGGTGCCACTGTTGCGGTCTCACCTCTCACTTTCACTCCACTACTAGTGAAACAGCTCCCTGGTTTGTTGATATGCCAAATAGCGATTTGTTTACAACCAGCGGAAATGTCACGGACTCGGACTCAAAGAAACTGAACCTCTTGTATTTCTCTGATAAATTGTGCGCCTCTACGGACATCTATGACATTTATAACAAGTTTGACAATTATGTACCATTGTTTGATGCAAATGTTCCACATTTTGTAGCAGGTATTCGCTCTCAAATGAACCTTTATGGTTGGGCGAACATGCTACAAGGTGACACAGAGGCGGTATTCGGCACGAACATGGACCCAGACACACACTTTATTTTGGATGGGATCATGTTCGGGTTTAAAATTGTAGATCCCCATGTTCTAGTACCAGATTATTTTGTGATAATTATCATTTCGCTTCAAAAGAAGCTCTTGTATTTATTGATGAGATTATTTGTAATGAACTTGATAGTGGGAAACTGTCCAGAGTTGACAGAAAACCACATTGTGTACACGCCTTAGGGGCAATACCTAAGGCTGAAGGTGGGTACAGACCCATCACTGACGCAAGCAGGCCCAAGGGCACATCCATAAATCAGTTTATGGAAATCACCTTCAAACACTTTAAGTTTACCCATTTGGATAAAGTGGTGGAAGAGTTGAAGTGTGGCTCATACATGGCGATCACCGATTTAACAGCAGCCTATCGCTCCATCGCCATTAGACCAACTGATAGAAAGTATGTTGTATGTGTCCCTAACTGGGGTTAAAGTGTCATAGCTTAATTTTTACAGGAAGTAAAGTTACGCATTTGTGACAATAGAAGCGAGGGACACATCCACAATAGTGACAAGACACACCTCCCCTACAGTGACATGCCTTCTGAAACGAGACCGAAGATTTTCTGCTATTCAAGTCACTATTGGGGTCACTAAACATGTCGCTAAGTGGCTTAGTGACGCATTCTTTTGAAACGGGCCCCAGGGCCTTATTTTTTAGTCACGATATCATAGATCCACGATGGCCTAAGATCGTCCCTGCGTATATAGAGGCTTTTTCCACTTCCTGATGGAATTAAGTCATAAAATTTTATTACGAGTAAGGGGTACATATAACCTATAATCGTTCCAAATATGAAGAATATCTGCCCAACCGTTCCGAAGTTATCGGCGTTTCAATATGAAACATTAGGATATAGATTGGATATCGCACATGCACTCTCCGAGCAGATCTTTCGCGGTGTCGAGCACGGAATCTCTGCTGGGAGAGTGAAGTAACTTAGGTCACGCATTTATATAGAACTGCATAGAGAATCGTATAAATACACAATACTCCACGAGTTTGGAAGGGGAGCAATCTTCATTGAGGTGAAGCCGAGTGACGATTACGGCCCTTTCAAATGAGTGTAGTATTGTTTATTTTACGATTCGAGTGCGGTTATGGATTTATCTCGCCCCTTTCAAGGTTAGGGGAGTTGAAATTTCTTGTCTTGTCATCTCGTATTCACTACGCCACGACCATGGCGTAGTACTGTCAATTTACCGGGGTGATAGTTGAGTATTTTTTTCTAATGTTATTCCTATGGCTACACTTGTACCAGGGGTGAGATAAAGAGCTGTACTAGACAGCTCTATGGATCAGTGAGGGTAAAGCTACATTGGCCACCAGAGCAGCATTTGCTCTGACAAAATTGAAACACCGATATATCTTCGGAACGGTGGGGACGATTTTCTTCATATTTGGTACGATTATAGGTGATATGTATACCTTACTCATGTTAAAATTTCATTGCTTAATTCCAACGGGAAGTGAAGTTGCGCATTCGGTACGACATTTCCAAATTTGTCTTAGGCCTATGACACATGTGGCGTCATTTTTCGCTTGGGTGAGCACCGATTGTCGTGACTATAATACACATTTGAGCTCCCTACGGGTCGTAGACGGACGCCATTTGTTGCAGGTTCTAAGATCGTGGCTCTATAGCACACTCCCGCCTGGCCGATGTCGCCAATAACGATTGTCGTGACTAAAAAACAGGGCCCAGTTGGGCGACCAAACCAGTGATCATGACCAAAAAGTGTTCCTCAGACCCGGTCACTATTCAGCTGTTATGATCACTGTTGGTCCAAGGCCTATACAAAAACAAAAGCATGTCTCGCATGTATATTACTCAACAGAAAATTGTGAAATTTGGGAATTAGATAAACCAGATAGAGATAATTCATCGCTGTAAATATTGTTTCATTTGATACAGAGGAAGTGTATAAAATGAAATATGCCACCATTTGGGCTAAATGGTCACAACTCTGGAACCCAAAACAGTGACCATGACAGTTTACCCCTCTAAATGGTCGCACATGTTATGATGACTTATCTCCGGAACCCAAAGGTCTCCAAACGGTCACTAACTGGTCACTATAGGAAATGGTCACGACTAAAAAACAGGCCCCAGGATTTTTCTTTTGATCAAAACAAAATTTTAAGATGATGATAAAATCATAATCCATATCTGAGCAAGTATTGAGAATAGAAACATGATCTTAAGTGCACATTCATCACATTGTTGATACCTATGTAATATTTTTATAGTTCTGATCCTGACATGCAGTGGGACTTTGGTATCAATAGAACCAAATGTCTACATATTTATTAAGATTAAAAAAAACCCAGTACACTTAGCACCATAACCTTAACTCTTTCATTTAAATATACGTTTAAAACCAACTGTGAAATATTTCACGAAGGCTGGGTGAGGTGGAAATAGATTCAAAATCTTAATTTCCAATGTCAACCCCTTGAAAATATGGGAAATCTGAGTCCTGACCCCAACCAAAGTGACCCAAAATCTTCCAATTGTCTGGAACCCCCCAGCACACTTAGGGACATAAACTTTGCTGTTCTATGTGGGAAGTACGTTGGAATCGTTGATGAAATAGTTTATTAAGGGTTGGTGAGATGGGAATATTTTCAAAATCTTGGTTTTCCATGTTGGGTTTTCTGAAAATGGGTGAAATCTGCTGGCCGACCCCAGTCAAAGTCACACAAAATCTGCCAATTGTCTGGAACCCCCCGGCACACTCATAGTCATAATCTTTACTGTCCCATTTAGGTACATATCTGAAATCGTTGATGAAATAGTTTATTAAGGACTGGTGAGGGGGAAATATTTTCAAAATCTTGATTTCCATGTGGAACCCTTGAAAATGAGGGAAATCTGAGTCCTGACCCCAACCAAAGTGACCCAAAATCTGCCAATTGTCTGGAACCCCCAGCACACTTAGGGACATAAATTTTGCTGTTCTATGTGGGAAGTACGTTGGAATCGTTGATGAAATAGTTTATTAAGGGTTGGTGAGATGGGAATATTTTCAAAATCTTGGTTTTCCATGTTGGGTTTTCTGAAAATGGGTGAAATCTGCTGGCCGACCCCAGTCAAAGTCACACAAAATCTGCCAATTGTCTGGAACCCCCCGGCACACTCATAGTCATAATCTTTACTGTCCCATTTAGGTACATATCTGAAATCGTTGATGAAATAGTTTATTAAGGACTGGTGAGGGGGAAATATTTTCAAAATCTTGATTTCCATGTGGAACCCTTGAAAATGAGGGAAATCTGAGTCCTGACCCCAACCAAAGTGACCCAAAATCTGCCAATTGTCTGGAACCCCCAGCACACTTAGGGACATAAATTTTGCTGTTCTATGTGGGAAGTACGTTGGAATCGTTGATGAAATAGTTTATTAAGGGTTGGTGAGATGGGAATATTTTCAAAATCTTGGTTTTCCATGTTGGGTTTTCTGAAAATGGGTGAAATCTGCTGGCCGACCCCAGTCAAAGTCACACAAAATCTGCCAATTGTCTGGAACCCCCCGGCACACTCATAGTCATAATCTTTACTGTCCCATTTAGGTACATATCTGAAATCGTTGATGAAATAGTTTATTAAGGACTGGTGAGGGGGAAATATTTTCAAAATCTTGATTTCCATGTGGAACCCTTGAAAATGAGGGAAATCTGAGTCCTGACCCCAACAAAAGTGACCCAAAATCTGCCAATTGTCTGGAACCCCCAGCACACTTAGGGACATAAATTTTGCTGTTCTATGTGGGAAGTACGTTGGAATCGTTGATGAAATAGTTTATTAAGGGTTGGTGAGATGGGAATATTTTCAAAATCTTGGTTTTCCATGTCAGATTTTCGGAAAATGGGTGAAATCCGCCTGCCGACCCCAGTCAAAGTCACACAAAATCTGCCAATTGTCTAAAAAATAAACCAGCACACCTACCGCCATAATCTTTACTGTCCCATTTAGGTACATATCTGGAATCGTTGATGAGATAGTTTATTAAGGCCTGTTCAGGTGGAAATAATTTGAAAATCTTGATTTCCCATATGGACCCCTTGATAACGAGAGAATTCTGACTCCTGACCCCAGCCAAAGTCTTTTTATGTTGTTTTTATGTTATGTTGTTTTTATGTTGCTTATCAATTGTTTCTCATGGTCCTAATAACCACAATAAAACTATGAAATTTGGAATATAGGTTTGCCAGGGCCCTGTTTTTTGGTCACGACATTTGTGAGTGTCGCAGGCCTACGATCGCACAGCCGATCTACGGCCTATTTGGACGACAAAAGATGGCCGACGTCCTATAGACGGTGTCGTAGTACGCCACGGACGATCGCCGCTAAAAGTGTCTCAAGTATAGAACTGTCTTAGGTTCTATAAAACCTCACTGTGCGTATATAGAGGATTTCCTGTGCTTTCCTTACGAATTAAGCGATGAAATTTAACACAAGTAACGCATACATATAATCTATAATCGTACCAAATATGAAGAAAATCGGTGGCAGCGTTCCCAAGATATCGGCGTTTGAAATTCGTCATAGCAATGTCTACTCTGGTGGCCATAACACCCTCCCACCTCCCGTCCGCAGTGAATGTCGAGGTCACGGCATAAATTCGGGTCACGTGAGCGTAGGGCGACACCGGCCACCAGAGCAGACATAGCTATGAAGAAATTCAAACGCCGATATCTTCGGAACGCCTAGACCGATTTTCTTAATATTAGGTACGATTATTGATTATATGTATACCTTACTCGTGTTAAAACTTCATTGCTTAATTCTTACGAGAAGTGAAGTTGCGCATTGGTACGACATGTCCAGAGTGGTCTTAGACATACGACACTTATGGCAACACTTTCCGGTCCATGGGCACCGATTGTTGTGACTATAGCACACCTTTTACCTCCCTATGTATCGTATCTACAGCAAGTGTCACAGCCAGCCTAAGATCGTAGCTCTATAGCACACTGACAGCAAATATGTGTCGTAAGTTACAAATGTCGTGACTAAAAAACAGGGCCCAGTTCTAGTTATGACAGGTGCAAATACACTCAGAATAGAATTATTCATCAATTGTGGACTATGGGTTTCGCAATTAACTTTAGGAAACTTTGGACTCCTTTACAAATCACAAAATATCCAGGGCCCTGTTTTTCAGTTGAGATCGTCTCAGCTTGAGATCCGCTGAGATCGATCCGCGATCTTGAGACCAACTTTGAGATCAATGGCGGAAAGTGTTTTTCAGACGTTGTCTCAAGTCTACACAGCCGATCTTAGGGGATCTCAACTCCAAGGATCTCAAGTTGAGATCTCTAACCCTCAGTGTAGAGCTATCTCAAGTTCTATAGTGATCTTCCTGTGGTTTAAGTAAACCTGAGCCTCTAAATTGCCTATTGTCGCCCCAAACTGTTATGTCAAGTCCCTTGCGATACCTTTTGTGAACCAATGTCAAGTTGAGACCGATCTCAAGTTGAGATCGATCTGAAGTTGAGACCAATCTCAAGTTGAAACTGACTTTGAACATTACAGTAGGTTCAGCACAAACTAGCTGAGTGGTGCAGTGCCTTGTTTTTATGTTGCTTATCAATTGTCTCTCATGGTCATAATAACCACAATAAAACTATGAAATTTGGAAAATACGTTTGCCAGGTTATCAATACACTTTGCTCTAAATATCTTTTAATTTTGATAAGTTTTAGCACCAGATAAAAAAGTTGAGACAAGTATCAACTGGTCTCAAGTTGAGACCGAAGTTGAGATCCTTTCACTTGAGATCCCTGAGATCATCTCAACTGAAAAACACCCAAAGCACCCCAAACGGTCTTATCTTAGTCTTAACTTGAGATCACCTCAAATGATCTCAACTGAAAAACACTTTCGATCTCAGCGGATCTCAAGTGGACATGATCTCAACTGAAAAACAGGCCCCAGGCATTATCATCAACATCAGAAAGATGATTTTATTTTTACTGGAAGAAAAAGTAGCTCATTAACCCTTTCCCTGAAGCACCCCGGGCCCTGTTTTTCAGTCATGACAATCGTTATGAACGACATGTTTTTGCTCTGAGTGTGCTATAGTCGTGACATTTTAGAGGATCGGACAATTATCGCCGCTCTACGACACGTAGGGCGGTGTGAGGTGTGCTATAGTCACGACACTCGGTGGCCAATGGACCGGAAAGTGTTGCTACAAGTGTTGTAGGTCTAAGACCACTCTAGACATGTCGTAGCGAATGTGCAACGGCCGACAGTTTTAGCGGCGATCGTCCGTGGCGCACTACAATCGTGTCTATAGAACACCGGCCATCTTGTGTCTTCCAGAATGTCGTGGAATCGCTGGACGATCGTACGGTATCGTTGGCCGACGATGTCGTGACTGAAAAACAGGGCCCCGATCCCCTGCTCACAATTATATGGCAGACATTGCCTGCCCAAACGACCCTGCTACAGCAGGCACCTTTTTTGGGGGAAATAGCAATGTCATGTCACGGACCTATATACATGGATAGGCAACGCAGGCGAGCGCCGTGTTCGTTCTACGATATGAGTGTCTCGGCTACGCTTGACCGATTCCGCGGGTACATCACCGATTTCCCGCTTATCTGCTAGAGGGCGAAGCAGTAGACTGTAGTTCCAGTTCTACCCACCAGGGGCCTGTTTTTCAGACAGTGACGTCTTTATTTGTAGTGATCACAAAAGAGTGACCAGGGCCCTGTTTTTTAGTCACGATATCGTGGATCCACGATGGCCTAAGATCGTGGGTTGAGGCCAAGACATTTTTGGGTGATACAAAATGGCCGCTGTGCTATAGACGTGATCGTAGCCGCGTGCCTATGATCTGAGCTCAAATGATCGGCGCTGGCGACATGTATAGAACTGTCGTAGTTTCTATATTTGGCCTCATGCCGGGAATGAGCTCCGTAGCCACGTGGCTCTATTTACTTAAATTATCGCTCGTCATAAAAATTTATTACGAGTAAGGGGTACATATAACCTATAATCGTTCCAAATATGAAGAATATCTGCCCAACCGTTCCGAAGTTATCGGCGTTTCAATATGAAACATTAGGATATAGATTGGATATCGCACATGCACTCTCCGAGCAGATCTTTCGCGGTGTCGAGCACGGAATCTCTGCTGGGAGAGTGAAGTAACTTAGGTCACGCATTTATATAGAACTGCATAGAGAATCGTATAAATACACAATACTCCACGAGTTTGGAAGGGGAGCAATCTTCATTGAGGTGAAGCCGAGTGACGATTACGGCCCTTTCAAATGAGTGTAGTATTGTTTATTTTACGATTCGAGTGCGGTTATGGATTTATCTCGCCCCTTTCAAGGTTAGGGGAGTTGAAATTTCTTGTCTTGTCATCTCGTATTCACTACGCCACGACCATGGCGTAGTACTGTCAATTTACCGGGGTGATAGTTGAGTATTTTTTTCTAATGTTATTCCTATGGCTACACTTGTACCAGGGGTGAGATAAAGAGCTGTACTAGACAGCTCTATGGATCAGTGAGGGTAAAGCTACATTGGCCACCAGAGCAGCATTTGCTCTGACAAAATTGAAACACCGATATATCTTCGGAACGGTGGGGACGATTTTCTTCATATTTGGTACGATTATAGGTGATATGTATACCTTACTCATGTTAAAATTTCATTGCTTAATTCCAACGGGAAGTGAAGTTGCGCATTCGGTACGACATTTCCAAATTTGTCTTAGGCCTATGACACATGTGGCGTCATTTTTCGCTTGGGTGAGCACCGATTGTCGTGACTATAATACACATTTGAGCTCCCTACGGGTCGTAGACGGACGCCATTTGTTGCAGGTTCTAAGATCGTGGCTCTATAGCACACTCCCGCCTGGCCGATGTCGCCAATAACGATTGTCGTGACTAAAAAACAGGGCCCAGTTGGGCGACCAAACCAGTGATCATGACCAAAAAGTGTTCCTCAGACCCGGTCACTATTCAGCTGTTATGATCACTGTTGGTCCAAGGCCTATACAAAAACAAAAGCATGTCTCGCATGTATATTACTCAACAGAAATTTGGGAATTAGATGAACCAGATAGAGATAATTCATCGCTGTAAATATTGTTTCATTTGATACAGAGGAAGTGTATAAAATGAAATATGCCACCATTTGGGCTAAATGGTCACAACTCTGGAACCCAAAACAGTGACCATGACAGTTTACCCCTCTAAATGGTCGCACATGTTATGATGACTTATCTCTGGAACCCAAAGGTCTCCAAACGGTCACTAACTGGTCACTATAGGAAATGGTCACGACTAAAAAACAGGCCCCAGGATTTTTCTTTTGATCAAAACAAAATTTTAAGATGATGATAAAATCATAATCCATATCTGAGCAAGTATTGAGAATAGAAACATGATCTAAAGTGCACATTCATCACATTGTTGATACCTATGTAATATTTTTATTGTTCTGATCCTGACATGCAGTGGGACTTTGGTATCAATAGAACCAAATGTCTACATATTTATTAAGATTAAAAAAAACCCAGTACACTTAGCACCATAACCTTAACTCTTTCATTTAAATATACGTTTAAAACCAACTGTGAAATATTTCACGAAGGCTGGGTGAGGTGGAAATAGATTCAAAATCTTAATTTCCAATGTCAACCCCTTGAAAATATGGGAAATCTGAGTCCTGACCCCAACCAAAGTGACCCAAAATCTTCCAATTGTCTGGAACCCCCCAGCACACTTAGGGACATAAACTTTGCTGTTCTATGTGGGAAGTACGTTGGAATCGTTGATGAAATAGTTTATTAAGGGTTGGTGAGATGGGAATATTTTCAAAATCTTGGTTTTCCATGTTGGGTTTTCTGAAAATGGGTGAAATCTGCTGGCCGACCCCAGTCAAAGTCACACAAAATCTGCCAATTGTCTGGAACCCCCCGGCACACTCATAGTCATAATCTTTACTGTCCCATTTAGGTACATATCTGAAATCGTTGATGAAATAGTTTATTAAGGACTGGTGAGGGGGAAATATTTTCAAAATCTTGATTTCCATGTGGAACCCTTGAAAATGAGGGAAATCTGAGTCCTGACCCCAACCAAAGTGACCCAAAATCTGCCAATTGTCTGGAACCCCCAGCACACTTAGGGACATAAATTTTGCTGTTCTATGTGGGAAGAACGTTGGAATCGTTGATGAAATAGTTTATTAAGGGTTGGTGAGATGGGAATATTTTCAAAATCTTGGTTTTCCATGTTGGGTTTTCTGAAAATGGGTGAAATCTGCTGGCCGACCCCAGTCAAAGTCACACAAAATCTGCCAATTGTCTGGAACCCCCCGGCACACTCATAGTCATAATCTTTACTGTCCCATTTAGGTACATATCTGAAATCGTTGATGAAATAGTTTATTAAGGACTGGTGAGGGGGAAATATTTTCAAAATCTTGATTTCCATGTGGAGCCCTTGAAAATGAGGGAAATCTGAGTCCTGACCCCAACAAAAGTGACCCAAAATCTGCCAATTGTCTGGAACCCCCAGCACACTTAGGGACATAAATTTTGCTGTTCTATGTGGGAAGTACGTTGGAATCGTTGATGAAATAGTTTATTAAGGGTTGGTGAGATGGGAATATTTTCAAAATCTTGGTTTTCCATGTTGGGTTTTCTGAAAATGGGTGAAATCTGCTGGCCGACCCCAGTCAAAGTCACACAAAATCTTCCAATTGTCTGGAACCCCCCAGCACACTTAGGGACATAAACTTTGCTGTTCTATGTGGGAAGTACGTTGGAATCGTTGATGAAATAGTTTATTAAGGGTTGGTGAGATGGGAATATTTTCAAAATCTTGGTTTTCCATGTTGGGTTTTCTGAAAATGGGTGAAATCTGCTGGCCGACCCCAGTCAAAGTCACACAAAATCTGCCAATTGTCTGGAACCCCCCGGCACACTCATAGTCATAATCTTTACTGTCCCATTTAGGTACATATCTGAAATCGTTGATGAAATAGTTTATTAAGGACTGGTGAGGGGGAAATATTTTCAAAATCTTGATTTCCATGTGGAACCCTTGAAAATGAGGGAAATCTGAGTCCTGACCCCAACAAAAGTGACCCAAAATCTGCCAATTGTCTGGAACCCCCAGCACACTTAGGGACATAAATTTTGCTGTTCTATGTGGGAAGTACGTTGGAATCGTTGATGAAATAGTTTATTAAGGGTGGGTGAGATGGGAATATTTTCAAAATCTTGGTTTTCCATGTTGGGTTTTCTGAAAATGGGTGAAATCTGCTGGCCTACCCCAGTCAAAGTCACACAAAATCTGCCAATTGTCTGGAACCCCCTGGCACACTCATAGTCATAATCTTTACTGTCCCATTTAGGTACATATCTGAAATCGTTGATGAAATAGTTTATTAAGGACTGGTGAGGGGGAAATATTTTCAAAATCTTGATTTCCATGTGGAACCCTTGAAAATGAGGGAAATCTGAGTCCTGACCCCAACAAAAGTGACCCAAAATCTGCCAATTGTCTGGAACCCCCAGCACACTTAGGGACATAAATTTTGCTGTTCTATGTGGGAAGTACGTTGGAATCGTTGATGAAATAGTTTATTAAGGGTTGGTGAGATGGGAATATTTTCAAAATCTTGGTTTTCCATGTTGGGTTTTCTGAAAATGGGTGAAATCTGCTGGCCGACCCCAGTCAAAGTCACACAAAATCTGCCAATTGTCTGGAACCCCCTGGCACACTCATAGTCATAATCTTTACTGTCCCATTTAGGTACATATCTGAAATCGTTGATGAAATAGTTTATTAAGGACTGGTGAGGGGGAAATATTTTCAAAATCTTGATTTCCATGTGGAACCCTTGAAAATGAGGGAAATCTGAGTCCTGACCCCAACAAAAGTGACCCAAAATCTGCCAATTGTCTGGAACCCCCAGCACACTTAGGGACATAAATTTTGCTGTTCTATGTGGGAAGTACGTTGGAATCGTTGATGAAATAGTTTATTAAGGGTTGGTGAGATGGGAATATTTTCAAAATCTTGGTTTTCCATGTTGGGTTTTCTGAAAATGGGTGAAATCTGCTGGCCGACCCCAGTCAAAGTCACACAAAATCTGCCAATTGTCTGGAACCCCCTGGCACACTCATAGTCATAATCTTTACTGTCCCATTTAGGTACATATCTGAAATCGTTGATGAAATAGTTTATTAAGGACTGGTGAGGGGGAAATATTTTCAAAATCTTGATTTCCATGTGGAACCCTTGAAAATGAGGGAAATCTGAGTCCTGACCCCAACCAAAGTGACCCAAAATCTGCCAATTGTCTGGAACCCCCAGCACACTTAGGGACATAAATTTTGCTGTTCTATGTGGGAAGTACGTTGGAATCGTTGATGAAATAGTTTATTAAGGGTTGGTGAGATGGGAATATTTTCAAAATCTTGGTTTTCCATGTTGGGTTTTCTGAAAATGGGTGAAATCTGCTGGCCGACCCCAGTCAAAGTCACACAAAATCTGCCAATTGTCTGGAACCCCCCGGCACACTCATAGTCATAATCTTTACTGTCCCATTTAGGTACATATCTGAAATCGTTGATGAAATAGTTTATTAAGGACTGGTGAGGGGGAAATATTTTCAAAATCTTGATTTCCATGTGGAACCCTTGAAAATGAGGGAAATCTGAGTCCTGACCCCAACAAAAGTGACCCAAAATCTGCCAATTGTCTGGAACCCCCAGCACACTTAGGGACATAAATTTTGCTGTTCTATGTGGGAAGTACGTTGGAATCGTTGATGAAATAGTTTATTAAGGGTTGGTGAGATGGGAATATTTTCAAAATCTTGGTTTTCCATGTCAGATTTTCGGAAAATGGGTGAAATCCGCCTGCCGACCCCAGTCAAAGTCACACAAAATCTGCCAATTGTCTAAAAAATAAACCAGCACACCTACCGCCATAATCTTTACTGTCCCATTTAGGTACATATCTGGAATCGTTGATGAGATAGTTTATTAAGGCCTGTTCAGGTGGAAATAATTTGAAAATCTTGATTTCCCATATGGACCCCTTGATAACGAGAGAATTCTGACTCCTGACCCCAGCCAAAGTCTTTTTATGTTGTTTTTATGTTATGTTGTTTTTATGTTGCTTATCAATTGTTTCTCATGGTCCTAATAACCACAATAAAACTATGAAATTTGGAATATAGGTTTGCCAGGGCCCTGTTTTTTGGTCACGACATTTGTGAGTGTCGCAGGCCTACGATCGCACAGCCGATCTACGGCCTATTTGGACGACAAAAGATGGCCGACGTCCTATAGACGGTGTCGTAGTACGCCACGGACGATCGCCGCTAAAAGTGTCTCAAGTATAGAACTGTCTTAGGTTCTATAAAACCTCACTGTGCGTATATAGAGGATTTCCTGTGCTTTCCTTACGAATTAAGCGATGAAATTTAACACAAGTAACGCATACATATAATCTATAATCGTACCAAATATGAAGAAAATCGGTGGCAGCGTTCCCAAGATATCGGCGTTTGAAATTCGTCATAGCAATGTCTACTCTGGTGGCCATAACACCCTCCCACCTCCCGTCCGCAGTGAATGTCGAGGTCACGGCATAAATTCGGGTCACGTGAGCGTAGGGCGACACCGGCCACCAGAGCAGACATAGCTATGAAGAAATTCAAACGCCGATATCTTCGGAACGCCTAGACCGATTTTCTTAATATTAGGTACGATTATTGATTATATGTATACCTTACTCGTGTTAAAACTTCATTGCTTAATTCTTACGAGAAGTGAAGTTGCGCATTGGTACGACATGTCCAGAGTGGTCTTAGACATACGACACTTATGGCAACACTTTCCGGTCCATGGGCACCGATTGTTGTGACTATAGCACACCTTTTACCTCCCTATGTATCGTATCTACAGCAAGTGTCACAGCCAGCCTAAGATCGTAGCTCTATAGCACACTGACAGCAAATATGTGTCGTAAGTTACAAATGTCGTGACTAAAAAACAGGGCCCAGTTCTAGTTATGACAGGTGCAAATACACTCAGAATAGAATTATTCATCAATTGTGGACTATGGGTTTCGCAATTAACTTTAGGAAACTTTGGACTCCTTTACAAATCACAAAATATCCAGGGCCCTGTTTTTCAGTTGAGATCGTCTCAGCTTGAGATCCGCTGAGATCGATCCGCGATCTTGAGACCAACTTTGAGATCAATGGCGGAAAGTGTTTTTCAGACGTTGTCTCAAGTCTACACAGCCGATCTTAGGGGATCTCAACTCCAAGGATCTCAAGTTGAGATCTCTAACCCTCAGTGTAGAGCTATCTCAAGTTCTATAGTGATCTTCCTGTGGTTTAAGTAAACCTGAGCCTCTAAATTGCCTATTGTCGCCCCAAACTGTTATGTCAAGTCCCTTGCGATACCTTTTGTGAACCAATGTCAAGTTGAGACCGATCTCAAGTTGAGATCGATCTGAAGTTGAGACCAATCTCAAGTTGAAACTGACTTTGAACATTACAGTAGGTTCAGCACAAACTAGCTGAGTGGTGCAGTGCCTTGTTTTTATGTTGCTTATCAATTGTCTCTCATGGTCATAATAACCACAATAAAACTATGAAATTTGGAAAATACGTTTGCCAGGTTATCAATACACTTTGCTCTAAATATCTTTTAATTTTGATAAGTTTTAGCACCAGATAAAAAAGTTGAGACAAGTATCAACTGGTCTCAAGTTGAGACCGAAGTTGAGATCCTTTCACTTGAGATCCCTGAGATCATCTCAACTGAAAAACACCCAAAGCACCCCAAACGGTCTTATCTTAGTCTTAACTTGAGATCACCTCAAATGATCTCAACTGAAAAACACTTTCGATCTCAGCGGATCTCAAGTGGACATGATCTCAACTGAAAAACAGGCCCCAGGCATTATCATCAACATCAGAAAGATGATTTTATTTTTACTGGAAGAAAAAGTAGCTCATTAACCCTTTCCCTGAAGCACCCCGGGCCCTGTTTTTCAGTCATGACAATCGTTATGAACGACATGTTTTTGCTCTGAGTGTGCTATAGTCGTGACATTTTAGAGGATCGGACAATTATCGCCGCTCTACGACACGTAGGGCGGTGTGAGGTGTGCTATAGTCACGACACTCGGTGGCCAATGGACCGGAAAGTGTTGCTACAAGTGTTGTAGGTCTAAGACCACTCTAGACATGTCGTAGCGAATGTGCAACGGCCGACAGTTTTAGCGGCGATCGTCCGTGGCGCACTACAATCGTGTCTATAGAACACCGGCCATCTTGTGTCTTCCAGAATGTCGTGGAATCGCTGGACGATCGTACGGTATCGTTGGCCGACGATGTCGTGACTGAAAAACAGGGCCCCGATCCCCTGCTCACAATTATATGGCAGACATTGCCTGCCCAAACGAGCCTGCTACAGCAGGCACCTTTTTTGGGGGAAATAGCAATGTCATGTCACGGACCTATATACATGGATAGGCAACGCAGGCGAGCGCCGTGTTCGTTCTACGATATGAGTGTCTCGGCTACGCTTGACCGATTCCGCGGGTACATCACCGATTTCCCGCTTATCTGCTAGAGGGCGAAGCAGTAGACTGTAGTTCCAGTTCTACCCACCAGGGGCCTGTTTTTCAGACAGTGACGTCTTTATTTGTAGTGATCACAAAAGAGTGACCAGGGCCCTGTTTTTTAGTCACGATATCGTGGATCCACGATGGCCTAAGATCGTGGGTTGAGGCCAAGACATTTTTGGGTGATACAAAATGGCCGCTGTGCTATAGACGTGATCGTAGCCGCGTGCCTATGATCTGAGCTCAAATGATCGGCGCTGGCGACATGTATAGAGCTGTCGTAGTTTCTATATTTGGCCTCATGCCGGGAATGAGCTCCGTAGCCACGTGGCTCTATTTACTTAAATTATCGCTCGTCATAAAAATTTATTACGAGTAAGGGGTACATATAACCTATAATCGTTCCAAATATGAAGAATATCTGCCCAACCGTTCCGAAGTTATCGGCGTTTCAATATGAAACATTAGGATATAGATTGGATATCGCACATGCACTCTCCGAGCAGATCTTTCGCGGTGTCGAGCACGGAATCTCTGCTGGGAGAGTGAAGTAACTTAGGTCACGCATTTATATAGAACTGCATAGAGAATCGTATAAATACACAATACTCCACGAGTTTGGAAGGGGAGCAATCTTCATTGAGGTGAAGCCGAGTGACGATTACGGCCCTTTCAAATGAGTGTAGTATTGTTTATTTTACGATTCGAGTGCGGTTATGGATTTATCTCGCCCCTTTCAAGGTTAGGGGAGTTGAAATTTCTTGTCTTGTCATCTCGTATTCACTACGCCACGACCATGGCGTAGTACTGTCAATTTACCGGGGTGATAGTTGAGTATTTTTTTCTAATGTTATTCCTATGGCTACACTTGTACCAGGGGTGAGATAAAGAGCTGTACTAGACAGCTCTATGGATCAGTGAGGGTAAAGCTACATTGGCCACCAGAGCAGCATTTGCTCTGACAAAATTGAAACACCGATATATCTTCGGAACGGTGGGGACGATTTTCTTCATATTTGGTACGATTATAGGTGATATGTATACCTTACTCATGTTAAAATTTCATTGCTTAATTCCAACGGGAAGTGAAGTTGCGCATTCGGTACGACATTTCCAAATTTGTCTTAGGCCTATGACACATGTGGCGTCATTTTTCGCTTGGGTGAGCACCGATTGTCGTGACTATAATACACATTTGAGCTCCCTACGGGTCGTAGACGGACGCCATTTGTTGCAGGTTCTAAGATCGTGGCTCTATAGCACACTCCCGCCTGGCCGATGTCGCCAATAACGATTGTCGTGACTAAAAAACAGGGCCCAGTTGGGCGACCAAACCAGTGATCATGACCAAAAAGTGTTCCTCAGACCCGGTCACTATTCAGCTGTTATGATCACTGTTGGTCCAAGGCCTATACAAAAACAAAAGCATGTCTCGCATGTATATTACTCAACAGAAAATTGTGAAATTTGGGAATTAGATAAACCAGATAGAGATAATTCATCGCTGTAAATATTGTTTCATTTGATACAGAGGAAGTGTATAAAATGAAATATGCCACCATTTGGGCTAAATGGTCACAACTCTGGAACCCAAAACAGTGACCATGACAGTTTACCCCTCTAAATGGTCGCACATGTTATGATGACTTATCTCTGGAACCCAAAGGTCTCCAAACGGTCACTAACTGGTCACTATAGGAAATGGTCACGACTAAAAAACAGGCCCCAGGATTTTTCTTTTGATCAAAACAAAATTTTAAGATGATGATAAAATCATAATCCATATCTGAGCAAGTATTGAGAATAGAAACATGATCTAAAGTGCACATTCATCACATTGTTGATACCTATGTAATATTTTTATTGTTCTGATCCTGACATGCAGTGGGACTTTGGTATCAATAGAACCAAATGTCTACATATTTATTAAGATTAAAAAAAACCCAGTACACTTAGCACCATAACCTTAACTCTTTCATTTAAATATACGTTTAAAACCAACTGTGAAATATTTCACGAAGGCTGGGTGAGGTGGAAATAGATTCAAAATCTTAATTTCCAATGTCAACCCCTTGAAAATATGGGAAATCTGAGTCCTGACCCCAACCAAAGTGACCCAAAATCTTCCAATTGTCTGGAACCCCCCAGCACACTTAGGGACATAAACTTTGCTGTTCTATGTGGGAAGTACGTTGGAATCGTTGATGAAATAGTTTATTAAGGGTTGGTGAGATGGGAATATTTTCAAAATCTTGGTTTTCCATGTTGGGTTTTCTGAAAATGGGTGAAATCTGCTGGCCGACCCCAGTCAAAGTCACACAAAATCTGCCAATTGTCTGGAACCCCCCGGCACACTCATAGTCATAATCTTTACTGTCCCATTTAGGTACATATCTGAAATCGTTGATGAAATAGTTTATTAAGGACTGGTGAGGGGGAAATATTTTCAAAATCTTGATTTCCATGTGGAACCCTTGAAAATGAGGGAAATCTGAGTCCTGACCCCAACCAAAGTGACCCAAAATCTGCCAATTGTCTGGAACCCCCAGCACACTTAGGGACATAAATTTTGCTGTTCTATGTGGGAAGTACGTTGGAATCGTTGATGAAATAGTTTATTAAGGGTTGGTGAGATGGGAATATTTTCAAAATCTTGGTTTTCCATGTTGGGTTTTCTGAAAATGGGTGAAATCTGCTGGCCGACCCCAGTCAAAGTCACACAAAATCTGCCAATTGTCTGGAACCCCCCGGCACACTCATAGTCATAATCTTTACTGTCCCATTTAGGTACATATCTGAAATCGTTGATGAAATAGTTTATTAAGGACTGGTGAGGGGGAAATATTTTCAAAATCTTGATTTCCATGTGGAGCCCTTGAAAATGAGGGAAATCTGAGTCCTGACCCCAACAAAAGTGACCCAAAATCTGCCAATTGTCTGGAACCCCCAGCACACTTAGGGACATAAATTTTGCTGTTCTATGTGGGAAGTACGTTGGAATCGTTGATGAAATAGTTTATTAAGGGTTGGTGAGATGGGAATATTTTCAAAATCTTGGTTTTCCATGTTGGGTTTTCTGAAAATGGGTGAAATCTGCTGGCCGACCCCAGTCAAAGTCACACAAAATCTTCCAATTGTCTGGAACCCCCCAGCACACTTAGGGACATAAACTTTGCTGTTCTATGTGGGAAGTACGTTGGAATCGTTGATGAAATAGTTTATTAAGGGTTGGTGAGATGGGAATATTTTCAAAATCTTGGTTTTCCATGTTGGGTTTTCTGAAAATGGGTGAAATCTGCTGGCCGACCCCAGTCAAAGTCACACAAAATCTGCCAATTGTCTGGAACCCCCCGGCACACTCATAGTCATAATCTTTACTGTCCCATTTAGGTACATATCTGAAATCGTTGATGAAATAGTTTATTAAGGACTGGTGAGGGGGAAATATTTTCAAAATCTTGATTTCCATGTGGAACCCTTGAAAATGAGGGAAATCTGAGTCCTGACCCCAACAAAAGTGACCCAAAATCTGCCAATTGTCTGGAACCCCCAGCACACTTAGGGACATAAATTTTGCTGTTCTATGTGGGAAGTACGTTGGAATCGTTGATGAAATAGTTTATTAAGGGTTGGTGAGATGGGAATATTTTCAAAATCTTGGTTTTCCATGTTGGGTTTTCTGAAAATGGGTGAAATCTGCTGGCCGACCCCAGTCAAAGTCACACAAAATCTGCCAATTGTCTGGAACCCCCTGGCACACTCATAGTCATAATCTTTACTGTCCCATTTAGGTACATATCTGAAATCGTTGATGAAATAGTTTATTAAGGACTGGTGAGGGGGAAATATTTTCAAAATCTTGATTTCCATGTGGAACCCTTGAAAATGAGGGAAATCTGAGTCCTGACCCCAACAAAAGTGACCCAAAATCTGCCAATTGTCTGGAACCCCCAGCACACTTAGGGACATAAATTTTGCTGTTCTATGTGGGAAGTACGTTGGAATCGTTGATGAAATAGTTTATTAAGGGTTGGTGAGATGGGAATATTTTCAAAATCTTGGTTTTCCATGTTGGGTTTTCTGAAAATGGGTGAAATCTGCTGGCCGACCCCAGTCAAAGTCACACAAAATCTGCCAATTGTCTGGAACCCCCTGGCACACTCATAGTCATAATCTTTACTGTCCCATTTAGGTACATATCTGAAATCGTTGATGAAATAGTTTATTAAGGACTGGTGAGGGGGAAATATTTTCAAAATCTTGATTTCCATGTGGAACCCTTGAAAATGAGGGAAATCTGAGTCCTGACCCCAACAAAAGTGACCCAAAATCTGCCAATTGTCTGGAACCCCCAGCACACTTAGGGACATAAATTTTGCTGTTCTATGTGGGAAGTACGTTGGAATCGTTGATGAAATAGTTTATTAAGGGTTGGTGAGATGGGAATATTTTCAAAATCTTGGTTTTCCATGTTGGGTTTTCTGAAAATGGGTGAAATCTGCTGGCCGACCCCAGTCAAAGTCACACAAAATCTGCCAATTGTCTGGAACCCCCTGGCACACTCATAGTCATAATCTTTACTGTCCCATTTAGGTACATATCTGAAATCGTTGATGAAATAGTTTATTAAGGACTGGTGAGGGGGAAATATTTTCAAAATCTTGATTTCCATGTGGAGCCCTTGAAAATGAGGGAAATCTGAGTCCTGACCCCAACAAAAGTGACCCAAAATCTGCCAATTGTCTGGAACCCCCAGCACACTTAGGGACATAAATTTTGCTGTTCTATGTGGGAAGTACGTTGGAATCGTTGATGAAATAGTTTATTAAGGGTTGGTGAGATGGGAATATTTTCAAAATCTTGGTTTTCCATGTTGGGTTTTCTGAAAATGGGTGAAATCTGCTGGCCGACCCCAGTCAAAGTCACACAAAATCTTCCAATTGTCTGGAACCCCCCAGCACACTTAGGGACATAAACTTTGCTGTTCTATGTGGGAAGTACGTTGGAATCGTTGATGAAATAGTTTATTAAGGGTTGGTGAGATGGGAATATTTTCAAAATCTTGGTTTTCCATGTTGGGTTTTCTGAAAATGGGTGAAATCTGCTGGCCGACCCCAGTCAAAGTCACACAAAATCTGCCAATTGTCTGGAACCCCCCGGCACACTCATAGTCATAATCTTTACTGTCCCATTTAGGTACATATCTGAAATCGTTGATGAAATAGTTTATTAAGGACTGGTGAGGGGGAAATATTTTCAAAATCTTGATTTCCATGTGGAACCCTTGAAAATGAGGGAAATCTGAGTCCTGACCCCAACAAAAGTGACCCAAAATCTGCCAATTGTCTGGAACCCCCAGCACACTTAGGGACATAAATTTTGCTGTTCTATGTGGGAAGTACGTTGGAATCGTTGATGAAATAGTTTATTAAGGGTGGGTGAGATGGGAATATTTTCAAAATCTTGGTTTTCCATGTTGGGTTTTCTGAAAATGGGTGAAATCTGCTGGCCTACCCCAGTCAAAGTCACACAAAATCTGCCAATTGTCTGGAACCCCCTGGCACACTCATAGTCATAATCTTTACTGTCCCATTTAGGTACATATCTGAAATCGTTGATGAAATAGTTTATTAAGGACTGGTGAGGGGGAAATATTTTCAAAATCTTGATTTCCATGTGGAACCCTTGAAAATGAGGGAAATCTGAGTCCTGACCCCAACAAAAGTGACCCAAAATCTGCCAATTGTCTGGAACCCCCAGCACACTTAGGGACATAAATTTTGCTGTTCTATGTGGGAAGTACGTTGGAATCGTTGATGAAATAGTTTATTAAGGGTTGGTGAGATGGGAATATTTTCAAAATCTTGGTTTTCCATGTTGGGTTTTCTGAAAATGGGTGAAATCTGCTGGCCGACCCCAGTCAAAGTCACACAAAATCTGCCAATTGTCTGGAACCCCCTGGCACACTCATAGTCATAATCTTTACTGTCCCATTTAGGTACATATCTGAAATCGTTGATGAAATAGTTTATTAAGGACTGGTGAGGGGGAAATATTTTCAAAATCTTGATTTCCATGTGGAACCCTTGAAAATGAGGGAAATCTGAGTCCTGACCCCAACAAAAGTGACCCAAAATCTGCCAATTGTCTGGAACCCCCAGCACACTTAGGGACATAAATTTTGCTGTTCTATGTGGGAAGTACGTTGGAATCGTTGATGAAATAGTTTATTAAGGGTTGGTGAGATGGGAATATTTTCAAAATCTTGGTTTTCCATGTTGGGTTTTCTGAAAATGGGTGAAATCTGCTGGCCGACCCCAGTCAAAGTCACACAAAATCTGCCAATTGTCTGGAACCCCCTGGCACACTCATAGTCATAATCTTTACTGTCCCATTTAGGTACATATCTGAAATCGTTGATGAAATAGTTTATTAAGGACTGGTGAGGGGGAAATATTTTCAAAATCTTGATTTCCATGTGGAACCCTTGAAAATGAGGGAAATCTGAGTCCTGACCCCAACCAAAGTGACCCAAAATCTGCCAATTGTCTGGAACCCCCAGCACACTTAGGGACATAAATTTTGCTGTTCTATGTGGGAAGTACGTTGGAATCGTTGATGAAATAGTTTATTAAGGGTTGGTGAGATGGGAATATTTTCAAAATCTTGGTTTTCCATGTTGGGTTTTCTGAAAATGGGTGAAATCTGCTGGCCGACCCCAGTCAAAGTCACACAAAATCTGCCAATTGTCTGGAACCCCCCGGCACACTCATAGTCATAATCTTTACTGTCCCATTTAGGTACATATCTGAAATCGTTGATGAAATAGTTTATTAAGGACTGGTGAGGGGGAAATATTTTCAAAATCTTGATTTCCATGTGGAACCCTTGAAAATGAGGGAAATCTGAGTCCTGACCCCAACAAAAGTGACCCAAAATCTGCCAATTGTCTGGAACCCCCAGCACACTTAGGGACATAAATTTTGCTGTTCTATGTGGGAAGTACGTTGGAATCGTTGATGAAATAGTTTATTAAGGGTTGGTGAGATGGGAATATTTTCAAAATCTTGGTTTTCCATGTCAGATTTTCGGAAAATGGGTGAAATCCGCCTGCCGACCCCAGTCAAAGTCACACAAAATCTGCCAATTGTCTAAAAAATAAACCAGCACACCTACCGCCATAATCTTTACTGTCCCATTTAGGTACATATCTGGAATCGTTGATGAGATAGTTTATTAAGGCCTGTTCAGGTGGAAATAATTTGAAAATCTTGATTTCCCATATGGACCCCTTGATAACGAGAGAATTCTGACTCCTGACCCCAGCCAAAGTCTTTTTATGTTGTTTTTATGTTATGTTGTTTTTATGTTGCTTATCAATTGTTTCTCATGGTCCTAATAACCACAATAAAACTATGAAATTTGGAATATAGGTTTGCCAGGGCCCTGTTTTTTGGTCACGACATTTGTGAGTGTCGCAGGCCTACGATCGCACAGCCGATCTACGGCCTATTTGGACGACAAAAGATGGCCGACGTCCTATAGACGGTGTCGTAGTACGCCACGGACGATCGCCGCTAAAAGTGTCTCAAGTATAGAACTGTCTTAGGTTCTATAAAACCTCACTGTGCGTATATAGAGGATTTCCTGTGCTTTCCTTACGAATTAAGCGATGAAATTTAACACAAGTAACGCATACATATAATCTATAATCGTACCAAATATGAAGAAAATCGGTGGCAGCGTTCCCAAGATATCGGCGTTTGAAATTCGTCATAGCAATGTCTACTCTGGTGGCCATAACACCCTCCCACCTCCCGTCCGCAGTGAATGTCGAGGTCACGGCATAAATTCGGGTCACGTGAGCGTAGGGCGACACCGGCCACCAGAGCAGACATAGCTATGAAGAAATTCAAACGCCGATATCTTCGGAACGCCTAGACCGATTTTCTTAATATTAGGTACGATTATTGATTATATGTATACCTTACTCGTGTTAAAACTTCATTGCTTAATTCTTACGAGAAGTGAAGTTGCGCATTGGTACGACATGTCCAGAGTGGTCTTAGACATACGACACTTATGGCAACACTTTCCGGTCCATGGGCACCGATTGTTGTGACTATAGCACACCTTTTACCTCCCTATGTATCGTATCTACAGCAAGTGTCACAGCCAGCCTAAGATCGTAGCTCTATAGCACACTGACAGCAAATATGTGTCGTAAGTTACAAATGTCGTGACTAAAAAACAGGGCCCAGTTCTAGTTATGACAGGTGCAAATACACTCAGAATAGAATTATTCATCAATTGTGGACTATGGGTTTCGCAATTAACTTTAGGAAACTTTGGACTCCTTTACAAATCACAAAATATCCAGGGCCCTGTTTTTCAGTTGAGATCGTCTCAGCTTGAGATCCGCTGAGATCGATCCGCGATCTTGAGACCAACTTTGAGATCAATGGCGGAAAGTGTTTTTCAGACGTTGTCTCAAGTCTACACAGCCGATCTTAGGGGATCTCAACTCCAAGGATCTCAAGTTGAGATCTCTAACCCTCAGTGTAGAGCTATCTCAAGTTCTATAGTGATCTTCCTGTGGTTTAAGTAAACCTGAGCCTCTAAATTGCCTATTGTCGCCCCAAACTGTTATGTCAAGTCCCTTGCGATACCTTTTGTGAACCAATGTCAAGTTGAGACCGATCTCAAGTTGAGATCGATCTGAAGTTGAGACCAATCTCAAGTTGAAACTGACTTTGAACATTACAGTAGGTTCAGCACAAACTAGCTGAGTGGTGCAGTGCCTTGTTTTTATGTTGCTTATCAATTGTCTCTCATGGTCATAATAACCACAATAAAACTATGAAATTTGGAAAATACGTTTGCCAGGTTATCAATACACTTTGCTCTAAATATCTTTTAATTTTGATAAGTTTTAGCACCAGATAAAAAAGTTGAGACAAGTATCAACTGGTCTCAAGTTGAGACCGAAGTTGAGATCCTTTCACTTGAGATCCCTGAGATCATCTCAACTGAAAAACACCCAAAGCACCCCAAACGGTCTTATCTTAGTCTTAACTTGAGATCACCTCAAATGATCTCAACTGAAAAACACTTTCGATCTCAGCGGATCTCAAGTGGACATGATCTCAACTGAAAAACAGGCCCCAGGCATTATCATCAACATCAGAAAGATGATTTTATTTTTACTGGAAGAAAAAGTAGCTCATTAACCCTTTCCCTGAAGCACCCCGGGCCCTGTTTTTCAGTCATGACAATCGTTATGAACGACATGTTTTTGCTCTGAGTGTGCTATAGTCGTGACATTTTAGAGGATCGGACAATTATCGCCGCTCTACGACACGTAGGGCGGTGTGAGGTGTGCTATAGTCACGACACTCGGTGGCCAATGGACCGGAAAGTGTTGCTACAAGTGTTGTAGGTCTAAGACCACTCTAGACATGTCGTAGCGAATGTGCAACGGCCGACAGTTTTAGCGGCGATCGTCCGTGGCGCACTACAATCGTGTCTATAGAACACCGGCCATCTTGTGTCTTCCAGAATGTCGTGGAATCGCTGGACGATCGTACGGTATCGTTGGCCGACGATGTCGTGACTGAAAAACAGGGCCCCGATCCCCTGCTCACAATTATATGGCAGACATTGCCTGCCCAAACGAGCCTGCTACAGCAGGCACCTTTTTTGGGGGAAATAGCAATGTCATGTCACGGACCTATATACATGGATAGGCAACGCAGGCGAGCGCCGTGTTCGTTCTACGATATGAGTGTCTCGGCTACGCTTGACCGATTCCGCGGGTACATCACCGATTTCCCGCTTATCTGCTAGAGGGCGAAGCAGTAGACTGTAGTTCCAGTTCTACCCACCAGGGGCCTGTTTTTCAGACAGTGACGTCTTTATTTGTAGTGATCACAAAAGAGTGACCAGGGCCCTGTTTTTTAGTCACGATATCGTGGATCCACGATGGCCTAAGATCGTGGGTTGAGGCCAAGACATTTTTGGGTGATACAAAATGGCCGCTGTGCTATAGACGTGATCGTAGCCGCGTGCCTATGATCTGAGCTCAAATGATCGGCGCTGGCGACATGTATAGAGCTGTCGTAGTTTCTATATTTGGCCTCATGCCGGGAATGAGCTCCGTAGCCACGTGGCTCTATTTACTTAAATTATCGCTCGTCATAAAAATTTATTACGAGTAAGGGGTACATATAACCTATAATCGTTCCAAATATGAAGAATATCTGCCCAACCGTTCCGAAGTTATCGGCGTTTCAATATGAAACATTAGGATATAGATTGGATATCGCACATGCACTCTCCGAGCAGATCTTTCGCGGTGTCGAGCACGGAATCTCTGCTGGGAGAGTGAAGTAACTTAGGTCACGCATTTATATAGAACTGCATAGAGAATCGTATAAATACACAATACTCCACGAGTTTGGAAGGGGAGCAATCTTCATTGAGGTGAAGCCGAGTGACGATTACGGCCCTTTCAAATGAGTGTAGTATTGTTTATTTTACGATTCGAGTGCGGTTATGGATTTATCTCGCCCCTTTCAAGGTTAGGGGAGTTGAAATTTCTTGTCTTGTCATCTCGTATTCACTACGCCACGACCATGGCGTAGTACTGTCAATTTACCGGGGTGATAGTTGAGTATTTTTTTCTAATGTTATTCCTATGGCTACACTTGTACCAGGGGTGAGATAAAGAGCTGTACTAGACAGCTCTATGGATCAGTGAGGGTAAAGCTACATTGGCCACCAGAGCAGCATTTGCTCTGACAAAATTGAAACACCGATATATCTTCGGAACGGTGGGGACGATTTTCTTCATATTTGGTACGATTATAGGTGATATGTATACCTTACTCATGTTAAAATTTCATTGCTTAATTCCAACGGGAAGTGAAGTTGCGCATTCGGTACGACATTTCCAAATTTGTCTTAGGCCTATGACACATGTGGCGTCATTTTTCGCTTGGGTGAGCACCGATTGTCGTGACTATAATACACATTTGAGCTCCCTACGGGTCGTAGACGGACGCCATTTGTTGCAGGTTCTAAGATCGTGGCTCTATAGCACACTCCCGCCTGGCCGATGTCGCCAATAACGATTGTCGTGACTAAAAAACAGGGCCCAGTTGGGCGACCAAACCAGTGATCATGACCAAAAAGTGTTCCTCAGACCCGGTCACTATTCAGCTGTTATGATCACTGTTGGTCCAAGGCCTATACAAAAACAAAAGCATGTCTCGCATGTATATTACTCAACAGAAAATTGTGAAATTTGGGAATTAGATAAACCAGATAGAGATAATTCATCGCTGTAAATATTGTTTCATTTGATACAGAGGAAGTGTATAAAATGAAATATGCCACCATTTGGGCTAAATGGTCACAACTCTGGAACCCAAAACAGTGACCATGACAGTTTACCCCTCTAAATGGTCGCACATGTTATGATGACTTATCTCTGGAACCCAAAGGTCTCCAAACGGTCACTAACTGGTCACTATAGGAAATGGTCACGACTAAAAAACAGGCCCCAGGATTTTTCTTTTGATCAAAACAAAATTTTAAGATGATGATAAAATCATAATCCATATCTGAGCAAGTATTGAGAATAGAAACATGATCTAAAGTGCACATTCATCACATTGTTGATACCTATGTAATATTTTTATTGTTCTGATCCTGACATGCAGTGGGACTTTGGTATCAATAGAACCAAATGTCTACATATTTATTAAGATTAAAAAAAACCCAGTACACTTAGCACCATAACCTTAACTCTTTCATTTAAATATACGTTTAAAACCAACTGTGAAATATTTCACGAAGGCTGGGTGAGGTGGAAATAGATTCAAAATCTTAATTTCCAATGTCAACCCCTTGAAAATATGGGAAATCTGAGTCCTGACCCCAACCAAAGTGACCCAAAATCTTCCAATTGTCTGGAACCCCCCAGCACACTTAGGGACATAAACTTTGCTGTTCTATGTGGGAAGTACGTTGGAATCGTTGATGAAATAGTTTATTAAGGGTTGGTGAGATGGGAATATTTTCAAAATCTTGGTTTTCCATGTTGGGTTTTCTGAAAATGGGTGAAATCTGCTGGCCGACCCCAGTCAAAGTCACACAAAATCTGCCAATTGTCTGGAACCCCCCGGCACACTCATAGTCATAATCTTTACTGTCCCATTTAGGTACATATCTGAAATCGTTGATGAAATAGTTTATTAAGGACTGGTGAGGGGGAAATATTTTCAAAATCTTGATTTCCATGTGGAACCCTTGAAAATGAGGGAAATCTGAGTCCTGACCCCAACCAAAGTGACCCAAAATCTGCCAATTGTCTGGAACCCCCAGCACACTTAGGGACATAAATTTTGCTGTTCTATGTGGGAAGTACGTTGGAATCGTTGATGAAATAGTTTATTAAGGGTTGGTGAGATGGGAATATTTTCAAAATCTTGGTTTTCCATGTTGGGTTTTCTGAAAATGGGTGAAATCTGCTGGCCGACCCCAGTCAAAGTCACACAAAATCTGCCAATTGTCTGGAACCCCCCGGCACACTCATAGTCATAATCTTTACTGTCCCATTTAGGTACATATCTGAAATCGTTGATGAAATAGTTTATTAAGGACTGGTGAGGGGGAAATATTTTCAAAATCTTGATTTCCATGTGGAGCCCTTGAAAATGAGGGAAATCTGAGTCCTGACCCCAACAAAAGTGACCCAAAATCTGCCAATTGTCTGGAACCCCCAGCACACTTAGGGACATAAATTTTGCTGTTCTATGTGGGAAGTACGTTGGAATCGTTGATGAAATAGTTTATTAAGGGTTGGTGAGATGGGAATATTTTCAAAATCTTGGTTTTCCATGTTGGGTTTTCTGAAAATGGGTGAAATCTGCTGGCCGACCCCAGTCAAAGTCACACAAAATCTTCCAATTGTCTGGAACCCCCCAGCACACTTAGGGACATAAACTTTGCTGTTCTATGTGGGAAGTACGTTGGAATCGTTGATGAAATAGTTTATTAAGGGTTGGTGAGATGGGAATATTTTCAAAATCTTGGTTTTCCATGTTGGGTTTTCTGAAAATGGGTGAAATCTGCTGGCCGACCCCAGTCAAAGTCACACAAAATCTGCCAATTGTCTGGAACCCCCCGGCACACTCATAGTCATAATCTTTACTGTCCCATTTAGGTACATATCTGAAATCGTTGATGAAATAGTTTATTAAGGACTGGTGAGGGGGAAATATTTTCAAAATCTTGATTTCCATGTGGAACCCTTGAAAATGAGGGAAATCTGAGTCCTGACCCCAACAAAAGTGACCCAAAATCTGCCAATTGTCTGGAACCCCCAGCACACTTAGGGACATAAATTTTGCTGTTCTATGTGGGAAGTACGTTGGAATCGTTGATGAAATAGTTTATTAAGGGTTGGTGAGATGGGAATATTTTCAAAATCTTGGTTTTCCATGTTGGGTTTTCTGAAAATGGGTGAAATCTGCTGGCCGACCCCAGTCAAAGTCACACAAAATCTGCCAATTGTCTGGAACCCCCTGGCACACTCATAGTCATAATCTTTACTGTCCCATTTAGGTACATATCTGAAATCGTTGATGAAATAGTTTATTAAGGACTGGTGAGGGGGAAATATTTTCAAAATCTTGATTTCCATGTGGAACCCTTGAAAATGAGGGAAATCTGAGTCCTGACCCCAACAAAAGTGACCCAAAATCTGCCAATTGTCTGGAACCCCCAGCACACTTAGGGACATAAATTTTGCTGTTCTATGTGGGAAGTACGTTGGAATCGTTGATGAAATAGTTTATTAAGGGTTGGTGAGATGGGAATATTTTCAAAATCTTGGTTTTCCATGTTGGGTTTTCTGAAAATGGGTGAAATCTGCTGGCCGACCCCAGTCAAAGTCACACAAAATCTGCCAATTGTCTGGAACCCCCTGGCACACTCATAGTCATAATCTTTACTGTCCCATTTAGGTACATATCTGAAATCGTTGATGAAATAGTTTATTAAGGACTGGTGAGGGGGAAATATTTTCAAAATCTTGATTTCCATGTGGAACCCTTGAAAATGAGGGAAATCTGAGTCCTGACCCCAACAAAAGTGACCCAAAATCTGCCAATTGTCTGGAACCCCCAGCACACTTAGGGACATAAATTTTGCTGTTCTATGTGGGAAGTACGTTGGAATCGTTGATGAAATAGTTTATTAAGGGTTGGTGAGATGGGAATATTTTCAAAATCTTGGTTTTCCATGTTGGGTTTTCTGAAAATGGGTGAAATCTGCTGGCCGACCCCAGTCAAAGTCACACAAAATCTGCCAATTGTCTGGAACCCCCTGGCACACTCATAGTCATAATCTTTACTGTCCCATTTAGGTACATATCTGAAATCGTTGATGAAATAGTTTATTAAGGACTGGTGAGGGGGAAATATTTTCAAAATCTTGATTTCCATGTGGAACCCTTGAAAATGAGGGAAATCTGAGTCCTGACCCCAACAAAAGTGACCCAAAATCTGCCAATTGTCTGGAACCCCCAGCACACTTAGGGACATAAATTTTGCTGTTCTATGTGGGAAGTACGTTGGAATCGTTGATGAAATAGTTTATTAAGGGTTGGTGAGATGGGAATATTTTCAAAATCTTGGTTTTCCATGTTGGGTTTTCTGAAAATGGGTGAAATCTGCTGGCCGACCCCAGTCAAAGTCACACAAAATCTGCCAATTGTCTGGAACCCCCCAGCACACTCATAGTCATAATCTTTACTGTCCCATTTAGGTACATATCTGAAATCGTTGATGAAATAGTTTATTAAGGACTGGTGAGGGGGAAATATTTTCAAAATCTTGATTTCCATGTGGAACCCTTGAAAATGAGGGAAATCTGAGTCCTGACCCCAACAAAAGTGACCCAAAATCTGCCAATTGTCTGGAACCCCCAGCACACTTAGGGACATAAATTTTGCTGTTCTATGTGGGAAGTACGTTGGAATCGTTGATGAAATAGTTTATTAAGGGTTGGTGAGATGGGAATATTTTCAAAATCTTGGTTTTCCATGTCAGATTTTCGGAAAATGGGTGAAATCCGCCTGCCGACCCCAGTCAAAGTCACACAAAATCTGCCAATTGTCTAAAAAATAAACCAGCACACCTACCGCCATAATCTTTACTGTCCCATTTAGGTACATATCTGGAATCGTTGGAATGTAATCATTGTAATGATGTTAACAATGTCTCGATTGGTGATCCTAATAATATGTGCATAATTTATATGTTAACGTGGGTACTTCAGCAGCCCCAGGGAGTACTGCTGGTGCGTTGCCTTGGAAACCATCTCCATAGAGACGCTGGTAGCCGGTGAGCTGCTGGCAGGAGAAATGATAATAAAGCTTCAGTATGAACTCAGCAGCGAAAGGCGTTGGTCTTGTTTCTTGAGTAGGCTTGTGCTCACTTATAGCGGGGACTTTACATTGGCGAGCTTGCCAGGATCTGTTTACCAGAGACAAGACACTAGTAAAGTCTCCGACTAAAGAGACATCATGGCAGATCAACAGCCTGACGACGACGCGGATAGGTTAAGGATGGATTTGGATGTCAATAGGGAAACGAGAGACAATCTCAAGATGTATTCCAAATCCATAGGACGGTGCAATGGGGTGAACAAAGAAAATCTGCGCGAGTGGCTAGAAGCAGTGGGATATACCAAGCGAATGACGGGTGCGAGCCAAACACTAGTGATACAGATGGTCGGGTACCTGGCCCAAGGTGGATTGGCCACGTTTATTGAGACAACGCTCAGCAGTTGGAACGAGGAAGACGTTTCCTGGGAAAAGTTGGAAGAAGAAATATCGAAAACATATCTCGGAGAGGATGAGAAGAAATATCTACGCCTCAAGGTAGACAGGATGGCTCAGTTGGAAGGCGAATCTGTGAGAGATTATGGGGTACGGTTTTCGGAAGCGGTACGCATAGCATACGAAGAAGACCAGTTGAGCGAAATCCTGAATAAGGAAAGAGTAATTGACGCTTTCATCGACGGACTGTCAGACCGTTTGGTTCAGTCCAATGCGGATATGCAAAACCCTACATCGCTCGAAGAAGCTGTGAAATTCGCTTGTCGTGCGAGTAAGGCAACAGAAAGACGAGGGAGGAGATCTAAGACAGAAGAAGAAAATGCCATGGCTGCGGCGAGTGAGTCTGGAAATAAAAACAAGAACAAAGACGGTGACGGGGGAAAGCCTAAGGACCCAATGAATGAACTGTGTCATCTTATGAAATCGCTACAACAAACCCTCAAAAGCGTGGATAAGAGAATCGAAGGGAAGGAGAAAATGGCGGCAGTTGGAGCAACGACACCGACGAAGACGGAGGAGAAGAACATGGCCGGGGTCGGAAACAATCAGAGCCCCGCCAATGTCACGGATCCCGCGGCCCGTCAGCCACAAGGAGGAACCTCGGCTCCGATAGTGTATCAATTCAATGCGCCAGTGACCAGAGGACGAGGACGGGGACGAGGTCGTGGGAGAGGACGAGGTAGAGGGAACGGCTATCGAGGAAATCAAAACAACGGAAATGGGTCGGGACGAGGACCGAGAGGACCGTGTTTCACCTGCGGGAACTACGGACACTTTGCTCGGGATTGTCACGTCTACCAAGATAACACCCAGGGAGGAATGGAAACTTTCCAGGAATTCCAACCTGAGGAATCGGCATTCTATTCGGGAAACTGAATGGTGCGCCGGACGGCAGAGTGAATATCCGAATGGACATCGGGGAAAAGGAATATATCGCTCTAGCCGATTCTGGCGCATGTCGATCAATGATGAAATGCTCGGTGGTCGAGGAACTGTGTGGGAAAAATGTTAAGGAAATGGACCTGATGCAGGGTGAGCGTTTGAAATCTCTATCTGGACATGTCATTGATACTGAGGGGGTACGCATGATCAATCTGTTGGGCGAATCCATCCCTTTTTATGTGGTAAAGGAAATGGGACATGATATGCTGTTAGGCATTGATGCTTTGGGTATGTTAGGAGCACACATCGATTGCGGAAACAAAACCATAACGTTGAAAGATAGAGAATATAAATGGGGACCAGAAAGCGGGGGAGAACACTATGTTGAAGGTATTTTGAACGAATTAGATGAGTGGCGTTTGAAATTCCCAGAGGTTTTCTCGGGAAAGATCGATCCGCATTTTAGGAGAAAGGGGGTACAAATGACCATAGATACTGCCGGCCATGACCCGGTCCACCAGAAACCTTACAGGGTGCCGTTGCAGAAACGCAAAATGGTCGAAGAAGAAATAAGGGGGCTCCTACAGAAAGACATAATCAGGCCCAGTCAAAGTCCGTGGTCCTCACCCGTTCTTTTAGTGCCGAAATCCGATGGATCAGTCAGGTGTGTGGTGGATTATAGAAAAGTTAACGATATAAGCAAAAAAGATGCCCACCCTATGCCCCAGGTGCTTGATATATTTGACCAACTCCATGGATCCAAAATGTTTTCGACCATTGATCTCAAATCGGCCTATTGGCAAATCCCAATCGATCCGAAGAGTAGGGAAAAAACGGCCATGGCTACACATATGGGTCTCTTTGAATGGAATGTCATGCCTTTCGGTTTAGCAAACAGTGGCGCGGTCTGGCAGAGATATATTAATTCAGTATTGTCACCTTTGATTTCGAAATCGGTATTGGTATATCTGGACGATATAATTGTATTCTCCAAAGATGAAGCCGAACACACCCGACATTTAGAAGAAGTAATGACGTTGTTAGCGCAAAACCATTTGACAGCAAACCCTGACAAGTGTACTTTCCGACGGACGGAGATCAAACTGTTAGGGTACATTGTGAGCACCGAAGGCGTGTCGCCCGATCCCGAGAAAACGAAGGCAATAAGGGAAATGCCACCGCCACAATGTATAAAGGACGTTAGGTCGTTTCTGGGGATGGCGAACTATTACCGCATGTGCGTAAAGGGGTTCTCCGAAATAGCCGCGCCGCTGGTGGGATTGACAAAGAAGAACGCTCATTTCCGATGGGGGGTACACGAAGAAAATGCATGGAATGCACTAAAAGACGAGTTGATTTCGGACAGAGTAATGGCGTTCCCGGACCTTAACAGACCGTTTATTCTATACACCGACGCCAGTGATTATTGTGTGGGGGGGATCCTAACTCAGAAAGATAGGAAAGGAGTAGAGAGACCCATACAGTATTTATCCAAAACCCTATCCGAGGTACAGTCGAGATGGGC
Source organism: Alentia gelatinosa (assembly GCA_950022655.1). Classification (NCBI taxonomy): domain Eukaryota; kingdom Metazoa; phylum Annelida; class Polychaeta; order Phyllodocida; family Polynoidae; genus Alentia; species Alentia gelatinosa. The sequence goes on along the minus strand of OX465584.1, from coordinate 19,364,358 downwards.
AGTTATCGAGAAAGAAGCCTATGCAGTAGTGTGGGCCCTAGAGAAATTCAAACCGTACATTTGGGGATCCATTCTATCCATCGTAACTGATCACTGTCCCCTTGTTAATTTATTCAAAACAAAGATCAACAATTCCAAAATCCAAAGATGGGCCATTACGTTGGCAGAATATGGGGCGCCGATAGAATACCGAAAGGGGAGCCAAAACGTAAGGGCCGATATGTTATCGAGACCGCCGAGGCAGAGGGATAGATTGCAGGGTGCGGTGATGTGGGATTTCTGGGAACACAGCAAGTTAAGTCCTACGGAGGTCAAGAAGGGACAGGCGAAAATGCGTGAAAGATGGTGGGCCGAGCAGGGTAGAGGACGATTTGTGATACACAATGGGATAGTATATTCATTAGGGAAGAAAGGGGGAAATGACGATAAACCACGGTTAGTGGTGCCCAGATCCCTAACGGAAGAGGTAATCGTCCAAGCCCACGAAGAAGTGGGACACATGGGAGTCGAAAAAACCATGAAACGATTAGATGAGCAATTTTGGTGGAACGGCATGGCTCGACAAGTTTTTATACAACTTGAAAAGTGCGCCGTATGCAACGCTCACAGAACGAAAAGACTATTCCCACCCGCGTCAAATATGCCCATACCTACACGGCCGGGTGAAATCATGGGTATGGACCTCATTGGTCCGATGCCAATGTCAGAGAATGGGAACCGGTATTGCCTGATGATTATAGACCATTGTTCGGGATGGGCCGAAGCGGAACCAATCCCCGACAAATCCGCTGAATCAGTGTTCAGGGTTCTATTCGACAAATACGTGCCCCGCTACGGTGCACCAGCGATTATGATATGTGACAGGGGATGTGAATTCAAAAACCATACAGTGGAAACGTACCTGAACAAATTGGGTACCAAGGTACACTACACTACTAGCTATCACCCTCAATCGAACGGGAAAACGGAACGATTTAATCGAACCATAAAGTCTATCCTTGCCAAATTAGTAGATGCCAGGGCAAATAGGTGGGAGAGCGCTTTAGGACCAGCCCTTATGGCACATCGAAGAGCCGTGTCGGCGGCTACGGGGTATTCGCCCTATTTCCTACAGTATGGCAGGGAACCCATTCCCGTTGCGGCTGATCTGGGAGGGGCCTCACACGAATCATTCACAGCCATTCTGGACGACAGATTAAAGGCAATGAAACAAGCATACGTAATAGTCAAGAACAACGTAGAATCCCAACAAAAGAGGAACAAAGATAGGTTAGACAAGCGTCCCCAGGCAGTTCCTTTAGAAAAAGGGAATTACGTATTGCTGTTCCAGCCGGCTGCGGCTCCTTTAGATCCGCGATTTCAGAGTGGATTTATAGTTATCGGGACCAATGGCGTTACCGCCGCGATTAGAGGACCGGACGGGAAGATACAAACTGTAAATGTAGATCGTTTGCGTCTAGACAAAAACCCGGTAGACTCAAAGAATATGAACAAGGCACTAGGGGTACGTGCCAGAGCGCGAAATCTCAGAACGTATCCCAACGATACGCGTAGATACGGAGAGGCCTCATCAAGGGGGACATCAAGGGGAGGAACAGGTGGGATCGCAGCAGGCCGGAAGGGCGGGCCTCGGGCACAAGCTAGCGAACCCTCTAGGAACCGATTTGAGAGATCGGACGTAGATACGGGGGTGTCCGACAGAGACTCAGAAAGACATGGGAACGGCCGAGGGACCGATAGCGACGGGGATTCTGAGTACGATTCCGATTGGCTCGGAACGCGAACCCACACATCGCGAAAGGGGATAAACGTTGAAAGGGAGGATAGTGGGCGCGAACATCTGTATGGGGGCGAACCAGATGTTGAAAGCAATGATGATGATGAATACATCCCTCCAGATGGCTCAAAGGGAGCCGGCGATGATACTAGGGCGGGGTCCCGACAAACAGTTGGCGGACAAAACGGGCAGGGGGTGAATAGAGCGGCTGGAGGAGTAAGCGATAGCCAGGCTGGAAAAGCCGGCGCTGGTCGCTCCACAATCGTGTTGCCATACGCTGGCCCTTCATTACGGTCTGGGAGGCAGACAGTGAAGTACCGATTGAAATAGTCATACATGAGTACAAAACAAAAACCAGAAAATATGTGGTGCGCCTGGATGCTGGGAATTTTATGCCTGGCTGTGGGTTATTTCGCTCAGGATATGCAAATGGAGGGAATTGTGAATGATGGAGTAATTATTACTAAAGCCGGATCTTCAAGAATTATTGGAGGATCGTGGTCGTTGGTAGTCACCATTGAACGCCCACAAACACCAGATCTAAAACAATGGAAAGAAGACACAGAAAATGTGATTAATCAACTCAAACCCATGTACGTAGACAAACGCAGGGATATGTGGAAACTGCGGATGAATCTGGTGGACGACCGCATCACTTGGGGAAAAGAGTTAATACGTTGTGGAAGGGTGGACCCGACTACAGGCCCAAACAAAGACACAAACAGTGACAGACCAAAACGCGGATTAATTAACATAGTGGGAAAGGCCATCAAATTCTTATTCGGACTGGCGACTACCAGTGATCTAAACTCGGTGAAGGAGGAATTAAGGAGTTTACAGAGATCATCTTTTGCAGTTAGACACAATCACCATAAACTAATATCGGTCATGAATTTAACTCGGATGTTTGTGAAAGAAGACCGTGAAGATATTAACAAACTCAATCAGGCCACCGAGGAATTAAATCGAATATCAGACAGACTGGCCCGCCGAATGTCGTGGTTAGACGAAGCCTTAACACATCTAAGAATCTACGGAATGGTCTAGGGCCACATCGAAATGATGGAAGCATTATCACACGATTTCATCAGGAGAGCAGAAATATTCAACAGACAGTTCTTAGCTCTAGAGCGAAATGACCTAAATAGAGACATTCTACCACCAAAAGTTCTACGTGAAACTTTGGCCTTGATGACGGAGTTGGGATACGACGCTATAAACGAACACTGGTATTATAGGTACATGAATGTGTTACCGTTATGGTCTCAATCAGGGGAGGACTCTCAAATGGTGTACCAGATATCCCTTGTCACCGTTGAAAAGGAGGTGTTTCTGAATTATAGACTTCAATATTTCCCGGTGCCAATGAACCCGGAATACGATAGACAAATAGTGGGAAACCAACTAGTGGCTATTTCAACGGCTTCCAAAGACTCTTTTAAGATTATGACGGATCTGTGTGTAGGTGACGCGCCAAAGGTATGTCAACCTGTTGTTATGAACTATCCCAGTATTTGCGAGGCCGAAATGATAACAATGGCTAACCCCAAACGTTGTAATGTGTCCCTCTTCTCAGCAGGATCCAAGGATCCGAAATTATACCGATTGATTGATGATGCATCTTCAGTGGTTGTGGTGTCCAGAAAGAAGGTCACTATCAGAAAATTGTGTTCGGGACAGGTGCCACAAATCGTGAACCATGTGGGGGTAGGTCTATACCATTTAAATAGAACTTGTCGTCTGAAAAGCAAAGAATGGGAAGTAAAGGGCATGTCCATAGGCACTAGCAACGTGACTATTCTCCCTAAGAAATGGGTGAAATTACCTCGGTTAAACATCACCTGGCCAAAGGCGTTAGACCCCATCACGGTTAAAGAACTCAAATTGGGAAGGCGGAACGAGATACCGATTATTGCTCTGCCTGACGTTCAGGAGGACTACTTTGGGTGGGATAGGACAAACAGGTTTTCTATTTACGGAGGTTCGATGGGTATAGTAGCTATTGTTGTGGTGCTCGTCTCCGTCGTTGTGACGATATATGTGAATCGTGACCAGATCAAAAATAAGTGTATAAAGAAAATTGTCGACGACGAAGATAGCAATGTTGGCCCTGAACATCCCCAAATCATTATTGAGAACAATGTGAATGAACCTATATCGATCCCTATGAGAGATGTCGTAAACTCTCCTGTCACGCCGAGAATGAGAGAAATGGTGATGAGTGTTAATCGAAATGCTGGGCAGGGAGAAAAAGTGGTCGAAAGAAAAGACAAGAAATAGATCAGAAGGGGTTATGGTCTAATATATGTTCGGGCGAAGAAGAAAGATGAACGTGGAGAATTGGATAACAATTACTGTATCTATAAATCGTGAAACATTGTATCTTAGAAATAAGTGTTGTGACCCCAAATTATTTTACATACTTATGGGAAGATAACAAGTTTGTAATAATGGATATCAAATACGCAAGAATATTTGCCATCCCCATGGATGGGTCATAATTGTGTTTATTTACAAATGTCGTTTCACTTATATCTCTAATGGTTTTGGTAGTGTAGCTCTTACAGGTATCCTTTATACTTGCGATCCTATCGTCTTGTAATTCTTGTCTTTATATTATTTTCAAATACTTGAAAACTTGGGATGAGGACCTGTGTAATCATTGTAATGATGTTAACAATGTCTCGATTGGTGATCCTAATAATATGTGCATAATTTATATGTTAACGTGGGTACTTCAGCAGCCCGAGGGAGTACTGCTGGTGCGTTGCCTTGGAAACCATCTCCATAGAGACGCTGGTAGCCGGTGAGCTGCTGGCAGGAGAAATGATAATAAAGCTTCAGTATGAACTCAGCAGCGAAAGGCGTTGGTCTTGTTTCTTGAGTAGGCTTGTGCTCACTTATAGCGGGGACTTTACAGTAAGTTACAAATGTCGTGACTAAAAAACAGGGCCCAGTTCTAGTTATGACAGGTGCAAATACACTCAGAATAGAATTATTCATCAATTGTGGACTATGGGTTTCGCAATTAACTTTAGGAAACTTTGGACTCCTTTACAAATCACAAAATATCCAGGGCCCTGTTTTTCAGTTGAGATCGTCTCAGCTTGAGATCCGCTGAGATCGATCCGCGATCTTGAGACCAACTTTGAGATCAATGGCGGAAAGTGTTTTTCAGACGTTGTCTCAAGTCTACACAGCCGATCTTAGGGGATCTCAACTCCAAGGATCTCAAGTTAAGATCTCTAACCCTCAGTGTAGAGCTATCTCAAGTTCTATAGTGATCTTCCTGTGGTTTAAGTAAACCTGAGCCTCTAAATTGCCTATTGTCGCCCCAAACTGTTATGTCAAGTCCCTTGCGATACCTTTTGTGAACCAATGTCAAGTTGAGACCGATCTCAAGTTGAGATCGATCTCAAGTTGAGACCAATCTCAAGTTGAAACTGACTTTGAACATTACAGTAGGTTCAGCACAAACTAGCTGAGTGGTGCAGTGCCTTGTTTTTATGTTGCTTATCAATTGTCTCTCATGGTCATAATAACCACAATAAAACTATGAAATTTGGAAAATACGTTTGCCAGGTTATCAATACACTTTGCTCTAAATATCTTTTAATTTTGATAAGTTTTAGCACCAGATAAAAAAGTTGAGACAAGTATCAACTGGTCTCAAGTTGAGACCGAAGTTGAGATCCTTTCACTTGAGATCCCTGAGATCATCTCAACTGAAAAACACCCAAAGCACCCCAAACGGTCTTATCTTAGTCTTAACTTGAGATCACCTCAAATGATCTCAACTGAAAAACACTTTCGATCTCAGCGGATCTCAAGTGGACATGATCTCAACTGAAAAACAGGCCCCAGGCATTATCATCAACATCAGAAAGATGATTTTATTTTTACTGGAAGAAAAAGTAGCTCATTAACCCTTTCCCTGAAGCACCCCGGGCCCTGTTTTTCAGTCATGACAATCGTTATGAACGACATGTTTTTGCTCTGAGTGTGCTATAGTCGTGACATTTTAGAGGATCGGACAATTATCGCCGCTCTACGACACGTAGGGCGGTGTGAGGTGTGCTATAGTCACGACACTCGGTGGCCATTGGACCGGAAAGTGTTGCTACAAGTGTTGTAGGTCTAAGACCACTCTAGACATGTCGTAGCGAATGTGCAACGGCCGACAGTTTTAGCGGCGATCGTCCGTGGCGCACTACAATCGTGTCTATAGAACACCGGCCATCTTGTGTCTTCCAGAATGTCGTGGAATCGCTGGACGATCGTACGGTATCGTTGGCCGACGATGTCGTGACTGAAAAACAGGGCCCCGATCCCCTGCTCACAATTATATGGCAGACATTGCCTGCCCAAACGACCCTGCTACAGCAGGCACCTTTTTTGGGGGAAATAGCAATGTCATGTCACGGACCTATATACATGGATAGGCAACGCAGGCGAGCGCCGTGTTCGTTCTACGATATGAGTGTCTCGGCTACGCTTGACCGATTCCGCGGGTACATCACCGATTTCCCGCTTATCTGCTAGAGGGCGAAGCAGTAGACTGTAGTTCCAGTTCTACCCACCAGGGGCCTGTTTTTCAGACAGTGACGTCTTTATTTGTAGTGATCACAAAAGAGTGACCAGGGCCCTGTTTTTTAGTCACGATATCGTGGATCCACGATGGCCTAAGATCGTGGGTTGAGGCCAAGACATTTTTGGGTGATACAAAATGGCCGCTGTGCTATAGACGTGATCGTAGCCGCGTGCCTATGATCTGAGCTCAAATGATCGGCGCTGGCGACATGTATAGAACTGTCGTAGTTTCTATATTTGGCCTCATGCCGGGAATGAGCTCCGTAGCCACGTGGCTCTATTTACTTAAATTATCGCTCGTCATAAAAATTTATTACGAGTAAGGGGTACATATAACCCATAATCGTTCCAAATATGAAGAATATCTGCCCAACCGTTCCGAAGTTATCGGCGTTTCAATATGAAACATTAGGATATAGATTGGATATCGCACATGCACTCTCCGAGCAGATCTTTCGCGGTGTCGAGCACGGAATCTCTGCTGGGAGAGTGAAGTAACTTAGGTCACGCATTTATATAGAACTGCATAGAGAATCGTATAAATACACAATACTCCACGAGTTTGGAAGGGGAGCAATCTTCATTGAGGTGAAGCCGAGTGACGATTACGGCCCTTTCAAATGAGTGTAGTATTGTTTATTTTACGATTCGAGTGCGGTTATGGATTTATCTCGCCCCTTTCAAGGTTAGGGGAGTTGAAATTTCTTGTCTTGTCATCTCGTATTCACTACGCCACGACCATGGCGTAGTACTGTCAATTTACCGGGGTGATAGTTGAGTATTTTTTTCTAATGTTATTCCTATGGCTACACTTGTACCAGGGGTGAGATAAAGAGCTGTACTAGACAGCTCTATGGATCAGTGAGGGTAAAGCTACATTGGCCACCAGAGCAGCATTTGCTCTGACAAAATTGAAACACCGATATATCTTCGGAACGGTGGGGACGATTTTCTTCATATTTGGTACGATTATAGGTGATATGTATACCTTACTCATGTTAAAATTTCATTGCTTAATTCCAACGGGAAGTGAAGTTGCGCATTCGGTACGACATTTCCAAATTTGTCTTAGGCCTATGACACATGTGGCGTCATTTTTCGCTTGGGTGAGCACCGATTGTCGTGACTATAATACACATTTGAGCTCCCTACGGGTCGTAGACGGACGCCATTTGTTGCAGGTTCTAAGATCGTGGCTCTATAGCACACTCCCGCCTGGCCGATGTCGCCAATAACGATTGTCGTGACTAAAAAACAGGGCCCAGTTGGGCGACCAAACCAGTGATCATGACCAAAAAGTGTTCCTCAGACCCGGTCACTATTCAGCTGTTATGATCACTGTTGGTCCAAGGCCTATACAAAAACAAAAGCATGTCTCGCATGTATATTACTCAACAGAAAATTGTGAAATTTGGGAATTAGATAAACCAGATAGAGATAATTCATCGCTGTAAATATTGTTTCATTTGATACAGAGGAAGTGTATAAAATGAAATATGCCACCATTTGGGCTAAATGGTCACAACTCTGGAACCCAAAACAATGACCATGACAGTTTACCCCTCTAAATGGTCGCACATGTTATGATGACTTATCTCTGGAACCCAAAGGTCTCCAAACGGTCACTAACTGGTCACTATAGGAAATGGTCACGACTAAAAAACAGGCCCCAGGATTTTTCTTTTGATCAAAACAAAATTTTAAGATGATGATAAAATCATAATCCATATCTGAGCAAGTATTGAGAATAGAAACATGATCTAAAGTGCACATTCATCACATTGTTGATACCTATGTAATATTTTTATTGTTCTGATCCTGACATGCAGTGGGACTTTGGTATCAATAGAACCAAATGTCTACATATTTATTAAGATTAAAAAAAACCCAGTACACTTAGCACCATAACCTTAACTCTTTCATTTAAATATACGTTTAAAACCAACTGTGAAATATTTCACGAAGGCTGGGTGAGGTGGAAATAGATTCAAAATCTTAATTTCCAATGTCAACCCCTTGAAAATATGGGAAATCTGAGTCCTGACCCCAACCAAAGTGACCCAAAATCTTCCAATTGTCTGGAACCCCCCAGCACACTTAGGGACATAAACTTTGCTGTTCTATGTGGGAAGTACGTTGGAATCGTTGATGAAATAGTTTATTAAGGGTTGGTGAGATGGGAATATTTTCAAAATCTTGGTTTTCCATGTTGGGTTTTCTGAAAATGGGTGAAATCTGCTGGCCGACCCCAGTCAAAGTCACACAAAATCTGCCAATTGTCTGGAACCCCCCGGCACACTCATAGTCATAATCTTTACTGTCCCATTTAGGTACATATCTGAAATCGTTGATGAAATAGTTTATTAAGGACTGGTGAGGGGGAAATATTTTCAAAATCTTGATTTCCATGTGGAACCCTTGAAAATGAGGGAAATCTGAGTCCTGACCCCAACCAAAGTGACCCAAAATCTGCCAATTGTCTGGAACCCCCAGCACACTTAGGGACATAAATTTTGCTGTTCTATGTGGGAAGTACGTTGGAATCGTTGATGAAATAGTTTATTAAGGGTTGGTGAGATGGGAATATTTTCAAAATCTTGGTTTTCCATGTTGGGTTTTCTGAAAATGGGTGAAATCTGCTGGCCGACCCCAGTCAAAGTCACACAAAATCTTCCAATTGTCTGGAACCCCCCAGCACACTTAGGGACATAAACTTTGCTGTTCTATGTGGGAAGTACGTTGGAATCGTTGATGAAATAGTTTATTAAGGGTTGGTGAGATGGGAATATTTTCAAAATCTTGGTTTTCCATGTTGGGTTTTCTGAAAATGGGTGAAATCTGCTGGCCGACCCCAGTCAAAGTCACACAAAATCTGCCAATTGTCTGGAACCCCCCGGCACACTCATAGTCATAATCTTTACTGTCCCATTTAGGTACATATCTGAAATCGTTGATGAAATAGTTTATTAAGGACTGGTGAGGGGGAAATATTTTCAAAATCTTGATTTCCATGTGGAACCCTTGAAAATGAGGGAAATCTGAGTCCTGACCCCAACAAAAGTGACCCAAAATCTGCCAATTGTCTGGAACCCCCAGCACACTTAGGGACATAAATTTTGCTGTTCTATGTGGGAAGTACGTTGGAATCGTTGATGAAATAGTTTATTAAGGGTGGGTGAGATGGGAATATTTTCAAAATCTTGGTTTTCCATGTTGGGTTTTCTGAAAATGGGTGAAATCTGCTGGCCGACCCCAGTCAAAGTCACACAAAATCTGCCAATTGTCTGGAACCCCCTGGCACACTCATAGTCATAATCTTTACTGTCCCATTTAGGTACATATCTGAAATCGTTGATGAAATAGTTTATTAAGGACTGGTGAGGGGGAAATATTTTCAAAATCTTGATTTCCATGTGGAACCCTTGAAAATGAGGGAAATCTGAGTCCTGACCCCAACAAAAGTGACCCAAAATCTGCCAATTGTCTGGAACCCCCAGCACACTTAGGGACATAAATTTTGCTGTTCTATGTGGGAAGTACGTTGGAATCGTTGATGAAATAGTTTATTAAGGGTTGGTGAGATGGGAATATTTTCAAAATCTTGGTTTTCCATGTCAGATTTTCGGAAAATGGGTGAAATCTGCCTGCCGACCCCAGTCAAAGTCACACAAAATCTGCCAATTGTCTAAAAAATAAACCAGCACACCTACAGCCATTATCTTTACTGTCCCATTTAGGTACATATCTGAAATCGTTGATGAGATAGTTTATTAAGGCCTGTTCAGGTGGAAATAATTTGAAAATCTTGATTTCCCATATGGACCCCTTGATAACGAGAGAATTCTGACTCCTGACCCCAGCCAAAGTCTTTTTATGTTGTTTTTATGTTATGTTGTTTTTATGTTGCTTATCAATTGTTTCTCATGGTCATAATAACCACAATAAAACTATGAAATTTGGAATATAGGTTTGCCAGGGCCCTGTTTTTTAGTCACGACATTTGTGAGTGTCGCAGGCCTACGATCGCACAGCCGATCTACGGCCTATTTGGACGACAAAAGATGGCCAACGTCCTATAGACGGTGTCGTAGTACGCCACGGACGATCGCCGCTAAAAGTGTCTCAAGTATAGAACTGTCTTAGGTTCTATAAAACCTCACTGCGTATATAGAGAATTTTCTGTGCTTTCCTTACGAATTAAGCGATGAAATTTTAACACAAGTAAGGCAGACATATAACCTATAATCGTCCCAAATATGAAGACAATCGGTCCCAGCGTGTAGAAGGGATCGGCGTTTGAATTTCGTCATAGCAATCGTCTGCTCTGGTGGCCTTTGCACCCTCCCACCTCCCGGTGGCAGTGAATGTCGAGGTCACTGCATAAATTAGGGTCACGTGAGGGTAGGGTTACACTGGCCACCAGAGCAGACATTGCTATGACGAAATCCAAACGTGGATATCTTCGGAACTCTGCGACCGATTTTCTTCATATTTGGTGCGATTATTAGTTATATGTATACCTTACTCGTGTTAAAATGTCATTGCTTAATTCCTACGGGAAGTGAAGTTGCGCATTCGGTACGACATGTCCAGAGTAGTCTTAGACATACGACACTTTATGGGGACACTTTCCGGTCCATTGGCCACCGAGTGTCGTGACCATAGCACACCGTTTACCTCCCTATGTGTCGTATCTACAGCAAGTGTCGCACCCAGCCTAAGATCGTAGCTCTATAGCACACTGACAGCAAATATGTGTCGTAAGTTACGAATGTCGTGACTAAAAAACAGGGCCCAGGTCTTTGAATGGCCATAACTTTTCTTTAAATTGGCATAAAGACTTCATTCAAAAAGCAAAATCAATCAGTTTTGCAAGATCACTAGCTAGAGTGCATAGAACTAAGTCTTAAAAATTAGATAAGTGCCTGTCTAATAACGGATTGTTCCAGGCCGAGAAATTCGGTTAATGATCCGCTCCTTATATTTTCAATATGAATGGCGATCTAATCTCCAGGAGAGTGGAAGATAAGGATTTAACAATCATTAATTCTTTAGATTTTTTCCATATCCAGGGCCCTGTTTTTTAGTCACGACATTTATGAGTGTCGCAGGCCTACGACCCCACAGCCGATCTACGACCCTTTTGGACGACAAAAGATGGCCGCCGTCCTATAGACGGTGTCGTAGTACGCCACAGACGATCGCCGCTAAAAGTGTCTCAAGTATAGAACTGTCTTAGGTTCTATAAAACCTCACTGCGTATATAGAGAATTTTCTGTGCTTTCCTTACGAATTAAGCGATGGAATTTTAACACAAGTAACGCATACATATAATCTATAATCGTACCAAATATGAAGAAAATCGGTGGCAGCGTTCCCAAGATATCGGCGTTTGAAATTCGTCATAGCAATGTCTACTCTGGTGGCCATAACACCCTCCCACCTCCCGTGCGCAGTGAATGTCGAGGTCACGGCATAAATTCGGGTCACGTGAGCGTAGGGCGACACTGGCCACCAGAGCAGACATAGCTATGAAGAAATTCAAACGCCGATATCTTCGGAACGCCTAGACCGATTTTCTTAATATTTGGTACGATTATTGATTATATGTATACCTTACTCGTGTTAAAACTTCATTGCTTAATTCTTACGAGAAGTGAAGTTGCGCATTGGTACGACATGTCCAGAGTGGTCTTAGACATACGACACTTATGGCAACACTTTCCGGTCCATTGGCCACCGATTGTCGTGACTATAGCACACCTTTTACCTCCCTGTGTATCGTATCTACAGCAAGTGTCACAGCCAGCCTAAGATCGTAGCTCTATAGCACACTGACAGCAAATATGTGTCGTAAGTTACAAATGTCGTGACTAAAAAACAGGGCCCAGTTCTAGTTATGACAGGTGCAAATACACTCAGAATAAAATTATTCATCAATTGTGGACTATGGGTTTCGCAATTAACTTTAGGAAACTTTCGACTCCTTTACAAATCACAAAATATCCAGGCATTATCATCAACATCAGAAAGATGATTTTATTTTTACTGGAAGAAAAAGTAGCTCATTAACCCTTTCCCTGAAGCACCCCGGGCCCTGTTTTTCAGTCATGACAATCGTTATGAACGACATGTTTTTGCTCTGAGTGTGCTATGGTCGTGACATTTTGGAGGATCGGACAATTATCGCCGCTCTACGACACGTAGGGCGGTGTGAGGTGTGCTATAGTCGCGACACTCGGTGGCCAATGGACCGGAAAGTGTTGCTACAAGTGTTGTAGGTCTAAGACCACTCTAGACATGTCGTAGCGAATGTGCAACGGCCGACAGTTTTAGCGGCGATCGTCCGTGGCGCACTACAATCGTGTCTATAGAACACCGGCCATCTTGTGTCTTCCAGAATGTCGTGGAATCGCTGGACGATCGTACGGTATCGTTGGCCGACGATGTCGTGACTGAAAAACAGGGCCCCGATCCCCTGCTCACAATTATATGGCAGACATTGCCTGCCCAAACGAGCCTGCTACAGCAGGCACCTTTTTTGGGGGAAATAGCAATGTCATGTCACGGACCTATATACATGGATAGGCAACGCAGGCGAGCGCCGTGTTCGTTCTACGATATGAGTGTCTCGGCTACGCTTGACCGATTCCGCGGGTACATCACCGATTTCCCGCTTATCTGCTAGAGGGCGAAGCAGTAGACTGTAGTTCCAGTTCTACCCACCAGGGGCCTGTTTTTCAGACAGTGACGTCTTTATTTGTAGTGATCACAAAAGAGTGACCAGGGCCCTGTTTTTTAGTCACGATATCGTGGATCCACGATGGCCTAAGATCGTGGGTTGAGGCCAAGACATTTTTGGGTGATACAAAATGGCCGCTGTGCTATAGACGTGATCGTAGCCGCGTGCCTATGATCTGAGCTCAAATGATTGGCGCTGGCGACATGTATAGAACTGTCGTAGTTTCTATATTTGGCCTCATGCCGGGAATGAGCTCCGTAGCCACGTGGCTCTATTTACTTAAATTATCGCTCGTCATAAAAATTTATTACGAGTAAGGGGTACATATAACCTATAATCGTTCCAAATATGAAGAATATCTGCCCAACCGTTCCGAAGTTATCGGCGTTTCAATATGAAACATTAGGATATAGATTGGATATCGCACATGCACTCTCCGAGCAGATCTTTCGCGGTGTCGAGCACGGAATCTCTGCTGGGAGAGTGAAGTAACTTAGGTCACGCATTTATATAGAACTGCATAGAGAATCGTATAAATACACAATACTCCACGAGTTTGGAAGGGGAGCAATCTTCATTGAGGTGAAGCCGAGTGACGATTACGGCCCTTTCAAATGAGTGTAGTATTGTTTATTTTACGATTCGAGTGCGGTTATGGATTTATCTCGCCCCTTTCAAGGTTAGGGGAGTTGAAATTTCTTGTCTTGTCATCTCGTATTCACTACGCCACGACCATGGCGTAGTACTGTCAATTTACCGGGGTGATAGTTGAGTATTTTTTTCTAATGTTATTCCTATGGCTACACTTGTACCAGGGGTGAGATAAAGAGCTGTACTAGACAGCTCTATGGATCAGTGAGGGTAAAGCTACATTGGCCACCAGAGCAGCATTTGCTCTGACAAAATTGAAACACCGATATATCTTCGGAACGGTGGGGACGATTTTCTTCATATTTGGTACGATTATAGGTGATATGTATACCTTACTCATGTTAAAATTTCATTGCTTAATTCCAACGGGAAGTGAAGTTGCGCATTCGGTACGACATTTCCAAATTTGTCTTAGGCCTATGACACATGTGGCGTCATTTTTCGCTTGGGTGAGCACCGATTGTCGTGACTATAATACACATTTGAGCTCCCTACGGGTCGTAGACGGACGCCATTTGTTGCAGGTTCTAAGATCGTGGCTCTATAGCACACTCCCGCCTGGCCGATGTCGCCAATAACGATTGTCGTGACTAAAAAACAGGGCCCAGTTGGGCGACCAAACCAGTGATCATGACCAAAAAGTGTTCCTCAGACCCGGTCACTATTCAGCTGTTATGATCACTGTTGGTCCAAGGCCTATACAAAAACAAAAGCATGTCTCGCATGTATATTACTCAACAGAAAATTGTGAAATTTGGGAATTAGATAAACCAGATAGAGATAATTCATCGCTGTAAATATTGTTTCATTTGATACAGAGGAAGTGTATAAAATGAAATATGCCACCATTTGGGCTAAATGGTCACAACTCTGGAACCCAAAACAGTGACCATGACAGTTTACCCCTCTAAATGGTTGCACATGTTATGATGACTTATCTCTGGAACCCAAAGGTCTCCAAACGGTCACTAACTGGTCACTATAGGAAATGGTCACGACTAAAAAACAGGCCCCAGGATTTTTCTTTTGATCAAAACAAAATTTTAAGATGATGATAAAATCATAATCCATATCTGAGCAAGTATTGAGAATAGAAACATGATCTTAAGTGCACATTCATCACATTGTTGATACCTATGTAATATTTTTATAGTTCTGATCCTGACATGCAGTGGGACTTTGGTATCAATAGAACCAAATGTCTACATATTTATTAAGATTAAAAAAAAACCAGTACACTTAGCACCATAACCTTAACTCTTTCATTTAAATATACGTTTAAAACCAACTGTGAAATATTTCACGAAGGCTGGGTGAGGTGGAAATAGATTCAAAATCTTAATTTCCAATGTCAACCCCTTGAAAATATGGGAAATCTGAGTCCTGACCCCAACCAAAGTGACCCAAAATCTTCCAATTGTCTGGAACCCCCCAGCACACTTAGGGACATAAACTTTGCTGTTCTATGTGGGAAGTACGTTGGAATCGTTGATGAAATAGTTTATTAAGGGTTGGTGAGATGGGAATATTTTCAAAATCTTGGTTTTCCATGTTGGGTTTTCTGAAAATGGGTGAAATCTGCTGGCCGACCCCAGTCAAAGTCACACAAAATCTGCCAATTGTCTGGAACCCCCCGGCACACTCATAGTCATAATCTTTACTGTCCCATTTAGGTACATATCTGAAATCGTTGATGAAATAGTTTATTAAGGACTGGTGAGGGGGAAATATTTTCAAAATCTTGATTTCCATGTGGAACCCTTGAAAATGAGGGAAATCTGAGTCCTGACCCCAACCAAAGTGACCCAAAATCTGCCAATTGTCTGGAACCCCCAGCACACTTAGGGACATAAATTTTGCTGTTCTATGTGGGAAGTACGTTGGAATCGTTGATGAAATAGTTTATTAAGGGTTGGTGAGATGGGAATATTTTCAAAATCTTGGTTTTCCATGTTGGGTTTTCTGAAAATGGGTGAAATCTGCTGGCCGACCCCAGTCAAAGTCACACAAAATCTGCCAATTGTCTGGAACCCCCCGGCACACTCATAGTCAAAATCTTTACTGTCCCATTTAGGTACATATCTGAAATCGTTGATGAAATAGTTTATTAAGGACTGGTGAGGGGGAAATATTTTCAAAATCTTGATTTCCATGTGGAGCCCTTGAAAATGAGAGAAAATCTGAGTCCTGACCCCAACAAAAGTGACCCAAAATCTGCCAATTGTCTGGAACCCCCAGCACACTTAGGGACATAAATTTTGCTGTTCTATGTGGGAAGTACGTTGGAATTGTTGATGAAATAGTTTATTAAGGGTTGGTGAGATGGGAATATTTTCAAAATCTTGGTTTTCCATGTTGGGTTTTCTGAAAATGGGTGAAATCTGCTGGCCGACCCCAGTCAAAGTCACACAAAATCTTCCAATTGTCTGGAACCCCCCAGCACACTTAGGGACATAAACTTTGCTGTTCTATGTGGGAAGTACGTTGGAATCGTTGATGAAATAGTTTATTAAGGGTTGGTGAGATGGGAATATTTTCAAAATCTTGGTTTTCCATGTTGGGTTTTCTGAAAATGGGTGAAATCTGCTGGCCGACCCCAGTCAAAGTCACACAAAATCTGCCAATTGTCTGGAACCCCCCGGCACACTCATAGTCATAATCTTTACTGTCCCATTTAGGTACATATCTGAAATCGTTGATGAAATAGTTTATTAAGGACTGGTGAGGGGGAAATATTTTCAAAATCTTGATTTCCATGTGGAACCCTTGAAAATGAGGGAAATCTGAGTCCTGACCCCAACCAAAGTGACCCAAAATCTGCCAATTGTCTGGAACCCCCAGCACACTTAGGGACATAAATTTTGCTGTTCTATGTGGGAAGTACGTTGGAATCGTTGATGAAATAGTTTATTAAGGGTTGGTGAGATGGGAATATTTTCAAAATCTTGGTTTTCCATGTTGGGTTTTCTGAAAATGGGTGAAATCTGCTGGCCGACCCCAGTCAAAGTCACACAAAATCTCCCAATTGTCTGGAACCCCCTGGCACACTCATAGTCATAATCTTTACTGTCCCATTTAGGTACATATC
This sequence comes from Alentia gelatinosa, assembly GCA_950022655.1. Classification (NCBI taxonomy): domain Eukaryota; kingdom Metazoa; phylum Annelida; class Polychaeta; order Phyllodocida; family Polynoidae; genus Alentia; species Alentia gelatinosa. The sequence continues at coordinate 19,347,510 of OX465584.1, read as the reverse complement.
TGAAATCGTTGATGAAATAGTTTATTAAGGACTGGTGAGGGGGAAATATTTTCAAAATCTTGATTTCCATGTGGAACCCTTGAAAATGAGGGAAATCTGAGTCCTGACCCCAACAAAAGTGACCCAAAATCTGCCAATTGTCTGGAACCCCCAGCACACTTAGGGACATAAATTTTGCTGTTCTATGTGGGAAGTACGTTGGAATCGTTGATGAAATAGTTTATTAAGGGTTGGTGAGATGGGAATATTTTCAAAATCTTGGTTTTCCATGTCAGATTTTCGGAAAATGGGTGAAATCTGCCTGCCGACCCCAGTCAAAGTCACACAAAATCTGCCAATTGTCTAAAAAATAAACCAGCACACCTACAGCCATTATCTTTACTGTCCCATTTAGGTACATATCTGAAATCGTTGATGAGATAGTTTATTAAGGCCTGTTCAGGTGGAAATAATTTGAAAATCTTGATTTCCCATATGGACCCCTTGATAACGAGAGAATTCTGACTCCTGACCCCAGCCAAAGTCTTTTTATGTTGTTTTTATGTTATGTTGTTTTTATGTTGCTTATCAATTGTTTCTCATGGTCATAATAACCACAATAAAACTATGAAATTTGGAATATAGGTTTGCCAGGGCCCTGTTTTTTAGTCACGACATTTGTGAGTGTCGCAGGCCTACGATCGCACAGCCGATCTACGGCCTATTTGGACGACAAAAGATGGCCAACGTCCTATAGACGGTGTCGTAGTACGCCACGGACGATCGCCGCTAAAAGTGTCTCAAGTATAGAACTGTCTTAGGTTCTATAAAACCTCACTGTGCGTATATAGAGGATTTCCTGTGCTTCCCATACGAATTAAGCGATGAAATTTTAACACAAGTAAGGCAGACATATAACCTATAATCGTCCCAAATATGAAGACAATCGGTCCCAGCGTGTAGAAGGGATCGGCGTTTGAATTTCGTCATAGCAATCGTCTGCTCTGGTGGCCTTTGCACCCTCCCACCTCCCGGTGGCAGTGTATGTCGAGGTCACTGCATAAATTAGGGTCACGTGAGGGTAGGGTTACACTGGCCACCAGACCAGACATTGCTATGACGAAATCCAAACGTGGATATCTTCGGAACTCTGCGACCGATTTTCTTCATATTTGGTGCGATTATTAGTTATATGTATACCTTACTCGTGTTAAAATGTCATTGCTTAATTCCTACGGGAAGTGAAGTTGCGCATTCGGTACGACATGTCCAGAGTAGTCTTAGACATACGACACTTTATGGGGACACTTTCCGGTCCATTGGCCACCGAGTGTCGTGACCATAGCACACCGTTTACCTCCCTATGTGTCGTATCTACAGCAAGTGTCGCACCCAGCCTAAGATCGTAGCTCTATAGCACACTGACAGCAAATATGTGTCGTAAGTTACGAATGTCGTGACTAAAAAACAGGGCCCAGGTCTTTGAATGGCCATAACTTTTCTTTAAATTGGCATAAAGACTTCATTCAAAAAGCAAAATCAATCAGTTTTGCAAGATCACTAGCTAGAGTGCATAGAACTAAGTCTTAAAAATTAGATAAGTGCCTGTCTAATAACGGATTGTTCCAGGCCGAGAAATTCGGTTAATGATCCGCTCCTTATATTTTCAATATGAATGGCGATCTTATCTCCAGGAGAGTGGAAGATAAGGATTTAACAATCATTAATTCTTTAGATTTTTTCCATATCCAGGGCCCTGTTTTTTAGTCACGACATTTATGAGTGTCGCAGGCCTACGACCCCACAGCCGATCTACGACCTTTTTGGACGACAAAAGATGGCCGCCGTCCTATAGACGGTGTCGTAGTACGCCACAGACGATCGCCGCTAAAAGTGTCTCAAGTATAGAACTGTCTTAGGTTCTATAAAACCTCACTGCGTATATAGAGAATTTTCTGTGCTTTCCTTACGAATTAAGCGATGGAATTTTAACACAAGTAACGCATACATATAATCTATAATCGTACCAAATATGAAGAAAATCGGTGGCAGCGTTCCCAAGATATCGGCGTTTGAAATTCGTCATAGCAATGTCTACTCTGGTGGCCATAACACCCTCCCACCTCCCGTGCGCAGTGAATGTCGAGGTCACGGCATAAATTCGGGTCACGTGAGCGTAGGGCGACACTGGCCACCAGAGCAGACATAGCTATGAAGAAATTCAAACGCCGATATCTTCGGAACGCCTAGACCGATTTTCTTAATATTTGGTACGATTATTGATTATATGTATACCTTACTCGTGTTAAAACTTCATTGCTTAATTCTTACGAGAAGTGAAGTTGCGCATTGGTACGACATGTCCAGAGTGGTCTTAGACATACGACACTTATGGCAACACTTTCCGGTCCATTGGCCACCGATTGTCGTGACTATAGCACACCTTTTACCTCCCTGTGTATCGTATCTACAGCAAGTGTCACAGCCAGCCTAAGATCGTAGCTCTATAGCACACTGACAGCAAATATGTGTCGTAAGTTACAAATGTCGTGACTAAAAAACAGGGCCCAGTTCTAGTTATGACAGGTGCAAATACACTCAGAATAAAATTATTCATCAATTGTGGACTATGGGTTTCGCAATTAACTTTAGGAAACTTTCGACTCCTTTACAAATCACAAAATATCCAGGCATTATCATCAACATCAGAAAGATGATTTTATTTTTACTGGAAGAAAAAGTAGCTCATTAACCCTTTCCCTGAAGCACCCCGGGCCCTGTTTTTCAGTCATGACAATCGTTATGAACGACATGTTTTTGCTCTGAGTGTGCTATAGTCGTGACATTTTAGAGGATCGGACAATTATCGCCGCTCTACGACACGTAGGGCGGTGTGAGGTGTGCTATAGTCGCGACACTCGGTGGCCAATGGACCGGAAAGTGTTGCTACAAGTGTTGTAGGTCTAAGACCACTCTAGACATGTCGTAGCGAATGTGCAACGGCCGACAGTTTTAGCGGCGATCGTCCGTGGCGCACTACAATCGTGTCTATAGAACACCGGCCATCTTGTGTCTTCCAGAATGTCGTGGAATCGCTGGACGATCGTACGGTATCGTTGGCCGACGATGTCGTGACTGAAAAACAGGGCCCCGATCCCCTGCTCACAATTATATGGCAGACATTGCCTGCCCAAACGAGCCTGCTACAGCAGGCACCTTTTTTGGGGGAAATAGCAATGTCATGTCACGGACCTATATACATGGATAGGCAACGCAGGCGAGCGCCGTGTTCGTTCTACGATATGAGTGTCTCGGCTACGCTTGACCGATTCCGCGGGTACATCACCGATTTCCCGCTTATCTGCTAGAGGGCGAAGCAGTAGACTGTAGTTCCAGTTCTACCCACCAGGGGCCTGTTTTTCAGACAGTGACGTCTTTATTTGTAGTGATCACAAAAGAGTGACCAGGGCCCTGTTTTTTAGTCACGATATCGTGGATCCACGATGGCCTAAGATCGTGGGTTGAGGCCAAGACATTTTTGGGTGATACAAAATGGCCGCTGTGCTATAGACGTGATCGTAGCCGCGTGCCTATGATCTGAGCTCAAATGATCGGCGCTGGCGACATGTATAGAACTGTCGTAGTTTCTATATTTGGCCTCATGCCGGGAATGAGCTCCGTAGCCACGTGGCTCTATTTACTTAAATTATCGCTCGTCATAAAAATTTATTACGAGTAAGGGGTACATATAACCTATAATCGTTCCAAATATGAAGAATATCTGCCCAACCGTTCCGAAGTTATCGGCGTTTCAATATGAAACATTAGGATATAGATTGGATATCGCACATGCACTCTCCGAGCAGATCTTTCGCGGTGTCGAGCACGGAATCTCTGCTGGGAGAGTGAAGTAACTTAGGTCACGCATTTATATAGAACTGCATAGAGAATCGTATAAATACACAATACTCCACGAGTTTGGAAGGGGAGCAATCTTCATTGAGGTGAAGCCGAGTGACGATTACGGCCCTTTCAAATGAGTGTAGTATTGTTTATTTTACGATTCGAGTGCGGTTATGGATTTATCTCGCCCCTTTCAAGGTTAGGGGAGTTGAAATTTCTTGTCTTGTCATCTCGTATTCACTACGCCACGACCATGGCGTAGTACTGTCAATTTACCGGGGTGATAGTTGAGTATTTTTTTCTAATGTTATTCCTATGGCTACACTTGTACCAGGGGTGAGATAAAGAGCTGTACTAGACAGCTCTATGGATCAGTGAGGGTAAAGCTACATTGGCCACCAGAGCAGCATTTGCTCTGACAAAATTGAAACACCGATATATCTTCGGAACGGTGGGGACGATTTTCTTCATATTTGGTACGATTATAGGTGATATGTATACCTTACTCATGTTAAAATTTCATTGCTTAATTCCAACGGGAAGTGAAGTTGCGCATTCGGTACGACATTTCCAAATTTGTCTTAGGCCTATGACACATGTGGCGTCATTTTTCGCTTGGGTGAGCACCGATTGTCGTGACTATAATACACATTTGAGCTCCCTACGGGTCGTAGACGGACGCCATTTGTTGCAGGTTCTAAGATCGTGGCTCTATAGCACACTCCCGCCTGGCCGATGTCGCCAATAACGATTGTCGTGACTAAAAAACAGGGCCCAGTTGGGCGACCAAACCAGTGATCATGACCAAAAAGTGTTCCTCAGACCCGGTCACTATTCAGCTGTTATGATCACTGTTGGTCCAAGGCCTATACAAAAACAAAAGCATGTCTCGCATGTATATTACTCAACAGAAAATTGTGAAATTTGGGAATTAGATGAACCAGATAGAGATAATTCATCGCTGTAAATATTGTTTCATTTGATACAGAGGAAGTGTATAAAATGAAATATGCCACCATTTGGGCTAAATGGTCACAACTCTGGAACCCAAAACAGTGACCATGACAGTTTACCCCTCTAAATGGTTGCACATGTTATGATGACTTATCTCTGGAACCCAAAGGTCTCCAAACGGTCACTAACTGGTCACTATAGGAAATGGTCACGACTAAAAAACAGGCCCCAGGATTTTTCTTTTGATCAAAACAAAATTTTAAGATGATGATAAAATCATAATCCATATCTGAGCAAGTATTGAGAATAGAAACATGATCTTAAGTGCACATTCATCACATTGTTGATACCTATGTAATATTTTTATAGTTCTGATCCTGACATGCAGTGGGACTTTGGTATCAATAGAACCAAATGTCTACATATTTATTAAGATTAAAAAAAAACCAGTACACTTAGCACCATAACCTTAACTCTTTCATTTAAATATACGTTTAAAACCAACTGTGAAATATTTCACGAAGGCTGGGTGAGGTGGAAATAGATTCAAAATCTTAATTTCCAATGTCAACCCCTTGAAAATATGGGAAATCTGAGTCCTGACCCCAACCAAAGTGACCCAAAATCTTCCAATTGTCTGGAACCCCCCAGCACACTTAGGGACATAAACTTTGCTGTTCTATGTGGGAAGTACGTTGGAATCGTTGATGAAATAGTTTATTAAGGGTTGGTGAGATGGGAATATTTTCAAAATCTTGGTTTTCCATGTTGGGTTTTCTGAAAATGGGTGAAATCTGCTGGCCGACCCCAGTCAAAGTCACACAAAATCTGCCAATTGTCTGGAACCCCCCGGCACACTCATAGTCATAATCTTTACTGTCCCATTTAGGTACATATCTGAAATCGTTGATGAAATAGTTTATTAAGGACTGGTGAGGGGGAAATATTTTCAAAATCTTGATTTCCATGTGGAACCCTTGAAAATGAGGGAAATCTGAGTCCTGACCCCAACCAAAGTGACCCAAAATCTGCCAATTGTCTGGAACCCCCAGCACACTTAGGGACATAAATTTTGCTGTTCTATGTGGGAAGTACGTTGGAATCGTTGATGAAATAGTTTATTAAGGGTTGGTGAGATGGGAATATTTTCAAAATCTTGGTTTTCCATGTTGGGTTTTCTGAAAATGGGTGAAATCTGCTGGCCGACCCCAGTCAAAGTCACACAAAATCTGCCAATTGTCTGGAACCCCCCGGCACACTCATAGTCAAAATCTTTACTGTCCCATTTAGGTACATATCTGAAATCGTTGATGAAATAGTTTATTAAGGACTGGTGAGGGGGAAATATTTTCAAAATCTTGATTTCCATGTGGAGCCCTTGAAAATGAGAGAAAATCTGAGTCCTGACCCCAACAAAAGTGACCCAAAATCTGCCAATTGTCTGGAACCCCCAGCACACTTAGGGACATAAATTTTGCTGTTCTATGTGGGAAGTACGTTGGAATTGTTGATGAAATAGTTTATTAAGGGTTGGTGAGATGGGAATATTTTCAAAATCTTGGTTTTCCATGTTGGGTTTTCTGAAAATGGGTGAAATCTGCTGGCCGACCCCAGTCAAAGTCACACAAAATCTTCCAATTGTCTGGAACCCCCCAGCACACTTAGGGACATAAACTTTGCTGTTCTATGTGGGAAGTACGTTGGAATCGTTGATGAAATAGTTTATTAAGGGTTGGTGAGATGGGAATATTTTCAAAATCTTGGTTTTCCATGTTGGGTTTTCTGAAAATGGGTGAAATCTGCTGGCCGACCCCAGTCAAAGTCACACAAAATCTGCCAATTGTCTGGAACCCCCCGGCACACTCATAGTCATAATCTTTACTGTCCCATTTAGGTACATATCTGAAATCGTTGATGAAATAGTTTATTAAGGACTGGTGAGGGGGAAATATTTTCAAAATCTTGATTTCCATGTGGAACCCTTGAAAATGAGGGAAATCTGAGTCCTGACCCCAACCAAAGTGACCCAAAATCTGCCAATTGTCTGGAACCCCCAGCACACTTAGGGACATAAATTTTGCTGTTCTATGTGGGAAGTACGTTGGAATCGTTGATGAAATAGTTTATTAAGGGTTGGTGAGATGGGAATATTTTCAAAATCTTGGTTTTCCATGTTGGGTTTTCTGAAAATGGGTGAAATCTGCTGGCCGACCCCAGTCAAAGTCACACAAAATCTGCCAATTGTCTGGAACCCCCTGGCACACTCATAGTCATAATCTTTACTGTCCCATTTAGGTACATATCTGAAATCGTTGATGAAATAGTTTATTAAGGACTGGTGAGGGGGAAATATTTTCAAAATCTTGATTTCCATGTGGAACCCTTGAAAATGAGGGAAATCTGAGTCCTGACCCCAACAAAAGTGACCCAAAATCTGCCAATTGTCTGGAACCCCCAGCACACTTAGGGACATAAATTTTGCTGTTCTATGTGGGAAGTACGTTGGAATCGTTGATGAAATAGTTTATTAAGGGTTGGTGAGATGGGAATATTTTCAAAATCTTGGTTTTCCATGTCAGATTTTCGGAAAATGGGTGAAATCTGCCTGCCGACCCCAGTCAAAGTCACACAAAATCTGCCAATTGTCTAAAAAATAAACCAGCACACCTACAGCCATTATCTTTACTGTCCCATTTAGGTACATATCTGAAATCGTTGATGAGATAGTTTATTAAGGCCTGTTCAGGTGGAAATAATTTGAAAATCTTGATTTCCCATATGGACCCCTTGATAACGAGAGAATTCTGACTCCTGACCCCAGCCAAAGTCTTTTTATGTTGTTTTTATGTTATGTTGTTTTTATGTTGCTTATCAATTGTTTCTCATGGTCATAATAACCACAATAAAACTATGAAATTTGGAATATAGGTTTGCCAGGGCCCTGTTTTTTAGTCACGACATTTGTGAGTGTCGCAGGCCTACGATCGCACAGCCGATCTACGGCCTATTTGGACGACAAAAGATGGCCAACGTCCTATAGACGGTGTCGTAGTACGCCACGGACGATCGCCGCTAAAAGTGTCTCAAGTATAGAACTGTCTTAGGTTCTATAAAACCTCACTGCGTATATAGAGAATTTTCTGTGCTTTCCTTACGAATTAAGCGATGAAATTTTAACACAAGTAAGGCAGACATATAACCTATAATCGTCCCAAATATGAAGACAATCGGTCCCAGCGTGTAGAAGGGATCGGCGTTTGAATTTCGTCATAGCAATCGTCTGCTCTGGTGGCCTTTGCACCCTCCCACCTCCCGGTGGCAGTGAATGTCGAGGTCACTGCATAAATTAGGGTCACGTGAGGGTAGGGTTACACTGGCCACCAGAGCAGACATTGCTATGACGAAATCCAAACGTGGATATCTTCGGAACTCTGCGACCGATTTTCTTCATATTTGGTGCGATTATTAGTTATATGTATACCTTACTCGTGTTAAAATGTCATTGCTTAATTCCTACGGGAAGTGAAGTTGCGCATTCGGTACGACATGTCCAGAGTAGTCTTAGACATACGACACTTTATGGGGACACTTTCCGGTCCATTGGCCACCGAGTGTCGTGACCATAGCACACCGTTTACCTCCCTATGTGTCGTATCTACAGCAAGTGTCGCACCCAGCCTAAGATCGTAGCTCTATAGCACACTGACAGCAAATATGTGTCGTAAGTTACGAATGTCGTGACTAAAAAACAGGGCCCAGGTCTTTGAATGGCCATAACTTTTCTTTAAATTGGCATAAAGACTTCATTCAAAAAGCAAAATCAATCAGTTTTGCAAGATCACTAGCTAGAGTGCATAGAACTAAGTCTTAAAAATTAGATAAGTGCCTGTCTAATAACGGATTGTTCCAGGCCGAGAAATTCGGTTAATGATCCGCTCCTTATATTTTCAATATGAATGGCGATCTAATCTCCAGGAGAGTGGAAGATAAGGATTTAACAATCATTAATTCTTTAGATTTTTTCCATATCCAGGGCCCTGTTTTTTAGTCACGACATTTATGAGTGTCGCAGGCCTACGACCCCACAGCCGATCTACGACCCTTTTGGACGACAAAAGATGGCCGCCGTCCTATAGACGGTGTCGTAGTACGCCACAGACGATCGCCGCTAAAAGTGTCTCAAGTATAGAACTGTCTTAGGTTCTATAAAACCTCACTGCGTATATAGAGAATTTTCTGTGCTTTCCTTACGAATTAAGCGATGGAATTTTAACACAAGTAACGCATACATATAATCTATAATCGTACCAAATATGAAGAAAATCGGTGGCAGCGTTCCCAAGATATCGGCGTTTGAAATTCGTCATAGCAATGTCTACTCTGGTGGCCATAACACCCTCCCACCTCCCGTGCGCAGTGAATGTCGAGGTCACGGCATAAATTCGGGTCACGTGAGCGTAGGGCGACACTGGCCACCAGAGCAGACATAGCTATGAAGAAATTCAAACGCCGATATCTTCGGAACGCCTAGACCGATTTTCTTAATATTTGGTACGATTATTGATTATATGTATACCTTACTCGTGTTAAAACTTCATTGCTTAATTCTTACGAGAAGTGAAGTTGCGCATTGGTACGACATATCCAGAGTGGTCTTAGACATACGACACTTATGGCAACACTTTCCGGTCCATTGGCCACCGATTGTCGTGACTATAGCACACCTTTTACCTCCCTGTGTATCGTATCTACAGCAAGTGTCACAGCCAGCCTAAGATCGTAGCTCTATAGCACACTGACAGCAAATATGTGTCGTAAGTTACAAATGTCGTGACTAAAAAACAGGGCCCAGTTCTAGTTATGACAGGTGCAAATACACTCAGAATAAAATTATTCATCAATTGTGGACTATGGGTTTCGCAATTAACTTTAGGAAACTTTCGACTCCTTTACAAATCACAAAATATCCAGGCATTATCATCAACATCAGAAAGATGATTTTATTTTTACTGGAAGAAAAAGTAGCTCATTAACCCTTTCCCTGAAGCACCCCGGGCCCTGTTTTTCAGTCATGACAATCGTTATGAACGACATGTTTTTGCTCTGAGTGTGCTATAGTCGTGACATTTTAGAGGATCGGACAATTATCGCCGCTCTACGACACGTAGGGCGGTGTGAGGTGTGCTATAGTCGCGACACTCGGTGGCCAATGGACCGGAAAGTGTTGCTACAAGTGTTGTAGGTCTAAGACCACTCTAGACATGTCGTAGCGAATGTGCAACGGCCGACAGTTTTAGCGGCGATCGTCCGTGGCGCACTACAATCGTGTCTATAGAACACCGGCCATCTTGTGTCTTCCAGAATGTCGTGGAATCGCTGGACGATCGTACGGTATCGTTGGCCGACGATGTCGTGACTGAAAAACAGGGCCCCGATCCCCTGCTCACAATTATATGGCAGACATTGCCTGCCCAAACGAGCCTGCTACAGCAGGCACCTTTTTTGGGGGAAATAGCAATGTCATGTCACGGACCTATATACATGGATAGGCAACGCAGGCGAGCGCCGTGTTCGTTCTACGATATGAGTGTCTCGGCTACGCTTGACCGATTCCGCGGGTACATCACCGATTTCCCGCTTATCTGCTAGAGGGCGAAGCAGTAGACTGTAGTTCCAGTTCTACCCACCAGGGGCCTGTTTTTCAGACAGTGACGTCTTTATTTGTAGTGATCACAAAAGAGTGACCAGGGCCCTGTTTTTTAGTCACGATATCGTGGATCCACGATGGCCTAAGATCGTGGGTTGAGGCCAAGACATTTTTGGGTGATACAAAATGGCCGCTGTGCTATAGACGTGATCGTAGCCGCGTGCCTATGATCTGAGCTCAAATGATCGGCGCTGGCGACATGTATAGAACTGTCGTAGTTTCTATATTTGGCCTCATGCCGGGAATGAGCTCCGTAGCCACGTGGCTCTATTTACTTAAATTATCGCTCGTCATAAAAATTTATTACGAGTAAGGGGTACATATAACCTATAATCGTTCCAAATATGAAGAATATCTGCCCAACCGTTCCGAAGTTATCGGCGTTTCAATATGAAACATTAGGATATAGATTGGATATCGCACATGCACTCTCCGAGCAGATCTTTCGCGGTGTCGAGCACGGAATCTCTGCTGGGAGAGTGAAGTAACTTAGGTCACGCATTTATATAGAACTGCATAGAGAATCGTATAAATACACAATACTCCACGAGTTTGGAAGGGGAGCAATCTTCATTGAGGTGAAGCCGAGTGACGATTACGGCCCTTTCAAATGAGTGTAGTATTGTTTATTTTACGATTCGAGTGCGGTTATGGATTTATCTCGCCCCTTTCAAGGTTAGGGGAGTTGAAATTTCTTGTCTTGTCATCTCGTATTCACTACGCCACGACCATGGCGTAGTACTGTCAATTTACCGGGGTGATAGTTGAGTATTTTTTTCTAATGTTATTCCTATGGCTACACTTGTACCAGGGGTGAGATAAAGAGCTGTACTAGACAGCTCTATGGATCAGTGAGGGTAAAGCTACATTGGCCACCAGAGCAGCATTTGCTCTGACAAAATTGAAACACCGATATATCTTCGGAACGGTGGGGACGATTTTCTTCATATTTGGTACGATTATAGGTGATATGTATACCTTACTCATGTTAAAATTTCATTGCTTAATTCCAACGGGAAGTGAAGTTGCGCATTCGGTACGACATTTCCAAATTTGTCTTAGGCCTATGACACATGTGGCGTCATTTTTCGCTTGGGTGAGCACCGATTGTCGTGACTATAATACACATTTGAGCTCCCTACGGGTCGTAGACGGACGCCATTTGTTGCAGGTTCTAAGATCGTGGCTCTATAGCACACTCCCGCCTGGCCGATGTCGCCAATAACGATTGTCGTGACTAAAAAACAGGGCCCAGTTGGGCGACCAAACCAGTGATCATGACCAAAAAGTGTTCCTCAGACCCGGTCACTATTCAGCTGTTATGATCACTGTTGGTCCAAGGCCTATACAAAAACAAAAGCATGTCTCGCATGTATATTACTCAACAGAAAATTGTGAAATTTGGGAATTAGATAAACCAGATAGAGATAATTCATCGCTGTAAATATTGTTTCATTTGATACAGAGGAAGTGTATAAAATGAAATATGCCACCATTTGGGCTAAATGGTCACAACTCTGGAACCCAAAACAGTGACCATGACAGTTTACCCCTCTAAATGGTTGCACATGTTATGATGACTTATCTCTGGAACCCAAAGGTCTCCAAACGGTCACTAACTGGTCACTATAGGAAATGGTCACGACTAAAAAACAGGCCCCAGGATTTTTCTTTTGATCAAAACAAAATTTTAAGATGATGATAAAATCATAATCCATATCTGAGCAAGTATTGAGAATAGAAACATGATCTTAAGTGCACATTCATCACATTGTTGATACCTATGTAATATTTTTATAGTTCTGATCCTGACATGCAGTGGGACTTTGGTATCAATAGAACCAAATGTCTACATATTTATTAAGATTAAAAAAAAACCAGTACACTTAGCACCATAACCTTAACTCTTTCATTTAAATATACGTTTAAAACCAACTGTGAAATATTTCACGAAGGCTGGGTGAGGTGGAAATAGATTCAAAATCTTAATTTCCAATGTCAACCCCTTGAAAATATGGGAAATCTGAGTCCTGACCCCAACCAAAGTGACCCAAAATCTTCCAATTGTCTGGAACCCCCCAGCACACTTAGGGACATAAACTTTGCTGTTCTATGTGGGAAGTACGTTGGAATCGTTGATGAAATAGTTTATTAAGGGTTGGTGAGATGGGAATATTTTCAAAATCTTGGTTTTCCATGTTGGGTTTTCTGAAAATGGGTGAAATCTGCTGGCCGACCCCAGTCAAAGTCACACAAAATCTGCCAATTGTCTGGAACCCCCCGGCACACTCATAGTCATAATCTTTACTGTCCCATTTAGGTACATATCTGAAATCGTTGATGAAATAGTTTATTAAGGACTGGTGAGGGGGAAATATTTTCAAAATCTTGATTTCCATGTGGAACCCTTGAAAATGAGGGAAATCTGAGTCCTGACCCCAACCAAAGTGACCCAAAATCTGCCAATTGTCTGGAACCCCCAGCACACTTAGGGACATAAATTTTGCTGTTCTATGTGGGAAGTACGTTGGAATCGTTGATGAAATAGTTTATTAAGGGTTGGTGAGATGGGAATATTTTCAAAATCTTGGTTTTCCATGTTGGGTTTTCTGAAAATGGGTGAAATCTGCTGGCCGACCCCAGTCAAAGTCACACAAAATCTGCCAATTGTCTGGAACCCCCCGGCACACTCATAGTCAAAATCTTTACTGTCCCATTTAGGTACATATCTGAAATCGTTGATGAAATAGTTTATTAAGGACTGGTGAGGGGGAAATATTTTCAAAATCTTGATTTCCATGTGGAGCCCTTGAAAATGAGGGAAATCTGAGTCCTGACCCCAACCAAAGTGACCCAAAATCTGCCAATTGTCTGGAACCCCCAGCACACTTAGGGACATAAATTTTGCTGTTCTATGTGGGAAGTACGTTGGAATCGTTGATGAAATAGTTTATTAAGGGTTGGTGAGATGGGAATATTTTCAAAATCTTGGTTTTCCATGTTGGGTTTTCTGAAAATGGGTGAAATCTGCTGGCCGACCCCAGTCAAAGTCACACAAAATCTTCCAATTGTCTGGAACCCCCCAGCAAACTTAGGGACATAAACTTTGCTGTTCTATGTGGGAAGTACGTTGGAATCGTTGATGAAATAGTTTATTAAGGGTTGGTGAGATGGGAATATTTTCAAAATCTTGGTTTTCCATGTTGGGTTTTCTGAAAATGGGTGAAATCTGCTGGCCGACTCCAGTCAAAGTCACACAAAATCTGCCAATTGTCTGGAACCCCCCGGCACACTCATAGTCATAATCTTTACTGTCCCATTTAGGTACATATCTGAAATCGTTGATGAAATAGTTTATTAAGGACTGGTGAGGGGGAAATATTTTCAAAATCTTGATTTCCATGTGGAGCCCTTGAAAATGAGGGAAATCTGAGTCCTGACCCCAACAAAAGTGACCCAAAATCTGCCAATTGTCTGGAACCCCCAGCACACTTAGGGACATAAATTTTGCTGTTCTATGTGGGAAGTACGTTGGAATCGTTGATGAAATAGTTTATTAAGGGTTGGTGAGATGGGAATATTTTCAAAATCTTGGTTTTCCATGTTGGGTTTTCTGAAAATGGGTGAAATCTGCTGGCCGACCCCAGTCAAAGTCACACAAAATCTTCCAATTGTCTGGAACCCCCCAGCACACTTAGGGACATAAACTTTGCTGTTCTATGTGGGAAGTACGTTGGAATCGTTGATGAAATAGTTTATTAAGGGTTGGTGAGATGGGAATATTTTCAAAATCTTGGTTTTCCATGTTGGGTTTTCTGAAAATGGGTGAAATCTGCTGGCCGACCCCAGTCAAAGTCACACAAAATCTGCCAATTGTCTGGAACCCCCCGGCACACTCATAGTCATAATCTTTACTGTCCCATTTAGGTACATATCTGAAATCGTTGATGAAATAGTTTATTAAGGACTGGTGAGGGGGAAATATTTTCAAAATCTTGATTTCCATGTGGAGCCCTTGAAAATGAGGGAAATCTGAGTCCTGACCCCAACAAAAGTGACCCAAAATCTGCCAATTGTCTGGAACCCCCAGCACACTTAGGGACATAAATTTTGCTGTTCTATGTGGGAAGTACGTTGGAATCGTTGATGAAATAGTTTATTAAGGGTTGGTGAGATGGGAATATTTTCAAAATCTTGGTTTTCCATGTTGGGTTTTCTGAAAATGGGTGAAATCTGCTGGCCGACCCCAGTCAAAGTCACACAAAATCTCCCAATTGTCTGGAACCCCCTGGCACACTCATAGTCATAATCTTTACTGTCCCATTTAGGTACATATCTGAAATCGTTGATGAAATAGTTTATTAAGGACTGGTGAGGGGGAAATATTTTCAAAATCTTGATTTCCATGTGGAACCCTTGAAAATGAGGGAAATCTGAGTCCTGACCCCAACAAAAGTGACCCAAAATCTGCCAATTGTCTGGAACCCCCAGCACACTTAGGGACATAAATTTTGCTGTTCTATGTGGGAAGTACGTTGGAATCGTTGATGAAATAGTTTATTAAGGGTTGGTGAGATGGGAATATTTTCAAAATCTTGGTTTTCCATGTCAGATTTTCGGAAAATGGGTGAAATCTGCCTGCCGACCCCAGTCAAAGTCACACAAAATCTGCCAATTGTCTAAAAAATAAACCAGCACACCTACAGCCATTATCTTTACTGTCCCATTTAGGTACATATCTGAAATCGTTGATGAGATAGTTTATTAAGGCCTGTTCAGGTGGAAATAATTTGAAAATCTTGATTTCCCATATGGACCCCTTGATAACGAGAGAATTCTGACTCCTGACCCCAGCCAAAGTCTTTTTATGTTGTTTTTATGTTATGTTGTTTTTATGTTGCTTATCAATTGTTTCTCATGGTCATAATAACCACAATAAAACTATGAAATTTGGAATATAGGTTTGCCAGGGCCCTGTTTTTTAGTCACGACATTTGTGAGTGTCGCAGGCCTACGATCGCACAGCCGATCTACGGCCTATTTGGACGACAAAAGATGGCCAACGTCCTATAGACGGTGTCGTAGTACGCCACGGACGATCGCCGCTAAAAGTGTCTCAAGTATAGAACTGTCTTAGGTTCTATAAAACCTCACTGTGCGTATATAGAGGATTTCCTGTGCTTCCCATACGAATTAAGCGATGAAATTTTAACACAAGTAAGGCAGACATATAACCTATAATCGTCCCAAATATGAAGACAATCGGTCCCAGCGTGTAGAAGGGATCGGCGTTTGAATTTCGTCATAGCAATCGTCTGCTCTGGTGGCCTTTGCACCCTCCCACCTCCCGGTGGCAGTGTATGTCGAGGTCACTGCATAAATTAGGGTCACGTGAGGGTAGGGTTACACTGGCCACCAGAGCAGACATTGCTATGACGAAATCCAAACGTGGATATCTTCGGAACTCTGCGACCGATTTTCTTCATATTTGGTGCGATTATTAGTTATATGTATACCTTACTCATGTTAAAATGTCATTGCTTAATTCCTACGGGAAGTGAAGTTGCGCATTCGGTACGACATGTCCAGAGTAGTCTTAGACATACGACACTTTATGGGGACACTTTCCGGTCCATTGGCCACCGAGTGTCGTGACCATAGCACACCGTTTACCTCCCTATGTGTCGTATCTACAGCAAGTGTCGCACCCAGCCTAAGATCGTAGCTCTATAGCACACTGACAGCAAATATGTGTCGTAAGTTACGAATGTCGTGACTAAAAAACAGGGCCCAGGTCTTTGAATGGCCATAACTTTTCTTTAAATTGGCATAAAGACTTCATTCAAAAAGCAAAATCAATCAGTTTTGCAAGATCACTAGCTAGAGTGCATAGAACTAAGTCTTAAAAATTAGATAAGTGCCTGTCTAATAACGGATTGTTCCAGGCCGAGAAATTCGGTTAATGATCCGCTCCTTATATTTTCAATATGAATGGCGATCTTATCTCCAGGAGAGTGGAAGATAAGGATTTAACAATCATTAATTCTTTAGATTTTTTCCATATCCAGGGCCCTGTTTTTTAGTCACGACATTTATGAGTGTCGCAGGCCTACGACCCCACAGCCGATCTACGACCTTTTTGGACGACAAAAGATGGCCGCCGTCCTATAGACGGTGTCGTAGTACGCCACAGACGATCGCCGCTAAAAGTGTCTCAAGTATAGAACTGTCTTAGGTTCTATAAAACCTCACTGCGTATATAGAGAATTTTCTGTGCTTTCCTTACGAATTAAGCGATGGAATTTTAACACAAGTAACGCATACATATAATCTATAATCGTACCAAATATGAAGAAAATCGGTGGCAGCGTTCCCAAGATATCGGCGTTTGAAATTCGTCATAGCAATGTCTACTCTGGTGGCCATAACACCCTCCCACCTCCCGTGCGCAGTGAATGTCGAGGTCACGGCATAAATTCGGGTCACGTGAGCGTAGGGCGACACTGGCCACCAGAGCAGACATAGCTATGAAGAAATTCAAACGCCGATATCTTCGGAACGCCTAGACCGATTTTCTTAATATTTGGTACGATTATTGATTATATGTATACCTTACTCGTGTTAAAACTTCATTGCTTAATTCTTACGAGAAGTGAAGTTGCGCATTGGTACGACATGTCCAGAGTGGTCTTAGACATACGACACTTATGGCAACACTTTCCGGTCCATTGGCCACCGATTGTCGTGACTATAGCACACCTTTTACCTCCCTGTGTATCGTATCTACAGCAAGTGTCACAGCCAGCCTAAGATCGTAGCTCTATAGCACACTGACAGCAAATATGTGTCGTAAGTTACAAATGTCGTGACTAAAAAACAGGGCCCAGTTCTAGTTATGACAGGTGCAAATACACTCAGAATAAAATTATTCATCAATTGTGGACTATGGTTTTCGCAATTAACTTTAGGAAACTTTCGACTCCTTTACAAATCACAAAATATCCAGGCATTATCATCAACATCAGAAAGATGATTTTATTTTTACTGGAAGAAAAAGTAGCTCATTAACCCTTTCCCTGAAGCACCCCGGGCCCTGTTTTTCAGTCATGACAATCGTTATGAACGACATGTTTTTGCTCTGAGTGTGCTATAGTCGTGACATTTTAGAGGATCGGACAATTATCGCCGCTCTACGACACGTAGGGCGGTGTGAGGTGTGCTATAGTCGCGACACTCGGTGGCCAATGGACCGGAAAGTGTTGCTACAAGTGGTGTAGGTCTAAGACCACTCTAGACATGTCGTAGCGAATGTGCAACGGCCGACAGTTTTAGCGGCGATCGTCCGTGGCGCACTACAATCGTGTCTATAGAACACCGGCCATCTTGTGTCTTCCAGAATGTCGTGGAATCGCTGGACGATCGTACGGTATCGTTGGCCGACGATGTCGTGACTGAAAAACAGGGCCCCGATCCCCTGCTCACAATTATATGGCAGACATTGCCTGCCCAAACGACCCTGCTACAGCAGGCACCTTTTTTGGGGGAAATAGCAATGTCATGTCACGGACCTATATACATGGATAGGCAACGCAGGCGAGCGCCGTGTTCGTTCTACGATATGAGTGTCTCGGCTACGCTTGACCGATTCCGCGGGTACATCACCGATTTCCCGCTTATCTGCTAGAGGGCGAAGCAGTAGACTGTAGTTCCAGTTCTACCCACCAGGGGCCTGTTTTTCAGACAGTGACGTCTTTATTTGTAGTGATCACAAAAGAGTGACCAGGGCCCTGTTTTTTAGTCACGATATCGTGGATCCACGATGGCCTAAGATCGTGGGTTGAGGCCAAGACATTTTTGGGTGATACAAAATGGCCGCTGTGCTATAGACGTGATCGTAGCCGCGTGCCTATGATCTGAGCTCAAATGATCGGCGCTGGCGACATGTATAGAACTGTCGTAGTTTCTATATTTGGCCTCATGCCGGGAATGAGCTCCGTAGCCACGTGGCTCTATTTACTTAAATTATCGCTCGTCATAAAAATTTATTACGAGTAAGGGGTACATATAACCTATAATCGTTCCAAATATGAAGAATATCTGCCCAACCGTTCCGAAGTTATCGGCGTTTCAATATGAAACATTAGGATATAGATTGGATATCGCACATGCACTCTCCGAGCAGATCTTTCGCGGTGTCGAGCACGGAATCTCTGCTGGGAGAGTGAAGTAACTTAGGTCACGCATTTATATAGAACTGCATAGAGAATCGTATAAATACACAATACTCCACGAGTTTGGAAGGGGAGCAATCTTCATTGAGGTGAAGCCGAGTGACGATTACGGCCCTTTCAAATGAGTGTAGTATTGTTTATTTTACGATTCGAGTGCGGTTATGGATTTATCTCGCCCCTTTCAAGGTTAGGGGAGTTGAAATTTCTTGTCTTGTCATCTCGTATTCACTACGCCACGACCATGGCGTAGTACTGTCAATTTACCGGGGTGATAGTTGAGTATTTTTTTCTAATGTTATTCCTATGGCTACACTTGTACCAGGGGTGAGATAAAGAGCTGTACTAGACAGCTCTATGGATCAGTGAGGGTAAAGCTACATTGGCCACCAGAGCAGCATTTGCTCTGACAAAATTGAAACACCGATATATCTTCGGAACGGTGGGGACGATTTTCTTCATATTTGGTACGATTATAGGTGATATGTATACCTTACTCATGTTAAAATTTCATTGCTTAATTCCAACGGGAAGTGAAGTTGCGCATTCGGTACGACATTTCCAAATTTGTCTTAGGCCTATGACACATGTGGCGTCATTTTTCGCTTGGGTGAGCACCGATTGTCGTGACTATAATACACATTTGAGCTCCCTACGGGTCGTAGACGGACGCCATTTGTTGCAGGTTCTAAGATCGTGGCTCTATAGCACACTCCCGCCTGGCCGATGTCGCCAATAACGATTGTCGTGACTAAAAAACAGGGCCCAGTTGGGCGACCAAACCAGTGATCATGACCAAAAAGTGTTCCTCAGACCCGGTCACTATTCAGCTGTTATGATCACTGTTGGTCCAAGGCCTATACAAAAACAAAAGCATGTCTCGCATGTATATTACTCAACAGAAAATTGTGAAATTTGGGAATTAGATAAACCAGATAGAGATAATTCATCGCTGTAAATATTGTTTCATTTGATACAGAGGAAGTGTATAAAATGAAATATGCCACCATTTGGGCTAAATGGTCACAACTCTGGAACCCAAAACAGTGACCATGACAGTTTACCCCTCTAAATGGTTGCACATGTTATGATGACTTATCTCTGGAACCCAAAGGTCTCCAAACGGTCACTAACTGGTCACTATAGGAAATGGTCACGACTAAAAAACAGGCCCCAGGATTTTTCTTTTGATCAAAACAAAATTTTAAGATGATGATAAAATCATAATCCATATCTGAGCAAGTATTGAGAATAGAAACATGATCTTAAGTGCACATTCATCACATTGTTGATACCTATGTAATATTTTTATAGTTCTGATCCTGACATGCAGTGGGACTTTGGTATCAATAGAACCAAATGTCTACATATTTATTAAGATTAAAAAAAAACCAGTACACTTAGCACCATAACCTTAACTCTTTCATTTAAATATACGTTTAAAACCAACTGTGAAATATTTCACGAAGGCTGGGTGAGGTGGAAATAGATTCAAAATCTTAATTTCCAATGTCAACCCCTTGAAAATATGGGAAATCTGAGTCCTGACCCCAACCAAAGTGACCCAAAATCTTCCAATTGTCTGGAACCCCCCAGCACACTTAGGGACATAAACTTTGCTGTTCTATGTGGGAAGTACGTTGGAATCGTTGATGAAATAGTTTATTAAGGGTTGGTGAGATGGGAATATTTTCAAAATCTTGGTTTTCCATGTTGGGTTTTCTGAAAATGGGTGAAATCTGCTGGCCGACCCCAGTCAAAGTCACACAAAATCTGCCAATTGTCTGGAACCCCCCGGCACACTCATAGTCATAATCTTTACTGTCCCATTTAGGTACATATCTGAAATCGTTGATGAAATAGTTTATTAAGGACTGGTGAGGGGGAAATATTTTCAAAATCTTGATTTCCATGTGGAACCCTTGAAAATGAGGGAAATCTGAGTCCTGACCCCAACCAAAGTGACCCAAAATCTGCCAATTGTCTGGAACCCCCAGCACACTTAGGGACATAAATTTTGCTGTTCTATGTGGGAAGTACGTTGGAATCGTTGATGAAATAGTTTATTAAGGGTTGGTGAGATGGGAATATTTTCAAAATCTTGGTTTTCCATGTTGGGTTTTCTGAAAATGGGTGAAATCTGCTGGCCGACCCCAGTCAAAGTCACACAAAATCTGCCAATTGTCTGGAACCCCCCGGCACACTCATAGTCAAAATCTTTACTGTCCCATTTAGGTACATATCTGAAATCGTTGATGAAATAGTTTATTAAGGACTGGTGAGGGGGAAATATTTTCAAAATCTTGATTTCCATGTGGAGCCCTTGAAAATGAGAGAAAATCTGAGTCCTGACCCCAACAAAAGTGACCCAAAATCTGCCAATTGTCTGGAACCCCCAGCACACTTAGGGACATAAATTTTGCTGTTCTATGTGGGAAGTACGTTGGAATTGTTGATGAAATAGTTTATTAAGGGTTGGTGAGATGGGAATATTTTCAAAATCTTGGTTTTCCATGTTGGGTTTTCTGAAAATGGGTGAAATCTGCTGGCCGACCCCAGTCAAAGTCACACAAAATCTTCCAATTGTCTGGAACCCCCCAGCACACTTAGGGACATAAACTTTGCTGTTCTATGTGGGAAGTACGTTGGAATCGTTGATGAAATAGTTTATTAAGGGTTGGTGAGATGGGAATATTTTCAAAATCTTGGTTTTCCATGTTGGGTTTTCTGAAAATGGGTGAAATCTGCTGGCCGACCCCAGTCAAAGTCACACAAAATCTGCCAATTGTCTGGAACCCCCCGGCACACTCATAGTCATAATCTTTACTGTCCCATTTAGGTACATATCTGAAATCGTTGATGAAATAGTTTATTAAGGACTGGTGAGGGGGAAATATTTTCAAAATCTTGATTTCCATGTGGAACCCTTGAAAATGAGGGAAATCTGAGTCCTGACCCCAACCAAAGTGACCCAAAATCTGCCAATTGTCTGGAACCCCCAGCACACTTAGGGACATAAATTTTGCTGTTCTATGTGGGAAGTACGTTGGAATCGTTGATGAAATAGTTTATTAAGGGTTGGTGAGATGGGAATATTTTCAAAATCTTGGTTTTCCATGTTGGGTTTTCTGAAAATGGGTGAAATCTGCTGGCCGACCCCAGTCAAAGTCACACAAAATCTCCCAATTGTCTGGAACCCCCTGGCACACTCATAGTCATAATCTTTACTGTCCCATTTAGGTACATATCTGAAATCGTTGATGAAATAGTTTATTAAGGACTGGTGAGGGGGAAATATTTTCAAAATCTTGATTTCCATGTGGAACCCTTGAAAATGAGGGAAATCTGAGTCCTGACCCCAACAAAAGTGACCCAAAATCTGCCAATTGTCTGGAACCCCCAGCACACTTAGGGACATAAATTTTGCTGTTCTATGTGGGAAGTACGTTGGAATCGTTGATGAAATAGTTTATTAAGGGTTGGTGAGATGGGAATATTTTCAAAATCTTGGTTTTCCATGTCAGATTTTCGGAAAATGGGTGAAATCTGCCTGCCGACCCCAGTCAAAGTCACACAAAATCTGCCAATTGTCTAAAAAATAAACCAGCACACCTACAGCCATTATCTTTACTGTCCCATTTAGGTACATATCTGAAATCGTTGATGAGATAGTTTATTAAGGCCTGTTCAGGTGGAAATAATTTGAAAATCTTGATTTCCCATATGGACCCCTTGATAACGAGAGAATTCTGACTCCTGACCCCAGCCAAAGTCTTTTTATGTTGTTTTTATGTTATGTTGTTTTTATGTTGCTTATCAATTGTTTCTCATGGTCATAATAACCACAATAAAACTATGAAATTTGGAATATAGGTTTGCCAGGGCCCTGTTTTTTAGTCACGACATTTGTGAGTGTCGCAGGCCTACGATCGCACAGCCGATCTACGGCCTATTTGGACGACAAAAGATGGCCAACGTCCTATAGACGGTGTCGTAGTACGCCACGGACGATCGCCGCTAAAAGTGTCTCAAGTATAGAACTGTCTTAGGTTCTATAAAACCTCACTGTGCGTATATAGAGGATTTCCTGTGCTTCCCATACGAATTAAGCGATGAAATTTTAACACAAGTAAGGCAGACATATAACCTATAATCGTCCCAAATATGAAGACAATCGGTCCCAGCGTGTAGAAGGGATCGGCGTTTGAATTTCGTCATAGCAATCGTCTGCTCTGGTGGCCTTTGCACCCTCCCACCTCCCGGTGGCAGTGTATGTCGAGGTCACTGCATAAATTAGGGTCACGTGAGGGTAGGGTTACACTGGCCACCAGACCAGACATTGCTATGACGAAATCCAAACGTGGATATCTTCGGAACTCTGCGACCGATTTTCTTCATATTTGGTGCGATTATTAGTTATATGTATACCTTACTCGTGTTAAAATGTCATTGCTTAATTCCTACGGGAAGTGAAGTTGCGCATTCGGTACGACATGTCCAGAGTAGTCTTAGACATACGACACTTTATGGGGACACTTTCCGGTCCATTGGCCACCGAGTGTCGTGACCATAGCACACCGTTTACCTCCCTATGTGTCGTATCTACAGCAAGTGTCGCACCCAGCCTAAGATCGTAGCTCTATAGCACACTGACAGCAAATATGTGTCGTAAGTTACGAATGTCGTGACTAAAAAACAGGGCCCAGGTCTTTGAATGGCCATAACTTTTCTTTAAATTGGCATAAAGACTTCATTCAAAAAGCAAAATCAATCAGTTTTGCAAGATCACTAGCTAGAGTGCATAGAACTAAGTCTTAAAAATTAGATAAGTGCCTGTCTAATAACGGATTGTTCCAGGCCGAGAAATTCGGTTAATGATCCGCTCCTTATATTTTCAATATGAATGGCGATCTTATCTCCAGGAGAGTGGAAGATAAGGATTTAACAATCATTAATTCTTTAGATTTTTTCCATATCCAGGGCCCTGTTTTTTAGTCACGACATTTATGAGTGTCGCAGGCCTACGACCCCACAGCCGATCTACGACCTTTTTGGACGACAAAAGATGGCCGCCGTCCTATAGACGGTGTCGTAGTACGCCACAGACGATCGCCGCTAAAAGTGTCTCAAGTATAGAACTGTCTTAGGTTCTATAAAACCTCACTGCGTATATAGAGAATTTTCTGTGCTTTCCTTACGAATTAAGCGATGGAATTTTAACACAAGTAACGCATACATATAATCTATAATCGTACCAAATATGAAGAAAATCGGTGGCAGCGTTCCCAAGATATCGGCGTTTGAAATTCGTCATAGCAATGTCTACTCTGGTGGCCATAACACCCTCCCACCTCCCGTGCGCAGTGAATGTCGAGGTCACGGCATAAATTCGGGTCACGTGAGCGTAGGGCGACACTGGCCACCAGAGCAGACATAGCTATGAAGAAATTCAAACGCCGATATCTTCGGAACGCCTAGACCGATTTTCTTAATATTTGGTACGATTATTGATTATATGTATACCTTACTCGTGTTAAAACTTCATTGCTTAATTCTTACGAGAAGTGAAGTTGCGCATTGGTACGACATGTCCAGAGTGGTCTTAGACATACGACACTTATGGCAACACTTTCCGGTCCATTGGCCACCGATTGTCGTGACTATAGCACACCTTTTACCTCCCTGTGTATCGTATCTACAGCAAGTGTCACAGCCAGCCTAAGATCGTAGCTCTATAGCACACTGACAGCAAATATGTGTCGTAAGTTACAAATGTCGTGACTAAAAAACAGGGCCCAGTTCTAGTTATGACAGGTGCAAATACACTCAGAATAAAATTATTCATCAATTGTGGACTATGGGTTTCGCAATTAACTTTAGGAAACTTTCGACTCCTTTACAAATCACAAAATATCCAGGCATTATCATCAACATCAGAAAGATGATTTTATTTTTACTGGAAGAAAAAGTAGCTCATTAACCCTTTCCCTGAAGCACCCCGGGCCCTGTTTTTCAGTCATGACAATCGTTATGAACGACATGTTTTTGCTCTGAGTGTGCTATAGTCGTGACATTTTAGAGGATCGGACAATTATCGCCGCTCTACGACACGTAGGGCGGTGTGAGGTGTGCTATAGTCGCGACACTCGGTGGCCAATGGACCGGAAAGTGTTGCTACAAGTGTTGTAGGTCTAAGACCACTCTAGACATGTCGTAGCGAATGTGCAACGGCCGACAGTTTTAGCGGCGATCGTCCGTGGCGCACTACAATCGTGTCTATAGAACACCGGCCATCTTGTGTCTTCCAGAATGTCGTGGAATCGCTGGACGATCGTACGGTATCGTTGGCCGACGATGTCGTGACTGAAAAACAGGGCCCCGATCCCCTGCTCACAATTATATGGCAGACATTGCCTGCCCAAACGAGCCTGCTACAGCAGGCACCTTTTTTGGGGGAAATAGCAATGTCATGTCACGGACCTATATACATGGATAGGCAACGCAGGCGAGCGCCGTGTTCGTTCTACGATATGAGTGTCTCGGCTACGCTTGACCGATTCCGCGGGTACATCACCGATTTCCCGCTTATCTGCTAGAGGGCGAAGCAGTAGACTGTAGTTCCAGTTCTACCCACCAGGGGCCTGTTTTTCAGACAGTGACGTCTTTATTTGTAGTGATCACAAAAGAGTGACCAGGGCCCTGTTTTTTAGTCACGATATCGTGGATCCACGATGGCCTAAGATCGTGGGTTGAGGCCAAGACATTTTTGGGTGATACAAAATGGCCGCTGTGCTATAGACGTGATCGTAGCCGCGTGCCTATGATCTGAGCTCAAATGATCGGCGCTGGCGACATGTATAGAACTGTCGTAGTTTCTATATTTGGCCTCATGCCGGGAATGAGCTCCGTAGCCACGTGGCTCTATTTACTTAAATTATCGCTCGTCATAAAAATTTATTACGAGTAAGGGGTACATATAACCTATAATCGTTCCAAATATGAAGAATATCTGCCCAACCGTTCCGAAGTTATCGGCGTTTCAATATGAAACATTAGGATATAGATTGGATATCGCACATGCACTCTCCGAGCAGATCTTTCGCGGTGTCGAGCACGGAATCTCTGCTGGGAGAGTGAAGTAACTTAGGTCACGCATTTATATAGAACTGCATAGAGAATCGTATAAATACACAATACTCCACGAGTTTGGAAGGGGAGCAATCTTCATTGAGGTGAAGCCGAGTGACGATTACGGCCCTTTCAAATGAGTGTAGTATTGTTTATTTTACGATTCGAGTGCGGTTATGGATTTATCTCGCCC
This sequence comes from Alentia gelatinosa, assembly GCA_950022655.1. Taxonomy (NCBI): domain Eukaryota; kingdom Metazoa; phylum Annelida; class Polychaeta; order Phyllodocida; family Polynoidae; genus Alentia; species Alentia gelatinosa. The sequence goes on along the minus strand of OX465584.1, from coordinate 19,321,418 downwards.
CTTTCAAGGTTAGGGGAGTTGAAATTTCTTGTCTTGTCATCTCGTATTCACTACGCCACGACCATGGCGTAGTACTGTCAATTTACCGGGGTGATAGTTGAGTATTTTTTTCTAATGTTATTCCTATGGCTACACTTGTACCAGGGGTGAGATAAAGAGCTGTACTAGACAGCTCTATGGATCAGTGAGGGTAAAGCTACATTGGCCACCAGAGCAGCATTTGCTCTGACAAAATTGAAACACCGATATATCTTCGGAACGGTGGGGACGATTTTCTTCATATTTGGTACGATTATAGGTGATATGTATACCTTACTCATGTTAAAATTTCATTGCTTAATTCCAACGGGAAGTGAAGTTGCGCATTCGGTACGACATTTCCAAATTTGTCTTAGGCCTATGACACATGTGGCGTCATTTTTCGCTTGGGTGAGCACCGATTGTCGTGACTATAATACACATTTGAGCTCCCTACGGGTCGTAGACGGACGCCATTTGTTGCAGGTTCTAAGATCGTGGCTCTATAGCACACTCCCGCCTGGCCGATGTCGCCAATAACGATTGTCGTGACTAAAAAACAGGGCCCAGTTGGGCGACCAAACCAGTGATCATGACCAAAAAGTGTTCCTCAGACCCGGTCACTATTCAGCTGTTATGATCACTGTTGGTCCAAGGCCTATACAAAAACAAAAGCATGTCTCGCATGTATATTACTCAACAGAAAATTGTGAAATTTGGGAATTAGATAAACCAGATAGAGATAATTCATCGCTGTAAATATTGTTTCATTTGATACAGAGGAAGTGTATAAAATGAAATATGCCACCATTTGGGCTAAATGGTCACAACTCTGGAACCCAAAACAGTGACCATGACAGTTTACCCCTCTAAATGGTTGCACATGTTATGATGACTTATCTCTGGAACCCAAAGGTCTCCAAACGGTCACTAACTGGTCACTATAGGAAATGGTCACGACTAAAAAACAGGCCCCAGGATTTTTCTTTTGATCAAAACAAAATTTTAAGATGATGATAAAATCATAATCCATATCTGAGCAAGTATTGAGAATAGAAACATGATCTTAAGTGCACATTCATCACATTGTTGATACCTATGTAATATTTTTATAGTTCTGATCCTGACATGCAGTGGGACTTTGGTATCAATAGAACCAAATGTCTACATATTTATTAAGATTAAAAAAAAACCAGTACACTTAGCACCATAACCTTAACTCTTTCATTTAAATATACGTTTAAAACCAACTGTGAAATATTTCACGAAGGCTGGGTGAGGTGGAAATAGATTCAAAATCTTAATTTCCAATGTCAACCCCTTGAAAATATGGGAAATCTGAGTCCTGACCCCAACCAAAGTGACCCAAAATCTTCCAATTGTCTGGAACCCCCCAGCACACTTAGGGACATAAACTTTGCTGTTCTATGTGGGAAGTACGTTGGAATCGTTGATGAAATAGTTTATTAAGGGTTGGTGAGATGGGAATATTTTCAAAATCTTGGTTTTCCATGTTGGGTTTTCTGAAAATGGGTGAAATCTGCTGGCCGACCCCAGTCAAAGTCACACAAAATCTGCCAATTGTCTGGAACCCCCCGGCACACTCATAGTCATAATCTTTACTGTCCCATTTAGGTACATATCTGAAATCGTTGATGAAATAGTTTATTAAGGACTGGTGAGGGGGAAATATTTTCAAAATCTTGATTTCCATGTGGAACCCTTGAAAATGAGGGAAATCTGAGTCCTGACCCCAACCAAAGTGACCCAAAATCTGCCAATTGTCTGGAACCCCCAGCACACTTAGGGACATAAATTTTGCTGTTCTATGTGGGAAGTACGTTGGAATCGTTGATGAAATAGTTTATTAAGGGTTGGTGAGATGGGAATATTTTCAAAATCTTGGTTTTCCATGTTGGGTTTTCTGAAAATGGGTGAAATCTGCTGGCCGACCCCAGTCAAAGTCACACAAAATCTGCCAATTGTCTGGAACCCCCCGGCACACTCATAGTCAAAATCTTTACTGTCCCATTTAGGTACATATCTGAAATCGTTGATGAAATAGTTTATTAAGGACTGGTGAGGGGGAAATATTTTCAAAATCTTGATTTCCATGTGGAGCCCTTGAAAATGAGGGAAATCTGAGTCCTGACCCCAACCAAAGTGACCCAAAATCTGCCAATTGTCTGGAACCCCCAGCACACTTAGGGACATAAATTTTGCTGTTCTATGTGGGAAGTACGTTGGAATCGTTGATGAAATAGTTTATTAAGGGTTGGTGAGATGGGAATATTTTCAAAATCTTGGTTTTCCATGTTGGGTTTTCTGAAAATGGGTGAAATCTGCTGGCCGACCCCAGTCAAAGTCACACAAAATCTTCCAATTGTCTGGAACCCCCCAGCAAACTTAGGGACATAAACTTTGCTGTTCTATGTGGGAAGTACGTTGGAATCGTTGATGAAATAGTTTATTAAGGGTTGGTGAGATGGGAATATTTTCAAAATCTTGGTTTTCCATGTTGGGTTTTCTGAAAATGGGTGAAATCTGCTGGCCGACTCCAGTCAAAGTCACACAAAATCTGCCAATTGTCTGGAACCCCCCGGCACACTCATAGTCATAATCTTTACTGTCCCATTTAGGTACATATCTGAAATCGTTGATGAAATAGTTTATTAAGGACTGGTGAGGGGGAAATATTTTCAAAATCTTGATTTCCATGTGGAGCCCTTGAAAATGAGGGAAATCTGAGTCCTGACCCCAACAAAAGTGACCCAAAATCTGCCAATTGTCTGGAACCCCCAGCACACTTAGGGACATAAATTTTGCTGTTCTATGTGGGAAGTACGTTGGAATCGTTGATGAAATAGTTTATTAAGGGTTGGTGAGATGGGAATATTTTCAAAATCTTGGTTTTCCATGTTGGGTTTTCTGAAAATGGGTGAAATCTGCTGGCCGACCCCAGTCAAAGTCACACAAAATCTTCCAATTGTCTGGAACCCCCCAGCACACTTAGGGACATAAACTTTGCTGTTCTATGTGGGAAGTACGTTGGAATCGTTGATGAAATAGTTTATTAAGGGTTGGTGAGATGGGAATATTTTCAAAATCTTGGTTTTCCATGTTGGGTTTTCTGAAAATGGGTGAAATCTGCTGGCCGACCCCAGTCAAAGTCACACAAAATCTGCCAATTGTCTGGAACCCCCCGGCACACTCATAGTCATAATCTTTACTGTCCCATTTAGGTACATATCTGAAATCGTTGATGAAATAGTTTATTAAGGACTGGTGAGGGGGAAATATTTTCAAAATCTTGATTTCCATGTGGAGCCCTTGAAAATGAGGGAAATCTGAGTCCTGACCCCAACAAAAGTGACCCAAAATCTGCCAATTGTCTGGAACCCCCAGCACACTTAGGGACATAAATTTTGCTGTTCTATGTGGGAAGTACGTTGGAATCGTTGATGAAATAGTTTATTAAGGGTTGGTGAGATGGGAATATTTTCAAAATCTTGGTTTTCCATGTTGGGTTTTCTGAAAATGGGTGAAATCTGCTGGCCGACCCCAGTCAAAGTCACACAAAATCTCCCAATTGTCTGGAACCCCCTGGCACACTCATAGTCATAATCTTTACTGTCCCATTTAGGTACATATCTGAAATCGTTGATGAAATAGTTTATTAAGGACTGGTGAGGGGGAAATATTTTCAAAATCTTGATTTCCATGTGGAACCCTTGAAAATGAGGGAAATCTGAGTCCTGACCCCAACAAAAGTGACCCAAAATCTGCCAATTGTCTGGAACCCCCAGCACACTTAGGGACATAAATTTTGCTGTTCTATGTGGGAAGTACGTTGGAATCGTTGATGAAATAGTTTATTAAGGGTTGGTGAGATGGGAATATTTTCAAAATCTTGGTTTTCCATGTCAGATTTTCGGAAAATGGGTGAAATCTGCCTGCCGACCCCAGTCAAAGTCACACAAAATCTGCCAATTGTCTAAAAAATAAACCAGCACACCTACAGCCATTATCTTTACTGTCCCATTTAGGTACATATCTGAAATCGTTGATGAGATAGTTTATTAAGGCCTGTTCAGGTGGAAATAATTTGAAAATCTTGATTTCCCATATGGACCCCTTGATAACGAGAGAATTCTGACTCCTGACCCCAGCCAAAGTCTTTTTATGTTGTTTTTATGTTATGTTGTTTTTATGTTGCTTATCAATTGTTTCTCATGGTCATAATAACCACAATAAAACTATGAAATTTGGAATATAGGTTTGCCAGGGCCCTGTTTTTTAGTCACGACATTTGTGAGTGTCGCAGGCCTACGATCGCACAGCCGATCTACGGCCTATTTGGACGACAAAAGATGGCCAACGTCCTATAGACGGTGTCGTAGTACGCCACGGACGATCGCCGCTAAAAGTGTCTCAAGTATAGAACTGTCTTAGGTTCTATAAAACCTCACTGTGCGTATATAGAGGATTTCCTGTGCTTCCCATACGAATTAAGCGATGAAATTTTAACACAAGTAAGGCAGACATATAACCTATAATCGTCCCAAATATGAAGACAATCGGTCCCAGCGTGTAGAAGGGATCGGCGTTTGAATTTCGTCATAGCAATCGTCTGCTCTGGTGGCCTTTGCACCCTCCCACCTCCCGGTGGCAGTGTATGTCGAGGTCACTGCATAAATTAGGGTCACGTGAGGGTAGGGTTACACTGGCCACCAGAGCAGACATTGCTATGACGAAATCCAAACGTGGATATCTTCGGAACTCTGCGACCGATTTTCTTCATATTTGGTGCGATTATTAGTTATATGTATACCTTACTCATGTTAAAATGTCATTGCTTAATTCCTACGGGAAGTGAAGTTGCGCATTCGGTACGACATGTCCAGAGTAGTCTTAGACATACGACACTTTATGGGGACACTTTCCGGTCCATTGGCCACCGAGTGTCGTGACCATAGCACACCGTTTACCTCCCTATGTGTCGTATCTACAGCAAGTGTCGCACCCAGCCTAAGATCGTAGCTCTATAGCACACTGACAGCAAATATGTGTCGTAAGTTACGAATGTCGTGACTAAAAAACAGGGCCCAGGTCTTTGAATGGCCATAACTTTTCTTTAAATTGGCATAAAGACTTCATTCAAAAAGCAAAATCAATCAGTTTTGCAAGATCACTAGCTAGAGTGCATAGAACTAAGTCTTAAAAATTAGATAAGTGCCTGTCTAATAACGGATTGTTCCAGGCCGAGAAATTCGGTTAATGATCCGCTCCTTATATTTTCAATATGAATGGCGATCTTATCTCCAGGAGAGTGGAAGATAAGGATTTAACAATCATTAATTCTTTAGATTTTTTCCATATCCAGGGCCCTGTTTTTTAGTCACGACATTTATGAGTGTCGCAGGCCTACGACCCCACAGCCGATCTACGACCTTTTTGGACGACAAAAGATGGCCGCCGTCCTATAGACGGTGTCGTAGTACGCCACAGACGATCGCCGCTAAAAGTGTCTCAAGTATAGAACTGTCTTAGGTTCTATAAAACCTCACTGCGTATATAGAGAATTTTCTGTGCTTTCCTTACGAATTAAGCGATGGAATTTTAACACAAGTAACGCATACATATAATCTATAATCGTACCAAATATGAAGAAAATCGGTGGCAGCGTTCCCAAGATATCGGCGTTTGAAATTCGTCATAGCAATGTCTACTCTGGTGGCCATAACACCCTCCCACCTCCCGTGCGCAGTGAATGTCGAGGTCACGGCATAAATTCGGGTCACGTGAGCGTAGGGCGACACTGGCCACCAGAGCAGACATAGCTATGAAGAAATTCAAACGCCGATATCTTCGGAACGCCTAGACCGATTTTCTTAATATTTGGTACGATTATTGATTATATGTATACCTTACTCGTGTTAAAACTTCATTGCTTAATTCTTACGAGAAGTGAAGTTGCGCATTGGTACGACATGTCCAGAGTGGTCTTAGACATACGACACTTATGGCAACACTTTCCGGTCCATTGGCCACCGATTGTCGTGACTATAGCACACCTTTTACCTCCCTGTGTATCGTATCTACAGCAAGTGTCACAGCCAGCCTAAGATCGTAGCTCTATAGCACACTGACAGCAAATATGTGTCGTAAGTTACAAATGTCGTGACTAAAAAACAGGGCCCAGTTCTAGTTATGACAGGTGCAAATACACTCAGAATAAAATTATTCATCAATTGTGGACTATGGTTTTCGCAATTAACTTTAGGAAACTTTCGACTCCTTTACAAATCACAAAATATCCAGGCATTATCATCAACATCAGAAAGATGATTTTATTTTTACTGGAAGAAAAAGTAGCTCATTAACCCTTTCCCTGAAGCACCCCGGGCCCTGTTTTTCAGTCATGACAATCGTTATGAACGACATGTTTTTGCTCTGAGTGTGCTATAGTCGTGACATTTTAGAGGATCGGACAATTATCGCCGCTCTACGACACGTAGGGCGGTGTGAGGTGTGCTATAGTCGCGACACTCGGTGGCCAATGGACCGGAAAGTGTTGCTACAAGTGGTGTAGGTCTAAGACCACTCTAGACATGTCGTAGCGAATGTGCAACGGCCGACAGTTTTAGCGGCGATCGTCCGTGGCGCACTACAATCGTGTCTATAGAACACCGGCCATCTTGTGTCTTCCAGAATGTCGTGGAATCGCTGGACGATCGTACGGTATCGTTGGCCGACGATGTCGTGACTGAAAAACAGGGCCCCGATCCCCTGCTCACAATTATATGGCAGACATTGCCTGCCCAAACGACCCTGCTACAGCAGGCACCTTTTTTGGGGGAAATAGCAATGTCATGTCACGGACCTATATACATGGATAGGCAACGCAGGCGAGCGCCGTGTTCGTTCTACGATATGAGTGTCTCGGCTACGCTTGACCGATTCCGCGGGTACATCACTGATTTCCCGCTTATCTGCTAGAGGGCGAAGCAGTAGACTGTAGTTCCAGTTCTACCCACCAGGGGCCTGTTTTTCAGACAGTGACGTCTTTATTTGTAGTGATCACAAAAGAGTGACCAGGGCCCTGTTTTTTAGTCACGATATCGTGGATCCACGATGGCCTAAGATCGTGGGTTGAGGCCAAGACATTTTTGGGTGATACAAAATGGCCGCTGTGCTATAGACGTGATCGTAGCCGCGTGCCTATGATCTGAGCTCAAATGATCGGCGCTGGCGACATGTATAGAACTGTCGTAGTTTCTATATTTGGCCTCATGCCGGGAATGAGCTCCGTAGCCACGTGGCTCTATTTACTTAAATTATCGCTCGTCATAAAAATTTATTACGAGTAAGGGGTACATATAACCTATAATCGTTCCAAATATGAAGAATATCTGCCCAACCGTTCCGAAGTTATCGGCGTTTCAATATGAAACATTAGGATATAGATTGGATATCGCACATGCACTCTCCGAGCAGATCTTTCGCGGTGTCGAGCACGGAATCTCTGCTGGGAGAGTGAAGTAACTTAGGTCACGCATTTATATAGAACTGCATAGAGAATCGTATAAATACACAATACTCCACGAGTTTGGAAGGGGAGCAATCTTCATTGAGGTGAAGCCGAGTGACGATTACGGCCCTTTCAAATGAGTGTAGTATTGTTTATTTTACGATTCGAGTGCGGTTATGGATTTATCTCACCCCTTTCAAGGTTAGGGGAGTTGAAATTTCTTGTCTTGTCATCTCGTATTCACTACGCCACGACCATGGCGTAGTACTGTCAATTTACCGGGGTGATAGTTGAGTATTTTTTTCTAATGTTATTCCTATGGCTACACTTGTACCAGGGGTGAGATAAAGAGCTGTACTAGACAGCTCTATGGATCAGTGAGGGTAAAGCTACATTGGCCACCAGAGCAGCATTTGCTCTGACAAAATTGAAACACCGATATATCTTCGGAACGGTGGGGACGATTTTCTTCATATTTGGTACGATTATAGGTGATATGTATACCTTACTCATGTTAAAATTTCATTGCTTAATTCCAACGGGAAGTGAAGTTGCGCATTCGGTACGACATTTCCAAATTTGTCTTAGGCCTATGACACATGTGGCGTCATTTTTCGCTTGGGTGAGCACCGATTGTCGTGACTATAATACACATTTGAGCTCCCTACGGGTCGTAGACGGACGCCATTTGTTGCAGGTTCTAAGATCGTGGCTCTATAGCACACTCCCGCCTGGCCGATGTCGCCAATAACGATTGTCGTGACTAAAAAACAGGGCCCAGTTGGGCGACCAAACCAGTGATCATGACCAAAAAGTGTTCCTCAGACCCGGTCACTATTCAGCTGTTATGATCACTGTTGGTCCAAGGCCTATACAAAAACAAAAGCATGTCTCGCATGTATATTACTCAACAGAAAATTGTGAAATTTGGGAATTAGATAAACCAGATAGAGATAATTCATCGCTGTAAATATTGTTTCATTTGATACAGAGGAAGTGTATAAAATGAAATATGCCACCATTTGGGCTAAATGGTCACAACTCTGGAACCCAAAACAGTGACCATGACAGTTTACCCCTCTAAATGGTTGCACATGTTATGATGACTTATCTCTGGAACCCAAAGGTCTCCAAACGGTCACTAACTGGTCACTATAGGAAATGGTCACGACTAAAAAACAGGCCCCAGGATTTTTCTTTTGATCAAAACAAAATTTTAAGATGATGATAAAATCATAATCCATATCTGAGCAAGTATTGAGAATAGAAACATGATCTTAAGTGCACATTCATCACATTGTTGATACCTATGTAATATTTTTATAGTTCTGATCCTGACATGCAGTGGGACTTTGGTATCAATAGAACCAAATGTCTACATATTTATTAAGATTAAAAAAAAACCAGTACACTTAGCACCATAACCTTAACTCTTTCATTTAAATATACGTTTAAAACCAACTGTGAAATATTTCACGAAGGCTGGGTGAGGTGGAAATAGATTCAAAATCTTAATTTCCAATGTCAACCCCTTGAAAATATGGGAAATCTGAGTCCTGACCCCAACCAAAGTGACCCAAAATCTTCCAATTGTCTGGAACCCCCCAGCACACTTAGGGACATAAACTTTGCTGTTCTATGTGGGAAGTACGTTGGAATCGTTGATGAAATAGTTTATTAAGGGTTGGTGAGATGGGAATATTTTCAAAATCTTGGTTTTCCATGTTGGGTTTTCTGAAAATGGGTGAAATCTGCTGGCCGACCCCAGTCAAAGTCACACAAAATCTGCCAATTGTCTGGAACCCCCCGGCACACTCATAGTCATAATCTTTACTGTCCCATTTAGGTACATATCTGAAATCGTTGATGAAATAGTTTATTAAGGACTGGTGAGGGGGAAATATTTTCAAAATCTTGATTTCCATGTGGAACCCTTGAAAATGAGGGAAATCTGAGTCCTGACCCCAACCAAAGTGACCCAAAATCTGCCAATTGTCTGGAACCCCCAGCACACTTAGGGACATAAATTTTGCTGTTCTATGTGGGAAGTACGTTGGAATCGTTGATGAAATAGTTTATTAAGGGTTGGTGAGATGGGAATATTTTCAAAATCTTGGTTTTCCATGTTGGGTTTTCTGAAAATGGGTGAAATCTGCTGGCCGACCCCAGTCAAAGTCACACAAAATCTGCCAATTGTCTGGAACCCCCCGGCACACTCATAGTCAAAATCTTTACTGTCCCATTTAGGTACATATCTGAAATCGTTGATGAAATAGTTTATTAAGGACTGGTGAGGGGGAAATATTTTCAAAATCTTGATTTCCATGTGGAGCCCTTGAAAATGAGAGAAAATCTGAGTCCTGACCCCAACAAAAGTGACCCAAAATCTGCCAATTGTCTGGAACCCCCAGCACACTTAGGGACATAAATTTTGCTGTTCTATGTGGGAAGTACGTTGGAATTGTTGATGAAATAGTTTATTAAGGGTTGGTGAGATGGGAATATTTTCAAAATCTTGGTTTTCCATGTTGGGTTTTCTGAAAATGGGTGAAATCTGCTGGCCGACCCCAGTCAAAGTCACACAAAATCTTCCAATTGTCTGGAACCCCCCAGCACACTTAGGGACATAAACTTTGCTGTTCTATGTGGGAAGTACGTTGGAATCGTTGATGAAATAGTTTATTAAGGGTTGGTGAGATGGGAATATTTTCAAAATCTTGGTTTTCCATGTTGGGTTTTCTGAAAATGGGTGAAATCTGCTGGCCGACCCCAGTCAAAGTCACACAAAATCTGCCAATTGTCTGGAACCCCCCGGCACACTCATAGTCATAATCTTTACTGTCCCATTTAGGTACATATCTGAAATCGTTGATGAAATAGTTTATTAAGGACTGGTGAGGGGGAAATATTTTCAAAATCTTGATTTCCATGTGGAACCCTTGAAAATGAGGGAAATCTGAGTCCTGACCCCAACAAAAGTGACCCAAAATCTGCCAATTGTCTGGAACCCCCAGCACACTTAGGGACATAAATTTTGCTGTTCTATGTGGGAAGTACGTTGGAATCGTTGATGAAATAGTTTATTAAGGGTTGGTGAGATGGGAATATTTTCAAAATCTTGGTTTTCCATGTTGGGTTTTCTGAAAATGGGTGAAATCTGCTGGCCGACCCCAGTCAAAGTCACACAAAATCTCCCAATTGTCTGGAACCCCCTGGCACACTCATAGTCATAATCTTTACTGTCCCATTTAGGTACATATCTGAAATCGTTGATGAAATAGTTTATTAAGGACTGGTGAGGGGGAAATATTTTCAAAATCTTGATTTCCATGTGGAACCCTTGAAAATGAGGGAAATCTGAGTCCTGACCCCAACAAAAGTGACCCAAAATCTGCCAATTGTCTGGAACCCCCAGCACACTTAGGGACATAAATTTTGCTGTTCTATGTGGGAAGTACGTTGGAATCGTTGATGAAATAGTTTATTAAGGGTTGGTGAGATGGGAATATTTTCAAAATCTTGGTTTTCCATGTCAGATTTTCGGAAAATGGGTGAAATCTGCCTGCCGACCCCAGTCAAAGTCACACAAAATCTGCCAATTGTCTAAAAAATAAACCAGCACACCTACAGCCATTATCTTTACTGTCCCATTTAGGTACATATCTGAAATCGTTGATGAGATAGTTTATTAAGGCCTGTTCAGGTGGAAATAATTTGAAAATCTTGATTTCCCATATGGACCCCTTGATAACGAGAGAATTCTGACTCCTGACCCCAGCCAAAGTCTTTTTATGTTGTTTTTATGTTATGTTGTTTTTATGTTGCTTATCAATTGTTTCTCATGGTCATAATAACCACAATAAAACTATGAAATTTGGAATATAGGTTTGCCAGGGCCCTGTTTTTTAGTCACGACATTTGTGAGTGTCGCAGGCCTACGATCGCACAGCCGATCTACGGCCTATTTGGACGACAAAAGATGGCCAACGTCCTATAGACGGTGTCGTAGTACGCCACGGACGATCGCCGCTAAAAGTGTCTCAAGTATAGAACTGTCTTAGGTTCTATAAAACCTCACTGTGCGTATATAGAGGATTTCCTGTGCTTCCCATACGAATTAAGCGATGAAATTTTAACACAAGTAAGGCAGACATATAACCTATAATCGTCCCAAATATGAAGACAATCGGTCCCAGCGTGTAGAAGGGATCGGCGTTTGAATTTCGTCATAGCAATCGTCTGCTCTGGTGGCCTTTGCACCCTCCCACCTCCCGGTGGCAGTGTATGTCGAGGTCACTGCATAAATTAGGGTCACGTGAGGGTAGGGTTACACTGGCCACCAGAGCAGACATTGCTATGACGAAATCCAAACGTGGATATCTTCGGAACTCTGCGACCGATTTTCTTCATATTTGGTGCGATTATTAGTTATATGTATACCTTACTCGTGTTAAAATGTCATTGCTTAATTCCTACGGGAAGTGAAGTTGCGCATTCGGTACGACATGTCCAGAGTAGTCTTAGACATACGACACTTTATGGGGACACTTTCCGGTCCATTGGCCACCGAGTGTCGTGACCATAGCACACCGTTTACCTCCCTATGTGTCGTATCTACAGCAAGTGTCGCACCCAGCCTAAGATCGTAGCTCTATAGCACACTGACAGCAAATATGTGTCGTAAGTTACGAATGTCGTGACTAAAAAACAGGGCCCAGGTCTTTGAATGGCCATAACTTTTCTTTAAATTGGCATAAAGACTTCATTCAAAAAGCAAAATCAATCAGTTTTGCAAGATCACTAGCTAGAGTGCATAGAACTAAGTCTTAAAAATTAGATAAGTGCCTGTCTAATAACGGATTGTTCCAGGCCGAGAAATTCGGTTAATGATCCGCTCCTTATATTTTCAATATGAATGGCGATCTTATCTCCAGGAGAGTGGAAGATAAGGATTTAACAATCATTAATTCTTTAGATTTTTTCCATATCCAGGGCCCTGTTTTTTAGTCACGACATTTATGAGTGCCGCAGGCCTACGACCCCACAGCCGATCTACGACCTTTTTGGACGACAAAAGATGGCCGCCGTCCTATAGACGGTGTCGTAGTACGCCACAGACGATCGCCGCTAAAAGTGTCTCAAGTATAGAACTGTCTTAGGTTCTATAAAACCTCACTGCGTATATAGAGAATTTTCTGTGCTTTCCTTACGAATTAAGCGATGGAATTTTAACACAAGTAACGCATACATATAATCTATAATCGTACCAAATATGAAGAAAATCGGTGGCAGCGTTCCCAAGATATCGGCGTTTGAAATTCGTCATAGCAATGTCTACTCTGGTGGCCATAACACCCTCCCACCTCCCGTGCGCAGTGAATGTCGAGGTCACGGCATAAATTCGGGTCACGTGAGCGTAGGGCGACACTGGCCACCAGAGCAGACATAGCTATGAAGAAATTCAAACGCCGATATCTTCGGAACGCCTAGACCGATTTTCTTAATATTTGGTACGATTATTGATTATATGTATACCTTACTCGTGTTAAAACTTCATTGCTTAATTCTTACGAGAAGTGAAGTTGCGCATTGGTACGACATGTCCAGAGTGGTCTTAGACATACGACACTTATGGCAACACTTTCCGGTCCATTGGCCACCGATTGTCGTGACTATAGCACACCTTTTACCTCCCTGTGTATCGTATCTACAGCAAGTGTCACAGCCAGCCTAAGATCGTAGCTCTATAGCACACTGACAGCAAATATGTGTCGTAAGTTACAAATGTCGTGACTAAAAAACAGGGCCCAGTTCTAGTTATGACAGGTGCAAATACACTCAGAATAAAATTATTCATCAATTGTGGACTATGGGTTTCGCAATTAACTTTAGGAAACTTTCGACTCCTTTACAAATCACAAAATATCCAGGCATTATCATCAACATCAGAAAGATGATTTTATTTTTACTGGAAGAAAAAGTAGCTCATTAACCCTTTCCCTGAAGCACCCCGGGCCCTGTTTTTCAGTCATGACAATCGTTATGAACGACATGTTTTTGCTCTGAGTGTGCTATAGTCGTGACATTTTAGAGGATCGGACAATTATCGCCGCTCTACGACACGTAGGGCGGTGTGAGGTGTGCTATAGTCGCGACACTCGGTGGCCAATGGACCGGAAAGTGTTGCTACAAGTGTTGTAGGTCTAAGACCACTCTAGACATGTCGTAGCGAATGTGCAACGGCCGACAGTTTTAGCGGCGATCGTCCGTGGCGCACTACAATCGTGTCTATAGAACACCGGCCATCTTGTGTCTTCCAGAATGTCGTGGAATCGCTGGACGATCGTACGGTATCGTTGGCCGACGATGTCGTGACTGAAAAACAGGGCCCCGATCCCCTGCTCACAATTATATGGCAGACATTGCCTGCCCAAACGAGCCTGCTACAGCAGGCACCTTTTTTGGGGGAAATAGCAATGTCATGTCACGGACCTATATACATGGATAGGCAACGCAGGCGAGCGCCGTGTTCGTTCTACGATATGAGTGTCTCGGCTACGCTTGACCGATTCCGCGGGTACATCACTGATTTCCCGCTTATCTGCTAGAGGGCGAAGCAGTAGACTGTAGTTCCAGTTCTACCCACCAGGGGCCTGTTTTTCAGACAGTGACGTCTTTATTTGTAGTGATCACAAAAGAGTGACCAGGGCCCTGTTTTTTAGTCACGATATCGTGGATCCACGATGGCCTAAGATCGTGGGTTGAGGCCAAGACATTTTTGGGTGATACAAAATGGCCGCTGTGCTATAGACGTGATCGTAGCCGCGTGCCTATGATCTGAGCTCAAATGATCGGCGCTGGCGACATGTATAGAACTGTCGTAGTTTCTATATTTGGCCTCATGCCGGGAATGAGCTCCGTAGCCACGTGGCTCTATTTACTTAAATTATCGCTCGTCATAAAAATTTATTACGAGTAAGGGGTACATATAACCTATAATCGTTCCAAATATGAAGAATATCTGCCCAACCGTTCCGAAGTTATCGGCGTTTCAATATGAAACATTAGGATATAGATTGGATATCGCACATGCACTCTCCGAGCAGATCTTTCGCGGTGTCGAGCACGGAATCTCTGCTGGGAGAGTGAAGTAACTTAGGTCACGCATTTATATAGAACTGCATAGAGAATCGTATAAATACACAATACTCCACGAGTTTGGAAGGGGAGCAATCTTCATTGAGGTGAAGCCGAGTGACGATTACGGCCCTTTCAAATGAGTGTAGTATTGTTTATTTTACGATTCGAGTGCGGTTATGGATTTATCTCGCCCCTTTCAAGGTTAGGGGAGTTGAAATTTCTTGTCTTGTCATCTCGTATTCACTACGCCACGACCATGGCGTAGTACTGTCAATTTACCGGGGTGATAGTTGAGTATTTTTTTCTAATGTTATTCCTATGGCTACACTTGTACCAGGGGTGAGATAAAGAGCTGTACTAGACAGCTCTATGGATCAGTGAGGGTAAAGCTACATTGGCCACCAGAGCAGCATTTGCTCTGACAAAATTGAAACACCGATATATCTTCGGAACGGTGGGGACGATTTTCTTCATATTTGGTACGATTATAGGTGATATGTATACCTTACTCATGTTAAAATTTCATTGCTTAATTCCAACGGGAAGTGAAGTTGCGCATTCGGTACGACATTTCCAAATTTGTCTTAGGCCTATGACACATGTGGCGTCATTTTTCGCTTGGGTGAGCACCGATTGTCGTGACTATAATACACATTTGAGCTCCCTACGGGTCGTAGACGGACGCCATTTGTTGCAGGTTCTAAGATCGTGGCTCTATAGCACACTCCCGCCTGGCCGATGTCGCCAATAACGATTGTCGTGACTAAAAAACAGGGCCCAGTTGGGCGACCAAACCAGTGATCATGACCAAAAAGTGTTCCTCAGACCCGGTCACTATTCAGCTGTTATGATCACTGTTGGTCCAAGGCCTATACAAAAACAAAAGCATGTCTCGCATGTATATTACTCAACAGAAAATTGTGAAATTTGGGAATTAGATAAACCAGATAGAGATAATTCATCGCTGTAAATATTGTTTCATTTGATACAGAGGAAGTGTATAAAATGAAATATGCCACCATTTGGGCTAAATGGTCACAACTCTGGAACCCAAAACAGTGACCATGACAGTTTACCCCTCTAAATGGTCGCACATGTTATGATGACTTATCTCTGGAACCCAAAGGTCTCCAAACGGTCACTAACTGGTCACTATAGGAAATGGTCACGACTAAAAAACAGGCCCCAGGATTTTTCTTTTGATCAAAACAAAATTTTAAGATGATGATAAAATCATAATCCATATCTGAGCAAGTATTGAGAATAGAAACATGATCTAAAGTGCACATTCATCACATTGTTGATACCTATGTAATATTTTTATTGTTCTGATCCTGACATGCAGTGGGACTTTGGTATCAATAGAACCAAATGTCTACATATTTATTAAGATTAAAAAAAACCCAGTACACTTAGCACCATAACCTTAACTCTTTCATTTAAATATACGTTTAAAACCAACTGTGAAATATTTCACGAAGGCTGGGTGAGGTGGAAATAGATTCAAAATCTTAATTTCCAATGTCAACCCCTTGAAAATATGGGAAATCTGAGTCCCGACCCCAACCAAAGTGACCCAAAATCTTCCAATTGTCTGGAACCCCCCAGCACACTTAGGGACATAAACTTTGCTGTTCTATGTGGGAAGTACGTTGGAATCGTTGATGAAATAGTTTATTAAGGGTTGGTGAGATGGGAATATTTTCAAAATCTTGGTTTTCCATGTTGGGTTTTCTGAAAATGGGTGAAATCTGCTGGCCGACCCCAGTCAAAGTCACACAAAATCTGCCAATTGTCTGGAACCCCCCGGCACACTCATAGTCATAATCTTTACTGTCCCATTTAGGTACATATCTGAAATCGTTGATGAAATAGTTTATTAAGGACTGGTGAGGGGGAAATATTTTCAAAATCTTGATTTCCATGTGGAACCCTTGAAAATGAGGGAAATCTGAGTCCTGACCCCAACCAAAGTGACCCAAAATCTGCCAATTGTCTGGAACCCCCAGCACACTTAGGGACATAAATTTTGCTGTTCTATGTGGGAAGTACGTTGGAATCGTTGATGAAATAGTTTATTAAGGGTTGGTGAGATGGGAATATTTTCAAAATCTTGGTTTTCCATGTTGGGTTTTCTGAAAATGGGTGAAATCTGCTGGCCGACCCCAGTCAAAGTCACACAAAATCTGCCAATTGTCTGGAACCCCCCGGCACACTCATAGTCATAATCTTTACTGTCCCATTTAGGTACATATCTGAAATCGTTGATGAAATAGTTTATTAAGGACTGGTGAGGGGGAAATATTTTCAAAATCTTGATTTCCATGTGGAGCCCTTGAAAATGAGGGAAATCTGAGTCCTGACCCCAACAAAAGTGACCCAAAATCTGCCAATTGTCTGGAACCCCCAGCACACTTAGGGACATAAATTTTGCTGTTCTATGTGGGAAGTACGTTGGAATCGTTGATGAAATAGTTTATTAAGGGTTGGTGAGATGGGAATATTTTCAAAATCTTGGTTTTCCATGTTGGGTTTTCTGAAAATGGGTGAAATCTGCTGGCCGACCCCAGTCAAAGTCACACAAAATCTTCCAATTGTCTGGAACCCCCCAGCACACTTAGGGACATAAACTTTGCTGTTCTATGTGGGAAGTACGTTGGAATCGTTGATGAAATAGTTTATTAAGGGTTGGTGAGATGGGAATATTTTCAAAATCTTGGTTTTCCATGTTGGGTTTTCTGAAAATGGGTGAAATCTGCTGGCCGACCCCAGTCAAAGTCACACAAAATCTGCCAATTGTCTGGAACCCCCCGGCACACTCATAGTCATAATCTTTACTGTCCCATTTAGGTACATATCTGAAATCGTTGATGAAATAGTTTATTAAGGACTGGTGAGGGGGAAATATTTTCAAAATCTTGATTTCCATGTGGAACCCTTGAAAATGAGGGAAATCTGAGTCCTGACCCCAACCAAAGTGACCCAAAATCTGCCAATTGTCTGGAACCCCCAGCACACTTAGGGACATAAATTTTGCTGTTCTATGTGGGAAGTACGTTGGAATCGTTGATGAAATAGTTTATTAAGGGTTGGTGAGATGGGAATATTTTCAAAATCTTGGTTTTCCATGTTGGGTTTTCTGAAAATGGGTGAAATCTGCTGGCCGACCCCAGTCAAAGTCACACAAAATCTGCCAATTGTCTGGAACCCCCCGGCACACTCATAGTCATAATCTTTACTGTCCCATTTAGGTACATATCTGAAATCGTTGATGAAATAGTTTATTAAGGACTGGTGAGGGGGAAATATTTTCAAAATCTTGATTTCCATGTGGAGCCCTTGAAAATGAGGGAAATCTGAGTCCTGACCCCAACAAAAGTGACCCAAAATCTGCCAATTGTCTGGAACCCCCAGCACACTTAGGGACATAAATTTTGCTGTTCTATGTGGGAAGTACGTTGGAATCGTTGATGAAATAGTTTATTAAGGGTTGGTGAGATGGGAATATTTTCAAAATCTTGGTTTTCCATGTTGGGTTTTCTGAAAATGGGTGAAATCTGCTGGCCGACCCCAGTCAAAGTCACACAAAATCTTCCAATTGTCTGGAACCCCCCAGCACACTTAGGGACATAAACTTTGCTGTTCTATGTGGGAAGTACGTTGGAATCGTTGATGAAATAGTTTATTAAGGGTTGGTGAGATGGGAATATTTTCAAAATCTTGGTTTTCCATGTTGGGTTTTCTGAAAATGGGTGAAATCTGCTGGCCGACCCCAGTCAAAGTCACACAAAATCTGCCAATTGTCTGGAACCCCCCGGCACACTCATAGTCATAATCTTTACTGTCCCATTTAGGTACATATCTGAAATCGTTGATGAAATAGTTTATTAAGGACTGGTGAGGGGGAAATATTTTCAAAATCTTGATTTCCATGTGGAACCCTTGAAAATGAGGGAAATCTGAGTCCTGACCCCAACAAAAGTGACCCAAAATCTGCCAATTGTCTGGAACCCCCAGCACACTTAGGGACATAAATTTTGCTGTTCTATGTGGGAAGTACGTTGGAATCGTTGATGAAATAGTTTATTAAGGGTTGGTGAGATGGGAATATTTTCAAAATCTTGGTTTTCCATGTCAGATTTTCGGAAAATGGGTGAAATCCGCCTGCCGACCCCAGTCAAAGTCACACAAAATCTGCCAATTGTCTAAAAAATAAACCAGCACACCTACAGCCATAATCTTTACTGTCCCATTTAGGTACATATCTGGAATCGTTGATGAGATAGTTTATTAAGGCCTGTTCAGGTGGAAATAATTTGAAAATCTTGATTTCCCATATGGACCCCTCGATAACGAGAGAATTCTGACTCCTGACCCCAGCCAAAGTCTTTTTATGTTGTTTTTATGTTATGTTGTTTTTATGTTGCTTATCAATTGTTTCTCATGGTCATAATAACCACAATAAAACTATGAAATTTGGAATATAGGTTTGCCAGGGCCCTGTTTTTTAGTCACGACATTTGTGAGTGTCGCAGGCCTACGATCGCACAGCCGATCTACGGCCTATTTGGACGACAAAAGATGGCCAACGTCCTATAGACGGTGTCGTAGTACGCCACGGACGATCGCCGCTAAAAGTGTCTCAAGTATAGAACTGTCTTAGGTTCTATAAAACCTCACTGCGTATATAGAGAATTTTCTGTGCTTTCCTTACGAATTAAGCGATGAAATTTTAACACAAGTAAGGCAGACATATAACCTATAATCGTCCCAAATATGAAGACAATCGGTCCCAGCGTGTAGAAGGGATCGGCGTTTGAATTTCGTCATAGCAATCGTCTGCTCTGGTGGCCTTTGCACCCTCCCACCTCCCGGTGGCAGTGTATGTCGAGGTCACTGCATAAATTAGGGTCACGTGAGGGTAGGGTTACACTGGCCACCAGAGCAGACATTGCTATGACGAAATCCAAACGTGGATATCTTCGGAACTCTGCGACCGATTTTCTTCATATTTGGTGCGATTATTAGTTATATGTATACCTTACTCGTGTTAAAATGTCATTGCTTAATTCCTACGGGAAGTGAAGTTGCGCATTCGGTACGACATGTCCAGAGTAGTCTTAGACATACGACACTTTATGGGGACACTTTCCGGTCCATTGGCCACCGAGTGTCGTGACCATAGCACACCGTTTACCTCCCTATGTGTCGTATCTACAGCAAGTGTCGCACCCAGCCTAAGATCGTAGCTCTATAGCACACTGACAGCAAATATGTGTCGTAAGTTACGAATGTCGTGACTAAAAAACAGGGCCCAGGTCTTTGAATGGCCATAACTTTTCTTTAAATTGGCATAAAGACTTCATTCAAAAAGCAAAATCAATCAGTTTTGCAAGATCACTAGCTAGAGTGCATAGAACTAAGTCTTAAAAATTAGATAAGTGCCTGTCTAATAACGGATTGTTCCAGGCCGAGAAATTCGGTTAATGATCCGCTCCTTATATTTTCAATATGAATGGCGATCTTATCTCCAGGAGAGTGGAAGATAAGGATTTAACAATCATTAATTCTTTAGATTTTTTCCATATCCAGGGCCCTGTTTTTTAGTCACGACATTTATGAGTGCCGCAGGCCTACGACCCCACAGCCGATCTACGACCTTTTTGGACGACAAAAGATGGCCGCCGTCCTATAGACGGTGTCGTAGTACGCCACAGACGATCGCCGCTAAAAGTGTCTCAAGTATAGAACTGTCTTAGGTTCTATAAAACCTCACTGCGTATATAGAGAATTTTCTGTGCTTTCCTTACGAATTAAGCGATGGAATTTTAACACAAGTAACGCATACATATAATCTATAATCGTACCAAATATGAAGAAAATCGGTGGCAGCGTTCCCAAGATATCGGCGTTTGAAATTCGTCATAGCAATGTCTACTCTGGTGGCCATAACACCCTCCCACCTCCCGTGCGCAGTGAATGTCGAGGTCACGGCATAAATTCGGGTCACGTGAGCGTAGGGCGACACTGGCCACCAGAGCAGACATAGCTATGAAGAAATTCAAACGCCGATATCTTCGGAACGCCTAGACCGATTTTCTTAATATTTGGTACGATTATTGATTATATGTATACCTTACTCGTGTTAAAACTTCATTGCTTAATTCTTACGAGAAGTGAAGTTGCGCATTGGTACGACATGTCCAGAGTGGTCTTAGACATACGACACTTATGGCAACACTTTCCGGTCCATTGGCCACCGATTGTCGTGACTATAGCACACCTTTTACCTCCCTGTGTATCGTATCTACAGCAAGTGTCACAGCCAGCCTAAGATCGTAGCTCTATAGCACACTGACAGCAAATATGTGTCGTAAGTTACAAATGTCGTGACTAAAAAACAGGGCCCAGTTCTAGTTATGACAGGTGCAAATACACTCAGAATAAAATTATTCATCAATTGTGGACTATGGGTTTCGCAATTAACTTTAGGAAACTTTCGACTCCTTTACAAATCACAAAATATCCAGGCATTATCATCAACATCAGAAAGATGATTTTATTTTTACTGGAAGAAAAAGTAGCTCATTAACCCTTTCCCTGAAGCACCCCGGGCCCTGTTTTTCAGTCATGACAATCGTTATGAACGACATGTTTTTGCTCTGAGTGTGCTATAGTCGTGACATTTTAGAGGATCGGACAATTATCGCCGCTCTACGACACGTAGGGCGGTGTGAGGTGTGCTATAGTCGCGACACTCGGTGGCCAATGGACCGGAAAGTGTTGCTACAAGTGTTGTAGGTCTAAGACCACTCTAGACATGTCGTAGCGAATGTGCAACGGCCGACAGTTTTAGCGGCGATCGTCCGTGGCGCACTACAATCGTGTCTATAGAACACCGGCCATCTTGTGTCTTCCAGAATGTCGTGGAATCGCTGGACGATCGTACGGTATCGTTGGCCGACGATGTCGTGACTGAAAAACAGGGCCCCGATCCCCTGCTCACAATTATATGGCAGACATTGCCTGCCCAAACGAGCCTGCTACAGCAGGCACCTTTTTTGGGGGAAATAGCAATGTCATGTCACGGACCTATATACATGGATAGGCAACGCAGGCGAGCGCCGTGTTCGTTCTACGATATGAGTGTCTCGGCTACGCTTGACCGATTCCGCGGGTACATCACTGATTTCCCGCTTATCTGCTAGAGGGCGAAGCAGTAGACTGTAGTTCCAGTTCTACCCACCAGGGGCCTGTTTTTCAGACAGTGACGTCTTTATTTGTAGTGATCACAAAAGAGTGACCAGGGCCCTGTTTTTTAGTCACGATATCGTGGATCCACGATGGCCTAAGATCGTGGGTTGAGGCCAAGACATTTTTGGGTGATACAAAATGGCCGCTGTGCTATAGACGTGATCGTAGCCGCGTGCCTATGATCTGAGCTCAAATGATCGGCGCTGGCGACATGTATAGAACTGTCGTAGTTTCTATATTTGGCCTCATGCCGGGAATGAGCTCCGTAGCCACGTGGCTCTATTTACTTAAATTATCGCTCGTCATAAAAATTTATTACGAGTAAGGGGTACATATAACCTATAATCGTTCCAAATATGAAGAATATCTGCCCAACCGTTCCGAAGTTATCGGCGTTTCAATATGAAACATTAGGATATAGATTGGATATCGCACATGCACTCTCCGAGCAGATCTTTCGCGGTGTCGAGCACGGAATCTCTGCTGGGAGAGTGAAGTAACTTAGGTCACGCATTTATATAGAACTGCATAGAGAATCGTATAAATACACAATACTCCACGAGTTTGGAAGGGGAGCAATCTTCATTGAGGTGAAGCCGAGTGACGATTACGGCCCTTTCAAATGAGTGTAGTATTGTTTATTTTACGATTCGAGTGCGGTTATGGATTTATCTCGCCCCTTTCAAGGTTAGGGGAGTTGAAATTTCTTGTCTTGTCATCTCGTATTCACTACGCCACGACCATGGCGTAGTACTGTCAATTTACCGGGGTGATAGTTGAGTATTTTTTTCTAATGTTATTCCTATGGCTACACTTGTACCAGGGGTGAGATAAAGAGCTGTACTAGACAGCTCTATGGATCAGTGAGGGTAAAGCTACATTGGCCACCAGAGCAGCATTTGCTCTGACAAAATTGAAACACCGATATATCTTCGGAACGGTGGGGACGATTTTCTTCATATTTGGTACGATTATAGGTGATATGTATACCTTACTCATGTTAAAATTTCATTGCTTAATTCCAACGGGAAGTGAAGTTGCGCATTCGGTACGACATTTCCAAATTTGTCTTAGGCCTATGACACATGTGGCGTCATTTTTCGCTTGGGTGAGCACCGATTGTCGTGACTATAATACACATTTGAGCTCCCTACGGGTCGTAGACGGACGCCATTTGTTGCAGGTTCTAAGATCGTGGCTCTATAGCACACTCCCGCCTGGCCGATGTCGCCAATAACGATTGTCGTGACTAAAAAACAGGGCCCAGTTGGGCGACCAAACCAGTGATCATGACCAAAAAGTGTTCCTCAGACCCGGTCACTATTCAGCTGTTATGATCACTGTTGGTCCAAGGCCTATACAAAAACAAAAGCATGTCTCGCATGTATATTACTCAACAGAAAATTGTGAAATTTGGGAATTAGATAAACCAGATAGAGATAATTCATCGCTGTAAATATTGTTTCATTTGATACAGAGGAAGTGTATAAAATGAAATATGCCACCATTTGGGCTAAATGGTCACAACTCTGGAACCCAAAACAGTGACCATGACAGTTTACCCCTCTAAATGGTCGCACATGTTATGATGACTTATCTCTGGAACCCAAAGGTCTCCAAACGGTCACTAACTGGTCACTATAGGAAATGGTCACGACTAAAAAACAGGCCCCAGGATTTTTCTTTTGATCAAAACAAAATTTTAAGATGATGATAAAATCATAATCCATATCTGAGCAAGTATTGAGAATAGAAACATGATCTAAAGTGCACATTCATCACATTGTTGATACCTATGTAATATTTTTATTGTTCTGATCCTGACATGCAGTGGGACTTTGGTATCAATAGAACCAAATGTCTACATATTTATTAAGATTAAAAAAAACCCAGTACACTTAGCACCATAACCTTAACTCTTTCATTTAAATATACGTTTAAAACCAACTGTGAAATATTTCACGAAGGCTGGGTGAGGTGGAAATAGATTCAAAATCTTAATTTCCAATGTCAACCCCTTGAAAATATGGGAAATCTGAGTCCCGACCCCAACCAAAGTGACCCAAAATCTTCCAATTGTCTGGAACCCCCCAGCACACTTAGGGACATAAACTTTGCTGTTCTATGTGGGAAGTACGTTGGAATCGTTGATGAAATAGTTTATTAAGGGTTGGTGAGATGGGAATATTTTCAAAATCTTGGTTTTCCATGTTGGGTTTTCTGAAAATGGGTGAAATCTGCTGGCCGACCCCAGTCAAAGTCACACAAAATCTGCCAATTGTCTGGAACCCCCCGGCACACTCATAGTCATAATCTTTACTGTCCCATTTAGGTACATATCTGAAATCGTTGATGAAATAGTTTATTAAGGACTGGTGAGGGGGAAATATTTTCAAAATCTTGATTTCCATGTGGAACCCTTGAAAATGAGGGAAATCTGAGTCCTGACCCCAACCAAAGTGACCCAAAATCTGCCAATTGTCTGGAACCCCCAGCACACTTAGGGACATAAATTTTGCTGTTCTATGTGGGAAGTACGTTGGAATCGTTGATGAAATAGTTTATTAAGGGTTGGTGAGATGGGAATATTTTCAAAATCTTGGTTTTCCATGTTGGGTTTTCTGAAAATGGGTGAAATCTGCTGGCCGACCCCAGTCAAAGTCACACAAAATCTGCCAATTGTCTGGAACCCCCCGGCACACTCATAGTCATAATCTTTACTGTCCCATTTAGGTACATATCTGAAATCGTTGATGAAATAGTTTATTAAGGACTGGTGAGGGGGAAATATTTTCAAAATCTTGATTTCCATGTGGAGCCCTTGAAAATGAGGGAAATCTGAGTCCTGACCCCAACAAAAGTGACCCAAAATCTGCCAATTGTCTGGAACCCCCAGCACACTTAGGGACATAAATTTTGCTGTTCTATGTGGGAAGTACGTTGGAATCGTTGATGAAATAGTTTATTAAGGGTTGGTGAGATGGGAATATTTTCAAAATCTTGGTTTTCCATGTTGGGTTTTCTGAAAATGGGTGAAATCTGCTGGCCGACCCCAGTCAAAGTCACACAAAATCTTCCAATTGTCTGGAACCCCCCAGCACACTTAGGGACATAAACTTTGCTGTTCTATGTGGGAAGTACGTTGGAATCGTTGATGAAATAGTTTATTAAGGGTTGGTGAGATGGGAATATTTTCAAAATCTTGGTTTTCCATGTTGGGTTTTCTGAAAATGGGTGAAATCTGCTGGCCGACCCCAGTCAAAGTCACACAAAATCTGCCAATTGTCTGGAACCCCCCGGCACACTCATAGTCATAATCTTTACTGTCCCATTTAGGTACATATCTGAAATCGTTGATGAAATAGTTTATTAAGGACTGGTGAGGGGGAAATATTTTCAAAATCTTGATTTCCATGTGGAACCCTTGAAAATGAGGGAAATCTGAGTCCTGACCCCAACAAAAGTGACCCAAAATCTGCCAATTGTCTGGAACCCCCAGCACACTTAGGGACATAAATTTTGCTGTTCTATGTGGGAAGTACGTTGGAATCGTTGATGAAATAGTTTATTAAGGGTTGGTGAGATGGGAATATTTTCAAAATCTTGGTTTTCCATGTCAGATTTTCGGAAAATGGGTGAAATCCGCCTGCCGACCCCAGTCAAAGTCACACAAAATCTGCCAATTGTCTAAAAAATAAACCAGCACACCTACAGCCATAATCTTTACTGTCCCATTTAGGTACATATCTGGAATCGTTGATGAGATAGTTTATTAAGGCCTGTTCAGGTGGAAATAATTTGAAAATCTTGATTTCCCATATGGACCCCTCGATAACGAGAGAATTCTGACTCCTGACCCCAGCCAAAGTCTTTTTATGTTGTTTTTATGTTATGTTGTTTTTATGTTGCTTATCAATTGTTTCTCATGGTCATAATAACCACAATAAAACTATGAAATTTGGAATATAGGTTTGCCAGGGCCCTGTTTTTTAGTCACGACATTTGTGAGTGTCGCAGGCCTACGATCGCACAGCCGATCTACGGCCTATTTGGACGACAAAAGATGGCCAACGTCCTATAGACGGTGTCGTAGTACGCCACGGACGATCGCCGCTAAAAGTGTCTCAAGTATAGAACTGTCTTAGGTTCTATAAAACCTCACTGCGTATATAGAGAATTTTCTGTGCTTTCCTTACGAATTAAGCGATGAAATTTTAACACAAGTAAGGCAGACATATAACCTATAATCGTCCCAAATATGAAGACAATCGGTCCCAGCGTGTAGAAGGGATCGGCGTTTGAATTTCGTCATAGCAATCGTCTGCTCTGGTGGCCTTTGCACCCTCCCACCTCCCGGTGGCAGTGAATGTCGAGGTCACTGCATAAATTAGGGTCACGTGAGGGTAGGGTTACACTGGCCACCAGAGCAGATATTGCTATGACGAAATCCAAACGTGGATATCTTCGGAACTCTGCGACCGATTTTCTTCATATTTGGTGCGATTATTAGTTATATGTATACCTTACTCGTGTTAAAATGTCATTGCTTAATTCCTACGGGAAGTGAAGTTGCGCATTCGGTACGACATGTCCAGAGTAGTCTTAGACATACGACACTTTATGGGGACACTTTCCGGTCCATTGGCCACCGAGTGTCGTGACCATAGCACACCGTTTACCTCCCTATGTGTCGTATCTACAGCAAGTGTCGCACCCAGCCTAAGATCGTAGCTCTATAGCACACTGACAGCAAATATGTGTCGTAAGTTACGAATGTCGTGACTAAAAAACAGGGCCCAGGTCTTTGAATGGCCATAACTTTTCTTTAAATTGGCATAAAGACTTCATTCAAAAAGCAAAATCAATCAGTTTTGCAAGATCACTAGCTAGAGTGCATAGAACTAAGTCTTAAAAATTAGATAAGTGCCTGTCTAATAACGGATTGTTCCAGGCCGAGAAATTCGGTTAATGATCCGCTCCTTATATTTTCAATATGAATGGCGATCTTATCTCCAGGAGAGTGGAAGATAAGGATTTAACAATCATTAATTCTTTAGATTTTTTCCATATCCAGGGCCCTGTTTTTTAGTCACGACATTTATGAGTGTCGCAGGCCTACGACCCCACAGCCGATCTACGACCTTTTTGGACGACAAAAGATGGCCGCCGTCCTATAGACGGTGTCGTAGTACGCCACAGACGATCGCCGCTAAAAGTGTCTCAAGTATAGAACTGTCTTAGGTTCTATAAAACCTCACTGCGTATATAGAGAATTTTCTGTGCTTTCCTTACGAATTAAGCGATGGAATTTTAACACAAGTAACGCATACATATAATCTATAATCGTACCAAATATGAAGAAAATCGGTGGCAGCGTTCCCAAGATATCGGCGTTTGAAATTCGTCATAGCAATGTCTACTCTGGTGGCCATAACACCCTCCCACCTCCCGTGCGCAGTGAATGTCGAGGTCACGGCATAAATTCGGGTCACGTGAGCGTAGGGCGACACTGGCCACCAGAGCAGACATAGCTATGAAGAAATTCAAACGCCGATATCTTCGGAACGCCTAGACCGATTTTCTTAATATTTGGTACGATTATTGATTATATGTATACCTTACTCGTGTTAAAACTTCATTGCTTAATTCTTACGAGAAGTGAAGTTGCGCATTGGTACGACATGTCCAGAGTGGTCTTAGACATACGACACTTATGGCAACACTTTCCGGTCCATTGGCCACCGATTGTCGTGACTATAGCACACCTTTTACCTCCCTGTGTATCGTATCTACAGCAAGTGTCACAGCCAGCCTAAGATCGTAGCTCTATAGCACACTGACAGCAAATATGTGTCGTAAGTTACAAATGTCGTGACTAAAAAACAGGGCCCAGTTCTAGTTATGACAGGTGCAAATACACTCAGAATAAAATTATTCATCAATTGTGGACTATGGGTTTCGCAATTAACTTTAGGAAACTTTCGACTCCTTTACAAATCACAAAATATCCAGGCATTATCATCAACATCAGAAAGATGATTTTATTTTTACTGGAAGAAAAAGTAGCTCATTAACCCTTTCCCTGAAGCACCCCGGGCCCTGTTTTTCAGTCATGACAATCGTTATGAACGACATGTTTTTGCTCTGAGTGTGCTATAGTCGTGACATTTTAGAGGATCGGACAATTATCGCCGCTCTACGACACGTAGGGCGGTGTGAGGTGTGCTATAGTCGCGACACTCGGTGGCCAATGGACCGGAAAGTGTTGCTACAAGTGGTGTAGGTCTAAGACCACTCTAGACATGTCGTAGCGAATGTGCAACGGCCGACAGTTTTAGCGGCGATCGTCCGTGGCGCACTACAATCGTGTCTATAGAACACCGGCCATCTTGTGTCTTCCAGAATGTCGTGGAATCGCTGGACGATCGTACGGTATCGTTGGCCGACGATGTCGTGACTGAAAAACAGGGCCCCGATCCCCTGCTCACAATTATATGGCAGACATTGCCTGCCCAAACGAGCCTGCTACAGCAGGCACCTTTTTTGGGGGAAATAGCAATGTCATGTCACGGACCTATATACATGGATAGGCAACGCAGGCGAGCGCCGTGTTCGTTCTACGATATGAGTGTCTCGGCTACGCTTGACCGATTCCGCGGGTACATCACCGATTTCCCGCTTATCTGCTAGAGGGCGAAGCAGTAGACTGTAGTTCCAGTTCTACCCACCAGGGGCCTGTTTTTCAGACAGTGACGTCTTTATTTGTAGTGATCACAAAAGAGTGACCAGGGCCCTGTTTTTTAGTCACGATATCGTGGATCCACGATGGCCTAAGATCGTGGGTTGAGGCCAAGACATTTTTGGGTGATACAAAATGGCCGCTGTGCTATAGACGTGATCGTAGCCGCGTGCCTATGATCTGAGCTCAAATGATCGGCGCTGGCGACATGTATAGAACTGTCGTAGTTTCTATATTTGGCCTCATGCCGGGAATGAGCTCCGTAGCCACGTGGCTCTATTTACTTAAATTATCGCTCGTCATAAAAATTTATTACGAGTAAGGGGTACATATAACCTATAATCGTTCCAAATATGAAGAATATCTGCCCAACCGTTCCGAAGTTATCGGCGTTTCAATATGAAACATTAGGATATAGATTGGATATCGCACATGCACTCTCCGAGCAGATCTTTCGCGGTGTCGAGCACGGAATCTCTGCTGGGAGAGTGAAGTAACTTAGGTCACGCATTTATATAGAACTGCATAGAGAATCGTATAAATACACAATACTCCACGAGTTTGGAAGGGGAGCAATCTTCATTGAGGTGAAGCCGAGTGACGATTACGGCCCTTTCAAATGAGTGTAGTATTGTTTATTTTACGATTCGAGTGCGGTTATGGATTTATCTCGCCCCTTTCAAGGTTAGGGGAGTTGAAATTTCTTGTCTTGTCATCTCGTATTCACTACGCCACGACCATGGCGTAGTACTGTCAATTTACCGGGGTGATAGTTGAGTATTTTTTTCTAATGTTATTCCTATGGCTACACTTGTACCAGGGGTGAGATAAAGAGCTGTACTAGACAGCTCTATGGATCAGTGAGGGTAAAGCTACATTGGCCACCAGAGCAGCATTTGCTCTGACAAAATTGAAACACCGATATATCTTCGGAACGGTGGGGACGATTTTCTTCATATTTGGTACGATTATAGGTGATATGTATACCTTACTCATGTTAAAATTTCATTGCTTAATTCCAACGGGAAGTGAAGTTGCGCATTCGGTACGACATTTCCAAATTTGTCTTAGGCCTATGACACATGTGGCGTCATTTTTCGCTTGGGTGAGCACCGATTGTCGTGACTATAATACACATTTGAGCTCCCTACGGGTCGTAGACGGACGCCATTTGTTGCAGGTTCTAAGATCGTGGCTCTATAGCACACTCCCGCCTGGCCGATGTCGCCAATAACGATTGTCGTGACTAAAAAACAGGGCCCAGTTGGGCGACCAAACCAGTGATCATGACCAAAAAGTGTTCCTCAGACCCGGTCACTATTCAGCTGTTATGATCACTGTTGGTCCAAGGCCTATACAAAAACAAAAGCATGTCTCGCATGTATATTACTCAACAGAAAATTGTGAAATTTGGGAATTAGATAAACCAGATAGAGATAATTCATCGCTGTAAATATTGTTTCATTTGATACAGAGGAAGTGTATAAAATGAAATATGCCACCATTTGGGCTAAATGGTCACAACTCTGGAACCCAAAACAGTGACCATGACAGTTTACCCCTCTAAATGGTTGCACATGTTATGATGACTTATCTCTGGAACCCAAAGGTCTCCAAACGGTCACTAACTGGTCACTATAGGAAATGGTCACGACTAAAAAACAGGCCCCAGGATTTTTCTTTTGATCAAAACAAAATTTTAAGATGATGATAAAATCATAATCCATATCTGAGCAAGTATTGAGAATAGAAACATGATCTTAAGTGCACATTCATCACATTGTTGATACCTATGTAATATTTTTATAGTTCTGATCCTGACATGCAGTGGGACTTTGGTATCAATAGAACCAAATGTCTACATATTTATTAAGATTAAAAAAAAACCAGTACACTTAGCACCATAACCTTAACTCTTTCATTTAAATATACGTTTAAAACCAACTGTGAAATATTTCACGAAGGCTGGGTGAGGTGGAAATAGATTCAAAATCTTAATTTCCAATGTCAACCCCTTGAAAATATGGGAAATCTGAGTCCTGACCCCAACCAAAGTGACCCAAAATCTTCCAATTGTCTGGAACCCCCCAGCACACTTAGGGACATAAACTTTGCTGTTCTATGTGGGAAGTACGTTGGAATCGTTGATGAAATAGTTTATTAAGGGTTGGTGAGATGGGAATATTTTCAAAATCTTGGTTTTCCATGTTGGGTTTTCTGAAAATGGGTGAAATCTGCTGGCCGACCCCAGTCAAAGTCACACAAAATCTGCCAATTGTCTGGAACCCCCCGGCACACTCATAGTCATAATCTTTACTGTCCCATTTAGGTACATATCTGAAATCGTTGATGAAATAGTTTATTAAGGACTGGTGAGGGGGAAATATTTTCAAAATCTTGATTTCCATGTGGAACCCTTGAAAATGAGGGAAATCTGAGTCCTGACCCCAACCAAAGTGACCCAAAATCTGCCAATTGTCTGGAACCCCCAGCACACTTAGGGACATAAATTTTGCTGTTCTATGTGGGAAGTACGTTGGAATCGTTGATGAAATAGTTTATTAAGGGTTGGTGAGATGGGAATATTTTCAAAATCTTGGTTTTCCATGTTGGGTTTTCTGAAAATGGGTGAAATCTGCTGGCCGACCCCAGTCAAAGTCACACAAAATCTGCCAATTGTCTGGAACCCCCCGGCACACTCATAGTCAAAATCTTTACTGTCCCATTTAGGTACATATCTGAAATCGTTGATGAAATAGTTAATTAAGGACTGGTGAGGGGGAAATATTTTCAAAATCTTGATTTCCATGTGGAGCCCTTGAAAATGAGAGAAAATCTGAGTCCTGACCCCAACAAAAGTGACCCAAAATCTGCCAATTGTCTGGAACCCCCAGCACACTTAGGGACATAAATTTTGCTGTTCTATGTGGGAAGTACGTTGGAATTGTTGATGAAATAGTTTATTAAGGGTTGGTGAGATGGGAATATTTTCAAAATCTTGGTTTTCCATGTTGGGTTTTCTGAAAATGGGTGAAATCTGCTGGCCGACCCCAGTCAAAGTCACACAAAATCTTCCAATTGTCTGGAACCCCCCAGCACACTTAGGGACATAAACTTTGCTGTTCTATGTGGGAAGTACGTTGGAATCGTTGATGAAATAGTTTATTAAGGGTTGGTGAGATGGGAATATTTTCAAAATCTTGGTTTTCCATGTTGGGTTTTCTGAAAATGGGTGAAATCTGCCTGCCGACCCCAGTCAAAGTCACACAAAATCTGCCAATTGTCTGGAACCCCCCGGCACACTCATAGTCATAATCTTTACTGTCCCATTTAGGTACATATCTGAAATCGTTGATGAAATAGTTTATTAAGGACTGGTGAGGGGGAAATATTTTCAAAATCTTGATTTCCATGTGGAACCCTTGAAAATGAGGGAAATCTGAGTCCTGACCCCAACAAAAGTGACCCAAAATCTGCCAATTGTCTGGAACCC
Source organism: Alentia gelatinosa (assembly GCA_950022655.1). Taxonomy (NCBI): domain Eukaryota; kingdom Metazoa; phylum Annelida; class Polychaeta; order Phyllodocida; family Polynoidae; genus Alentia; species Alentia gelatinosa. Next base: position 19,289,243 of record OX465584.1, on the reverse strand, counting down.
CCAGCACACTTAGGGACATAAATTTTGCTGTTCTATGTGGGAAGTACGTTGGAATCGTTGATGAAATAGTTTATTAAGGGTTGGTGAGATGGGAATATTTTCAAAATCTTGGTTTTCCATGTTGGGTTTTCTGAAAATGGGTGAAATCTGCTGGCCGACCCCAGTCAAAGTCACACAAAATCTCCCAATTGTCTGGAACCCCCTGGCACACTCATAGTCATAATCTTTACTGTCCCATTTAGGTACATATCTGAAATCGTTGATGAAATAGTTTATTAAGGACTGGTGAGGGGGAAATATTTTCAAAATCTTGATTTCCATGTGGAACCCTTGAAAATGAGGGAAATCTGAGTCCTGACCCCAACAAAAGTGACCCAAAATCTGCCAATTGTCTGGAACCCCCAGCACACTTAGGGACATAAATTTTGCTGTTCTATGTGGGAAGTACGTTGGAATCGTTGATGAAATAGTTTATTAAGGGTTGGTGAGATGGGAATATTTTCAAAATCTTGGTTTTCCATGTCAGATTTTCGGAAAATGGGTGAAATCTGCCTGCCGACCCCAGTCAAAGTCACACAAAATCTGCCAATTGTCTAAAAAATAAACCAGCACACCTACAGCCATTATCTTTACTGTCCCATTTAGGTACATATCTGAAATCGTTGATGAGATAGTTTATTAAGGCCTGTTCAGGTGGAAATAATTTGAAAATCTTGATTTCCCATATGGACCCCTTGATAACGAGAGAATTCTGACTCCTGACCCCAGCCAAAGTCTTTTTATGTTGTTTTTATGTTATGTTGTTTTTATGTTGCTTATCAATTGTTTCTCATGGTCATAATAACCACAATAAAACTATGAAATTTGGAATATAGGTTTGCCAGGGCCCTGTTTTTTAGTCACGACATTTGTGAGTGTCGCAGGCCTACGATCGCACAGCCGATCTACGGCCTATTTGGACGACAAAAGATGGCCAACGTCCTATAGACGGTGTCGTAGTACGCCACGGACGATCGCCGCTAAAAGTGTCTCAAGTATAGAACTGTCTTAGGTTCTATAAAACCTCACTGTGCGTATATAGAGGATTTCCTGTGCTTCCCATACGAATTAAGCGATGAAATTTTAACACAAGTAAGGCAGACATATAACCTATAATCGTCCCAAATATGAAGACAATCGGTCCCAGCGTGTAGAAGGGATCGGCGTTTGAATTTCGTCATAGCAATCGTCTGCTCTGGTGGCCTTTGCACCCTCCCACCTCCCGGTGGCAGTGTATGTCGAGGTCACTGCATAAATTAGGGTCACGTGAGGGTAGGGTTACACTGGCCACCAGAGCAGACATTGCTATGACGAAATCCAAACGTGGATATCTTCGGAACTCTGCGACCGATTTTCTTCATATTTGGTGCGATTATTAGTTATATGTATACCTTACTCGTGTTAAAATGTCATTGCTTAATTCCTACGGGAAGTGAAGTTGCGCATTCGGTACGACATGTCCAGAGTAGTCTTAGACATACGACACTTTATGGGGACACTTTCCGGTCCATTGGCCACCGAGTGTCGTGACCATAGCACACCGTTTACCTCCCTATGTGTCGTATCTACAGCAAGTGTCGCACCCAGCCTAAGATCGTAGCTCTATAGCACACTGACAGCAAATATGTGTCGTAAGTTACGAATGTCGTGACTAAAAAACAGGGCCCAGGTCTTTGAATGGCCATAACTTTTCTTTAAATTGGCATAAAGACTTCATTCAAAAAGCAAAATCAATCAGTTTTGCAAGATCACTAGCTAGAGTGCATAGAACTAAGTCTTAAAAATTAGATAAGTGCCTGTCTAATAACGGATTGTTCCAGGCCGAGAAATTCGGTTAATGATCCGCTCCTTATATTTTCAATATGAATGGCGATCTTATCTCCAGGAGAGTGGAAGATAAGGATTTAACAATCATTAATTCTTTAGATTTTTTCCATATCCAGGGCCCTGTTTTTTAGTCACGACATTTATGAGTGTCGCAGGCCTACGACCCCACAGCCGATCTACGACCTTTTTGGACGACAAAAGATGGCCGCCGTCCTATAGACGGTGTCGTAGTACGCCACAGACGATCGCCGCTAAAAGTGTCTCAAGTATAGAACTGTCTTAGGTTCTATAAAACCTCACTGCGTATATAGAGAATTTTCTGTGCTTTCCTTACGAATTAAGCGATGGAATTTTAACACAAGTAACGCATACATATAATCTATAATCGTACCAAATATGAAGAAAATCGGTGGCAGCGTTCCCAAGATATCGGCGTTTGAAATTCGTCATAGCAATGTCTACTCTGGTGGCCATAACACCCTCCCACCTCCCGTGCGCAGTGAATGTCGAGGTCACGGCATAAATTCGGGTCACGTGAGCGTAGGGCGACACTGGCCACCAGAGCAGACATAGCTATGAAGAAATTCAAACGCCGATATCTTCGGAACGCCTAGACCGATTTTCTTAATATTTGGTACGATTATTGATTATATGTATACCTTACTCGTGTTAAAACTTCATTGCTTAATTCTTACGAGAAGTGAAGTTGCGCATTGGTACGACATGTCCAGAGTGGTCTTAGACATACGACACTTATGGCAACACTTTCCGGTCCATTGGCCACCGATTGTCGTGACTATAGCACACCTTTTACCTCCCTGTGTATCGTATCTACAGCAAGTGTCACAGCCAGCCTAAGATCGTAGCTCTATAGCACACTGACAGCAAATATGTGTCGTAAGTTACAAATGTCGTGACTAAAAAACAGGGCCCAGTTCTAGTTATGACAGGTGCAAATACACTCAGAATAAAATTATTCATCAATTGTGGACTATGGGTTTCGCAATTAACTTTAGGAAACTTTCGACTCCTTTACAAATCACAAAATATCCAGGCATTATCATCAACATCAGAAAGATGATTTTATTTTTACTGGAAGAAAAAGTAGCTCATTAACCCTTTCCCTGAAGCACCCCGGGCCCTGTTTTTCAGTCATGACAATCGTTATGAACGACATGTTTTTGCTCTGAGTGTGCTATAGTCGTGACATTTTAGAGGATCGGACAATTATCGCCGCTCTACGACACGTAGGGCGGTGTGAGGTGTGCTATAGTCGCGACACTCGGTGGCCAATGGACCGGAAAGTGTTGCTACAAGTGTTGTAGGTCTAAGACCACTCTAGACATGTCGTAGCGAATGTGCAACGGCCGACAGTTTTAGCGGCGATCGTCCGTGGCGCACTACAATCGTGTCTATAGAACACCGGCCATCTTGTGTCTTCCAGAATGTCGTGGAATCGCTGGACGATCGTACGGTATCGTTGGCCGACGATGTCGTGACTGAAAAACAGGGCCCCGATCCCCTGCTCACAATTATATGGCAGACATTGCCTGCCCAAACGAGCCTGCTACAGCAGGCACCTTTTTTGGGGGAAATAGCAATGTCATGTCACGGACCTATATACATGGATAGGCAACGCAGGCGAGCGCCGTGTTCGTTCTACGATATGAGTGTCTCGGCTACGCTTGACCGATTCCGCGGGTACATCACCGATTTCCCGCTTATCTGCTAGAGGGCGAAGCAGTAGACTGTAGTTCCAGTTCTACCCACCAGGGGCCTGTTTTTCAGACAGTGACGTCTTTATTTGTAGTGATCACAAAAGAGTGACCAGGGCCCTGTTTTTTAGTCACGATATCGTGGATCCACGATGGCCTAAGATCGTGGGTTGAGGCCAAGACATTTTTGGGTGATACAAAATGGCCGCTGTGCTATAGACGTGATCGTAGCCGCGTGCCTATGATCTGAGCTCAAATGATCGGCGCTGGCGACATGTATAGAACTGTCGTAGTTTCTATATTTGGCCTCATGCCGGGAATGAGCTCCGTAGCCACGTGGCTCTATTTACTTAAATTATCGCTCGTCATAAAAATTTATTACGAGTAAGGGGTACATATAACCTATAATCGTTCCAAATATGAAGAATATCTGCCCAACCGTTCCGAAGTTATCGGCGTTTCAATATGAAACATTAGGATATAGATTGGATATCGCACATGCACTCTCCGAGCAGATCTTTCGCGGTGTCGAGCACGGAATCTCTGCTGGGAGAGTGAAGTAACTTAGGTCACGCATTTATATAGAACTGCATAGAGAATCGTATAAATACACAATACTCCACGAGTTTGGAAGGGGAGCAATCTTCATTGAGGTGAAGCCGAGTGACGATTACGGCCCTTTCAAATGAGTGTAGTATTGTTTATTTTACGATTCGAGTGCGGTTATGGATTTATCTCGCCCCTTTCAAGGTTAGGGGAGTTGAAATTTCTTGTCTTGTCATCTCGTATTCACTACGCCACGACCATGGCGTAGTACTGTCAATTTACCGGGGTGATAGTTGAGTATTTTTTTCTAATGTTATTCCTATGGCTACACTTGTACCAGGGGTGAGATAAAGAGCTGTACTAGACAGCTCTATGGATCAGTGAGGGTAAAGCTACATTGGCCACCAGAGCAGCATTTGCTCTGACAAAATTGAAACACCGATATATCTTCGGAACGGTGGGGACGATTTTCTTCATATTTGGTACGATTATAGGTGATATGTATACCTTACTCATGTTAAAATTTCATTGCTTAATTCCAACGGGAAGTGAAGTTGCGCATTCGGTACGACATTTCCAAATTTGTCTTAGGCCTATGACACATGTGGCGTCATTTTTCGCTTGGGTGAGCACCGATTGTCGTGACTATAATACACATTTGAGCTCCCTACGGGTCGTAGACGGACGCCATTTGTTGCAGGTTCTAAGATCGTGGCTCTATAGCACACTCCCGCCTGGCCGATGTCGCCAATAACGATTGTCGTGACTAAAAAACAGGGCCCAGTTGGGCGACCAAACCAGTGATCATGACCAAAAAGTGTTCCTCAGACCCGGTCACTATTCAGCTGTTATGATCACTGTTGGTCCAAGGCCTATACAAAAACAAAAGCATGTCTCGCATGTATATTACTCAACAGAAAATTGTGAAATTTGGGAATTAGATAAACCAGATAGAGATAATTCATCGCTGTAAATATTGTTTCATTTGATACAGAGGAAGTGTATAAAATGAAATATGCCACCATTTGGGCTAAATGGTCACAACTCTGGAACCCAAAACAGTGACCATGACAGTTTACCCCTCTAAATGGTTGCACATGTTATGATGACTTATCTCTGGAACCCAAAGGTCTCCAAACGGTCACTAACTGGTCACTATAGGAAATGGTCACGACTAAAAAACAGGCCCCAGGATTTTTCTTTTGATCAAAACAAAATTTTAAGATGATGATAAAATCATAATCCATATCTGAGCAAGTATTGAGAATAGAAACATGATCTTAAGTGCACATTCATCACATTGTTGATACCTATGTAATATTTTTATAGTTCTGATCCTGACATGCAGTGGGACTTTGGTATCAATAGAACCAAATGTCTACATATTTATTAAGATTAAAAAAAAACCAGTACACTTAGCACCATAACCTTAACTCTTTCATTTAAATATACGTTTAAAACCAACTGTGAAATATTTCACGAAGGCTGGGTGAGGTGGAAATAGATTCAAAATCTTAATTTCCAATGTCAACCCCTTGAAAATATGGGAAATCTGAGTCCTGACCCCAACCAAAGTGACCCAAAATCTTCCAATTGTCTGGAACCCCCCAGCACACTTAGGGACATAAACTTTGCTGTTCTATGTGGGAAGTACGTTGGAATCGTTGATGAAATAGTTTATTAAGGGTTGGTGAGATGGGAATATTTTCAAAATCTTGGTTTTCCATGTTGGGTTTTCTGAAAATGGGTGAAATCTGCTGGCCGACCCCAGTCAAAGTCACACAAAATCTGCCAATTGTCTGGAACCCCCCGGCACACTCATAGTCATAATCTTTACTGTCCCATTTAGGTACATATCTGAAATCGTTGATGAAATAGTTTATTAAGGACTGGTGAGGGGGAAATATTTTCAAAATCTTGATTTCCATGTGGAACCCTTGAAAATGAGGGAAATCTGAGTCCTGACCCCAACCAAAGTGACCCAAAATCTGCCAATTGTCTGGAACCCCCAGCACACTTAGGGACATAAATTTTGCTGTTCTATGTGGGAAGTACGTTGGAATCGTTGATGAAATAGTTTATTAAGGGTTGGTGAGATGGGAATATTTTCAAAATCTTGGTTTTCCATGTTGGGTTTTCTGAAAATGGGTGAAATCTGCTGGCCGACCCCAGTCAAAGTCACACAAAATCTGCCAATTGTCTGGAACCCCCCGGCACACTCATAGTCAAAATCTTTACTGTCCCATTTAGGTACATATCTGAAATCGTTGATGAAATAGTTTATTAAGGACTGGTGAGGGGGAAATATTTTCAAAATCTTGATTTCCATGTGGAGCCCTTGAAAATGAGAGAAAATCTGAGTCCTGACCCCAACAAAAGTGACCCAAAATCTGCCAATTGTCTGGAACCCCCAGCACACTTAGGGACATAAATTTTGCTGTTCTATGTGGGAAGTACGTTGGAATCGTTGATGAAATAGTTTATTAAGGGTTGGTGAGATGGGAATATTTTCAAAATCTTGGTTTTCCATGTTGGGTTTTCTGAAAATGGGTGAAATCTGCTGGCCGACCCCAGTCAAAGTCACACAAAATCTGCCAATTGTCTGGAACCCCCCGGCACACTCATAGTCATAATCTTTACTGTCCCATTTAGGTACATATCTGAAATCGTTGATGAAATAGTTTATTAAGGACTGGTGAGGGGGAAATATTTTCAAAATCTTGATTTCCATGTGGAACCCTTGAAAATGAGGGAAATCTGAGTCCTGACCCCAACCAAAGTGACCCAAAATCTGCCAATTGTCTGGAACCCCCAGCACACTTAGGGACATAAATTTTGCTGTTCTATGTGGGAAGTACGTTGGAATCGTTGATGAAATAGTTTATTAAGGGTTGGTGAGATGGGAATATTTTCAAAATCTTGGTTTTCCATGTTGGGTTTTCTGAAAATGGGTGAAATCTGCTGGCCGACCCCAGTCAAAGTCACACAAAATCTGCCAATTGTCTGGAACCCCCCGGCACACTCATAGTCAAAATCTTTACTGTCCCATTTAGGTACATATCTGAAATCGTTGATGAAATAGTTTATTAAGGACTGGTGAGGGGGAAATATTTTCAAAATCTTGATTTCCATGTGGAGCCCTTGAAAATGAGGGAAATCTGAGTCCTGACCCCAACAAAAGTGACCCAAAATCTGCCAATTGTCTGGAACCCCCAGCACACTTAGGGACATAAATTTTGCTGTTCTATGTGGGAAGTACGTTGGAATTGTTGATGAAATAGTTTATTAAGGGTTGGTGAGATGGGAATATTTTCAAAATCTTGGTTTTCCATGTTGGGTTTTCTGAAAATGGGTGAAATCTGCTGGCCGACCCCAGTCAAAGTCACACAAAATCTTCCAATTGTCTGGAACCCCCCAGCAAACTTAGGGACATAAACTTTGCTGTTCTATGTGGGAAGTACGTTGGAATCGTTGATGAAATAGTTTATTAAGGGTTGGTGAGATGGGAATATTTTCAAAATCTTGGTTTTCCATGTTGGGTTTTCTGAAAATGGGTGAAATCTGCTGGCCGACCCCAGTCAAAGTCACACAAAATCTGCCAATTGTCTGGAACCCCCCGGCACACTCATAGTCATAATCTTTACTGTCCCATTTAGGTACATATCTGAAATCGTTGATGAAATAGTTTATTAAGGACTGGTGAGGGGGAAATATTTTCAAAATCTTGATTTCCATGTGGAGCCCTTGAAAATGAGAGAAAATCTGAGTCCTGACCCCAACAAAAGTGACCCAAAATCTGCCAATTGTCTGGAACCCCCAGCACACTTAGGGACATAAATTTTGCTGTTCTATGTGGGAAGTACGTTGGAATCGTTGATGAAATAGTTTATTAAGGGTTGGTGAGATGGGAATATTTTCAAAATCTTGGTTTTCCATGTTGGGTTTTCTGAAAATGGGTGAAATCTGCTGGCCGACCCCAGTCAAAGTCACACAAAATCTTCCAATTGTCTGGAACCCCCCAGCACACTTAGGGACATAAACTTTGCTGTTCTATGTGGGAAGTACGTTGGAATCGTTGATGAAATAGTTTATTAAGGGTTGGTGAGATGGGAATATTTTCAAAATCTTGGTTTTCCATGTTGGGTTTTCTGAAAATGGGTGAAATCTGCTGGCCGACCCCAGTCAAAGTCACACAAAATCTGCCAATTGTCTGGAACCCCCCGGCACACTCATAGTCATAATCTTTACTGTCCCATTTAGGTACATATCTGAAATCGTTGATGAAATAGTTTATTAAGGACTGGTGAGGGGGAAATATTTTCAAAATCTTGATTTCCATGTGGAACCCTTGAAAATGAGGGAAATCTGAGTCCTGACCCCAACCAAAGTGACCCAAAATCTGCCAATTGTCTGGAACCCCCAGCACACTTAGGGACATAAATTTTGCTGTTCTATGTGGGAAGTACGTTGGAATCGTTGATGAAATAGTTTATTAAGGGTTGGTGAGATGGGAATATTTTCAAAATCTTGGTTTTCCATGTCAGATTTTCGGAAAATGGGTGAAATCTGCCTGCCGACCCCAGTCAAAGTCACACAAAATCTGCCAATTGTCTAAAAAATAAACCAGCACACCTACAGCCATTATCTTTACTGTCCCATTTAGGTACATATCTGAAATCGTTGATGAGATAGTTTATTAAGGCCTGTTCAGGTGGAAATAATTTGAAAATCTTGATTTCCCATATGGACCCCTTGATAACGAGAGAATTCTGACTCCTGACCCCAGCCAAAGTCTTTTTATGTTGTTTTTATGTTATGTTGTTTTTATGTTGCTTATCAATTGTTTCTCATGGTCATAATAACCACAATAAAACTATGAAATTTGGAATATAGGTTTGCCAGGGCCCTGTTTTTTAGTCACGACATTTGTGAGTGTCGCAGGCCTACGATCGCACAGCCGATCTACGGCCTATTTGGACGACAAAAGATGGCCAACGTCCTATAGACGGTGTCGTAGTACGCCACGGACGATCGCCGCTAAAAGTGTCTCAAGTATAGAACTGTCTTAGGTTCTATAAAACCTCACTGTGCGTATATAGAGGATTTCCTGTGCTTCCCATACGAATTAAGCGATGAAATTTTAACACAAGTAAGGCAGACATATAACCTATAATCGTCCCAAATATGAAGACAATCGGTCCCAGCGTGTAGAAGGGATCGGCGTTTGAATTTCGTCATAGCAATCGTCTGCTCTGGTGGCCTTTGCACCCTCCCACCTCCCGGTGGCAGTGTATGTCGAGGTCACTGCATAAATTAGGGTCACGTGAGGGTAGGGTTACACTGGCCACCAGAGCAGACATTGCTATGACGAAATCCAAACGTGGATATCTTCGGAACTCTGCGACCGATTTTCTTCATATTTGGTGCGATTATTAGTTATATGTATACCTTACTCGTGTTAAAATGTCATTGCTTAATTCCTACGGGAAGTGAAGTTGCGCATTCGGTACGACATGTCCAGAGTAGTCTTAGACATACGACACTTTATGGGGACACTTTCCGGTCCATTGGCCACCGAGTGTCGTGACCATAGCACACCGTTTACCTCCCTATGTGTCGTATCTACAGCAAGTGTCGCACCCAGCCTAAGATCGTAGCTCTATAGCACACTGACAGCAAATATGTGTCGTAAGTTACGAATGTCGTGACTAAAAAACAGGGCCCAGGTCTTTGAATGGCCATAACTTTTCTTTAAATTGGCATAAAGACTTCATTCAAAAAGCAAAATCAATCAGTTTTGCAAGATCACTAGCTAGAGTGCATAGAACTAAGTCTTAAAAATTAGATAAGTGCCTGTCTAATAACGGATTGTTCCAGGCCGAGAAATTCGGTTAATGATCCGCTCCTTATATTTTCAATATGAATGGCGATCTTATCTCCAGGAGAGTGGAAGATAAGGATTTAACAATCATTAATTCTTTAGATTTTTTCCATATCCAGGGCCCTGTTTTTTAGTCACGACATTTATGAGTGTCGCAGGCCTATGACCCCACAGCCGATCTACGACCTTTTTGGACGACAAAAGATGGCCGCCGTCCTATAGACGGTGTCGTAGTACGCCACAGACGATCGCCGCTAAAAGTGTCTCAAGTATAGAACTGTCTTAGGTTCTATAAAACCTCACTGCGTATATAGAGAATTTTCTGTGCTTTCCTTACGAATTAAGCGATGGAATTTTAACACAAGTAACGCATACATATAATCTATAATCGTACCAAATATGAAGAAAATCGGTGGCAGCGTTCCCAAGATATCGGCGTTTGAAATTCGTCATAGCAATGTCTACTCTGGTGGCCATAACACCCTCCCACCTCCCGTGCGCAGTGAATGTCGAGGTCACGGCATAAATTCGGGTCACGTGAGCGTAGGGCGACACTGGCCACCAGAGCAGACATAGCTATGAAGAAATTCAAACGCCGATATCTTCGGAACGCCTAGACCGATTTTCTTAATATTTGGTACGATTATTGATTATATGTATACCTTACTCGTGTTAAAACTTCATTGCTTAATTCTTACGAGAAGTGAAGTTGCGCATTGGTACGACATGTCCAGAGTGGTCTTAGACATACGACACTTATGGCAACACTTTCCGGTCCATTGGCCACCGATTGTCGTGACTATAGCACACCTTTTACCTCCCTGTGTATCGTATCTACAGCAAGTGTCACAGCCAGCCTAAGATCGTAGCTCTATAGCACACTGACAGCAAATATGTGTCGTAAGTTACAAATGTCGTGACTAAAAAACAGGGCCCAGTTCTAGTTATGACAGGTGCAAATACACTCAGAATAAAATTATTCATCAATTGTGGACTATGGGTTTCGCAATTAACTTTAGGAAACTTTCGACTCCTTTACAAATCACAAAATATCCAGGCATTATCATCAACATCAGAAAGATGATTTTATTTTTACTGGAAGAAAAAGTAGCTCATTAACCCTTTCCCTGAAGCACCCCGGGCCCTGTTTTTCAGTCATGACAATCGTTATGAACGACATGTTTTTGCTCTGAGTGTGCTATAGTCGTGACATTTTAGAGGATCGGACAATTATCGCCGCTCTACGACACGTAGGGCGGTGTGAGGTGTGCTATAGTCGCGACACTCGGTGGCCAATGGACCGGAAAGTGTTGCTACAAGTGTTGTAGGTCTAAGACCACTCTAGACATGTCGTAGCGAATGTGCAACGGCCGACAGTTTTAGCGGCGATCGTCCGTGGCGCACTACAATCGTGTCTATAGAACACCGGCCATCTTGTGTCTTCCAGAATGTCGTGGAATCGCTGGACGATCGTACGGTATCGTTGGCCGACGATGTCGTGACTGAAAAACAGGGCCCCGATCCCCTGCTCACAATTATATGGCAGACATTGCCTGCCCAAACGAGCCTGCTACAGCAGGCACCTTTTTTGGGGGAAATAGCAATGTCATGTCACGGACCTATATACATGGATAGGCAACGCAGGCGAGCGCCGTGTTCGTTCTACGATATGAGTGTCTCGGCTACGCTTGACCGATTCCGCGGGTACATCACCGATTTCCCGCTTATCTGCTAGAGGGCGAAGCAGTAGACTGTAGTTCCAGTTCTACCCACCAGGGGCCTGTTTTTCAGACAGTGACGTCTTTATTTGTAGTGATCACAAAAGAGTGACCAGGGCCCTGTTTTTTAGTCACGATATCGTGGATCCACGATGGCCTAAGATCGTGGGTTGAGGCCAAGACATTTTTGGGTGATACAAAATGGCCGCTGTGCTATAGACGTGATCGTAGCCGCGTGCCTATGATCTGAGCTCAAATGATCGGCGCTGGCGACATGTATAGAACTGTCGTAGTTTCTATATTTGGCCTCATGCCGGGAATGAGCTCCGTAGCCACGTGGCTCTATTTACTTAAATTATCGCTCGTCATAAAAATTTATTACGAGTAAGGGGTACATATAACCTATAATCGTTCCAAATATGAAGAATATCTGCCCAACCGTTCCGAAGTTATCGGCGTTTCAATATGAAACATTAGGATATAGATTGGATATCGCACATGCACTCTCCGAGCAGATCTTTCCCGGTGTCGAGCACGGAATCTCTGCTGGGAGAGTGAAGTAACTTAGGTCACGCATTTATATAGAACTGCATAGAGAATCGTATAAATACACAATACTCCACGAGTTTGGAAGGGGAGCAATCTTCATTGAGGTGAAGCCGAGTGACGATTACGGCCCTTTCAAATGAGTGTAGTATTGTTTATTTTACGATTCGAGTGCGGTTATGGATTTATCTCGCCCCTTTCAAGGTTAGGGGAGTTGAAATTTCTTGTCTTGTCATCTCGTATTCACTACGCCACGACCATGGCGTAGTACTGTCAATTTACCGGGGTGATAGTTGAGTATTTTTTTCTAATGTTATTCCTATGGCTACACTTGTACCAGGGGTGAGATAAAGAGCTGTACTAGACAGCTCTATGGATCAGTGAGGGTAAAGCTACATTGGCCACCAGAGCAGCATTTGCTCTGACAAAATTGAAACACCGATATATCTTCGGAACGGTGGGGACGATTTTCTTCATATTTGGTACGATTATAGGTGATATGTATACCTTACTCATGTTAAAATTTCATTGCTTAATTCCAACGGGAAGTGAAGTTGCGCATTCGGTACGACATTTCCAAATTTGTCTTAGGCCTATGACACATGTGGCGTCATTTTTCGCTTGGGTGAGCACCGATTGTCGTGACTATAATACACATTTGAGCTCCCTACGGGTCGTAGACGGACGCCATTTGTTGCAGGTTCTAAGATCGTGGCTCTATAGCACACTCCCGCCTGGCCGATGTCGCCAATAACGATTGTCGTGACTAAAAAACAGGGCCCAGTTGGGCGACCAAACCAGTGATCATGACCAAAAAGTGTTCCTCAGACCCGGTCACTATTCAGCTGTTATGATCACTGTTGGTCCAAGGCCTATACAAAAACAAAAGCATGTCTCGCATGTATATTACTCAACAGAAAATTGTGAAATTTGGGAATTAGATAAACCAGATAGAGATAATTCATCGCTGTAAATATTGTTTCATTTGATACAGAGGAAGTGTATAAAATGAAATATGCCACCATTTGGGCTAAATGGTCACAACTCTGGAACCCAAAACAGTGACCATGACAGTTTACCCCTCTAAATGGTTGCACATGTTATGATGACTTATCTCTGGAACCCAAAGGTCTCCAAACGGTCACTAACTGGTCACTATAGGAAATGGTCACGACTAAAAAACAGGCCCCAGGATTTTTCTTTTGATCAAAACAAAATTTTAAGATGATGATAAAATCATAATCCATATCTGAGCAAGTATTGAGAATAGAAACATGATCTTAAGTGCACATTCATCACATTGTTGATACCTATGTAATATTTTTATAGTTCTGATCCTGACATGCAGTGGGACTTTGGTATCAATAGAACCAAATGTCTACATATTTATTAAGATTAAAAAAAAACCAGTACACTTAGCACCATAACCTTAACTCTTTCATTTAAATATACGTTTAAAACCAACTGTGAAATATTTCACGAAGGCTGGGTGAGGTGGAAATAGATTCAAAATCTTAATTTCCAATGTCAACCCCTTGAAAATATGGGAAATCTGAGTCCTGACCCCAACCAAAGTGACCCAAAATCTTCCAATTGTCTGGAACCCCCCAGCACACTTAGGGACATAAACTTTGCTGTTCTATGTGGGAAGTACGTTGGAATCGTTGATGAAATAGTTTATTAAGGGTTGGTGAGATGGGAATATTTTCAAAATCTTGGTTTTCCATGTTGGGTTTTCTGAAAATGGGTGAAATCTGCTGGCCGACCCCAGTCAAAGTCACACAAAATCTGCCAATTGTCTGGAACCCCCCGGCACACTCATAGTCATAATCTTTACTGTCCCATTTAGGTACATATCTGAAATCGTTGATGAAATAGTTTATTAAGGACTGGTGAGGGGGAAATATTTTCAAAATCTTGATTTCCATGTGGAACCCTTGAAAATGAGGGAAATCTGAGTCCTGACCCCAACCAAAGTGACCCAAAATCTGCCAATTGTCTGGAACCCCCAGCACACTTAGGGACATAAATTTTGCTGTTCTATGTGGGAAGTACGTTGGAATCGTTGATGAAATAGTTTATTAAGGGTTGGTGAGATGGGAATATTTTCAAAATCTTGGTTTTCCATGTTGGGTTTTCTGAAAATGGGTGAAATCTGCTGGCCGACCCCAGTCAAAGTCACACAAAATCTGCCAATTGTCTGGAACCCCCCGGCACACTCATAGTCAAAATCTTTACTGTCCCATTTAGGTACATATCTGAAATCGTTGATGAAATAGTTTATTAAGGACTGGTGAGGGGGAAATATTTTCAAAATCTTGATTTCCATGTGGAGCCCTTGAAAATGAGAGAAAATCTGAGTCCTGACCCCAACAAAAGTGACCCAAAATCTGCCAATTGTCTGGAACCCCCAGCACACTTAGGGACATAAATTTTGCTGTTCTATGTGGGAAGTACGTTGGAATCGTTGATGAAATAGTTTATTAAGGGTTGGTGAGATGGGAATATTTTCAAAATCTTGGTTTTCCATGTTGGGTTTTCTGAAAATGGGTGAAATCTGCTGGCCGACCCCAGTCAAAGTCACACAAAATCTGCCAATTGTCTGGAACCCCCCGGCACACTCATAGTCATAATCTTTACTGTCCCATTTAGGTACATATCTGAAATCGTTGATGAAATAGTTTATTAAGGACTGGTGAGGGGGAAATATTTTCAAAATCTTGATTTCCATGTGGAACCCTTGAAAATGAGGGAAATCTGAGTCCTGACCCCAACCAAAGTGACCCAAAATCTGCCAATTGTCTGGAACCCCCAGCACACTTAGGGACATAAATTTTGCTGTTCTATGTGGGAAGTACGTTGGAATCGTTGATGAAATAGTTTATTAAGGGTTGGTGAGATGGGAATATTTTCAAAATCTTGGTTTTCCATGTTGGGTTTTCTGAAAATGGGTGAAATCTGCTGGCCGACCCCAGTCAAAGTCACACAAAATCTGCCAATTGTCTGGAACCCCCCGGCACACTCATAGTCAAAATCTTTACTGTCCCATTTAGGTACATATCTGAAATCGTTGATGAAATAGTTTATTAAGGACTGGTGAGGGGGAAATATTTTCAAAATCTTGATTTCCATGTGGAGCCCTTGAAAATGAGGGAAATCTGAGTCCTGACCCCAACAAAAGTGACCCAAAATCTGCCAATTGTCTGGAACCCCCAGCACACTTAGGGACATAAATTTTGCTGTTCTATGTGGGAAGTACGTTGGAATTGTTGATGAAATAGTTTATTAAGGGTTGGTGAGATGGGAATATTTTCAAAATCTTGGTTTTCCATGTTGGGTTTTCTGAAAATGGGTGAAATCTGCTGGCCGACCCCAGTCAAAGTCACACAAAATCTTCCAATTGTCTGGAACCCCCCAGCAAACTTAGGGACATAAACTTTGCTGTTCTATGTGGGAAGTACGTTGGAATCGTTGATGAAATAGTTTATTAAGGGTTGGTGAGATGGGAATATTTTCAAAATCTTGGTTTTCCATGTTGGGTTTTCTGAAAATGGGTGAAATCTGCTGGCCGACTCCAGTCAAAGTCACACAAAATCTGCCAATTGTCTGGAACCCCCCGGCACACTCATAGTCATAATCTTTACTGTCCCATTTAGGTACATATCTGAAATCGTTGATGAAATAGTTTATTAAGGACTGGTGAGGGGGAAATATTTTCAAAATCTTGATTTCCATGTGGAGCCCTTGAAAATGAGGGAAATCTGAGTCCTGACCCCAACAAAAGTGACCCAAAATCTGCCAATTGTCTGGAACCCCCAGCACACTTAGGGACATAAATTTTGCTGTTCTATGTGGGAAGTACGTTGGAATCGTTGATGAAATAGTTTATTAAGGGTTGGTGAGATGGGAATATTTTCAAAATCTTGGTTTTCCATGTTGGGTTTTCTGAAAATGGGTGAAATCTGCTGGCCGACCCCAGTCAAAGTCACACAAAATCTTCCAATTGTCTGGAACCCCCCAGCACACTTAGGGACATAAACTTCACTGTTCTATGTGGGAAGTACGTTGGAATCGTTGATGAAATAGTTTATTAAGGGTTGGTGAGATGGGAATATTTTCAAAATCTTGGTTTTCCATGTTGGGTTTTCTGAAAATGGGTGAAATCTGCTGGCCGACCCCAGTCAAAGTTTCACAAAATCTGCCAATTGTCTGGAACCCCCCGGCACACTCATAGTCATAATCTTTACTGTCCCATTTAGGTACATATCTGAAATCGTTGATGAAATAGTTTATTAAGGACTGGTGAGGGGGAAATATTTTCAAAATCTTGATTTCCATGTGGAGCCCTTGAAAATGAGGGAAATCTGAGTCCTGACCCCAACAAAAGTGACCCAAAATCTGCCAATTGTCTGGAACCCCCAGCACACTTAGGGACATAAATTTTGCTGTTCTATGTAGGAAGTACGTTGGAATCGTTGATGAAATAGTTTATTAAGGGTTGGTGAGATGGGAATATTTTCAAAATCTTGGTTTTCCATGTTGGGTTTTCTGAAAATGGGTGAAATCTGCTGGCCGACCCCAGTCAAAGTCACACAAAATCTCCCAATTGTCTGGAACCCCCTGGCACACTCATAGTCATAATCTTTACTGTCCCATTTAGGTACATATCTGAAATCGTTGATGAAATAGTTTATTAAGGACTGGTGAGGGGGAAATATTTTCAAAATCTTGATTTCCATGTGGAACCCTTGAAAATGAGGGAAATCTGAGTCCTGACCCCAACAAAAGTGACCCAAAATCTGCCAATTGTCTGGAACCCCCAGCACACTTAGGGACATAAATTTTGCTGTTCTATGTGGGAAGTACGTTGGAATCGTTGATGAAATAGTTTATTAAGGGTTGGTGAGATGGGAATATTTTCAAAATCTTGGTTTTCCATGTCAGATTTTCGGAAAATGGGTGAAATCTGCCTGCCGACCCCAGTCAAAGTCACACAAAATCTGCCAATTGTCTAAAAAATAAACCAGCACACCTACAGCCATTATCTTTACTGTCCCATTTAGGTACATATCTGAAATCGTTGATGAGATAGTTTATTAAGGCCTGTTCAGGTGGAAATAATTTGAAAATCTTGATTTCCCATATGGACCCCTTGATAACGAGAGAATTCTGACTCCTGACCCCAGCCAAAGTCTTTTTATGTTGTTTTTATGTTATGTTGTTTTTATGTTGCTTATCAATTGTTTCTCATGGTCATAATAACCACAATAAAACTATGAAATTTGGAATATAGGTTTGCCAGGGCCCTGTTTTTTAGTCACGACATTTGTGAGTGTCGCAGGCCTACGATCGCACAGCCGATCTACGGCCTATTTGGACGACAAAAGATGGCCAACGTCCTATAGACGGTGTCGTAGTACGCCACGGACGATCGCCGCTAAAAGTGTCTCAAGTATAGAACTGTCTTAGGTTCTATAAAACCTCACTGTGCGTATATAGAGGATTTCCTGTGCTTCCCATACGAATTAAGCGATGAAATTTTAACACAAGTAAGGCAGACATATAACCTATAATCGTCCCAAATATGAAGACAATCGGTCCCAGCGTGTAGAAGGGATCGGCGTTTGAATTTCGTCATAGCAATCGTCTGCTCTGGTGGCCTTTGCACCCTCCCACCTCCCGGTGGCAGTGTATGTCGAGGTCACTGCATAAATTAGGGTCACGTGAGGGTAGGGTTACACTGGCCACCAGAGCAGACATTGCTATGACGAAATCCAAACGTGGATATCTTCGGAACTCTGCGACCGATTTTCTTCATATTTGGTGCGATTATTAGTTATATGTATACCTTACTCATGTTAAAATGTCATTGCTTAATTCCTACGGGAAGTGAAGTTGCGCATTCGGTACGACATGTCCAGAGTAGTCTTAGACATACGACACTTTATGGGGACACTTTCCGGTCCATTGGCCACCGAGTGTCGTGACCATAGCACACCGTTTACCTCCCTATGTGTCGTATCTACAGCAAGTGTCGCACCCAGCCTAAGATCGTAGCTCTATAGCACACTGACAGCAAATATGTGTCGTAAGTTACGAATGTCGTGACTAAAAAACAGGGCCCAGGTCTTTGAATGGCCATAACTTTTCTTTAAATTGGCATAAAGACTTCATTCAAAAAGCAAAATCAATCAGTTTTGCAAGATCACTAGCTAGAGTGCATAGAACTAAGTCTTAAAAATTAGATAAGTGCCTGTCTAATAACGGATTGTTCCAGGCCGAGAAATTCGGTTAATGATCCGCTCCTTATATTTTCAATATGAATGGCGATCTTATCTCCAGGAGAGTGGAAGATAAGGATTTAACAATCATTAATTCTTTAGATTTTTTCCATATCCAGGGCCCTGTTTTTTAGTCACGACATTTATGAGTGTCGCAGGCCTACGACCCCACAGCCGATCTACGACCTTTTTGGACGACAAAAGATGGCCGCCGTCCTATAGACGGTGTCGTAGTACGCCACAGACGATCGCCGCTAAAAGTGTCTCAAGTATAGAACTGTCTTAGGTTCTATAAAACCTCACTGCGTATATAGAGAATTTTCTGTGCTTTCCTTACGAATTAAGCGATGGAATTTTAACACAAGTAACGCATACATATAATCTATAATCGTACCAAATATGAAGAAAATCGGTGGCAGCGTTCCCAAGATATCGGCGTTTGAAATTCGTCATAGCAATGTCTACTCTGGTGGCCATAACACCCTCCCACCTCCCGTGCGCAGTGAATGTCGAGGTCACGGCATAAATTCGGGTCACGTGAGCGTAGGGCGACACTGGCCACCAGAGCAGACATAGCTATGAAGAAATTCAAACGCCGATATCTTCGGAACGCCTAGACCGATTTTCTTAATATTTGGTACGATTATTGATTATATGTATACCTTACTCGTGTTAAAACTTCATTGCTTAATTCTTACGAGAAGTGAAGTTGCGCATTGGTACGACATGTCCAGAGTGGTCTTAGACATACGACACTTATGGCAACACTTTCCGGTCCATTGGCCACCGATTGTCGTGACTATAGCACACCTTTTACCTCCCTGTGTATCGTATCTACAGCAAGTGTCACAGCCAGCCTAAGATCGTAGCTCTATAGCACACTGACAGCAAATATGTGTCGTAAGTTACAAATGTCGTGACTAAAAAACAGGGCCCAGTTCTAGTTATGACAGGTGCAAATACACTCAGAATAAAATTATTCATCAATTGTGGACTATGGTTTTCGCAATTAACTTTAGGAAACTTTCGACTCCTTTACAAATCACAAAATATCCAGGCATTATCATCAACATCAGAAAGATGATTTTATTTTTACTGGAAGAAAAAGTAGCTCATTAACCCTTTCCCTGAAGCACCCCGGGCCCTGTTTTTCAGTCATGACAATCGTTATGAACGACATGTTTTTGCTCTGAGTGTGCTATAGTCGTGACATTTTAGAGGATCGGACAATTATCGCCGCTCTACGACACGTAGGGCGGTGTGAGGTGTGCTATAGTCGCGACACTCGGTGGCCAATGGACCGGAAAGTGTTGCTACAAGTGGTGTAGGTCTAAGACCACTCTAGACATGTCGTAGCGAATGTGCAACGGCCGACAGTTTTAGCGGCGATCGTCCGTGGCGCACTACAATCGTGTCTATAGAACACCGGCCATCTTGTGTCTTCCAGAATGTCGTGGAATCGCTGGACGATCGTACGGTATCGTTGGCCGACGATGTCGTGACTGAAAAACAGGGCCCCGATCCCCTGCTCACAATTATATGGCAGACATTGCCTGCCCAAACGAGCCTGCTACAGCAGGCACCTTTTTTGGGGGAAATAGCAATGTCATGTCACGGACCTATATACATGGATAGGCAACGCAGGCGAGCGCCGTGTTCGTTCTACGATATGAGTGTCTCGGCTACGCTTGACCGATTCCGCGGGTACATCACCGATTTCCCGCTTATCTGCTAGAGGGCGAAGCAGTAGACTGTAGTTCCAGTTCTACCCACCAGGGGCCTGTTTTTCAGACAGTGACGTCTTTATTTGTAGTGATCACAAAAGAGTGACCAGGGCCCTGTTTTTTAGTCACGATATCGTGGATCCACGATGGCCTAAGATCGTGGGTTGAGGCCAAGACATTTTTGGGTGATACAAAATGGCCGCTGTGCTATAGACGTGATCGTAGCCGCGTGCCTATGATCTGAGCTCAAATGATCGGCGCTGGCGACATGTATAGAACTGTCGTAGTTTCTATATTTGGCCTCATGCCGGGAATGAGCTCCGTAGCCACGTGGCTCTATTTACTTAAATTATCGCTCGTCATAAAAATTTATTACGAGTAAGGGGTACATATAACCTATAATCGTTCCAAATATGAAGAATATCTGCCCAACCGTTCCGAAGTTATCGGCGTTTCAATATGAAACATTAGGATATAGATTGGATATCGCACATGCACTCTCCGAGCAGATCTTTCGCGGTGTCGAGCACGGAATCTCTGCTGGGAGAGTGAAGTAACTTAGGTCACGCATTTATATAGAACTGCATAGAGAATCGTATAAATACACAATACTCCACGAGTTTGGAAGGGGAGCAATCTTCATTGAGGTGAAGCCGAGTGACGATTACGGCCCTTTCAAATGAGTGTAGTATTGTTTATTTTACGATTCGAGTGCGGTTATGGATTTATCTCACCCCTTTCAAGGTTAGGGGAGTTGAAATTTCTTGTCTTGTCATCTCGTATTCACTACGCCACGACCATGGCGTAGTACTGTCAATTTACCGGGGTGATAGTTGAGTATTTTTTTCTAATGTTATTCCTATGGCTACACTTGTACCAGGGGTGAGATAAAGAGCTGTACTAGACAGCTCTATGGATCAGTGAGGGTAAAGCTACATTGGCCACCAGAGCAGCATTTGCTCTGACAAAATTGAAACACCGATATATCTTCGGAACGGTGGGGACGATTTTCTTCATATTTGGTACGATTATAGGTGATATGTATACCTTACTCATGTTAAAATTTCATTGCTTAATTCCAACGGGAAGTGAAGTTGCGCATTCGGTACGACATTTCCAAATTTGTCTTAGGCCTATGACACATGTGGCGTCATTTTTCGCTTGGGTGAGCACCGATTGTCGTGACTATAATACACATTTGAGCTCCCTACGGGTCGTAGACGGACGCCATTTGTTGCAGGTTCTAAGATCGTGGCTCTATAGCACACTCCCGCCTGGCCGATGTCGCCAATAACGATTGTCGTGACTAAAAAACAGGGCCCAGTTGGGCGACCAAACCAGTGATCATGACCAAAAAGTGTTCCTCAGACCCGGTCACTATTCAGCTGTTATGATCACTGTTGGTCCAAGGCCTATACAAAAACAAAAGCATGTCTCGCATGTATATTACTCAACAGAAAATTGTGAAATTTGGGAATTAGATAAACCAGATAGAGATAATTCATCGCTGTAAATATTGTTTCATTTGATACAGAGGAAGTGTATAAAATGAAATATGCCACCATTTGGGCTAAATGGTCACAACTCTGGAACCCAAAACAGTGACCATGACAGTTTACCCCTCAAAATGGTTGCACATGTTATGATGACTTATCTCTGGAACCCAAAGGTCTCCAAACGGTCACTAACTGGTCACTATCGGAAATGGTCACGACTAAAAAACAGGCCCCAGGATTTTTCTTTTGATCAAAACAAAATTTTAAGATGATGATAAAATCATAATCCATATCTGAGCAAGTATTGAGAATAGAAACATGATCTTAAGTGCACATTCATCACATTGTTGATACCTATGTAATATTTTTATAGTTCTGATCCTGACATGCAGTGGGACTTTGGTATCAATAGAACCAAATGTCTACATATTTATTAAGATTAAAAAAAAACCAGTACACTTAGCACCATAACCTTAACTCTTTCATTTAAATATACGTTTAAAACCAACTGTGAAATATTTCACGAAGGCTGGGTGAGGTGGAAATAGATTCAAAATCTTAATTTCCAATGTCAACCCCTTGAAAATATGGGAAATCTGAGTCCTGACCCCAACCAAAGTGACCCAAAATCTTCCAATTGTCTGGAACCCCCCAGCACACTTAGGGACATAAACTTTGCTGTTCTATGTGGGAAGTACGTTGGAATCGTTGATGAAATAGTTTATTAAGGGTTGGTGAGATGGGAATATTTTCAAAATCTTGGTTTTCCATGTTGGGTTTTCTGAAAATGGGTGAAATCTGCTGGCCGACCCCAGTCAAAGTCACACAAAATCTGCCAATTGTCTGGAACCCCCCGGCACACTCATAGTCATAATCTTTACTGTCCCATTTAGGTACATATCTGAAATCGTTGATGAAATAGTTTATTAAGGACTGGTGAGGGGGAAATATTTTCAAAATCTTGATTTCCATGTGGAACCCTTGAAAATGAGGGAAATCTGAGTCCTGACCCCAACCAAAGTGACCCAAAATCTGCCAATTGTCTGGAACCCCCAGCACACTTAGGGACATAAATTTTGCTGTTCTATGTGGGAAGTACGTTGGAATCGTTGATGAAATAGTTTATTAAGGGTTGGTGAGATGGGAATATTTTCAAAATCTTGGTTTTCCATGTTGGGTTTTCTGAAAATGGGTGAAATCTGCTGGCCGACCCCAGTCAAAGTCACACAAAATCTGCCAATTGTCTGGAACCCCCCGGCACACTCATAGTCATAATCTTTACTGTCCCATTTAGGTACATATCTGAAATCGTTGATGAAATAGTTTATTAAGGACTGGTGAGGGGGAAATATTTTCAAAATCTTGATTTCCATGTGGAACCCTTGAAAATGAGGGAAATCTGAGTCCTGACCCCAACAAAAGTGACCCAAAATCTGCCAATTGTCTGGAACCCCCAGCACACTTAGGGACATAAATTTTGCTGTTCTATGTGGGAAGTACGTTGGAATCGTTGATGAAATAGTTTATTAAGGGTTGGTGAGATGGGAATATTTTCAAAATCTTGGTTTTCCATGTTGGGTTTTCTGAAAATGGGTGAAATCTGCTGGCCGACCCCAGTCAAAGTCACACAAAATCTCCCAATTGTCTGGAACCCCCTGGCACACTCATAGTCATAATCTTTACTGTCCCATTTAGGTACATATCTGAAATCGTTGATGAAATAGTTTATTAAGGACTGGTGAGGGGGAAATATTTTCAAAATCTTGATTTCCATGTGGAACCCTTGAAAATGAGGGAAATCTGAGTCCTGACCCCAACAAAAGTGACCCAAAATCTGCCAATTGTCTGGAACCCCCAGCACACTTAGGGACATAAATTTTGCTGTTCTATGTGGGAAGTACGTTGGAATCGTTGATGAAATAGTTTATTAAGGGTTGGTGAGATGGGAATATTTTCAAAATCTTGGTTTTCCATGTCAGATTTTCGGAAAATGGGTGAAATCTGCCTGCCGACCCCAGTCAAAGTCACACAAAATCTGCCAATTGTCTAAAAAATAAACCAGCACACCTACAGCCATTATCTTTACTGTCCCATTTAGGTACATATCTGAAATCGTTGATGAGATAGTTTATTAAGGCCTGTTCAGGTGGAAATAATTTGAAAATCTTGATTTCCCATATGGACCCCTTGATAACGAGAGAATTCTGACTCCTGACCCCAGCCAAAGTCTTTTTATGTTGTTTTTATGTTATGTTGTTTTTATGTTGCTTATCAATTGTTTCTCATGGTCATAATAACCACAATAAAACTATGAAATTTGGAATATAGGTTTGCCAGGGCCCTGTTTTTTAGTCACGACATTTGTGAGTGTCGCAGGCCTACGATCGCACAGCCGATCTACGGCCTATTTGGACGACAAAAGATGGCCAACGTCCTATAGACGGTGTCGTAGTACGCCACGGACGATCGCCGCTAAAAGTGTCTCAAGTATAGAACTGTCTTAGGTTCTATAAAACCTCACTGTGCGTATATAGAGGATTTCCTGTGCTTCCCATACGAATTAAGCGATGAAATTTTAACACAAGTAAGGCAGACATATAACCTATAATCGTCCCAAATATGAAGACAATCGGTCCCAGCGTGTAGAAGGGATCGGCGTTTGAATTTCGTCATAGCAATCGTCTGCTCTGGTGGCCTTTGCACCCTCCCACCTCCCGGTGGCAGTGTATGTCGAGGTCACTGCATAAATTAGGGTCACGTGAGGGTAGGGTTACACTGGCCACCAGAGCAGACATTGCTATGACGAAATCCAAACGTGGATATCTTCGGAACTCTGCGACCGATTTTCTTCATATTTGGTGCGATTATTAGTTATATGTATACCTTACTCATGTTAAAATGTCATTGCTTAATTCCTACGGGAAGTGAAGTTGCGCATTCGGTACGACATGTCCAGAGTAGTCTTAGACATACGACACTTTATGGGGACACTTTCCGGTCCATTGGCCACCGAGTGTCGTGACCATAGCACACCGTTTACCTCCCTATGTGTCGTATCTACAGCAAGTGTCGCACCCAGCCTAAGATCGTAGCTCTATAGCACACTGACAGCAAATATGTGTCGTAAGTTACGAATGTCGTGACTAAAAAACAGGGCCCAGGTCTTTGAATGGCCATAACTTTTCTTTAAATTGGCATAAAGACTTCATTCAAAAAGCAAAATCAATCAGTTTATGCAAGATCACTAGCTAGAGTGCATAGAACTAAGTCTTAAAAATTAGATAAGTGCCTGTCTAATAACGGATTGTTCCAGGCCGAGAAATTCGGTTAATGATCCGCTCCTTATATTTTCAATATGAATGGCGATCTTATCTCCAGGAGAGTGGAAGATAAGGATTTAACAATCATTAATTCTTTAGATTTTTTCCATATCCAGGGCCCTGTTTTTTAGTCACGACATTTATGAGTGTCGCAGGCCTACGACCCCACAGCCGATCTACGACCTTTTTGGACGACAAAAGATGGCCGCCGTCCTATAGACGGTGTCGTAGTACGCCACAGACGATCGCCGCTAAAAGTGTCTCAAGTATAGAACTGTCTTAGGTTCTATAAAACCTCACTGCGTATATAGAGAATTTTCTGTGCTTTCCTTACGAATTAAGCGATGGAATTTTAACACAAGTAACGCATACATATAATCTATAATCGTACCAAATATGAAGAAAATCGGTGGCAGCGTTCCCAAGATATCGGCGTTTGAAATTCGTCATAGCAATGTCTACTCTGGTGGCCATAACACCCTCCCACCTCCCGTGCGCAGTGAATGTCGAGGTCACGGCATAAATTCGGGTCACGTGAGCGTAGGGCGACACTGGCCACCAGAGCAGACATAGCTATGAAGAAATTCAAACGCCGATATCTTCGGAACGCCTAGACCGATTTTCTTAATATTTGGTACGATTATTGATTATATGTATACCTTACTCGTGTTAAAACTTCATTGCTTAATTCTTACGAGAAGTGAAGTTGCGCATTGGTACGACATGTCCAGAGTGGTCTTAGACATACGACACTTATGGCAACACTTTCCGGTCCATTGGCCACCGATTGTCGTGACTATAGCACACCTTTTACCTCCCTGTGTATCGTATC
The DNA here is from genome assembly GCA_950022655.1 of Alentia gelatinosa. Lineage (NCBI taxonomy): Eukaryota > Metazoa > Annelida > Polychaeta > Phyllodocida > Polynoidae > Alentia > Alentia gelatinosa. The sequence goes on along the minus strand of OX465584.1, from coordinate 19,263,318 downwards.
TACAGCAAGTGTCACAGCCAGCCTAAGATCGTAGCTCTATAGCACACTGACAGCAAATATGTGTCGTAAGTTACAAATGTCGTGACTAAAAAACAGGGCCCAGTTCTAGTTATGACAGGTGCAAATACACTCAGAATAAAATTATTCATCAATTGTGGACTATGGGTTTCGCAATTAACTTTAGGAAACTTTCGACTCCTTTACAAATCACAAAATATCCAGGCATTATCATCAACATCAGAAAGATGATTTTATTTTTACTGGAAGAAAAAGTAGCTCATTAACCCTTTCCCTGAAGCACCCCGGGCCCTGTTTTTCAGTCATGACAATCGTTATGAACGACATGTTTTTGCTCTGAGTGTGCTATAGTCGTGACATTTTAGAGGATCGGACAATTATCGCCGCTCTACGACACGTAGGGCGGTGTGAGGTGTGCTATAGTCGCGACACTCGGTGGCCAATGGACCGGAAAGTGTTGCTACAAGTGTTGTAGGTCTAAGACCACTCTAGACATGTCGTAGCGAATGTGCAACGGCCGACAGTTTTAGCGGCGATCGTCCGTGGCGCACTACAATCGTGTCTATAGAACACCGGCCATCTTGTGTCTTCCAGAATGTCGTGGAATCGCTGGACGATCGTACGGTATCGTTGGCCGACGATGTCGTGACTGAAAAACAGGGCCCCGATCCCCTGCTCACAATTATATGGCAGACATTGCCTGCCCAAACGAGCCTGCTACAGCAGGCACCTTTTTTGGGGGAAATAGCAATGTCATGTCACGGACCTATATACATGGATAGGCAACGCAGGCGAGCGCCGTGTTCGTTCTACGATATGAGTGTCTCGGCTACGCTTGACCGATTCCGCGGGTACATCACTGATTTCCCGCTTATCTGCTAGAGGGCGAAGCAGTAGACTGTAGTTCCAGTTCTACCCACCAGGGGCCTGTTTTTCAGACAGTGACGTCTTTATTTGTAGTGATCACAAAAGAGTGACCAGGGCCCTGTTTTTTAGTCACGATATCGTGGATCCACGATGGCCTAAGATCGTGGGTTGAGGCCAAGACATTTTTGGGTGATACAAAATGGCCGCTGTGCTATAGACGTGATCGTAGCCGCGTGCCTATGATCTGAGCTCAAATGATCGGCGCTGGCGACATGTATAGAACTGTCGTAGTTTCTATATTTGGCCTCATGCCGGGAATGAGCTCCGTAGCCACGTGGCTCTATTTACTTGAATTATCGCTCGTCATAAAAATTTATTACGAGTAAGGGGTACATATAACCTATAATCGTTCCAAATATGAAGAATATCTGCCCAACCGTTCCGAAGTTATCGGCGTTTCAATATGAAACATTAGGATATAGATTGGATATCGCACATGCACTCTCCGAGCAGATCTTTCGCGGTGTCGAGCACGGAATCTCTGCTGGGAGAGTGAAGTAACTTAGGTCACGCATTTATATAGAACTGCATAGAGAATCGTATAAATACACAATACTCCACGAGTTTGGAAGGGGAGCAATCTTCATTGAGGTGAAGCCGAGTGACGATTACGGCCCTTTCAAATGAGTGTAGTATTGTTTATTTTACGATTCGAGTGCGGTTATGGATTTATCTCGCCCCTTTCAAGGTTAGGGGAGTTGAAATTTCTTGTCTTGTCATCTCGTATTCACTACGCCACGACCATGGCGTAGTACTGTCAATTTACCGGGGTGATAGTTGAGTATTTTTTTCTAATGTTATTCCTATGGCTACACTTGTACCAGGGGTGAGATAAAGAGCTGTACTAGACAGCTCTATGGATCAGTGAGGGTAAAGCTACATTGGCCACCAGAGCAGCATTTGCTCTGACAAAATTGAAACACCGATATATCTTCGGAACGGTGGGGACGATTTTCTTCATATTTGGTACGATTATAGGTGATATGTATACCTTACTCATGTTAAAATTTCATTGCTTAATTCCAACGGGAAGTGAAGTTGCGCATTCGGTACGACATTTCCAAATTTGTCTTAGGCCTATGACACATGTGGCGTCATTTTTCGCTTGGGTGAGCACCGATTGTCGTGACTATAATACACATTTGAGCTCCCTACGGGTCGTAGACGGACGCCATTTGTTGCAGGTTCTAAGATCGTGGCTCTATAGCACACTCCCGCCTGGCCGATGTCGCCAATAACGATTGTCGTGACTAAAAAACAGGGCCCAGTTGGGCGACCAAACCAGTGATCATGACCAAAAAGTGTTCCTCAGACCCGGTCACTATTCAGCTGTTATGATCACTGTTGGTCCAAGGCCTATACAAAAACAAAAGCATGTCTCGCATGTATATTACTCAACAGAAAATTGTGAAATTTGGGAATTAGATAAACCAGATAGAGATAATTCATCGCTGTAAATATTGTTTCATTTGATACAGAGGAAGTGTATAAAATGAAATATGCCACCATTTGGGCTAAATGGTCACAACTCTGGAACCCAAAACAGTGACCATGACAGTTTACCCCTCTAAATGGTCGCACATGTTATGATGACTTATCTCTGGAACCCAAAGGTCTCCAAACGGTCACTAACTGGTCACTATAGGAAATGGTCACGACTAAAAAACAGGCCCCAGGATTTTTCTTTTGATCAAAACAAAATTTTAAGATGATGATAAAATCATAATCCATATCTGAGCAAGTATTGAGAATAGAAACATGATCTAAAGTGCACATTCATCACATTGTTGATACCTATGTAATATTTTTATTGTTCTGATCCTGACATGCAGTGGGACTTTGGTATCAATAGAACCAAATGTCTACATATTTATTAAGATTAAAAAAAACCCAGTACACTTAGCACCATAACCTTAACTCTTTCATTTAAATATACGTTTAAAACCAACTGTGAAATATTTCACGAAGGCTGGGTGAGGTGGAAATAGATTCAAAATCTTAATTTCCAATGTCAACCCCTTGAAAATATGGGAAATCTGAGTCCCGACCCCAACCAAAGTGACCCAAAATCTTCCAATTGTCTGGAACCCCCCAGCACACTTAGGGACATAAACTTTGCTGTTCTATGTGGGAAGTACGTTGGAATCGTTGATGAAATAGTTTATTAAGGGTTGGTGAGATGGGAATATTTTCAAAATCTTGGTTTTCCATGTTGGGTTTTCTGAAAATGGGTGAAATCTGCTGGCCGACCCCAGTCAAAGTCACACAAAATCTGCCAATTGTCTGGAACCCCCCGGCACACTCATAGTCATAATCTTTACTGTCCCATTTAGGTACATATCTGAAATCGTTGATGAAATAGTTTATTAAGGACTGGTGAGGGGGAAATATTTTCAAAATCTTGATTTCCATGTGGAACCCTTGAAAATGAGGGAAATCTGAGTCCTGACCCCAACCAAAGTGACCCAAAATCTGCCAATTGTCTGGAACCCCCAGCACACTTAGGGACATAAATTTTGCTGTTCTATGTGGGAAGTACGTTGGAATCGTTGATGAAATAGTTTATTAAGGGTTGGTGAGATGGGAATATTTTCAAAATCTTGGTTTTCCATGTTGGGTTTTCTGAAAATGGGTGAAATCTGCTGGCCGACCCCAGTCAAAGTCACACAAAATCTGCCAATTGTCTGGAACCCCCCGGCACACTCATAGTCATAATCTTTACTGTCCCATTTAGGTACATATCTGAAATCGTTGATGAAATAGTTTATTAAGGACTGGTGAGGGGGAAATATTTTCAAAATCTTGATTTCCATGTGGAGCCCTTGAAAATGAGGGAAATCTGAGTCCTGACCCCAACAAAAGTGACCCAAAATCTGCCAATTGTCTGGAACCCCCAGCACACTTAGGGACATAAATTTTGCTGTTCTATGTGGGAAGTACGTTGGAATCGTTGATGAAATAGTTTATTAAGGGTTGGTGAGATGGGAATATTTTCAAAATCTTGGTTTTCCATGTTGGGTTTTCTGAAAATGGGTGAAATCTGCTGGCCGACCCCAGTCAAAGTCACACAAAATCTTCCAATTGTCTGGAACCCCCCAGCACACTTAGGGACATAAACTTTGCTGTTCTATGTGGGAAGTACGTTGGAATCGTTGATGAAATAGTTTATTAAGGGTTGGTGAGATGGGAATATTTTCAAAATCTTGGTTTTCCATGTTGGGTTTTCTGAAAATGGGTGAAATCTGCTGGCCGACCCCAGTCAAAGTCACACAAAATCTGCCAATTGTCTGGAACCCCCCGGCACACTCATAGTCATAATCTTTACTGTCCCATTTAGGTACATATCTGAAATCGTTGATGAAATAGTTTATTAAGGACTGGTGAGGGGGAAATATTTTCAAAATCTTGATTTCCATGTGGAACCCTTGAAAATGAGGGAAATCTGAGTCCTGACCCCAACCAAAGTGACCCAAAATCTGCCAATTGTCTGGAACCCCCAGCACACTTAGGGACATAAATTTTGCTGTTCTATGTGGGAAGTACGTTGGAATCGTTGATGAAATAGTTTATTAAGGGTTGGTGAGATGGGAATATTTTCAAAATCTTGGTTTTCCATGTTGGGTTTTCTGAAAATGGGTGAAATCTGCTGGCCGACCCCAGTCAAAGTCACACAAAATCTGCCAATTGTCTGGAACCCCCCGGCACACTCATAGTCATAATCTTTACTGTCCCATTTAGGTACATATCTGAAATCGTTGATGAAATAGTTTATTAAGGACTGGTGAGGGGGAAATATTTTCAAAATCTTGATTTCCATGTGGAGCCCTTGAAAATGAGGGAAATCTGAGTCCTGACCCCAACAAAAGTGACCCAAAATCTGCCAATTGTCTGGAACCCCCAGCACACTTAGGGACATAAATTTTGCTGTTCTATGTGGGAAGTACGTTGGAATCGTTGATGAAATAGTTTATTAAGGGTTGGTGAGATGGGAATATTTTCAAAATCTTGGTTTTCCATGTTGGGTTTTCTGAAAATGGGTGAAATCTGCTGGCCGACCCCAGTCAAAGTCACACAAAATCTTCCAATTGTCTGGAACCCCCCAGCACACTTAGGGACATAAACTTTGCTGTTCTATGTGGGAAGTACGTTGGAATCGTTGATGAAATAGTTTATTAAGGGTTGGTGAGATGGGAATATTTTCAAAATCTTGGTTTTCCATGTTGGGTTTTCTGAAAATGGGTGAAATCTGCTGGCCGACCCCAGTCAAAGTTTCACAAAATCTGCCAATTGTCTGGAACCCCCCGGCACACTCATAGTCATAATCTTTACTGTCCCATTTAGGTACATATCTGAAATCGTTGATGAAATAGTTTATTAAGGACTGGTGAGGGGGAAATATTTTCAAAATCTTGATTTCCATGTGGAGCCCTTGAAAATGAGGGAAATCTGAGTCCTGACCCCAACAAAAGTGACCCAAAATCTGCCAATTGTCTGGAACCCCCAGCACACTTAGGGACATAAATTTTGCTGTTCTATGTAGGAAGTACGTTGGAATCGTTGATGAAATAGTTTATTAAGGGTTGGTGAGATGGGAATATTTTCAAAATCTTGGTTTTCCATGTTGGGTTTTCTGAAAATGGGTGAAATCTGCTGGCCGACCCCAGTCAAAGTCACACAAAATCTCCCAATTGTCTGGAACCCCCTGGCACACTCATAGTCATAATCTTTACTGTCCCATTTAGGTACATATCTGAAATCGTTGATGAAATAGTTTATTAAGGACTGGTGAGGGGGAAATATTTTCAAAATCTTGATTTCCATGTGGAACCCTTGAAAATGAGGGAAATCTGAGTCCTGACCCCAACAAAAGTGACCCAAAATCTGCCAATTGTCTGGAACCCCCAGCACACTTAGGGACATAAATTTTGCTGTTCTATGTGGGAAGTACGTTGGAATCGTTGATGAAATAGTTTATTAAGGGTTGGTGAGATGGGAATATTTTCAAAATCTTGGTTTTCCATGTCAGATTTTCGGAAAATGGGTGAAATCTGCCTGCCGACCCCAGTCAAAGTCACACAAAATCTGCCAATTGTCTAAAAAATAAACCAGCACACCTACAGCCATTATCTTTACTGTCCCATTTAGGTACATATCTGAAATCGTTGATGAGATAGTTTATTAAGGCCTGTTCAGGTGGAAATAATTTGAAAATCTTGATTTCCCATATGGACCCCTTGATAACGAGAGAATTCTGACTCCTGACCCCAGCCAAAGTCTTTTTATGTTGTTTTTATGTTATGTTGTTTTTATGTTGCTTATCAATTGTTTCTCATGGTCATAATAACCACAATAAAACTATGAAATTTGGAATATAGGTTTGCCAGGGCCCTGTTTTTTAGTCACGACATTTGTGAGTGTCGCAGGCCTACGATCGCACAGCCGATCTACGGCCTATTTGGACGACAAAAGATGGCCAACGTCCTATAGACGGTGTCGTAGTACGCCACGGACGATCGCCGCTAAAAGTGTCTCAAGTATAGAACTGTCTTAGGTTCTATAAAACCTCACTGTGCGTATATAGAGGATTTCCTGTGCTTCCCATACGAATTAAGCGATGAAATTTTAACACAAGTAAGGCAGACATATAACCTATAATCGTCCCAAATATGAAGACAATCGGTCCCAGCGTGTAGAAGGGATCGGCGTTTGAATTTCGTCATAGCAATCGTCTGCTCTGGTGGCCTTTGCACCCTCCCACCTCCCGGTGGCAGTGTATGTCGAGGTCACTGCATAAATTAGGGTCACGTGAGGGTAGGGTTACACTGGCCACCAGAGCAGACATTGCTATGACGAAATCCAAACGTGGATATCTTCGGAACTCTGCGACCGATTTTCTTCATATTTGGTGCGATTATTAGTTATATGTATACCTTACTCATGTTAAAATGTCATTGCTTAATTCCTACGGGAAGTGAAGTTGCGCATTCGGTACGACATGTCCAGAGTAGTCTTAGACATACGACACTTTATGGGGACACTTTCCGGTCCATTGGCCACCGAGTGTCGTGACCATAGCACACCGTTTACCTCCCTATGTGTCGTATCTACAGCAAGTGTCGCACCCAGCCTAAGATCGTAGCTCTATAGCACACTGACAGCAAATATGTGTCGTAAGTTACGAATGTCGTGACTAAAAAACAGGGCCCAGGTCTTTGAATGGCCATAACTTTTCTTTAAATTGGCATAAAGACTTCATTCAAAAAGCAAAATCAATCAGTTTTGCAAGATCACTAGCTAGAGTGCATAGAACTAAGTCTTAAAAATTAGATAAGTGCCTGTCTAATAACGGATTGTTCCAGGCCGAGAAATTCGGTTAATGATCCGCTCCTTATATTTTCAATATGAATGGCGATCTTATCTCCAGGAGAGTGGAAGATAAGGATTTAACAATCATTAATTCTTTAGATTTTTTCCATATCCAGGGCCCTGTTTTTTAGTCACGACATTTATGAGTGTCGCAGGCCTACGACCCCACAGCCGATCTACGACCTTTTTGGACGACAAAAGATGGCCGCCGTCCTATAGACGGTGTCGTAGTACGCCACAGACGATCGCCGCTAAAAGTGTCTCAAGTATAGAACTGTCTTAGGTTCTATAAAACCTCACTGCGTATATAGAGAATTTTCTGTGCTTTCCTTACGAATTAAGCGATGGAATTTTAACACAAGTAACGCATACATATAATCTATAATCGTACCAAATATGAAGAAAATCGGTGGCAGCGTTCCCAAGATATCGGCGTTTGAAATTCGTCATAGCAATGTCTACTCTGGTGGCCATAACACCCTCCCACCTCCCGTGCGCAGTGAATGTCGAGGTCACGGCATAAATTCGGGTCACGTGAGCGTAGGGCGACACTGGCCACCAGAGCAGACATAGCTATGAAGAAATTCAAACGCCGATATCTTCGGAACGCCTAGACCGATTTTCTTAATATTTGGTACGATTATTGATTATATGTATACCTTACTCGTGTTAAAACTTCATTGCTTAATTCTTACGAGAAGTGAAGTTGCGCATTGGTACGACATGTCCAGAGTGGTCTTAGACATACGACACTTATGGCAACACTTTCCGGTCCATTGGCCACCGATTGTCGTGACTATAGCACACCTTTTACCTCCCTGTGTATCGTATCTACAGCAAGTGTCACAGCCAGCCTAAGATCGTAGCTCTATAGCACACTGACAGCAAATATGTGTCGTAAGTTACAAATGTCGTGACTAAAAAACAGGGCCCAGTTCTAGTTATGACAGGTGCAAATACACTCAGAATAAAATTATTCATCAATTGTGGACTATGGTTTTCGCAATTAACTTTAGGAAACTTTCGACTCCTTTACAAATCACAAAATATCCAGGCATTATCATCAACATCAGAAAGATGATTTTATTTTTACTGGAAGAAAAAGTAGCTCATTAACCCTTTCCCTGAAGCACCCCGGGCCCTGTTTTTCAGTCATGACAATCGTTATGAACGACATGTTTTTGCTCTGAGTGTGCTATAGTCGTGACATTTTAGAGGATCGGACAATTATCGCCGCTCTACGACACGTAGGGCGGTGTGAGGTGTGCTATAGTCGCAACACTCGGTGGCCAATGGACCGGAAAGTGTTGCTACAAGTGGTGTAGGTCTAAGACCACTCTAGACATGTCGTAGCGAATGTGCAACGGCCGACAGTTTTAGCAGCGATCGTCCGTGGCGCACTACAATCGTGTCTATAGAACACCGGCCATCTTGTGTCTTCCAGAATGTCGTGGAATCGCTGGACGATCGTACGGTATCGTTGGCCGACGATGTCGTGACTGAAAAACAGGGCCCCGATCCCCTGCTCACAATTATATGGCAGACATTGCCTGCCCAAACGAGCCTGCTACAGCAGGCACCTTTTTTGGGGGAAATAGCAATGTCATGTCACGGACCTATATACATGGATAGGCAACGCAGGCGAGCGCCGTGTTCGTTCTACGATATGAGTGTCTCGGCTACGCTTGACCGATTCCGCGGGTACATCACCGATTTCCCGCTTATCTGCTAGAGGGCGAAGCAGTAGACTGTAGTTCCAGTTCTACCCACCAGGGGCCTGTTTTTCAGACAGTGACGTCTTTATTTGTAGTGATCACAAAAGAGTGACCAGGGCCCTGTTTTTTAGTCACGATATCGTGGATCCACGATGGCCTAAGATCGTGGGTTGAGGCCAAGACATTTTTGGGTGATACAAAATGGCCGCTGTGCTATAGACGTGATCGTAGCCGCGTGCCTATGATCTGAGCTCAAATGATCGGCGCTGGCGACATGTATAGAGCTGTCGTAGTTTCTATATTTGGCCTCATGCCGGGAATGAGCTCCGTAGCCACGTGGCTCTATTTACTTAAATTATCGCTCGTCATAAAAATTTATTACGAGTAAGGGGTACATATAACCTATAATCGTTCCAAATATGAAGAATATCTGCCCAACCGTTCCGAAGTTATCGGCGTTTCAATATGAAACATTAGGATATAGATTGGATATCGCACATGCACTCTCCGAGCAGATCTTTCGCGGTGTCGAGCACGGAATCTCTGCTGGGAGAGTGAAGTAACTTAGGTCACGCATTTATATAGAACTGCATAGAGAATCGTATAAATACACAATACTCCACGAGTTTGGAAGGGGAGCAATCTTCATTGAGGTGAAGCCGAGTGACGATTACGGCCCTTTCAAATGAGTGTAGTATTGTTTATTTTACGATTCGAGTGCGGTTATGGATTTATCTCACCCCTTTCAAGGTTAGGGGAGTTGAAATTTCTTGTCTTGTCATCTCGTATTCACTACGCCACGACCATGGCGTAGTACTGTCAATTTACCGGGGTGATAGTTGAGTATTTTTTTCTAATGTTATTCCTATGGCTACACTTGTACCAGGGGTGAGATAAAGAGCTGTACTAGACAGCTCTATGGATCAGTGAGGGTAAAGCTACATTGGCCACCAGAGCAGCATTTGCTCTGACAAAATTGAAACACCGATATATCTTCGGAACGGTGGGGACGATTTTCTTCATATTTGGTACGATTATAGGTGATATGTATACCTTACTCATGTTAAAATTTCATTGCTTAATTCCAACGGGAAGTGAAGTTGCGCATTCGGTACGACATTTCCAAATTTGTCTTAGGCCTATGACACATGTGGCGTCATTTTTCGCTTGGGTGAGCACCGATTGTCGTGACTATAATACACATTTGAGCTCCCTACGGGTCGTAGACGGACGCCATTTGTTGCAGGTTCTAAGATCGTGGCTCTATAGCACACTCCCGCCTGGCCGATGTCGCCAATAACGATTGTCGTGACTAAAAAACAGGGCCCAGTTGGGCGACCAAACCAGTGATCATGACCAAAAAGTGTTCCTCAGACCCGGTCACTATTCAGCTGTTATGATCACTGTTGGTCCAAGGCCTATACAAAAACAAAAGCATGTCTCGCATGTATATTACTCAACAGAAAATTGTGAAATTTGGGAATTAGATAAACCAGATAGAGATAATTCATCGCTGTAAATATTGTTTCATTTGATACAGAGGAAGTGTATAAAATGAAATATGCCACCATTTGGGCTAAATGGTCACAACTCTGGAACCCAAAACAGTGACCATGACAGTTTACCCCTCTAAATGGTTGCACATGTTATGATGACTTATCTCTGGAACCCAAAGGTCTCCAAACGGTCACTAACTGGTCACTATCGGAAATGGTCACGACTAAAAAACAGGCCCCAGGATTTTTCTTTTGATCAAAACAAAATTTTAAGATGATGATAAAATCATAATCCATATCTGAACAAGTATTGAGAATAGAAACATGATCTTAAGTGCACATTCATCACATTGTTGATACCTATGTAATATTTTTATAGTTCTGATCCTGACATGCAGTGGGACTTTGGTATCAATAGAACCAAATGTCTACATATTTATTAAGATTAAAAAAAAACCAGTACACTTAGCACCATAACCTTAACTCTTTCATTTAAATATACGTTTAAAACCAACTGTGAAATATTTCACGAAGGCTGGGTGAGGTGGAAATAGATTCAAAATCTTAATTTCCAATGTCAACCCCTTGAAAATATGGGAAATCTGAGTCCTGACCCCAACCAAAGTGACCCAAAATCTTCCAATTGTCTGGAACCCCCCAGCACACTTAGGGACATAAACTTTGCTGTTCTATGTGGGAAGTACGTTGGAATCGTTGATGAAATAGTTTATTAAGGGTTGGTGAGATGGGAATATTTTCAAAATCTTGGTTTTCCATGTTGGGTTTTCTGAAAATGGGTGAAATCTGCTGGCCGACCCCAGTCAAAGTCACACAAAATCTGCCAATTGTCTGGAACCCCCCGGCACACTCATAGTCATAATCTTTACTGTCCCATTTAGGTACATATCTGAAATCGTTGATGAAATAGTTTATTAAGGACTGGTGAGGGGGAAATATTTTCAAAATCTTGATTTCCATGTGGAACCCTTGAAAATGAGGGAAATCTGAGTCCTGACCCCAACCAAAGTGACCCAAAATCTGCCAATTGTCTGGAACCCCCAGCACACTTAGGGACATAAATTTTGCTGTTCTATGTGGGAAGTACGTTGGAATCGTTGATGAAATAGTTTATTAAGGGTTGGTGAGATGGGAATATTTTCAAAATCTTGGTTTTCCATGTTGGGTTTTCTGAAAATGGGTGAAATCTGCTGGCCGACCCCAGTCAAAGTCACACAAAATCTGCCAATTGTCTGGAACCCCCCGGCACACTCATAGTCATAATCTTTACTGTCCCATTTAGGTACATATCTGAAATCGTTGATGAAATAGTTTATTAAGGACTGGTGAGGGGGAAATATTTTCAAAATCTTGATTTCCATGTGGAACCCTTGAAAATGAGGGAAATCTGAGTCCTGACCCCAACAAAAGTGACCCAAAATCTGCCAATTGTCTGGAACCCCCAGCACACTTAGGGACATAAATTTTGCTGTTCTATGTGGGAAGTACGTTGGAATCGTTGATGAAATAGTTTATTAAGGGTTGGTGAGATGGGAATATTTTCAAAATCTTGGTTTTCCATGTTGGGTTTTCTGAAAATGGGTGAAATCTGCTGGCCGACCCCAGTCAAAGTCACACAAAATCTCCCAATTGTCTGGAACCCCCTGGCACACTCATAGTCATAATCTTTACTGTCCCATTTAGGTACATATCTGAAATCGTTGATGAAATAGTTTATTAAGGACTGGTGAGGGGGAAATATTTTCAAAATCTTGATTTCCATGTGGAACCCTTGAAAATGAGGGAAATCTGAGTCCTGACCCCAACAAAAGTGACCCAAAATCTGCCAATTGTCTGGAACCCCCAGCACACTTAGGGACATAAATTTTGCTGTTCTATGTGGGAAGTACGTTGGAATCGTTGATGAAATAGTTTATTAAGGGTTGGTGAGATGGGAATATTTTCAAAATCTTGGTTTTCCATGTCAGATTTTCGGAAAATGGGTGAAATCTGCCTGCCGACCCCAGTCAAAGTCACACAAAATCTGCCAATTGTCTAAAAAATAAACCAGCACACCTACAGCCATTATCTTTACTGTCCCATTTAGGTACATATCTGAAATCGTTGATGAGATAGTTTATTAAGGCCTGTTCAGGTGGAAATAATTTGAAAATCTTGATTTCCCATATGGACCCCTTGATAACGAGAGAATTCTGACTCCTGACCCCAGCCAAAGTCTTTTTATGTTGTTTTTATGTTATGTTGTTTTTATGTTGCTTATCAATTGTTTCTCATGGTCATAATAACCACAATAAAACTATGAAATTTGGAATATAGGTTTGCCAGGGCCCTGTTTTTTAGTCACGACATTTGTGAGTGTCGCAGGCCTACGATCGCACAGCCGATCTACGGCCTATTTGGACGACAAAAGATGGCCAACGTCCTATAGACGGTGTCGTAGTACGCCACGGACGATCGCCGCTAAAAGTGTCTCAAGTATAGAACTGTCTTAGGTTCTATAAAACCTCACTGTGCGTATATAGAGGATTTCCTGTGCTTCCCATACGAATTAAGCGATGAAATTTTAACACAAGTAAGGCAGACATATAACCTATAATCGTCCCAAATATGAAGACAATCGGTCCCAGCGTGTAGAAGGGATCGGCGTTTGAATTTCGTCATAGCAATCGTCTGCTCTGGTGGCCTTTGCACCCTCCCACCTCCCGGTGGCAGTGTATGTCGAGGTCACTGCATAAATTAGGGTCACGTGAGGGTAGGGTTACACTGGCCACCAGAGCAGACATTGCTATGACGAAATCCAAACGTGGATATCTTCGGAACTCTGCGACCGATTTTCTTCATATTTGGTGCGATTATTAGTTATATGTATACCTTACTCATGTTAAAATGTCATTGCTTAATTCCTACGGGAAGTGAAGTTGCGCATTCGGTACGACATGTCCAGAGTAGTCTTAGACATACGACACTTTATGGGGACACTTTCCGGTCCATTGGCCACCGAGTGTCGTGACCATAGCACACCGTTTACCTCCCTATGTGTCGTATCTACAGCAAGTGTCGCACCCAGCCTAAGATCGTAGCTCTATAGCACACTGACAGCAAATATGTGTCGTAAGTTACGAATGTCGTGACTAAAAAACAGGGCCCAGGTCTTTGAATGGCCATAACTTTTCTTTAAATTGGCATAAAGACTTCATTCAAAAAGCAAAATCAATCAGTTTTGCAAGATCACTAGCTAGAGTGCATAGAACTAAGTCTTAAAAATTAGATAAGTGCCTGTCTAATAACGGATTGTTCCAGGCCGAGAAATTCGGTTAATGATCCGCTCCTTATATTTTCAATATGAATGGCGATCTTATCTCCAGGAGAGTGGAAGATAAGGATTTAACAATCATTAATTCTTTAGATTTTTTCCATATCCAGGGCCCTGTTTTTTAGTCACGACATTTATGAGTGTCGCAGGCCTACGACCCCACAGCCGATCTACGACCTTTTTGGACGACAAAAGATGGCCGCCGTCCTATAGACGGTGTCGTAGTACGCCACAGACGATCGCCGCTAAAAGTGTCTCAAGTATAGAACTGTCTTAGGTTCTATAAAACCTCACTGCGTATATAGAGAATTTTCTGTGCTTTCCTTACGAATTAAGCGATGGAATTTTAACACAAGTAACGCATACATATAATCTATAATCGTACCAAATATGAAGAAAATCGGTGGCAGCGTTCCCAAGATATCGGCGTTTGAAATTCGTCATAGCAATGTCTACTCTGGTGGCCATAACACCCTCCCACCTCCCGTGCGCAGTGAATGTCGAGGTCACGGCATAAATTCGGGTCACGTGAGCGTAGGGCGACACTGGCCACCAGAGCAGACATAGCTATGAAGAAATTCAAACGCCGATATCTTCGGAACGCCTAGACCGATTTTCTTAATATTTGGTACGATTATTGATTATATGTATACCTTACTCGTGTTAAAACTTCATTGCTTAATTCTTACGAGAAGTGAAGTTGCGCATTGGTACGACATGTCCAGAGTGGTCTTAGACATACGACACTTATGGCAACACTTTCCGGTCCATTGGCCACCGATTGTCGTGACTATAGCACACCTTTTACCTCCCTGTGTATCGTATCTACAGCAAGTGTCACAGCCAGCCTAAGATCGTAGCTCTATAGCACACTGACAGCAAATATGTGTCGTAAGTTACAAATGTCGTGACTAAAAAACAGGGCCCAGTTCTAGTTATGACAGGTGCAAATACACTCAGAATAAAATTATTCATCAATTGTGGACTATGGGTTTCGCAATTAACTTTAGGAAACTTTCGACTCCTTTACAAATCACAAAATATCCAGGCATTATCATCAACATCAGAAAGATGATTTTATTTTTACTGGAAGAAAAAGTAGCTCATTAACCCTTTCCCTGAAGCACCCCGGGCCCTGTTTTTCAGTCATGACAATCGTTATGAACGACATGTTTTTGCTCTGAGTGTGCTATAGTCGTGACATTTTAGAGGATCGGACAATTATCGCCGCTCTACGACACGTAGGGCGGTGTGAGGTGTGCTATAGTCGCGACACTCGGTGGCCAATGGACCGGAAAGTGTTGCTACAAGTGTTGTAGGTCTAAGACCACTCTAGACATGTCGTAGCGAATGTGCAACGGCCGACAGTTTTAGCGGCGATCGTCCGTGGCGCACTACAATCGTGTCTATAGAACACCGGCCATCTTGTGTCTTCCAGAATGTCGTGGAATCGCTGGACGATCGTACGGTATCGTTGGCCGACGATGTCGTGACTGAAAAACAGGGCCCCGATCCCCTGCTCACAATTATATGGCAGACATTGCCTGCCCAAACGAGCCTGCTACAGCAGGCACCTTTTTTGGGGGAAATAGCAATGTCATGTCACGGACCTATATACATGGATAGGCAACGCAGGCGAGCGCCGTGTTCGTTCTACGATATGAGTGTCTCGGCTACGCTTGACCGATTCCGCGGGTACATCACTGATTTCCCGCTTATCTGCTAGAGGGCGAAGCAGTAGACTGTAGTTCCAGTTCTACCCACCAGGGGCCTGTTTTTCAGACAGTGACGTCTTTATTTGTAGTGATCACAAAAGAGTGACCAGGGCCCTGTTTTTTAGTCACGATATCGTGGATCCACGATGGCCTAAGATCGTGGGTTGAGGCCAAGACATTTTTGGGTGATACAAAATGGCCGCTGTGCTATAGACGTGATCGTAGCCGCGTGCCTATGATCTGAGCTCAAATGATCGGCGCTGGCGACATGTATAGAACTGTCGTAGTTTCTATATTTGGCCTCATGCCGGGAATGAGCTCCGTAGCCACGTGGCTCTATTTACTTAAATTATCGCTCGTCATAAAAATTTATTACGAGTAAGGGGTACATATAACCTATAATCGTTCCACATATGAAGAATATCTGCCCAACCGTTCCGAAGTTATCGGCGTTTCAATATGAAACATTAGGATATAGATTGGATATCGCACATGCACTCTCCGAGCAGATCTTTCGCGGTGTCGAGCACGGAATCTCTGCTGGGAGAGTGAAGTAACTTAGGTCACGCATTTATATAGAACTGCATAGAGAATCGTATAAATACACAATACTCCACGAGTTTGGAAGGGGAGCAATCTTCATTGAGGTGAAGCCGAGTGACGATTACGGCCCTTTCAAATGAGTATAGTATTGTTTATTTTACGATTCGAGTGCGGTTATGGATTTATCTCGCCCCTTTCAAGGTTAGGGGAGTTGAAATTTCTTGTCTTGTCATCTCGTATTCACTACGCCACGACCATGGCGTAGTACTGTCAATTTACCGGGGTGATAGTTGAGTATTTTTTTCTAATGTTATTCCTATGGCTACACTTGTACCAGGGGTGAGATAAAGAGCTGTACTAGACAGCTCTATGGATCAGTGAGGGTAAAGCTACATTGGCCACCAGAGCAGCATTTGCTCTGACAAAATTGAAACACCGATATATCTTCGGAACGGTGGGGACGATTTTCTTCATATTTGGTACGATTATAGGTGATATGTATACCTTACTCATGTTAAAATTTCATTGCTTAATTCCAACGGGAAGTGAAGTTGCGCATTCGGTACGACATTTCCAAATTTGTCTTAGGCCTATGACACATGTGGCGTCATTTTTCGCTTGGGTGAGCACCGATTGTCGTGACTATAATACACATTTGAGCTCCCTACGGGTCGTAGACGGACGCCATTTGTTGCAGGTTCTAAGATCGTGGCTCTATAGCACACTCCCGCCTGGCCGATGTCGCCAATAACGATTGTCGTGACTAAAAAACAGGGCCCAGTTGGGCGACCAAACCAGTGATCATGACCAAAAAGTGTTCCTCAGACCCGGTCACTATTCAGCTGTTATGATCACTGTTGGTCCAAGGCCTATACAAAAACAAAAGCATGTCTCGCATGTATATTACTCAACAGAAAATTGTGAAATTTGGGAATTAGATAAACCAGATAGAGATAATTCATCGCTGTAAATATTGTTTCATTTGATACAGAGGAAGTGTATAAAATGAAATATGCCACCATTTGGGCTAAATGGTCACAACTCTGGAACCCAAAACAGTGACCATGACAGTTTACCCCTCTAAATGGTCGCACATGTTATGATGACTTATCTCTGGAACCCAAAGGTCTCCAAACGGTCACTAACTGGTCACTATAGGAAATGGTCACGACTAAAAAACAGGCCCCAGGATTTTTCTTTTGATCAAAACAAAATTTTAAGATGATGATAAAATCATAATCCATATCTGAGCAAGTATTGAGAATAGAAACATGATCTAAAGTGCACATTCATCACATTGTTGATACCTATGTAATATTTTTATTGTTCTGATCCTGACATGCAGTGGGACTTTGGTATCAATAGAACCAAATGTCTACATATTTATTAAGATTAAAAAAAACCCAGTACACTTAGCACCATAACCTTAACTCTTTCATTTAAATATACGTTTAAAACCAACTGTGAAATATTTCACGAAGGCTGGGTGAGGTGGAAATAGATTCAAAATCTTAATTTCCAATGTCAACCCCTTGAAAATATGGGAAATCTGAGTCCCGACCCCAACCAAAGTGACCCAAAATCTTCCAATTGTCTGGAACCCCCCAGCACACTTAGGGACATAAACTTTGCTGTTCTATGTGGGAAGTACGTTGGAATCGTTGATGAAATAGTTTATTAAGGGTTGGTGAGATGGGAATATTTTCAAAATCTTGGTTTTCCATGTTGGGTTTTCTGAAAATGGGTGAAATCTGCTGGCCGACCCCAGTCAAAGTCACACAAAATCTGCCAATTGTCTGGAACCCCCCGGCACACTCATAGTCATAATCTTTACTGTCCCATTTAGGTACATATCTGAAATCGTTGATGAAATAGTTTATTAAGGACTGGTGAGGGGGAAATATTTTCAAAATCTTGATTTCCATGTGGAACCCTTGAAAATGAGGGAAATCTGAGTCCTGACCCCAACCAAAGTGACCCAAAATCTGCCAATTGTCTGGAACCCCCAGCACACTTAGGGACATAAATTTTGCTGTTCTATGTGGGAAGTACGTTGGAATCGTTGATGAAATAGTTTATTAAGGGTTGGTGAGATGGGAATATTTTCAAAATCTTGGTTTTCCATGTTGGGTTTTCTGAAAATGGGTGAAATCTGCTGGCCGACCCCAGTCAAAGTCACACAAAATCTGCCAATTGTCTGGAACCCCCCGGCACACTCATAGTCATAATCTTTACTGTCCCATTTACGTACATATCTGAAATCGTTGATGAAATAGTTTATTAAGGACTGGTGAGGGGGAAATATTTTCAAAATCTTGATTTCCATGTGGAGCCCTTGAAAATGAGGGAAATCTGAGTCCTGACCCCAACAAAAGTGACCCAAAATCTGCCAATTGTCTGGAACCCCCAGCACACTTAGGGACATGAATTTTGCTGTTCTATGTGGGAAGTACGTTGGAATCGTTGATGAAATAGTTTATTAAGGGTTGGTGAGATGGGAATATTTTCAAAATCTTGGTTTTCCATGTTGGGTTTTCTGAAAATGGGTGAAATCTGCTGGCCGACCCCAGTCAAAGTCACACAAAATCTTCCAATTGTCTGGAACCCCCCAGCACACTTAGGGACATAAACTTTGCTGTTCTATGTGGGAAGTACGTTGGAATCGTTGATGAAATAGTTTATTAAGGGTTGGTGAGATGGGAATATTTTCAAAATCTTGGTTTTCCATGTTGGGTTTTCTGAAAATGGGTGAAATCTGCTGGCCGACCCCAGTCAAAGTCACACAAAATCTGCCAATTGTCTGGAACCCCCCGGCACACTCATAGTCATAATCTTTACTGTCCCATTTAGGTACATATCTGAAATCGTTGATGAAATAGTTTATTAAGGACTGGTGAGGGGGAAATATTTTCAAAATCTTGATTTCCATGTGGAACCCTTGAAAATGAGGGAAATCTGAGTCCTGACCCCAACAAAAGTGACCCAAAATCTGCCAATTGTCTGGAACCCCCAGCACACTTAGGGACATAAATTTTGCTGTTCTATGTGGGAAGTACGTTGGAATCGTTGATGAAATAGTTTATTAAGGGTTGGTGAGATGGGAATATTTTCAAAATCTTGGTTTTCCATGTTGGGTTTTCTGAAAATGGGTGAAATCTGCTGGCCGACCCCAGTCAAAGTCACACAAAATCTGCCAATTGTCTGGAACCCCCTGGCACACTCATAGTCATAATCTTTACTGTCCCATTTAGGTACATATCTGAAATCGTTGATGAAATAGTTTATTAAGGACTGGTGAGTGGGAAATATTTTCAAAATCTTGATTTCCATGTGGAACCCTTGAAAATGAGGGAAATCTGAGTCCTGACCCCAACAAAAGTGACCCAAAATCTGCCAATTGTCTGGAACCCCCAGCACACTTAGGGACATAAATTTTGCTGTTCTATGTGGGAAGTACGTTGGAATCGTTGATGAAATAGTTTATTAAGGGTTGGTGAGATGGGAATATTTTCAAAATCTTGGTTTTCCATGTCAGATTTTCGGAAAATGGGTGAAATCTGCCTGCCGACCCCAGTCAAAGTCACACAAAATCTGCCAATTGTCTAAAAAATAAACCAGCACACCTACAGCCATTATCTTTACTGTCCCATTTAGGTACATATCTGGAATCGTTGATGAGATAGTTTATTAAGGCCTGTTCAGGTGGAAATAATTTGAAAATCTTGATTTCCCATATGGACCCCTTGATAACGAGAGAATTCTGACTCCTGACCCCAGCCAAAGTCTTTTTATGTTGTTTTTATGTTATGTTGTTTTTATGTTGCTTATCAATTGTTTCTCATGGTCATAATAACCACAATAAAACTATGAAATTTGGAATATAGGTTTGCCAGGGCCCTGTTTTTTAGTCACGACATTTGTGAGTGTCGCAGGCCTACGATCGCACAGCCGATCTACGGCCTATTTGGACGACAAAAGATGGCCAACGTCCTATAGACGGTGTCGTAGTACGCCACGGACGATCGCCGCTAAAAGTGTCTCAAGTATAGAACTGTCTTAGGTTCTATAAAACCTCACTGTGCGTATATAGAGGATTTCCTGTGCTTCCCATACGAATTAAGCGATGAAATTTTAACACAAGTAAGGCAGACATATAACCTATAATCGTCCCAAATATGAAGACAATCGGTCCCAGCGTGTAGAAGGGATCGGCGTTTGAATTTCGTCATAGCAATCGTCTGCTCTGGTGGCCTTTGCACCCTCCCACCTCCCGGTGGCAGTGTATGTCGAGGTCACTGCATAAATTAGGGTCACGTGAGGGTAGGGTTACACTGGCCACCAGAGCAGACATTGCTATGACGAAATCCAAACGTGGATATCTTCGGAACTCTGCGACCGATTTTCTTCATATTTGGTGCGATTATTAGTTATATGTATACCTTACTCATGTTAAAATGTCATTGCTTAATTCCTACGGGAAGTGAAGTTGCGCATTCGGTACGACATGTCCAGAGTAGTCTTAGACATACGACACTTTATGGGGACACTTTCCGGTCCATTGGCCACCGAGTGTCGTGACCATAGCACACCGTTTACCTCCCTATGTGTCGTATCTACAGCAAGTGTCGCACCCAGCCTAAGATCGTAGCTCTATAGCACACTGACAGCAAATATGTGTCGTAAGTTACGAATGTCGTGACTAAAAAACAGGGCCCAGGTCTTTGAATGGCCATAACTTTTCTTTAAATTGGCATAAAGACTTCATTCAAAAAGCAAAATCAATCAGTTTTGCAAGATCACTAGCTAGAGTGCATAGAACTAAGTCTTAAAAATTAGATAAGTGCCTGTCTAATAACGGATTGTTCCAGGCCGAGAAATTCGGTTAATGATCCGCTCCTTATATTTTCAATATGAATGGCGATCTTATCTCCAGGAGAGTGGAAGATAAGGATTTAACAATCATTAATTCTTTAGATTTTTTCCATATCCAGGGCCCTGTTTTTTAGTCACGACATTTATGAGTGTCGCAGGCCTACGACCCCACAGCCGATCTACGACCTTTTTGGACGACAAAAGATGGCCGCCGTCCTATAGACGGTGTCGTAGTACGCCACAGACGATCGCCGCTAAAAGTGTCTCAAGTATAGAACTGTCTTAGGTTCTATAAAACCTCACTGCGTATATAGAGAATTTTCTGTGCTTTCCTTACGAATTAAGCGATGGAATTTTAACACAAGTAACGCATACATATAATCTATAATCGTACCAAATATGAAGAAAATCGGTGGCAGCGTTCCCAAGATATCGGCGTTTGAAATTCGTCATAGCAATGTCTACTCTGGTGGCCATAACACCCTCCCACCTCCCGTGCGCAGTGAATGTCGAGGTCACGGCATAAATTCGGGTCACGTGAGCGTAGGGCGACACTGGCCACCAGAGCAGACATAGCTATGAAGAAATTCAAACGCCGATATCTTCGGAACGCCTAGACCGATTTTCTTAATATTTGGTACGATTATTGATTATATGTATACCTTACTCGTGTTAAAACTTCATTGCTTAATTCTTACGAGAAGTGAAGTTGCGCATTGGTACGACATGTCCAGAGTGGTCTTAGACATACGACACTTATGGCAACACTTTCCGGTCCATTGGCCACCGATTGTCGTGACTATAGCACACCTTTTACCTCCCTGTGTATCGTATCTACAGCAAGTGTCACAGCCAGCCTAAGATCGTAGCTCTATAGCACACTGACAGCAAATATGTGTCGTAAGTTACAAATGTCGTGACTAAAAAACAGGGCCCAGTTCTAGTTATGACAGGTGCAAATACACTCAGAATAAAATTATTCATCAATTGTGGACTATGGTTTTCGCAATTAACTTTAGGAAACTTTCGACTCCTTTACAAATCACAAAATATCCAGGCATTATCATCAACATCAGAAAGATGATTTTATTTTTACTGGAAGAAAAAGTAGCTCATTAACCCTTTCCCTGAAGCACCCCGGGCCCTGTTTTTCAGTCATGACAATCGTTATGAACGACATGTTTTTGCTCTGAGTGTGCTATAGTCGTGACATTTTAGAGGATCGGACAATTATCGCCGCTCTACGACACGTAGGGCGGTGTGAGGTGTGCTATAGTCGCAACACTCGGTGGCCAATGGACCGGAAAGTGTTGCTACAAGTGGTGTAGGTCTAAGACCACTCTAGACATGTCGTAGCGAATGTGCAACGGCCGACAGTTTTAGCAGCGATCGTCCGTGGCGCACTACAATCGTGTCTATAGAACACCGGCCATCTTGTGTCTTCCAGAATGTCGTGGAATCGCTGGACGATCGTACGGTATCGTTGGCCGACGATGTCGTGACTGAAAAACAGGGCCCCGATCCCCTGCTCACAATTATATGGCAGACATTGCCTGCCCAAACGAGCCTGCTACAGCAGGCACCTTTTTTGGGGGAAATAGCAATGTCATGTCACGGACCTATATACATGGATAGGCAACGCAGGCGAGCGCCGTGTTCGTTCTACGATATGAGTGTCTCGGCTACGCTTGACCGATTCCGCGGGTACATCACTGATTTCCCGCTTATCTGCTAGAGGGCGAAGCAGTAGACTGTAGTTCCAGTTCTACCCACCAGGGGCCTGTTTTTCAGACAGTGACGTCTTTATTTGTAGTGATCACAAAAGAGTGACCAGGGCCCTGTTTTTTAGTCACGATATCGTGGATCCACGATGGCCTAAGATCGTGGGTTGAGGCCAAGACATTTTTGGGTGATACAAAATGGCCGCTGTGCTATAGACGTGATCGTAGCCGCGTGCCTATGATCTGAGCTCAAATGATCGGCGCTGGCGACATGTATAGAACTGTCGTAGTTTCTATATTTGGCCTCATGCCGGGAATGAGCTCCGTAGCCACGTGGCTCTATTTACTTAAATTATCGCTCGTCATAAAAATTTATTACGAGTAAGGGGTACATATAACCTATAATCGTTCCAAATATGAAGAATATCTGCCCAACCGTTCCGAAGTTATCGGCGTTTCAATATGAAACATTAGGATATAGATTGGATATCGCACATGCACTCTCCGAGCAGATCTTTCGCGGTGTCGAGCACGGAATCTCTGCTGGGAGAGTGAAGTAACTTAGGTCACGCATTTATATAGAACTGCATAGAGAATCGTATAAATACACAATACTCCACGAGTTTGGAAGGGGAGCAATCTTCATTGAGGTGAAGCCGAGTGACGATTACGGCCCTTTCAAATGAGTGTAGTATTGTTTATTTTACGATTCGAGTGCGGTTATGGATTTATCTCGCCCCTTTCAAGGTTAGGGGAGTTGAAATTTCTTGTCTTGTCATCTCGTATTCACTACGCCACGACCATGGCGTAGTACTGTCAATTTACCGGGGTGATAGTTGAGTATTTTTTTCTAATGTTATTCCTATGGCTACACTTGTACCAGGGGTGAGATAAAGAGCTGTACTAGACAGCTCTATGGATCAGTGAGGGTAAAGCTACATTGGCCACCAGAGCAGCATTTGCTCTGACAAAATTGAAACACCGATATATCTTCGGAACGGTGGGGACGATTTTCTTCATATTTGGTACGATTATAGGTGATATGTATACCTTACTCATGTTAAAATTTCATTGCTTAATTCCAACGGGAAGTGAAGTTGCGCATTCGGTACGACATTTCCAAATTTGTCTTAGGCCTATGACACATGTGGCGTCATTTTTCGCTTGGGTGAGCACCGATTGTCGTGACTATAATACACATTTGAGCTCCCTACGGGTCGTAGACGGACGCCATTTGTTGCAGGTTCTAAGATCGTGGCTCTATAGCACACTCCCGCCTGGCCGATGTCGCCAATAACGATTGTCGTGACTAAAAAACAGGGCCCAGTTGGGCGACCAAACCAGTGATCATGACCAAAAAGTGTTCCTCAGACCCGGTCACTATTCAGCTGTTATGATCACTGTTGGTCCAAGGCCTATACAAAAACAAAAGCATGTCTCGCATGTATATTACTCAACAGAAAATTGTGAAATTTGGGAATTAGATAAACCAGATAGAGATAATTCATCGCTGTAAATATTGTTTCATTTGATACAGAGGAAGTGTATAAAATGAAATATGCCACCATTTGGGCTAAATGGTCACAACTCTGGAACCCAAAACAGTGACCATGACAGTTTACCCCTCTAAATGGTCGCACATGTTATGATGACTTATCTCTGGAACCCAAAGGTCTCCAAACGGTCACTAACTGGTCACTATAGGAAATGGTCACGACTAAAAAACAGGCCCCAGGATTTTTCTTTTGATCAAAACAAAATTTTAAGATGATGATAAAATCATAATCCATATCTGAGCAAGTATTGAGAATAGAAACATGATCTAAAGTGCACATTCATCACATTGTTGATACCTATGTAATATTTTTATTGTTCTGATCCTGACATGCAGTGGGACTTTGGTATCAATAGAACCAAATGTCTACATATTTATTAAGATTAAAAAAAACCCAGTACACTTAGCACCATAACCTTAACTCTTTCATTTAAATATACGTTTAAAACCAACTGTGAAATATTTCACGAAGGCTGGGTGAGGTGGAAATAGATTCAAAATCTTAATTTCCAATGTCAACCCCTTGAAAATATGGGAAATCTGAGTCCCGACCCCAACCAAAGTGACCCAAAATCTTCCAATTGTCTGGAACCCCCCAGCACACTTAGGGACATAAACTTTGCTGTTCTATGTGGGAAGTACGTTGGAATCGTTGATGAAATAGTTTATTAAGGGTTGGTGAGATGGGAATATTTTCAAAATCTTGGTTTTCCATGTTGGGTTTTCTGAAAATGGGTGAAATCTGCTGGCCGACCCCAGTCAAAGTCACACAAAATCTGCCAATTGTCTGGAACCCCCCGGCACACTCATAGTCATAATCTTTACTGTCCCATTTAGGTACATATCTGAAATCGTTGATGAAATAGTTTATTAAGGACTGGTGAGGGGGAAATATTTTCAAAATCTTGATTTCCATGTGGAACCCTTGAAAATGAGGGAAATCTGAGTCCTGACCCCAACCAAAGTGACCCAAAATCTGCCAATTGTCTGGAACCCCCAGCACACTTAGGGACATAAATTTTGCTGTTCTATGTGGGAAGTACGTTGGAATCGTTGATGAAATAGTTTATTAAGGGTTGGTGAGATGGGAATATTTTCAAAATCTTGGTTTTCCATGTTGGGTTTTCTGAAAATGGGTGAAATCTGCTGGCCGACCCCAGTCAAAGTCACACAAAATCTGCCAATTGTCTGGAACCCCCCGGCACACTCATAGTCATAATCTTTACTGTCCCATTTAGGTACATATCTGAAATCGTTGATGAAATAGTTTATTAAGGACTGGTGAGGGGGAAATATTTTCAAAATCTTGATTTCCATGTGGAGCCCTTGAAAATGAGGGAAATCTGAGTCCTGACCCCAACAAAAGTGACCCAAAATCTGCCAATTGTCTGGA
Source organism: Alentia gelatinosa (assembly GCA_950022655.1). NCBI lineage: Eukaryota > Metazoa > Annelida > Polychaeta > Phyllodocida > Polynoidae > Alentia > Alentia gelatinosa. The sequence goes on along the minus strand of OX465584.1, from coordinate 19,237,666 downwards.
ACCCCCAGCACACTTAGGGACATAAATTTTGCTGTTCTATGTGGGAAGTACGTTGGAATCGTTGATGAAATAGTTTATTAAGGGTTGGTGAGATGGGAATATTTTCAAAATCTTGGTTTTCCATGTTGGGTTTTCTGAAAATGGGTGAAATCTGCTGGCCGACCCCAGTCAAAGTCACACAAAATCTTCCAATTGTCTGGAACCCCCCAGCACACTTAGGGACATAAACTTTGCTGTTCTATGTGGGAAGTACGTTGGAATCGTTGATGAAATAGTTTATTAAGGGTTGGTGAGATGGGAATATTTTCAAAATCTTGGTTTTCCATGTTGGGTTTTCTGAAAATGGGTGAAATCTGCTGGCCGACCCCAGTCAAAGTCACACAAAATCTGCCAATTGTCTGGAACCCCCCGGCACACTCATAGTCATAATCTTTACTGTCCCATTTAGGTACATATCTGAAATCGTTGATGAAATAGTTTATTAAGGACTGGTGAGGGGGAAATATTTTCAAAATCTTGATTTCCATGTGGAACCCTTGAAAATGAGGGAAATCTGAGTCCTGACCCCAACCAAAGTGACCCAAAATCTGCCAATTGTCTGGAACCCCCAGCACACTTAGGGACATAAATTTTGCTGTTCTATGTGGGAAGTACGTTGGAATCGTTGATGAAATAGTTTATTAAGGGTTGGTGAGATGGGAATATTTTCAAAATCTTGGTTTTCCATGTTGGGTTTTCTGAAAATGGGTGAAATCTGCTGGCCGACCCCAGTCAAAGTCACACAAAATCTGCCAATTGTCTGGAACCCCCCGGCACACTCATAGTCATAATCTTTACTGTCCCATTTAGGTACATATCTGAAATCGTTGATGAAATAGTTTATTAAGGACTGGTGAGGGGGAAATATTTTCAAAATCTTGATTTCCATGTGGAGCCCTTGAAAATGAGGGAAATCTGAGTCCTGACCCCAACAAAAGTGACCCAAAATCTGCCAATTGTCTGGAACCCCCAGCACACTTAGGGACATAAATTTTGCTGTTCTATGTGGGAAGTACGTTGGAATCGTTGATGAAATAGTTTATTAAGGGTTGGTGAGATGGGAATATTTTCAAAATCTTGGTTTTCCATGTTGGGTTTTCTGAAAATGGGTGAAATCTGCTGGCCGACCCCAGTCAAAGTCACACAAAATCTTCCAATTGTCTGGAACCCCCCAGCACACTTAGGGACATAAACTTTGCTGTTCTATGTGGGAAGTACGTTGGAATCGTTGATGAAATAGTTTATTAAGGGTTGGTGAGATGGGAATATTTTCAAAATCTTGGTTTTCCATGTTGGGTTTTCTGAAAATGGGTGAAATCTGCTGGCCGACCCCAGTCAAAGTTTCACAAAATCTGCCAATTGTCTGGAACCCCCCGGCACACTCATAGTCATAATCTTTACTGTCCCATTTAGGTACATATCTGAAATCGTTGATGAAATAGTTTATTAAGGACTGGTGAGGGGGAAATATTTTCAAAATCTTGATTTCCATGTGGAGCCCTTGAAAATGAGGGAAATCTGAGTCCTGACCCCAACAAAAGTGACCCAAAATCTGCCAATTGTCTGGAACCCCCAGCACACTTAGGGACATAAATTTTGCTGTTCTATGTAGGAAGTACGTTGGAATCGTTGATGAAATAGTTTATTAAGGGTTGGTGAGATGGGAATATTTTCAAAATCTTGGTTTTCCATGTTGGGTTTTCTGAAAATGGGTGAAATCTGCTGGCCGACCCCAGTCAAAGTCACACAAAATCTCCCAATTGTCTGGAACCCCCTGGCACACTCATAGTCATAATCTTTACTGTCCCATTTAGGTACATATCTGAAATCGTTGATGAAATAGTTTATTAAGGACTGGTGAGGGGGAAATATTTTCAAAATCTTGATTTCCATGTGGAACCCTTGAAAATGAGGGAAATCTGAGTCCTGACCCCAACAAAAGTGACCCAAAATCTGCCAATTGTCTGGAACCCCCAGCACACTTAGGGACATAAATTTTGCTGTTCTATGTGGGAAGTACGTTGGAATCGTTGATGAAATAGTTTATTAAGGGTTGGTGAGATGGGAATATTTTCAAAATCTTGGTTTTCCATGTCAGATTTTCGGAAAATGGGTGAAATCTGCCTGCCGACCCCAGTCAAAGTCACACAAAATCTGCCAATTGTCTAAAAAATAAACCAGCACACCTACAGCCATTATCTTTACTGTCCCATTTAGGTACATATCTGAAATCGTTGATGAGATAGTTTATTAAGGCCTGTTCAGGTGGAAATAATTTGAAAATCTTGATTTCCCATATGGACCCCTTGATAACGAGAGAATTCTGACTCCTGACCCCAGCCAAAGTCTTTTTATGTTGTTTTTATGTTATGTTGTTTTTATGTTGCTTATCAATTGTTTCTCATGGTCATAATAACCACAATAAAACTATGAAATTTGGAATATAGGTTTGCCAGGGCCCTGTTTTTTAGTCACGACATTTGTGAGTGTCGCAGGCCTACGATCGCACAGCCGATCTACGGCCTATTTGGACGACAAAAGATGGCCAACGTCCTATAGACGGTGTCGTAGTACGCCACGGACGATCGCCGCTAAAAGTGTCTCAAGTATAGAACTGTCTTAGGTTCTATAAAACCTCACTGTGCGTATATAGAGGATTTCCTGTGCTTCCCATACGAATTAAGCGATGAAATTTTAACACAAGTAAGGCAGACATATAACCTATAATCGTCCCAAATATGAAGACAATCGGTCCCAGCGTGTAGAAGGGATCGGCGTTTGAATTTCGTCATAGCAATCGTCTGCTCTGGTGGCCTTTGCACCCTCCCACCTCCCGGTGGCAGTGTATGTCGAGGTCACTGCATAAATTAGGGTCACGTGAGGGTAGGGTTACACTGGCCACCAGAGCAGACATTGCTATGACGAAATCCAAACGTGGATATCTTCGGAACTCTGCGACCGATTTTCTTCATATTTGGTGCGATTATTAGTTATATGTATACCTTACTCATGTTAAAATGTCATTGCTTAATTCCTACGGGAAGTGAAGTTGCGCATTCGGTACGACATGTCCAGAGTAGTCTTAGACATACGACACTTTATGGGGACACTTTCCGGTCCATTGGCCACCGAGTGTCGTGACCATAGCACACCGTTTACCTCCCTATGTGTCGTATCTACAGCAAGTGTCGCACCCAGCCTAAGATCGTAGCTCTATAGCACACTGACAGCAAATATGTGTCGTAAGTTACGAATGTCGTGACTAAAAAACAGGGCCCAGGTCTTTGAATGGCCATAACTTTTCTTTAAATTGGCATAAAGACTTCATTCAAAAAGCAAAATCAATCAGTTTTGCAAGATCACTAGCTAGAGTGCATAGAACTAAGTCTTAAAAATTAGATAAGTGCCTGTCTAATAACGGATTGTTCCAGGCCGAGAAATTCGGTTAATGATCCGCTCCTTATATTTTCAATATGAATGGCGATCTTATCTCCAGGAGAGTGGAAGATAAGGATTTAACAATCATTAATTCTTTAGATTTTTTCCATATCCAGGGCCCTGTTTTTTAGTCACGACATTTATGAGTGTCGCAGGCCTACGACCCCACAGCCGATCTACGACCTTTTTGGACGACAAAAGATGGCCGCCGTCCTATAGACGGTGTCGTAGTACGCCACAGACGATCGCCGCTAAAAGTGTCTCAAGTATAGAACTGTCTTAGGTTCTATAAAACCTCACTGCGTATATAGAGAATTTTCTGTGCTTTCCTTACGAATTAAGCGATGGAATTTTAACACAAGTAACGCATACATATAATCTATAATCGTACCAAATATGAAGAAAATCGGTGGCAGCGTTCCCAAGATATCGGCGTTTGAAATTCGTCATAGCAATGTCTACTCTGGTGGCCATAACACCCTCCCACCTCCCGTGCGCAGTGAATGTCGAGGTCACGGCATAAATTCGGGTCACGTGAGCGTAGGGCGACACTGGCCACCAGAGCAGACATAGCTATGAAGAAATTCAAACGCCGATATCTTCGGAACGCCTAGACCGATTTTCTTAATATTTGGTACGATTATTGATTATATGTATACCTTACTCGTGTTAAAACTTCATTGCTTAATTCTTACGAGAAGTGAAGTTGCGCATTGGTACGACATGTCCAGAGTGGTCTTAGACATACGACACTTATGGCAACACTTTCCGGTCCATTGGCCACCGATTGTCGTGACTATAGCACACCTTTTACCTCCCTGTGTATCGTATCTACAGCAAGTGTCACAGCCAGCCTAAGATCGTAGCTCTATAGCACACTGACAGCAAATATGTGTCGTAAGTTACAAATGTCGTGACTAAAAAACAGGGCCCAGTTCTAGTTATGACAGGTGCAAATACACTCAGAATAAAATTATTCATCAATTGTGGACTATGGTTTTCGCAATTAACTTTAGGAAACTTTCGACTCCTTTACAAATCACAAAATATCCAGGCATTATCATCAACATCAGAAAGATGATTTTATTTTTACTGGAAGAAAAAGTAGCTCATTAACCCTTTCCCTGAAGCACCCCGGGCCCTGTTTTTCAGTCATGACAATCGTTATGAACGACATGTTTTTGCTCTGAGTGTGCTATAGTCGTGACATTTTAGAGGATCGGACAATTATCGCCGCTCTACGACACGTAGGGCGGTGTGAGGTGTGCTATAGTCGCAACACTCGGTGGCCAATGGACCGGAAAGTGTTGCTACAAGTGGTGTAGGTCTAAGACCACTCTAGACATGTCGTAGCGAATGTGCAACGGCCGACAGTTTTAGCAGCGATCGTCCGTGGCGCACTACAATCGTGTCTATAGAACACCGGCCATCTTGTGTCTTCCAGAATGTCGTGGAATCGCTGGACGATCGTACGGTATCGTTGGCCGACGATGTCGTGACTGAAAAACAGGGCCCCGATCCCCTGCTCACAATTATATGGCAGACATTGCCTGCCCAAACGAGCCTGCTACAGCAGGCACCTTTTTTGGGGGAAATAGCAATGTCATGTCACGGACCTATATACATGGATAGGCAACGCAGGCGAGCGCCGTGTTCGTTCTACGATATGAGTGTCTCGGCTACGCTTGACCGATTCCGCGGGTACATCACCGATTTCCCGCTTATCTGCTAGAGGGCGAAGCAGTAGACTGTAGTTCCAGTTCTACCCACCAGGGGCCTGTTTTTCAGACAGTGACGTCTTTATTTGTAGTGATCACAAAAGAGTGACCAGGGCCCTGTTTTTTAGTCACGATATCGTGGATCCACGATGGCCTAAGATCGTGGGTTGAGGCCAAGACATTTTTGGGTGATACAAAATGGCCGCTGTGCTATAGACGTGATCGTAGCCGCGTGCCTATGATCTGAGCTCAAATGATCGGCGCTGGCGACATGTATAGAGCTGTCGTAGTTTCTATATTTGGCCTCATGCCGGGAATGAGCTCCGTAGCCACGTGGCTCTATTTACTTAAATTATCGCTCGTCATAAAAATTTATTACGAGTAAGGGGTACATATAACCTATAATCGTTCCAAATATGAAGAATATCTGCCCAACCGTTCCGAAGTTATCGGCGTTTCAATATGAAACATTAGGATATAGATTGGATATCGCACATGCACTCTCCGAGCAGATCTTTCGCGGTGTCGAGCACGGAATCTCTGCTGGGAGAGTGAAGTAACTTAGGTCACGCATTTATATAGAACTGCATAGAGAATCGTATAAATACACAATACTCCACGAGTTTGGAAGGGGAGCAATCTTCATTGAGGTGAAGCCGAGTGACGATTACGGCCCTTTCAAATGAGTGTAGTATTGTTTATTTTACGATTCGAGTGCGGTTATGGATTTATCTCACCCCTTTCAAGGTTAGGGGAGTTGAAATTTCTTGTCTTGTCATCTCGTATTCACTACGCCACGACCATGGCGTAGTACTGTCAATTTACCGGGGTGATAGTTGAGTATTTTTTTCTAATGTTATTCCTATGGCTACACTTGTACCAGGGGTGAGATAAAGAGCTGTACTAGACAGCTCTATGGATCAGTGAGGGTAAAGCTACATTGGCCACCAGAGCAGCATTTGCTCTGACAAAATTGAAACACCGATATATCTTCGGAACGGTGGGGACGATTTTCTTCATATTTGGTACGATTATAGGTGATATGTATACCTTACTCATGTTAAAATTTCATTGCTTAATTCCAACGGGAAGTGAAGTTGCGCATTCGGTACGACATTTCCAAATTTGTCTTAGGCCTATGACACATGTGGCGTCATTTTTCGCTTGGGTGAGCACCGATTGTCGTGACTATAATACACATTTGAGCTCCCTACGGGTCGTAGACGGACGCCATTTGTTGCAGGTTCTAAGATCGTGGCTCTATAGCACACTCCCGCCTGGCCGATGTCGCCAATAACGATTGTCGTGACTAAAAAACAGGGCCCAGTTGGGCGACCAAACCAGTGATCATGACCAAAAAGTGTTCCTCAGACCCGGTCACTATTCAGCTGTTATGATCACTGTTGGTCCAAGGCCTATACAAAAACAAAAGCATGTCTCGCATGTATATTACTCAACAGAAAATTGTGAAATTTGGGAATTAGATAAACCAGATAGAGATAATTCATCGCTGTAAATATTGTTTCATTTGATACAGAGGAAGTGTATAAAATGAAATATGCCACCATTTGGGCTAAATGGTCACAACTCTGGAACCCAAAACAGTGACCATGACAGTTTACCCCTCTAAATGGTTGCACATGTTATGATGACTTATCTCTGGAACCCAAAGGTCTCCAAACGGTCACTAACTGGTCACTATCGGAAATGGTCACGACTAAAAAACAGGCCCCAGGATTTTTCTTTTGATCAAAACAAAATTTTAAGATGATGATAAAATCATAATCCATATCTGAACAAGTATTGAGAATAGAAACATGATCTTAAGTGCACATTCATCACATTGTTGATACCTATGTAATATTTTTATAGTTCTGATCCTGACATGCAGTGGGACTTTGGTATCAATAGAACCAAATGTCTACATATTTATTAAGATTAAAAAAAAACCAGTACACTTAGCACCATAACCTTAACTCTTTCATTTAAATATACGTTTAAAACCAACTGTGAAATATTTCACGAAGGCTGGGTGAGGTGGAAATAGATTCAAAATCTTAATTTCCAATGTCAACCCCTTGAAAATATGGGAAATCTGAGTCCTGACCCCAACCAAAGTGACCCAAAATCTTCCAATTGTCTGGAACCCCCCAGCACACTTAGGGACATAAACTTTGCTGTTCTATGTGGGAAGTACGTTGGAATCGTTGATGAAATAGTTTATTAAGGGTTGGTGAGATGGGAATATTTTCAAAATCTTGGTTTTCCATGTTGGGTTTTCTGAAAATGGGTGAAATCTGCTGGCCGACCCCAGTCAAAGTCACACAAAATCTGCCAATTGTCTGGAACCCCCCGGCACACTCATAGTCATAATCTTTACTGTCCCATTTAGGTACATATCTGAAATCGTTGATGAAATAGTTTATTAAGGACTGGTGAGGGGGAAATATTTTCAAAATCTTGATTTCCATGTGGAACCCTTGAAAATGAGGGAAATCTGAGTCCTGACCCCAACCAAAGTGACCCAAAATCTGCCAATTGTCTGGAACCCCCAGCACACTTAGGGACATAAATTTTGCTGTTCTATGTGGGAAGTACGTTGGAATCGTTGATGAAATAGTTTATTAAGGGTTGGTGAGATGGGAATATTTTCAAAATCTTGGTTTTCCATGTTGGGTTTTCTGAAAATGGGTGAAATCTGCTGGCCGACCCCAGTCAAAGTCACACAAAATCTGCCAATTGTCTGGAACCCCCCGGCACACTCATAGTCATAATCTTTACTGTCCCATTTAGGTACATATCTGAAATCGTTGATGAAATAGTTTATTAAGGACTGGTGAGGGGGAAATATTTTCAAAATCTTGATTTCCATGTGGAACCCTTGAAAATGAGGGAAATCTGAGTCCTGACCCCAACAAAAGTGACCCAAAATCTGCCAATTGTCTGGAACCCCCAGCACACTTAGGGACATAAATTTTGCTGTTCTATGTGGGAAGTACGTTGGAATCGTTGATGAAATAGTTTATTAAGGGTTGGTGAGATGGGAATATTTTCAAAATCTTGGTTTTCCATGTTGGGTTTTCTGAAAATGGGTGAAATCTGCTGGCCGACCCCAGTCAAAGTCACACAAAATCTCCCAATTGTCTGGAACCCCCTGGCACACTCATAGTCATAATCTTTACTGTCCCATTTAGGTACATATCTGAAATCGTTGATGAAATAGTTTATTAAGGACTGGTGAGGGGGAAATATTTTCAAAATCTTGATTTCCATGTGGAACCCTTGAAAATGAGGGAAATCTGAGTCCTGACCCCAACAAAAGTGACCCAAAATCTGCCAATTGTCTGGAACCCCCAGCACACTTAGGGACATAAATTTTGCTGTTCTATGTGGGAAGTACGTTGGAATCGTTGATGAAATAGTTTATTAAGGGTTGGTGAGATGGGAATATTTTCAAAATCTTGGTTTTCCATGTCAGATTTTCGGAAAATGGGTGAAATCTGCCTGCCGACCCCAGTCAAAGTCACACAAAATCTGCCAATTGTCTAAAAAATAAACCAGCACACCTACAGCCATTATCTTTACTGTCCCATTTAGGTACATATCTGAAATCGTTGATGAGATAGTTTATTAAGGCCTGTTCAGGTGGAAATAATTTGAAAATCTTGATTTCCCATATGGACCCCTTGATAACGAGAGAATTCTGACTCCTGACCCCAGCCAAAGTCTTTTTATGTTGTTTTTATGTTATGTTGTTTTTATGTTGCTTATCAATTGTTTCTCATGGTCATAATAACCACAATAAAACTATGAAATTTGGAATATAGGTTTGCCAGGGCCCTGTTTTTTAGTCACGACATTTGTGAGTGTCGCAGGCCTACGATCGCACAGCCGATCTACGGCCTATTTGGACGACAAAAGATGGCCAACGTCCTATAGACGGTGTCGTAGTACGCCACGGACGATCGCCGCTAAAAGTGTCTCAAGTATAGAACTGTCTTAGGTTCTATAAAACCTCACTGTGCGTATATAGAGGATTTCCTGTGCTTCCCATACGAATTAAGCGATGAAATTTTAACACAAGTAAGGCAGACATATAACCTATAATCGTCCCAAATATGAAGACAATCGGTCCCAGCGTGTAGAAGGGATCGGCGTTTGAATTTCGTCATAGCAATCGTCTGCTCTGGTGGCCTTTGCACCCTCCCACCTCCCGGTGGCAGTGTATGTCGAGGTCACTGCATAAATTAGGGTCACGTGAGGGTAGGGTTACACTGGCCACCAGAGCAGACATTGCTATGACGAAATCCAAACGTGGATATCTTCGGAACTCTGCGACCGATTTTCTTCATATTTGGTGCGATTATTAGTTATATGTATACCTTACTCATGTTAAAATGTCATTGCTTAATTCCTACGGGAAGTGAAGTTGCGCATTCGGTACGACATGTCCAGAGTAGTCTTAGACATACGACACTTTATGGGGACACTTTCCGGTCCATTGGCCACCGAGTGTCGTGACCATAGCACACCGTTTACCTCCCTATGTGTCGTATCTACAGCAAGTGTCGCACCCAGCCTAAGATCGTAGCTCTATAGCACACTGACAGCAAATATGTGTCGTAAGTTACGAATGTCGTGACTAAAAAACAGGGCCCAGGTCTTTGAATGGCCATAACTTTTCTTTAAATTGGCATAAAGACTTCATTCAAAAAGCAAAATCAATCAGTTTTGCAAGATCACTAGCTAGAGTGCATAGAACTAAGTCTTAAAAATTAGATAAGTGCCTGTCTAATAACGGATTGTTCCAGGCCGAGAAATTCGGTTAATGATCCGCTCCTTATATTTTCAATATGAATGGCGATCTTATCTCCAGGAGAGTGGAAGATAAGGATTTAACAATCATTAATTCTTTAGATTTTTTCCATATCCAGGGCCCTGTTTTTTAGTCACGACATTTATGAGTGTCGCAGGCCTACGACCCCACAGCCGATCTACGACCTTTTTGGACGACAAAAGATGGCCGCCGTCCTATAGACGGTGTCGTAGTACGCCACAGACGATCGCCGCTAAAAGTGTCTCAAGTATAGAACTGTCTTAGGTTCTATAAAACCTCACTGCGTATATAGAGAATTTTCTGTGCTTTCCTTACGAATTAAGCGATGGAATTTTAACACAAGTAACGCATACATATAATCTATAATCGTACCAAATATGAAGAAAATCGGTGGCAGCGTTCCCAAGATATCGGCGTTTGAAATTCGTCATAGCAATGTCTACTCTGGTGGCCATAACACCCTCCCACCTCCCGTGCGCAGTGAATGTCGAGGTCACGGCATAAATTCGGGTCACGTGAGCGTAGGGCGACACTGGCCACCAGAGCAGACATAGCTATGAAGAAATTCAAACGCCGATATCTTCGGAACGCCTAGACCGATTTTCTTAATATTTGGTACGATTATTGATTATATGTATACCTTACTCGTGTTAAAACTTCATTGCTTAATTCTTACGAGAAGTGAAGTTGCGCATTGGTACGACATGTCCAGAGTGGTCTTAGACATACGACACTTATGGCAACACTTTCCGGTCCATTGGCCACCGATTGTCGTGACTATAGCACACCTTTTACCTCCCTGTGTATCGTATCTACAGCAAGTGTCACAGCCAGCCTAAGATCGTAGCTCTATAGCACACTGACAGCAAATATGTGTCGTAAGTTACAAATGTCGTGACTAAAAAACAGGGCCCAGTTCTAGTTATGACAGGTGCAAATACACTCAGAATAAAATTATTCATCAATTGTGGACTATGGGTTTCGCAATTAACTTTAGGAAACTTTCGACTCCTTTACAAATCACAAAATATCCAGGCATTATCATCAACATCAGAAAGATGATTTTATTTTTACTGGAAGAAAAAGTAGCTCATTAACCCTTTCCCTGAAGCACCCCGGGCCCTGTTTTTCAGTCATGACAATCGTTATGAACGACATGTTTTTGCTCTGAGTGTGCTATAGTCGTGACATTTTAGAGGATCGGACAATTATCGCCGCTCTACGACACGTAGGGCGGTGTGAGGTGTGCTATAGTCGCGACACTCGGTGGCCAATGGACCGGAAAGTGTTGCTACAAGTGTTGTAGGTCTAAGACCACTCTAGACATGTCGTAGCGAATGTGCAACGGCCGACAGTTTTAGCGGCGATCGTCCGTGGCGCACTACAATCGTGTCTATAGAACACCGGCCATCTTGTGTCTTCCAGAATGTCGTGGAATCGCTGGACGATCGTACGGTATCGTTGGCCGACGATGTCGTGACTGAAAAACAGGGCCCCGATCCCCTGCTCACAATTATATGGCAGACATTGCCTGCCCAAACGAGCCTGCTACAGCAGGCACCTTTTTTGGGGGAAATAGCAATGTCATGTCACGGACCTATATACATGGATAGGCAACGCAGGCGAGCGCCGTGTTCGTTCTACGATATGAGTGTCTCGGCTACGCTTGACCGATTCCGCGGGTACATCACTGATTTCCCGCTTATCTGCTAGAGGGCGAAGCAGTAGACTGTAGTTCCAGTTCTACCCACCAGGGGCCTGTTTTTCAGACAGTGACGTCTTTATTTGTAGTGATCACAAAAGAGTGACCAGGGCCCTGTTTTTTAGTCACGATATCGTGGATCCACGATGGCCTAAGATCGTGGGTTGAGGCCAAGACATTTTTGGGTGATACAAAATGGCCGCTGTGCTATAGACGTGATCGTAGCCGCGTGCCTATGATCTGAGCTCAAATGATCGGCGCTGGCGACATGTATAGAACTGTCGTAGTTTCTATATTTGGCCTCATGCCGGGAATGAGCTCCGTAGCCACGTGGCTCTATTTACTTAAATTATCGCTCGTCATAAAAATTTATTACGAGTAAGGGGTACATATAACCTATAATCGTTCCACATATGAAGAATATCTGCCCAACCGTTCCGAAGTTATCGGCGTTTCAATATGAAACATTAGGATATAGATTGGATATCGCACATGCACTCTCCGAGCAGATCTTTCGCGGTGTCGAGCACGGAATCTCTGCTGGGAGAGTGAAGTAACTTAGGTCACGCATTTATATAGAACTGCATAGAGAATCGTATAAATACACAATACTCCACGAGTTTGGAAGGGGAGCAATCTTCATTGAGGTGAAGCCGAGTGACGATTACGGCCCTTTCAAATGAGTATAGTATTGTTTATTTTACGATTCGAGTGCGGTTATGGATTTATCTCGCCCCTTTCAAGGTTAGGGGAGTTGAAATTTCTTGTCTTGTCATCTCGTATTCACTACGCCACGACCATGGCGTAGTACTGTCAATTTACCGGGGTGATAGTTGAGTATTTTTTTCTAATGTTATTCCTATGGCTACACTTGTACCAGGGGTGAGATAAAGAGCTGTACTAGACAGCTCTATGGATCAGTGAGGGTAAAGCTACATTGGCCACCAGAGCAGCATTTGCTCTGACAAAATTGAAACACCGATATATCTTCGGAACGGTGGGGACGATTTTCTTCATATTTGGTACGATTATAGGTGATATGTATACCTTACTCATGTTAAAATTTCATTGCTTAATTCCAACGGGAAGTGAAGTTGCGCATTCGGTACGACATTTCCAAATTTGTCTTAGGCCTATGACACATGTGGCGTCATTTTTCGCTTGGGTGAGCACCGATTGTCGTGACTATAATACACATTTGAGCTCCCTACGGGTCGTAGACGGACGCCATTTGTTGCAGGTTCTAAGATCGTGGCTCTATAGCACACTCCCGCCTGGCCGATGTCGCCAATAACGATTGTCGTGACTAAAAAACAGGGCCCAGTTGGGCGACCAAACCAGTGATCATGACCAAAAAGTGTTCCTCAGACCCGGTCACTATTCAGCTGTTATGATCACTGTTGGTCCAAGGCCTATACAAAAACAAAAGCATGTCTCGCATGTATATTACTCAACAGAAAATTGTGAAATTTGGGAATTAGATAAACCAGATAGAGATAATTCATCGCTGTAAATATTGTTTCATTTGATACAGAGGAAGTGTATAAAATGAAATATGCCACCATTTGGGCTAAATGGTCACAACTCTGGAACCCAAAACAGTGACCATGACAGTTTACCCCTCTAAATGGTCGCACATGTTATGATGACTTATCTCTGGAACCCAAAGGTCTCCAAACGGTCACTAACTGGTCACTATAGGAAATGGTCACGACTAAAAAACAGGCCCCAGGATTTTTCTTTTGATCAAAACAAAATTTTAAGATGATGATAAAATCATAATCCATATCTGAGCAAGTATTGAGAATAGAAACATGATCTAAAGTGCACATTCATCACATTGTTGATACCTATGTAATATTTTTATTGTTCTGATCCTGACATGCAGTGGGACTTTGGTATCAATAGAACCAAATGTCTACATATTTATTAAGATTAAAAAAAACCCAGTACACTTAGCACCATAACCTTAACTCTTTCATTTAAATATACGTTTAAAACCAACTGTGAAATATTTCACGAAGGCTGGGTGAGGTGGAAATAGATTCAAAATCTTAATTTCCAATGTCAACCCCTTGAAAATATGGGAAATCTGAGTCCCGACCCCAACCAAAGTGACCCAAAATCTTCCAATTGTCTGGAACCCCCCAGCACACTTAGGGACATAAACTTTGCTGTTCTATGTGGGAAGTACGTTGGAATCGTTGATGAAATAGTTTATTAAGGGTTGGTGAGATGGGAATATTTTCAAAATCTTGGTTTTCCATGTTGGGTTTTCTGAAAATGGGTGAAATCTGCTGGCCGACCCCAGTCAAAGTCACACAAAATCTGCCAATTGTCTGGAACCCCCCGGCACACTCATAGTCATAATCTTTACTGTCCCATTTAGGTACATATCTGAAATCGTTGATGAAATAGTTTATTAAGGACTGGTGAGGGGGAAATATTTTCAAAATCTTGATTTCCATGTGGAACCCTTGAAAATGAGGGAAATCTGAGTCCTGACCCCAACCAAAGTGACCCAAAATCTGCCAATTGTCTGGAACCCCCAGCACACTTAGGGACATAAATTTTGCTGTTCTATGTGGGAAGTACGTTGGAATCGTTGATGAAATAGTTTATTAAGGGTTGGTGAGATGGGAATATTTTCAAAATCTTGGTTTTCCATGTTGGGTTTTCTGAAAATGGGTGAAATCTGCTGGCCGACCCCAGTCAAAGTCACACAAAATCTGCCAATTGTCTGGAACCCCCCGGCACACTCATAGTCATAATCTTTACTGTCCCATTTACGTACATATCTGAAATCGTTGATGAAATAGTTTATTAAGGACTGGTGAGGGGGAAATATTTTCAAAATCTTGATTTCCATGTGGAGCCCTTGAAAATGAGGGAAATCTGAGTCCTGACCCCAACAAAAGTGACCCAAAATCTGCCAATTGTCTGGAACCCCCAGCACACTTAGGGACATGAATTTTGCTGTTCTATGTGGGAAGTACGTTGGAATCGTTGATGAAATAGTTTATTAAGGGTTGGTGAGATGGGAATATTTTCAAAATCTTGGTTTTCCATGTTGGGTTTTCTGAAAATGGGTGAAATCTGCTGGCCGACCCCAGTCAAAGTCACACAAAATCTTCCAATTGTCTGGAACCCCCCAGCACACTTAGGGACATAAACTTTGCTGTTCTATGTGGGAAGTACGTTGGAATCGTTGATGAAATAGTTTATTAAGGGTTGGTGAGATGGGAATATTTTCAAAATCTTGGTTTTCCATGTTGGGTTTTCTGAAAATGGGTGAAATCTGCTGGCCGACCCCAGTCAAAGTCACACAAAATCTGCCAATTGTCTGGAACCCCCCGGCACACTCATAGTCATAATCTTTACTGTCCCATTTAGGTACATATCTGAAATCGTTGATGAAATAGTTTATTAAGGACTGGTGAGGGGGAAATATTTTCAAAATCTTGATTTCCATGTGGAACCCTTGAAAATGAGGGAAATCTGAGTCCTGACCCCAACAAAAGTGACCCAAAATCTGCCAATTGTCTGGAACCCCCAGCACACTTAGGGACATAAATTTTGCTGTTCTATGTGGGAAGTACGTTGGAATCGTTGATGAAATAGTTTATTAAGGGTTGGTGAGATGGGAATATTTTCAAAATCTTGGTTTTCCATGTTGGGTTTTCTGAAAATGGGTGAAATCTGCTGGCCGACCCCAGTCAAAGTCACACAAAATCTGCCAATTGTCTGGAACCCCCTGGCACACTCATAGTCATAATCTTTACTGTCCCATTTAGGTACATATCTGAAATCGTTGATGAAATAGTTTATTAAGGACTGGTGAGTGGGAAATATTTTCAAAATCTTGATTTCCATGTGGAACCCTTGAAAATGAGGGAAATCTGAGTCCTGACCCCAACAAAAGTGACCCAAAATCTGCCAATTGTCTGGAACCCCCAGCACACTTAGGGACATAAATTTTGCTGTTCTATGTGGGAAGTACGTTGGAATCGTTGATGAAATAGTTTATTAAGGGTTGGTGAGATGGGAATATTTTCAAAATCTTGGTTTTCCATGTCAGATTTTCGGAAAATGGGTGAAATCTGCCTGCCGACCCCAGTCAAAGTCACACAAAATCTGCCAATTGTCTAAAAAATAAACCAGCACACCTACAGCCATTATCTTTACTGTCCCATTTAGGTACATATCTGGAATCGTTGATGAGATAGTTTATTAAGGCCTGTTCAGGTGGAAATAATTTGAAAATCTTGATTTCCCATATGGACCCCTTGATAACGAGAGAATTCTGACTCCTGACCCCAGCCAAAGTCTTTTTATGTTGTTTTTATGTTATGTTGTTTTTATGTTGCTTATCAATTGTTTCTCATGGTCATAATAACCACAATAAAACTATGAAATTTGGAATATAGGTTTGCCAGGGCCCTGTTTTTTAGTCACGACATTTGTGAGTGTCGCAGGCCTACGATCGCACAGCCGATCTACGGCCTATTTGGACGACAAAAGATGGCCAACGTCCTATAGACGGTGTCGTAGTACGCCACGGACGATCGCCGCTAAAAGTGTCTCAAGTATAGAACTGTCTTAGGTTCTATAAAACCTCACTGTGCGTATATAGAGGATTTCCTGTGCTTCCCATACGAATTAAGCGATGAAATTTTAACACAAGTAAGGCAGACATATAACCTATAATCGTCCCAAATATGAAGACAATCGGTCCCAGCGTGTAGAAGGGATCGGCGTTTGAATTTCGTCATAGCAATCGTCTGCTCTGGTGGCCTTTGCACCCTCCCACCTCCCGGTGGCAGTGTATGTCGAGGTCACTGCATAAATTAGGGTCACGTGAGGGTAGGGTTACACTGGCCACCAGAGCAGACATTGCTATGACGAAATCCAAACGTGGATATCTTCGGAACTCTGCGACCGATTTTCTTCATATTTGGTGCGATTATTAGTTATATGTATACCTTACTCGTGTTAAAATGTCATTGCTTAATTCCTACGGGAAGTGAAGTTGCGCATTCGGTACGACATGTCCAGAGTAGTCTTAGACATACGACACTTTATGGGGACACTTTCCGGTCCATTGGCCACCGAGTGTCGTGACCATAGCACACCGTTTACCTCCCTATGTGTCGTATCTACAGCAAGTGTCGCACCCAGCCTAAGATCGTAGCTCTATAGCACACTGACAGCAAATATGTGTCGTAAGTTACGAATGTCGTGACTAAAAAACAGGGCCCAGGTCTTTGAATGGCCATAACTTTTCTTTAAATTGGCATAAAGACTTCATTCAAAAAGCAAAATCAATCAGTTTTGCAAGATCACTAGCTAGAGTGCATAGAACTAAGTCTTAAAAATTAGATAAGTGCCTGTCTAATAACGGATTGTTCCAGGCCGAGAAATTCGGTTAATGATCCGCTCCTTATATTTTCAATATGAATGGCGATCTTATCTCCAGGAGAGTGGAAGATAAGGATTTAACAATCATTAATTCTTTAGATTTTTTCCATATCCAGGGCCCTGTTTTTTAGTCACGACATTTATGAGTGTCGCAGGCCTACGACCCCACAGCCGATCTACGACCTTTTTGGACGACAAAAGATGGCCGCCGTCCTATAGACGGTGTCGTAGTACGCCACAGACGATCGCCGCTAAAAGTGTCTCAAGTATAGAACTGTCTTAGGTTCTATAAAACCTCACTGCGTATATAGAGAATTTTCTGTGCTTTCCTTACGAATTAAGCGATGAAATTTTAACACAAGTAACGCATACATATAATCTATAATCGTACCAAATATGAAGAAAATCGGTGGCAGCGTTCCCAAGATATCGGCGTTTGAAATTCGTCATAGCAATGTCTACTCTGGTGGCCATAACACCCTCCCACCTCCCGTGCGCAGTGAATGTCGAGGTCACGGCATAAATTCGGGTCACGTGAGCGTAGGGCGACACTGGCCACCAGAGCAGACATAGCTATGAAGAAATTCAAACACCGATATCTTCGGAACGCCTAGACCGATTTTCTTAATATTTGGTACGATTATTGATTATATGTATACCTTACTCGTGTTAAAACTTCATTGCTTAATTCTTACGAGAAGTGAAGTTGCGCATTGGTACGACATGTCCAGAGTGGTCTTAGACATACGACACTTATGGCAACACTTTCCGGTCCATTGGCCACCGATTGTCGTGACTATAGCACACCTTTTACCTCCCTGTGTATCGTATCTACAGCAAGTGTCACAGCCAGCCTAAGATCGTAGCTCTATAGCACACTGACAGCAAATATGTGTCGTAAGTTACAAATGTCGTGACTAAAAAACAGGGCCCAGTTCTAGTTATGACAGGTGCAAATACACTCAGAATAAAATTATTCATCAATTGTGGACTATGGGTTTCGCAATTAACTTTAGGAAACTTTCGACTCCTTTACAAATCACAAAATATCCAGGCATTATCATCAACATCAGAAAGATGATTTTATTTTTACTGGAAGAAAAAGTAGCTCATTAACCCTTTCCCTGAAGCACCCCGGGCCCTGTTTTTCAGTCATGACAATCGTTATGAACGACATGTTTTTGCTCTGAGTGTGCTATAGTCGTGACATTTTAGAGGATCGGACAATTATCGCCGCTCTACGACACGTAGGGCGGTGTGAGGTGTGCTATAGTCGCGACACTCGGTGGCCAATGGACCGGAAAGTGTTGCTACAAGTGTTGTAGGTCTAAGACCACTCTAGACATGTCGTAGCGAATGTGCAACGGCCGACAGTTTTAGCGGCGATCGTCCGTGGCGCACTACAATCGTGTCTATAGAACACCGGCCATCTTGTGTCTTCCAGAATGTCGTGGAATCGCTGGACGATCGTACGGTATCGTTGGCCGACGATGTCGTGACTGAAAAACAGGGCCCCGATCCCCTGCTCACAATTATATGGCAGACATTGCCTGCCCAAACGAGCCTGCTACAGCAGGCACCTTTTTTGGGGGAAATAGCAATGTCATGTCACGGACCTATATACATGGATAGGCAACGCAGGCGAGCGCCGTGTTCGTTCTACGATATGAGTGTCTCGGCTACGCTTGACCTATTCCGCGGGTACATCACCGATTTCCCGCTTATCTGCTAGAGGGCGAAGCAGTAGACTGTAGTTCCAGTTCTACCCACCAGGGGCCTGTTTTTCAGACAGTGACGTCTTTATTTGTAGTGATCACAAAAGAGTGACCAGGGCCCTGTTTTTTAGTCACGATATCGTGGATCCACGATGGCCTAAGATCGTGGGTTGAGGCCAAGACATTTTTGGGTGATACAAAATGGCCGCTGTGCTATAGACGTGATCGTAGCCGCGTGCCTATGATCTGAGCTCAAATGATCGGCGCTGGCGACATGTATAGAACTGTCGTAGTTTCTATATTTGGCCTCATGCCGGGAATGAGCTCCGTAGCCACGTGGCTCTATTTACTTAAATTATCGCTCGTCATAAAAATTTATTACGAGTAAGGGGTACATATAACCTATAATCGTTCCAAATATGAAGAATATCTGCCCAACCGTTCCGAAGTTATCGGCGTTTCAATATGAAACATTAGGATATAGATTGGATATCGCACATGCACTCTCCGAGCAGATCTTTCGCGGTGTCGAGCACGGAATCTCTGCTGGGAGAGTGAAGTAACTTAGGTCACGCATTTATATAGAACTGCATAGAGAATCGTATAAATACACAATACTCCACGAGTTTGGAAGGGGAGCAATCTTCATTGAGGTGAAGCCGAGTGACGATTACGGCCCTTTCAAATGAGTGTAGTATTGTTTATTTTACGATTCGAGTGCGGTTATGGATTTATCTCGCCCCTTTCAAGGTTAGGGGAGTTGAAATTTCTTGTCTTGTCATCTCGTATTCACTACGCCACGACCATGGCGTAGTACTGTCAATTTACCGGGGTGATAGTTGAGTATTTTTTTCTAATGTTATTCCTATGGCTACACTTGTACCAGGGGTGAGATAAAGAGCTGTACTAGACAGCTCTATGGATCAGTGAGGGTAAAGCTACATTGGCCACCAGAGCAGCATTTGCTCTGACAAAATTGAAACACCGATATATCTTCGGAACGGTGGGGACGATTTTCTTCATATTTGGTACGATTATAGGTGATATGTATACCTTACTCATGTTAAAATTTCATTGCTTAATTCCAACGGGAAGTGAAGTTGCGCATTCGGTACGACATTTCCAAATTTGTCTTAGGCCTATGACACATGTGGCGTCATTTTTCGCTTGGGTGAGCACCGATTGTCGTGACTATAATACACATTTGAGCTCCCTACGGGTCGTAGACGGACGCCATTTGTTGCAGGTTCTAAGATCGTGGCTCTATAGCACACTCCCGCCTGGCCGATGTCGCCAATAACGATTGTCGTGACTAAAAAACAGGGCCCAGTTGGGCGACCAAACCAGTGATCATGACCAAAAAGTGTTCCTCAGACCCGGTCACTATTCAGCTGTTATGATCACTGTTGGTCCAAGGCCTATACAAAAACAAAAGCATGTCTCGCATGTATATTACTCAACAGAAAATTGTGAAATTTGGGAATTAGATAAACCAGATAGAGATAATTCATCGCTGTAAATATTGTTTCATTTGATACAGAGGAAGTGTATAAAATGAAATATGCCACCATTTGGGCTAAATGGTCACAACTCTGGAACCCAAAACAGTGACCATGACAGTTTACCCCTCTAAATGGTCGCACATGTTATGATGACTTATCTCTGGAACCCAAAGGTCTCCAAACGGTCACTAACTGGTCACTATAGGAAATGGTCACGACTAAAAAACAGGCCCCAGGATTTTTCTTTTGATCAAAACAAAATTTTAAGATGATGATAAAATCATAATCCATATCTGAGCAAGTATTGAGAATAGAAACATGATCTAAAGTGCACATTCATCACATTGTTGATACCTATGTAATATTTTTATTGTTCTGATCCTGACATGCAGTGGGACTTTGGTATCAATAGAACCAAATGTCTACATATTTATTAAGATTAAAAAAAACCCAGTACACTTAGCACCATAACCTTAACTCTTTCATTTAAATATACGTTTAAAACCAACTGTGAAATATTTCACGAAGGCTGGGTGAGGTGGAAATAGATTCAAAATCTTAATTTCCAATGTCAACCCCTTGAAAATATGGGAAATCTGAGTCCCGACCCCAACCAAAGTGACCCAAAATCTTCCAATTGTCTGGAACCCCCCAGCACACTTAGGGACATAAACTTTGCTGTTCTATGTGGGAAGTACGTTGGAATCGTTGATGAAATAGTTTATTAAGGGTTGGTGAGATGGGAATATTTTCAAAATCTTGGTTTTCCATGTTGGGTTTTCTGAAAATGGGTGAAATCTGCTGGCCGACCCCAGTCAAAGTCACACAAAATCTTCCAATTGTCTGGAACCCCCCGGCACACTTAGGGACATAAACTTTGCTGTTCTATGTGGGAAGTACGTTGGAATCGTTGATGAAATAGTTTATTAAGGGTTGGTGAGATGGGAATATTTTCAAAATCTTGGTTTTCCATGTTGGGTTTTCTGAAAATGGGTGTAATCTGCTGGCCGACCCCAGTCAAAGTCACACAAAATCTGCCAATTGTCTGGAACCCCCCGGCACACTCATAGTCATAATCTTTACTGTCCCATTTAGGTACATATCTGAAATCGTTGATGAAATAGTTTATTAAGGACTGGTGAGGGGGAAATATTTTCAAAATCTTGATTTCCATGTGGAACCCTTGAAAATGAGGGAAATCTGAGTCCTGACCCCAACAAAAGTGACCCAAAATCTGCCAATTGTCTGGAACCCCCAGCACACTTAGGGACATAAATTTTGCTGTTCTATGTGGGAAGTACGTTGGAATCGTTGATGAAATAGTTTATTAAGGGTTGGTGAGATGGGAATATTTTCAAAATCTTGGTTTTCCATGTTGGGTTTTCTGAAAATGGGTGAAATCTGCTGGCCGACCCCAGTCAAAGTCACACAAAATCTGCCAATTGTCTGGAACCCCCTGGCACACTCATAGTCATAATCTTTACTGTCCCATTTAGGTACATATCTGAAATCGTTGATGAAATAGTTTATTAAGGACTGGTGAGTGGGAAATATTTTCAAAATCTTGATTTCCATGTGGAACCCTTGAAAATGAGGGAAATCTGAGTCCTGACCCCAACAAAAGTGACCCAAAATCTGCCAATTGTCTGGAACCCCCAGCACACTTAGGGACATAAATTTTGCTGTTCTATGTGGGAAGTACGTTGGAATCGTTGATGAAATAGTTTATTAAGGGTTGGTGAGATGGGAATATTTTCAAAATCTTGGTTTTCCATGTCAGATTTTCGGAAAATGGGTGAAATCTGCCTGCCGACCCCAGTCAAAGTCACACAAAATCTGCCAATTGTCTAAAAAATAAACCAGCACACCTACAGCCATTATCTTTACTGTCCCATTTAGGTACATATCTGGAATCGTTGATGAGATAGTTTATTAAGGCCTGTTCAGGTGGAAATAATTTGAAAATCTTGATTTCCCATATGGACCCCTTGATAACGAGAGAATTCTGACTCCTGACCCCAGCCAAAGTCTTTTTATGTTGTTTTTATGTTATGTTGTTTTTATGTTGCTTATCAATTGTTTCTCATGGTCATAATAACCACAATAAAACTATGAAATTTGGAATATAGGTTTGCCAGGGCCCTGTTTTTTAGTCACGACATTTGTGAGTGTCGCAGGCCTACGATCGCACAGCCGATCTACGGCCTATTTGGACGACAAAAGATGGCCAACGTCCTATAGACGGTGTCGTAGTACGCCACGGACGATCGCCGCTAAAAGTGTCTCAAGTATAGAACTGTCTTAGGTTCTATAAAACCTCACTGTGCGTATATAGAGGATTTCCTGTGCTTCCCATACGAATTAAGCGATGAAATTTTAACACAAGTAAGGCAGACATATAACCTATAATCGTCCCAAATATGAAGACAATCGGTCCCAGCGTGTAGAAGGGATCGGCGTTTGAATTTCGTCATAGCAATCGTCTGCTCTGGTGGCCTTTGCACCCTCCCACCTCCCGGTGGCAGTGTATGTCGAGGTCACTGCATAAATTAGGGTCACGTGAGGGTAGGGTTACACTGGCCACCAGAGCAGACATTGCTATGACGAAATCCAAACGTGGATATCTTCGGAACTCTGCGACCGATTTTCTTCATATTTGGTGCGATTATTAGTTATATGTATACCTTACTCGTGTTAAAATGTCATTGCTTAATTCCTACGGGAAGTGAAGTTGCGCATTCGGTACGACATGTCCAGAGTAGTCTTAGACATACGACACTTTATGGGGACACTTTCCGGTCCATTGGCCACCGAGTGTCGTGACCATAGCACACCGTTTACCTCCCTATGTGTCGTATCTACAGCAAGTGTCGCACCCAGCCTAAGATCGTAGCTCTATAGCACACTGACAGCAAATATGTGTCGTAAGTTACGAATGTCGTGACTAAAAAACAGGGCCCAGGTCTTTGAATGGCCATAACTTTTCTTTAAATTGGCATAAAGACTTCATTCAAAAAGCAAAATCAATCAGTTTTGCAAGATCACTAGCTAGAGTGCATAGAACTAAGTCTTAAAAATTAGATAAGTGCCTGTCTAATAACGGATTGTTCCAGGCCGAGAAATTCGGTTAATGATCCGCTCCTTATATTTTCAATATGAATGGCGATCTTATCTCCAGGAGAGTGGAAGATAAGGATTTAACAATCATTAATTCTTTAGATTTTTTCCATATCCAGGGCCCTGTTTTTTAGTCACGACATTTATGAGTGTCGCAGGCCTACGACCCCACAGCCGATCTACGACCTTTTTGGACGACAAAAGATGGCCGCCGTCCTATAGACGGTGTCGTAGTACGCCACAGACGATCGCCGCTAAAAGTGTCTCAAGTATAGAACTGTCTTAGGTTCTATAAAACCTCACTGCGTATATAGAGAATTTTCTGTGCTTTCCTTACGAATTAAGCGATGAAATTTTAACACAAGTAACGCATACATATAATCTATAATCGTACCAAATATGAAGAAAATCGGTGGCAGCGTTCCCAAGATATCGGCGTTTGAAATTCGTCATAGCAATGTCTACTCTGGTGGCCATAACACCCTCCCACCTCCCGTGCGCAGTGAATGTCGAGGTCACGGCATAAATTCGGGTCACGTGAGCGTAGGGCGACACTGGCCACCAGAGCAGACATAGCTATGAAGAAATTCAAACACCGATATCTTCGGAACGCCTAGACCGATTTTCTTAATATTTGGTACGATTATTGATTATATGTATACCTTACTCGTGTTAAAACTTCATTGCTTAATTCTTACGAGAAGTGAAGTTGCGCATTGGTACGACATGTCCAGAGTGGTCTTAGACATACGACACTTATGGCAACACTTTCCGGTCCATTGGCCACCGATTGTCGTGACTATAGCACACCTTTTACCTCCCTGTGTATCGTATCTACAGCAAGTGTCACAGCCAGCCTAAGATCGTAGCTCTATAGCACACTGACAGCAAATATGTGTCGTAAGTTACAAATGTCGTGACTAAAAAACAGGGCCCAGTTCTAGTTATGACAGGTGCAAATACACTCAGAATAAAATTATTCATCAATTGTGGACTATGGGTTTCGCAATTAACTTTAGGAAACTTTCGACTCCTTTACAAATCACAAAATATCCAGGCATTATCATCAACATCAGAAAGATGATTTTATTTTTACTGGAAGAAAAAGTAGCTCATTAACCCTTTCCCTGAAGCACCCCGGGCCCTGTTTTTCAGTCATGACAATCGTTATGAACGACATGTTTTTGCTCTGAGTGTGCTATAGTCGTGACATTTTAGAGGATCGGACAATTATCGCCGCTCTACGACACGTAGGGCGGTGTGAGGTGTGCTATAGTCGCGACACTCGGTGGCCAATGGACCGGAAAGTGTTGCTACAAGTGTTGTAGGTCTAAGACCACTCTAGACATGTCGTAGCGAATGTGCAACGGCCGACAGTTTTAGCGGCGATCGTCCGTGGCGCACTACAATCGTGTCTATAGAACACCGGCCATCTTGTGTCTTCCAGAATGTCGTGGAATCGCTGGACGATCGTACGGTATCGTTGGCCGACGATGTCGTGACTGAAAAACAGGGCCCCGATCCCCTGCTCACAATTATATGGCAGACATTGCCTGCCCAAACGAGCCTGCTACAGCAGGCACCTTTTTTGGGGGAAATAGCAATGTCATGTCACGGACCTATATACATGGATAGGCAACGCAGGCGAGCGCCGTGTTCGTTCTACGATATGAGTGTCTCGGCTACGCTTGACCGATTCCGCGGGTACATCACCGATTTCCCGCTTATCTGCTAGAGGGCGAAGCAGTAGACTGTAGTTCCAGTTCTACCCACCAGGGGCCTGTTTTTCAGACAGTGACGTCTTTATTTGTAGTGATCACAAAAGAGTGACCAGGGCCCTGTTTTTTAGTCACGATATCGTGGATCCACGATGGCCTAAGATCGTGGGTTGAGGCCAAGACATTTTTGGGTGATACAAAATGGCCGCTGTGCTATAGACGTGATCGTAGCCGCGTGCCTATGATCTGAGCTCAAATGATCGGCGCTGGCGACATGTATAGAACTGTCGTAGTTTCTATATTTGGCCTCATGCCGGGAATGAGCTCCGTAGCCACGTGGCTCTATTTACTTAAATTATCGCTCGTCATAAAAATTTATTACGAGTAAGGGGTACATATAACCTATAATCGTTCCAAATATGAAGAATATCTGCCCAACCGTTCCGAAGTTATCGGCGTTTCAATATGAAACATTAGGATATAGATTGGATATCGCACATGCACTCTCCGAGCAGATCTTTCGCGGTGTCGAGCACGGAATCTCTGCTGGGAGAGTGAAGTAACTTAGGTCACGCATTTATATAGAACTGCATAGAGAATCGTATAAATACACAATACTCCACGAGTTTGGAAGGGGAGCAATCTTCATTGAGGTGAAGCCGAGTGACGATTACGGCCCTTTCAAATGAGTGTAGTATTGTTTATTTTACGATTCGAGTGCGGTTATGGATTTATCTCGCCCCTTTCAAGGTTAGGGGAGTTGAAATTTCTTGTCTTGTCATCTCGTATTCACTACGCCACGACCATGGCGTAGTACTGTCAATTTACCGGGGTGATAGTTGAGTATTTTTTTCTAATGTTATTCCTATGGCTACACTTGTACCAGGGGTGAGATAAAGAGCTGTACTAGACAGCTCTATGGATCAGTGAGGGTAAAGCTACATTGGCCACCAGAGCAGCATTTGCTCTGACAAAATTGAAACACCGATATATCTTCGGAACGGTGGGGACGATTTTCTTCATATTTGGTACGATTATAGGTGATATGTATACCTTACTCATGTTAAAATTTCATTGCTTAATTCCAACGGGAAGTGAAGTTGCGCATTCGGTACGACATTTCCAAATTTGTCTTAGGCCTATGACACATGTGGCGTCATTTTTCGCTTGGGTGAGCACCGATTGTCGTGACTATAATACACATTTGAGCTCCCTACGGGTCGTAGACGGACGCCATTTGTTGCAGGTTCTAAGATCGTGGCTCTATAGCACACTCCCGCCTGGCCGATGTCGCCAATAACGATTGTCGTGACTAAAAAACAGGGCCCAGTTGGGCGACCAAACCAGTGATCATGACCAAAAAGTGTTCCTCAGACCCGGTCACTATTCAGCTGTTATGATCACTGTTGGTCCAAGGCCTATACAAAAACAAAAGCATGTCTCGCATGTATATTACTCAACAGAAAATTGTGAAATTTGGGAATTAGATAAACCAGATAGAGATAATTCATCGCTGTAAATATTGTTTCATTTGATACAGAGGAAGTGTATAAAATGAAATATGCCACCATTTGGGCTAAATGGTCACAACTCTGGAACCCAAAACAGTGACCATGACAGTTTACCCCTCTAAATGGTCGCACATGTTATGATGACTTATCTCTGGAACCCAAAGGTCTCCAAACGGTCACTAACTGGTCACTATAGGAAATGGTCACGACTAAAAAACAGGCCCCAGGATTTTTCTTTTGATCAAAACAAAATTTTAAGATGATGATAAAATCATAATCCATATCTGAGCAAGTATTGAGAATAGAAACATGATCTAAAGTGCACATTCATCACATTGTTGATACCTATGTAATATTTTTATTGTTCTGATCCTGACATGCAGTGGGACTTTGGTATCAATAGAACCAAATGTCTACATATTTATTAAGATTAAAAAAAACCCAGTACACTTAGCACCATAACCTTAACTCTTTCATTTAAATATACGTTTAAAACCAACTGTGAAATATTTCACGAAGGCTGGGTGAGGTGGAAATAGATTCAAAATCTTAATTTCCAATGTCAATCCCTTGAAAATATGGGAAATCTGAGTCCCGACCCCAACCAAAGTGACCCAAAATCTTCCAATTGTCTGGAACCCCCCAGCACACTTAGGGACATAAACTTTGCTGTTCTATGTGGGAAGTACGTTGGAATCGTTGATGAAATAGTTTATTAAGGGTTGGTGAGATGGGAATATTTTCAAAATCTTGGTTTTCCATGTTGGGTTTTCTGAAAATGGGTGAAATCTGCTGGCCGACCCCAGTCAAAGTCACACAAAATCTGCCAATTGTCTGGAACCCCCCGGCACACTCATAGTCATAATCTTTACTGTCCCATTTAGGTACATATCTGAAATCGTTGATGAAATAGTTTATTAAGGACTGGTGAGGGGGAAATATTTTCAAAATCTTGATTTCCATGTGGAACCCTTGAAAATGAGGGAAATCTGAGTCCTGACCCCAACAAAAGTGACCCAAAATCTGCCAATTGTCTGGAACCCCCAGCACACTTAGGGACATAAATTTTGCTGTTCTATGTGGGAAGTACGTTGGAATCGTTGATGAAATAGTTTATTAAGGGTTGGTGAGATGGGAATATTTTCAAAATCTTGGTTTTCCATGTCAGATTTTCGGAAAATGGGTGAAATCTGCTGGCCGACCCCAGTCAAAGTCACACAAAATCTTCCAATTGTCTGGAACCCCCCAGCACACTTAGGGACATAAATTTTGCTGTTCTATGTGGGAAGTACGTTGGAATCGTTGATGAAATAGTTTATTAAGGGTTGGTGAGATGGGAATATTTTCAAAATCTTGGTTTTCCATGTTGGGTTTTCTGAAAATGGGTGAAATCTGCTGGCCGACCCCAGTCAAAGTCACACAAAATCTGCCAATTGTCTGGAACCCCCCGGCACACTCATAGTCATAATCTTTACTGTCCCATTTAGGTACATATCTGAAATCGTTGATGAAATAGTTTATTAAGGACTGGTGAGGGGGAAATATTTTCAAAATCTTGATTTCCATGTGGAACCCTTGAAAATGAGGGAAATCTGAGTCCTGACCCCAACAAAAGTGACCCAAAATCTGCCAATTGTCTGGAACCCCCAGCACACTTAGGGACATAAATTTTGCTGTTCTATGTGGGAAGTACGTTGGAATCGTTGATGAAATAGTTTATTAAGGGTTGGTGAGATGGGAATATTTTCAAAATCTTGGTTTTCCATGTTGGGTTTTCTGAAAATGGGTGAAATCTGCTGGCCGACCCCAGTCAAAGTCACACAAAATCTGCCAATTGTCTGGAACCCCCTGGCACACTCATAGTCATAATCTTTACTGTCCCATTTAGGTACATATCTGAAATCGTTGATGAAATAGTTTATTAAGGACTGGTGAGGGGGAAATATTTTCAAAATCTTGATTTCCATGTGGAACCCTTGAAAATGAGGGAAATCTGAGTCCTGACCCCAACAAAAGTGACCCAAAATCTGCCAATTGTCTGGAACCCCCAGCACACTTAGGGACATAAATTTTGCTGTTCTATGTGGGAAGTACGTTGGAATCGTTGATGAAATAGTTTATTAAGGGTTGGTGAGATGGGAATATTTTCAAAATCTTGGTTTTCCATGTCAGATTTTCGGAAAATGGGTGAAATCTGCCTGCCGACCCCAGTCAAAGTCACACAAAATCTGCCAATTGTCTAAAAAATAAACCAGCACACCTACAGCCATTATCTTTACTGTCCCATTTAGGTACATATCTGAAATCGTTGATGAGATAGTTTATTAAGGCCTGTTCAGGTGGAAATAATTTGAAAATCTTGATTTCCCATATGGACCCCTTGATAACGAGAGAATTCTGACTCCTGACCCCAGCCAAAGTCTTTTTATGTTGTTTTTATGTTATGTTGTTTTTATGTTGCTTATCAATTGTTTCTCATGGTCATAATAACCACAATAAAACTATGAAATTTGGAATATAGGTTTGCCAGGGCCCTGTTTTTTAGTCACGACATTTGTGAGTGTCGCAGGCCTACGATCGCACAGCCAATCTACGGCCTATTTGGACGACAAAAGATGGCCAACGTCCTATAGACGGTGTCGTAGTACGCCACGGACGATCGCCGCTAAAAGTGTCTCAAGTATAGAACTGTCTTAGGTTCTATAAAACCTCACTGTGCGTATATGGAGGATTTCCTGTGCTTCCCATACGAATTAAGCGATGAAATTTTAACACAAGTAAGGCAGACATATAACCTATAATCGTCTCAAATATGAAGACAATCGGTCCCAGCGTGTAGAAGGGATCGGCGTTTGAATTTCGTCATAGCAATCGTCTGCTCTGGTGGCCTTTGCACCCTCCCACCTCCCGGTGGCAGTGAATGTCGAGGTCACTGCATAAATTAGGGTCACGTGAGGGTAGGGTTACACTGGCCACCAGAGCAGACATTGCTATGACGAAATCCAAACGTGGATATCTTCGGAACTCTGCGACCGATTTTCTTCATATTTGGTGCGATTATTAGTTATATGTATACCTTACTCGTGTTAAAATGTCATTGCTTAATTCCTACGGGAAGTGAAGTTGCGCATTCGGTACGACATGTCCAGAGTAGTCTTAGACATACGACACTTTATGGGGACACTTTCCGGTCCATTGGCCACCGAGTGTCGTGACCATAGCACACCGTTTACCTCCCTATGTGTCGTATCTACAGCAAGTGTCGCACCCAGCCTAAGATCGTAGCTCTATAGCACACTGACAGCAAATATGTGTCGTAAGTTACGAATGTCGTGACTAAAAAACAGGGCCCAGGTCTTTGAATGGCCATAACTTTTCTTTAAATTGGCATAAAGACTTCATTCAAAAAGCAAAATCAATCAGTTTTGCAAGATCTTGCCATAGATCACTAGCTAGAGTGCATAGAACTAAGTCTTAAAAATTAGATAAGTGCCTGTCTAATAACGGATTGTTCCAGGCCGAGAAATTCGGTTAATGATCCGCTCCTTATATTTTCAATATGAATGGCGATCTTATCTCCAGGAGAGTGGAAGATAAGGATTTAACAATCATTAATTCTTTAGATTTTTTCCATATCCAGGGCCCTGTTTTTTAGTCACGACATTTATGAGTGTCGCAGGCCTACGACCCCACAGCCGATCTACGACCTTTTTGGACGACAAAAGATGGCCGCCGTCCTATAGACGGTGTCGTAGTACGCCACAGACGATCGCCGCTAAAAGTGTCTCAAGTATAGAACTGTCTTAGGTTCTATAAAACCTCACTGCGTATATAGAGAATTTTCTGTGCTTTCCTTACGAATTAAGCGATGAAATTTTAACACAAGTAACGCATACATATAATCTATAATCGTACCAAATATGAAGAAAATCGGTGGCAGCGTTCCCAAGATATCGGCGTTTGAAATTCGTCATAGCAATGTCTACTCTGGTGGCCATAACACCCTCCCACCTCCCGTGCGCAGTGAATGTCGAGGTCACGGCATAAATTCGGGTCACGTGAGCGTAGGGCGACACTGGCCACCAGAGCAGACATAGCTATGAAGAAAATGTGAAATGTGAAAATTCACTTCCTGTAG
This sequence comes from Alentia gelatinosa, assembly GCA_950022655.1. Taxonomy (NCBI): domain Eukaryota; kingdom Metazoa; phylum Annelida; class Polychaeta; order Phyllodocida; family Polynoidae; genus Alentia; species Alentia gelatinosa. Next base: position 19,206,813 of record OX465584.1, on the reverse strand, counting down.
GAGTTAAGCACTGAAATTTTAATACGAGTAAGGGATACATATGACCTATAATCGTACCAAATATGAAGAAGATCAGAAGCATCGTTTCGCCAATATCTGTGATTGAATTTCGTCATAGCAAACGTCTGTTCTGGCGGCCGGTGTACTCTCACACCTCCGCTAATTTATGCGGTGACCTTGACCCTCTGCAGCTGTCACGTGACAAACATAGCTGGTTCTCAGGTCCAGGGTAGTACAGGGGCCGGAATCGAGGTTTCACTCACTTTCCTTGAGAATTAAGCCATGAAACTTTAACACGAGTAAGGGATACCCATAACTTATAATCGTGCCAATTATGAAGAAGATCGGCCCATTATATTCGCCGATATAAACAAAACGGTTCTATACTTGTCGTGACGGCCGACGTTTATCGCGGTGATTGTCCGTGGCGCACTACGATCGTATCTATAGAACACCCGCCATCTTTTGTCTTCCAAAGTGTCGTACATTCGCTGTACGATCTTAGGGTACCGTTAATAACGATTGTCGTGACTGAAAAACAGGGCCCAGATAGAGATAATTCATCGCTGTAAATATTGTTTCATTTGATACAGAGGAAGTGTATAAAATGAAATATGCCACCATTTGGGCTAAATGGTCACAACTCTGGAACCCAAAACAGTGACCATGACAGTTTACCCCTCTAAATGGTCGCACATGTTATGATGACTTATCTCTGGAACCCAAAGGTCTCCAAACGGTCACTAACTGGTCACTATAGGAAATGGTCACGACTAAAAAACAGGCCCCAGGATTTTTCTTTTGATCAAAACAAAATTTTAAGATGATGATAAAATCATAATCCATATCTGAGCAAGTATTGAGAATAGAAACATGATCTTAAGTGCACATTCATCACATTGTTGATACCTATGTAATATTTTTATAGTTCTGATCCTGACATGCAGTGGGACTTTGGTATCAATAGAACCAAATGTCTACATATTTATTAAGATTTAAAAAAACCCAGTACACTTAGCACCATAACCTTAACTCTTTCATTTAAATATACGTTTAAAACCAACTGTGAAATATTTCACGAAGGCTGGGTGAGGTGGAAATAGATTCAAAATCTTAATTTCCAATGTCAACCCCTTGAAAATATGGGAAATCTGAGTCCTGACCCCAACCAAAGTGACCCAAAATCTTCCAATTGTCTGGAACCCCCCAGCACACTTAGGGACATAAACTTTGCTGTTCTATGTGGGAAGTACGTTGGAATCGTTGATGAAATAGTTTATTAAGGGTTGGTGAGATGGGAATATTTTCAAAATCTTGGTTTTCCATGTTGGGTTTTCTGAAAATGGGTGAAATCTGCTGGCCGACCCCAGTCAAAGTCACACAAAATCTGCCAATTGTCTGGAACCCCCCGGCACACTCATAGTCATAATCTTTACTGTCCCATTTAGGTACATATCTGAAATCGTTGATGAAATAGTTTATTAAGGACTGGTGAGGGGGAAATATTTTCAAAATCTTGATTTCCATGTGGAACCCTTGAAAATGAGGGAAATCTGAGTCCTGACCCCAACAAAAGTGACCCAAAATCTGCCAATTGTCTGGAACCCCCAGCACACTTAGGGACATAAATTTTGCTGTTCTATGTGGGAAGTACGTTGGAATCGTTGATGAAATAGTTTATTAAGGGTTGGTGAGATGGGAATATTTTCAAAATCTTGGTTTTCCATGTTGGGTTTTCTGAAAATGGGTGAAATCTGCTGGCCGACCCCAGTCAAAGTCACACAAAATCTGCCAATTGTCTGGAACCCCCCGGCACACTCATAGTCATAATCTTTACTGTCCCATTTAGGTACATATCTGAAATCGTTGATGAAATAGTTTATTAAGGACTGGTGAGGGGGAAATATTTTCAAAATCTTGATTTCCATGTGGAGCCCTTGAAAATGAGGGAAATCTGAGTCCTGACCCCAACAAAAGTGACCCAAAATCTGCCAATTGTCTGGAACCCCCAGCACACTTAGGGACATAAATTTTGCTGTTCTATGTGGGAAGTACGTTGGAATCGTTGATGAAATAGTTTATTAAGGGTTGGTGAGATGGGAATATTTTCAAAATCTTGGTTTTCCATGTTGGGTTTTCTGAAAATGGGTGAAATCTGCTGGCCGACCCCAGTCAAAGTCACACAAAATCTTCCAATTGTCTGGAACCCCCCGGCACACTCATAGTCATAATCTTTACTGTCCCATTTAGGTACATATCTGAAATCGTTGATGAAATAGTTTATTAAGGACTGGTGAGGGGGAAATATTTTCAAAATCTTGATTTCCATGTGGAGCCCTTGAAAATGAGGGAAATCTGAGTCCTGACCCCAACAAAAGTGACCCAAAATCTGCCAATTGTCTGGAACCCCCAGCACACTTAGGGACATAAATTTTGCTGTTCTATGTGGGAAGTACGTTGGAATCGTTGATGAAATAGTTTATTAAGGGTTGGTGAGATGGGAATATTTTCAAAATCTTGGTTTTCCATGTTGGGTTTTCTGAAAATGGGTGAAATCTGCTGGCCGACCCCAGTCAAAGTCACACAAAATCTTCCAATTGTCTGGAACCCCCCAGCACACTTAGGGACATAAACTTTGCTGTTCTATGTGGGAAGTACGTTGGAATCGTTGATGAAATAGTTTATTAAGGGTTGGTGAGATGGGAATATTTTCAAAATCTTGGTTTTCCATGTTGGGTTTTCTGAAAATGGGTGAAATCTGCTGGCCGACCCCAGTCAAAGTCACACAAAATCTGCCAATTGTCTGGAACCCCCCGGCACACTCATAGTCATAATCTTTACTGTCCCATTTAGGTACATATCTGAAATCGTTGATGAAATAGTTTATTAAGGACTGGTGAGGGGGAAATATTTTCAAAATCTTGATTTCCATGTGGAACCCTTGAAAATGAGGGAAATCTGAGTCCTGACCCCAACAAAAGTGACCCAAAATCTGCCAATTGTCTGGAACCCCCAGCACACTTAGGGACATAAACTTTGCTGTTCTATGTGGGAAGTACGTTGGAATCGTTGATGAAATAGTTTATTAAGGGTTGGTGAGATGGGAATATTTTCAAAATCTTGGTTTTCCATGTTGGGTTTTCTGAAAATGGGTGAAATCTGCTGGCCGACCCCAGTCAAAGTCACACAAAATCTGCCAATTGTCTGGAACCCCCCGGCACACTCATAGTCATAATCTTTACTGTCCCATTTAGGTACATATCTGAAATCGTTGATGAAATAGTTTATTAAGGACTGGTGAGGGGGAAATATTTTCAAAATCTTGATTTCCATGTGGAACCCTTGAAAATGAGGGAAATCTGAGTCCTGACCCCAACAAAAGTGACCCAAAATCTGCCAATTGTCTGGAACCCCCAGCACACTTAGGGACATAAATTTTGCTGTTCTATGTGGGAAGTACGTTGGAATCGTTGATGAAATAGTTTATTAAGGACTGGTGAGGGGGAAATATTTTCAAAATCTTGATTTCCATGTGGAACCCTTGAAAATGAGGGAAATCTGAGTCCTGACCCCAACAAAAGTGACCCAAAATCTGCCAATTGTCTGGAACCCCCAGCACACTTAGGGACATAAATTTTGCTGTTCTATGTGGGAAGTACGTTGGAATCGTTGATGAAATAGTTTATTAAGGGTTGGTGAGATGGGAATATTTTCAAAATCTTGGTTTTCCATGTTGGGTTTTCTGAAAATGGGTGAAATCTGCTGGCCGACCCCAGTCAAAGTCACACAAAATCTCCCAATTGTCTGGAACCCCCTGGCACACTCATAGTCATAATCTTTACTGTCCCATTTAGGTACATATCTGAAATCGTTGATGAAATAGTTTATTAAGGACTGGTGAGGGGGAAATATTTTCAAAATCTTGATTTCCATGTGGAACCCTTGAAAATGAGGGAAATCTGAGTCCTGACCCCAACAAAAGTGACCCAAAATCTGCCAATTGTCTGGAACCCCCAGCACACTTAGGGACATAAATTTTGCTGTTCTATGTGGGAAGTACGTTGGAATCGTTGATGAAATAGTTTATTAAGGGTTGGTGAGATGGGAATATTTTCAAAATCTTGGTTTTCCATGTCAGATTTTCGGAAAATGGGTGAAATCTGCCTGCCGACCCCAGTCAAAGTCACACAAAATCTGCCAATTGTCTAAAAAATAAACCAGCACACCTACAGCCATTATCTTTACTGTCCCATTTAGGTACATATCTGAAATCGTTGATGAGATAGTTTATTAAGGCCTGTTCAGGTGGAAATAATTTGAAAATCTTGATTTCCCATATGGACCCCTTGATAACGAGAGAATTCTGACTCCTGACCCCAGCCAAAGTCTTTTTATGTTGTTTTTATGTTATGTTGTTTTTATGTTGCTTATCAATTGTTTCTCATGGTCATAATAACCACAATAAAACTATGAAATTTGGAATATAGGTTTGCCAGGGCCCTGTTTTTTAGTCACGACATTTGTGAGTGTCGCAGGCCTACGATCGCACAGCCGATCTACGGCCTATTTGGACGACAAAAGATGGCCAACGTCCTATAGACGGTGTCGTAGTACGCCACGGACGATCGCCGCTAAAAGTGTCTCAAGTATAGAACTGTCTTAGGTTCTATAAAACCTCACTGTGCGTATATAGAGGATTTCCTGTGCTTCCCATACGAATTAAGCGATGAAATTTTAACACAAGTAAGGCAGACATATAACCTATAATCGTCCCAAATATGAAGACAATCGGTCCCAGCGTGTAGAAGGGATCGGCGTTTGAATTTCGTCATAGCAATCGTCTGCTCTGGTGGCCTTTGCACCCTCCCACCTCCCGGTGGCAGTGTATGTCGAGGTCACTGCATAAATTAGGGTCACGTGAGGGTAGGGTTACACTGGCCACCAGAGCAGACATTGCTATGACGAAATCCAAACGTGGATATCTTCGGAACTCTGCGACCGATTTTCTTCATATTTGGTGCGATTATTAGTTATATGTATACCTTACTCATGTTAAAATGTCATTGCTTAATTCCTACGGGAAGTGAAGTTGCGCATTCGGTACGACATGTCCAGAGTAGTCTTAGACATACGACACTTTATGGGGACACTTTCCGGTCCATTGGCCACCGAGTGTCGTGACCATAGCACACCGTTTACCTCCCTATGTGTCGTATCTACAGCAAGTGTCGCACCCAGCCTAAGATCGTAGCTCTATAGCACACTGACAGCAAATATGTGTCGTAAGTTACGAATGTCGTGACTAAAAAACAGGGCCCAGGTCTTTGAATGGCCATAACTTTTCTTTAAATTGGCATAAAGACTTCATTCAAAAAGCAAAATCAATCAGTTTTGCAAGATCTTGCCATAGATCACTAGCTAGAGTGCATAGAACTAAGTCTTAAAAATTAGATAAGTGCCTGTCTAATAACGGATTGTTCCAGGCCGAGAAATTCGGTTAATGATCCGCTCCTTATATTTTCAATATGAATGGCGATCTTATCTCCAGGAGAGTGGAAGATAAGGATTTAACAATCATTAATTCTTTAGATTTTTTCCATATCCAGGGCCCTGTTTTTTAGTCACGACATTTATGAGTGTCGCAGGCCTACGACCCCACAGCCGATCTACGACCTTTTTGGACGACAAAAGATGGCCGCCGTCCTATAGACGGTGTCGTAGTACGCCACAGACGATCGCCGCTAAAAGTGTCTCAAGTATAGAACTGTCTTAGGTTCTATAAAACCTCACTGCGTATATAGAGAATTTTCTGTGCTTTCCTTACGAATTAAGCGATGAAATTTTAACACAAGTAACGCATACATATAATCTATAATCGTACCAAATATGAAGAAAATCGGTGGCAGCGTTCCCAAGATATCGGCGTTTGAAATTCGTCATAGCAATGTCTACTCTGGTGGCCATAACACCCTCCCACCTCCCGTGCGCAGTGAATGTCGAGGTCACGGCATAAATTCGGGTCACGTGAGCGTAGGGCGACACTGGCCACCAGAGCAGACATAGCTATGAAGAAATTCAAACGCCGATATCTTCGGAACGCCTAGACCGATTTTCTTAATATTTGGTACGATTATTGATTATATGTATACCTTACTCGTGTTAAAACTTCATTGCTTAATTCTTACGAGAAGTGAAGTTGCGCATTGGTACGACATGTCCAGAGTGGTCTTAGACATACGACACTTATGGCAACACTTTCCGGTCCATTGGCCACCGATTGTCGTGACTATAGCACACCTTTTACCTCCCTGTGTATCGTATCTACAGCAAGTGTCACAGCCAGCCTAAGATCGTAGCTCTATAGCACACTGACAGCAAATATGTGTCGTAAGTTACAAATGTCGTGACTAAAAAACAGGGCCCAGTTCTAGTTATGACAGGTGCAAATACACTCAGAATAAAATTATTCATCAATTGTGGACTATGGGTTTCGCAATTAACTTTAGGAAACTTTCGACTCCTTTACAAATCACAAAATATCCAGGCATTATCATCAACATCAGAAAGATGATTTTATTTTTACTGGAAGAAAAAGTAGCTCATTAACCCTTTCCCTGAAGCACACCGGGCCCTGTTTTTCAGTCATGACAATCGTTATGAACGACATGTTTTTGCTCTGAGTGTGCTATAGTCGTGACATTTTAGAGGATCGGACAATTATCGCCGCTCTACGACACGTAGGGCGGTGTGAGGTGTGCTATAGTCGCGACACTCGGTGGCCAATGGACCGGAAAGTGTTGCTACAAGTGTTGTAGGTCTAAGACCACTCTAGACATGTCGTAGCGAATGTGCAACGGCCGACAGTTTTAGCGGCGATCGTCCGTGGCGCACTACAATCGTGTCTATAGAACACCGGCCATCTTGTGTCTTCCAGAATGTCGTGGAATCGCTGGACGATCGTACGGTATCGTTGGCCGACGATGTCGTGACTGAAAAACAGGGCCCCGATCCCCTGCTCACAATTATATGGCAGACATTGCCTGCCCAAACGACCCTGCTACAGCAGGCACCTTTTTTGGGGGAAATAGCAATGTCATGTCACGGACCTATATACATGGATAGGCAACGCAGGCGAGCGCCGTGTTCGTTCTACGATATGAGTGTCTCGGCTACGCTTGACCGATTCCGCGGGTACATCACCGATTTCCCGCTTATCTGCTAGAGGGCGAAGCAGTAGACTGTAGTTCCAGTTCTACCCACCAGGGGCCTGTTTTTCAGACAGTGACGTCTTTATTTGTAGTGATCACAAAAGAGTGACCAGGGCCCTGTTTTTTAGTCACGATATCGTGGATCCACGATGGCCTAAGATCGTGGGTTGAGGCCAAGACATTTTTGGGTGATACAAAATGGCCGCTGTGCTATAGACGTGATCGTAGCCGCGTGCCTATGATCTGAGCTCAAATGATCGGCGCTGGCGACATGTATAGAACTGTCGTAGTTCCTATATTTGGCCTCATGCCGGGAATGAGCTCCGTAGCCACGTGGCTCTATTTACTTAAATTATCGCTCGTCATAAAAATTTATTACGAGTAAGGGGTACATATAACCTATAATCGTTCCAAATATGAAGAATATCTGCCCAACCGTTCCGAAGTTATCGGCGTTTCAATATGAAACATTAGGATATAGATTGGATATCGCACATGCACTCTCCGAGCAGATCTTTCGCGGTGTCGAGCACGGAATCTCTGCTGGGAGAGTGAAGTAACTTAGGTCACGCATTTATATAGAACTGCATAGAGAATCGTATAAATACACAATACTCCACGAGTTTGGAAGGGGAGCAATCTTCATTGAGGTGAAGCCGAGTGACGATTACGGCCCTTTCAAATGAGTGTAGTATTGTTTATTTTACGATTCGAGTGCGGTTATGGATTTATCTCGCCCCTTTCAAGGTTAGGGGAGTTGAAATTTCTTGTCTTGTCATCTCGTATTCACTACGCCACGACCATGGCGTAGTACTGTCAATTTACCGGGGTGATAGTTGAGTATTTTTTTCTAATGTTATTCCTATGGCTACACTTGTACCAGGGGTGAGATAAAGAGCTGTACTAGACAGCTCTATGGATCAGTGAGGGTAAAGCTACATTGGCCACCAGAGCAGCATTTGCTCTGACAAAATTGAAACACCGATATATCTTCGGAACGGTGGGGACGATTTTCTTCATATTTGGTACGATTATAGGTGATATGTATACCTTACTCATGTTAAAATTTCATTGCTTAATTCCAACGGGAAGTGAAGTTGCGCATTCGGTACGACATTTCCAAATTTGTCTTAGGCCTATGACACATGTGGCGTCATTTTTCGCTTGGGTGAGCACCGATTGTCGTGACTATAATACACATTTGAGCTCCCTACGGGTCGTAGACGGACGCCATTTGTTGCAGGTTCTAAGATCGTGGCTCTATAGCACACTCCCGCCTGGCCGATGTCGCCAATAACGATTGTCGTGACTAAAAAACAGGGCCCAGTTGGGCGACCAAACCAGTGATCATGACCAAAAAGTGTTCCTCAGACCCGGTCACTATTCAGCTGTTATGATCACTGTTGGTCCAAGGCCTATACAAAAACAAAAGCATGTCTCGCATGTATATTACTCAACAGAAAATTGTGAAATTTGGGAATTAGATAAACCAGATAGAGATAATTCATCGCTGTAAATATTGTTTCATTTGATACAGAGGAAGTGTATAAAATGAAATATGCCACCATTTGGGCTAAATGGTCACAACTCTGGAACCCAAAACAGTGACCATGACAGTTTACCCCTCTAAATGGTCGCACATGTTATGATGACTTATCTCTGGAACCCAAAGGTCTCCAAACGGTCACTAACTGGTCACTATAGGAAATGGTCACGACTAAAAAACAGGCCCCAGGATTTTTCTTTTGATCAAAACAAAATTTTAAGATGATGATAAAATCATAATCCATATCTGAGCAAGTATTGAGAATAGAAACATGATCTAAAGTGCACATTCATCACATTGTTGATACCTATGTAATATTTTTATTGTTCTGATCCTGACATGCAGTGGGACTTTGGTATCAATAGAACCAAATGTCTACATATTTATTAAGATTAAAAAAAACCCAGTACACTTAGCACCATAACCTTAACTCTTTCATTTAAATATACGTTTAAAACCAACTGTGAAATATTTCACGAAGGCTGGGTGAGGTGGAAATAGATTCAAAATCTTAATTTCCAATGTCAATCCCTTGAAAATATGGGAAATCTGAGTCCCGACCCCAACCAAAGTGACCCAAAATCTTCCAATTGTCTGGAACCCCCCAGCACACTTAGGGACATAAACTTTGCTGTTCTATGTGGGAAGTACGTTGGAATCGTTGATGAAATAGTTTATTAAGGGTTGGTGAGATGGGAATATTTTCAAAATCTTGGTTTTCCATGTTGGGTTTTCTGAAAATGGGTGAAATCTGCTGGCCGACCCCAGTCAAAGTCACACAAAATCTGCCAATTGTCTGGAACCCCCCGGCACACTCATAGTCATAATCTTTACTGTCCCATTTAGGTACATATCTGAAATCGTTGATGAAATAGTTTATTAAGGACTGGTGAGGGGGAAATATTTTCAAAATCTTGATTTCCATGTGGAACCCTTGAAAATGAGGGAAATCTGAGTCCTGACCCCAACAAAAGTGACCCAAAATCTGCCAATTGTCTGGAACCCCCAGCACACTTAGGGACATAAATTTTGCTGTTCTATGTGGGAAGTACGTTGGAATCGTTGATGAAATAGTTTATTAAGGGTTGGTGAGATGGGAATATTTTCAAAATCTTGGTTTTCCATGTCAGATTTTCGGAAAATGGGTGAAATCTGCTGGCCGACCCCAGTCAAAGTCACACAAAATCTTCCAATTGTCTGGAACCCCCCAGCACACTTAGGGACATAAATTTTGCTGTTCTATGTGGGAAGTACGTTGGAATCGTTGATGAAATAGTTTATTAAGGGTTGGTGAGATGGGAATATTTTCAAAATCTTGGTTTTCCATGTTGGGTTTTCTGAAAATGGGTGAAATCTGCTGGCCGACCCCAGTCAAAGTCACACAAAATCTGCCAATTGTCTGGAACCCCCCGGCACACTCATAGTCATAATCTTTACTGTCCCATTTAGGTACATATCTGAAATCGTTGATGAAATAGTTTATTAAGGACTGGTGAGGGGGAAATATTTTCAAAATCTTGATTTCCATGTGGAACCCTTGAAAATGAGGGAAATCTGAGTCCTGACCCCAACAAAAGTGACCCAAAATCTGCCAATTGTCTGGAACCCCCAGCACACTTAGGGACATAAATTTTGCTGTTCTATGTGGGAAGTACGTTGGAATCGTTGATGAAATAGTTTATTAAGGGTTGGTGAGATGGGAATATTTTCAAAATCTTGGTTTTCCATGTTGGGTTTTCTGAAAATGGGTGAAATCTGCTGGCCGACCCCAGTCAAAGTCACACAAAATCTGCCAATTGTCTGGAACCCCCTGGCACACTCATAGTCATAATCTTTACTGTCCCATTTAGGTACATATCTGAAATCGTTGATGAAATAGTTTATTAAGGACTGGTGAGGGGGAAATATTTTCAAAATCTTGATTTCCATGTGGAACCCTTGAAAATGAGGGAAATCTGAGTCCTGACCCCAACAAAAGTGACCCAAAATCTGCCAATTGTCTGGAACCCCCAGCACACTTAGGGACATAAATTTTGCTGTTCTATGTGGGAAGTACGTTGGAATCGTTGATGAAATAGTTTATTAAGGGTTGGTGAGATGGGAATATTTTCAAAATCTTGGTTTTCCATGTCAGATTTTCGGAAAATGGGTGAAATCTGCCTGCCGACCCCAGTCAAAGTCACACAAAATCTGCCAATTGTCTAAAAAATAAACCAGCACACCTACAGCCATTATCTTTACTGTCCCATTTAGGTACATATCTGAAATCGTTGATGAGATAGTTTATTAAGGCCTGTTCAGGTGGAAATAATTTGAAAATCTTGATTTCCCATATGGACCCCTTGATAACGAGAGAATTCTGACTCCTGACCCCAGCCAAAGTCTTTTTATGTTGTTTTTATGTTATGTTGTTTTTATGTTGCTTATCAATTGTTTCTCATGGTCATAATAACCACAATAAAACTATGAAATTTGGAATATAGGTTTGCCAGGGCCCTGTTTTTTAGTCACGACATTTGTGAGTGTCGCAGGCCTACGATCGCACAGCCAATCTACGGCCTATTTGGACGACAAAAGATGGCCAACGTCCTATAGACGGTGTCGTAGTACGCCACGGACGATCGCCGCTAAAAGTGTCTCAAGTATAGAACTGTCTTAGGTTCTATAAAACCTCACTGTGCGTATATGGAGGATTTCCTGTGCTTCCCATACGAATTAAGCGATGAAATTTTAACACAAGTAAGGCAGACATATAACCTATAATCGTCTCAAATATGAAGACAATCGGTCCCAGCGTGTAGAAGGGATCGGCGTTTGAATTTCGTCATAGCAATCGTCTGCTCTGGTGGCCTTTGCACCCTCCCACCTCCCGGTGGCAGTGAATGTCGAGGTCACTGCATAAATTAGGGTCACGTGAGGGTAGGGTTACACTGGCCACCAGAGCAGACATTGCTATGACGAAATCCAAACGTGGATATCTTCGGAACTCTGCGACCGATTTTCTTCATATTTGGTGCGATTATTAGTTATATGTATACCTTACTCGTGTTAAAATGTCATTGCTTAATTCCTACGGGAAGTGAAGTTGCGCATTCGGTACGACATGTCCAGAGTAGTCTTAGACATACGACACTTTATGGGGACACTTTCCGGTCCATTGGCCACCGAGTGTCGTGACCATAGCACACCGTTTACCTCCCTATGTGTCGTATCTACAGCAAGTGTCGCACCCAGCCTAAGATCGTAGCTCTATAGCACACTGACAGCAAATATGTGTCGTAAGTTACGAATGTCGTGACTAAAAAACAGGGCCCAGGTCTTTGAATGGCCATAACTTTTCTTTAAATTGGCATAAAGACTTCATTCAAAAAGCAAAATCAATCAGTTTTGCAAGATCTTGCCATAGATCACTAGCTAGAGTGCATAGAACTAAGTCTTAAAAATTAGATAAGTGCCTGTCTAATAACGGATTGTTCCAGGCCGAGAAATTCGGTTAATGATCCGCTCCTTATATTTTCAATATGAATGGCGATCTTATCTCCAGGAGAGTGGAAGATAAGGATTTAACAATCATTAATTCTTTAGATTTTTTCCATATCCAGGGCCCTGTTTTTTAGTCACGACATTTATGAGTGTCGCAGGCCTACGACCCCACAGCCGATCTACGACCTTTTTGGACGACAAAAGATGGCCGCCGTCCTATAGACGGTGTCGTAGTACGCCACAGACGATCGCCGCTAAAAGTGTCTCAAGTATAGAACTGTCTTAGGTTCTATAAAACCTCACTGCGTATATAGAGAATTTTCTGTGCTTTCCTTACGAATTAAGCGATGAAATTTTAACACAAGTAACGCATACATATAATCTATAATCGTACCAAATATGAAGAAAATCGGTGGCAGCGTTCCCAAGATATCGGCGTTTGAAATTCGTCATAGCAATGTCTACTCTGGTGGCCATAACACCCTCCCACCTCCCGTGCGCAGTGAATGTCGAGGTCACGGCATAAATTCGGGTCACGTGAGCGTAGGGCGACACTGGCCACCAGAGCAGACATAGCTATGAAGAAAATGTGAAATGTGAAAATTCACTTCCTGTAGGAGTTAAGCACTGAAATTTTAATACGAGTAAGGGATACATATGACCTATAATCGTACCAAATATGAAGAAGATCAGAAGCATCGTTTCGCCAATATCTGTGATTGAATTTCGTCATAGCAAACGTCTGTTCTGGCGGCCGGTGTACTCTCACACCTCCGCTAATTTATGCGGTGACCTTGACCCTCTGCAGCTGTCACGTGACAAACATAGCTGGTTCTCAGGTCCAGGGTAGTACAGGGGCCGGAATCGAGGTTTCACTCACTTTCCTTGAGAATTAAGCCATGAAACTTTAACACGAGTAAGGGATACCCATAACTTATAATCGTGCCAATTATGAAGAAGATCGGCCCATTATATTCGCCGATATAAACAAAACGGTTCTATACTTGTCGTGACGGCCGACGTTTATCGCGGTGATTGTCCGTGGCGCACTACGATCGTATCTATAGAACACCCGCCATCTTTTGTCTTCCAAAGTGTCGTACATTCGCTGTACGATCTTAGGGTACCGTTAATAACGATTGTCGTGACTGAAAAACAGGGCCCAGATAGAGATAATTCATCGCTGTAAATATTGTTTCATTTGATACAGAGGAAGTGTATAAAATGAAATATGCCACCATTTGGGCTAAATGGTCACAACTCTGGAACCCAAAACAGTGACCATGACAGTTTACCCCTCTAAATGGTCGCACATGTTATGATGACTTATCTCTGGAACCCAAAGGTCTCCAAACGGTCACTAACTGGTCACTATAGGAAATGGTCACGACTAAAAAACAGGCCCCAGGATTTTTCTTTTGATCAAAACAAAATTTTAAGATGATGATAAAATCATAATCCATATCTGAGCAAGTATTGAGAATAGAAACATGATCTTAAGTGCACATTCATCACATTGTTGATACCTATGTAATATTTTTATAGTTCTGATCCTGACATGCAGTGGGACTTTGGTATCAATAGAACCAAATGTCTACATATTTATTAAGATTTAAAAAAACCCAGTACACTTAGCACCATAACCTTAACTCTTTCATTTAAATATACGTTTAAAACCAACTGTGAAATATTTCACGAAGGCTGGGTGAGGTGGAAATAGATTCAAAATCTTAATTTCCAATGTCAACCCCTTGAAAATATGGGAAATCTGAGTCCTGACCCCAACCAAAGTGACCCAAAATCTTCCAATTGTCTGGAACCCCCCAGCACACTTAGGGACATAAACTTTGCTGTTCTATGTGGGAAGTACGTTGGAATCGTTGATGAAATAGTTTATTAAGGGTTGGTGAGATGGGAATATTTTCAAAATCTTGGTTTTCCATGTTGGGTTTTCTGAAAATGGGTGAAATCTGCTGGCCGACCCCAGTCAAAGTCACACAAAATCTGCCAATTGTCTGGAACCCCCCGGCACACTCATAGTCATAATCTTTACTGTCCCATTTAGGTACATATCTGAAATCGTTGATGAAATAGTTTATTAAGGACTGGTGAGGGGGAAATATTTTCAAAATCTTGATTTCCATGTGGAACCCTTGAAAATGAGGGAAATCTGAGTCCTGACCCCAACAAAAGTGACCCAAAATCTGCCAATTGTCTGGAACCCCCAGCACACTTAGGGACATAAATTTTGCTGTTCTATGTGGGAAGTACGTTGGAATCGTTGATGAAATAGTTTATTAAGGGTTGGTGAGATGGGAATATTTTCAAAATCTTGGTTTTCCATGTTGGGTTTTCTGAAAATGGGTGAAATCTGCTGGCCGACCCCAGTCAAAGTCACACAAAATCTGCCAATTGTCTGGAACCCCCCGGCACACTCATAGTCATAATCTTTACTGTCCCATTTAGGTACATATCTGAAATCGTTGATGAAATAGTTTATTAAGGACTGGTGAGGGGGAAATATTTTCAAAATCTTGATTTCCATGTGGAGCCCTTGAAAATGAGGGAAATCTGAGTCCTGACCCCAACAAAAGTGACCCAAAATCTGCCAATTGTCTGGAACCCCCAGCACACTTAGGGACATAAATTTTGCTGTTCTATGTGGGAAGTACGTTGGAATCGTTGATGAAATAGTTTATTAAGGGTTGGTGAGATGGGAATATTTTCAAAATCTTGGTTTTCCATGTTGGGTTTTCTGAAAATGGGTGAAATCTGCTGGCCGACCCCAGTCAAAGTCACACAAAATCTTCCAATTGTCTGGAACCCCCCGGCACACTCATAGTCATAATCTTTACTGTCCCATTTAGGTACATATCTGAAATCGTTGATGAAATAGTTTATTAAGGACTGGTGAGGGGGAAATATTTTCAAAATCTTGATTTCCATGTGGAGCCCTTGAAAATGAGGGAAATCTGAGTCCTGACCCCAACAAAAGTGACCCAAAATCTGCCAATTGTCTGGAACCCCCAGCACACTTAGGGACATAAATTTTGCTGTTCTATGTGGGAAGTACGTTGGAATCGTTGATGAAATAGTTTATTAAGGGTTGGTGAGATGGGAATATTTTCAAAATCTTGGTTTTCCATGTTGGGTTTTCTGAAAATGGGTGAAATCTGCTGGCCGACCCCAGTCAAAGTCACACAAAATCTTCCAATTGTCTGGAACCCCCCAGCACACTTAGGGACATAAACTTTGCTGTTCTATGTGGGAAGTACGTTGGAATCGTTGATGAAATAGTTTATTAAGGGTTGGTGAGATGGGAATATTTTCAAAATCTTGGTTTTCCATGTTGGGTTTTCTGAAAATGGGTGAAATCTGCTGGCCGACCCCAGTCAAAGTCACACAAAATCTGCCAATTGTCTGGAACCCCCCGGCACACTCATAGTCATAATCTTTACTGTCCCATTTAGGTACATATCTGAAATCGTTGATGAAATAGTTTATTAAGGACTGGTGAGGGGGAAATATTTTCAAAATCTTGATTTCCATGTGGAACCCTTGAAAATGAGGGAAATCTGAGTCCTGACCCCAACAAAAGTGACCCAAAATCTGCCAATTGTCTGGAACCCCCAGCACACTTAGGGACATAAACTTTGCTGTTCTATGTGGGAAGTACGTTGGAATCGTTGATGAAATAGTTTATTAAGGGTTGGTGAGATGGGAATATTTTCAAAATCTTGGTTTTCCATGTTGGGTTTTCTGAAAATGGGTGAAATCTGCTGGCCGACCCCAGTCAAAGTCACACAAAATCTGCCAATTGTCTGGAACCCCCCGGCACACTCATAGTCATAATCTTTACTGTCCCATTTAGGTACATATCTGAAATCGTTGATGAAATAGTTTATTAAGGACTGGTGAGGGGGAAATATTTTCAAAATCTTGATTTCCATGTGGAACCCTTGAAAATGAGGGAAATCTGAGTCCTGACCCCAACAAAAGTGACCCAAAATCTGCCAATTGTCTGGAACCCCCAGCACACTTAGGGACATAAATTTTGCTGTTCTATGTGGGAAGTACGTTGGAATCGTTGATGAAATAGTTTATTAAGGACTGGTGAGGGGGAAATATTTTCAAAATCTTGATTTCCATGTGGAACCCTTGAAAATGAGGGAAATCTGAGTCCTGACCCCAACAAAAGTGACCCAAAATCTGCCAATTGTCTGGAACCCCCAGCACACTTAGGGACATAAATTTTGCTGTTCTATGTGGGAAGTACGTTGGAATCGTTGATGAAATAGTTTATTAAGGGTTGGTGAGATGGGAATATTTTCAAAATCTTGGTTTTCCATGTTGGGTTTTCTGAAAATGGGTGAAATCTGCTGGCCGACCCCAGTCAAAGTCACACAAAATCTCCCAATTGTCTGGAACCCCCTGGCACACTCATAGTCATAATCTTTACTGTCCCATTTAGGTACATATCTGAAATCGTTGATGAAATAGTTTATTAAGGACTGGTGAGGGGGAAATATTTTCAAAATCTTGATTTCCATGTGGAACCCTTGAAAATGAGGGAAATCTGAGTCCTGACCCCAACAAAAGTGACCCAAAATCTGCCAATTGTCTGGAACCCCCAGCACACTTAGGGACATAAATTTTGCTGTTCTATGTGGGAAGTACGTTGGAATCGTTGATGAAATAGTTTATTAAGGGTTGGTGAGATGGGAATATTTTCAAAATCTTGGTTTTCCATGTCAGATTTTCGGAAAATGGGTGAAATCTGCCTGCCGACCCCAGTCAAAGTCACACAAAATCTGCCAATTGTCTAAAAAATAAACCAGCACACCTACAGCCATTATCTTTACTGTCCCATTTAGGTACATATCTGAAATCGTTGATGAGATAGTTTATTAAGGCCTGTTCAGGTGGAAATAATTTGAAAATCTTGATTTCCCATATGGACCCCTTGATAACGAGAGAATTCTGACTCCTGACCCCAGCCAAAGTCTTTTTATGTTGTTTTTATGTTATGTTGTTTTTATGTTGCTTATCAATTGTTTCTCATGGTCATAATAACCACAATAAAACTATGAAATTTGGAATATAGGTTTGCCAGGGCCCTGTTTTTTAGTCACGACATTTGTGAGTGTCGCAGGCCTACGATCGCACAGCCGATCTACGGCCTATTTGGACGACAAAAGATGGCCAACGTCCTATAGACGGTGTCGTAGTACGCCACGGACGATCGCCGCTAAAAGTGTCTCAAGTATAGAACTGTCTTAGGTTCTATAAAACCTCACTGTGCGTATATAGAGGATTTCCTGTGCTTCCCATACGAATTAAGCGATGAAATTTTAACACAAGTAAGGCAGACATATAACCTATAATCGTCCCAAATATGAAGACAATCGGTCCCAGCGTGTAGAAGGGATCGGCGTTTGAATTTCGTCATAGCAATCGTCTGCTCTGGTGGCCTTTGCACCCTCCCACCTCCCGGTGGCAGTGTATGTCGAGGTCACTGCATAAATTAGGGTCACGTGAGGGTAGGGTTACACTGGCCACCAGAGCAGACATTGCTATGACGAAATCCAAACGTGGATATCTTCGGAACTCTGCGACCGATTTTCTTCATATTTGGTGCGATTATTAGTTATATGTATACCTTACTCATGTTAAAATGTCATTGCTTAATTCCTACGGGAAGTGAAGTTGCGCATTCGGTACGACATGTCCAGAGTAGTCTTAGACATACGACACTTTATGGGGACACTTTCCGGTCCATTGGCCACCGAGTGTCGTGACCATAGCACACCGTTTACCTCCCTATGTGTCGTATCTACAGCAAGTGTCGCACCCAGCCTAAGATCGTAGCTCTATAGCACACTGACAGCAAATATGTGTCGTAAGTTACGAATGTCGTGACTAAAAAACAGGGCCCAGGTCTTTGAATGGCCATAACTTTTCTTTAAATTGGCATAAAGACTTCATTCAAAAAGCAAAATCAATCAGTTTTGCAAGATCTTGCCATAGATCACTAGCTAGAGTGCATAGAACTAAGTCTTAAAAATTAGATAAGTGCCTGTCTAATAACGGATTGTTCCAGGCCGAGAAATTCGGTTAATGATCCGCTCCTTATATTTTCAATATGAATGGCGATCTTATCTCCAGGAGAGTGGAAGATAAGGATTTAACAATCATTAATTCTTTAGATTTTTTCCATATCCAGGGCCCTGTTTTTTAGTCACGACATTTATGAGTGTCGCAGGCCTACGACCCCACAGCCGATCTACGACCTTTTTGGACGACAAAAGATGGCCGCCGTCCTATAGACGGTGTCGTAGTACGCCACAGACGATCGCCGCTAAAAGTGTCTCAAGTATAGAACTGTCTTAGGTTCTATAAAACCTCACTGCGTATATAGAGAATTTTCTGTGCTTTCCTTACGAATTAAGCGATGAAATTTTAACACAAGTAACGCATACATATAATCTATAATCGTACCAAATATGAAGAAAATCGGTGGCAGCGTTCCCAAGATATCGGCGTTTGAAATTCGTCATAGCAATGTCTACTCTGGTGGCCATAACACCCTCCCACCTCCCGTGCGCAGTGAATGTCGAGGTCACGGCATAAATTCGGGTCACGTGAGCGTAGGGCGACACTGGCCACCAGAGCAGACATAGCTATGAAGAAATTCAAACGCCGATATCTTCGGAACGCCTAGACCGATTTTCTTAATATTTGGTACGATTATTGATTATATGTATACCTTACTCGTGTTAAAACTTCATTGCTTAATTCTTACGAGAAGTGAAGTTGCGCATTGGTACGACATGTCCAGAGTGGTCTTAGACATACGACACTTATGGCAACACTTTCCGGTCCATTGGCCACCGATTGTCGTGACTATAGCACACCTTTTACCTCCCTGTGTATCGTATCTACAGCAAGTGTCACAGCCAGCCTAAGATCGTAGCTCTATAGCACACTGACAGCAAATATGTGTCGTAAGTTACAAATGTCGTGACTAAAAAACAGGGCCCAGTTCTAGTTATGACAGGTGCAAATACACTCAGAATAAAATTATTCATCAATTGTGGACTATGGGTTTCGCAATTAACTTTAGGAAACTTTCGACTCCTTTACAAATCACAAAATATCCAGGCATTATCATCAACATCAGAAAGATGATTTTATTTTTACTGGAAGAAAAAGTAGCTCATTAACCCTTTCCCTGAAGCACACCGGGCCCTGTTTTTCAGTCATGACAATCGTTATGAACGACATGTTTTTGCTCTGAGTGTGCTATAGTCGTGACATTTTAGAGGATCGGACAATTATCGCCGCTCTACGACACGTAGGGCGGTGTGAGGTGTGCTATAGTCGCGACACTCGGTGGCCAATGGACCGGAAAGTGTTGCTACAAGTGTTGTAGGTCTAAGACCACTCTAGACATGTCGTAGCGAATGTGCAACGGCCGACAGTTTTAGCGGCGATCGTCCGTGGCGCACTACAATCGTGTCTATAGAACACCGGCCATCTTGTGTCTTCCAGAATGTCGTGGAATCGCTGGACGATCGTACGGTATCGTTGGCCGACGATGTCGTGACTGAAAAACAGGGCCCCGATCCCCTGCTCACAATTATATGGCAGACATTGCCTGCCCAAACGACCCTGCTACAGCAGGCACCTTTTTTGGGGGAAATAGCAATGTCATGTCACGGACCTATATACATGGATAGGCAACGCAGGCGAGCGCCGTGTTCGTTCTACGATATGAGTGTCTCGGCTACGCTTGACCGATTCCGCGGGTACATCACCGATTTCCCGCTTATCTGCTAGAGGGCGAAGCAGTAGACTGTAGTTCCAGTTCTACCCACCAGGGGCCTGTTTTTCAGACAGTGACGTCTTTATTTGTAGTGATCACAAAAGAGTGACCAGGGCCCTGTTTTTTAGTCACGATATCGTGGATCCACGATGGCCTAAGATCGTGGGTTGAGGCCAAGACATTTTTGGGTGATACAAAATGGCCGCTGTGCTATAGACGTGATCGTAGCCGCGTGCCTATGATCTGAGCTCAAATGATCGGCGCTGGCGACATGTATAGAACTGTCGTAGTTCCTATATTTGGCCTCATGCCGGGAATGAGCTCCGTAGCCACGTGGCTCTATTTACTTAAATTATCGCTCGTCATAAAAATTTATTACGAGTAAGGGGTACATATAACCTATAATCGTTCCAAATATGAAGAATATCTGCCCAACCGTTCCGAAGTTATCGGCGTTTCAATATGAAACATTAGGATATAGATTGGATATCGCACATGCACTCTCCGAGCAGATCTTTCGCGGTGTCGAGCACGGAATCTCTGCTGGGAGAGTGAAGTAACTTAGGTCACGCATTTATATAGAACTGCATAGAGAATCGTATAAATACACAATACTCCACGAGTTTGGAAGGGGAGCAATCTTCATTGAGGTGAAGCCGAGTGACGATTACGGCCCTTTCAAATGAGTGTAGTATTGTTTATTTTACGATTCGAGTGCGGTTATGGATTTATCTCGCCCCTTTCAAGGTTAGGGGAGTTGAAATTTCTTGTCTTGTCATCTCGTATTCACTACGCCACGACCATGGCGTAGTACTGTCAATTTACCGGGGTGATAGTTGAGTATTTTTTTCTAATGTTATTCCTATGGCTACACTTGTACCAGGGGTGAGATAAAGAGCTGTACTAGACAGCTCTATGGATCAGTGAGGGTAAAGCTACATTGGCCACCAGAGCAGCATTTGCTCTGACAAAATTGAAACACCGATATATCTTCGGAACGGTGGGGACGATTTTCTTCATATTTGGTACGATTATAGGTGATATGTATACCTTACTCATGTTAAAATTTCATTGCTTAATTCCAACGGGAAGTGAAGTTGCGCATTCGGTACGACATTTCCAAATTTGTCTTAGGCCTATGACACATGTGGCGTCATTTTTCGCTTGGGTGAGCACCGATTGTCGTGACTATAATACACATTTGAGCTCCCTACGGGTCGTAGACGGACGCCATTTGTTGCAGGTTCTAAGATCGTGGCTCTATAGCACACTCCCGCCTGGCCGATGTCGCCAATAACGATTGTCGTGACTAAAAAACAGGGCCCAGTTGGGCGACCAAACCAGTGATCATGACCAAAAAGTGTTCCTCAGACCCGGTCACTATTCAGCTGTTATGATCACTGTTGGTCCAAGGCCTATACAAAAACAAAAGCATGTCTCGCATGTATATTACTCAACAGAAAATTGTGAAATTTGGGAATTAGATAAACCAGATAGAGATAATTCATCGCTGTAAATATTGTTTCATTTGATACAGAGGAAGTGTATAAAATGAAATATGCCACCATTTGGGCTAAATGGTCACAACTCTGGAACCCAAAACAGTGACCATGACAGTTTACCCCTCTAAATGGTCGCACATGTTATGATGACTTATCTCTGGAACCCAAAGGTCTCCAAACGGTCACTAACTGGTCACTATAGGAAATGGTCACGACTAAAAAACAGGCCCCAGGATTTTTCTTTTGATCAAAACAAAATTTTAAGATGATGATAAAATCATAATCCATATCTGAGCAAGTATTGAGAATAGAAACATGATCTAAAGTGCACATTCATCACATTGTTGATACCTATGTAATATTTTTATTGTTCTGATCCTGACATGCAGTGGGACTTTGGTATCAATAGAACCAAATGTCTACATATTTATTAAGATTAAAAAAAACCCAGTACACTTAGCACCATAACCTTAACTCTTTCATTTAAATATACGTTTAAAACCAACTGTGAAATATTTCACGAAGGCTGGGTGAGGTGGAAATAGATTCAAAATCTTAATTTCCAATGTCAATCCCTTGAAAATATGGGAAATCTGAGTCCCGACCCCAACCAAAGTGACCCAAAATCTTCCAATTGTCTGGAACCCCCCAGCACACTTAGGGACATAAACTTTGCTGTTCTATGTGGGAAGTACGTTGGAATCGTTGATGAAATAGTTTATTAAGGGTTGGTGAGATGGGAATATTTTCAAAATCTTGGTTTTCCATGTTGGGTTTTCTGAAAATGGGTGAAATCTGCTGGCCGACCCCAGTCAAAGTCACACAAAATCTGCCAATTGTCTGGAACCCCCCGGCACACTCATAGTCATAATCTTTACTGTCCCATTTAGGTACATATCTGAAATCGTTGATGAAATAGTTTATTAAGGACTGGTGAGGGGGAAATATTTTCAAAATCTTGATTTCCATGTGGAACCCTTGAAAATGAGGGAAATCTGAGTCCTGACCCCAACAAAAGTGACCCAAAATCTGCCAATTGTCTGGAACCCCCAGCACACTTAGGGACATAAATTTTGCTGTTCTATGTGGGAAGTACGTTGGAATCGTTGATGAAATAGTTTATTAAGGGTTGGTGAGATGGGAATATTTTCAAAATCTTGGTTTTCCATGTCAGATTTTCGGAAAATGGGTGAAATCTGCTGGCCGACCCCAGTCAAAGTCACACAAAATCTTCCAATTGTCTGGAACCCCCCAGCACACTTAGGGACATAAATTTTGCTGTTCTATGTGGGAAGTACGTTGGAATCGTTGATGAAATAGTTTATTAAGGGTTGGTGAGATGGGAATATTTTCAAAATCTTGGTTTTCCATGTTGGGTTTTCTGAAAATGGGTGAAATCTGCTGGCCGACCCCAGTCAAAGTCACACAAAATCTGCCAATTGTCTGGAACCCCCCGGCACACTCATAGTCATAATCTTTACTGTCCCATTTAGGTACATATCTGAAATCGTTGATGAAATAGTTTATTAAGGACTGGTGAGGGGGAAATATTTTCAAAATCTTGATTTCCATGTGGAACCCTTGAAAATGAGGGAAATCTGAGTCCTGACCCCAACAAAAGTGACCCAAAATCTGCCAATTGTCTGGAACCCCCAGCACACTTAGGGACATAAATTTTGCTGTTCTATGTGGGAAGTACGTTGGAATCGTTGATGAAATAGTTTATTAAGGGTTGGTGAGATGGGAATATTTTCAAAATCTTGGTTTTCCATGTTGGGTTTTCTGAAAATGGGTGAAATCTGCTGGCCGACCCCAGTCAAAGTCACACAAAATCTGCCAATTGTCTGGAACCCCCTGGCACACTCATAGTCATAATCTTTACTGTCCCATTTAGGTACATATCTGAAATCGTTGATGAAATAGTTTATTAAGGACTGGTGAGGGGGAAATATTTTCAAAATCTTGATTTCCATGTGGAACCCTTGAAAATGAGGGAAATCTGAGTCCTGACCCCAACAAAAGTGACCCAAAATCTGCCAATTGTCTGGAACCCCCAGCACACTTAGGGACATAAATTTTGCTGTTCTATGTGGGAAGTACGTTGGAATCGTTGATGAAATAGTTTATTAAGGGTTGGTGAGATGGGAATATTTTCAAAATCTTGGTTTTCCATGTCAGATTTTCGGAAAATGGGTGAAATCTGCCTGCCGACCCCAGTCAAAGTCACACAAAATCTGCCAATTGTCTAAAAAATAAACCAGCACACCTACAGCCATTATCTTTACTGTCCCATTTAGGTACATATCTGAAATCGTTGATGAGATAGTTTATTAAGGCCTGTTCAGGTGGAAATAATTTGAAAATCTTGATTTCCCATATGGACCCCTTGATAACGAGAGAATTCTGACTCCTGACCCCAGCCAAAGTCTTTTTATGTTGTTTTTATGTTATGTTGTTTTTATGTTGCTTATCAATTGTTTCTCATGGTCATAATAACCACAATAAAACTATGAAATTTGGAATATAGGTTTGCCAGGGCCCTGTTTTTTAGTCACGACATTTGTGAGTGTCGCAGGCCTACGATCGCACAGCCAATCTACGGCCTATTTGGACGACAAAAGATGGCCAACGTCCTATAGACGGTGTCGTAGTACGCCACGGACGATCGCCGCTAAAAGTGTCTCAAGTATAGAACTGTCTTAGGTTCTATAAAACCTCACTGTGCGTATATGGAGGATTTCCTGTGCTTCCCATACGAATTAAGCGATGAAATTTTAACACAAGTAAGGCAGACATATAACCTATAATCGTCTCAAATATGAAGACAATCGGTCCCAGCGTGTAGAAGGGATCGGCGTTTGAATTTCGTCATAGCAATCGTCTGCTCTGGTGGCCTTTGCACCCTCCCACCTCCCGGTGGCAGTGAATGTCGAGGTCACTGCATAAATTAGGGTCACGTGAGGGTAGGGTTACACTGGCCACCAGAGCAGACATTGCTATGACGAAATCCAAACGTGGATATCTTCGGAACTCTGCGACCGATTTTCTTCATATTTGGTGCGATTATTAGTTATATGTATACCTTACTCGTGTTAAAATGTCATTGCTTAATTCCTACGGGAAGTGAAGTTGCGCATTCGGTACGACATGTCCAGAGTAGTCTTAGACATACGACACTTTATGGGGACACTTTCCGGTCCATTGGCCACCGAGTGTCGTGACCATAGCACACCGTTTACCTCCCTATGTGTCGTATCTACAGCAAGTGTCGCACCCAGCCTAAGATCGTAGCTCTATAGCACACTGACAGCAAATATGTGTCGTAAGTTACGAATGTCGTGACTAAAAAACAGGGCCCAGGTCTTTGAATGGCCATAACTTTTCTTTAAATTGGCATAAAGACTTCATTCAAAAAGCAAAATCAATCAGTTTTGCAAGATCTTGCCATAGATCACTAGCTAGAGTGCATAGAACTAAGTCTTAAAAATTAGATAAGTGCCTGTCTAATAACGGATTGTTCCAGGCCGAGAAATTCGGTTAATGATCCGCTCCTTATATTTTCAATATGAATGGCGATCTTATCTCCAGGAGAGTGGAAGATAAGGATTTAACAATCATTAATTCTTTAGATTTTTTCCATATCCAGGGCCCTGTTTTTTAGTCACGACATTTATGAGTGTCGCAGGCCTACGACCCCACAGCCGATCTACGACCTTTTTGGACGACAAAAGATGGCCGCCGTCCTATAGACGGTGTCGTAGTACGCCACAGACGATCGCCGCTAAAAGTGTCTCAAGTATAGAACTGTCTTAGGTTCTATAAAACCTCACTGCGTATATAGAGAATTTTCTGTGCTTTCCTTACGAATTAAGCGATGAAATTTTAACACAAGTAACGCATACATATAATCTATAATCGTACCAAATATGAAGAAAATCGGTGGCAGCGTTCCCAAGATATCGGCGTTTGAAATTCGTCATAGCAATGTCTACTCTGGTGGCCATAACACCCTCCCACCTCCCGTGCGCAGTGAATGTCGAGGTCACGGCATAAATTCGGGTCACGTGAGCGTAGGGCGACACTGGCCACCAGAGCAGACATAGCTATGAAGAAAATGTGAAATGTGAAAATTCACTTCCTGTAGGAGTTAAGCACTGAAATTTTAATACGAGTAAGGGATACATATGACCTATAATCGTACCAAATATGAAGAAGATCAGAAGCATCGTTTCGCCAATATCTGTGATTGAATTTCGTCATAGCAAACGTCTGTTCTGGCGGCCGGTGTACTCTCACACCTCCGCTAATTTATGCGGTGACCTTGACCCTCTGCAGCTGTCACGTGACAAACATAGCTGGTTCTCAGGTCCAGGGTAGTACAGGGGCCGGAATCGAGGTTTCACTCACTTTCCTTGAGAATTAAGCCATGAAACTTTAACACGAGTAAGGGATACCCATAACTTATAATCGTGCCAATTATGAAGAAGATCGGCCCATTATATTCGCCGATATAAACAAAACGGTTCTATACTTGTCGTGACGGCCGACGTTTATCGCGGTGATTGTCCGTGGCGCACTACGATCGTATCTATAGAACACCCGCCATCTTTTGTCTTCCAAAGTGTCGTACATTCGCTGTACGATCTTAGGGTACCGTTAATAACGATTGTCGTGACTGAAAAACAGGGCCCAGATAGAGATAATTCATCGCTGTAAATATTGTTTCATTTGATACAGAGGAAGTGTATAAAATGAAATATGCCACCATTTGGGCTAAATGGTCACAACTCTGGAACCCAAAACAGTGACCATGACAGTTTACCCCTCTAAATGGTCGCACATGTTATGATGACTTATCTCTGGAACCCAAAGGTCTCCAAACGGTCACTAACTGGTCACTATAGGAAATGGTCACGACTAAAAAACAGGCCCCAGGATTTTTCTTTTGATCAAAACAAAATTTTAAGATGATGATAAAATCATAATCCATATCTGAGCAAGTATTGAGAATAGAAACATGATCTTAAGTGCACATTCATCACATTGTTGATACCTATGTAATATTTTTATAGTTCTGATCCTGACATGCAGTGGGACTTTGGTATCAATAGAACCAAATGTCTACATATTTATTAAGATTTAAAAAAACCCAGTACACTTAGCACCATAACCTTAACTCTTTCATTTAAATATACGTTTAAAACCAACTGTGAAATATTTCACGAAGGCTGGGTGAGGTGGAAATAGATTCAAAATCTTAATTTCCAATGTCAACCCCTTGAAAATATGGGAAATCTGAGTCCTGACCCCAACCAAAGTGACCCAAAATCTTCCAATTGTCTGGAACCCCCCAGCACACTTAGGGACATAAACTTTGCTGTTCTATGTGGGAAGTACGTTGGAATCGTTGATGAAATAGTTTATTAAGGGTTGGTGAGATGGGAATATTTTCAAAATCTTGGTTTTCCATGTTGGGTTTTCTGAAAATGGGTGAAATCTGCTGGCCGACCCCAGTCAAAGTCACACAAAATCTGCCAATTGTCTGGAACCCCCCGGCACACTCATAGTCATAATCTTTACTGTCCCATTTAGGTACATATCTGAAATCGTTGATGAAATAGTTTATTAAGGACTGGTGAGGGGGAAATATTTTCAAAATCTTGATTTCCATGTGGAACCCTTGAAAATGAGGGAAATCTGAGTCCTGACCCCAACAAAAGTGACCCAAAATCTGCCAATTGTCTGGAACCCCCAGCACACTTAGGGACATAAATTTTGCTGTTCTATGTGGGAAGTACGTTGGAATCGTTGATGAAATAGTTTATTAAGGGTTGGTGAGATGGGAATATTTTCAAAATCTTGGTTTTCCATGTTGGGTTTTCTGAAAATGGGTGAAATCTGCTGGCCGACCCCAGTCAAAGTCACACAAAATCTGCCAATTGTCTGGAACCCCCCGGCACACTCATAGTCATAATCTTTACTGTCCCATTTAGGTACATATCTGAAATCGTTGATGAAATAGTTTATTAAGGACTGGTGAGGGGGAAATATTTTCAAAATCTTGATTTCCATGTGGAGCCCTTGAAAATGAGGGAAATCTGAGTCCTGACCCCAACAAAAGTGACCCAAAATCTGCCAATTGTCTGGAACCCCCAGCACACTTAGGGACATAAATTTTGCTGTTCTATGTGGGAAGTACGTTGGAATCGTTGATGAAATAGTTTATTAAGGGTTGGTGAGATGGGAATATTTTCAAAATCTTGGTTTTCCATGTTGGGTTTTCTGAAAATGGGTGAAATCTGCTGGCCGACCCCAGTCAAAGTCACACAAAATCTTCCAATTGTCTGGAACCCCCCGGCACACTCATAGTCATAATCTTTACTGTCCCATTTAGGTACATATCTGAAATCGTTGATGAAATAGTTTATTAAGGACTGGTGAGGGGGAAATATTTTCAAAATCTTGATTTCCATGTGGAGCCCTTGAAAATGAGGGAAATCTGAGTCCTGACCCCAACAAAAGTGACCCAAAATCTGCCAATTGTCTGGAACCCCCAGCACACTTAGGGACATAAATTTTGCTGTTCTATGTGGGAAGTACGTTGGAATCGTTGATGAAATAGTTTATTAAGGGTTGGTGAGATGGGAATATTTTCAAAATCTTGGTTTTCCATGTTGGGTTTTCTGAAAATGGGTGAAATCTGCTGGCCGACCCCAGTCAAAGTCACACAAAATCTTCCAATTGTCTGGAACCCCCCAGCACACTTAGGGACATAAACTTTGCTGTTCTATGTGGGAAGTACGTTGGAATCGTTGATGAAATAGTTTATTAAGGGTTGGTGAGATGGGAATATTTTCAAAATCTTGGTTTTCCATGTTGGGTTTTCTGAAAATGGGTGAAATCTGCTGGCCGACCCCAGTCAAAGTCACACAAAATCTGCCAATTGTCTGGAACCCCCCGGCACACTCATAGTCATAATCTTTACTGTCCCATTTAGGTACATATCTGAAATCGTTGATGAAATAGTTTATTAAGGACTGGTGAGGGGGAAATATTTTCAAAATCTTGATTTCCATGTGGAACCCTTGAAAATGAGGGAAATCTGAGTCCTGACCCCAACAAAAGTGACCCAAAATCTGCCAATTGTCTGGAACCCCCAGCACACTTAGGGACATAAACTTTGCTGTTCTATGTGGGAAGTACGTTGGAATCGTTGATGAAATAGTTTATTAAGGGTTGGTGAGATGGGAATATTTTCAAAATCTTGGTTTTCCATGTTGGGTTTTCTGAAAATGGGTGAAATCTGCTGGCCGACCCCAGTCAAAGTCACACAAAATCTGCCAATTGTCTGGAACCCCCCGGCACACTCATAGTCATAATCTTTACTGTCCCATTTAGGTACATATCTGAAATCGTTGATGAAATAGTTTATTAAGGACTGGTGAGGGGGAAATATTTTCAAAATCTTGATTTCCATGTGGAACCCTTGAAAATGAGGGAAATCTGAGTCCTGACCCCAACAAAAGTGACCCAAAATCTGCCAATTGTCTGGAACCCCCAGCACACTTAGGGACATAAATTTTGCTGTTCTATGTGGGAAGTACGTTGGAATCGTTGATGAAATAGTTTATTAAGGGTTGGTGAGATGGGAATATTTTCAAAATCTTGGTTTTCCATGTTGGGTTTTCGGAAAATGGGTGAAATCTGCTGGCCGACCCCAGTCAAAGTCACACAAAATCTGCCAATTGTCTAAAAAATAAACCAGCACACCTACAGCCATTATCTTTACTGTCCCATTTAGGTACATATCTGAAATCGTTGATGAGATAGTTTATTAAGGCCTGTTCAGGTGGAAATAATTTGAAAATCTTGATTTCCCATATGGACCCCTTGATAACGAGAGAATTCTGACTCCTGACCCCAGCCAAAGTCTTTTTATGTTGTTTTTATGTTATGTTGTTTTTATGTTGCTTATCAATTGTTTCTCATGGTCATAATAACCACAATAAAACTATGAAATTTGGAATATAGGTTTGCCAGGGCCCTGTTTTTTAGTCACGACATTTGTGAGTGTCGCAGGCCTACGATCGCACAGCCGATCTACGGCCTATTTGGACGACAAAAGATGGCCAACGTCCTATAGACGGTGTCGTAGTACGCCACGGACGATCGCCGCTAAAAGTGTCTCAAGTATAGAACTGTCTTAGGTTCTATAAAACCTCACTGTGCGTATATAGAGGATTTCCTGTGCTTCCCATACGAATTAAGCGATGAAATTTTAACACAAGTAAGGCAGACATATAACCTATAATCGTCCCAAATATGAAGACAATCGGTCCCAGCGTGTAGAAGGGATCGGCGTTTGAATTTCGTCATAGCAATCGTCTGCTCTGGTGGCCTTTGCACCCTCCCACCTCCCGGTGGCAGTGAATGTCGAGGTCACTGCATAAATTAGGGTCACGTGAGGGTAGGGTTACACTGGCCACCAGAGCAGACATTGCTATGACGAAATCCAAACGTGGATATCTTCGGAACTCTGCGACCGATTTTCTTCATATTTGGTGCGATTATTAGTTATATGTATACCTTACTCGTGTTAAAATGTCATTGCTTAATTCCTACGGGAAGTGAAGTTGCGCATTCGGTACGACATGTCCAGAGTAGTCTTAGACATACGACACTTTATGGGGACACTTTCCGGTCCATTGGCCACCGAGTGTCGTGACCATAGCACACCGTTTACCTCCCTATGTGTCGTATCTACAGCAAGTGTCGCACCCAGCCTAAGATCGTAGCTCTATAGCACACTGACAGCAAATATGTGTCGTAAGTTACGAATGTCGTGACTAAAAAACAGGGCCCAGGTCTTTGAATGGCCATAACTTTTCTTTAAATTGGCATAAAGACTTCATTCAAAAAGCAAAATCAATCAGTTTTGCAAGATCTTGCCATAGATCACTAGCTAGAGTGCATAGAACTAAGTCTTAAAAATTAGATAAGTGCCTGTCTAATAACGGATTGTTCCAGGCCGAGAAATTCGGTTAATGATCCGCTCCTTATATTTTCAATATGAATGGCGATCTTATCTCCAGGAGAGTGGAAGATAAGGATTTAACAATCATTAATTCTTTAGATTTTTTCCATATCCAGGGCCCTGTTTTTTAGTCACGACATTTATGAGTGTCGCAGGCCTACGACCCCACAGCCGATCTACGACCTTTTTGGACGACAAAAGATGGCCGCCGTCCTATAGACGGTGTCGTAGTACGCCACAGACGATCGCCGCTAAAAGTGTCTCAAGTATAGAACTGTCTTAGGTTCTATAAAACCTCACTGCGTATATAGAGAATTTTCTGTGCTTTCCTTACGAATTAAGCGATGAAATTTTAACACAAGTAACGCATACATATAATCTATAATCGTACCAAATATGAAGAAAATCGGTGGCAGCGTTCCCAAGATATCGGCGTTTGAAATTCGTCATAGCAATGTCTACTCTGGTGGCCATAACACCCTCCCACCTCCCGTGCGCAGTGAATGTCGAGGTCACGGCATAAATTCGGGTCACGTGAGCGTAGGGCGACACTGGCCACCAGAGCAGACATAGCTATGAAGAAATTCAAACGCCGATATCTTCGGAACGCCTAGACCGATTTTCTTAATATTTGGTACGATTATTGATTATATGTATACCTTACTCGTGTTAAAACTTCATTGCTTAATTCTTACGAGAAGTGAAGTTGCGCATTGGTACGACATGTCCAGAGTGGTCTTAGACATACGACACTTATGGCAACACTTTCCGGTCCATTGGCCACCGATTGTCGTGACTATAGCACACCTTTTACCTCCCTGTGTATCGTATCTACAGCAAGTGTCACAGCCAGCCTAAGATCGTAGCTCTATAGCACACTGACAGCAAATATGTGTCGTAAGTTACAAATGTCGTGACTAAAAAACAGGGCCCAGTTCTAGTTATGACAGGTGCAAATACACTCAGAATAAAATTATTCATCAATTGTGGACTATGGGTTTCGCAATTAACTTTAGGAAACTTTCGACTCCTTTACAAATCACAAAATATCCAGGCATTATCATCAACATCAGAAAGATGATTTTATTTTTACTGGAAGAAAAAGTAGCTCATTAACCCTTTCCCTGAAGCACACCGGGCCCTGTTTTTCAGTCATGACAATCGTTATGAACGACATGTTTTTGCTCTGAGTGTGCTATAGTCGTGACATTTTAGAGGATCGGACAATTATCGCCGCTCTACGACACGTAGGGCGGTGTGAGGTGTGCTATAGTCGCGACACTCGGTGGCCAATGGACCGGAAAGTGTTGCTACAAGTGTTGTAGGTCTAAGACCACTCTAGACATGTCGTAGCGAATGTGCAACGGCCGACAGTTTTAGCGGCGATCGTCCGTGGCGCACTACAATCGTGTCTATAGAACACCGGCCATCTT
Organism: Alentia gelatinosa; assembly: GCA_950022655.1. Classification (NCBI taxonomy): domain Eukaryota; kingdom Metazoa; phylum Annelida; class Polychaeta; order Phyllodocida; family Polynoidae; genus Alentia; species Alentia gelatinosa. The sequence goes on along the minus strand of OX465584.1, from coordinate 19,174,782 downwards.
GTGTCTTCCAGAATGTCGTGGAATCGCTGGACGATCGTACGGTATCGTTGGCCGACGATGTCGTGACTGAAAAACAGGGCCCCGATCCCCTGCTCACAATTATATGGCAGACATTGCCTGCCCAAACGACCCTGCTACAGCAGGCACCTTTTTTGGGGGAAATAGCAATGTCATGTCACGGACCTATATACATGGATAGGCAACGCAGGCGAGCGCCGTGTTCGTTCTACGATATGAGTGTCTCGGCTACGCTTGACCGATTCCGCGGGTACATCACTGATTTCCCGCTTATCTGCTAGAGGGCGAAGCAGTAGACTGTAGTTCCAGTTCTACCCACCAGGGGCCTGTTTTTCAGACAGTGACGTCTTTATTTGTAGTGATCACAAAAGAGTGACCAGGGCCCTGTTTTTTAGTCACGATATCGTGGATCCACGATGGCCTAAGATCGTGGGTTGAGGCCAAGACATTTTTGGGTGATACAAAATGGCCGCTGTGCTATAGACGTGATCGTAGCCGCGTGCCTATGATCTGAGCTCAAATGATCGGCGCTGGCGACATGTATAGAACTGTCGTAGTTTCTATATTTGGCCTCATGCCGGGAATGAGCTCCGTAGCCACGTGGCTCTATTTACTTAAATTATCGCTCGTCATAAAAATTTATTACGAGTAAGGGGTACATATAACCTATAATCGTTCCAAATATGAAGAATATCTGCCCAACCGTTCCGAAGTTATCGGCGTTTCAATATGAAACATTAGGATATAGATTGGATATCGCACATGCACTCTCCGAGCAGATCTTTCGCGGTGTCGAGCACGGAATCTCTGCTGGGAGAGTGAAGTAACTTAGGTCACGCATTTATATAGAACTGCATAGAGAATCGTATAAATACACAATACTCCACGAGTTTGGAAGGGGAGCAATCTTCATTGAGGTGAAGCCGAGTGACGATTACGGCCCTTTCAAATGAGTGTAGTATTGTTTATTTTACGATTCGAGTGCGGTTATGGATTTATCTCGCCCCTTTCAAGGTTAGGGGAGTTGAAATTTCTTGTCTTGTCATCTCGTATTCACTACGCCACGACCATGGCGTAGTACTGTCAATTTACCGGGGTGATAGTTGAGTATTTTTTTCTAATGTTATTCCTATGGCTACACTTGTACCAGGGGTGAGATAAAGAGCTGTACTAGACAGCTCTATGGATCAGTGAGGGTAAAGCTACATTGGCCACCAGAGCAGCATTTGCTCTGACAAAATTGAAACACCGATATATCTTCGGAACGGTGGGGACGATTTTCTTCATATTTGGTACGATTATAGGTGATATGTATACCTTACTCATGTTAAAATTTCATTGCTTAATTCCAACGGGAAGTGAAGTTGCGCATTCGGTACGACATTTCCAAATTTGTCTTAGGCCTATGACACATGTGGCGTCATTTTTCGCTTGGGTGAGCACCGATTGTCGTGACTATAATACACATTTGAGCTCCCTACGGGTCGTAGACGGACGCCATTTGTTGCAGGTTCTAAGATCGTGGCTCTATAGCACACTCCCGCCTGGCCGATGTCGCCAATAACGATTGTCGTGACTAAAAAACAGGGCCCAGTTGGGCGACCAAACCAGTGATCATGACCAAAAAGTGTTCCTCAGACCCGGTCACTATTCAGCTGTTATGATCACTGTTGGTCCAAGGCCTATACAAAAACAAAAGCATGTCTCGCATGTATATTACTCAACAGAAAATTGTGAAATTTGGGAATTAGATAAACCAGATAGAGATAATTCATCGCTGTAAATATTGTTTCATTTGATACAGAGGAAGTGTAAAAAATGAAATATGCCACCATTTGGGCTAAATGGTCACAACTCTGGAACCCAAAACAGTGACCATGACAGTTTACCCCTCTAAATGGTCGCACATGTTATGATGACTTATCTCTGGAACCCAAAGGTCTCCAAACGGTCACTAACTGGTCACTATAGGAAATGGTCACGACTAAAAAACAGGCCCCAGGATTTTTCTTTTGATCAAAACAAAATTTTAAGATGATGATAAAATCATAATCCATATCTGAGCAAGTATTGAGAATAGAAACATGATCTTAAGTGCACATTCATCACATTGTTGATACCTATGTAATATTTTTATAGTTCTGATCCTGACATGCAGTGGGACTTTGGTATCAATAGAACCAAATGTCTACATATTTATTAAGATTAAAAAAAAACCAGTACACTTAGCACCATAACCTTAACTCTTTCATTTAAATATACGTTTAAAACCAACTGTGAAATATTTCACGAAGGCTGGGTGAGGTGGAAATAGATTCAAAATCTTAATTTCCAATGTCAACCCCTTGAAAATATGGGAAATCTGAGTCCTGACCCCAACCAAAGTGACCCAAAATCTTCCAATTGTCTGGAACCCCCCAGCACACTTAGGGACATAAACTTTGCTGTTCTATGTGGGAAGTACGTTGGAATCGTTGATGAAATAGTTTATTAAGGGTTGGTGAGATGGGAATATTTTCAAAATCTTGGTTTTCCATGTTGGGTTTTCTGAAAATGGGTGAAATCTGCTGGCCGACCCCAGTCAAAGTCACACAAAATCTTCCAATTGTCTGGAACCCCCCAGCACACTTAGGGACATAAACTTTGCTGTTCTATGTGGGAAGTACGTTGGAATCGTTGATGAAATAGTTTATTAAGGGTTGGTGAGATGGGAATATTTTCAAAATCTTGGTTTTCCATGTTGGGTTTTCTGAAAATGGGTGAAATCTGCTGGCCGACCCCAGTCAAAGTCACACAAAATCTGCTAATTGTCTGGAACCCCCCGGCACACTCATAGTCATAATCTTTACTGTCCCATTTAGGTACATATCTGAAATCGTTGATGAAATAGTTTATTAAGGACTGGTGAGGGGGAAATATTTTCAAAATCTTGATTTCCATGTGGAACCCTTGAAAATGAGGGAAATCTGAGTCCTGACCCCAACAAAAGTGACCCAAAATCTGCCAATTGTCTGGAACCCCCAGCACACTTAGGGACATAAATTTTGCTGTTCTATGTGGGAAGTACGTTGGAATCGTTGATGAAATAGTTTATTAAGGGTTGGTGAGATGGGAATATTTTCAAAATCTTGGTTTTCCATGTTGGGTTTTCTGAAAATGGGTGAAATCTGCTGGCCGACCCCAGTCAAAGTCACACAAAATCTGCCAATTGTCTGGAACCCCCTGGCACACTCATAGTCATAATCTTTACTGTCCCATTTAGGTACATATCTGAAATCGTTGATGAAATAGTTTATTAAGGACTGGTGAGGGGGAAATATTTTCAAAATCTTGATTTCCATGTGGAACCCTTGAAAATGAGGGAAATCTGAGTCCTGACCCCAACAAAAGTGACCCAAAATCTGCCAATTGTCTGGAACCCCCAGCACACTTAGGGACATAAATTTTGCTGTTCTATGTGGGAAGTACGTTGGAATCGTTGATGAAATAGTTTATTAAGGGTTGGTGAGATGGGAATATTTTCAAAATCTTGGTTTTCCATGTCAGATTTTCGGAAAATGGGTGAAATCTGCCTGCCGACCCCAGTCAAAGTCACACAAAATCTGCCAATTGTCTAAAAAATAAACCAGCACACCTACAGCCATTATCTTTACTGTCCCATTTAGGTACATATCTGAAATCGTTGATGAGATAGTTTATTAAGGCCTGTTCAGGTGGAAATAATTTGAAAATCTTGATTTCCCATATGGACCCCTTGATAACGAGAGAATTCTGACTCCTGACCCCAGCCAAAGTCTTTTTATGTTGTTTTTATGTTATGTTGTTTTTATGTTGCTTATCAATTGTTTCTCATGGTCATAATAACCACAATAAAACTATGAAATTTGGAATATAGGTTTGCCAGGGCCCTGTTTTTTAGTCACAACATTTGTGAGTGTCGCAGGCCTACGATCGCACAGCCGATCTACGGCCTATTTGGACGACAAAAGATGGCCAACGTCCTATAGACGGTGTCGTAGTACGCCACGGACGATCGCCGCTAAAAGTGTCTCAAGTATAGAACTGTCTTAGGTTCTATAAAACCTCACTGTGCGTATATAGAGGATTTCCTGTGCTTCCCATACGAATTAAGCGATGAAATTTTAACACAAGTAAGGCAGACATATAACCTATAATCGTCCCAAATATGAAGACAATCGGTCCCAGCGTGTAGAAGGGATCGGCGTTTGAATTTCGTCATAGCAATCGTCTGCTCTGGTGGCCTTTGCACCCTCCCACCTCCCGGTGGCAGTGTATGTCGAGGTCACTGCATAAATTAGGGTCACGTGAGGGTAGGGTTACACTGGCCACCAGAGCAGACATTGCTATGACGAAATCCAAACGTGGATATCTTCGGAACTCTGCGACCGATTTTCTTCATATTTGGTGCGATTATTAGTTATATGTATACCTTACTCGTGTTAAAATGTCATTGCTTAATTCCTACGGGAAGTGAAGTTGCGCATTCGGTACGACATGTCCAGAGTAGTCTTAGACATACGACACTTTATGGGGACACTTTCCGGTCCATTGGCCACCGAGTGTCGTGACCATAGCACACCGTTTACCTCCCTATGTGTCGTATCTACAGCAAGTGTCGCACCCAGCCTAAGATCGTAGCTCTATAGCACACTGACAGCAAATATGTGTCGTAAGTTACGAATGTCGTGACTAAAAAACAGGGCCCAGGTCTTTGAATGGCCATAACTTTTCTTTAAATTGGCATAAAGACTTCATTCAAAAAGCAAAATCAATCAGTTTTGCAAGATCACTAGCTAGAGTGCATAGAACTAAGTCTTAAAAATTAGATAAGTGCCTGTCTAATAACGGATTGTTCCAGGCCGAGAAATTCGGTTAATGATCCGCTCCTTATATTTTCAATATGAATGGCGATCTTATCTCCAGGAGAGTGGAAGATAAGGATTTAACAATCATTAATTCTTTAGATTTTTTCCATATCCAGGGCCCTGTTTTTTAGTCACGACATTTATGAGTGTCGCAGGCCTACGACCCCACAGCCGATCCACGACCTTTTTGGACGACAAAAGATGGCCGCCGTCCTATAGACGGTGTCGTAGTACGCCACAGACGATCGCCGCTAAAAGTGTCTCAAGTATAGAACTGTCTTAGGTTCTATAAAACCTCACTGCGTATATAGAGAATTTTCTGTGCTTTCCTTACGAATTAAGCGATGAAATTTTAACACAAGTAACGCATACATATAATCTATAATCGTACCAAATATGAAGAGAATCGGTGGCAGCGTTCCCAAGATATCGGCGTTTGAAATTCGTCATAGCAATGTCTACTCTGGTGGCCATAACACCCTCCCACCTCCCGTGCGCAGTGAATGTCGAGGTCACGGCATAAATTCGGGTCACGTGAGCGTAGGGCGACACTGGCCACCAGAGCAGACATAGCTATGAAGAAATTCAAACGCCGATATCTTCGGAACGCCTAGACCGATTTTCTTAATATTTGGTACGATTATTGATTATATGTATACCTTACTCGTGTTAAAACTTCATTGCTTAATTCTTACGAGAAGTGAAGTTGCGCATTGGTACGACATGTCCAGAGTGGTCTTAGACATACGACACTTATGGCAACACTTTCCGGTCCATTGGCCACCGATTGTCGTGACTATAGCACACCTTTTACCTCCCTGTGTATCGTATCTACAGCAAGTGTCACAGCCAGCCTAAGATCGTAGCTCTATAGCACACTGACAGCAAATATGTGTCGTAAGTTACAAATGTCGTGACTAAAAAACAGGGCCCAGTTCTAGTTATGACAGGTGCAAATACACTCAGAATAAAATTATTCATCAATTGTGGACTATGGGTTTCGCAATTAACTTTAGGAAACTTTCGACTCCTTTACAAATCACAAAATATCCAGGCATTATCATCAACATCAGAAAGATGATTTTATTTTTACTGGAAGAAAAAGTAGCTCATTAACCCTTTCCCTGAAGCACCCCGGGCCCTGTTTTTCAGTCATGACAATCGTTATGAACGACATGTTTTTGCTCTGAGTGTGCTATAGTCGTGACATTTTAGAGGATCGGACAATTATCGCCGCTCTACGACACGTAGGGCGGTGTGAGGTGTGCTATAGTCGCGACACTCGGTGGCCAATGGACCGGAAAGTGTTGCTACAAGTGTTGTAGGTCTAAGACCACTCTAGACATGTCGTAGCGAATGTGCAACGGCCGACAGTTTTAGCGGCGATCGTCCGTGGCGCACTACAATCGTGTCTATAGAACACCGGCCATCTTGTGTCTTCCAGAATGTCGTGGAATCGCTGGACGATCGTACGGTATCGTTGGCCGACGATGTCGTGACTGAAAAACAGGGCCCCGATCCCCTGCTCACAATTATATGGCAGACATTGCCTGCCCAAACGACCCTGCTACAGCAGGCACCTTTTTTGGGGGAAATAGCAATGTCATGTCACGGACCTATATACATGGATAGGCAACGCAGGCGAGCGCCGTGTTCGTTCTACGATATGAGTGTCTCGGCTACGCTTGACCGATTCCGCGGGTACATCACTGATTTCCCGCTTATCTGCTAGAGGGCGAAGCAGTAGACTGTAGTTCCAGTTCTACCCACCAGGGGCCTGTTTTTCAGACAGTGACGTCTTTATTTGTAGTGATCACAAAAGAGTGACCAGGGCCCTGTTTTTTAGTCACGATATCGTGGATCCACGATGGCCTAAGATCGTGGGTTGAGGCCAAGACATTTTTGGGTGATACAAAATGGCCGCTGTGCTATAGACGTGATCGTAGCCGCGTGCCTATGATCTGAGCTCAAATGATCGGCGCTGGCGACATGTATAGAACTGTCGTAGTTTCTATATTTGGCCTCATGCCGGGAATGAGCTCCGTAGCCACGTGGCTCTATTTACTTAAATTATCGCTCGTCATAAAAATTTATTACGAGTAAGGGGTACATATAACCTATAATCGTTCCAAATATGAAGAATATCTGCCCAACCGTTCCGAAGTTATCGGCGTTTCAATATGAAACATTAGGATATAGATTGGATATCGCACATGCACTCTCCGAGCAGATCTTTCGCGGTGTCGAGCACGGAATCTCTGCTGGGAGAGTGAAGTAACTTAGGTCACGCATTTATATAGAACTGCATAGAGAATCGTATAAATACACAATACTCCACGAGTTTGGAAGGGGAGCAATCTTCATTGAGGTGAAGCCGAGTGACGATTACGGCCCTTTCAAATGAGTGTAGTATTGTTTATTTTACGATTCGAGTGCGGTTATGGATTTATCTCGCCCCTTTCAAGGTTAGGGGAGTTGAAATTTCTTGTCTTGTCATCTCGTATTCACTACGCCACGACCATGGCGTAGTACTGTCAATTTACCGGGGTGATAGTTGAGTATTTTTTTCTAATGTTATTCCTATGGCTACACTTGTACCAGGGGTGAGATAAAGAGCTGTACTAGACAGCTCTATGGATCAGTGAGGGTAAAGCTACATTGGCCACCAGAGCAGCATTTGCTCTGACAAAATTGAAACACCGATATATCTTCGGAACGGTGGGGACGATTTTCTTCATATTTGGTACGATTATAGGTGATATGTATACCTTACTCATGTTAAAATTTCATTGCTTAATTCCAACGGGAAGTGAAGTTGCGCATTCGGTACGACATTTCCAAATTTGTCTTAGGCCTATGACACATGTGGCGTCATTTTTCGCTTGGGTGAGCACCGATTGTCGTGACTATAATACACATTTGAGCTCCCTACGGGTCGTAGACGGACGCCATTTGTTGCAGGTTCTAAGATCGTGGCTCTATAGCACACTCCCGCCTGGCCGATGTCGCCAATAACGATTGTCGTGACTAAAAAACAGGGCCCAGTTGGGCGACCAAACCAGTGATCATGACCAAAAAGTGTTCCTCAGACCCGGTCACTATTCAGCTGTTATGATCACTGTTGGTCCAAGGCCTATACAAAAACAAAAGCATGTCTCGCATGTATATTACTCAACAGAAAATTGTGAAATTTGGGAATTAGATAAACCAGGGCCCTGTTTTTCAGTCACGACAATCGTTATGGGCGACATGTTTTTGCTGTCAGTGTACTATAGACGCGATATTTTAGGTGGTCGGCTAATCATCGCCGCGCTAAGACACTTAGGGCGGTCTGAGGTGTGCTATAGTCATGACAATCGTAGGGTCACGTGGGTAAATTTGTCGCCCAATGTATCGTAGCCCTAAGACATCTATGGACATGTCATACCCAATGTGAAAATTCACTTCCTGTAGGAGTTAAGCACTGAAATTTTAATACGAGTAAGGGATACATATGACCTATAATCGTACCAAATATGAAGAAGATCAGAAGCATCGTTTCGCCAATATCTGTGATTGAATTTCGTCATAGCAAACGTCTGTTCTGGCGGCCGGTGTACTCTCACACCTCCGCTAATTTATGCGGTGACCTTGACCCTCTGCAGCTGTCACGTGACAAACATAGCTGGTTCTCAGGTCCAGGGTAGTACAGGGGCCGGAATCGAGGTTTCACTCACTTTCCTTGAGAATTAAGCCATGAAACTTTAACACGAGTAAGGGATACCCATAACTTATAATCGTGCCAATTATGAAGAAGATCGGCCCATTATATTCGCCGATATAAACAAAACGGTTCTATACTTGTCGTGATGGCCGACGTTTATCGCGGTGATTGTCCGTGGCGCACTACGATCGTATCTATAGAACACCCGCCATCTTTTGTCTTCCAAAGTGTCGTACATTCGCTGTACGATCTTAGGGTACCGTTAATAACGATTGTCGTGACTGAAAAACAGGGCCCAGATAGAGATAATTCATCGCTGTAAATATTGTTTCATTTGATACAGAGGAAGTGTATAAAATGAAATATGCCACCATTTGGGCTAAATGGTCACAACTCTGGAACCCAAAACAGTGACCATGACAGTTTACCCCTCTAAATGGTCGCACATGTTATGATGACTTATCTCTGGAACCCAAAGGTCTCCAAACGGTCACTAACTGGTCACTATAGGAAATGGTCACGACTAAAAAACAGGCCCCAGGATTTTTCTTTTGATCAAAACAAAATTTTAAGATGATGATAAAATCATAATCCATATCTGAGCAAGTATTGAGAATAGAAACATGATCTTAAGTGCACATTCATCACATTGTTGATACCTATGTAATATTTTTATTGTTCTGATCCTGACATGCAGTGGGACTTTGGTATCAATAGAACCAAATGTCTACATATTTATTAAGATTAAAAAAAAACCAGTACACTTAGCACCATAACCTTAACTCTTTCATTTAAATATACGTTTAAAACCAACTGTGAAATATTTCACGAAGGCTGGGTGAGGTGGAAATAGATTCAAAATCTTAATTTCCAATGTCAACCCCTTGAAAATATGGGAAATCTGAGTCCTGACCCCAACCAAAGTGACCCAAAATCTTCCAATTGTCTGGAACCCCCCAGCACACTTAGGGACATAAACTTTGCTGTTCTATGTGGGAAGTACGTTGGAATCGTTGATGAAATAGTTTATTAAGGGTTGGTGAGATGGGAATATTTTCAAAATCTTGGTTTTCCATGTTGGGTTTTCTGAAAATGGGTGAAATCTGCTGGCCGACCCCAGTCAAAGTCACACAAAATCTGCCAATTGTCTGGAACCCCCCGGCACACTCATAGTCATAATCTTTACTGTCCCATTTAGGTACATATCTGAAATCGTTGATGAAATAGTTTATTAAGGACTGGTGAGGGGGAAATATTTTCAAAATCTTGATTTCCATGTGGAACCCTTGAAAATGAGGGAAATCTGAGTCCTGACCCCAACAAAAGTGACCCAAAATCTGCCAATTGTCTGGAACCCCCAGCACACTTAGGGACATAAATTTTGCTGTTCTATGTGGGAAGTACGTTGGAATCGTTGATGAAATAGTTTATTAAGGGTTGGTGAGATGGGAATATTTTCAAAATCTTGGTTTTCCATGTTGGGTTTTCTGAAAATGGGTGAAATCTGCTGGCCGACCCCAGTCAAAGTCACACAAAATCTG